>CM070591.1:13780000-15030000 GCA_036346355.1 Rhipidocladum racemiflorum | reverse complement strand
TCTCTCACCATTCGGCTACAGTACCTTCTAACTGATGAGAGGCGTAAAGCACTTACTCATTCCCCACACACTGGGTAATGTGCAGCTTCCTCTCGATTGATCTCAGTCAATCATCTGCCTCCAGTGGGTTGGCGTTTCCAGAGAATGTGGGCGGATGAGTCCTCATGAATTCTGACAGTCTTGAATTCTGGCGCTGCCCTTGATTAGCTTGGTTGGCAGCGGCCTGAACAGTGACTTGTTGTATTTGCTGCATCATCGCATGCATTAGCTGGGTCTGTGCAGCATGGAAAGCTCCAAAGTTCTGCATGTCAACCGGCGGTGTTGGTTGGGGTGCATGTGCTCTATCATTAGGGTTTCCAGCGGGACGAGAACCACTTCCATTGCCTCCAAGGTTTCCGCGAGTGTTCACCATCTGTCGATTGCTCCAAGGTTTAGAGACAAGAGGGAAACAAGAATAGGCAAGTAGTAGAGAAACTTATGCAGGGTGGAAGGTGTAACTCAAAACCCAGCTTTATTATTTATTCAATAATAACTTGGTATGGTTGCTTACAATGCCTAAGGGCCTTGCAACACATACTGCACACTCAGCAAGCAATGAAAATCCAAATTTACTAACACACTAGAGTCTAACGCCTCTAAGGGTGACTCTTTATTCTTAGATGCGACTCAACGAAGGAGTCTCAACTTCTAATCCTGAACTCTCACTCATCGAGCCAACCACCACGGGAACTCCCTGGCGGGTACACTGGCGGGTGAGACGGCATTGGTGCAAAGCGATCACCATGCCCTACCACAACCGTGGTTGACGACGCGACATCCTCCTCTGGCTATGGCTGTGGCTGCTGCTCTGGCTGTGGCGCAGGTGGCGTCTCCTCTGGGTCCTCCTTAGGGTCTGGGTCATGCAGCTCCAACACCGGCTCTGGTTCAGGTCCGTACAGTGCCATCTCCAGCTCACGAACCCTCTGAATAGAGTGAGCTAGGTACTCTCGAGCTTCTTGCAGTTGCTTCTTGACATCCTCGACTTCATCGTGAGCCTTCTGTAACTCCTGAACTGTATCGTCGATCACAACCTCTTGAGCGACGACAAACCTCGCTAGATGGGTGATCGTGGCATTCTCGTCCTCTATCGACTCTCGATCAAGGAGGTTGTCTCGGGTGGGTGGTGATGAAACATGGTGCCCTCCAACTCCCTGGAGTAGACGCGAGCGATCTACCGCATCGCTAGACGTGACGTCTCCTGGATCCCGGCCTTAAACGAAGACCTCCTCGCTGTGAATTAGAGTGGACGGCTTGCCTTCGTCTTTTCTTGGGCATACACAGTGATTTTGACGCGCCACGCTTGGACCAATCCTGACTGCACTATGGTGGTCCCTCGGTAGATTGGTCTCTGAAAAATTCCAAGTACCTGCAGCATACGCCACAACTCAGCGGCGTAGCCTCCCTCACATTCAGCATAGTTGTTGATCATCTTCATCAGTCAAAGACTCTCACGTCAGAGCGCAACATTTTAAATCGGAGTAGGGACACAAAAGAGTTCAGCAAGGGGTATGAACAAGAGAGAAGAGGATAAGTCGAGAGTTCATTCATTATCTTGGCAAATTTTTATTTTTAGAAAATAGTTTTATCCTCACTACGACCGTTCTAACTAAGGGTGAGCCTACAGTCAGTACGGCTCTTACACCACCTCTGTCGGGACCCGAATTTGCAAATCCGGACCCTCTGTGTATTCAGCACTAATCCAGGATCACGCTAGTGCACACAGTCTCAACATCGGTATATATCACAATCATACTCAACAAAATAGTAAAGTGCTTTATTAAAAGGGAGATATAACTGGTTGCTCGACCTTATGGTCAAGTTACAAAATTACGCCTCGCAAGACTAAAGTCTTACTCGAATAAACATACAGCGGAATATAAAGAAAACGCATGGAGCCAACCAATATGCCTTAGGCAACTGACTGGGCTCACCCCTAGTTCGTAGGCTCCTCTTGGAACTCCTTGGTACTCAGCAAGTCATGCACAGAATGCAGGCTAATATTCTATATGAATGGCTTATTATAAAGGATAGGCTAACAGGTATATTTGCAAAAAAGCAACATGTGTAAATACAGTAATAGATTGCAAAGCAGTAAAACAATAATAAATGGGGTACTTTCACAAGGATGTCACAAGTAAAGCATTTTCCAATCCTAAGGCCAATTCATCATTTCAACCCAAGTTATTTTCATGAAAGTCTAACCCTTGATTGTAATCCCCGAGTAGTGTCCAATACCGTGGACTCAGCTATTCGAATAGGTTGTACACTCTGCAGAGGTTATGCACTTTACCCACAAGATACAGTCAAACACCACAAAGGCGAGTGTCCGTAACAAAGTCTTTTGGAAGCCTCTAACTATACTAGTGGATCTCCCCGGTTGTTGCGCACTAACCCTTCCCTTAGCAAAGGCAAAGTCTAGGCCAACCAACTGTTAGATGGGTACCTAGCCATCACCCCGGTACGCTCCCCCGTACAACTAAACGAAAGGTGTAGTTGACACCGCGAGGTTCCACAAGCAAGTTATTAGCAACTTATTCAACTAGGTCTGTCCCATTACAGACATGTGGTTGCACGTTTGACTCAGTTCAAAGGCTTGCAAGGTTAAGTTCTGTAACACCCCAAAATCTTGCTTTTCTTAAATTCATGTGGGATTTGGCACTTTGGTGAATTTTTGGAATTTTCTGGAATTTATTTGGAATTTATTTGAATTTATTCCATTTTGAAATAATTAAAGAATTAAACTTTGCAAATAAAGTTTTGTTGGAAATATTTTATTTGAGTCCCAAATGCCCTAAAATATTTTCCAGAATTTTTCTGAGTATTTTACTATTTTCTTGAATTAAATGAATTACTGGAAATTATTTTAATTATTAAATCGCTGGAAAATCGAGTCGGGTCATGTACTGTTCATCCGACCGAGTCCGAGTTCGAGTCAGACTCGAACCCGACCCAAGCCACGTATGAGCCGGACCAGTTCACCCGAACCCTAATCCGTGGACCGTTGGATCCAGATCCGACGGTCAAGATCGTCCCGTACCGGTTCGAGCCGAGACTGGGCCAAATCCGATCGCACCCACGTGATCGTGACCATCGATCAAGCCACGTGGAGGGCCCACCGTCGTAACCTCCGCCCGAGTCCGAGGCGGACTCCTCCGCCGTGCCGCCTCCGAGTTCGGTTAGGGTTTCCGATTTGCGCGCACGTCGAGGGCGTATTTAAGGCGTGGACCCATCTCCAAGAATCGTCGTTTGACGCCGCACCTTTTGCCCCAAGCCACGCCGCCCGAGCCGCCGTCTTTGCTGAGGAATTGCTCGCCATAGTAGGGTTAGGGCTTCGCTTCGGGTTCGTGCGCACGCCGCCGCCGTCAAGCCGCCTCCGCCGTGTTGGAGCCCGGATCTGGAACCGCAAGAGCAAGGCGCATCGGACCGCACCATCCACCTCGCCGGAGACCCTCGGAAACGCCGCACAGAAGGTCGCCGTCCTCGTCTCCGGTAGCCCGAGCCCCGCCGCGCCGCCATCACCCGCGCGAAGCTTCTGGACCGTCCGATCCTGATCGAACGGCAGCGGTGAGTCACGCGCTTCCAAACCCGATTAGATCTAGACCGTTGGATCAAGATCCAACGGCCCACGATCGCCACGTGCCGTAGCAGCGTTAACGTAGGGTTAGATCTGGACCGTCCGATCTAGATCGAACGGCCCACGATCACCGTGTAGTTTTCAACGTGTTAACCCTGGATCTAATCGCGGCCGTTGATTTTCAAATCAACGGACACGATTGTGCCACGTGTACCCTGGCCGCGCCGCACTCACGCGAGCGCGTGTCTCTGACACGCGGGGCCCGCGCGTCAGCGGGACAGCAGAACCGCACCATGACGTCATCGCTGACGTCACGGTGGGGCCCGCTTGTCAGTAGCGTCGTCGAGCGTGGTGACGTCAGTGCTGACGTCATCCAATGGATCCCACCTGTCGGTGGCACACGCGCCGTGGACCGAGTCCACCGTGGACCGAGCCAAGCCGTGGGCTGAGCCCATGAGCCGACTGACGTCAGCCAGCCAATCAGGAGCCGACGCGTGTCACCCATGACGCAATAAATAATTTCCGAAAAAGAAAATGATTTAATAATTCGGTTTAATAATTGATTTGAATTTCAAAACTTCAAACGCTTATAACTTTTGCGTTTCAACACCGATTTGAACGATTCAAATTTCTAAAAATTCATAAAATTCAGATCTACTCAAATATGAATTTTATTTAATTTTTGGACTAAATTTTTCCTCTGTAATATTATTTAATTGATTATTTAAACTTCAAAATGCTATAACTTTTGCATTTTAACTCCGATTTGAGCGATTCCAGTTTCTAAAAATTCATAAAATTGTGTTCTCTCTGTTTATGGACTTTATTTGGTTGTTTGGGCACTTTTTGTCTACTGTTTATTTACTATTCGCTATTTGCACGCGTTACGAGTAGACGTTGAAGTGCCGGAAGGATTCGAAGGACAAGTATTGACCCAGGAGCCAGCTCAGGACCAAGAGCAAGTACTTTTTGAAGGCAAGTTGTGCTTTGACCATGTTGATCCCACTTTGAAACCTATTTTGATTTAATTATTGCATGCTAGTTTAAATTAGAAAATGCTTTACTTAATTATGGGTAATTAGATGAATGCCAAATTGCGGTATGACACCTTGGTTAATTATATATATGTGCCATGACCCCTGTCACCCTAGTTGTGGTTTACTAGTTGGACATTACTAAATGGCCAACATGGAATTTTAGACCGTTGTAGTATACTGCTTAGACCTGCTACGTGCTCTTGACATGATTTTTGGACAATCAAATGCGAATATTGACTTAATGATATATTGAACATGTTTTGGAAAGGTATCATGTGATGTTGATGGCACGTGGTGCATGGTAATCAACTGGGGTTCGATAAATAGCTTTTGACCGGGGCATGTGCCAAGAATGATCAGGGTGGGCCAGTTGTGGCACCGGGAATGTTGGTTTGGTTCTTCGGGTAGTCTTGCCCTGGTCACCCTAAGGACTTAACCTTGCAAGCCTTTGAACTGGGTCAAACGTGCAACCACACGTCTGTAATGGGACGGACCTAGTTGATTAAGTTGCTAATAACGTACCTGTGGGGCCTCAGGAGGTCAACTACACCCTTTGTGTAAGTTGTACGGGGGAGCGTACCGGGGCTGCGGCCAGGTACCCATCTAATGGTTGGTTGGCCTAAACTTCGCCTTTGCTAAGGGAAGGGTTAGTGCGCAACACCGGAGAGGACCACTTGTATTGTTAGAAGTTTCCGAAAGACTTTGTTACGGGAACTCGCCTTTGTGGTGTTTGAATGTATCTTGTGGGTAAAGTGCATAACCTCTGCAGAGTGTAAAATCTATTCGAATAGCCGTGTCCGCGGTATTGGACATCGCTCGAGAATTACAGTCAAGGGTTAGACTTTCTTGAAAATAACTTGGACTTGAAAGGTGGGGTTTGGTTAAATAATGATGTTGATGGAAATGTGGATTAGGAATTGGAAAGATGTTGATTAAACTCCTGGAAAAGTTATTGATGTTATACTTGTTTCTACTGCTTTCGAATCTACTTATGCTACTTGTCAAATGCTGTTTTACTGCAAATACACCTTGAGCTACTCCTTTGTACCAAGCCATGCATGTAGTATATTAGTTGCATTCTGTGCATGACTTGCTGAGTACCAAGTACTCACCCTTGCCACAATACAACACCAGTTGAAGAAGAGTCTACACCAGCTTTGGAGGAGGAGCTCCTAGAAGAACCGTCTAACTAGGAATCGAGTCCCAGTCAGTTGCCTGTGGTATACTGGATGGCGCCACGAAGTTATCTTATTTTCCGCTGCTATTATCTCTCTTTTATTAAGTTTCGCCCTGCGAGGCGTATATTTGTAACTTGACCATAAGGTCAAGCAACCAGTTTGACTACTTAAATAAAGTACTTTATTAGTATCGAGTGGTATGATTGTGATATTTACCGATGTTAAGACTGTGTGCACTAGCGCGTTCCTGGACTAGTGCTGAATACACAGAGGGTCCGGATTTGCAAATTCGGGTCCCGACAGAGGTGGTATCAGAGTCATACTAACTGTAGGCTCAACCCATAGTTAGATTGGTCGTAATGAGGATAAAACCTATTTTCTAAAGATAAAATTTGTCAAGATAATGAATGAATTCTCGACTTACCCCCTTTCTTTCTTGTTCATACCCCTTGCTGAGTTCTTTCGTCTTTCACATTGATTTTAAAAGTGCTGCGTTCTTACGCGAGCGTCCTTTGACAGATGATGATGAAGAACAACTACGCCGAGCGTGAAGGAGGCTACGCCGCCGAGTTGTGGCGTATGCTTCAGTTTCTTGGAGGTTTTGAGAGGCCACTCTACCGAGGGACTACACTTGTACAAGCAGGACTGGTCACAGGATGGGACGTCCGGATCACGGTGTATGCCCGAGAGAAGACAAAGTTCAGTCGCCCTTCCACTTCACCGCCAGGAGATCTACCTTTGAGATTGGAATTCAGGAGGTGTCGCGTCGAGCAATGCAGCAGATCGCTCGCACTTACTCCAGGGAGCTGGAAGGCACAGTGTTCCATCACCACCCACGCCGAGACAGCAGAGCTCAACGGAAGCCGATGGAAGATGAGGATGCTACCGTCACTCACTTAGCCAGATTCGTCGCCGCTCAGGAGGAGCTGATCGAAGACATAGTTCAGGAGTTGAAGAAGGCTCGCGAACAAGTCGAGGAAGAGAAGAAGCACTTGCAGAATGCCCGTGAGTATGTCGCCTATCTTTCGAAAGGATCACAGAGGAGATCAGATCAGTATGGCCAGTGGTCCCGATCCGTGTTGGAGTTGGACGCCTGCACTCCAGAGGAGGAGGAACCGTAAGAGGCGCCACTGCACTCCGCGCCACACCACAAAGAATACCAGATCCAGAGCCAGAGGAGGACGTCGCGTCGTCAACCACAGCTGCAGTTGAGGGGCATGGCGATTGTTTCGCGCCTATGCCGTCGCACCCACCGCAAGGAGGCAGTGGAGGTTTTCTCGATGAGTGAACGTAGATTTTGAGGTAGAGACTCCTTCGTCGAGTCGCGTTATAGAATAAGAGTCACCCATTAGAGTCGAATTGGATTTTCTTTGTTTGCTGAGTGTGCAGTATGTGTTGCAGGCCTTTAGGCATTGTAAGCAACCATACCAAGTTATTATTATTAATAATAATAAAGTTGGACTTTGAGTTACACCTTTTCTCCGCATAAGTTTCCCTAGTACTTGTCTATTCTTATTCCCTCTCATCTCTAAACCTTGGAGCAATCGACAGATGGTGAACACCCGCGGAAACCTTGGAGGCAATGGAAGTGGTTCTCGCCCAGATGTGAACCCCAATGATGGAGCACCAGCACCGCCAGTTTATATGCAGAATTTTGGAGCTTTTTTTGCTGCCCAGACTCAGTTGATGCATGCCATGATGCAACAGATGCAGCACGTCACTGCTCAAGCTACCGCTAATCAAGTCAATCAGGGACAACGCCAGAATACAAGACTGTCAGAGTTCATGAGGACTCATCCACCCACTTTCTCCGGGAATGCCAACCCGTTGGAAGCCGATGACTGGTTAAGGTCAATTGAGAGGAAGCTACACATTGCTCAATTCATAGGAAATGAGAAAGTACTCTACGCTTCTCATCAGTTGGAAGGAACAGCCGCAGAATGGTGGGAGAACTTCTGTGCCACGCAGGAGAATCCTCAGGACATCACTTGGGAGGAGTTCACAGCTGCGTTTCGTCAGTATCACGTGCCTGAAGGAATCATGGATCTCAAGAAGGAGGAGTTCAGAGCACTGAAGCAAGGTAATCAGCCAGTGGCCGAATACCTGAACAAGTTCACACAGCTTGCACGCTACACACCCAAGGATGTAGCGACAGATAAAGCCAGACAGTCTCGCTTCATGAAGGGACTTAACTCAGGACTGCAGGTGGGACTGATCACCCACACCTTTCCAGATTTCCAGGAGCTGGTGAATAAGGCGCTTATTCTTGAGGACAAGCACAAGGAACTGGATGAGAACAGGAAGCGCCGGATGCAGCATCAGGGATCGCGTCAGGGAGCACAGCAACGTTTGAGGGTTGCGCCAAATCAGTTTTTCAGATTCCAGCCGCAGAATGCAACAAGGACACCGTCACCAGCACCAAGACCCGTCAATCAGAACTATCAGACCCCAGCACCAACCAGAAACGTCACTACAGGCAACCAACAGGGAAAGTGAGACGCTGCTACAACTGCAACGAGCCAGGACACTTTGCCAACAGTTGTCCTAAGAAGACAGCAGGAGTGACCCCAGTTCGCTTCAATCTGGGATCCACACTAGCCAGGACGCCAGCACCAGGAGCAAACCGAGGGATAGCACAGCCAAGAGCAGCACCCCAGACTGTGGTGAGAGGCCGAGTCAATCATGTCACCGCAGATGCACTGCAGAATGCCACGGACGTCGTACTGGGTAAGTTACTTGTTAACTCAGTACCTGCAATAGTTTTGTTTGATTCTGGAGCTTCGCATTCTTTTGTTTCTCAAGGCTTTGCTGCTAAAAATGATTTGGAGATTGCAAGACTTAAATGCATGCTTTTGGTTCAAACCCCTGGTTCTGAACTCCGAACGAAAGTAGGATGTTCTGGGGTGAGAATACTAATAGATGGGATAGAGTTCCTAGCGAACCTTATTATTTTGGAGACCCAGACCTTAGATGTTATTTTGGGAATGGATTGGTTATCCAAGCACAAGGCCGTATTGGATTGTGGACGAAGGACTATCTCAGTTGAGAGCCCGTGTGGAAAGAAAGTGGAATTTCAAGCCACCGCCGTTAGAGATGGACAGTTGATGGTTAATAGTACCAAGGCAATCAGCATAGAGGATGTCTCAGTGGTGAATGAGTACCCAGATATTTTTCCTGAAGATCTACCTGGTATGCCGCCAGACAGGGACATAGAGTTTGTGATAGAGCTTGTACCTGGTACAGCGCCGATAGCAAAGAGACCTTACCGGATGTCCACTGAGGAATTGGTAGAGATGAAGAAGCAACTTGAAGAGCTAATGGAGAAAGGATTTATCAGACCGAGTTCGTCGCCGTGGGGAGCGCCAGTTTTGTTCGTCAAGAAGAAGGACGGAAGTTTCAGGATGTGCATTGACTACCGTGCACTCAATGAAGTCACCGTGAAGAATAAGTATCCGCTACCCAGGATCGATGATTTGTTTGATCAGCTGAGAGGAGCCGGAGTTTTCTCCAAGATTGATCTGAAATCGGGATACCATCAGTTGAAGATCCGATCAGAAGATATCCCGAAGACTGCATTCTCGTCAAGATACGGACATTACGATTTTACTGTTATGTCCTTTGGTCTGACGAATGCGCCAGCATATTTCATGAATATGATGAACAAGGTTTTCATGGAATACTTGGATAAGTTTGTCGTCGTGTTCATAGATGACATTCTCGTTTACTCTAAGTCAGTAGAAGAGCACACTGAGCATTTGAGGCTAGTTCTTGAAAAGTTGCGAGAGCAGCAGTTGTTTGCCAAGTTCAGTAAGTGTGATTTTTGGAAGGACAAGGTGGAATTCCTCGGACATGTAATGACCGCAGAAGGAATCGCCGTTGATCCAAGCAAGGTAGAAGCTGTGTTACATTGGGAACAGCCGAAGACCGTGACCCAGATCCGAAGTTTCCTTGGATTGGCAGGTTACTACCGCCGTTTCATTGAAGGCTTTTCGACAATTGCGAAACCTCTTACGCAATTGCTGAAAAAGGAGAAGAAGTTTGCATGGACACCAGAGTGCGAGAAAGGTTTTCAAGAGCTGAAGGAACGATTAACATCAGCGCCGGTGTTAGTTCTACCGGACGTCAATCAAAGCTTTGATATTTATTGTGATGCATCGCGCCAAGGACTTGGATGTGTGCTGATGCAGAACGGAAAGGTCGTCGCTTATGCATCAAGGCAGTTGAGGCCGCATGAGGAGAATTATCCCACGCATGACTTAGAGCTAGCTGCCGTAGTGCATGCTCTAAAGTTGTGGCGTCACTATTTGATTGGAAACAGATGTGAAGTATACACGGACCATAAGAGTCTTAAGTACATCTTCACCCAATCAGACCTGAACATGAGACAAAGGAGATGGTTAGAGTTGATCAAGGACTACAACGTTGGAATCCATTATCATCCCGGAAAGGCCAACGTAGTTGCCGATGCTCTGAGTCGGAAAAGCCATACCGTGAACATGTTGCTAGCCACAAGTCAGGAAGAACTATGTGAGGATTTCCAGAGAATGCAGATTGAAGTCGTACCAGAAGAATTCTTGGCCGCAATAGAAGTGAAGCCTACCCTAGAAGATCAGATCCGAGAAGGACAGAAGGATGATGACAAGATCCGAAGGATTAAGTCCAACATGGATGAAGGCAAGGCAGAGAACTTCAAGTTGGATGAGCAAGGCACGTTATGGATAAAGGGTCGCATTTGTGTGCCGAACAAGAAGGAGCTGAAGCAATTGATTTTAGAAGAAGCCCATGACTCCAAGTATTCAATTCATCCTAGAAGTGCCAAGATGTATCAAGATTTGAAGGAAAGATTCTAGTGGCCGAACATGAAGCGTGAAGTTGCCGAGCATGTTGCGCTGTGCGACATATGCCAGAGAGTCAAGGCAATGCATCAGAGACCAGCAGGATTGTTACAGCCGTTGATGATACCTGAGTGGAAGTGGGAGGAAATCGGAATGGACTTCATTACTGGATTGCCGAAAACTCAAGGAGGATATGACTCCATATGGGTTATAGTGGATCGCTTGACCAAGGTCGCCCATTTTATCCCTGTGAAGACCACTTACTCGGGAGATAAGTTAGCAGAGTTGTACATGATCAGGATCGTCTGTTTGCACGGAGTGCCAAAGAAGATCGTATCGGATAGAGGTACTCAGTTTACCTCGAAGTTCTGGAATAAGCTACATGAAGCCATGGGAACCCGTTTGAACTTCAGTACAGCTTATCATCCACAGACGGATGGTCAGACTGAAAGAGGCAATCAGATTCTGGAGGATATGTTAAGAGCGTGTGCATTGGCTTATGCTACCTCTTGGGATAAAAGTCTGTCGTATGCGGAGTTCAGTTACAACAACAGCTACCAAGCCAGTTTGCAAATGTCGCCATTTGAAGCACTATACGGTCGACCTTGTCGAACACCGTTGAATTGGAACGAGACGGGTGAACGTCGTGTCTTCGGACAAGATATTCTTCATGAAGCTGAAGAACAGATTGCCATGATCAGGGAGAGATTGAAGATAGCCTAATCACGACAGAAGAGTTATGCTGACAACCGTTGCCGAGACCTGAGTTTCGAACCAGAAGATTTCGTGTATCTCAGAGTCACACCGCTCAGAGGAGTTAAGAGATTCCATGCCAAAGGAAAACTCGCGCCGAGATATGTTGGACCATTCAAGGTTCTCAGCCGCAGAGGTGAAGTTGCTTATCAGTTGGAATTACCGCAGTCATTAGCAGGAGTGCATGACGTGTTGTCGGGACCCCGAATTTGCAAATCCGGACCCTCTGTGTATTCAGCACTAGTCCAGGAACGCGCTAGTGCACACAGTCTTTAACATCGGTAAATATCACAATCATACCAATCGATACCATAAAAGTACTTTATTAAAGTAATAAAACTGGTTACTCGACCTTATGGCCAAGTTACAAATATATGCCTCGCAAGGCGAAACTTATTCAAAGAGAAATAACAGCAGCGGAAAATCAAATAAACCGTGGCGCCATCCAAGATACCACAGCAACCGACCGGGCTCGCATCCCTAAGTAGACGGGTCCTCTTGGAGTTCCTCCTCCAAAGCCGGGCGTAATCTCCTCTTCAACTGGGTATTGTGTTGAGGCAAGGGTGAGTACTTGGTACTCGACAAGTCATGCCTGTAATGCAAGCTAATATACTATATGCATGGCTTGGTACAAAGGAATAGCTCAGAGGTATATTTGCAGAAATGACTTTTGTCAAGTAATAAAAGTAGATTCGAAAGCTGAGAAATAAGTAAAGCATAAGTAACTTTTCAAGAAGTTTAACAAACATTTTTCCCATCCTAAACCACATTTCCATCATCTTCATTGTTAAACCAACCCAACTTTTCAAATCCAAGTTATTTTCGTAAAAATCTAACCCTTGACTGTAATTCCCGAGCATTGTCCAAGACTGGACTCGGCTATTCAAATAGATTCTACACTCTGCAGAGGTTATGCACTTTACCCACAAGATACAATCCACTCACCACGTCAGTCGTGAATCGCCATACAAGAGTATGCGAATGAGCGATCATAACAAAGCCTTTCGGAAGCCTCAAACAACACAGGTGGTCCTCTCCTAAGACGTGCTCTACACCATCCCTTCCCTTAGCCAAGGCGAAGTATGGGACCAACACACCGTTAGATGGGTACCTGGCCACAGCCACGATACGCTCCCCCGTACAATCACACAAACGGTGTAACTGACACCCTGAGGCTCCACAAGTGAGTCCTTAGCGACTTAGTCAACTAGGGCCGTCCCATTCCAGCCATGTGGTTGCAAGTATGACCCAGTTCAAAGGCTTGCAAGGTTAAGTCCTTAGAGTGACCAGGTCAAGACTACCCGAAAAACCAAATCATCACTCGCAATGCCACAACCGGCCCACCCGACATTACTCTTGCCACATGCCCTGGCCGAAATCGTTTATCAAACCCCGCTTGATTACCATGCACCACGTGCCATCAATATCACATGATACTTTTCCAAAACAGGTTCAATATATCATTAAGTCCATATTAGCATTTGATTGTCCAAAATCATGTCATGAGCACGAGTGTGTCTAAGCAAAGATACTACAACGGTCTAAACCCATGTTGGCAATTTAATAATGTCCAACTAGTAAACCACAACTAGGGTGACAAAGGGTCGTGGCACATACTTAAGTAATCAAGGTGTCATATAGCAAATTGGTATTTATCTAACCCCCATATTTAAACAAAGTATTTTTCTAATTGAACTAGCATGCAATAGTTTAAATCAAAATAGATTTCGAAATAGGATCAACATGGTCAAAGCACAACTTGCCTTCAAAAAGTACTTGCTCTTGGTCTTGAGTTGGATCCTGAGTCAACACTTCTCCTTCGAATCCTTAGGCACTTCAACGTCTACTCGTAAAGCGTGCAAATAGCAAATACACAAATAAACACTAGGCAAAAGATCCCAAAACTCCAAATAAAATCCATAAACAGAGAGAACATAATTTTCTGGATTTTTAGAAACTGGAATAAATCAAATTTGGAGTTAAAACGCGAAAAGTTATGATTATTTAAAGTTTAAATAATCATTTAAATAATTTTACAGAGAAAAACTTTAGTCCAAAAATTAAATAAATTTCATATTTAGGTAGATCTTAATTTTATACAAATTTAGAAATTTGAATCACTCAAATCGGAGTTGAAACGCAAAAGTTATAAGCGTTTGAAGTTTGAATCTAAATTTGAATCAATATTTCGAATTAATAAATCATTTTCTTTTCGAAATTAATTATTGCGTCGGCATGGACACGTGGCAGCCTCTCGATTGGCCTGCCGACGTCACCGGTCCATGGACTTGGTCCACGCTCGGCTCGGTCTACTGTGGACTCGGTCCACGACTCTCACGTGTCGCCGACATGTGGGCCCACTCGGGTAGCGTCATCGGCGACGTCCGGGGCTCACCACAGTCGGCGAGGTGGGACCTTTGTGACGTCATGGGTGACGTCGGCGCTGGCTGGGTTAGCCAGCGACATGCGGGCCCCTCGACACGCGGGCTGGCGTGTCGGCGTCTACACTGCCAGCTGCGTGGGCGGCGACCGCGTCGGTCCAACTTCCCGACACGTGGCGCAATCTCGGCCGTTGGTTTGAAAATCAACGCGCGGATTGGATCCAGGGGTTAACAGCGTTGAAACTACTCGTTGATCATGGGCCGCTCGATCTAGATCGACGGTCGAGATCTAATCCTATAATCGCCTTTGCTACGACGTGGCGATTGTGAACCGTTGGATCTTGATCCAACGGTCCGAATCTAATCGGGTTTGGAACACGTGATCTCACCTCAACCGTCCGACCGATCTCGACGGTCCTCCGAGCTTCATGGACGGCGATGGTTTCACGGCAGCTGGCTTGACCGGAGACGGACGGCGACCAAGGGCGCGGCGCCGGGCTTCTCCGGCGAGATGAAACCTCCTTCGGTGCGTCGTCGCGGGGACTCGGATCGGGCTCCTTCGGCGGAAGACGACGGACGACGGCGGAAAACGGCGCAAACCGAGGCGAGGGAAGAGACAACTCCGGAGAGCGATTGCGGCTCAACGGCGGCGGCTCAGGCGAGATGGCTCGGTGAAACGGTTGCGAAATGATGAGGGCAACCTCGGTTGACGTCTCTCGCTTTAAATAGCCTCGGCGTTCGTGACCTAGACGTAAACCTATTTCGTTACGGCGGGCGCGGCGCGGGCGGAGTCCGGCTTCGGACTCGGCGAAGACGACGAAATCGTGGCCGCCCACGTGGCACGATCGACAGCCACGATCGCGACGGGCGCGATCGGATCCGGCCGGATCACGGCTCGAAGCCGTGCAGGCGGATCTCGGTAGTTGGATCTTGATCCAACGGTTGGGATTGATTAGGGTTAGGAGTGGTTCGGCCGAGTCACGTGGCTTCGGTCGGACTCGAACTCGAGTCCGACTCGGGCTCGGTCGGATGAACAAAGAACCGACCTTGGCCGGTCCTTTTCCATCGAATTAATATTTAAAAATTGATAATTCATTTAATTCATTAAAAATAGCAAATGACTCGAGAAAAATTCGAGAAAAATTCTGGAAAATATTTTGGATCATTTTGGACTCAAATAAAATATTTCCAACAAAATTTTATTTGCAAAATTAAATTCTTTAATTATTTCACAATGGAATAAATTCAAATAAATTCCAAATAAATCCAAATAAATTCGAAAATTCCAAAAATTCACCAAAGTGCCAAATCACACATGAATTTAAGAAAAGCAAAATTTTGGGGTGTTACAAACCTCCCCTTAATAGAATCTCGTCCCGAGATTCAGGGCTTACTAAAGGAATAGGTTTGGAAACTCTTTCTTCAAATCCTCTTCGCGCTCCCAAGTCGCTTCACTTTCTTCATGGTTGCTCCATCGAACTCTACGTAAACGGGTTGACTTGTTTCTAGTTTCTCGATCCATTGTGTCGAGAATCCTCACTGGATACTCCTTATAAGTCAAATCCTCTTGCAACTCAATTGATTCTAACGGTGTCTGCTCTCAGGAACTCGGAGACACTTCTTTAATCGGGACACATGGAATACATCATGTACTCCTCGCCAACGATCGTGGCAACTCCGGTGATAAGCAACTTCGCCTCATGCTCAAAATCTTAAATGGTCCAACATAGCAGGGTGCAAGTTTCCCTTTGGCATGGAACCTCTTAACTCCCCGAGAGGCGTAACTCGAGGTATACAAAGTCTTCTCGGTTCAAAACTCAAATCTCGGCGACGATTGTCAAGATAACTCTTTTGTCGAGATCGGGCTATCTTCAACCTTTCCCTAATCATGGCGACCGCTTCTTCACCTCTTGAAGAATATCAGGCCCAAAGACACGGGCGCCGGTCTCATTCCAATTCA
This sequence comes from Rhipidocladum racemiflorum, assembly GCA_036346355.1. NCBI lineage: Eukaryota > Viridiplantae > Streptophyta > Magnoliopsida > Poales > Poaceae > Rhipidocladum > Rhipidocladum racemiflorum. The sequence goes on along the minus strand of CM070591.1, from coordinate 15,014,243 downwards.
ACGGCGTCCGACAGTGGTCGACCATACAAAGTGCCTCAAAAGGTGACATCTCAGAACTAGCCTCGATAACTATTGTTGTAATCGAACTCGGCATACGGCAAACTCTTATCCCAAGAGGTAGCATAAGCCAATGCACAAGCTCTCAACATATCCTCCAAAATCTGGTTGACTCTTTCTGGCCTGTCCATCCGTCTGTGGATGATAAGTCAGATCTTGAAGTTCAAACGGGTTCCCATGGCTTCATGCAACTTATTCCAAAACCTTGAGGTAAATTGGGTACCTCGTCCGATACAATCCTCTTTGGCACTCCGTGCAAACAGACAATCGATCATGTACAACTCGCTAACTTATCTCCGAGTAAATGGTCTTCACGGGATAAAATGGGCTACTTTAGTCAAGCGATCCACTATAACCCATATGGAGTCATAACCTCCTTGAGTCTTGACAAACCGGTAATGAAATCCATTCCGATTTCCTCCCACTTCCACTCGGAGTATTTTCATTGGTAGCAATCCTCGCTGGTCTCGATGCATTGCCTTGACTCTCCGGCATACGTCGCACAATGCAACATGCTCGGCAACTTCACGTTTCATACTCGGCCACCGTAATCTCTCCTTGAGATCCCGATACATCTTGGCGCTTCGGGATGAATCGAGTACTTGAGTCATGGGCTTCTTCCAAAATCAGCTGCTTTAACTCCTTTTGTTAGGCACACAAATGCGATCCTTCATCCATAACGTGCCTGCTCATCCAATTTGAAGTCCTCGCCTTGCCTTCCTCCTTTTGGACTTAATCCTACGGATCTTGTCATCATCCTTCGCCCTTCTCGGATCCGGTCCTCTAAAGAAGGCTTTACTTCCAAGGCGCCCCAGAATCCGCTAGGTACAACCTCAATCTTCATCTTGTGAAAATCCTCACATAACTCATCCTGACTTGTGGCTAGCAACGTACTCACGCTATGGCTTTTCCGACTCAGAGCATCGGCTACTACGTTGGCCTTCCGGGATGGTAATGGATTCCAACATTGTAGTCCTTGATTAACTCTAACCATCTCCTCGCCTCATATTCAGATCCGACTGGGTGAATATGTACTTAAGGCTCTTATGATCCGTATATACTTCACATCTGCTTTCCAATCGATAGTGACGCCATATCTTCAAAGCATGCACTACGGCAGCCTAACTCTAGGTCATGTGTCGGATAATTTTCCTCATGCGGCCTCAATCGCCTTGATGCATAAGGCGACCTTTCCATTCTCGTGACAAAGACACATCCAAGTCCTTGGCGCGACGCGTCACAATAAATATCGAAGCTTTGAGCAACATCCGGTAGAACTAACACCGGTGCTGATGTCAATCGCTTCTTCAGCTCCTGAAATCCTTTCTCACATTCCGGCGTCCATGCAAACTTCTTTTCCTTCTTCAGCAATTGCGTAAGAGGTTTCGCAATTGTCGAAAAGCCTTCGATGAAACGGCGGTAGTATCCTGCCATTCCAAGGAAACTCGAACAGGTCACAGTCTTGGTGCTCCCAATGTAACACAGCCTTCTACTTTGCTTGGATCCACGGCGACTCCTCTGCGGTCATTACATGTCCAAGAAACTCCACCTTGTCCTTCCAAAAATCACACTTGCTGAACTTGGCGAAAAGTTGTCGTTCCTCGCCTTTTCCAAAACTCGCCTTAAGTGTTCGGCATGTTCATCCTCTGTCTTGGAGTAGATTAGGATATCGTCTATGAACACGCATTTACAAACTTGTCCAAATATTCCATGAACACCTTATTCATCATATTCATGAAATAAGTGGCGCATTAAATCGATCCAAAGGACATAATCAGAACTCAGTAATGTCCATATCTTGACGAGAATGCGCCTTGAATATCCTCCGATCGGATCTTCAATCGATGGTATCCCGATCTCGAGATCAATCTTGGAGAAAACTCCGCTCCTCTTAATCGATCAAACAAATCATCAATCCTGGTAGCGGATACTTATTCTTCACGGTGACTTCATTGAGTGCACGGTAGTCAATGCACATCCCGAAACTCCCGTCCTTCTTCTTGACAAACAAAATCGGTGCTCCCCACGGCGCATTTAACTTGGTCTCGATAAATCCTTTATCCATTAACTCTTCCAAATTGTTTCTTCATTTCTACCAACTCCTCGGTAGACATCCGATAGGGTCTCTTTGCTATCGGTCTTTGTGCAGGTACCCGGCTCTATCACAAACTCTATGTCCTCGTCTGCGGCATACCGTAGATCCTCGAAAACGCCTGGGTACTCATTCACTCTTTGGGACATCCTCTATGCTGATTGCCTTGGTACTGTTAACCATCAACTGTCCATCTCTAATCGCAGTGGCTTGAAATTCCACTTTCTTCCCACACGGGCTCTCAATCGAGATAGTCCTTCGTCCACAATCCAATACTGACCTTGTGCTTGGATAACCAATCCATTCCCAATATAACATCTAAGGTGCAGGTCTCCAAAATTATAAGGTTTGCTAGGAACTCTATTCCATCTATTAGTATTCTCACCGGAACATCCTACTTCCGCTCGGAGTTCGGAACTGTGGGTTTGAACTAAAAGCATGCACTTAAGTCTTGCAATTCTCAAATCATTTCTAGTAGCAAAGCCTTGCGAAACGAGCGAATGCGAAGCTCGAGTCAAACAAAGCTGTTGCAGTCTTGAGTTAACAAGTAACTTACCCAAAGACGACGTCCGTAGCATTTTGCAAAGGCATCCGCGGTGACATGGTTGACTCGGCCTCTCACCACGGCCTGCAGGGTGTGGCTCCTGTCTTTGGCGCCCTAGCTGGGGTGGTTCCTAGGTTGAAGCGAATCGGGTCGCTCCTGCCTTCTTCTTTGGACAAGCTGTTGGCAAAGTGTCTGGCTCGTTGCAGTTGTGTGACGTCTCACTTTGTTCCTTCTTGTTGCTGGGGTAGCGTTTCTAGCGAAGTGGGTGCAGTAGTTACGGTAGATGTGTCTTGGTGCCGGGATGGTGTCCTTGTCGCACTCTGCGGTTGGAATCAAGAATTGATTTGGTGCAACTCTCAAGCGCCGCTATGCGTTCCTGGCGTGATCCTTGCTTTGTTGCATCCTGCGCTTCCTGTACTCATCCAGTTCCTTGCGCTTGTCCTCAAGAATAAGTGCCTTATTCACAAACTCTTGGAAATCTGGAAAGGTGTGGGTGATCAACCCTACTTGCAATCCTGAGTTAAGTCCCTTCATAAAACGAGACTGTCTGGATTTATCCGTCGCTACATCCTCAGGTGCGTAGCGTGCTAGCTGTGTGAACTTGTTCGGTAGTCGACCACCGGTGATTACCTTGCTTGATGCTCAACTCCTCCTTCTTAAGGTCCATGATTCCTTCAGGCACGTGATCTTGTCGGAATGTTGTGAACTCTTCCCAAGTGATATCTTGAGGGTTCTCTTGCGTGGCACAGAAGTTCTCCCACCATTCGGCGGCTGTCCCTTCCAACTGATGAGAAGCGTAGAGTACCTTCTCATTTCCTATGCATTGAGCTATGTGTAGCTTCCTCTCAATCGATCTTAACCAATCGTCGGCCTCCAACGGATTGGCATTCCCAGAGAAAGTGGGTGGGTGAGTCCTCATGAACTCTGACAGCCTTGTATTCTGGCGTGGCCCCTGATTAACTTGATTAGCAGTGGCCTGAGCAAAGGATTTGCTGCATTTGTTGCATCATAGCATGCATCAATCGAGTCCGGGCAGCAAGAAAAGCTCCAAATTCTGCATATCCAAAGTGGTCTTTGGTGCTCCATCATTGGGGTTTCTGTGGGCGAGATCCACTCCCATTGCTTCCAAAGTTTCCACGGGTGTTTACCATCTCGCCGATTTGCTCTAGGTTTAGAGATGAGAGGGAAACAAGAATAGACAAGTAATATGGAACTTATGCGGGCGAAAGGGGTAACTTAAGGTCCAACTTTATTATTAATAACTTGGTATGGCTGCTTACAATGCCTAAGGGCCTTGCAACACATACTGCACACTCAAAGAAACAAAGCAAATCCAAATCGAACTAACTCGAATCTAACGCCTAAAGGGTGACTCTTTATTCTATGACTCGACTCGATCGAAGGAGTCTCACTATAGAACCTATGCTCACTCATCGAGAAAACCTCCACGGCCTGGGTACGGTGCCGTGTGGCATAGGCGCTAAACGATCGCCATGTCCAAAGAATCGTGTCTTCGTGGTAGTCGAAGAAGCGATGTCCTCATCGAGATCCGACTCCTCCGGATCTCGCTCGTGCGGCGAGTAATCGCTGCGGTGCAGTCCGTACAAAGTCATCTCCAACTCGTCAATCCTTCGTAGAAGGTGTGCCACATACTCTTGAGCTTCCCGCCATCTGTTCTTCTCTGTCGTGATCTCCTTGCGGGCCTTCGTAGCTCCTTGCTTGTATTATCTAGTACATCCTCCTGGCGACGACAAATCGTGCCAACCGTGTAACCGTGGCATCCTCATCCCGAATCTCCTTCGGTCGAGAAGGTTATCGCTGCGCGGATGGTAGCGAACACCGCACTCTCCAACTCTCGGCGTAGATACGGGTAATGTGCCGCATTGCTCGTCGTGGATACTTCTTGGATACCCATCCGCATTGTAGATCTCTGGCAAAGGCAGTTGTATCGAGCGATTGCCTGGCCCTTTTCCTAGCAGTACCTCAATCCTCACGTCACAAGCCTTGATCAATCCCGCTTGTCTGATCACTTCCACTTGATATTGGGGCTTCTCAAAATCTCCGAGAGTTTGTAGCATGTGCCAAAGCTCTGCGGCGTGACCAACTCCCAGATCAACGTAGTTGAACTCTTCCTCCATCTGTCACAAGAGTGCTTTTACGTAAGAACTCGGAATTTTTAAATTGTGACAAGGTAAGGGAAAATTTCAGCAAGAGACAAGAAAAGAGAGAAGGGGATAAGTCGAGATGTCATTTCTTGTCTTCACAAATTTTTAGCTTTAGAAAATAGGTTTTATCCTCACTACGACCATTCTAGCTTAGGGTTGAGCCTACAGTCAAGTATGGCTCTGATACCACCTCTGTCGGGACCCCGAATTTGCAAATCCGGACCCTCTGTGTATTCAGCACTAGTCCAGGAACGCGCTAGTGCACACAGTCTTTAACATCGGTAAATATCACAATCATACCAATCGATACCATAAAAGTACTTTATTAAAGTAATAAAACTGGTTACTCGACCTTATGGCCAAGTTACAAATATATGCCTCGCAAGGCGAAACTTATTCAAAGAGAAATAACAGCAGCGGAAAATCAAATAAACTTCGTGGCGCCATCCAGTATACCACAGGCAACTGACTGGGCTCGCATCCCTAAGTAGACGGGTCCTCTTGGAGTTCCTCCTCCAAAGCTGGCGTAATCTCCTCTTCAACTGGTATTGTGTTGAGGCAAGGGTGAGTACTTGGTACTCAGCAAGTCATGCACAGAATGCAAGCTAATATACTATATGCATGGCTTGGTACAAAGGAATAGCTCAGGGTATATTTGCAGTAAACAGCTTTTGTCAAGTAATAAAAGTAGATTCGAAAGCAGTAGAAATAAGTAAAGCATAAGTAACTTTTCAAGAAGTTTAACAAACATTTTTCCCATCCTAAACCACATTTCCATCATCTTCATTGTTAAACCAACCCAACTTTTCAAATCCAAGTTATTTTCAGAAAATCTAACCCTTGACTGTAATTCCCGAGCATTGTCCAGTACCGTGGACTCGGCTATTCAAATAGATTCTACACTCTGCAGAGGTTATGCACTTTACCCACAAGATACAATCCACTCACCACGTCAGCCGTGAATCGCCATACAAGAGTATGCGAATGAGCGATCATAACAAAGCCTTTCGGAAGCCTCAAACAACACAGGTGGTCCTCTCCTAAGACGTGCTCTACACCATCCCTTCCCTTAGCCAAGGCGAAGTATGGGACCAACACACCGTTAGATGGGTACTGGCCACAGCCACGATACGCTCCCCGCACAATCACACAAACGGTGTAATCGACACCCCGAGGCTCCACAAGTGAGTCCTTAGCGACTTAGTCAACTAGGGCCGTCCCATTCCAGCCATGTGGTTGCAAGTATGACCAGTTCAAAGGCTTGCAAGGTTAAGTCCTTAGAGTGACCAGGCAAGACTACCCGAAAAACCAAATCATCACTCCCAATGCCACAACCGGCCCACCCGACATTACTCTTGCCACATGCCCTGGCCGAAACTGTTTATCAAACCCCAGTTGATTACCATGCACCACGTGCCATCAATATCACATGATACTTTTCCAAAACAGGTTCAATATATCATTAAGTCCATATTAGCATTTGATTGTCCGAAATCATGTCATGAGCACGTAGCAGGTCTAAGCAGCATACTACAACGGTCTAAACCCATGTTGGCAATTTAATAATGTCCAACTAGTAAACCACAACTAGGGTGACAAAGGGTCGTGGCACATACTTAAGTAATCAAGGTGTCATATAGCAAATTGGTATTTATCTAACCCCATATTTAAACAAAGTATTTTTCTAATTGAACTAGCATGCAATAGTTTAAATCAAAATAGATTTTCGAAATAGGATCAACATGGTCAAAGCACAACTTGCCTTCAAAAAGTACTTGCTCTTGGTCTTGAGTTGGATCCTGAGTCAACACTTCTCCTTCGAATCCTTCCGGCACTTCAACGTCTACTCGTAAAGCGTGCAAATAGCAAATACACAAATAAACACTAGGCAAAAGATCCCAAAACTCCAAATAAAATCCATAAACAGAGAGAACATAATTTTCTGGATTTTTAAAAACTGGAATAAATCAAATTTGGAGTTAAACGCATAAAAGTTATGATTATTCAAAGTTTAAATAATCAATTAAATAATTTTACAGAGAAAAACTTTAGTCCAAAAATTAAATAAAATTCATATTTAGGTAGATCTTAATTTTATACAAATTTAGAAATTTGAATCACTCAAATCGGAGTTGAAACGCAAAAGTTATAAGCGTTTGAAGTTTGAATCTAAATTTGAATCAATATTTCGAATTAATAAATCATTTTCTTTTCGAAAATTAATTATTGGCGTCGGCATGGACACGTGGCAGCCTCTCGATTGGCCTGCCGACGCCACCGGTCCATGGACTTGGTCCACGCCGGCTCGGGTCTACTGTGGACTCGGTCCCACGACTTCACGTGTCAGGCGACATGTGGGCCCACTCGGGTGACGCGTCATCGCCGACGTCGGGCTCGACCACGGTGGCGGTGGGACCCACCGTGACGTCATGGGTGACGTCGGCGCTAACTGGGTTAGCCAGCGACATGCGGGCCCTTCGACACGCGGGCCGGCGTGTCGGCGTCTACACGCAGCGCTGGGCCGGCCGACCGCGTCGGTCCAACTTCCCGACACGTGGCGCAATCTCGGCCGTTGGTTTGAAAATCAACGGCGCGGATTGGATCCAGGGTTAACGCGTTGAAACTACTCGTTGATCATGGGCCGTTCGATCTAGATCGGACGGTCCAGATCTAATCCTATAATCGCACTGCTACGGCACGTGGCGATTGTGAACCGTTGGATCTTGATCCAACGGTCCAGATCTAATCGGGTTTGGAACACGTGATCTCATCTCAACCGTCCGATCTGGATCTGACGGTCCTCCGAGCTCGCGGACGGCGATGGTTTCACGGCGGCGCTGGCTTGACCGGAGACGGGGACGACGACCAAGGGCGCGGGCGCCGGGCTTCTCGGCGAGATGAAACCTCCTTCCAGTGCGTCTCGTCGCGGGGACTCGGATCTGGCTCCTTCTCGGCGGAAGACGACTGACGACGGCGAAAGCGGCGCAAACCGCAGCGGAGGGGAGAGACAACTCCGGCGAGCGATTGCGGCTCAACGGCGGCGACTCAGGCGAGATGGCTCGGGGGAACGGGTGCGCAAGGATGAGGGCAACCTCGGGGGACGTCTCACGCTTTAAATAGCCTCGGCGTTCGTGCCCTAGACGGAAACCTAGTTCGTTACGGCGGCGGACGCGGCGGCGGAGTCCGGCTCGGACTCGGCGAAGACGACGAAATCGTGGCCGTCCACGTGGCACGATCGACGGCCACGATCGCACGGCGCGATCGGATCCGGGCCGGATACGGCTCGAACCGGTACGGGCGGATCTCAGCCGTTGGATCTTGATCCAACGGTTGGGATTGATTAGGGTTAGGAGTGGGTTCGGTCGAGTCACGTGGCTCGGGTCGGACTCTAACTCGAGTCGACTCGGGCTCGGTCGGATGAACGATAATCGACCCGGTCGGTCCTTTTCAGTAATTAATATTTAAAATTCGAAATTCATTTAATTCATTAAAAATAGCAAATGACTCGAGAAAAATTCCAGAAAATTCGAAAATATTTTGGATCATTTTGGACTCAAATAAAATATTTCCAACAAAATTTTATTTGCAAAATTAAATTCTTTAATTATTTCAAAATGGAATAAATTCAAATAAATTCCAAATAAATCCAAATAAATTCCAGAAAATTCCAAAAATTCACCAAAGTGCCAAATCACACATGAATTTAAGAAAAGCAAAATTTTGGGGTGTTACACGTGTTCCACGTGTCCCAGTTGAAGAAGTGTCTCCGAGTACCTGAGGAACAGACACCGCTAGAGTCAATTGAGTTGCAAGAAGATTTGACTTACAAGGAGCACCCCGTGAAGATTCTGGACACAATGGATCGAGAGACGAGGAACAAGTCAACCCGTTTCTGCAGAGTTCAATGGAGCAACCATGCAGAGAGCGAAGCAACTTGGGAGCACGAAGAGGATTTGAAGAAAGAGTTTCCAAACCTATTCTGTAGTAAGCCCTGAATCTCGGGGATGAGATTACATTAAGGGGAGGTTTGTAACACCCCAAAATCTTGCTTTTCTTAAATTCATGTGGGATTTGGCACTTTGGTGAATTTTTGGAATTTTCTGGAATTTATTTGGATTTATTTGGAATTTATTTGAATTTATTCCATTTTGTAATAATTAAAGAATTAAACTTTGCAAATAAAGTTTTGTTGGAAATATTTTATTTGAGTCCCAAATGCCCTAAAATATTTTCCAGAATTTTTCTGGAATTTTTCTGAGTATTTTACTATTTTTCTTGAATTAAATGAATTACTGGAAATTATTTTAATTATTAAATCGCTGGAAAATCGAGTCGGGTCAAGTACTGTTCATCCGACCGAGTTCGAGTTCGAGTTCGAGTCAGACTCGAACCCGACCCAAGCCACGTCTCGAGGACGATTCACCCGAACCTAATGCGGACCGTTGGATCCAGATCCGACGGTCAAGATCGTCCTGTACCGGTTCGAGCCGAGACTGGGCCGGATCCGATCGCACCCACGTGATCGTGACCGTAGATCATGCCACGTGGACGGCCCACCGTCGTCGTCTCCGCCCGAGTCCGAGGCGGACTCCTCCGCCGCGCTGCCTCCGAGTTCGGTTAGGGTTTCCGATTTGCGCGCACGTCGAGGCCGTATTTAAGGCGTGGACCCGTATCCAAGAATCGTCGTTTGACGCCGCACATTTTGCCCCAAGCCACGCCACCCGAGCCGCCGTCTTTGCTGAGGAATTGCTCGCCGTAGTAGGGTTAGGGCTTCGCCGAGTTCGTGGCGACGCCGCCATCGCTGCCGCCCGCCGTGTTGGAGCCCGGATCTGGAACCGCAAGAGCAAGGCTCATCGGACCGCACCATCCACCTCGCCGGAGACCCTCGGAAACGCCGCACGGAAGGTCGCCGTCCTCGTCTCCGGTAGCCCGAGCCCCGCCACGCCGCCATCACCCGCGCGAAGCTTCTGGACCGTCCGATCCCGATCGAACGACAGTGGTGAGTCACGCGCTTCCAAACCCGATTAGATCTGGACCGTTGGATCAAGATCCAACGGCCCACGATCGCCACGTGCCGTAGCAGCGTTAACGTAGGGTTAGATCTGGACCGTCCGATCTAGATCGAACGGCCCACGATCACCGTGTAGTTTACAACGTGTTAACCCTGGATCTAATCGCGGCCGTTGATTTTCAAATCAACGGACACGATTGTGCCACGTGTACCCTGGCCGCGCCGCACTCACGCTGAAGCGTGTCTTCGACACACGGGCCCGCTGGGCGGGACAAATAGACCGCACCATGACGTCATCGCCGACGTCCACGGTGGGGCCCGCTTGCCAAGAGCGTCGTCGGCGTGGTGACGTCGATCTTTGGCGTCATCCAATGGATCCCACTGCCGCTGGCACACGCGCAGTGGACCGAGTCCACCGTGGACCGAGCAAGCCGTGGCCGAGCCCATGAGCCTACCGACGCCACCACCAATCAGAGCCGACGCGTGTCACCCATGACGCAATAAATAATTTCCGAAAAAGAAAATGATTTAATAATTCGGTTTAATAATTGATTTGAATTTCAAAACTTCAAACGCTTATAACTTTTGCGTTTCAACTCCGATTTGAACTATTCAAATTTCTAAAAATTCATAAAATTCAGATCTACTCAAATATGAATATTATTTAATTTTTGGACAAAAGTTTTCCTCTGTAATATTATTTAATTTATTATTTAAACTTCAAAATGCTATAACTTTTGCATTTTAACTCCGATTTGAGCGATTCCAGTTTCTAAAAATTCATAAAATTGTGTTCTCTCTGTTTATGGACTTTATTTGGTTGTTTGGGTACTTTTTGTCTACTGTTTATTTACTATTCGCTATTTGCACGCGTTACGAGTAGACGTTGAAGTGCCGGAAGGATTCGAAGGAGAAGTATTGACCCAGGAGCCAGCTCAGGACCAAGAGCAAGTACTTTTTGAAGGCAAGTTGTGTTTTGACCATGTTGATCCCACTTTGAAACCTATTTTGATTTAATTATTGCATGCTAGTTTAAATTAGAAAATGCTTTACTTAATTATGGGTAATTAGATAAATGCCAAATTGCGGTATGACACCTTGGTTAATTATATATATGTGCCATGACCCTTGTCACCCTAGTTGTGGTTTACTAGTTGGACATTACTAAATGGCCAACATGGGATTTTAGACCGTTGTAGTATACTGCTTAGACCTGCTACGTGCTCTTGACATGATTTTTGGACAATCAAATGCGAATATTGACTTAATGATATATTGAACCTATTTTAGAAGTTTCCGAAAGACTTTGTTACGGGAACTCGCCTTTGTGGTGTTTGAATGTATCTTGTGGGTAAAGTGCATAACCTCTGCAGAGTGTAAAATCTATTCGAATAGCCGTGTCCGTGGTATTGGACATCGCTCGGGAATTACAGTCAAGAGTTAGACTTTCTTGAAAATAACTTGGACTTGAAAGGTGGGGTTTGGTTGAACAATGATGTTGATGGAAATGTGGATTAGGAATGGGAAAGATGTTGATTAAACTCCTGGAAAAGTTATTGATGTTATACTTGTTTCTACTGCTTTCGAATCTACTTATGCTACTTGTCAAATGCTGTTTTACTGCAAATACACCTTGAGCTACTCCTTTGTACCAAGCCATGCATGTAGTATATTAGTTGCATTCTGTGCATGACTTGCTGAGTACCAAGTACTCACCCTTGCCACAATACAACACCAGTTGAAGAAGAGTCTACACCAGCTTTGGAGGAAGAGCTCCCAGAAGAACCGTCTAACTAGGAATCGAGTCCCAGTCAGTTGCCTGTGGTATACTGGATGGCGCCACGAAGTTATCTTATTTTCCGCTGCTATTATCTCTCTTTTATTAAGTTTCGCCCTGCGAGGCGTATATTTGTAACTTGACCATAAGGTCAAGCAACCAGTTTGACTACTTAAATAAAGTACTTTATTAGTATCGAGTGGTATGATTGTGATATTTACCGATGTTAAGACTGTGTGCACTAGCGCGTTCCTGGACTAGTGCTGAATACAAAGAGGGTCCAGATTTGAAAATTCGGGTCCCGACAAGTTCATAGGGTGACCAAGGCAAGACTGCCGAAGAACCAAAACGACATCCCCGGTGCCACTCATGGCCCGCCAGATCATTCTTGCCACTTGCCCCGGTCTAAATCTATTTATCAAACCCCAGTTGATTACCATGCACCACGTGCCATCAACATCATCATTAATAACACATGACATTTCTCCAAAACATGTTTCATATCTCATTAAGTCAACATTAACATTTGATTTACCAAAATCATATCATGACTACATGGCAGGCTAAGCATACTACAAACGTGCTAATTAACCCATGTTGGCAATATAATTAATGTCCAACTAGCTAATCCACAACTAGGGTGACAAGGGTTCACGGCACATAATTATATATCACAAGGTGTCATACAACAACTAGGCATTTATCTAATTCCCGGAAATATTTAAAGCATTTTCTACTTAATTTAGCATGCAATAATTTGAATTAAAATAATTTTCAAAAGCAGGATCAACATGATCAAAGCATATCTTGCCTTCAAAAAGTACTTGTTCCTGGTCTTGAGCTGGCTCCTTGGTCAAAACTTCACATTCGAAGCCTTCGGGCACTTCAACGTCTACTCGTAATGTATGAATAAACACCAAATAAATAAAAACAGAGAAAAACTTAGGTCCAAAAATTAAATAAAATTCACCATTAAATATAGATCAATTTTATAAAAATTTAGAAATTGGAATCGTCATAATCGGAGTTAAAATGCAAAAGTTATAGCCGTTTAAAGTTTGAAAAATCAATTAAATAAATATAAACAGAGGAAAACGCATGTCCAAAAATTAAATAAAATTCACCATTAAGTAGATCTCAATTTTATAAAAATTTAGAAATTGGAATCACCCAAATCGGAGTTATAATGCAAAAGTTATAAGCGTTTGAAGTTTGAAAAATCAATTAAAAGAATAAACCAAATTAATTCATTTATTTTTGTATTGAAAAATCCGATTATGACGTCAGCTGATGTCAGCGTGGAAATTGAATTTCCACCGAATTATTTTTCTATTGAAAAATCGAATTATGACGTTAGCATTGCGTCATCCGGTCTGTGGACTCGGCTCACGGCTCGGGCTCGGTCAACTGTGGACCCGATCCACTGGTACACGTGTCGCTGACACGTGGGACCCACTGGATGACATCATTGCTGACGTCATCACAGCTCGACCGAACGGCTCTGACAGCTAGACCCCACCGTGACGTCACGGATGACGCCATCAAGACGGTGGCCGGCCGCCGACACGCTGCCCCACGCCGATGTCACGCAGCGTGACGTCGGCCGATGACCGGCGCGGCTTCGATTGACCGTGTGTCGGATAATTTTCCTCATGCGGCCTCAAGCGCCTTGATGCATAGCGGCGACCTTTCCGTTTCCGCATCAAGACACATCCAAGTCCTTGGCGCGATCGTCACAATAAATATCGAAGCTTTGAGCAACATCAGGTAGAACTAACACCGGTGCCGACGCCAATCGCTTCTTCAGCCCCAAATCCTTTCTCACATTCGGCGTCCATGCAAACTTCTTTTCCTTCTTCAGATTGCGTAAGAGGTTTCGCAATTGTCGAGAAGCCTTCGATGAAGCGGCGGTAGTATCCTGCCATTCCAAGGAAACTCCGACCGGGTCACCGTCTTTGGTCATTCCCAATGTAACACGCCTTCTACTTTGCTTGGATCTACTGGCGACTCTTCATGCGGTCATTACATGTCCAAGAAACTCCACCTTGTCCTTCCAAAAATCACACTTGCCGAACTTGGCGAAAAGTTCTTTGTTCCTCGGCTTTTCCAAAACTCGCCTTAAGTGTTCGGCATGTTCATCCTCTGTCTTGGAGTAGACTAGGATATCGTCTATGAACACGACGACAAACTTGTCCAAATATTCCATGAACACCTTATTCATCATATTCATGAAATAAGTGGCGCATTCGTCACCCCAAAGGACATAATCAGAAACTCGTAATGTCCATATCTTGGCGAGAATGCGATCTTGAATATCTTACGATCGGATCTTCAATCGATGGTATCCCGATCTCAGATCGATCTTGGAGAAAACTCGGCTCCTCTTAACTGATCAAACAAATCATCAATCCTGGGTAGCGGATACTTATTCTTCACGGTGACTTCATTGAGTGCACGGTAGTCAATGCACATCCTGAAACTCCGTCCTTCTTCTTGACAAACAAAATCGGTGCTCCCACGGCGACTAACTTGGTCCGATAAAGCCTTTCTCCATTAACTCTTCTATTTGTTTCTTCATTTCTACCAACTCCTCGGTAGACATCCGATAGGGTCTCTTTGCTATCGGTCTTTGTACTGTACAAGCTCTATCACAAACTCTATGTCCCTGTCAGCGGCATACCGGTAGATCTTCGGGAAAGACATCGGGTACTCATTCACTCTTTGGGACATCCTCTATGCTGATTGCCTTGGTCTTGTTAACCATCAAGCTGTCCATCCCTAAGCTGCAGTGGCTTGAAATTCCACCTTCTTCCCACACGGGCTCTCAATCGAGATAGTCCTTCGTCCACAATCCAATACGGCCTTGTGCTTGGATAACCAATCCATTCCCAATATGACGTCTAAGGTGCAGGTCTCCAAAATTATAAGGTTTGCCAGAACTCTATTCCATCTATTAGTATTCTCACCCGGAACATCCTACTTTCGCTCGGAGTTCGAACTGTGGGTTTGAACTAAAAGCATGCACTTAAGTCTTGCAGTTCTCAAATCATTTCTAGTAGCAAAGCCTTGCGAAACAAGCGAATGCGAAGCTCAGAGTCAAACAAAACCGTTGCAGTGTATCGAGTTAACAAGTAACTTACCCAAGACGACGTCAGTAGCATTCAGTAGCGCATCTGCGGTGACATGGTTGACTCGGCCTCTCACCACGATGCAGGGTGTGGCTCCTGGTCTTTGGCGCCCTAGCTGGGTGGTTCCTAGATTGAAGCGAATCGGGGTCGCTCCTGCTGTCTTCTTTGGACAAGCTGTTGGCGAAGTGTCCTGGCTCGTTGCGATTGTAGCGTCTCACTTGTTCCTTCTTTGCTGCTCGAGTAAGCGTTTCTAGCGGGGCTGGGTGCAGTAGCTTTGATTGACAGGTCTTGGTCCGAGGATGGTGTCCTTGTTGCGTCTCGTGGTTGGAATCGAAGAATTGATTTGGTGCAACTCTAGTATTTGCGTTCCTGGCGTGATCCTTCTTTGTTGCATCCTGCGCTTCCTGTTCTCATCCAGTTCCTTGCGCTTGTCCTCAAGAATAAGTGCCTTATTCACCAACTCTTGGAAATCTGGAAAGGTGTGGGTGATCAACCCTACTTGCAATCCTGAGTTAAGTCCCTTCATAAAACGAGACTGTCTGGATTTATCTGTCGCTACATCCTCAGGTGCGTAGCGTGCTAGGCTGTGTGAACTTGTTCGGGTAGTCGGCCACTGGTGATTACCTTGCTTGATGCTCGAACTCCTCCTTCTTAAGATCCATGATCCCTTCAGGCACGTGATCTTGTCGGAATGCACCGTGAACTCTTCCCAAGTGATATCTGAGGGTTCTCTGCGTGGCACGAAGTTCTCCCACCATTCGTAATTTGTTCCTTCCAAGCGATGAGAAGCGTAGAGTACCTTCTCATTCCCTATGCATTGAGCTATGTGTAGCTTCCTCTCGATTGATCTTAACCAATCATCGGCCTCCAATGGATTGGCATTCCCAGAGAAAGTGGGTGGGTGAGTTCTCATGAACTCTGATAGTCTTGTATTCTGGCGTGGTCCTTGATTAGCAGTGGCCTGAGCAGTGACGTGCTGCATTTGTTGCATCATAGCATGCATCAACTGAGTCTGAGCAGCAAGAAAGGCTCCAAAATTCTGCATATCAACTGGCGGTGCTGGTGCTCCATCATTGGGGTTCTCTGCTGGGCGAGATCCACTCCCATTGCTTCCAAAGTTTCCACGGGTGTTCACCATCTGTCGATTTGCTCTAGGTTTAGAGATGAGGGGGAAACAAGAATAGACAAGTAATATGGAACTTATGCGGGGCGAAAGGTGTAGCCTTAAGGTCCAACTTTATTATTAGTAACTTGGTATGGCTGCTTACAATGCCTAGGGGCCTTGCAACACATACTGCACACTCAGCAAACAAAGCAAACCCAAATCGAACTAACTCTGGAGTCTAACGCCTAAAGGGTGACTCTTTATTCTATGACACGACTCGGCGAAGGAGTCTCACTAAAGAACCTATGCTCACTCATCGAGAAAACCTCCCCGGCACGGTGCGGGTCTTTGTGGCATAGGCGCGAAACGATCGCCATGTCCAAAGAATCGTGTCCTCTGTGGTAGTCGAAGAAGCGGTGTCCTCATCGAGATCTGACTCCTCTGGATCGGCTCGTGTAGCTCGAGCATCGCTCGGAGTGCAGTCCGTACAAGGTCATCTCCAACTCGTCAATCCTTCGTAGAAGGTGTGCCACATACTCTTGAGCTTCCCGCCATCTGTTCTTCTCTGTCGTGGTCTCCTTGCGGGCCTTCTGTAGCTCCTTGCTTGTATTCTCTAGTACATCCTCCTGGGCGACGATAAATCGTGCCATATGTGTAACCGTGGCATCCTCATCCTGAATCTCCTTTGGGTCAAGAGGGTTATCGCTGCGCGGGTGATAACGGAACACCGTGCTCTCCAATTCTCTGGCGTAGATACGGGTAATGTGCCGCATTGCTCGTCGTGATACTTCTTGGATACCCATCTGCATTGTAGATCTCCTGGCAGTGCAGTGTATCGGGCGATTGCCTGGGCCCTTCTTCCTAGCAGGTACCTCAATCTTCACGTCACAAGCCTTGATCAATCCCGCTTGCCTAATCACTTCCACTTGGTATTGCGGCTTCTCAAAATCTCCGAGAGTCTGTAGCATATGCCAAAGTTCCGCGGCGTGACCAACTCCCAGATCAACGTAGTTGAACTCTTCCTCCATCTGTCACAAGAGTGCTTTACGTAAGAACTCGGAATTTTTAAATTGTGACAAGGTAAGGGAAAATTTCAGCAAGAGGGAAGAAAAGAGAGAAGGGGATAAGTTGAGATGTCATTTCTTATCTTGAAAATTTTTAGCTTTAGAAAATAGGTTTTATCCTCACTACGACCATTCTAGCTTAGGGTTGAGCCTACGGTCAAGTATGGCTCTGATACCACCTCTGTCGGGACCCCGAATTTGCAAATCCGGACCCTCTGTGTATTCAGCACTAGTCCAGGAACGCGCTAGTGCACACAGTCTTAACATTGGTAAATATCACAATCATACCAATCGATACTATCAAAGTACTTTATTTAAATAACCAAACTGGTTACTCGACCTTATGGCCAAGGTACAAATATATGCCTCACAGGGCGAAACTTATTAAAAGAGAGATAATAGCAGCGGAAAATCAAATAACTTCGTGGCGCCATCCAGTATACCACAGGCAACTGACTGGGCTCGCATCCCTAAGTAGACGGGTCCTCTTGGAATTCCTCCTCCGGCCGGGCGTAGTCTCCTCTTCAACTGGTGTTGTGTTGAGGCAAGGGTGAGTACTTGGTACTCGGCAAGTCATGCGAGAATGCAAGCTAATATACTATATGCATGGCTTGGTACAAAGGAATAGCTTAAGGTATATTTGCGATGCTTGACATTTGAAAAGTAATATAAGTAGATTCGAAAGCTGTAGAAATAAGTAAAGCGTAAATAGCTTTTCAAGAAGTTTAATAAACATTTTCCCCATCCTAAACCACATTTCCATCATCTTCATTACTAAACCAACCCAACTTTCAAATCCAAGTTATTTTCAGAAAATCTAACCCTTGACTGTAATTCAGAGCATTGTCCATGCATCGTGGACTCGGCTATTTAAATAGATTCTACACTCTGCAGAGGTTATGCACTTTACCCACAAGATACAGTCAAACACCACAAAGGCGAGTTCAGTAACAAAGCCTTTGAAGCCTCAAACAACACAGGTGGTCCTCTCCGGTTCGTGCTCTACACCATCCCTTCCCTTAGCCAAGGCGAAGTATGGGACCAACACACCGTTAGATGGGTATCTCGGCCACGACCACGATACGCTCCCCGCACAATCACACAAGCGGTGTAATCGACACTGAGGCTCCACAAGTGAGTCCTTAGCGACTTAGTCAACTAGGGCCGTCCCATTCCACCATGTGGTTGCAAGTATGACCCAGTTCAAAGGCTTGCAAGGTTAAGTCCTTAGAGTGACCAGGGCAAGACTACCCAAGAACCAAATCAACATTCCCAATGCCACAACTGGCCCACTGATTACTCTTGCCACATGCCTGGCCGAAAATCGTTTATCAAACCCCAGTTGATTACCATGCACCACGTGCCATCAACATCACATGATACTTTACCCAAAACAGGTTCAATATATCATTAAGTCAATATTAACATTTGATTGTCCAAAACCATGTCATGAGCACGAAAGTGTGTCTAAGCAAGATACTACAATGGTCTAAACTCAGGTTGGCAATTTAATAATGTCCAACTAGTAAACCACAACTAGGGTGACAAGGGTCATGGCACATACTTAAATAATCAAGGTGTCATACAAAGAAATTGGTATTTATCTATCCCCCATGTTTAAACAAAATATCTTTCTAATTGAACTAGCATGCAATAGTTTAAATCAAAATAGATTTCGAAATAGGATCAACATGGTCAAAGCACAACTTGCCTTCAAAACGTACTTGCTCTTGGTCTTGAGTTGGATCCTGAGTCAACACTTCTCCTTCGAATCCTTCCGGCACTTCAACGTCTACTCGTAAAGCGTGCAAATAGCAAATACCCAAATAAACAATAGGCAAAAACATCCCAAAACTCCAAATAAAATCCATAAACAGAGAGAACATAATTTTCTGGATTTTTAGAAACTGGAATCGTCAAATTTGGAGTTAAGACGCAAAAGTTATGATTTATTAAAGTTTAAATAATCAATTAAATAATATTACAGATAAAAACTTTAGTCCAAAAATTAAATAAAATTCATATTTAGGTAGATCTCAATTTTATACAAATTTAGAAATTTGAATCACTCAAATCGGAGTTGAAACGCAAAAGTTATAAGCGTTTGAAGTTTTGAAATTCAAATCAATTATTAAACCGATTTATTAAATCATTTTCTTTTTCGGAAATTAATTATTGCGTCAGCATGGACACGTGGCAGCCTCTGATTGGTTGGCTGACGTCCGCCGGTCCATGGACTTGGTCCACGCTCGGCTCGGGTCTACCGTGGACTCGGTCCACGACTCTACGTGAGACTGACATGTGGGCCCACTCGGGTAGCGTCATTCTTGGCGTCGGCGAGGCTCACCGCAGTCGGCGGCGGTGGGTCCCGCTATGACGTCATGGGTAACGTCAGCGCTCGGCTGGGACGGCCGTGACATCTTGAGCCCTCGACACGCTGGCCCAGCGTGTCGGCGTCTACACGCACGCTGCGTGGGCGGCCCGACCGCGTCGGTCCAACTTCCCGACACGTGGCGCAATCACGGCCGTTGGTTTGAAAATCAACGGCGCGGATTAGATCCAGGGTTTAACACGTTGAAACTACTCGTTGATCGTGGGCGTTCGATTTAGATCGGACGGTCCAGATCTAATCCTATAATAACACTACTCGACGCGTGGCAATTGTGAACCGTTGGATCTTGATCCAACGGTCCCAGATCCAATCGGGTTGGGGACACGTGAACTCACCTCAACCGTCCGATCTAGATCCGACGGTTCACCGAGCTTCGAAGTCCGGCGTTGGCGTGGCGAGGCTTGGGCACCGAGACGAGAACGATGACGAGCCCGACGGCGTTTCGGGTTGCTCGGCGAGATGAATCCTTCCTTGGTGCGTCTCGTCACGGTGGTTCCGGATCAGGCTCCTTCGGCGGAAGACGACGGGCTGCGGCGGAATCGGCGTTCAACCGCTGCGTCTGAGGGCTCCAACTCCGGCGAGCACGCACGGCAAACGGCGACGGCTCAGCGTAGATGGCCTTGGGAACGGTGCGCAAAGATGAGGGCAACCTCGGGGGACGTCTCACGCTTTAAATAGCCTCGGCGTTTGTGCCCGAGACGGAAACCTAGTTCTACACGGCGGGGGGCGCGGCGGCGGAGTCCGGCTCGGACTCGGCGGAGACGATGACGCTCAGCCTTCCACGTGGCACGATCAACGGCCACGATCGCACGGGCGCGATCGGATCCGGGCCGGATACGGCTCGAACCGGTACGGGCGGATCTCAGCCGTTGGATCTTGATCCAACGGTTGGGATTGATTAGGGTTTTGAGCTGGTTTGATCGAGTCGATCGCTCGGTCGGACTCGAGTCCGACTTCGGTTCGACTTCGATCGGATGAAACGATACTTGACCCGAGTTGAATTTCCAGCGATTTAATATTTAAAATAATTCCCAGTAATTCATTTAATTCATTAAAAATAGCAAATGACTCAGAAAAATTCCAGAAAAATTCTGGAAAATACTTTGGATCATTTAGGACTCAAATAAAATATTTCCAACAAAATTTTATTTGCAAAATTAAATTCTTCAATTATTTCAAAATGGAATAAATTCAAATAAATTCCAAATAAATCCAAATAAATTCCAGAAAATTCCAAAAATTCACCAAAGTGCCAAACCACACATGAATTTAAGAAAAGCAAAATTTTGGGGTGTTACAGTTCGCCTTGTCACGGGGGTCCCAGATCTGACCTCGTTTGCGTCGGAGGACGGCGGAGGACGGCGTTTCGCACGGAGGACCTTGGCGGCGCTAGCGAACTTCGGCGAGCGATTGCGGTGGCTCTAGGGCTCCCCTACATATGTGGGCTAGGGCAACAGGTGCGATGTCATACGGCGATTCTCGGGAGGGGGTCCACGCATTAAATAGCGCGGAAGTCGAGTCCGACTTGGCGGCAGAGAGCAACAGCCGCGGTGAAGTTTCCGGATCGGAGACGATGACGAGGAGCCGTCAACGTGGCGCGATCGACGGCCCAGATCCGATCCGGTGCGGTTCGATCCGAAACGGCCATCGTGGGTCTACGTGGCGCAACGCTGGCCGTTGGATCGATATCCAACGGTCACGCAGGTTAGGGTTTGGGTCCGGCCTGGTCTGTATCGAACGTGGCTCGGTCGGACTCGAGTTTGGCTCGGGTCGGATGAACAGTAAAACCCGTTAGGGTTTTCCATCGATTAAATATTTAAATTAATATCTAGAAATTCAAATAAATTGAGAAAAATAGCAAAATGTTTAGAAAAATTCTAGAAAAATTCTGGAAAATACTTTGAGACATTTTGGACTTAAATAAAATATTTCTAACAAAAATTTACTTGAAACTTTTAATTATTTAATTATCTCAAAAGGAAATAAATTCAAATTAAATCCAAATAATTCCAAATAAATTCCAAAAATTCTCAAAAATGCCAAATAAAATTAAATACATGAAAAACAAAAATTGAGATGTTACACAATGCTACATTGGCATAACATTTAGAGCCTCCGATACGAAGTACCTGTCACTCTAGAAGTCTAGCTTGAAACACACAGAACAAAGAAGCAGTTAATTCCTTTTTTTTGCGTGGTTTATTGTATTGATGTACACATCTCTCTAATTATTCGCGCTAAAAATGTGAAGCAGGGTTCTTAGCCTCGAACACACAGACAAACGCCGAGTTTGCTGAGCGTGCCAGTCAATTTGACCTGTAATTGACAAGGTAGATTTGCAAATCAGACGAAGCCGATAAATCAATGCTTATCGGCTTGACGCCAATCGGCTAATAACCGATCAGGGGATAACTAGATCAACCAATTGCGGTTAATCCGGAGGTAGAAGGTAAAATCGGCTTTGAGAGGCGATGCGCAACAACACAAAACAGATCGAACCTGGATGAAGCCAACGAGACCAATAATCGGCGATGCGCAACTATATTGGATCTATCGACTTACAAAAAAGGATGATTATCTAGACTAGAAAAACTGTAAATAAAAGTCGTAAAAGAGTTGTGTATGATGTTGGAGTCCCTTTTTCTCGCCCCGTGGCCTTTGCTTTATATGCCTTGCCCGATCCGAGTTCTCCTCAGATACGGCAACCAGACCCGCATCGGCCTTCGATCCGATTTCCTTCCATCTTCGGATATAGTCCTTATCGGTTACGGCTTTCCCTTTCCGTGCGTGGTCTTTCCGTTTTTTCTGCCCATGCCGAATTTTGGTGCAAACATATGCCCCCCATTTTTGAAAGGTAGCTTGATATCTTTCAAAAATCCCCTCGCTTTTTTCCGTGATCGGCTTGTCGCTTAAGATTCACCTTGGTAACTTCCCCATTAATGGCGCCGCAATGCCCTCGGTGCGTTTTTAATGCAGCAACTGTTCCCGCCTTTTCACGTTTTTCACCGAGGTATAAATATGAGATCCCCCCCACGGTCATTTTCACGCTCGCATGCTCTCGCTCACCTTGAAATCGGCTTTTCTTCGCGTCAATCCCCTCTTCCTGTTGCATCGGCTGAAATGGACGCATCCCAGGTACTCATTCCGATCCCAGATAGTGACCATCAGTACTTTCTAGGCCCAACAGGAACCTTAGAGGCCGATACTGTTATTGATGACGAGATCCCTAGGCTCCCATTGTCGGCCCCTGACCATAATATAGAAGAATGGGGTAAGAGTTTTAGGTCTTGGCCGACGGCTCTTAAGGGTTGGAGATCTTGGTTTATTAGAGTGTCGGCCCAAAAGAGGGGAGAGTGGGAGAGGATGGGCATTGCCGAAAGTCTTCCTTTATCTTTAGCTGCCCCGGAGCCTAATGAACCTTTGGTAGCCGCAGCTTGCTATTTTTGGTCGGATTCTTTCAATGCCTTCTTCTTTCCGACTGGTCCTATCGGCCCAACTCTCTTAGATATGGCCGAATTGTGCTGCCTCCGACCCGATGGGGATCAGATATCGTCTTTCAGTGGAAAACCCAGATATAAGTTGACCCGTAAAAAAGGGGAAGGTTGGTTCAAGTATATTCAAAATAATAACAAGGTAACCGGTCTCGTGTCGGACGAGGAACACGTCGCTTTCCTCAACCTATGGTTAGACCGATTCCTCTTTTGTGGTGCTTCCTTAGGCCCAACCCAGGTCTACCAATGTATGGCTGAACAGTTGGTAGAGGGTCATCGGCTAGCTTTAGGGAAGTCATTATTGGGGGCCATCTATCACATGATGCATATCATTCACAGTCGGCTTTTTACCGGTAATGGCCGTTATGTTGTTGGTAATATCGGGGGCCCTTTATGGTTTATTCAGATTTGGCTCTACTGTGTTTTCGGCCGTCTCATTATCCCTGATCCTTCAGAAGAATCGGTCTTTCCTACAGAGGATTATCCTGAGGATGCGACCCCTAGGTTTCAAGCTAGCCGATCCCCAGGTGAAAAATTCATCATGTATTCCTCCGATGAACAAAAAATGTCTCCGGCTGGCTTCCATAAATACCTGTCTTTTTTCTTAAACCTTAGTCAGGCCTCTTTTAATCGTCGGGATTTCTTTTCATATAACCAATTAGCTGGTCTCCCTTGGCCTTCCTTCCTTCGCTGATTTCTCCTTGCATTCTTCACGTCGGCTTGAGTACCCATAACAGAACATTTCAGCCGACTTACGAGTTCTATCATCCTTCCGTGTATGCACGCCAGTTAGGTTTTGGTCAAACAATTCCTTGCTTCCAACTACTTGGACGGATAAAACCTCGAAACAAAGTCACTAACATTACCGCTGCGGAGCTTATAATTGAACTGGCCGATGAATTCCACGTAGTGGGCCTGCCTTTTCTCGTGTTAAACACGCGTTGGGCAGGCCAATTCACCTCATGGTGGGCTACCGTGGCGGAGTCTCTCTTGCGGGGACGGTCCATGAAGGATGTTGTCTCCAAATTCCTTCCTGGTTTTGAGGAGCCGACGGAGGTTTCTTCGGGGCCTAGCTCAAGTTCTGGTTATACTAACTCGTCTTTAGAGGTATTTTGTCTTTGGTATGCTTTTTGTTAAAAGAGGATTGTCATTGGCTTGACCGCCCTTTTTTCCTTTTCAGACCAGCAAGAGATCGACCCCTGCACCTGCGGCATCGGCCGACGAAGGATCAAAACGGCAGCGCCCGTCGACTGCGCTTGCTGGCTTGTCCTTTGGGACGTTAGGCGTTGAGAGCCCCTCACTGTCGGATCTCGCCAAGCAGCGTGCCAAAAGTGAGTACTTTATTATGTTCGGAATTATTTTCCTATCGGCTAATCCCGATTTTATCATTCTTTCAGAGAAGGAAAAGAAGAGCCGCAGGGTCGTAATAAAACGATCCTCCAGATCCGCTGCAGCGACATCTCCCACTGGATCGGCTACTGCGGTTAGTTTTATTCTAAGTATGTGTCCATATCGGCTTATATTAAAATGGATGTCTTGATGATACTTTTGTTTTTTCAGGAGACTCCTCCCTTGCCGACATCCGCTGCCGATACGCATAGAACGTCGATGATTTCCCCGTCGGCTTCTATTCCTGCTGAGCCGATCACTTCCCGGCCTTCAAGCCCGCCTGTGGTCCCTTCATCAGTTCCATCGGTCTCTACACCCGTGGTTCTTTCCAGTGGGGATCCAACTCCTCCAGCATTGAAGATAAATCCTGCGGACCTCCTCGACTTTGATCTAGATGATCTGAATGACCCAGAGGTGATGGCCACGGACGACTACCCAGCCGATGTTCAGGTGATACTGGATGCATCTGCTCAGGCATCGGCTGCTGTTACTTCTATGCCGGGCATGCAGCAACGGCTTAATTCTCTCCTGAACAAAGTCATGCAACCTGAAGCGCAGGTTTTGGCCGATACCCAACCA
Organism: Rhipidocladum racemiflorum; assembly: GCA_036346355.1. Taxonomy (NCBI): domain Eukaryota; kingdom Viridiplantae; phylum Streptophyta; class Magnoliopsida; order Poales; family Poaceae; genus Rhipidocladum; species Rhipidocladum racemiflorum. Next base: position 14,989,449 of record CM070591.1, on the reverse strand, counting down.
TTGCGAACTGCTATGGCTGCGGTTGAAGCCGATCTACCCCCGGCGACTATGAGGGCTTTGCTGGAAGTTTGTCATTTGGACAGTCAAAGGGAAGTGGTGGCGGCTGCGATGGACAGGATAGCCCAGAGAGTTGCTCAACAAGCCGACCAGGAGCATCTTGATAAGCTGGTAGCCGATGCCAAGTCCAAGAAACAGCAGTTCGATAAAGATGCGACCAATGCCAAGTTGCTGAAGGAACAGACTCAGAAACTTGAACTGGCCAAGAGATCCCTTGAAGAACAATTGGCTAAAATTTCTGATGAACTGGCCGACCGTCGCACCCGTGCTACTTCATCATTTCTTTGCTTTAGCCAGACGAAGCGAACCCTGGGTGAGATTGTAGCCAGTGAAGACACGGTCGGCCAAGTTAAAAGTTATCCTCGGTGCGGCTGAGGATAAGCGCATAGTGGCTAGCGTCCAAGAGACGATCGGCAAGGCTGCTGCTGCTTTATCGGGCTTGGGAGCTCATTTGCCCGGATCAGGGCTGTAATTCTTTTTCGGGATTTGATTAACTTTTATATCTGGGTGATATACTAAGATCAGCTGTGTAACCGATCTAGGTCTTATGGGCTACTTTTGGATGATGTAAATAGATCGGCTGTGTAACCGATCTTTTTATCAAGTAGTTGCGTTTTACTTCCAACTATTTCTGTTTGTTATTAGGATCCGATCCAAACGCTGGGGTGATAACCCTTCAAATACTTTCCGTTGATCGCTTTAGGCAACGCGAGCCCATCCAATGTCTCGAGGATGTATGAGTTACCGCCGACCGGCCGATTTATTTTATAAGGCCCTTCCCATGTTGGGGACCATTTTCCGAATCGGCTATCTTTAGAACCGATTGGCAACACCGTTTTCCATACCAAATCGGCTTGATTAAAGGATTTTGGTACCACCTTTTTATTGTACGTCCGTGCTACCCTTTCCTTGTTTTTTATGAGCCGATCTAATATGACTAATCTTAATTCAGCCAAGTCATCTAAATTATCAAGCATTGCCTGATGATAATCGTCGGCTAGTAGGTTGTCTGTTTGGATTATCCTAATCGAATTAATATTGATTTCGACAGTGTGACGGCTTCTTGTCCATACACCAACTGAAATGGGGATAATTTAATTGTCCCATGGTACGATAGCCGATAGGCCCATAGGGCTTCTGATAACACTGTGTTCCAACTTCTTGGTTTTTCCTCTATTTTCCGCTTTATCGCCTTTACTGAGTTTTATTTGATGACTCGGCTTGTCCGTTAGCCTGAGCGTAATAGGGTGAAGAATTGAGCAATTTGATACCTATGCTTTTTGCATAGTCCTGAAATTCTCTAGACATGAATACCGTCCCTTGGTCGGTTGTGATTGTTTGGGGTATTCCAAACCGATGGACGATATGCTCATTTACGAAGCCGATTAGTTCCTTGCTAGTGACCTGTTTGAGTGGTATAGCCTCAACCCATTTTGAGAAGTAGTCGGTGGCCGCAAGGATAAACTTATGGCCTTTACTGGACGGCGGAAATATTTGGCCGATAATATCTATACCCCATCCTCTGAACGGCCATGGCTTAATGATTGGGTGTAAAGCCGATGCGGGTGCTGTTTGTATATGGCCGAACTTTTGGCATGTTTGGCATCCCTTATAGTACCTGAAGCAATCTTCAAGCATTGTCGGCCAAAAATACCCCGTCCGTCTTAGTATCCATTTCATTTTATGGGCCGATTGATGAGATCCGCAAATTCCTTCATGGATTTCTCCCATAGCTATATTGGCTTCCTCCGTTCCTAAACATCTCAGTAGCAAGCCTTCCATAGTTTGAAAATATAACACATCGTCTAACAGAACATATTTGAGTGCTTTATGCCGGACTCTTCGCTCAGTCAGCTTAGAAGGATCTAGCAAATAATTTCTTATTTCTGTTCTCGAGTCGACAGGGTGTACGCACATAATCGGCCAATTGTCTAGCTCGATTGATGCCTGTCGGCTTTTACTCTTGTAACCAGATGCCCATTGTGCTAAAAAATTTGCTTTATCGTTGATTTCTCTGGGGGATGTGTTTTATGGAGAATGTTGTGAAACCTTCGATGATCTGGAGGCATTGGTGCAAATACTGGGCTAGCTTTTCGTCATTGCATCGGTACTCCCCTTTGATTTGTTGCACAATTAACATCGAGTCCCCAAAGGTTTCTACGTCTTTTACTCCGATGTTTTCCAATAATTGCAACGCCTTTAATAGTGCTTCATATTCGGCTTGATTATTGGAACACCGCCCGTTCAGCCGATATGTGAATTCAAAGCACTGTTTTTTGGGTGATATTAACACTATTCCGACGCCTTCACCCTCTTGGCAAACAGATCCATCAAAATATAACTGCCAAGGGGTGACGTCGGCTATTCCTACTAATGTAGCGCTTCCCGTGAGGAAATCGGCTATAGCTTGTCCCTTTACGGCTTTAGCCGATTCGTAAATTAGGTCAAACTCGGTTAAAGCATATGCCCACTTACCAAGCCGACCTCGTAGAATTGGCGCAGAAAGCATGTATTTAATTACATCGGTTTTACACACTACCACACATTTTGATGTCACAACGTAGTGCCTTAATTTAGTGCAAGCGAAATATAAAGATAAACATAGTTTTTCCACAAAGGGATACCTGACTTCTGCATCCAATAACCGTCGACTCAGATAGAATATAGCTTGCTCCTTTCCATCGGATTCTTGCGTCAGGACTGCTCCTATTGTGTCCCCTTCTGCCGATATATACAGTTTGTAAGGTTTACCGATTTTTGGTGCGACCAACACAGGCGGTTTCATCATATAGCCCTTTATTTCATCAAAAGCCTTTTGTTGGTCATCCCCCCATACAAACTCTTGATCGGTTTTTAATTTCAGCAATGGTGTGAAGGCACGAATTCGACCAGATAAATTCGAAATGAAGCGCCGCAGATAATTGATTTTGCCGATCAACACCTGTAGTTCCTTTTTATTTGCCGGTGGTTTGGTATCGGCTATTGCCTTGACCCTTGCCTGATTTACCTCGATTCCGTTTTCATGCATTGTAAATCCGAGGAATTGTCCAGCCGATACTCCGAAGGCACACTTGAGTGGATTCATTTTTAACCCATGTGTTCTTGTGCTTTCGAACATTTTTTCTAAATCGGCCAAGTGCTGCCAATCTTCTTTGGACTTCACAACGACATCGTCGATGTAAATTTCCACGGAATGGCCGATTAGTTTATGGAAGATGTGGTTCATGGCGCGCTGGTACGTGGCACCGGTGTTTTTTTAAGCCGAACGTCATGACAGTCCATTCGTAAAGCCCTAGGGCCCCTGGACATCTGAAGGCCGTTTTAGGTATATCGGCTTCCGCCATGAATATTTGATTATATCCGGTATTTCCGTCAAGAAAACTTATGATTTTATTCCCGGATGCAGCATCGATAAGCATATCGGCTATAGGCATCGGGTATTCATCTTTGGGCGTGGCTTTGTTTAAATCTCTAAAATCCACGCACACTCTAAGCTTACCATTTTTCTTTTTCACAGGGACGATGTTCGAGACCCATTCAGCGTATCGACAAGGTCTAATAAACTTGGCCTCTAATAATCGTCCTACCTCTTCTTTTATGGCGTCATACAATGTAGGATTGAATCGCCTCGGATGTTGTTTGAACGGTCGATAACCTGTTTTTATAGGTAGCCGATGTTCGACGAGTTGTCGGCTTAAACCTGGCATTTCATAATACTCCCATGCGAAACAATCTTTGTACTTTCTAAGTAACTCGACCAACTTCGCTTTGTAGTTTAGATCCAACCTAGCACTTACAAACGTTGGTCTTTTCCCATCTCCTTCTCCGATATCAACTTCTTCAAGCAAATCGGCAGATGTGAAGCCTTGCCCTCTCTCTTCTTCGAAATCTTCAATGGCTTCTTCGTATTCTTCTTGCCGATAGCCTTTCATCTTTTCTTGCAGCCTTGCTATTGCTTTGGACTCCATCTTCTAACAACTTCGTTTGTCCGATCAAACGTGTTAGTTTTAACACTGATCGGCTTGAATCCTGACTTCTCGATGCAAATGAAGTCACATTCGTCCAAAACTTTCCCTGATATGCATTCGGCTTCTTCATGGGGCCAATTAGTATTGGGACTGGCCATGGCGATGTGAGCCGATGTATCAGCCGATACAACTTCTACCACATCATCTTTCCATTGTACCAATTTTTGATGCATCGTGGATGGTATGCAACAATTAGCATGGATCCAATCCCGCCCAAGGAGCACACTGTAATTACCTTTAGCTTCTATCACAAAGAACGCAGTTGGTAATGTCTTGCTACCGACTGTCAATTCCGTCATCATTACACCCTTGGCTTCAGTAGGGTCTCCTATGAAATCATTCAGTACCATATTCGTCTTGATCAGGTCTTCATCGGCTTTTCCCAATTTCTTAAAAGTACTTAGAGGCATGAGGTTGACTGTTGCTCCACCGTCAACCAACATCCGTGATATTGGTCGACCGTTGATATGACCCTTGAGATATAACGGCTTTAGATGCCGATGCGCATCTTGAGGCTTCTCGAACACAGCATCTGGTGCACCAAGACATAATTGAGCGAATACCTCTTCGGCTGATTCTTCTCCTTTTCTGAATTCGGCTGGCAAGGTGAATACCATATTGATGTCCATTGGTGGTGTGTCATCTCGGATCATTGGGGACCCAGACTCGACCGATTGATCAGAATCACTATCGGCCTGTTCTTTTCTTTTCCATTCTTGCCTCCTAGCTGGCATTGGTCTCAACTTACTAAACATCCGATCTCTCTCTCTTTCCCTGTTGGCTTCCCTTTCCTCCTGGGTTTTTAGCCGTTGAAGCCATCTTCGTTGCGACTTGCTGAGACCCGAAGGGCACCATCTAGGTTTAGGCTCGATCAGCCTCCTGATTTTCCCAGCCAGATTGTTTATCTCACCGTCAGATTCAGTCTTGGTGGTATTGTCGGAGGTGGCTACCTCTTGTGTTCTTGAAACCCCCTTTTGTTCTGGTATCGACAATCTTTCATGAACCAGCCTTTTATCGCCTAGCCGATCACGGACCGACCTAGATAACCTGTCTCTAGCCGATTGGTTCTGTCGATTTTCAATCAAGTGTTGCATCGGACATGATGTCACCGAAGGCAAAGTCATTCCTCTCTCCCAGCAAAATTGCCAAAAAGGACATTGCCGATGCTCTTCCTCTTCGGTTCTCGATTGATAAAAGCTATCTGACCGATAATAATTATCTGGTCGAGTTCTTTCGTACTTTCGTCTGCGACTTATCTTTTCATATTTTCCCAAAAGCTGCGAGAATGTTGGCTTTGGCTTGAAGTTCGTTCTTCTTGGAATTCTTTCTGCTTTGTACCACCGGCCAACTTCAGGGTTCCCTTTTGGCTTAACGATTCTTGAATTTTGCCCATCCTTATCGGCCTCTATCTGTATTTAGCCGATAGTGATTTGCACCGTGTCATCCCCTTTTGATCGGACTTCAACATTTTTATTCGGCCTGATGTCTTCTTTCATGGGTTCCTTTCCTTTCCGTGAGCACTGGACCATGTTAACTTGGAAAGGGTTTGTGTCCATCTGCATAGCCGATTCTTCCGCGAACTTCAATCGTCCATCAGAAATAGCCGATTGGATCTGCTGTCGAAAAATATTACAATCGTTAGTGTTATGCGAAAAAGAACGATGCCACTTGCAATACCTTCGCTTTTTAATTTCATCGGCCGATGGAATGATGTGCCCTTCTGGTAGTTTTATAAGTTTTTCTTGTAGTAACAAATCAAATATTTTATCGCATTTTGATACGTCATATGAATATTTGACTTCTGTCTTATTTTTTGTTGGTCTGAGTAAAGAGCAAACGAGTGGCTTTTTAGCATTTTTATTACACTCGGCTATGTTTATGTCGACTTCATCGTCTTCAGAGCTATCACTTGAATTGTATTCCACCATATTTATTTTTGCCTTCTCATTACTATTCAACCTAAACTTATCCTTGAATCCTTTATTCTCTGAATATCGGCTTTCTTGTACCGATACGCGATGGAGTAAATGACCCAAATCGGAGAATTCCTGCCCTGCTAATTTCTCTTTTAATTGTGGAATTAGCCCTTGAAATGCTAGATCGGCCAATTGATCATCGGGAAGCGTTACACTAAAACATTTATTTCTTACACCTCTAAACCTCCTTACGTAATCAGAAACCGATTCGCCGTATTGGCTTCTGATCGCACATAAATCGGAAATCCTAAGTTCCGTAGTCCCAGAAAAGAAGTATTCGTGAAATCGGCTTTCCAAATCGTTCCAGAGTTGGACCGAATTTGGGGGTAAATTGGTAAACCATGTGAACGCCGCTCCAGATAGTGATAAAGGAAAGAGCCTAATTTTCAGTCCGTCGATCGCGGCAGCTTCCCCGCATTGAGCCATGAATCGTCCGACGTGTTCGATGGTGGTGGTGGAATCATCTCCTGAAAACTTGGCAAAGTCTGGTATCCTATAGTTATGAGGGTATGGTATACGATCTATATAATCGGGATATGGCTTTCTATAGCCGATTACCCTTCCCTTAGGTTGCAAACCGAATTGTTCCCTTAATACTGCAGCGATTTGTTCTGCCCAATTAACATTATCGGCCTGTGGAGCGTCCTAATATTGCCAATTGTCGTTATTTATATCCTGCCCCCCGAGTGCAAACTCGGGTCGCTGTCCCATCCATACCGTTGGTCTTGGTATAGGATCAAAATCATGATTTCTAACAGTCGGTGCATCGACTGTAGGTAAAAAGGGCTCACTGTACGGTATCACCCTATGTGGTGTTGAGTGTCTAATTGTGTTTCCTTGAAACGGAAGAGCCTGATCTAATTCAATCGGCCGATGGGCCGATAACCCGTTCCCACTTGTGGGGACCATGTTGGACGTACCTGGCCTATTCACCTGTGCCCCATCGGTATGCCCATGGTAATGTACTATTCCGCCCTTATGTGAGCTGGGCTTCAACACGGTTGGTTGAATCGGCATTGTATGAGTTGCCGGAGCCGATACATTTACCGTGTTGATATTGAATGGTATGGAATATGCTGGGTATGTTGGGATTTGTTGTAGCGGATCTAACAAACTCCCTGAAACGGCTAATTCCTGAGCAATCGTTTTAACACTATTTTCAATCATCGGCTTTAAGGTGAACACCAAAGCCGATGATTGATTGATAAGTGCATGGTGCACGGATTGCTCGATCATGCTTGATAGATCGGCTTGAGCGGGGGCATATCGGCTTACCAGATCAGATGGTGTTTCACCAATAGGATTGATAGTTGGTAGTGCGTTCTTTTGAGTAACCCCTCTATGTGTTTTCTGGAAGCACTGTAACATCATCTCTTCTAGTGCTGCTTTCCGATCTTCAACTTCTTTCCGCTGCTCGGGAGTCAGATCGGCCAGTTTAGGTGCGATAATGACATCTGTGTTGATATCAGCGGTGGCCGTGGGCTTATCGGTAGACGACATGATTGATTTCTTCGGGTCCCACCGGGCGTGCCAAAATATGTTCGCGCTAAAAACGTGAAGCAGGGTTCTTAGCCTCGAACACACAGACAAACGCCGAGTTTCTTTGGCGTGCCGATCAATTTGACCTGTAATTGACAAGGTAGATTTGCAAATCAGACGAAGCCGATAAATCAATGCTTATCGGCTTGACGCCAATCGGCTAATAACCGATCAGGGGATAACTAGATCAACCAATTGCGGTTAATCCGGAGGTAGAAGGTAAAATCGGCTTTGAGAGGCGATGCGCAACAACACAAAACAGATCGAACCTGGATGAAGCCAACGAGACCAATAATCGGCGATGCGCAACTATATTGGATCTATCGACTTACAAAAAAGGATGATTATCTAGACTAGAAAAACTGTAAATAAAAGCTGTAAAAAGAGTTGTGTATGATGTTGGAGTCCCTTTTTCTCGCCCCGTGGCCTTTGCTTTATATGCCTTGCCCGATCCGAGTTCTCCTCAGATACGGCAACCAGACCCGCATCGGCCTTCGATCCGATTTCCTTCCATCTTCGGATATAGTCCTTATCGGTTACGGCTTTCCCTTTCCGTGCGTGGTCTTTCCGTTTTTTCTGCCCATGCCGAATTTTGGTGCAAACACTAATGTACAACACTCCCAAGGGAAATAGCATTTATTTAATTTTATCGTTCTACAACTATGAAAAAAGATTTTACCCGACAAGCAACAAAATTCTAATGCACGACAATCAAGCACCACATTCATGAAATTGATTTGATTGCATCAATCTCTGTTGTATAGTGTTATAGTATAATCTCCATTTTATTTCCTCGCAGGATCACATATAAGTATGCGAGTCTAGAGATAAAAAAAATGACATTAACTGGCCAGTTACTACTGGTTGTCGGCCGTATCGACCTAGACTAGTAAAAACTAACAATCCAGAAAGTAGTGATTTTATACTAATTTGAATGAAGTCTTGATTTAAATGTTTATAGAAGACCAGGCAAACATAATGCTTTGCGAACAAAAATGTAAAACTGAAAAAAAGAGAGAATAAAATTGCAAGCTATAATAGAGAAGAAACGACCGGTAATCAGCCAGTTATTCTCTATCGGCCTATCTCTGGTAAATTTTCGGAAGGAATAAGTTCATGTTACACTCTTAAACTATAAAAGTTCAAATAAACCTCTAATCTATAAAACCGGTTATTTAACACCCTTAACTTCTAATGCCGGTGTAAATAACCCTCTTACCCTGGTTTTGCTAATGGTTTTGCCAAGCTGACTGCCAAGTCATCTTCTTTTTCCCCTAACGTAGGCTTCCACTTGCTCCCAGTGTGAGCACACCTCGCCTTGAGCTCCCCGGGCGAGAAGACACCAAGAAGAGCTATGGGTTCGCGCAGAGCTCGGCCATGTCCATGGACCATGTGCCGAGGGGCTCCCCCATGTCCACGGAGGACAAGCTACGCATCGATATTTGCGCCACCGCCATGGAGTCCTTGGAGGGCGAGGCCGGCAAGGTGGCGAAGCTCCAAGTGTTCTGGTCCAAGGATCACTGGGATGCATTTGAAGAATACAAATTGTCAAAGGAAGGACAGGCCGTGAGCCTTCAGAACAAGATCAACGCTGCGAAGAAGAAATACCACCACCATCTTGGCACCGGTGGTTACGTCAAGGCTGTACCTAAATGGGAGAAGCGGGAGGAAGAACTAATGGCCAAGAATATCATGCCTACTACTGCTGATTGGGAATTCCGCCTGCGGAATTAGTTCATGGGTCACGGAGGGGCCCTTGCAGACAACGGTAGCTTGTTGATGGCACCGGGAGCGAAGGATGTTGGAAATAGAATTGTCCAAGCTGTCGACATGTCTCGCTCCTGTTCCTTAGTGACAGACAAGGAGAATGACGAGCTCACACATGCACTTCAGAACCCTGAGCACCCAGGACGGACAAGAGGAATGGGATCGTCCATGCCATGGAAGTACGGTTTCTCCAAAGATGCCGATACGTACAGGAGCTGGTCAAGAAGCAAAAGAAGAGAGTCTTATAGGTACAACTTACTGGAAAGGGAGCTCAGAGCAACTCAGCAAAGCATCGGAGAGATTGTTGAGCAAAAGCTGCAGGCGGCACTCGGTAAACTTCAGGGAGCAGGTACAACAAATACACAAGCTGACGCCGTCGTTAGCCTGCCCACCTCCGCGATACGGAGTAGCTGCGCATCCAACGCCGCCACACTTTCTACTCACATGGTACCGGTGCCAGACCTGGGACAGTACGCAATGGACAGCATCAAAGTTCGCCAGGAGTGTGAGCTACACATTCAGGCGCATAACCTCTCCACCAAGGTGGCTTATGGCGTGGCGTACCCGGTGGAGCCAGGCCAGCTTTTCCACTACAAAGAGATACCACCAAGTTACTCGAAGGTCATGGTGGAGGAGGTGTCGAGCGGCTATGAAGATCTTCTGCTCGAGATTGATGGAGGGGATGACATCACCAAACTTGGAAAGGCCCTCCACGGAATCATCCTCCGGCGAAAAAGGTACATCATATTTCCAAAGACCGCGGAGGTGACCTCTCCACCAAGAGAAATCCAACAATTGGAGCCGACCGAAGGGACCATGTCTCAACCGCAACGACAAAACACCTCCTACATCACCTCGACGATATGCCTCGTCTCCAATACAAAGCACTCCGCCTCCACCTCTGTAACACCCCAAAATTTGGGTTTTCAAAAAAATTTGGTTTAGTTTAGCTTCCCAAAAATTTTCATTGATTTTCTCGCGTTTATAAAGCTTGATTTGAATTTTCTAAAAGCTAAAACAATTTAATTTGATTATTCTAAACCTCAAATAAAATAAATTTAATTTTATTTGGGTTCCTTGTGCTTCAAAAAATTCTTCTGTAATTTTTGAGATTTTTCGGAGCTCGTTTGCTATTTATTGGATTTATTCGGAATCGATTTGTATTAAGCCTTTTATTGAAATTAATTAATTATTTGGAAAATTTTATATAAAGTTTTATTGCAAAATATTTTATTTGAGTTCAAAATATCTCAAAATATTTTCTAGAATTTTTCTGGTATTTTTATTGCCCTAAATGAATTATTTGAATTTGTGGATTTATTTTTATTGCGAAATTGTTGGAAATTCTGGTTTTGGCATTGGGCTCAAACGTCCTCCACTCCTCCCGCTGGCCCACACCGCCACCCGGGTCCGCGCCTCACCAGCCCACCCCGCCATCGGCCAGCCGAGCCAGGCCAACCGACCCAACTCACTTCCCCCACCCGCGCGGGCCACGCGCCAGGCCGACTGGGCCAACCGCGCCAGCAGAGCCAGCAGGTCGCGCGCGCCTGTGCGCCCCCACCTGGGCCGCGTGTCGCGCTCCCGTGAAGCCACGTCAACCCTAATCCGTATGACGCACGGAAGATGCTCGATAAAATGCCTACACGACCAGTTTTTCACGTTTTTCTTTATTTTCTTGACCTAGCCGCCTCCCCTAACCTTGGTAGACCTCCCATGGCTCTCCCCCATGACCTCAACCACAGATTAATCTCGCGTAACCTCTGAGCTGCACCGAGAAGCTCCGGATGTCGCCCGATGACGGCCGAACTTTGGAGCCGCGTCCCAGGCAGCTTGTCAACTCTTTTCGAGATCCGTCTTTGCCATGGTGTGACAGAAGGTACCATCTATTTATCCTCCAAATTTTAGCCAATTTGGCCAACGGGATCAAAAGTTATGACCGTTTCAATCTCGAATCTTGCCGAGGCCATAACTCCCTCAATTTTTCGAGTTAGGTGCTGAAATATTTTGTGTGTACTCCTGGGGATGTCCTCTACATGATGCATATCTTGCCTCACGGTTTTGCTCTATGTATTTTGCGCAGAAAAATATTTTCTCCGATCAGACTGTGTTTCAAACAGCGATAATCATCCTCGCGCGTTCCCCGCTGTTCCAGAAGGTAATTCTTCAAGACACCTACGTCACGGTGTGCCTCTTGGTCCCATCTAGCTCTTAGTCAAATTTCGTTAAGTTCCGATAATTATTCTAGAAGTTATGGCCGTCTAAAGTTTAGATCTGAAACCCGTTAATCGGTAGTTTGTGATTAATCCGGAGGGGCGCTGCAAAATCTGCCTATACCGTTGAGTTTGTCTCACCGCATTCTACGTGGTAGACATTCCCCCTTTGCCATCCCGTCCTCCGAATTTTTTTTATATATATTTAGGCCGTCGTTTAGCCGTCGCCGCGCGCCGCCTTTTGACGCCGGCTATTTTGGTTCGCTCCGGTCATGTTGTCGCGTCCGGTGGGTCATCCTGTACTATTTTGGATCATCTTTTGGTCTCCGTTTGCCGTCGGAGCCCGATTCTGACCTAAAACCATCGTCTTTGACCTAGCCGTTGCCGCCGGTTCGCGTATCGGTTAGCCATCCTTGGTAGCGTCTTATCGCGGCCATGTCATTGCACCGATGGTCTGTCGGGACCCGAATCTGCAAATCCGGACCCTCTGTGTATTCTGTACTAGTCCAGGATCACGCTAGTACACACAGTTAAACAGGGATGAAGTACCACAATCATACACAGCGGAATTAATAATAAAGTACTTCAAACATTAAATAAACTGGTTACAAGACCTTAAGGTCAACTTACAAATAGTCTGTCACGCAGGGCTTACAATAACAAAAGTAAATAAACAGCAGCGGAATGAAGGACGTTGGTGACTCCCATCAATATGCCATAGGCAACTGACAAGGTTCAACTCCTAGATAACTGCCTTCTCGTAGAACTTCTCCTCCGAAGTTGAAGTCTTCTCCTCAACTGATGATTGTGTTGAAAGCAAGGGTGAGTATACAACATACTCAGCAAGTCATGCACAGAGGTGCAATCCTATTACTATATGCATGGCTTCTTCCAAAGGAATGGCTTAAGTGGTTAATTTGCATCAACCAGCATTTTGCTTTAATTAAATACTCTTAATAGATTCAAAAGCAGTAAAACCATATTATATAATAAGTTATCAATCTCTTTTTAAACAATTCGGATCAAAGCCCTAATTTACTTTAGCAATTGTCTCTGGCACTCGGCCACCCATTCCCACATTTTATTTTAGAAAAATCTAACCCTTGACTGTAATCCCCGAGCGTTGTCCAGTTCCGTGGACTCGGCTATTCGGATAGATTTTTACACTCTGCAGAGGTTATGCACTTTACCCACAAGATACGATCAACTCACCACGTCTGCCGTGAATCGCCATACAAGAGTATGTGAATGAGTGATCATAACAAAGCCTTTTAGAAGCCTCTAACTATAAAAGTGGACCTCTCCGGTTTTTGCCATACACCATCCCTTCCCTTAGCAGAGGCGAAGTATGGGACCGACATATCGTTGGATAGGGTACCTAGCCGTAACACCGGTACGCTCCCCCGTACAACTACACAAAAGGTGTAGTTGACACCCTGAGGTACCAAATGCAAGTTATTAGCAACCTACTCAACTAGGTCCGCCCCATTACAGACATGTGGTTGCACGATTGACTCAGTTCAAAGGCTTGCAAGGTTAAGTCCTTAGGGTGACCAGGGCAAGACTACCCAAAGAACAAAAATGACTTTCCCGGTACCAATCATGGCCCACCAGATCAACCTTGCCACTTGCCCCGGTCTAAATCTATTTATCACCCCAGTTTGATTATTGTGCAATGCATGCCAACAATAATATCAATTACCATGTAGAACCACAAGGGTACCTACACTTCACATCATCACGTGGCAAGATTACACTAATTCCAAAACTCATTCCATATAACATTAGTCAATATTATTTTGCCATTTGAAGCACATTTCACGTAAGCATAGCTAAGCAACTACTCACGGTCTAGCCTCCCATGTTGGCACAATCATATCATCCAACTAATTTAACCCGACTTACGATGACAATGGTTGTATGGCATACAAATATTAACATCAAGGGTGGAATTAACAATTAGGTGAATTAGCTACTTTATCCCAAATTAAATTAAATTATTTTAACAACATAGCATGCATAATTAAAGTCAAAATACATTTCGAAAACTAGGAGCAATATGATCAAAGAACAACTTGCCTTCGTAAAGCAGCGAGTCTTGGTCTGGAGCTTGATCCTTGAAATCCGTGTCCTCACACAGCTCGACGTCTATGCGTAACAGATAAAGAACCAAATAAACACGCAAAACAACGTACAAACACACATTCAGAGAAATGCTGCATATCAAACTAATTCATAATTTCACGAACACTTCCAGATAATTAGTTTAGCATTTTCTAAGATTTATAAAATTTATTTCGGAATTTTTGGACGTATAGTTTAAGAGATACAAAATTCGTAAGTTTGGACTTTCCGCGAATAATTTAACAGTATAAATTTATTTATAAAATTTCATAAAAAAAATAATCTAGAAAGGTATTAATTTATACTAATTAAAAAAATTTGTTGCAAGTGATTCGGACTTAGAACGAATTTGTAATGAAAAAGACAAAATTCGCGATTTGGAGAAAAATGAATTACGTAACTCTTTTTGCATGGCACTATTCACTACGTATATGCGTATACTCTTTGGTTGCATATGAGTTTGGTTTGGGCATTTGCTACGTGAGAAAAAATAACAGAGACCGGCCAGACGACCAGAGCGGGACAACGAGCGCAGTCGGCCAGAGGCAGCGATGGCGGCGGCGAACGCAGTCAGCCGGAACCAGTCGGCGGCGACGACGCGCTTGTGCATGCAGGCTAGAGAGGAGTCGTGATCAACTACGCCAACAAATATACGTGTAACCGTATACATCTATTAAATATATGAATACATGCATATGGAAAGTTATACATGCGAGTTAGCTAAATACCTTTACATGCATACATGTACATACGTACAGACTGACGTATGTATATGTATACACGTTCTAATATATATCAATATTTACATATATACTTGCGTACGCTAACCAAAATATATACCTATCACAGACTAGATTAACTAGTCGACGCGAATAAAACGCGCGCGAGAGATGAGAGGAAGTACCGATTGGCGGCGGCAGTAGTGCAGACCGTCGGTGCAGGAAGGGGCGTGGCCGGAGAGGGTGCCGGCGGCAACGGCGTTAAAGGCGGTGGCGACGACAGCGGCGACAGCTTCAACGACGACGGCGATTGCGGCGGCGGCACACAACGGCGACGATGACGGCAACGACGGTGGTGTTAACGGCGGCGGCAAAGACGGCGACTATGATGGCAACGACGTAGATGACGGCGGAAGTGACGGCGATGAGACGTCCGACGACGGCGGCGACGAGACGGCGAATCCTAATAAAAAATGGAAACATCCCTATATTCAAGCGGCTGGAAGGATTACGGCTTCATGCATGTGGATTGAACCAAAGCACTTAGTATTCATGTCAAGGCTAAAGCATATATACATGCGTGAAGTGGTGAAGTATTCCTACAAAACGCCATGCATCTTTTTACACACAAAGTTAACAGTGGCCGGTTACGTGTTGTATTCATAAATACTCCAGCAAAACACCAGCGGAAGGTTTCCGGCCTCCTCAGCCCCCCACGTCACCCCACCCACTCTCTCTCCATTTCTTGCAAAAAACACCTCAGGTTCTTTTCAATTACGGATAGGTCCTTTCTATTTACGAATAGGTCCTTTGTAATTTCTTGTGAGTGTAAAATATTTTTTCCCGGTTCACGTTTAGGTCCTCGGTTCGTCGTTTTACACAAAGAACCTCCCGTTAAATACGAATTGCGAGCGAGTCCTTTCTTACTTATTCAAAATAGCGAACAGATCCAAAATTATAACAAATAGGTCCCTGCATTTTTCGTTTAGGTCCTTTCTCCGTTTTCCCCGAAAAAAATATTTTCGTGGTCCGTTTGCTCTCCGGAGCATGGGAAAAATGTTTCCGTGGTCTGTTTTTTCTCCGAAAAAAAACAAAAAATATTTTCCATTCACGTTCGTGGTCCGTTTGCTCTCCGGAGGTCTGTTTTTTCTCCAAAAAAAAAACAAAAAATATTTTCCGTTCACGCGCACGGCGTTTTTCCAGGAAAAAATATTTTCGTTGTCCGTTTGCTCTCCGGAGCATGGGGAAAATGTTTCCGTGGTCTGTTTTTTCTCCGAAAAAAAACAAAAAATATTTTCCGTTCACGCGCGCGTCGTTTTTCCCGGAAAAAATATTTTTGTGGTCCGTTTGCTCTCCGGAGCATGGAAAAAATGTTTCCGTGATCTGTTTTATCTCCGAAAAAAAAACAAAAAATATTTTCCGTTCACGCACGCGGTGTAACACCCCAAAATTTTGCTTTTCCTAAATCTATGTGTGATTTGGCACTTTGGTGAATTTTTGGAATTTTCTGGAATTTATTTGGATTTATTTGGAATTTATTTGAATTTATTCCATTTTGAAATAATTAAAGAATTAGACTTTGCAAATAAAATTTTGTTGGAAATATTTTATTTGAGTCCAAAATGACCCAAAGTATTTTCCAGAATTTGTCTGGAATTTTTCTGAGTCTTTTGATATTTTTAATGAATTAAATGAATTTCTGGGAATTATTTTAAATATTAAATCGCTGGAAATTCGAGTTGGGTCAAGTACTGTTCATCCGACCGGACCCGAGTCCGAGTCCGACTCGAGTCCGACCCGAGCCACGTGACTTGATCGAACCGCGTCCAAACCCTAACCGTTGTGGGACCGGCTGGATCAAGATCCAACGGTTAGGATTTCGCATCGCTTCGGCCGGATCCGCCCGGTCCGATCTTTGCGCAAGATCGTGGCGGCCGATCCCCACGTGGACGGGCCGTCGTCGTCGTCTCCGTCCGAAGTCCGGACGGACTCCTCCGCCACAGCGCCGCCGGCCCTCGCTTAGGGTTCCGATTCTAGCACGCATCCCGGGGGTATTTAAGGCGTGGGACATCTCCCGGGGTTGCCCGTTGTCGCGCGCACCTTTCGCCCCTAGTTTCCGAGCTTGAGCCACTGCCAGCTAGCCGCAATCGCTCGCCGTAGCTAGATCTTACCTCCGCCACGGTTTTTGCCGCGCCCCGCCGTCATCCGTCGCCCTCCGTCGCCGTTAAGCCCAGATCCGAGACCCCCAGGTCAAGCTGCGTCGGCGAGGACATCTCACTTCACCGGAGGACCCTCGGAGCACCGTTCCACGCGTCGTCGTCCTCGACTCCGGCAGCCCAAGCCCCGCTGTGACGCCATCACCGTGCGAAGCTTCTCGACCGTCCGATTCCGATCAAACCGCTGCGGTGAGTTCACGTGTTTCCGAACATGATTGGATCTGGACCGTTGGATCAAGATCCAACGGCCCACGATCACCTCGTGTGCCTTAATACCGTAAAACTAGGTTAGATCGGGACCGTCCGATCTAGATCGAACGGCCCATGTTCAACGTGTAGATTATAACGGAGTTAATCTAGGGTAGATCTAAACCGTTGGATCTAGATCCAACGGCCGTGATTATGCCACGTAGCCGCCGCCGCGCCGTGCGTTGAGTCACCGACAGGTCGGGCCCGCGTGCCAGCGGCCGAGCCTGGGCGTGACTACGCGTCACTGACATGCGGGGCCCGCATGTCAGTGTCTCGCCCGAGAGTCGCACCGTGCACGTGACCCACTGACGGGTGGGACCCACGTGTCAGCGACCCGAGCCGTGGACCGGGTCCACGGTGGACCGAGCCAAGCCGTGGGCTGAGCCCATGGACCGGCTGATGTCAGCCAACCAATCAGCGGCTGCCACGTGTTCAGGCTGACGCAATAATTAATTTCCGAAAAAGAAAATGATTTATTAATTCGAAATAATGATTTCAGATTTTGATTCAAACTTCAAACGTTTATAACTTTTGCGTTTCAACTCCGATTTGAGTGATTCAAATTTCAAAATTTGTATAAAATTGAGATCTACTTAAATATAAATTTTATTTAATTTTTGGAGTAAAGTTTTTCTCTGTAAAATTATTTAATTGATTATTTAAACTTTAAATAATCATAACTTTTGCATTTTAACTCCGAATTTGACGATTCCAGTTTCTAAAAATTCATAAAATTATGTTCTCTCTGTTTATGGATTTTATTTGGATGTTTGGACACTTTTTGCCTATTGTTTATTCGTGTATTTGCTATTTGCACGCTTTACGAGTAGACGTTTGTAACATCCCAAAATTTGGATTTTCAAAAATTTTGATTTAGTTTAGCTTTCAACATTTTTAGTTGATTTTCTCGCGTTTATAAAACTTGATTTGAAATTTTTCTAAAAGCTAAAACAATTTAATTTAATTATTCTAAACCTCAAATAAAATTTATTTAATTTTATTTGGATTCCTTGTGCTTCAAGAAGTTCTTATGTAATTTTTGAGATTTTTCGGAGCTCGTTTGCTATTTATTGGATTTATTCGGAATCATTTTGTATTAAGCCCTTTTGTTAAAATTTATAAATTATTTGGAAAAGTTTATATAAATTTTTGCTGAAAATATTTTATTTGAGTTTACAATATCTCAAAATATTTTCTAGAATTTTTCTAGAATTTTTCGGGTATTTTTATTGCCTCAAATGATTTATTTGGAATCGATTTGTATTAAGCCTTTTATTGAAATTAATTGATTATTTCGAAAAGTTTATATCAATTTTTTTTTGAAAATATTTTATTTGAGTTCGAAATATCTCAAAATATTTTCTAGAATTTTTCTAGAATTTTTCGGGTATTTTTATTGCTCTAAATGATTTATTGGAATTTGTGGAATTGTTTTTATTCGAAAAAGATTGGAAAATCTGGTTTTTGGAAGTGGGCCGGCCCATCCCGTGCACCAGGCCAGCGCCCCACTTGGGCCAGGCCACCCCGCTGCCACGTGTCGCCCCCACAACGCGCCACGTCGCCCGGATCCGATTCATGCACGGAAACTGCTCGATAAAATGCCTATAAGGCCCGTTTTGCTCCAAACGCGTCCAAATTTTTTGTGCTTAATCTAGCCACCACCCCTAACCCCTGTAGACCTCCCACACGTCCTCTAGACCTCAGATCAATTTTCTAAAATTCCAAAACCATCCAATGTCGCCCGAACGTCGCCCAACGCCGGCCGAACTTTGGAGCCGCGTCCCGGCAGCTCGTCGACTCTTTTCGAGATCCGTCTTCTCCGTGGTGTGCCACAAGGTACCATCTACTTGCTGTCCAAAATTCAGCCAATTTGGTCCACGGGATCAAAAGTTACGGCCGTTTCAATCTCGAATCTTGCCGAGGCCATAACTCCCTCAATTTTTCGAGTTTGACGGTGAAATTTTTGTGTAGACTCCTGGGGATGTCCTCTACAGGATGCACATCTTGCCCCAAGGTTTTGCCCTCTGGATTTGGCGCAGCAAATTAATTTCTCCGTTCAGACTGCGTTCGGACAGCGGCAAACTTCCTCGCGCGTTCCCCGCTGTTCCAGAAGGTATTTCTTCGAGCCACCTGCGTCACGGTGTGCCTCTTGGTCCCATCTAGCTCTCGGTCAAATTTCGTTAAGTTCCGATCATTATTCTAGAAGTTATAGCCGTCCAAAGTTTTGATCCGAAACCCGTTAATCGCTTGATTTGTGATTAATCCGGAAGGGCGCCGCAAAATCCGCCTATACCGTTGAGATCGTCTCGCCGCGTTCTACGCAGTAGACATTCTCCCTTTGCCATCCCATCCTCCGGAATTTTTTTTATATATATTTAGGCCACCGTTTGCCGTCGCCGCGCGTCGCCTTTTGACGCCGGTTATTTTGGTTCGCTCCGGCCGTGTTGTCGCGTCCGGAGGATCGTCTTGTACTGTTTTGGTCCCTCATTAGGATTCCTTTGGTCTCCGTTCGCCGACAAAGCCCGGTTTCGGTTTTTACCCGCCGTCTTTTGAGCTAGCCCGTAGCCGCCGGTTCGCGCGCCGGTTAACCGTCCTTGGTAGCGTTCTACCGCGGCCATGTCGTTGCACCGACGGTCGCTACTTCGCTTCATGAAGTCTCCTATCATTGTTGACCTCCACCGTTAACGTTCGCCGTTAACGATTCACCGTTAACGTTCGTGCGTAACGCTCGGGCGTTAACGCTTCGTTAACGTTCTTCCGTTAACGCCTGTAACGTTCCTCCGCTAACGCTTTTGCCGACAATGTTTCACCGTTAACACTGCCGTTGCGCTCGTTGGTAACGTCTTGCCGTTAACGTTTTGTCATTAACGCTCGGGTGCGTTTGCGTCGTTAAACCGTCGTTAACGCCCCTCCGTTAATGTTTCCCCGTTAACGCTCCGTCGTTAACGTTTCGTCATTAACGTTCCTCCGTTAACGTTTTGCCGTTAACGCTCTGTCGTTAACGTTCCTCCGTTAACGTTTCATCGTTAACGATTGGCTCTCTTCGCCTCGTTGTCATCGCATGCGTGTATTCTTGCACAAACCCTAGTGCAATGCCTTCACCTGTTCTATCATCATGACGTGAGCCTAGTCTCATCGTCATACCATCTTCAAGCCGAATCAAAACCTAACCTAAGACCGGTTCGATGAACTAAGTTTATCGTGAGCCGCGTTGTTATCTTTGCAATCTTTCCCGTTGTTTCAACCGTGGTAAGACACTTGTCTTGTCTTATCCCTGAAGACCTAATCTGCCTTTAATCGAGAATTCCTTCGTGGACTTGGTCGATAGACCATTGGCCATCTGTCATACCCCTGTGCCCGATCTATCCGTCTCTCTTTTGTTTGACTGTGTCCGTTCGGTCAACAAAAGTCAACTTCAAGAATCAGTTTAGTTCACTGCGAACTAACATATCCTTATGGACCCGATCTATAGATCGAGAGCCCATATGTCGCTATCTGTCCAATCAAGATAATAACTTCGGAAGAAATATTCTTCGGAATATTATTCTTTCTTTCCCAGTTATTAATCTTTCCCTTTTCGGAGTTTTGCCGAAAGCCCGTTCTCTTTTGTCAACTCTTCGATCTAGTCCGTTCGAGTTCCCAAATCTCTCCCAAGCCGTTGTGCCCAATACTGTTCGTTCTTAATTTGGAGTTTACTTGATTTGTCTTTTGAATTGGTTTGTATTTGCTTCTTCTTTAATCGTTAGACGTGTCGTCCGGAAATCGTTCGAACGAGCTGAGGATCGAGAAAGTGGAAGTTGAAGATCGAGGACCAAGGATCAAGGATAAAGAGTAAAAGACAGTAAAGTTTGCAAGGGCCAGGCAAGTTGTGCTTTGACCATGTTGATCCTATTTCGAAATCTATTTTGATTTAAACTATTGCATGCTAGTTCAATTAGAAAGATACTTTGTTTAAACATGGGGGTTAGATAAATACCAATTTGCTATATGACACCTTGATTACTTAAGTATGTGCCATGACCCTTTGTCACCCTAGTTGTGGTTTACTAGTTGGACATTATTAAATTGCCAACATGGGTTTAGATCGTTGTAGTATCTTTGCTTAGACACCTTTCGTGCTCATGACATGATTTTGGATAATCAAATGCTAATATTGACTTAATGATATATTGAACCTGTTTTGGAAAAGTATCATGTGAAGTTGATGGCACGTGGT
Source organism: Rhipidocladum racemiflorum (assembly GCA_036346355.1). Lineage (NCBI taxonomy): Eukaryota > Viridiplantae > Streptophyta > Magnoliopsida > Poales > Poaceae > Rhipidocladum > Rhipidocladum racemiflorum. The sequence continues at coordinate 14,968,348 of CM070591.1, read as the reverse complement.
GCATGGTAATCAAGCGGGTTTGTTAAACGATTTCGGCCAGGGCATGTGGCAAGAGTAATCAGGTGGGCAGTTGTGGCATTGGGAGTGATGATTTGGTTTCGGGTAGTCTTGCCTGGTCACTCTAAGGACTTAACCTTGCAAGCCTTTGAACTGGTCATACTTGCAACCACATGGCTGGAATGGGACGGCCCTAGTTGACTAAGTCGCTAAGGACTCACTTGTGGAGCCTCAGGGTGTCGATTACACCGTTTGTGTGATTATGCGGGGAGCGTATCGTGGCTGTGGCCAGGTACCCATCTAACGGTGTGTTGGTCCCATACTTCGCCTTGGCTAAGGGAAGGGATGGTGTAGAGCACGCATCGGGAGGACCACTGTGTTGTTTGAGGCTTCGAAAGGCTTTGTTATGATCGCTCATTCGCATACTCTTGTATGGCGATTCACTACCGACGTGGTGAGTGGATTGTATCTTGTGGGTAAAGTGCATAACCTCTGCAGAGTGTAGAATCTATTTGAATAGCCGAGTCCACGATCTTGGACAATGCTCGGAATTACAGTCAAGGGTTAGATTTTCTCAAAAATAACTTGGATTTGGAAAGTTGGGTTGGTTTAATAATGGAGATGATGGAAATGTGGTTTAGGATGGGGAAAATGTTTATTAAACTTTTTGAAAGGTTATTTATGTTTTACTTGTTTCTCGCTTTGAATCTACTTATATTACTTTTCAAAAGTCACATCGCAAATATACCTTGAGCTATTCCTTTGTACCAAGCCATGCATATAGCTATTAGACTTGCATTCTGTGCATGACTTGCTGAGTGCTTTATGTACTCACCCCTTGCAAACAAACAATCACCAGTGAGCAAAAGTCTACATCGTCGAAGAAGAAGAAGTTCCGTGAGAAGGCGATTATCTAGGAGTCGAACCCTGTCAGTTGCCTGTGGTGTATTGATGGGATTCACCGATGTTCTTCGTTCCGCTGCTGCTTAATTGGAGTTGAAGCCGTCAAGGCTTTACAAATGTAAGGTTGACCTTAAGGTCGTTCAATAGTTTATATTCTATTATTGAGTTACTTTTGTTATTCATTGTGTATGATTGTGATATTCATCTATGTTGAGACTGTGTGCACTAGCGTGATCCTGGACTAGTGCTGAATACACAGAGGGTCCGGATTTGCAAATTCGGGTCCCGACAGAGGTGGTATCAGAGCCATACTGACTGTAGGACTTGACCCTAGATAGATTGGCCGTCTTTAGGAGCTTCAAAATTATTTTCTAAAGAGAAAATTTAACTTGAAAGAATAATACATTCTTGACTCATCTTATTCTTCTATTCTTTCCCCTTTGCTGAAAGTTCTATCCTTCCCACCGATTTAAATGGAAATCTTACCTGAGTTGTTCCGAATAGTTAACGATGTTTCACACTTAAGGAGAAAGTACTGTATGTCGCCGTCAACCCTGAAGATCATGAAGTAAGGGATCGTCGCGCTCGAAGAGAAGTGGATCGATGAAGTGTTCTAGAAGCTTGAAGAACCAGTGCTTAGTAGTAAGTTGAGACTCATGTGTGAGAGTCGCGTCTCTTAAGATAGGAGTGTTACCCTTTAGACGCTAGATTATTGTGTGCTTAGGAATTTGAATCTTTCTTTATTGCTGAGTGTGCAGTATGCGTTGCATAGCTTTTAGGCTTGGATAAGCAACCATACCTAGTTTTTTTATAAGTTCTTGGGTTAAACCTGCTCCCCTGCAATAGGACTCTTGAACCTTATCTATGCTTTTCCCTCTTACCTAAAAACCTGGAGTGGACAAAAGGTGGAAAGGACCGACTACAGCAGTTACTTCGAGGCAGCTCAAGTCAGTTCAGTTGCTACTAGTGGAGTCAGTGTTAAAGCAGATTGTGACCAACAACCGTCCACCGTACCAACCGTGACAATTCGACACTTGGATCAGTTTGTAACCACCCACGTTTGATGGATCAGCCACTCTCAAAGACACAGAAAATATGGCTTCGTGTCATAGAAGAGAAGCTAGCTTTGGTGTAATGTGAAGATGAAGAGAAGGTCCCCTGTGCTACTTGCCAGTTAAAAGGAGATGCATTAGTCTGGAGGAAAGGTTTCTACGCCACCTCGGAAGATGGACATACTATCACTTGGTTGGAAATTGCCACCGCCCTTCGTCAGTTTGTTGCGTCATCAGAAGATAGTGTGACTACCGCGAGTTCAGAGAAGAGTACAACCCCTGCACCTAATACCATACCGAGATGTTGTTCTTTGAAGTGTTGTCAGCCAAACAAGTTAGAAGACCGTGCATGCATCCGATATGGAGAAATAGGATACACTGCTGATGAACATGCGATCAATTGTTCCAGCTGTGAAGGAAGCCATTTACCCGGAGAATGTCCTATGTGCAATATCACCTGCTATCTTTGCGAAGGTCGTGATCATTGCCCAGCTCAATGTCCCTTAGATCCAATAGTGACCGCTGTGACTCGGCATCAGCGAAAGAATTTTCGAGCCGTCATTGCTCAAGAGTTAGCGAAAAGAGAATGATTGTCATCCGCACCAGCTGTGCCACGTGAAGAAAGGAAGGAGAAACATGTCAACCCTATCCACCTACCTTAGGGAAATAAGTGATACTGGGTCACCATGGAATTGTTTCTTGTGTGATAAATGAGGTCATTGGCCTAGAGAATGCCCCATCAACCCGACACGATGACCCAAACGTTCATGTTACAACTGTGGTGAGTCAGGTCATTTGCTAAGGAATGCCACAGAAAGATCAAGCAATTTCGAAAGCCATGATCATCCCAGAAATTACATCAGTAAAGACTATAACACAGAAAGTGAATGGTAAGGCTATGGAAGAAACTTGTTTAAGGAGCCACTTGAAGCAAGAGGAATTGGTTAACAAGACCCCTGCTCCAGAAGATGAATGCAAGGAATTGGAAGATCACCGCAAGCATCAGAAGTCTAATCAGGGAGGACCACTGCAACAGCAAACGAGGAGTGCCCCTCAACAGCCCAGTTGCCTTACTGCTCAGATTTTGTTTGAGGCACTTTCACCTATGCTTCGCCCTAATGGTCAGAGTTTTCATAACACCACCCTAGAGAAACGTTCTCAAGGAAGAAGCCTACTGTCTGGAATTTGTTGTGCCTGTCGTCAACCAGAACATTTTGCTAACCGCTGCCCTCAGAAGAAAGTGATCACCGCGGACCGCATCGATCTCAGCTCTACCCTACCAAGATTAGTACCACGTCAGGAGAAAGCCAACGGATATCAGTCAAGCGTTGCTTCAGATGCAATGAGCCAGGACACTTTGCTAATAATTGTCCTAGGAGAAAAGATATTTTTACCTGTCCACTTCAATCCTAGTCCCTCGCCTACTTAGACACTTGCACCATAAAGTGAATTGTGAAGGAGTATTCAGTTGATACAGAGTTTCAGTCAATGCGGAAGAATCAAGCCGACAAAGATAGTGCCAGACCAACCGGAATGCTATCCAAGTCCGGGTGAAGACCGCGTAATTGCAAGTAAGCTTTGTTGTCAGATACAGTCTGTCCAATCTCTACGAGAAGCCGAAAATCAAGTGTTCAGGAACAGAAGCAAGCGTGCCTATCAATGGAGTTACCAGAAACGTCAGCATGAGTGCAGGAGACGTTCAAGGTTTCCCGACAAAGGTAGTATCAAGATTTTCCGCGGAAGAAGTGCCTTGTGCCCGAAAAGCAGACACAGTTGGAGTCAGTGGACTTGTAAGAGGATCTCATCTGCAAGGAGCAGCCTACAAATTTTCGGATGTTACCAAGCGTTTGTTCAGAAGCGACCCCTGTCCAGTGTGCAGTTGTTTGGAAGTCGAAGAAGCTCAAGAGTTGAGTCCCCTGAACCTAATTCTATAGTCAGCCCTGAATCTCGGGGACGAGATTCCGTTAAGGGGGGGAGATTTGTAACATCCCAAAATTTGGATTTTCAAAAATTTTGATTTAGTTTAGCTTTCAACATTTTTAGTTGATTTTCTCGCGTTTATAAAACTTGATTTGAAATTTTTCTAAAAGCTAAAACAATTTAATTTAATTATTCTAAACCTCAAATAAAATTTATTTAATTTTATTTGGATTCCTTGTGCTTCAAGAAGTTCTTATGTAATTTTTGAGATTTTTCGGAGCTCGTTTGCTATTTATTGGATTTATTCGGAATCATTTTGTATTAAGCCCTTTTGTTAAAATTTATAAATTATTTGGAAAAGTTTATATAAATTTTTGCTGAAAATATTTTATTTGAGTTTACAATATCTCAAAATATTTTCTAGAATTTTTCTAGAATTTTTCGGTATTTTTATTGCCTCAAATGATTTATTTGGAATCGATTTGTATTAAGCCTTTTATTGAAATTAATTGATTATTTCGAAAAGTTTATATCAATTTTTTTTTGAAAATATTTTATTTGAGTTCGAAATATCTCAAAATATTTTCTAGAATTTTTCTAGAATTTTTCGGGTATTTTTATTGCTCTAAATGATTTATTGGAATTTGTGGAATTGTTTTTATTCGAAAAAGATTGGAAAATCTGGTTTTTGGAAGTGGGCCGGCCCATCCCGTGCACCAGGCCAGCGCCCCACTTGGGCCAGGCCACCCCGCTGCCACGTGTCGCCCCACAACGCGCCACGTCGCCCGGATCCGATTCATGCACGGAAACTGCTCGATAAAATGCCTATAAGGCCCGTTTTGCTCCAAACGCGTCCAAATTTTTTGTGCTTAATCTAGCCACCACCCCTAACCCCTGTAGACCTCCCACACGTCCTCTAGACCTCAGATCAATTTTCTAAAATTCCAAAACCATCCAATGTCGCCCGAACGTCGCCCAACGCCGGCCGAACTTTGGAGCCGCGTCCCGGGCAGCTCGTCGACTCTTTTCGAGATCCGTCTTCTCCGTGGTGTGCCACAAGGTACCATCTACTTGCTGTCCAAAATTCAGCCAATTTGGTCCACGGGATCAAAGTTACGGCCGTTTCAATCTCGAATCTTGCCGAGGTCATAACTCCCTCAATTTTTCGAGTTTGACGGTGAAATTTTTTGTGTAGACTCCTGGGGATGTCCTCTACAGGATGCACATCTTGCCCCAAGGTTTTGCCCTCTGGATTTGGCGCAGCAAATTAATTTCTCCGTTCAGACTGCGTTCCAGACAGCGGCAAACTTCCTCGCGCGTTCCCCGCTGTTCCAGAAGGTATTTCTTCGAGCCACCTGCGTCACGGTGTGCCTCTTGGTCCCATCTAGCTCTCGGTCAAATTTCGTTAAGTTCCGATCATTATTCTAGAAGTTATAGCCGTCCAAAGTTTTGATCCGAAACCCGTTAATCGCCAGTTTGTGATTAATCCGGAAGGGCGCCGCAAAATCCGCCTATACCGTTGAGATCGTCTCGCCGCGTTCTACGCAGTAGACATTCTCCCTTTGCCATCCCATCCTCCGGAATTTTTTTTATATATTTAGGCCACCGTTTGCCGTCGCCGCGCGTCGCCTTTTGACGCCGGTTATTTTGGTTCGCTCCGGCCGTGTTGTCGCGTCCGGAGGATCGTCTTGTACTGTTTTGGTCCCTCATTAGGATTCCTTTGGTCTCCGTTCGCCGACAAAGCCCGGTTTCGGTTTTTACCCGCCGTCTTTTGAGCTAGCCCGTAGCCGCCGGTTCGCGCGCCGGTTAACCGTCCTTGGTAGCGTTCTACCGCGGCCATGTCGTTGCACCGACGGTCGCTACTTCGCTTCATGAAGTCTCCTATCATTGTTGACCTCCACCGTTAACGTTCGCCGTTAACGATTCACCGATGCGTTAGCGGGTGCGTTCGCGATAACGTTTCCCCGTTAACGTTCTTCCGTTAACGTTCCGTTAACGTTCCTCCGCTAACGTTTTGCCGACAATGTTTCCCCGTTAACGCTCCGTTGGTAACGTCTTGCCGTTAACGTTTTGTCATTAACGCTCCGTTAATGTTCCACCGCACGTTTGCGTCGTTAACGCCGTCGTTGCGCTCCTCCGTTAATGTTTCCCGTTAACGCTCCGTCGTTAACGTTTCGTCGTGCGTTCCTCCGTTAACGTTTTGCCGTTAGCGCTGCACGTCGATGCGTTCCTCCGTTAACGTTTCATCGTTAACGTTCCATCGTTAACGTTTCATCGTTAACGATTGGCTCTCTTCGCCTCGTTGTCATCGCATGCGTGTATTCTTGCACAAACCCTAGTGCAATGCCTTCACCTGTTCTATCATCATGACGTGAGCCTAGTCTCATCGTCATACCATCTTCAAGCCGAATCAAAACCTAACCTAAGACCGGTTCGATGAACTAAGTTTATCGTGAGCCGCGTTGTTATCTTTGCAATCTTTCCCGTTGTTTCAACCGTGGTAAGACACTTGTCTTGTCTTATCCCTGAAGACCTAATCTGCCTTTAATCGAGAATTCCTTCGTGGACTTGGTCGATAGACCATTGGCCATCTGTCATACCCCTGTGCCCGATCTATCCAGTCTCTCTTTTGTTTGACTGTCCGTTCGGTCAACAAAAGTCAACTTCAAGAATCAGTTTAGTTCATCTGCGAACTAACATATCATATGGACCCGATCTATAGATCGAGAGCCCATATGTCGCTATCTGTCCAATCAAGATAATAACCCGGAAGAAATATTCTTGGAATATTATTCTTTCTTTCCCGATTATTAATCTTTCCCTTTCGGAGTTTTGCGAAAGCCCGTTCTCTTTTGTCAACTCTTCGATCTAGTCCGTTCGAGTTCCCAAATCTCTCCCAAGCCGTTGTGCCCAATGCTGTTCGTTCTTAATTTGGAGTTTACTTGATTTGTCTTTTGAATTGGTTTGTATTTGCTTCTTCTTTAATCGTTAGACGTGTCGTCCGGAAATCGTTCGAACGAGCTGAGGATCGAGAAAGTGGAAGTTGAAGATCGAGGACCAAGGATCAAGGATAAAGAGTAAAAGACAGTAAAGTTTGCAAGGGCCAGGCAAGTTGTGCTTTGACCATGTTGATCCTATTTCGAAATCTATTTTGATTTAAACTATTGCATGCTAGTTCAATTAGAAAGATACTTTGTTTAAACATGGGGGTTAGATAAATACCAATTTGCTATATGACACCTTGATTACTTAAGTATGTGCCATGACCCTTTGTCACCCTAGTTGTGGTTTACTAGTTGGACATTATTAAATTGCCAACATGGGTTTAGATCGTTGTAGTATACTGCTTAGACCTGCTACGTGCTCATGACATGATTTTGGATAATCAAATGCTAATATTGACTTAATGATATATTGAACCTGTTTTGGAAAAGTATCATGTGAAGTTGATGGCACGTGGTGCATGGTAATCAACTGGGGTTTGTTAAACGATTTCGACCAGGGCATGTGGCAAGAGTAATCAGGTGGGCCATTGTGGCATTGGGAGTGATGATTTGGTTTCGGGTAGTCTTGCCCTGGTCACTCTAAGGACTTAACCTTGCAAGCCTTTGAACTGGGTCATACTTGCAACCACATGGCTGGAATGGGACGGCCCTAGTTGACTAAGTCGCTAAGGACTCACTTGTGGAGCCTCAGGGTGTCGATTACACCGTTTGTGTGATTGTGCGGGGGGCGTATCGTGGGCTGTGGCCAGGTACCCATCTAACGGTGTGTTGGTCCCATACTTCGCCTTGGCTAAGGGAAGGGATGGTGTAGAGCACGTCTGGGGAGGACCACTGTGTTGTTTGAGGCTTCCGAAAGGCTTTGTTATGATCGCTCATTCGCATACTCTTGTATGGCGATTCACGGTGACGTGGTGAGTGGATTGTATCTTGTGGGTAAAGTGCATAACCTCTGCAGAGTGTAGAATCTATTTGAATAGCCGAGTCCACGATCTTTGGACAATGCTCGGAATTACAATCAAGGGTTAGATTTTCTCAAAAATAACTTGGATTTGGAAAGTTGGGTTGGTTTAATAATGGAGATGATGGAAATGTGGTTTAGGATGGGGAAAATGTTTATTAAACTTTTGAAAGGTTATTTATGTTTTACTTGTTTCTACCGCTTTGAATCTACTTATATTACTTTTCAAAAGTCATTTCGCAAATATACCTTGAGCTATTCCTTTGTACCAAGCCATGCATATAGCTATTAGACTTGCATTTGTGCATGACTTCTTGAGTGCTTTATGTACTCACCCCTTGCAAACAAAAATCACCAGTGAGCAAAAGTCTACATCGTCGAAGAAGAAGAAGTCCCGTGAGAAGGCGATTATCTAGGAGTCGAACCACATCGGTTACTGTGGTGTATTGATGGGATTCACCGATGTTCTTCGTTCATTCTTTGCTTAATTGGAGTTGAAGCCGTCAAGGCTTTACAAATGTAAGGTTGACCTTAAGGTCGTTCAATAGTTTATATTCTATTATTGAGTTACTTTTGTTATTCCGCTGTGTATGATTGTGATATTCATCTATGTTGAGACTGTGTGCACTAGCGTGATCCTGGACTAGTGCTGAATACACAGAGGGTCCGGATTTGCAAATTCGGGTCCCGACAACGTTGAAGTGCCGGAAGGATTCGAAGGAGAAGTATTGACACAGGATCCAACTCAAGACCAAGAACAAGTACTTTTTGAAGGCAAGTTGTGCTTTGACCATGTTGATCCTATTTTGAAAATTTATTTTGATTTAACTTATTGCATGCTAGTTCAGTTAGAAAATACTTTATTTAAATATGGAGAATTAGATAAATACCAATTTGCTGTATGACACCTTGATTATCTAAATATGTGCCAAGACCCTTGTCACCCTAGTTGTGGATTACTAGTTGGACATTATTAAATTGCCAACATGGGTTTTAGACCGTTGTAGTATACTGCTTAGACCTGCTACGTGCTCATGACATGATTTTGGACAATCAAATGTTAATATTGACTTAATGATATATTGAACCTATTTTGGAAAGGTATCATGTAATGTTGATGGCACGTGGTGCATGGTAATCAACTGGGGTTTGATAAATAGTTTTCGACCGGGGCATGTGGCAAGAATAATCAGGTGGGCCAGTTGTGGCATTGGGGATGTTGATTTGGTTCTTCGGGTAGTCTTGCCCTAGTCACCCTAAGGACTTAACCTTGCAAGCCTTTGAACTGGGTCTAACGTGCAACCACATGTCTGTAATGGGACGGACCTAGTTGACTAAGTTGCTAATAACGTACCTGTGGGACCTTAGGAGGTCAACTACAACCTTTGTGTAAGTTGTGCGGGGAGCGTCTGGGGCCGAGGCCAGTACCCATCTAACAGTTGATTGGCCTAAACTTCGCCTTAGCTAAGGGAAGGGTTAGTGTGCAATAACCGGGAGGACCACTTGTATTGTTAGAGGTTTAGAAAGACTTTGTTACTGGGAACTCGCCTTTGTGGTGTTTGACTTGTATCTTGTGGGTAAAGTGCATAACCTCTGCAGAGTGTAGAATCTAGTCGAATAGCCGTGTCCGCGGTATTGGACATCGCTCGGGAATTACAGTCAAGGGTTAGATTTTCTCAAAAATAACTTGGATTTGAAAGGTTGGGTTGGATTAATAATGATGTTGATGGAAATGTGGATTAGGATGGGAAAGATGTTTATTAAACTCCTTGAAAAGTTATCTATGCTATACTTGTTTCTCTTGCTTTCGAATCTACTTATGCTACTTGTCAAATGTCAAGCATCGCAAATATACCTTGAGCTATTCCTTTGTACCAAGCCATGCATATAGTATATTAGCCTGCATTCTGTGCATGACTTGCTGAGTACCAAGTACTCACCCTTGCCACAATACAACACCAGTTGAAGAGGAGACAACACCAGCTTTGGAGGAGGAGCTCCAAGAGGATCCGTCTACTTAGGGAGCGAGCCCAGTCAGTTGCCTGTGGTATACTGGATGGCGCCACGAAGTTATTTGATTTTCCGCTGCTGCTAATTCTCTCTTAATAAGTTTCGCCCTGCGAGGCGTATATTTGTAACTTGACCATAAGGTCAAGTAACCAGTTTGACTATTTAATTAAAATACTTTATTAGTATCAAGTGGTATGATTGTGATATTTACCGATGTTAAGACTGTGTGCACTAGCGCGTTCCTGGACTAGTGCTAAATACACAGAGGGTCCGGATTTGCAAATTCGGGGTCCCGACACGCGGCGTGCGCCGCGCTTCCTTTTCTAATATATAGTAGTATTCACACCATCGAAGCCAAGCAAGACCAGTTACTAGTTTTTATTTTTTTGAGTCATGGCTTATGGGCTGCCCATTTCCCTGTAGTTAGTGGCCAGTTACTAGCTTTTCAATGCTCCACCACGTCATGAAGCCAGCATGGCCGGTTACTACATGTTGCCTTTTGTTATATATGGGTATACATTCCAAAGAAAACGTGTTGAGGAAAAATAACGAAGAGGTTCTAAAAATCGGAAAAATTCCTCTAAAATACTATGAACTATTTGGAACCTAACGAAGTTGGTTTTGTGACTTTTCAACGTATAGATTTTCCGCGAAAATTCTTTTCGTGAATCAGACACATGTACCGATTTTTTATAAAATCAACGACTTAAGCTATATAACATATTTTTCGAGAATATTTGAAGCGAACACTCTCGTCTACCAATTATCTTAATTCTCAACAAAATTTTAAATTTTATGCTTATTCGAAAATGCCTGATCTTTATTTAATGTGATTAGTTCAATATACTTGAACCTAAATTACTCGCGAGGGTTCCAATTTAATTCAAAAACTTCCAAATATTCCAGAAAATTCTTAAAATTTCAAATAACTTAATAAATGAAAATAAACCAAATTTTGGGATGTTACATGGTCACTACCTTGTTTCATGAGTATCCTATCACTGTTTGACCTTCCCCGTTAACGTTCGCCGTTAACGATCCACCGTTAACGTTTTGCCGTTAACATTCGCTGTTAACGTTTCCCCGTTAACGTTCCTCCGTTAACGTTTTGCCGTTAATGTTTCCCCGTTAACGCTCCGCCGTTAACGTTTCGCTGTTAACACTTCATCGTTAACGCTTGGCTCTCATCGCTTCGTTGTCATCGCATGCGTGCATTCATGCATAGATCATCCTAGTTCGATGCCTTCATCTTCTCTATCATCATGATGTGAGCCTAGCCTCATCGTCATGTCATCTTCAAAGCAGAATCAAAACCCTAAACTAAGATCGGTTCGATGAACTAAGTTCATCGTGAGCCGCGTTGTTATCTTTGCAATCTTTTCCATTGTTTCAATTGTGGTAAGACACTTGTCTTGTCTTATCCCTGAAAACCTAATCTACCATTAACCTAGACTTCGTTCGTGGACTTGGTTGATAGACCATTGGCCATGTGTCATACCCTTGTGCCCGATCTAATCTATCCGTCTCTCTTTTGTTTGACCGTGTTTCGTTCAGTCAACAAAAGTCAACCTTGGGCCTCAGTTTAGTTCATTGTGAACTAACTTATCTTTATGGACCCGGTCTATAGATCGAGAGCCCATATGTCATTATCTGTCCAATCAAGATAATAACTTCGGAAGAAATATTCTTCGGAATATTATTCTTTCTTCCCTAGTTATTAATCTTTCCCTCTTTAGTGTTTTCCCGAAAGCTCGTTCTGTTTTGTTAACTCTTCGATCTAATCCGTTCAAGTTCCTAAACTCTTCCAAGCCATTGTGCCCAATGCTGTTTGTTCTTAATTTGGAGTTTTACTTGTCTTTTGAATTGGTTTGTATTTGCTTCTTCTTTAATCGTTAGACGCGTCGTCCGGAAGTTGTTCTACGGAGCTAAAGATCGAGAAAGTGGAAGCTGAAGATCGAGGACCAAGAATCAAAGATAAAAAGTAAAGAACAGTAAAAGTTGCAAGGGCCAGGCAAGTTGTGCTTTGACCATGTTGATCCCATTTTTGAAAATTATGTTGTTCCAAATTATTGCATGCTAGTTTAAGTTAAACTGATTTCAATTAATTTGGGATTAGATAATCAACCTACTTGTTATCGCCACCTTGCCTATAATGATTGTATGCCATGATTCATTTGTCACCCTAGGTTTGTTGATTAATAGTTGGTAGCTAATAAATTGGCAACATGGGTTAGATAGAACGTATTAGTTTGCTTAGACATGCAACGAGTCAGTGCCATCATTTTGGAATTGCAAATGTCAATATTGATTAATGGAATATGCAATGTATTTTGAAATCGTGTGACGTGTTGCCGACACGATGAAGTTGATATGTGGGGGCCCTCGTGCTTCTTCAAGGATGTTGAGTTGTTGTTGGCATTGTGTTGCGCAATAATCAACTGGGGTGATAAAATTATTTAGACTGGGGCAAGTGGCAAGAATTATGGTGGGCCAGTTTGGCGGTTGGGAATGTTTGAAACATGGTATATGTATGAGTGATGGTGAGATGGATTTCTTTGAGAGTATTGATGTAAGTCTTGCCCTGTTCGCCATAAGGACTTAACCTTGCAAGCCTTTGAACTGAGTCAATCATACAACCACATGACTGGAGTGGGACGGTCCTAGTTGAGTAAGTTACTAATAACTTGCATGTGGTACGTCGGGGTGTCAACTACATCTTTTGTGTAGCTTGAAGGGGGAGCGTACCAGGGCTGCGGCATGGTACCCATCCAATGGTATGTCAGTCCCATACTTCACCTTTGTTAAGGGAAGGGATGGTGTATGGCAAAAACCGGAGAGATTCACTTGTGTAGTTAGAAGTTTCCGAAAGGCTTTGTTATGATCACTCATTCGCATACTCTCGTATGGCGATTCACGGCTGACGTGATGAGTTGATTGTATCTTGTGGGTAAAGTGTATAACCTCTGCAGAGTGTAAAATCTATTCGAATAGCCGTATCCGCGGTACTGGACAATGCTCGGGGATTACAATCAAGGGTTAGCTTTTCTTAAAATTGAATTTGGGTTTGGAGGTAGTTTGCCTGTGGAAAGGTGATAACTGTTTAAGGATGTGGAATGGTTACTTGTGAAATAACTGTGAAATCTATTACTGTCATTATTTGTTTTACTGCTTTACAATATATTATGTTTATTTGTGAATGCTGTTTATTGCAAAATAACCCCTTCAGCCTGTTATTTGGAATAAACCATGCATATAGTTATTAGACTTGCATTCTGTGCATGACTTGCTGAGTGCTTTAAGTACTCACCCCTTGCAAATAAACAATCACCAGTGAGCAGAAGTCTACATCGTCGAAGAAGAAGTTCTGTGAGAACGCGATTATCTAGGAGTTGAACCCCGTCAGTTGCCTGTGGCGTATTGATGTGATTCACCGATGTTCTTCGTTCCGCTGCTGCTTATTTGGAGTTGAAGCCGTCAAGGCCACACAATTGTAAGGTTGACCTTAAGGTCGTTCAATAGTTATATTTTATTATTGAGTTACTTTTATTATTCCGCTGTGTATCATTATGATATTCATCTATGTTGAGACTGTGTGCACTAGTGTGGTCCTGGACTAGTGCTGAATACATAGAGGGTCCGGATTTGCATATTCGGGTCCCGACAACCTCTTGCTCCATGAAGTTCGGCTCCACAATCTCCTCCAAGGAAGAAACTCCAAGTATGAAGGACCAGTACTGCGACGCTACCCCCTACCAAGGAGGCCCAGTCTAGCCGGCCAACATAGTCATCAAAGGAACCTCCGAAAAGGGCATATGACATGACGGCTGAGGAGACATAAGAAATAGTTCAAAAGGAATTTGAGACACACTTTGCACCAAAGATTCCACCTACCAAGGCGCAAATTGATCCGAAAGCTGCAACCCACTTTAAGACATGCCATGCAACGCCTCTTCCTCCCTCGATTAACTACGAACGCACAATAGCGAAGTCTGCATTAAAAGGGAAACGGGCTAAGGCGACGATGTCACCTAACATGACAGCCCAAGATTACCAGCTAGAGGAATTCTTGAGAGAGTCAGGGCTCTTACGCTGCAGCTGTGGGGGTATCAGATAATCTTCCAATGGCAGAGGTCAGGTGGCCATATGAGCTGGGCTGGGAGTTGGTTGCACCAGAAAAGATAAGGGATCTGCCAACCAAGATGCAATAATTTCATGAATGGTACATGGAACAGTCCGCTGAAGGAAGAACAATGTTCCCCGTCCATATAAAAAACATAGATTTCTATCGTGGGGATCAACTCATATGGATGGAATTCAAGGACTTGTACCAATTTTACCATCGAGACGCCGTCAACGTGTCTCTAATGAGCTGCTGGTGTCTGTAAGTACTTCCAGCTAATGATTGAGTTTACCATATATATGTGTTAATTTCGTCGTAGTTCAAGCTGCAAAATCTAATAACTCATCCCCTTTGTATGTAGAATGGAGATACAACGATGTAGAAGAGAGACTACTTTCGACATTGGCTTCATCGACCCATTAATTGTCGATGTGACTAACTGTAAAGGCAGCCCAAAAGAAATTGAAGAATACATTCTGAAAGCTCTTTCAGAACAGTACTACAAACCGCACATATTTCTGCCCTTCAACTTCATGTACGTGTATATACATGTCATCGCACAACCTCTCATTTATCCTTTTTCAAGACATTCATAATATGACTAATTACATATATGTTGCAATACATATATATGAATAGGTTTCACTGGATCCTACTTATTATCAATGTCGATAATGCGAAGATCATTGTGCAAGACTCAAAAAGAAAACCATAGCAAGATTTTCAGTTTGTCATTGATATTCTAAATAGGTAATATTGAGATGCCAACCTACATATATATAAGTACTTCGAATACTCATAATTACTATTCATATAATAACGCATGACAGGGCATTCGCCATGTTCCGAACGAAGCATAGAGGGAAAAAGTTCTATGAATGAATTCACAGTGCAATTGAGCACACGAGTATGTACTACAAAATATCAATTAAAGAATATATATGGCGTAAAAATTTATCTTCTCAATAATTAATTGCATTCTTTTAAAATATCACTCCAGGTTCTAGAGCAATCGGCCGGAAACAACTTATGTGGCTATTATGTGTGCCTCTACATGCAAAATCTTACCCACGGCGATATGCGACGACTGGACAACGAGGTGTGTGTGTGTTAAAAATAAATTTCTTAATACACTTATACTTCACGTGTTCAAAGATTTCTTTCTTTCTTTTCGTAGCCCGGCATCAATGAGACAGCGTGATACCATCGCATCGGGTTGAAGCAGTCCAAGAATAACTTATTGGCTTCATTGTCGATGAGATTATAACCCATAGAGGCGAGTTCTATGCAAAGGGATGGATAAATTGTCCTTCAATAAGGACAGGTAAACTGAAGGACCATGTGGAGGTCCATCCATATTTGTGATGAGTATTTGACTTTATTTGAGCAAGGTGTGCTCAGGTTTGAGTTTGATTTGACTTAGCATTGCATGTTTGAATTAATGATAATTGTGGACTAACATGCAGGAAGAAAAAGGTATGTGTATTGTGGTATGTACAAAATGGTTTGGTCCTTGTGGTACAAGTTCCTGAGGCAGCTATGGTCGTTGGTGAGTACCGGGACTAGGTTGGGAGAACCGCGGTCTGGAGCCGTCGAGGCTGCCGACGAGATGGTTGGGCTCAAACCAGGATCACTTGGACGTCATGGAAATGGACTTGAGGTGGCTCAAGGTTTCCGGTTCGGGTTGGAGGCTCGAAGAGGCGGAAACTGAGCGGTCAAGTCCGACGGATGAAGGCCTGTTGCATCGGGATGACCAGGTTTTGTTTAAAACCCATGTATGGCCAATGTGGCCCATGTAAAGCCCATGTGTGGGGTGAAATGAGTGGGTAAATCCTAGCCCTTAGTGGAGTGCCCTAGGGTTTGGGACTCATCCAAGAGTGGTAGGTGGCCTTAGAGTAGTATAAATAAAGGGGGAGGGGTGCCCTCCCTCACTTGAAGGTTTGAGTTGCTCCTTTGAGCTTTGCCCACATAAAGTGAGGCTTTGTAAACCTTCCAACCAGAAAATACAAAGATTTTCTTTACATTCTTGTGAATTTAAATTCCGCATTTGGAGTACGTTGAGTAGGGGATAATTTTATTTGGGATCATTCACCCCCTCTGTTCGCCATCTCGGTCTTTCAATTGGTATCAGAGCCCAGTTTTGCTCTTTTCTAGATCTTGACCGGTCTCAAGAGCCATGGCGACGGATAAGTACTCAACTAAGCCTCCAATTTTCGCTAGAGTTGATTATCCCTTCTGAAAGGTTTGGATGGAGACATACATCACTGCCTAGGGCTTTTCTTTATGGCAGAAGGTGAAGCACCCGTATGAGGTTCCGGTCGATGAGAACGTTAATGCCACAAACATGGCTGACGTTGAGGCAAACGCTAAGGCCAAGAACCTCCTCATACAGGGACTTAGCCACAGTGAGTATGATCGCATCTCTCACCTACGATCAGCTCACGAGATCTGGGTGACCCTCAATGCTTACCATGAGGGCACCACTCAGATCAAGTCCGTGAGACAGGATCAATTTAAGCGTGACTACAACAAGTTTGAGCAGCACGCTAGTGAGAGCCTTGATGAGTGCTTTGCCCGTTTTGTAAAGATTCTCAGCAATCTTCGGTCAGTGGGTTGATCATACATTGATTTGGAGAATGCGAGGCATTTCTTCGAGCACTCGATCTGAGGATTTGGGATATGAAGGTAACCACCATCACGGACCATACGGACTTGTCGACCTTGACTCTTGACGGGTTGTATTCCCGCCTAAAGACTCATGAGCTCGACATCGTCGCTCGCAGGACGAAGTCCCAAACAATGGCATTGGTTACCGATCCCACTGGGTCTTCCTCTTCTAGACCCCCTCTTGACTTCTCTTCTGGTTTTTCTCTCCCCGCTCTTTGCGACGTAAGTGATGATGTTCTGAAACAATTTCCAGAAGATGAGCTTGCTCTTGTCGCTCGAAAATTTTCGAACATTTACAAGAGAGTGAGAGATAGGAAGAGGAGTGGCTGGATCACTTGCTTTGAGTGTGGTGGCCCCAACCACATTCGGGCAAACTGCCCCAAGCTGGAGAAGGGCAAGAATGATCAAGGCGGTGCGGGTAAGAACGACTACATCAACAAGAACCGCAACAATAAGCCTCCAGCTCGTGAGCCAGCGCAAGAGAAGAAATACCGCAAGTTCGTCAAGGGCAAGAAGCTCTTTCACCGCGTCCTCGCCGTGCTCGACGACCTTGACCTCTCCGACACGAAGACATGGAGCGACGAGGATGAGGATGAACCGTAAGAGAAGGCGAAGGGCGGCGATGACTTCTCCGGCATGTGCTTCATGGCCTCCAATGCCATGGAAGTACCCGACACCGAGCTGTACAGCGACACGGAGGAGGTACCTTCTTATGACCAGCTCCATAATGCTTTGATCAAACTAGGAAAATTTCATTCCAAGTCTAGAGCTAGGTTTTTGGATCTAGAGAAGGAAGTAGGTACCTTATCTCAGGAGTTAGCTTCACTTAGATCTTGTTCCTCCCGAGACTCTGATAGCTGTACTTTGTGTGATGCTTTGCTTATGGAGTTGGAGAACCTAAGGACTCTACATGATAGTGTGGTTTCTGATCTTGAGTCACTTAGGTCGAAGGATGCTAGTACATGTCCAGTAGATCCTATTCCTGTTGATGCTAGTTTTCTTCACACTCACACAAATGCTTCATGTGCTAATTGCCCTAAGCTTCTCGCTGAAATTGATGCCATGAGTTGTCACCTTAGTAAGCTATCTGCTAGAAATGATGAACTTGAAAAGCATGCTTCTAAGGACCCAATCAGCTCATGTGAGGGCTGTATGCAACTAAAAAATGCTTATGATGACTTGGTGCTTGAAAACTCAAAATTTGCTAAGGATCTACTAGCTAAGTCACAAAATGGTTGCATGCTGTGTGTTGGGGTAGCAGAGGACATGAATCAAATTCATGTAGAGCTTAGGAAGAAGCTCAAAGCCCAGGTGGGTAGTATTAGAGACTCTTCTTGTGTTTCTTGCGAGTCCCTCAAGATTGAGGCTGCTTTTATAGGAAGAGATTTGATTGTTCGGTTCGCTCTTCTCCATCTGGCTCTTCCCTTGCTACTCCTTCCCCTTGGTCTTCTTGCGCCTCACTTTTTCGAGAGTGTCAGTACCTTATGAGCACTCTCGAGAAGTTTGTTGGAGGTAAGAAGAAGCTCAATCTTATCCTAGATCAGTCCAAAATTAGCAGATTCAATCAAGGTCTAGGGTTTGATGCCTTGGAGCATACACGGGCGCATCCGCCCACTGTTGTGCGTGCCTCCAAGAGCGGAGAGATAGTGGTGGCTCCACAAGTGAGCACCACTGTGTTTAGATCAGCAGGGATTGTCCACGGGACGTCTGACGAGAAGGGTGCTTCTCATGCTACTTCAGCCCCCAAGGCGAAGTATACATGCACCTTCTGTCAGAAGGATGGACATATAGCTGATTTCTGCTTCAGACGCGCCAAGATCTCTCGGTGTGAGCGTGTCCGTGACCTTAGGGGAATTCAGGGTCATCCCCAGACTTTGAGTGCGCCTAAGGCACACACAGCTTCTAGACAGGATAGACAAGCTAGAGAGTCTCCTATTTTTGGACAGCGCATGGGGCTTGGTTTTCAGGCTTCTACTTCTGGTTTTCGCCCTAGAGCTGTCCCGAGTCAGTCTTTTTGCCGTCCTCTTGATATTCCTCGTTTTTCCCATCGAGGTAGATATCAGCGGCGTGAGTTTGTTTTCTGTCGGGACCCGAATTAGCAAATCCGGACCCTCTGTGTATTCAGCACTAGTCCAGGAACGCGCTAGTGCACACAGTCTTAACATTGGTAAATATCACAATCATACCACTCGATACTAATAAAGTACTTTAATTAAATAATCAAACTGGTTGCTCGACCTTATGGTCAAGTTACAAATATACGCCTCGCAGGGCGAACTTAATAAAAGAGAGATAATAGCAGCGGAAAATAAGATAACTTCGTGGCGCCATCCACTATACTACAGGCAATTGACTGGGCTCGCTTCCTAGTTAGACGGATCTTCTGGGAGCTCCTCCTCCAAGGCTGGTGTAGACTCCTCTTCAACTGGTATTGTATTGCGGCAAGGGTGAGTACTTGGTACTCAGCAAGTCATGCACAGAATGCAACTAATATACTATATGCATGGCTTAATACAAAGGAATAGCTCAGGGTATATTTGCAGTAAAACAACATTTGACAAGTAGCATAAGTAGATTCGAAAGCAGTAGAAACAAGTATAATATCAATAATCTTTTCAGGAGTACAGTAAACATCTTTCCCAAGCCTAATCCACATTTCCAACAACATCATTATTCAACCAAACCCAACCTTTCAAATCCAAGTTATTTTCAAGAAAGTCTAACCCTTGACTGTAATTCCCGAGCGATGTCCAATACCGCGGACACGGCTATTCGAATAGATTTTACACTCTGCAGAGGTTATGCACTTTACCCACAAGATACAGTCAAACACCACAAAGGCGAGTGTCCGTAACAAAGCCTTTCGGAAACCTCTAACAGCACAAGTGGTCCTCCCCGGTTGTTGCACACTAACCCTTCCCTTAGCTAAGGAGAAGTTTAGTCCAATCAACCGTTAGATGGGTACCTGGCCGCAGCCCCGGTACGCTCCCCCGTACAACTACACAAAGGGTGTAGTTGACATCCTGAGGTCCCACAGGTACGTTATTAGCAACTTATTCAACTAGGTCCGTCCCATAACAGACATGTGGTTGCACGTTTGACCCAGTTCAAAGGCTTGAAAGTTTAAGTCCTTAGGGTGAACAGGGCAAGACTACCCGAAGAACCAAACCAACATTCCCGGTGCCACAACTGGCCCACCCGATCATTCTTGCCACATGCCCCGGTCAAAAGCTATTTATCAAACTCCCAGTTGATTACCATGCACCACGTGCCATCAACATCACATGATACCTTCCAAAAACAGGTTCAATATATCATTAAGTCAATATTAACGTTTGATTGTTCAAAACATGTCATGAGCACGTAGCAGGTCTAAGCAATATACTACAACGATCTAAATTCCCATGTTGGCAATTTAATAATGTCCAACTAGTAAACCACAACTAGGGTGACAAGGGTCATGACACATATATAATTAACCAAGGTGTCATACAGCAAATAGGCATTTATCTAATTACCCATAATTAAGTAAAGCATTTTCTAACTAAACTAGCATGCAATAAATTGAATCAAAATAGGTTTCCAATTGGGATCAACATGGTCAAAGCATAACTTGCCTTCAAAAAGTACTCGTTCTTGGTCCTGAGCTGGCTCCTAGGTCAACACCTCTCCTTCGAATCCTTCCGACACTTCAACGTCTACTCGTAAAGCGTGCAAATAGCAAATAATAAATAAACAGTAGACAAAAAGTGTCCAAACATTCAAATAAAGCTCATAAACAGAGAGAACATAATTTTATAAATTTTTAGAAACTGGAATCGTCAAATTCGGAGTTTAAATGCAAAAGATACAAGCATTTAAAGTTTAAATAATCAATTAAATAATATTACAGAGAAAAACTTTAGTCCAAAAATTAAATAAAATTCATCATTAGGTAGATCTCAATTTTATACAAATTTAGAAATTTGAATCACTCAAATCGGAGTTAAAATGCAAAAGTTATAAGCATTTGAAGTTTGAATCCAAATCTGAAATCAATAAATCGAATTAATAAATCATTTTCTTTTTCGGAAATTAATTATTGCGTCAGCAAGGACACGTGTCAACCTCTGATTGGGCGGCTGATGTCACCGCACGGCTCACCATCATACGACAGTGGGACCATCCGGTGACGTCATTGCTGACGTCACCGCACGGTTGGGGTGGCCGGCGGGTGGTCCCCCATGACGCCGTGGACGCCATGATGCGTTTTGGCCGCTGGCCGCCGACACGCGGCCCGCGTGTCGTCATTACACGCTGCAGACGGCCGACCGCGTCGGTCCAACTTCTTAACACGTGGCTCAATCTCGGCCGTTGATTTGAAAATCAACGGCCCAGATCGGATCTAGCCTAATGTAACACCCCAAAATTTTGCTTTTCTTAAATTCATGTGTGATTTGGCACTTTGGTGAATTTTTGGAATTTTCTGGAATTTATTTGGATTTATTTGGAATTTATTTGAATTTATTCCATTTTGAAATAATTAAAGAATTTAAATTTGCAAATAAATTTTTGTTGGAAATATTTTATTTGAGTCCAAAATGATCCAAAATATTTTCCAGAATTTTTCTGGAATTTTTCTGAGTCTTTTGCTATTTTTAATGAATTAAATGAATTACTGGGAATTATTTTAAATATTAATTCATTGGAAAATCCAACTCGGGTCAAGCATCGTTTCATCCGACCGAAGTCGGACTCGAGTCCGACCGAGCGATTGACTCGACCGAACCCACTCCTAACCCTAATCAATCCCAACCGTTGGATCAAGATCCAACGGCCGAGATCCGTCCGACCTGCACTGAAGCCGTGTCCGGACGGACGTCGGCCGCCGCGATCGTGGCCGTTGGTTGTGCCACGTGGACGGCCACGATGTCATCGTCTCCGCCCGAGTCCGAGCTGGACTCCGCCGCCGTGGAGAGCTAGGTCTCCGTTTTCTGCACGGACGCCGAGGCTATTTAATGCCCGGGGCATACCGAGATCGCCATCCCACGCCGGTTCGAAACCTAGCTCGCGCCGCTAGGATCCCCACCGCTCGCCGTTATTGCTCGCCGGAGTTGGAAATACATTCGCCGCGATTAAACGCCGATATTGCTGCCGTCCGTCGTCCTCCGCCGTCATCAAGCCCAGATCCGGATTCCCCAAGACGAGACGCGTTCGGGAGTACCCCTCACTTCGCCGGAGCGCGCCAGAAACGCCGACGGCAAGGTCGTCGTCCCCGTCTCCGGTCAAGCCAGAGCCGCCGCGTGCAATCGCAGTCCCCGAGCTGCGTGCACCGTTGGATCCAGATCGGACGGCAACGGTGAGTTCACGTGTTTCCCAAACCCTAGAAACCCGATTAGATCTGGACCGTTGGATCAAGATCCAACGGTTCACAATCGCCACGTGCTGTAGCAGTGCGATTATAGGATTAGATCTGGACCGTCCGATCTAGATCGAGCGGCCACGAGCATCGAGTAGTTTCAACGTGTTAACCCTGGATCTAATCCGCGCGGTTGATTTTCAAATCAACGGTCGTGATTGCGCCACGTGTCGGGAAGTTGGACCGACGCTGCCGGGCCGCCGCCCACGCCGCTGGCAGTGTAGACGCCGACACGCTGGCCCGCTGCGTGTCGAGGGCCCGCATGTCGCTGGCTAACCCAGCCTAAGCGCCGACGTCACCCATGACGTCACAAAGGTCCCACTGCCGCCGCTGGTGGTGAGCCTCGCCGACGTCGGGCCGATGACGCTACCCGAGTGGGCCCACATGTCGGCCACGTGAGCCGTGGACCGAGTCCACCGTGGACCCGAGCCGAGCGTGGACCGAGCCCATGGATCTACCGACGCCAGCAGGCCAATCAGGAGCTGCCACGTGTCCATGCCGACGCAATAATTAATTTCGAAAAGAAAATGATTTATTAATTCGAATAATGATTTCAAATTTAGATTCAAACTTCAAACGCTTATAACTTTTATGCGTTTCAACTCCGATTTGAGCGATTCAAATTTCTAAATTTGTATAAAATTAAGATCTACCTAAATATGAATTTTATTTAATTTTTGGACTAAAGTTTTTCTCTGTAATATTATTTAATTGATTATTTAAACTTTAAATAATCATAACTTTTCGTTTTAACTCCAAATTTGATTGATTCCAGTTTCTAAAAATCCAGAAAATTATGTTCTCTCTGTTTATGGATTTTATTTGGAGTTTTGGGATCTTTTGCATAGTGTTTATTTGTGTATTTGCTATTTGCACGCTTTACGAGTAGGCGTTGAAGTGCTGGAGGGATTCGAAGGAGAAGTATTGACTCAGGATCCAACTCAAGACCAAGAGCAAGTGCTTTTGGAAGGCAAGTTGTGCTTTGACCATGTTGATCCTATTTCGAAATCTATTTTGATTTAAGTTATTGCATGCTAGTTCAATTAGAAAAATATTTGGTGTAAACCTGGGGGTTAGATAAATAACAATTTGATATATGACACCTTGATTACTTAAGTATGTGCCATGACCCTTTGTCACCCTAGTTGTGGTTTACTAGTTGGACATTATTAAATTGCCAACTTGGGTTTAGATCGTTGTAGTATAACGCTTAGACACCTTTCGTGTTCATGACATGATTTTGGATAATCAAATGCTAATATTGACTTAATGATATATTGAACCTGTTTTGGAAAAGTATCATGTGATGTTGATGGCACGTGGTGCATGGTAATCAACTCGGGGTTTGATAAGCGATTTCGGCCAGGGGCATGTGGCAAGAGTAATCAGGTGGGCCGCTTGTGGCATTGGGAGTGTTGATTTGGTTTTTCGGGTAGTCTTGCCCTGGTCACTCTAAGGACTTAACCTTGCAAGCCTTTGAACTGGGTCATACTTGCAACCACATGGCTGGAATGGGACGGCCCTAGTTGACTAAGTCGCTAAGGACTCACTTGTGGAGCCTCAGGTGTCGATTACACCGTTTGTGTGATTGTGCGGGGAGCGATCGTGGTCGTGGCCAGTACCCATCTAACGGTGTGTTGGTCCCATACTTCGCCTTGGCTAAGGGAAGGGATGGTGTAGAGCACGTCTGGAGAGGACCACCTGTGTTGTTTGAGGCTTAGAAAGGCTTTGTTATGATCGCTCATTCGCATACTCTTGTATGGCGATTCACTACCGACGTGGTGAGTGGATTGTATCTTGTGGGTAAAGTGCATAACCTCTGCAGAGTATAGAATCTATTTGAATAGCCGAGTCCACTGATCGACAATGCTCGGGAATTACAGTCAAGGGTTAGATTTTCTGAAAATAACTTGGATTTGAAAAGTTGGGTTGGTTTAACAAGGAAGATGATGGAAATATGGTTTAGGATGGGGAAAAATGTTATTTAAACTTCTTGAAAAGTTATTTATGCTTTACTTGTTTTTACTGCTTTCGAATCTACTTATATTACTTGTCAAATGCTGTTTACCGCAAATATACCTTAAGCTATTCCTTTGTACCAAGCCATGCATATAGTATATTAGCTTGCATTCTGTGCATGACTTGCTGAGTACCAAGTACTCACCCTTGCCTCAACACAATACCAGTTGAAGAGGAGACTACGCCAGTTTCGGAGGAGGAGTTCCAAGAGGACCCGACTACTTAGGGATGCGAGCCCAGTCAGTTGCCTGTGGTATACTGGATGGCGCCACGAAGTTTATTTGATTTTCCGCTGCTGTTATTTCTCTTTTAATAAGTTTCGCCTTGCAAGGCATATATTTGTAACTTGGCCATAAGGTCAAGTAACCAGTTTGGTTATTTTAATAAAGTACTTTATTGGTATCGATTGGTATGATTGTGATATTTACCGATGTTAAGACTGTGTGCACTAGCGCGTTCCTGGACTAGTGCTGAATACACAGAGGGTCCGGATTTGCAAATTCGGGGTCCCGACAGAGGTGGTATCAGAGCCAGGTTTGACTGTAGGCTCAACCCTAAGCTAGAATGGTCGTAGTGAGGATAAAACCTATTTTCTAAAGCTAAAAATTTGTGAAGACAAGAAATGACATCTCGACTTATCCCCTTCTCTCTTTTCTTGTCTCTTGCTGAAATTTTCCCTTACCTCGTCACGATTGAAAAATTCCGAGTTCTTACGAAAATCACGCTTGTGACAGATGGAGGAAGAGTTCAACTACGTTGATCTGGGAGTTGGTCACGCCGCAGAGCTTTGGCACATGCTACAAACTCTCGGAGATTTTGAGAAGCCCCAATATCAAGTGGAAGTGATCAGACAAGCGGGATTGATCAAGGCTTGTGACGTGAGGATTGATGTACCGCCAGGAAGAGGGCCAGGCAATCGCTCCGATACACCGCAGACCGCTAGAAGATCTACAATGCGATGGGTATCCAAGAAGTTTCACGACGAGCAATGCGGCACATTACCAAGTATCCACGCCAGAGAGTTGGAAAGCACGGTGTTCGTTATCATCCGCAAGCGATAACCTTCTTGACCGAAGACGATTCAGGATGAGAATGCCACGGTTACACGCTTGGCACGATTCGTCGTCGCCAGGAAGATGTACTAGATAATACAAGCAAGGAGCTACTGAAGGCCCGCAAGGAGATCACGACAGAGAAGAACAGATGGCGGGAAGCTCAAGAGTATGTGGCACACCTTCTACGAAGGATTGACGAGTTGGAGATGACTTTGTACGGACTGCACCCGAGAGCCAAGATTGAGCTACACGAGCCAGATCCAGAGGAGTCGATCTCGATGAGGACATCGCTTCTTCGACTACCACAGATGACATAGTCGCCGGACATGGCGATCAAGCTTTCGCGCCTATGCCGCAAAGACCCGCACTCCAGGCCGTGGAGGTTTTCTCGATGAGTGAGCTTAGGTTCTATAGTGAGACTCCTTCGCGAGTCGCGTCATAAAATAAAGAGTCACCCTTTAGGCGTTAGGACTCAGAGTTAGTTCGATTTGGATTTGCTTTGTTTCTTTGAGTGTGCGATGTGTTGCAAGGCCCTTAGGCATTGTAAGCAGCCATACCAAGTTATTAATAATAAAGTTGGACCTTAAGTTACCCCTTTCGCCCGCATAAGTTCCATATTACTTGTCTATTCTTGTTTCCCTCTCATCTCTAAACCTAGAGCAAATCGACAGATGGTGAACACCCGTGGGAACTTTGGAAGCAATGGGAGTGGATCTCGCCCAATGTAAAACCCCAATGATGGAGCACCAAAGCACCGCCATCTGGATGTGCAGAATTTTGGAGCATTTCTTGCTGCTCAGACTCAGTTGATGCATGCTATGATGCAACAAATGCAGCACGTCCTTTGCCAGGCCACTGCTAATCAAGTTAATCAGGGACCACGCCAGAATACAAGGCTGTCAGAGTTCATGAGGACTCACCCACCCACTTTCTCTGGGAATGCCAATCCGTTGGAGGCCGACGATTGGTTAAGATCAATTGAGAGGAAGCTACACATAGCTCAATGCATAGGGAATGAGAATGTACTTTACGCTTCTCATCAGTTGGAAGGAACAGCCGCCGAATGGTGGGAGAACTTCTGTGCCACACAGGAGAACCCTCAAGATATCACTTGGGAGGAGTTCACAGCTGCATTCCGACAGTATCACGTGCCTGAAGGAATTATGGACCTTAAGAAGGAGGAGTTCAGAGCACTAAAGCAAGGTAATCAGCCAGTGGCCGACTACCTGAACAAGTTCACACAGTTAGCACGCTACGCACCGAGGATGTAGCGACAGACAAATCCAGACAGTCTCGTTTTATGAAGGGACTTAACTCAGGATTGCAAGTAGGATTGATCACCCACACCTTTCCAGATTTCCAAGAGTTGGTGAATAAGGCGCTTATTCTTGAGGACAAGCGCAAGGAACTGGATGAGAACAGGAAGCGCAGGATGCAACAAAGAAGGATCACGTCGAGGAACGCAATACCGAGAGTTGCACCAAATCAATTCTTGATTCCAACCACGAGAATGCAACAAGGATACCATCCTCAAAGACCGAGACCCGCCAACCGTAACTACGGACCTCAGCCCCGCTAGAAACGCTTACTCGAGCAATCGGCAAGGAACAGTGAGATTGCTACAATCGCAACGAGCCAGGACACTTTGCCAACGATTGTCCAAAGAAGACAGCAGAGCGACCCGATTCGCTTCAATCTAGGAACCACCCCAGCCTAGGACGCCAAAGATCAGGAGCCACACCCCAGACCGTGGTGAGAGGCCGAGTCAACCATGTCACCGCGGATGCACCGCAAAATGCTACGGACGTCAGATCGGGTAAGTTACTTGTTAACTCCGTACACTGCAGCTTTGTTTGACTCGGAGCTTCGCATTCGTTTGTTTCGCAAGGCTTTGCTGCTAGAAATGACTTGAGAATTGCAAGACTTAAGTGCATGCTTTTAGTTCAAACCCCTGGTTCCGAACTCCGAACGGAAGTAGGATGTTCCGGGGTGAGAATACTAATAGATGGAATAGAGTTCCTAGCAAACCTTATAATTTTGGAGACCTGCACCTTAGATGTTATATTGGGAATGGATTGGTTATCCAAGCACAAGGCTGTATTGGATTGTGGACGAAGGACTATCTCAGTTGAGAGCCCGTGTGGGAAGAAAGTGGAATTTCAAGCCACTGCAGTTAGGGATGGACAGTTGATGGTTAACAGTACCAAGGCAATCAGCATAGAGGATGTCCCGGTAGTGAGTGATTACCCCGATGTTTTCCCCGAGGATCTACCTGGTATGCCGCCAGACAGGGGACATAGAGTTTGTGATAGAGCTTGTACTGCACAAAGACCGATAGCAAAGAGACCCTATCGGATGTCTACCGAGGAGTTGGTAGAAATGAAGAAACAGCTGGAAGAGTTAATGGATAAAGGATTTATCAGACCAAGTTCGTCACCGTGGGGAGCACCAGTTTTGTTTGTCAAGAAGAAGGACGGGAGTTTCAGGATGTGCATTGACTACCGTGCACTCAATGAAGTCACCGTGAAAAATAAGTATCCGCTACCCATGATTGATGATTTGTTTGATCAGTTAAGAGGAGCCGGAGTTTTCTCCAAGATTGATCTGAGATCGGGATACCATCAGTTGAAGATCCGATCAGAAGATATTCAAGATCGCATTCTCGTCAAGATATGGACATTACGAAGTTTCTGATTATGTCCTTTGGACTGACAAATGCGCCAGCTTATTTCATGAATATGATGAATAAGGTGTTCATGGAATATTTGGACAAGTTTGTCGTCGTGTTCATAGACGATATCCTAATCTACTCCGAGACAGAGGATGAACATGCCGAACACTTAAGGCGAGTTTTGGAAAAGCTGAGGGGACAGCAACTTTTCGCCAAGTTCAGCAAGTGTGATTTTTGGAAGGACAAGGTGGAGTTTCTTGGACATGTAATGACCGCAGAAGGAGTCGCCGTAGATCCAAGCAAAGTAGAAGCTGTGTTACATTGGGAGCAGCCGAAGACTGTGACCCAGATTCGGAGTTTCCTTGGAATGGCAGGATACTACCGCCGTTTCATTGAAGGCTTTTCAACAATTGCGAAACCTCTTACGCAATTGCTGAAGAAGGAAAGGAAGTTTGCATGGACGCCAGAATGTGAGAAAGGATTTCAGGAGCTGAAGAAGCAGTTGACGTCAGCACCGGTGTTAGTTCTACCGGATGTTGCTCAAAGCTTCGATATTTATTGTGACGCATCGCGCCAAGGACTTGGATGTGTGCTGATGCAGAATGGAAAGGTCGTCGCTTATGCATCAAGGCAGTTGAGGCCGCATGAGGAAAATTATCCGACACATGACCTAGAGTTAGCTGCCGTAGTGCATGCTTTGAAGATATGGCGTCACTATCTGATTGGAAACAGATGTGAAGTATATACGGATCATAAGAGCCTTAAGTACATATTCACCCAGTCGGATCTGAATATGAGGCAAAGGAGATGGCTAGAGTTGATCAAGGACTATAATGTTGGAATCCATTACCATCCCGGGAAGGCCAACGTAGTAGCCGACGCTCTGAGCCGGAAAAGCCATACCGTGAGTACGTTGCTAGCCACAAGTCAGGATGAGTTATGTGAGGATTTTCAGAAAATGAAGATTGAGGTTGTACCTAGCGGATTCTTGGCCGCCTTGGAAGTAAAGCCTACTTTAGAGGACCAGATCCGAGAAGGACAGAAGGATGATGACAAGATCCGTAGGATTAAGTCCAAAATGGAGGAAGGCAGGGCAAAGGATTTCAAGCTAGACGAGCAAGGCACGTTATGGATGAAGGATCGCATTTGTGTGCCTAACAAAAAGGAGTTAAAGCAACTGATTCTGGAAGAAGCCCATGACTCTAAGTACTCGATTCATCCTGGAAGCGCCAAGATGTATCAGGATCTGAAGGAGAGATTCTGGTGGCCGAGTATGAAACGTGAAGTTGCCGAGCATGTTGCATTGTGCGACGTATGCCAGAGAGTCAAGGCAATGCATCAGAGACCAGCAGGATTGCTACAGCCGCTGAAAATACCTGAGTGGAAGTGGGAGGAAATCGGAATGGATTTCATTACCGGTTTGCCGAAGACTCAAGGAGGTTATGACTCCATATGGGTTATAGTGGATCGCTTGACTAAAGTAGCCCATTTTATCCCCGTGAAGACCACCTACTCGGGAGATAAATTAGCAGAATTGTACATGATCAGGATTGTCTGTTTGCACGGAGTGCCAAAGAGGATTGTATCGGACAGAGGTACCCAATTTACCTCAAGGTTCTGGAATAAGTTGCATGAAGCCATGGGGACCCGTTTGAACTTCAGTACAGCTTATCATCCACAGACGGATGGGCAGACCGAAAGAGTCAACCAGATTCTGGAGGATATGTTAAGAGCTTGTGCATTGGCTTATGCTACCTCTTGGGATAAAAGTTTGCCGTATGCCGAGTTCAGTTACAACAATAGTTATCAGGCTAGTTTACAGATGTCACCTTTTGAGGCACTGTATGGTCGACCCTGTCGGACGCCATTGAATTGGAATGAGACCGGCGAGCGCCGTGTCTTTGGGCCTGATATTCTTCAAGAGGCTGAAGAGCAGATCGCTATGATTAGGGAAAGGTTGAAGATAGCCCAATCACGACAAAAGAGTTATGCTGACAATCGTCGCCGAGATTTGAGTTTTGAACCAGAAGACTTTGTATACCTCAGAGTTACGCCTCTCAGGGGAGTTAAGAGGTTCCATGCCAAAGGGAAACTTGCACCCCGTTATGTTGGACCATTTAAGATTTTGAGCCGCAGAGGCGAAGTTGCTTATCAGCTGGAGTTGCCACAGTCGTTAGCAGGAGTACACGACGTATTCCATGTGTCCCAGTTAAAGAAGTGTCTCCGAGTTCCTGAGGAACAGACATCGCTAGAGTCAATTGAGTTGCAAGAAGATTTGACTTATAAGGAGCATCCCGTGAGGATTCTAGACACAATGGATCGAGAAACTAGAAACAAGTCAACCCGATTCTGTAGAGTTCAGTGGAGCAACCATGAAGAAAGTGAAGCGACTTGGGAGCGCGAAGAGGATTTGAAGAAAGAATTTCCAAACCTATTCCTTTAGTGAGCCCTGAATCTCGGGGACGAGATTCTATTAAGGGGGGGAGGTTTGTAACACCCCAAAATTTTGCTTTTCTTAAATTCATGTGTGATTTGGCACTTTGGTGAATTTTTGGAATTTTCTGGAATTTATTTGGATTTATTTGGAATTTATTTGAATTTATTCCATTTTGAAATAATTAAAGAATTTAAATTTGCAAATAAATTTTTGTTGGAAATATTTTATTTGAGTCCAAAATGATCCAAAATATTTTCCAGAATTTTTACGGAATTTTTAAAGTCTTTTGCTATTTTTAATGAATTAAATGAATTATCGGGAATTATTTTAAATATTAATTATTTGGAAAATCCAACTCGGGTCAAGCATCGTTCATCCGACCGAAGTCGGACTCGAGTCCGACCGAGCCATTGACTCGACCGAACCCACTCCTAACTCCTAATCAATCCCAACCGTTGGATCAAGATCCAACGGTGAGATCCGTCTGACCTGCACGGAAGCCGCGTGTCGGACCGGACCGTCGCGCCGCGATCGTGGCCGTTGGTTGTGCCACGTGGACGGCCACGATTTCATCGCTCCGCCGAGTCCGAAGCCGACTCCGCCGCCGCGGTCCGCCGCGGAGAGCTAGGTCTCCGTGCGACGGACGCCGAGGTTATTTAATGCCCGGCATACCCCGAGGATCGCCATCCCACGCCGGTTCGAAACCTAGCTCGCGCCGCTAGGATCTCACCGCCTCGCCGTTATTGCTCGCCGGAGTTGGAAGTCTGTTCCGCCGCGACAACGCCGATATTGCCGCCGTCCGTCGCCCTCTCGCCATCAAGCCCAGATCCGGATTCCCAAGACGAGACGCGTTCGAGTACCTCACTTCGCCGGAAAGCGCGCCCGAAACGCCGACGGCAAGGTCGCTGCCCCCGTCTCCGGTCAAGCCGCGCCCGCGTGCCATCGCCGTCCTCGAAGCTGCGTGCACCGTTGGATCCAGATCGGACGGCAACGGTGAGTTCACGTGTTTCCCAAACCCTAGAAACCCGATTAGATTCGGACCGTTGGATCAAGATCCAACGGTTCACAATCGCCACGCGTCGTAGCAAAGGCGATTATAGGATTAGATCTCGACCGCCCGATCTAGATCGAACGGCCCACGAGCATCGAGTAGTTTCAACGTGTTAACCCTGGATCTAATCGCGCCGTTGATTTTCAAATCAACGGCCGTGATTGCGCCACGTGTCGGGAAGTTGGACCGACGCGTCGCGCCGCCCACGCTGGCTGGGCGTGTAGACGCCGACACGCGGGCCCGCGTGTCGAGGCCCGCATGTCGCTGGCTAACCCAGCCTAAGCGCCGACGCCACCCATGACGTCACGGTGGTCCCACTGCCGCCGTGGTGAGCCTGGCCGACGCCGCCGATGACGTCACCCGAGTGGGCCCACATGTCAGTCACGTGAGCCGTGGACCGAGTCCACCGTGGACCCGAGCCGAGCGTGGACCGAGCCCATGGACCGGCTGACGTCAGCAGGCCAATCAGGAGCTGCCACGAGTCCATGCTGACGCAATAATTAATTTCGAAAAAGAAAATGATTTATTAATTCGAATAATGATTTCAAATTTAGATTCAAACTTCAAACGCTTATAACTTTTGCGTTTCAACTCCGATTTGAGCGATTCAAATTTCTAAATTTGTATAAAATTAAGATCTACCTCACTATGAATTTTATTTAATTTTTGGACTAAAGTTTTTCTCTGTAATATTATTTAATTGATTATTTAAACTTTAAATAATCATAACTTTTATGCTTTTAACTCCAAATTTGACGATTCCAGTTTCTAAAAATCCAGAAAATTATGTTCTCTCTGTTTATGGATTTTATTTGGAGTTTTGGGATCTTTTGCATAGTGTTTATTTGTGTATTTGCTATTTGCACGCTTTTACGAGTAGGCGTTGAAGTGGGGAGGGATTCGAAGGAGAAGTATTGACTCAGGATCCAACTCAAGACCAAGAGCAAGTGCTTTTTGAAGGCAAGTTGTGCTTTGACCATGTTGATCCTATTTCAAATCTATTTTGATTTAAATTATTGCATGCTAGTTCAATTAGAAAAATATTTGGTTTAAACACGGGGTTAGATAAATACCAATTTGATATAAGACACCTAGATTACTAAAGTATGTGCCATGACCTTTTGTCACCCTAGTTGTGGATTACTAGTACGACATTATTAAATTGCCAACATTGGTTTAGATCGTTGTAGTATCGCTTAGACACGCTACGTGTTCATGACATGATTTTGGATAATCAAATGCTAATATTGACTTAATGATATATTGAACCTGTTTTGGAAAAGTATCATGTGATGTTGATGGCACGTGGTGCATGGTAATCAACTGGGGTTTGATAAATGATTTCGGCCAGGGCATGTGGCAAGAGTAATCAGGTGGGCAAGTTGTGGCATTGGGAGTGTTGATTTGGTTTTTCGGGTAGTCTTGCCCTGGTCACTCTAAGGACTTAACCTTGCAAGCCTTTGAACTGGGTCATACTTGCAACCACATGGCTGGAATGGGACGGCCCTAGTTGACTAAGTCGCTAAGGACTCACTTGTGGAGCCTCAGGGTGTCAGTTACACCGTTTGTGTGATTGTACGGGGGAGCGTATCGTGGCTGTGGCCAGGTACCCATCTAACGGTGTGTTGGTCCCATACTTCGCCTTGGCTAAGGGAAGGGATGGTGTAGAGCACGTCTGGAGAGGACCACCTGTGTTGTTTGAGGCTTAGAAAGGCTTTGTTATGATCGCTCATTCGCATACTCTTGTATGGCGATTCACTACCGACGTGGTGAGTGGATTGTATCTTGTGGGTAAAGTGCATAACCTCTGCAGAGTATAGAATCTATTTGAATAGCCGAGTCCACTCTTGATCGACAATGCTCTGAATTACAGTCAAGGGTTAGATTTTACGAAAATAACTTGGATTTGAAAAGTTGGGTTGGTTTAACAAGGAAGATGATGGAAATATGGTTTAGGATGGGAAAAATGTTATTTAAACTTCTTGAAAAGTTATTTATGCTTTACTTGTTTTTTTGCTTTGAATCTACTTATATTACTTGTCAAATCTGTTTACCGCAAATATACCTTAAGCTATTCCTTTGTACCAAGCCATGCATATAGTATATTAGCTTGCATTGTGCATGACTTGTCGAGTACCAAGTACTCACCCTTGCCTCAACACAATACCAGTTGAAGAGGAGACTACGCCAGTTTCGGAGGAGGAGTTCCAAGAGGACCCGACTACTTAGGGATGCGAGCCCAGTCAGTTGCCTGTGGTATACTGGATGGCGCCACGAAGTTTATTTGATTTTCCGCTGCTGTTATTTCTCTTTTAATAAGTTTCGCCTTGCAAGGCATATATTTGTAACTTGGCCATAAGGTCAAGTAACCAGTTTGGTTATTTTAATAAAGTACTTTATTGGTATCGATTGGTATGATTGTGATATTTACCGATGTTAAGACTGTGTGCACTAGCGCGTTCCTGGACTAGTGCTGAATACACAGAGGGTCCGGATTTGCAAATTCGGGGTCCCGACACCTAACGCAGTAGAAAACTACTCGGCTGATCTGGACCGTTCGATCTAAATCTAACGGCTGAGAATGGATCTAGTACTGTGCGGTGAAGGCTACGTGGCACAATCTAAGCCGTTGGATCTAGATCCAACGGTTGAGATTAGATCTAGAGGATTGCACGTGAGGTCTCACCGTGGCGTGACGTGGCGCGATCTGGGCCCTTGGATTCTGATCGGACGGCTGGCGGTGCTCGCGGACGGTGATGGCGACGCGGCGGAGCAGAGGCCACCGGAGACGAAGATGACGACGATGGCAACGGCGCTGCGGGCGTGCTCCGATGAAGTGGAAGGTCCCCTCCGACGCGGCTGGCTCTTGCGGTTCTGGATCTGACCTCAACGGCGGCGGAGGATGGCAGACGGCGGCGGGAACAACGGAAAACCGCAGCGGAACACACAATCAACTCTGGCGAGTGATTGCGGCGCAACCACGGCGACTCGGGCGACGTTGTCTAGGGCTACGAGTGCGCACGGAAGTCAGCGCCACGACACGGGTGGCGGCACATTAAATACTCCCTCGACGTCCGTGAAACGCGCGGAAAACGAGGGCCCACGCACGGGCGGCGGTGGAGTCCGGCCGCGACACGGATAGGGCGACGTGGCTCAACATGAGCCGTTGGATCAAGATCCAACGGTCACGTGAGTTGGACTCGGGTCCGACTCAGTGAGCTGGATGGCTCGGTCAGGCTTGGGTCCGGGTGACGTGGCTCAATCGTGGCCGTTGGATCAAGATCCAACGGTCACGCGGTTAGGGTTCGGGTCTGGCTCGGGTCGGACTCGAGTCTGACTCGGGTTCGGGCTCGGTCGGTTGAACAGTAAAACCCTCTCGCATTTTCCAGCGATTAAATAATCCAATAAATCCTCAGAAATTCATTTAATTCAATAAAAATAGCAAACGACTCAGAAAAATTCCAGAAAAATTCTGGAAAATATTTTGGGGCATTTTGGACTCAAATAAAATATTTCCAACAAAATTTTATTTTCAAAGTTAAATTCTTTAATTATTTCAAAATGGAGTAAATTCAAATAAATTCCAAATAAATCCAAATAAATTCCAGAAAATTCCAAAAATTCACCAAAGTGCCAAATCACTCATGAATTTAAGAAAAGCAAAATTTTGGGGTGTTACATTTTCCCCAGCGGGAGGTCTGGGCAGCAGCACTGGGATGGTCCGTCCTTTGCACCTCGGCGGACCAACCCGGCACCTGCTCCCAGACGTCCGACTGGAGCGGAGTCTGAGTTTGTGAGAGTCGAGTCACGGAGAGGCACCAGATTGCATTCTTCTATTCCATTGACTGTTTCGTCTACTGCACAGTTGACTCAGTATTGGGTTCCTAGATCTGCACTGATCTATCGTGGTACTAAGATATCTGCTTTTCGCTCTCTTTGATTCAGGTCCGTAGGACAGGGAAGGGGGAGGTTTGGATCGTAGACTCCGGCCGTTCTCGCCACATGACCGGAGACTCCCGTTGGTTTTCTTCCCTGGACCGAGATCCCGGTGATAAGGTGATCACCTTTGGGGATGCTGCGCCGGGTAGAGTCATCGCTAAAGGTACAGTCTGCATTAACGATCATTTCATTCTTAAGGACGTTGCCTTAGTCAGTAAGCTGCATTTCAACTTGCTTTCAGTCTCTCAGCTTCTTGATGACGATTTCAAGGTCAATTTTAAGAGGAGCTGTTGTAGGATCCTCGATTCTTCTAGGGAGTTTGTTTGCGAGATTTCTCGTTTTGGGAGAGTCTTTCGTGCTGATTTTTCTTCTTCCTCTAGAGACTCTCTCCATTGCCTTATTGCTTCAGAGTCCCGTGATCTCTCCTTTTGGCATAGGAGACTTGGTCACATTGGCTTTGATCATTTGACTCGAGTTAGCGGCCATGATCTCATCGTGGCCTGCCTAAACTCAAGATGGTCAAAGATGTTGTATGTTCTCCTTGCCGACATGGCAAGATGGTTGCTGCCTCCCATCCTCCATTCACCCGAGTGATGACTGATGCACCAGGACAGCTGCTATACATGGACACTGTCGGTCTAGCTCGAGTGCAGTCAGCAGGTGGGAAGTGGTATATTCTTGTCATTGTCGATGATTTTTCGAGGTACTCTTGGGTGTTTTTCATGGCCTCGAAGGATGAGTCTTTTTCACACTTCAGGGGTTTGGTCTGTAGGTTATCCGTTGAGCTCCCAGGTACCTTATGAGCGATCCACAGTGACAATGGCACGGAGTTCAAGAACTCCTACTTTGGTAGCTTCTATGAGGAGTTAGGCTTAGAGCATCAGTTCTCCTCTCCATACGTTCCTCAGCAAAATGGCAGTGGAAAGGAAGAATAGGACCCTGGTTGAGATGGCCAGGATGATGCTAGACGAGTACAGTACTCCTAGGAAGTTTTGGGATGAGGCTGTAGCTATGGCATGCCATGTTTCCAACATAGTTTTTCTTAGGGCACACTTGCACCGCACTTCTTATGAATTGAGATATGGGCGAAAGCCCAGTGTGTCTCATTTTTGTGTTTTCGGCTGCAAGTGCTTCTTCTTGAAGTCTGGGAACCTAGATAAGTTCGAGTCACGCTCAGCTGACGGAATCTTTCTGGGTTACTCGACTTCTGCAAGTAGCTACAGGATTTGGGCTGTAGACTTGGGTATGATCATAGAGACCTGTGAGGTGACCTTTGATGAGGCTAGTCCCGATGCTAGACCAGACATTTTAGGCTCTTCTCCTCTTTCTCAGTCTATCTTCTCAGAGGAAGTTGATGACGGAGATGAAGGCGCCTTGCCTGATCCAGTCACCATTCCTGCTCCCGAGGTGCCTCCCATTTCCATATCTGCACCTCAGGGAGATCAGCCCTTACCCTCACACTCTTCAGCAGCTAGTGGTTCTGTTCCTACCTCTCCCACGCGAGGAGTAGAGGTCACTTCTGCTTCTGGACCTCCCCGCCACATTCAACAGGCTCATCCACCTAACCAGATCATTGGAGATCTGTTTTGAGAGAGTCACTCGCTCTAAGTCAGCCTTGTCCACTTTCTGCCTTCACTCTGCCTTTGTTGCCTCTTTCGAGCCGAAGGATGTTTCTCATGCATTTTCTAATGAGTCATGGATTAATGCCATGCATGAGGAGCTTGAAAACTTCGAGAGGAAGAAAGTTTGGAAGCTTGTTGAGCCCCCTTCTGGTCACAACATCATCGGGACCAAATGGGTGATCAAAAACAAGCAGAGTGAGGATGGGGTTGTAGTTCGAAACAAGGCTAGGCTAGTCGCTCAGTGTTTCTCTCAGGTTGAGGGTCTCGACTTCGAGGAGACTTTTGCCCCTGTAGCCAGACTAGAGGCCATCTGGATCCTGCTCGCATTCGTGGCATCCAAGGGCTTCAAGCTTTTTCAAATGGATGTCAAGAGTGCATTCCTCCATGGCTTCATTGAGGAAGAGGTGTATGTCAGACAGCCTCCAGGATTTGAGAACCCCAAGCACCCAAACCATGTCTTCAAGCTTTCCAAAGCTTTCTATGGACTTAAGCAAGCTCCACGAGCTTGGTATGAGAGGCTTAAGTCCTACCTCTTGAGTCATGGTTTTCATATGGGTCAAGTGGACAAGACTCTGTTCATCAGACATTCTAATTCAGACTTTCTCCTAGTCCAAATCTATGTCGACGACATCATTTTCGGTGTATCCTCGCATTCGCTCATTACTCAGTTCTCATATGTGATGAGTACTGAGTTCGAGATGAGCATGATGGGCGAGTTGAGCTACTTCCTTAGCTTCCAGATTAAGCAGACTCGGGAGGGTACATCCTTGCATCAAGGCAAGTATACTCGAGACCTCCTGAAGCGCTTTGACATGTCTGATGGAAAGCCAGTCATGACTCCTATGGCCACCACTGCTGTCCTCGAGCCTGACAAGGATGGTGAGCCAGTTGATCAGAAGGAGTTTCGGAGCATGATCGGCTCCCTTTTGTACCTCACTGCCTCGAGACCTGACATACATTTTTCTATGTCTTTGTGCTCGATTTCAAGCTTCTCCTCGCGTCTCTCACCGCCAGGCCGTAAAGCACATCTTCAGGTACCTTCGAGCTACCAGTGACTATGGTATTTGGCACTCTTCTTCCTCCTGTCTATCTCTAAGAGCCTTCTCCGATGCAGACTTTGCCAGCTGTAGGATAGATAGGAAGAGCACTTCTGGCACATGCCAATTCATTGGCACTTCTCTTGTTTCTTGGTCGTCTAGGAAGCGATGCGGTGTTGCATGACCCACCGAGGCCGAGTATGTTGTCGCAACCGATTCTTTGTAGCTGTGTTCTCTGGATGAGATCGACCTTGCAGGACTTTGGGTTAGTAGCAGATTGTGTTCCACTTTTCTGTGATAACACGTCTGCCATTCACATTGCTAAGAACCCAGTGCAACACTCTCGGACCAAGCACATTGACATTCGCTATCACTTCCTTAGAGACCATGTGGAGAACGGTGACATAGTGCTCCAGTTTGTGGAGAGTGACCACCAGTTGGCTGACATTTTCACTAAGCCTTTGGATAGCTCCAGGTTTGTTGCCTTGAGAGGAGAGCTTGGGATTATGAGCCCATATGGCATATCTTGAGGGGGAGCTGGTTTGTATTATATGTTCATATGTATATTCAGCTTTCTTTTCTCTTTCTGGGTATCTTTGGGATGGTTTTTATTTGGTTGAGTCCACTTCACCTAGACTTCTGGCATGCCTCGGCATGGACCTCTCACCTTATGCTTTAGGGTGCTATTCCTCTCTTCTTCTTGGTTGAGCTCAGTCACAGTCTTTTAGGTCTAGAAGGTGTTGGGCCCCCTGGGTAGACAGGGTCTGTGTTTGCTCCTGGGTTGGAGTTGGAGATGTAGCTTTCCTATATAAGTCATATGGGGAAGGTGAGAGCGAGTCTGAGTGTTAGTGTTTCTCTTCATGTTATCTATGCTCCTAGACTACCCATTTGTCAGTTTCTTGATTCCTTCTCCTCATTTCTGTCTTTCTGGTTTCAGTTGAGTTCAATTCGTCTTTTTGAATCTAAAATTGCTAATAACTCAACTTGAATCAGATTTTGTGCTTAATCGACTCACCTGTTGAGGGGGAGCTTGGAATTGATTCTCTTGCATTGCATATAGACTTGTTTTTCATTTACGAGCTTTGTCTATTATGCAATTGATAAAATTGAGATATGTTGCACCTAGCTACTTTTCTAAACATATTTGCTAATCTAGGTCATATCCAATTTGGTATATCATGTGAAACTAGCCAACATTTTAAAATTGAGCTTTCCTGAAAACTTGATGAAACTTGGCT
This sequence comes from Rhipidocladum racemiflorum, assembly GCA_036346355.1. Lineage (NCBI taxonomy): Eukaryota > Viridiplantae > Streptophyta > Magnoliopsida > Poales > Poaceae > Rhipidocladum > Rhipidocladum racemiflorum. Next base: position 14,929,249 of record CM070591.1, on the reverse strand, counting down.
TTTACTTGCTATACTTCTTCACTAGATGCTTATGCCATGCTTATTGAAATAGTGGGTTTCTATTAGAGTCCCTAGAGCAACTTGGGTTAGCTATATTGTTTCATTCTAGAATCCTCAACAATGCTCATGAATCTAAGTGCTGAAAATACAAATTGACTCTTTTGTGCTAAAATTGAACTCAACACTCTTCATTCACGAGACTGTTTCCCATTGCACTTGGGATGAACTTGGAATGAAGTGTGTATGACCAAAATCACTCTTTTAAGCTTCTTGCTTGAGATGGTTGCTAATGGCTTGATTCAATACACCGAAAAATGCAAAAAGAACTAGAGGAAGAGAGTGATGCCTAGGAGACCTATGTCGATGGCTCCTAGTCGAGGTTGTGTTTCTCTAGGATAAACTCTCTAAATCCTCAAAGGTTTGTGGAGGAGAGTGAAGCTTAGGACGCCTTTGTCGATGGCTCCTAGTCGAGGATGTGCTTCACTAAGCCTAAACTCTCTCATACCGCTTTATGAGCATTAATCTAAAAATTTGCATTTAAAGAGATGATTGAGCATGAGTCCTCTCTTATGGACTTGTAGTTTCCCAAAGTATTGACTAAGTTGAACTCTAGTATATCCATTTGCTCGTTTGGTTGGTTTTGCTTCTAGTCTTGAAGTTATGCTAAGTGTTGCTATTGTTGAAATCATGCCAAAGTAATATAACTTCTTTTGAGCTAGTTAGCAAAAATTGAAATATGCCATTGGATATGACTTAGGATGACATAATCTGAACTTGAGTAGCTTGGTGTCATACTTTGTCTAAGTGGTCACTTGCACAATCCTCAAAGCTCTTCTAGGTTGCATTTCATGCAAAACTTGTTCTCTTGATGCCTATATTGCCAGAAGGGGGAGAAAACGTAGAAAAGGCATCTTAGAGAATTAAAAAAATGCTTTCTCATGATCATGTTGAACAATTGTCCTTGCATTTGGATCATGAGCAATTTTGAGCTTCTTGGAGGATTTCTTGGTTTTTGGAGCTCTTGTCGAAAAATTGTTCTTTCTTGTGTTGAGCTTCGAAAATCTTTTCATCTATCTGGTCATGATCTTTCTTTCTCTTTCAATTGGACCAAATATGATTTTGCAATCAAATTGCTTTTCTTCCTTCATTTTTAAACTCAAATTTATGCCTTTTGTGTGGTTTGTCAATATACTCATCAAGGGGGATATTGAAGGACCATGTGGAGGTCCATCCATATTTGTGATGAGTATTTGACTTTATTTGAGCAAGGTGTGCTCAGGTTTGAGTTTGATTTGACTTGGCATTGCATGTTTGAATTAATGATAATTGTGGACTAACATGCAGGAAGAAAAATGTATGTGTATTGTGGTATGTGCAAAATGGTTTGGTCCTTGTGGTACAGGTTCCTGAGGCAGCTATGGTCGTTGGTGAGTACCGGGACAAGGTTGGGAGAACCGAGGTCCGGAGCGGTCGAGGATGCCGACGAGATGGTTGGGCTCAAACCAGGATCACTTGGACATCATGGAAATGGACTTGAGGTGGCTCAAGGTTTCCGGTTCGGGTTGGAGGCTCGAAGAGGCGAAAACTAAGCGGTCAAGTCCGGTGGATGAAGGCCCGTTGCATCAGGTTGACCGGGTTTTGTTTAAAACCCATGTATGGCAAATGTGGCCCATGTAAAGCCCATGTGTGGGGTGAAATGAGTGGGTTAATCCTAGCCCTTGGTGGAGTGCCCTAGGGTTTGGGACTCATCCAAGGGTGGTAGGTGGCCCTAGAGTAGTATAAATAGTGGGGGAGGGGTGCCCTCCCTCACTTGAAGGTTTGAGTTGCTCCTTTGAGCTTTGCCCACATGAAGTGAGGCTTTGTAAACCTTCCAACCAGAAAATACAAAGATTTTCTTTACATTCTTGTGAATTTAAATTCCGCATTTACATAATGTCTTTACTTTACGCAATTTAAATTTAGCATTTACTTTCCCGCATGTAAATTATCACAATTTATTTTCTCGCAATTTGGATTTGCTCCTCTCCTTCTATATGCTGTTGATCAAGGATGTCTTGAGGGTGCTCATTTGGTTTTACATCTTTCTTGCACCCTAGGATAGACTATAGATCAAGTTTCTATCAAGACTGCAAATCTGTCCTGAACTTGTTTCTCGCGCAGCAGTCAGTCTTCGATTTTTAGAAAAATCTAAAAAAAAAATCATTTTTGAGTGATTCTTGTTGGAGAATGTGATTGACTCATATATCCATTTGTGTAAAAATGTTGGAGTCCACTAGGTGCCCCGTTTGGGAGCTGTGAGGGGAAAATCGAGCCCCAAATTTCCTGATTGAAGATCCTGACTGTTCGTAGTTCTTGATTTTTCCTGATTTTTCTAGATGGATTTTTGTGGTAAGTTTTGGTGTAGTGCTTCACGACTAATCTTCTCACAGGGTGAAAAATTCCCAAAATTTTTGGAGCAACAGAAGTGTACCATCCACCTGCTCTAAGTGAGGACCATTCCTGAAAAAATCTGCTTTTGCTTTTCTAAAAGAGGCTTTTGTGTTTTGGCTTGATCTCTTTTAGAAAAGAAGTATTTGAATTGATCCTCTTTGCTTTGGACACTTGACAACCATGATTGTGATTTAAAAATCCCTCACATGATTCATGGTTCTCATCCATGTAAGCTAGGGATACACATAGTTGTCTAGTCGTTCCCGATTTTGCGGGTTTTGCGATTTTGAGAAGCACCGAGTTTCTTTGTGGGATTGTTTGGAGTACGTTGAGTAGGGGATAATTTTATTTGGGATCATTCACCCCCTCCCCTCTTTTCGCCATCTCGGTCTTTCATAAACTTACGAAATCTTCGTCTATGGGCGCAAAGAGTGATGCATGCAAGAAATGATCTCAAGATCACCATCTTTGTACTCTTCAAAAGTTGTAAAACGTTTGCTTGTGCTCATCATTTCATGTATTGTAAAACTTGTGTGTATATATATATATATATGCATTTAATTTGTAATTAAATTATAAGTTCATACTATCTGTGCAAATAAACTAATGGTTTTCTCAATTATAATATATATTTAATTATGCAAAAATAAATTTGTAGTTGTATTTAATTTTATTGTCAAAATTCATATTTGAAAAGCCTAGCTCAAAAGGTGACAGCCTCTCCACAAGCGATTTGTAACAACAACCGCATGTGAAGAGAGCACACGTGGCGTCTCTCGCCACCCACGATGGAATATATGCTCAGGGGCTCTACAAGCGGTTGGTAACACCAACCGTTTGTGATTTGCCCCCCACGTGGCTGCTCTACTGCGCTTCCCAGAGGGTATCACTCGCGGTTCCCCGAACCGCTTGTGGGCACACAAGCGGTTCGGGGAACCGCGAGTGATACCCTCTGGGTATTACTCTCGGTTGCGTACAAACGGTTCGATAACCGCTTGTGAAAGCGGTTACGAACCGCTTGTGTTGCACTGTTCCCTGGTTGTGAGCGTACCTCTGTGCCCCCGAAAAAAAAGTAGCAAGGGTGCCACGAGCTTCACCACAACACTACTCCTTGTCAGATTTCCTTGACGAGCTGATGGTCCTTGCCTGTGTATGTGTGATGGACTGGTGGTTCTGAGAATGGATGGAGATATCACAATTTTACAGGAGGAACTGGCTTGACGAATGGACAGAGGTGTATAGATGATGTGATGTGAAGAGTGTCAAGACTCTCGAGGTGGCATGGCGCTGGCTCTGTGCAGACTCTGCGGCACTGGCACCATGCCGGCTTGTCGCAAAGCTCGAAATTTAGGTATTTAGGGCTGCGCCCGACAGGCGCATGCAGCATGGGTGGAGGAGCGAGGCGTGGTGCTCTAGGACGTCTGACGCGAGCGCGCTCCAAGTGTGGAGGTCGAAGTCGCAGCAGGCCTCGTCCTCGCCATAGCGCTGTTCGCATGGGTTCCTCATCGTGCACCGCACCACATGCCTCGCCTTGCACCGCCTGAGGGCTCATCATCTGCCGTGAATTTCTTGCCGGAGTTTGCCGTGCACTGCCATGCCATTGGGGCCCTCGAAGCTCTTCCATCACCGTTTCTTGCGCCCTGGTGAGCCTCCGCCGCCTTGTTGACTTCCGCTGACGCGCCGCCATGGTCTCACCGCCATGTGCCGCCACACAATCTTCCGTGCGCACCCCTCGAGCAGGGCGTGGTGCTCTTGGATGTCCAGCGTGCTCCTTTTAGCCTCACGCTCCAAGACGTCACCGTGTACCTCGCGCCGGCACCACATCAGCGAATATTCCCAACTAGGTTGCCATGTCAGCGAAAACCCAATGTGGTTTGAGGTAAGGGGATTATTTGCACCGGTATTGGAAGTTGAGAGTGTCAAATAACCGGTTTTATAAATTATGGGGTTATTTAGACTTTTCTGATAGTTTGAGAGTGTAAATAGGCTTATTCCTTTCCAGAATCCTTTTTTTATCCTTGGTCATTCCTAAGAGTGAAACCCTAGAAAAAAACATTTATTTAAACCATTTTAGGAGGACCAGCCCCACCAATTAGTGGAATTAAGGGTGTTAGTTTGCAATTGACGTTTTGTATGGACATTAGAGCCCATAGTTTCTTTCCATGCGCATAGTCTTCTAAAATGGGGAAATGTAGGATGATCTTTGGTCGTGTGCTCTGTAGTTCTGACATAAAAGGCTAGGGTTACCCTAATGACGAGAACTAAAGTGTCCCGCAAAATAGACGGAGGTAAAACTGCATAGCCATATGTTCCAACCGAGCAAGTAGCTTCAACTCTTTTATACCACCTCACCTTCGAGCATGCAGTAGTCCAAACCACCACACCAACTCACCCTAGGTAAATTAAGCAACTAGCAAGCGACATCCAACAAAAATTAATGGGGAAGATATGAAAAAAAACTGAAGAGATTTGAGGTGCATCAGGGAATGATACGCATAGGAGGCATCAGGAAGAAGTGGCCATCATGGCAGCTGGCCAGAGTACAGAACGCCCAGTTTTTTTGCTGGTAGGTGTCTCCCAGCACAAAGCATTGCCCACGACCTGAGATGCTGTAGGATTGATATAGACTAATATATCAATCAGAGGGGGGTGAATGATTGCACGGAAGCTAAAATCAAATTTTTAGTGATTATCAAAACACCCCTAAACAATATATAAAAGATTGCTTCGGTTTAACGCGAAAATAGATTGACAGACGTTCGGTAAATCATGAATTCCTGGAGATCCAACTGTCGGATTGATCTGAAATTTGAACACAAGAAACTAGATTCCAATATGCATCTAAAAAAAATAATTGACTCGATCGGACCTACGGATCAAAAGTTATAAGCTTCGCAAAATAACCGTGTTAATAATACCTAAAATAGATTAAACCCTAATTTCGTGATTAAACAAAATCTACAAGGAATTAACCAATCAAACCTTTTAGATCACTAACTTGATGCCCTAGGAAGGTTTGGAATAGATCAAATCAAAATTATCACGGTGAAAAAATAAATCAATCTAGAATCAAAAAGGGGAAACAGTAAATCAAGTTCGTTCTGTACTGAAAAACTTACGTAACTCTCCTGTTGCTACAGTGAGTCGCGAATTACTGTAGCACGTGGTAGATTGGATGTTGTAGTGCGCTTCCTTCAGTTGCCGAAGCCTCCTACTGTAGCTTCGTATTTGACTCTGTCGCTGGATTTTTGGTGGGATTTCTATCGCGTACTTCTTCCTGTCTTCAACCAACAACGCGCTGCCACCGATCCTCTGTTTGTTCAGTGCGCCCTGCTTCTCGCTTGAACATGTACACCCGACGAGGCACTAGCGCTCGCGACGAGCCACGCGTAGAAGGATTGGGCACCACCTCACGCGCTTCCTCCTCTGCAGACGCCGCCGCCTGTTGCTCCTTTTTTCCGTCCAAACAGCAACAAACAAAGAGCAGATTGATTGCAAGCAAAACAACATTTATTTCTTTTTGTATAGTCTGATTACAATACTCCCACCAAAGAGTACAACCCTAATATCTGGCGCTCTCACCTACATAAACAGGAGACAAGCCCTCCTATTTATAAGAAAACCCTAAAAGAGTTCGCATACATGTTCACTTGGCCCAATACATGCAAACTACCCCAAAACGATTACAACTGCACGCGTACGGCCCACCTGCCGCACTCACGTGACTAACTAGACTTCACATGCACTGTTCTCTAGCCCGAACGTCCCGCATGACATCCTCGACCACTAGGACCTCGATTCCTCCCTGAACCTAGTCCCGAACTTCAGTTCCTCCATGAACCTAGTTCCGATCCTGTCATCGACCACGCTCGCCCTCGAGCAACACCTGCGCATGAACAATCCACAAAACAATATTCCGAGCACAAGTCCACGACTTGACTCAAGATTAGTCCATGCAATTACTCACACGAGCGCATTGCATCAAGCAAAACAATTACCATGCTATCACAAGCATATCAATTAATCATCTTAAACAACACATGCACATGCACCACACATGCCATGAGCACAACACTTTGCAATACCAAAATCATCATTAAGCTAATTTTTCAGCACATGATTTCACAATCTCCCCCTTGATGAAAACATTGGCAACACCACTTAGAACTGAACATTGGCATTTATCTCAAAAGAAAACTTTTTGAAATCAAAAAGTTTAAAATCAAAAGCCAAAGTAAAGAAACACAAAATCTCCCTCTTTGACAAATATGCAAAGTGAAAAACATTCCCTAGGTGAAAAATAAAAAAATCTCCCCTTAAGAAGAAAAATGTGTGTGTGAATGTGCAATGTGCCCAAAATTCTCCCCCTTTGACAATAGATTAATCAAGAACACAAAAGAGAGAACACAATATTTTTGTTCTTTTATGTAATGAGCATTATAAGTCAACCACATATGTAATTCATCTCCAAGTCATGTTATCAAAAGTACTTGCACCCTCAAATCTACACATAGACAATGTAGAGTAAGCATAACTAGAAATCAAGTTCTATTAATGATTTTTTTCATGGCATGATCTACCTTTCTCAACTATCTCAAAACCTGAAAATATTGAATTTTTTTGTGCACTTCATTGGTGCTTGAAAAAGTGATTTATTAATTCTTTTCAACAGAGTACAAAAATGAAAGGAATTATATGCACCATCAGCCTTACTTTTCAACCATGCCAAACAATGAGCTTAAGGTTTCATGGTTTCGGCCATACACAACTTCTTTCAAGTTCATATCAAAGTGCAATGATAAGCAGTCTCGTAAAGAAGAAGTGCGACAGTGCATAACCTTGATCTTGCATCTATCAAATACCACTTTTTAAGCTTTTACCTCTTTAACTTTGAAAACTTTCACATTGAGCACCTTTTTAAGCAGGATCAAGATAGTCAAAAAAGTTCAACCATGACAAGATTTAATTTAAGTTGTCAATCCAATTAAATAGTCATGTCATAAACTACATCACATATGCATAATCATGAAGTTGCATAGATCTTGTAGCATAAACATGGCTTCAAATAACATATGTGTATCAAATATAATGTTCATTACTTTTTCGATATTATCCCTTTTTTTGTTTTTTATTTAAGAAATACAAAGAAAAATGCGTAAACAAAGAATCATAAAGTTTTCACAAACTCCCCCTCAAAACAAGCCCATTGGATAAACAACCCCAAGTTCTTCCCGAATAAAAGCAAAACAAGAAAAAGACAAAGGTTTTGTGAAAATGTCTATCAATTGATGTTCAGTATCCATATAGTGAACCACAATATTTCCTTTTTCTACATGATCTCTGGAAAAGTGAAATATAATCTTAATATGCCCAAGAAAAATAATTACCCAAGAAGTGGCATGAACCAGATGTACTTTTTCGATCAATTCTACATCCTCCAAAGTCAGCATCAGAAAACTGTTTTAAACTAATGCATGAGGAAGCAGAAAGCCATATGCCAAAATCTTGAGTACCATGGAGATACCTGAAAATTCGCTTAATAGCTTGTCGATGTGAAGCACGCGGGGAAGCTTGAAAACGAGCACACAAACACACAGCAAACTGTATATCCGGCCTTGATGCAGTGAGGTACAAAAGTGAACATTCCTTCATATGTTTGATCTGAAGTCTTGGACCGGAGGAGTCTCTCATTTAAACCTCCAACTATCTCATCCTCAACATCGTCATCCTCGTCTTTATGAACAAATATACTCTCCCCCTGAACATATGCACTTGTACCTGCATCATTTGGACTAGTGCCTTTTGCGAAAACAGAAGTGGAAGAAGCATCTCCAAAAGTAACACTTTCAGCACGAGATGCACGAGTGAAGGAGAACCAAAACTTATCACCGAACATGTGACATGAGCATCCGGAGTCCACTAGCCATATGTTCTCCTTCCCTGCGCGAGAAGCTTACATCGAAGTAGAAAATGTCAAGGCCTCGGTACTGGGGTTAGAAATAAGATGTTTAGGAATCCAGTACTGAAACACACGCCGCACAACAGTAGGCACAACACGATTATTCTTATGCACAAATTCAGATTTTTTTTGTTTCCCGTGTTTCTAGCAACAAAAGACGTTTTCTTCACCCTAGGCACATAATGAGAAGCAAAGTGTGCCTGTTTGAAATTAGACCTAGCCTTAGTCTTTTCTTTCATTTGTTATTTGGCTAGCTTAAAGCAGACATCTACTAAATGTCCATCTCTACCACAATGAGTGCAAGTGTACTTAACATGATGTTTCGCATTAACAGTAGAAGCATATTTTGCATTCATCACAGAGGAAGATAAAAGACCAGCAGATTTAAAGCAAATTTTCTTAGGCTCATTAAGAATCTCAAGTTTGTCCTTGCAAAGAGCCTGAACAACAGTGCGAGGTTTAGTTTCACATGACGCATAAGGATTAAAACCTAAACCTTTCTTGTTTGAGCTAACTTTTGATTGGTCCAAAATCATGTTCAAATTTTTCTTGCCATTAGCGAACCGTTCTAAACAATTTTGCAAGTAATCAACTTTCTTAGCAATAATTAAACAATTATTGCAAGGAATATCAACTTTCCCTTTTTGTTTGCGACAAGTTGATCATGAAAGAACCTCATGTGTAAGCAAAGCATCTGTCATTTGAGAAACCCTAGCATTTGCATCATTCAACTTCAATTCTAGTATGGAGCATTTAGAATATGGAGTTGTATCATGCAAATCAATGGTAGAACAGCTAGCATGTTTAACATGTTTCTCATTTTTCTCATTTTGATGTAACAGAAGAGCATGTTCTTTCTTAAGCAAGGTGAGCTCATTGTAAATTAAGTCACATGATTTGCAAGTATCATCACCAGGAATCAAAGTTTTATGTCTAGCAATTTCAGCATTCAATGATTCAACAATAAAATCATGTCTCTTAATTTTCTTGTCACGCTTATCAAGTAATTTACCAAGACGAGCAACAGCAATAGCTAATTCATCATAAGAAGGATCTACCTTATTGAAGTCGCTGTCATGATCATCCTCGGTGAAGCTATCCTTGCTGCTCACCATGAGACACAACACCGTCAAGTCATGCTTGCTTGGAGTTGCATTATCCTCGCTGCTCTCCGAATCCACATCGCTCAAATTGGCTTATTCAAGAGCGGAAAGAACTCTATGGACAACTTTGCGGTTGATGAAGCTCTTCTTCTTCTCTTTTCTTTTGTCATTGTCCTTCTCCTCCTTTGATGTGTTACCTGCAAGTTTAGGATAATTTGAACGCGTGTGGTTGAGATCACCACACTCATAGCATCTTGGAGGACCACCGCCTACTCTCTTTCTCATTCTGACATTCTGCAAAGCTTTATTAAAGCGAGAAGAGAGCAGTGCCAAGTCTTCTTTAGGGAATTGCTCAAGCTGTTCATCGGTTAGTGAAGACAAAGAAGACAAAGCAAAACTTGATGAAGAAGAATTATTATGAGACATGTTAGGTTGAGAGATCAAAGCAATTGAATTATAATTATTCTTCTTAGCAAGAACATATAATTCATGGGTTTTCAACTTAGAATAAAGAACATCTCATGTAAGTGTACTCGTGACAGTTGATTCTCTAATAGATGTAACTTTCATCTCCTAAATTGACATATCCAATGCACCAAGCAATTGTCTAGCATTAGCAGCAGCATCAAAGCTAACTCCAACAGTACGCAAATTGCTAAGGATTTTATTAAAGCGTGCAAAGAAATCATTTAGCGACTCACCAGGCTTCATCTCAAAACGCATATACTTTTTCTTATAAATATCTTGACGTACCACTTTGATAGTGTTAGAACCCTCATAGTAATCACAAAAAAATTTTCATACCTCATATGCGGATCGAAAATGAACCACTCGATCAAAGTCGTTGCGTCCCAAGCCTTGGATGATCAAGTTGTGCGCCGTGCTATTTGCTTCAAAATGTGCGCGATTTGCGTCGTTGACGTTGTCGTTCTCAAGGACTTCGTATGGCTTGTAAACCTAAATTGCGAAGCCCTACGCCTGGATGAACGCCTCCATCTTTGCTTTCCAAAACTGAAAATCAACACCATCGAAAATACAAGGTTTTGTTGTATACCTATCCATTGCCATGATTTCTAATCACCGGTTAAGATTAATTAGAAAAACCTTGCTCTTATACCACTTGTAGGATCGATATAGACTAATATAGCAATCAGAGGGGGGTGAATGATTGCGCCAAAGCTAAAACCAAATTTTTAGTGATTATCAAAACACCCCTAAACAATATATAAAAGATTGCTTCGGTTTAACGCGAAAACAGATTGACAGACGTTCAGTAAATCATGAATTCCCAGAGATCTAGCTATCGGATTGATCTGAAATTTGAACACAAGAAACTAGATTCCAATATGCATCTAAAAATAATAATCAACTCGATCAGACCTACGGATCAATAGTTATAAGCTTCGCAAGTTGACCGTGTCAATAATACCGAAAATAGATTAAACCCTAATTTCGTGATTAAACAAGATCTACAAGGAATTAACCAATCAAACCTTTTAGATCACTAACTTGATGCCCTAGGAAGGTTTGGAATAGATCAAATCAAAATTATCACGGTAAGAAAATAAATCAATCTAGAATAAAAAAGGAGAAACAATAAATCAAGTTTGTTATGTACTAAAAAACTTACATAACTCTCCTGTTGCTACAGTAAGTCACGAGTTACTGTAGCACGAGGTAGATTGGATGTTGTAGTGCGCTTCCTTCAGTTGCCGAAGCCTCCTACAGTGCCGTCTCTTTTTAATTTGAGCAGCTAATCCGCCGAGGGACGTGTATGCATGATCTTCTACTATATCTTCATATTTAACTCTGTCGCGGGAATTTTGGTGGGATTTCTATCGCGTGCTTCTTCCTGTCTTCAGCCAACAACGCGCTGCCACCTCTCCTCTGTTTGTTCAGTGCGCCCTGCTTCTCGCTGGAACATGTACACCCGACGAGGCACTAGCGCTCGCGACGAGCCACGCGCAGAAGGCTTGGGCACCACCTCACGCGCTTCCTCCTCTGCAGCCGCCGCCGCCTGTTGCTCCTTTTTTCCGTCCAAACAGCAATGAATAAAGAGCAGATTGATTGCAAGCAAAACAACCTTTATTTCTTTTTGTATAGTCTGATTACAATACTCCCACTAAAGAGTACAACCCTAATATCAGGCTCTCTCACCTACATAAATAGGAGACAACCTCTCCTATTTATAAGAAAACCCTAGAAGAGTTCGTATGCATGTTCACTTTGTGAAATCATTGCTAAACGGAAAATTTTTGAACATGTTGTTCTCTTTTTTGTGTTCTTGATGAATCCATTGTCAAAGGGGGAGAAGTTTGGGGGAAAATTTTGGGAGAAGTTTGGAGAATTTTGGATTTTTGGGCACATTGCACATTCACACATACATTTTTCTTTCTTAGGGGGAGATTTTTCTTATTTTCACCTAGAGTGAGTTTTTCACTTTGCATATTGTGAAAGGGGGAGATTTTGTGTTTTTCACTTTGGCCTTTGATTTTAAACCTTTTGATTTTAAAATTTTTCTTGTAAGGTGAATGCCAATTGCAATGTTCAATTCTAAGTGGTGTTGCCAATGTTTTCATCAAGGGGGAGATTGTGAAATCAAGTGATGAAAAATTGGTTTAATGTTGAATTTGGCATTGCAAAGTGGTTGTGCTCATGGCATGTGTGGTGCATGTGCTTGTGTTGTTTCAGATGTTTAATTGATATGCTTGTGATAGCACGGTAGTTGTTTTTGTTTGATGCAATGCGCTCGTGTGAGTGGTTGCATGGACTGATCTTGAGTCAAGTCGTGGACTTGTGCTCGTACATGGTTTTGTGTTTGTTCATGTGCAGGTGTTGCTTGAGGTCGAACGTGGTCGGTGACGGGATCGGAACTAGGTTCATGGAGGAACTGAGGTTCGGGACTAGGTTCAGGGAGGAACCGAGGTCCTAGTGGTCGAGGATGTCATACGGGACGTTCGGACTAGAGAACGGTGCACGTGGATGCTAGTGAGTCACTTGAGTGCGGCAGGTGGGCCGTACGCGTGCAGTTGTAATCGTTTTGGGTCGTTTGCATGTATTGGGCCATGTTGGGCCAAGTGGACATGCATAGAAACTCTTCTAGGATTTTCTTATAAATAGGGGGAGGTGTCCCTTGTTTATTGTGTGCGTTGATTAGGGTTTGTACTCTTTTGTTTGGTGTACTGTAATTGGATTAGACAAAAAGAAATAAAATTGTTTTCTTCATCGAGCTGTAGAGCGCACGGAGCAAAACAGGAAGTGCTGACGACGGCACAGGCGACGACATAGCGCATAGAAAAAAAAGGCAACAGCCGGGTGAAGTCCCTGGTTGCGACGTGCAACAAGAAAGAGCAGAAAGAAGAAAAAAAATCGGGAAGCGTCACGGCGGCTGTACGCACGGAGCGTTTGAGCGCATCGGGTGAAGGATCGACGCCTAGGCAGGGTTCACGTTATCGACGTTGCGATTTTCGGATGAACAGTAAAATTCGATAATCGCAAAAATCGAGCTAAAAATCGGTCGAAAATCGCATAAATTCAAAAATCAGATTTTTTTTGAAAAAAAATAAAAAAATCATGGAAAATCGACGATTATCGGTGGAAAATCGACGATTATTGTGGAAAATCGATGATTATCGGTGGAAAATCGACATCCGTGTTGAACTTTTTTGTGCGGACGACTTTTGTAGCGATTTTCGACCGATATTTGGCGATAATCGCTCGATCTGTCTCGATAATCACGATATTTTCGTCATATAAATTTTTTTGAATTTTTGAATTTTTTGAATTTTTTTTTTGAATTTTTTCGGTTTGTCGCTCGGTAACTAATTTCGCCCGCCGTTGATAAGGCGATTATCGGCGATAATTGAGCGATTATCGTCGATAATGTGAACCCTGCACCTAGGTGGACGGAGCTCCGACGGGCGCAGCAACTGGGAACATGCGTTAGAGCTATCCATGCAGGCGTCGGTACTACACAACTCAAGGGGAGCGTGAAGGTAAACACTAACTAGTTAATGCTTCAAAACTTAATACTTCAGAGAAAGGTAATCTTGCATCGAGTCTTTTTACTGGACAATAATAAAGTTACGTGAGTTTTTCAATAAAGAGCAAAGTTGATTTAGTGTTGCTCTTTTGATCCTAGATTGATTCATTATTTCATTATAATAGTTTTGATTTGATCTATTACAAACCTTCCTAGGGCATCAAGTTAGTGATCTACAAAAGTTTGATTGGTTAATTCCTTGTAGATTTTGCTTAATCACGAAATTAGGGTTTAATCAATTCGCGTCATTATTGACACAGTCAACTTGAGAAGCTTATAACTTTTGATCCGTAGATCCGATTGAGTTGATTCTTGTTGGGTTAGTTTCTAAATTTAATCTAGTTTCTATAGTAAAAATTTCATGTCAATCCAACGGTTGGATCTCTGTAAATTCGCGTTTTAGTAACTATCTATCAATCTGTTTTTGCGTGAAACCAAATCAATTATTTGATTCCGAATTGGGGTGAATTTTTAGTAGATCAAAAATTTTGTTTTAGCTTCTGCGCAATCATTCACCCCCCCTCTGATTGCCATATTAGTCTATAGCGATCCTACACACTTGGCCCAACATGGCCCAATACATGCAAACTACCCCAAAACGATTATAACTGCACGCGTACGGCACAACTGTCACACTCACGTGACTAATTAGACTTCACGTGCACAATTCTCTAGCCCGAACGTCCCGCATGACATCCTCGACCACTAGGACCTCGATTCCTCCCTGAACCTAGTCTCGAACCTCAGTTCCTCCATGAACCTAGTTCCGATCCCGTCATCGACCACGTTCGCCCTTGAGCAACACCTGCACATGAGCAATCCACAAAACAATATTCCGAGCACAAGTCCACGACTTGACTCAAGATCAGTTCATGGAAGCACTCATACGAGCACATTGCATCAAGCAAAACAATTACCATGCTATCACAAACATATCAATTAATCATCTGAAACAACACATACACATGCACCACACATGCCATGAGCACAACACTTTGCAATACCAAAATCATCATCAAACTAATTTTTCAGCACATGATTTCACATATGCAAGCCAAATGAATACTTAAGTGTTCACTAGCGCTGACGCTAGCTGACTCTAGTACAAAAGGACATTGTTTTTACTTAATTGCTGCGTCTTTTAAAAAATCGATCGCATATACCATTGGTACTTCCATTTTTTTACGTTTTACCACCTCCTGGTAGATGATCCAATGACATCAGAATCCTATTATGTAGATAAACACAAGAAGTGGAGAAGTAGTGCTCTTCTGGAGCTCCAGGCTTCTGATGGATCTAAAGGTTTTTGTATGCGCTTATCGACAGTAGCTAGCTGACTCCAACCTCATACGCCATTGCTGCTGCTTAAGGTGTATTGTTTTTTTTTTTGTCAAAAAAAAAAAGGAGATGCCGCAAGCATTTCTCATGCTATTTTGTGCCCGTTCCTAAAGGCTAACCGCACAGCAACCGTTTGCATTGCAAAAACTCGCCACCCCTCCATCTTGAGTTATCTGCTTCCTTCGCCCCTTCCAAGTTTTTCTTACATCTGGTCCGCCTCCCCTTCCTTCCGGCCTCCGGCGGCGAGAGGGGAGGTGGATCCCCCCTCCGGTCCATAGCTAGTAGTTCTAGTGGTGCTAGTTAGTCTTTTGTGAGTGCTGATGGAATATTAAGCATATTAATGATGAATTTAATTCAAAAATAAACAATGATGATAATTGAATATAGAACCGTGCGAGTAAATAGACTAGACATTAGCAATTTACTAATTGTAATGTCTATCTCATATATATTATTAGATGAACAGAATAGGCTAACAAGCATTATTAATCTATGCATAGAAAAATAGATGTGGTTCGCATGTGTTACTGAGTTGATGCGAAAATGTGGCCAAACAGATAATAGATATCAATGAAGATCAGCAGGCGATGTAGCCCAAGCCGATCGTCGGTAAAGAAACCAGCGAGTAGTCACATGAAGACGCTTCCCAAAAACGTGATTCGTCCTTTCCTGGTGCAGAATCTCAAGGACTGATGTTTCGGATACCTGCTCTCCCAACAGTCGATGCACGCCGGCGAAGGGATGGAGAAGGAGGCAACGCAGTACTGAAGGAAGACAAAAGGGTTGAGAGAGAGATCCGATCTTTGTTCTGCGTATATATATATATATATATATATATATATATATATATATATATATATATATATATATATATATATATATATATATAGAGAGAGAGAGAGAGAGAGAGAGGGAAACGTGGAGCACGATAAGAGTCGGTTATGGATTTGTACACACATTTAATTTCACGTAAAATCTGCCACTATTGCAGTTAATACCACATTCATGTAACTGTGTCGATCACTTAGTCCCACACTGCAAAAATTACAAAAGAGGACTACACCTTCTCAAGCCGTCTGACTCAATTTCACTGCACCATTCACGCGTATGTCGCATACTGCACCGCCTAGTGTGGCATGGAGGCGTGGTGAGGTGAATGAGCACGCATGTGTATCCTCTTCTTTCCATTCTCTAGTAATGTGGAGGAAACCACCCCTTATAAATTGGTCTACATTCACCTCCACCAGTAATGTGGTACTTTCTCTTTTTATCTCCCTTCCACCTAGTGGGCCTTTGGGATTTTTTAAAGAATTATTTGTGAACTAATGGGCCTAGCCCAAATAATTCCAATAATCCCCCACCAGATCCCAGAGGTCTTTGCCAGTTCCAAAGTACTGTTTTATATCAGTTTTCGGTGACAATGGACTATGCCTTAAATTGCATATGAACTTTAAGCTACATTCATCTACAACTTGAACAATGGACTATGCCTTGAATTCCATGTTTTGCGCAGTCAAGTTTCACTTAAGGTCTTGACTGATACTAGGCTGTCGACAGTCTACCCCTTGGGTGGAGCGTATAAGTCATACTCCTTGGCCTCTTCATGAGCTTCTTAGAGAGTACCCACGTCTCACACAGACTGCTACCAATAGTCGGACTCATATAGGTATGTTTTTTTCAAGAATACTCTGTGGTATAGCATCTTTGTTTGTTTAAAAACCAATAGAACACATTAAGACCATAGTCAACCTGCCTCACAGATTTTAAGAGTATGGCATCTTTCACAGAGTGGGATATAGAATGTACCCTTCATCAGTTAATCAAATAGCTTGTTATTACCCAGGTACTAATTCACGGGATCTTCAATCACATAGCTTGGGTTACCACTGTGGTTAACTATTAGGTAGGTCTCATTCCCATCTCCCTAGATGTAATATCTACCATATTTCATGATAGATCTTTTGTAAACGGATATGCCAGATTCTTAGCAGTTTCGATGTGATCCAAAGCTATCACTCTAGAGTTTCTCAATTTCCTGACGGGTTACGTGTTTTGAGGACTTCGTGTTATCCTTTGTACTGTTCACTTTCACGAAAACCATTTGATTATCACAAGCCATAAGGATAGATAGTATTAGTTTTTCAACTACTGGTAAGTCCATCAAGAGTTCACAAAGCCATTCTGCTTCGATAGTGGCTGTCCAGTGCTGTGAGTTCTGCTTTCATGGTTGACCTCATCAATATAGTCTACTTACAAGACCTCCATGAGACAACAACACCACCAAGAGTGAATACATACCAACTCATAGCCTTGAACTCATCAGCATCATATATCCATTTAGAATCACTATATCCCTCAAGTACATCAAGATACCTAGTATAGTGAATTCCATAACTGAAAGATCATGTGGAGGTCTATCCATGTTTGTGATGACTTTTTGATTTTATTTGAACTAGGTTTGCTCAGGTTTGAGTTTGGATTTGAATTAGATTTTGAAAAGAAAGCAATTTGAGGTGTAGTCAATGTAGGGCGGCACTACTGTCCTAGGATGATGGTAGTGCCGGCCTATTGGAGCTATCAACCATAGAACAGTGGTTGTTATTTTCTAGAGAGGTGTTCTCGCACGGACTTTAGCGCGAGTGGCACTACCAGCCTATAGGGAGCAATAGTGTTGGTCGAGCAGTACTACCGATCCCAAATGGATGGCAGTGCCGACTTTTACTGTGAGACATGGTCTGAAATAAATGTAATATTCTTCATGTGATTGATTAATATGCATAAATTATTGGACAATGATATGTAATGGGTTTCCTGGTTTTTTATGGTTGCAGGACGATGGTGCGAGGTCTTGGCGAGGTGGAGGATGACTGGGACTAGGCGAGGTGCGCCGGAGATCTAGACGGTCGGGGATCGTCGGAGGATAATCGGAGATGGAGTCGCTGTAGGCCATGGAGTCAAGGGAACGACTAGGATGCTATCTTGGAGCTGCTCGAATCAAGGAGAGCCGTTGGATTGCAGTTTAGATAATGGAGTAGTGGCCAAGTTAGCTCACTTTAAAAAGTGTGCAAAATCCGTTATGCTATTGAGTTGTGGGTTAGCCCATGTATGAGAGAGAGAGTGCATATCAACCCTTGATGAGATTTCTTGAGGGTCAAGAAGGTCATCAAAAGTGGAGATTGACTCCCTTGTGCTATAAATAGTGGAGGAGAGGGGTGTCTCTCCCCTTGAAGGTTTTTGTGCTCCTTTGAGCTTGGCCCACCCTGTTGTGAGGCTTTGTAAACCTTCAACCAGAAAAATAAAACATTATTTTCCTTTACTTTTGAATTTAAATTATGCATCTACATTATGTCTTTACATTCCGTAATTTAAATTCAGTATTTACTTTCCTGCAATTTAAATTCCACACATTTGGATTTACTTCCACTCCTTCTAAATGCATGTGGATTTTGTGCCAAGGATGAGTGGTTGAAGGATGAATCTTCCTTAGATCATATCCCAATCACCTAGGCACCGCCTCTCTTGTTTCTCTCTAGAACCGATTTTTTTGCTAAATATTAGAGAAATCCTTGTTGATTGTGTTCTTCGAGTTCTTCTCTTGAGTTCCTGCTTGTTTTTACATGTGGGAGGTGGTCCAAGATCATTTTAATCATCAAAACCCCACGAGCAAGTTCAAGACCAAAATTTTGATTCTTGGTGCACTCTTCCTTTGATTGGTTAAAGGTCGGAACTGTGACTTCAATCCTTACGATTGAAGAATGGAATAGCTTCTTGACATCTATAAGGAAGTGTCTACTAAGTTTTGCAAGTTTTGATCCAATAGATCAATAGCGTCATCATTTCTTGCTCCAAAACTCATGTTGTTCTTCATTTGCTAGACCTAGCCGGCACTACCACCCCTGAGAGCGGTAGCACGGCTAATCCAGCACTACCGCCCTCAAAGACCAGTAATGCCGCTTTCAACCTGAAATTCTGGTTTACCTTCTTTGGTTTTTGATTGGCATATACTTGTCTAGTAAGTGGGAAATTTTTATTTGTGATCATTCACCACCCTCTGATCACTATTTTGGTCCTTCAATTGGTATCAGATCTGGTTTTATTCTTCCATAGATCTTGACCGGTCTCGGGAGCTATGGTGACGGACAAATATTCAACCAAACCTCCGATTTCCTCGGGTTTTGACTATTCATTCTGGAAGTCAAGAATGTGAAATCATGCACATAGGTTGATAAAATGATGTTTCTGAATCTACAATACTCATATTATTTACACAGTTCAGTGAGCATTTGCGACATATTAACATCATCCCAGTGGTCCAGCCTTTTCGTTGCTGTGCAAAGTTATATGAAGTGATGTCATTAGGATAAGAGCATTCTTAAAAGAAGCGTGCATTATTGTTGAACCTGTAATATAATAATTTTTTTTTCCTGCAAGGTGAACAGGCTGTTAGAATTAAAGGCACATCTAGGTTTAATTTAATCCAAAAGTAAATCATGAACAACATGTGATTGACTATCAGTAACGAATAACAGGAGCATACTATAGATGCATATGCTAGAAGACTACACATATATCCATCTAATGTGCTCACAATCAATAGATTGAAAATAAACAGTAGAAACATTGTAACGCATCGCTCGTTAGGTGCAGATGGAGCGATGAGACGTTGTAGCGTCTGATGCCGAGGATCGGAAGCGCGCGCTGAGCCGAGCGATGCCTAGCAGCCGCTCCTGAACGTCGAGGAAGACGAGCCGTGACGGTGACGTGGAAGCAGTCGCGCCGAGCGCTTCCCAAAAACCTGATTCGTCCTCTCCCGGTGCAAGAACGCGAGGACGGACGGTTTCGGAGACCTGCTTTCCCGTCATTTGGTGCACGCCGTGCACGGACGGGCGAACTTGATGGCGGCGCAGCGAGGGAAACTGGCAAAACGCTAGGGCGCAGAAAACTCTATTTTACCCAGATGACGGCGACGCAGTATATAAAGGAGCCCTGGTAACAGTCCGTAACCGAACACGACTCGAGGACGTCCCACGATCGGAGTCCATTACGGGATCTGTTACGGTGTCCTTATCTCATACTACAACCGCGATTCCGAGTAGCAAAAGAGTAATCTGCAAAAGGAGGCTGCGCCTACGCAAAGCCCTGGACCGGAATTCGGCGGACCATTCACGCAGGTGCCACACGCCCACGCCCCCCCGCCCCGCCTCGCGTGCTCGTGCCCGAGCCCGAGCCCGGCCCGGCCCGGCGAGGCGAGGCGAGCGCGCGCGGGTGTATTCTTTCTCCCTTTCTCCACATGGTTCTACCATGGTGTAGCACACTCCACTATTTAAACTAGTGCTCACCACTTTAGGCTAGCAATGTGGTACTATTGCTAGTGCACATGCTCCTCATGAGGTGGGCCTTTGAGATTTTCTAGGATTTATTGTCTCAATCAAATGGGCTTGGCCCAAATAATCCAACAATCCCCCACCAGATCTCAAAGTCCCACCGATAGCCTTGCCTGCTCCCAAAGTCGTTAATATACCAAAGATTTCGTGACAATGGACTATGCCTTGAATTGCACCTAGGACTCCAAATTACACTCACCACAACTTGAACAATGGACTAAGCCTTGAATTGCAAGTTTTGTGCGATCGAAGTTTCATTTAAAGCCTTAGGCGATACTAGGCTGCCAATAGGCTTCCTCGGGTGGAGCATATAAGTCGTACTCCATGGTCTCTTCATGAGCTTACTAGAGATTACCCAAGTCTCATAGATCGCGACTTTCAACAATCACTCTCATATAGGTGTGTTCTTTCAAGATGCTCTGTAGGATGACATCTTCGCTAAATAAAGCCAACAGAACACATTAAGGCAAAAGCCAACTCGCCATACTGATTTGAGAGTATTGCATCTTCACTTGGAACTAGTTAGAAAATTACTCTCCTCCGGTTAACCAAGAGCTTGTTTTTCCCAGGACCTAATTCACGGGATCTCCGATCACATAGGTTGGGTTACCGCTATGGTATAACTCACATGGGTCTCATGCCTAGTTCCTTTGATCGTTATCTATCACATTCCGTGATAGCCCTTTAGTGAAGGGATGCTGTGTTTTTAGCCGTCTGGATATAATCCAATGCTATCACTCCGAGTTTTTCAATTTCTGATGGACTTCAAACGTCTTTTCACATGTCTTGAGGATTTCAAGTTATCTTTAGAACTGTTCACTTTAACAATAATCGCTTGATTGTCACAATTCATAAGAATGGCCGGTATTGGTTTTTCAACCACCTAAGATCCATCAAGAGTTCACGTAGCCATTCTGCCTCAACACTGGTTGTATCCAATGCGATCAATTCTGCCTCCATAGTTGACCGTGTCAAAATAGTCTGCTTGCAAGACCTCCACGACCAGCGCCCCACCAAGTGTAAACACATATCCACCGGTGGCCTTAATCTCATCAGCATCAGAGATCCAATTTGAATCACTATAACCCTCTAGTCTTGAAGGGTACCAGTATAGTGTATTCCATAATTTCTTGTACTCCACCAAGTAACGCATAACTCTTTCGAGTGCACGCCAATGATCATCTCCGGGTTAGAAGTAAATCGGCTCAATTTGCTTACAAAGAAATGAGATATCGTGCCTTGTAGCGCTAGCCAAGTACATGAGAGATCCAATGATCTCGAGAGTATTTCATTTGATCTCTAGCAATTCTCTTGTTTTTCCGAAGAATCACACTTGGATCATAAGGTGTTGGAGAAGGCTTGCTATCCGAATAGCCAAACCGACTCAAAACCTTTTCCACATAATGGGATTGAGAAAGACTAATCCCATCCTCACTTTTGACTAACTTGATGTTCAAGATCACGTCGGCCTCTCCGAGATCTTTCATATCAAAATTTCCAGACAGAAAGACTTGACCT
Source organism: Rhipidocladum racemiflorum (assembly GCA_036346355.1). NCBI lineage: Eukaryota > Viridiplantae > Streptophyta > Magnoliopsida > Poales > Poaceae > Rhipidocladum > Rhipidocladum racemiflorum. Next base: position 14,907,475 of record CM070591.1, on the reverse strand, counting down.
CATTGATCACATCAAGGTTTGTTCCAAAGATCAAAATGTCATCCACATATAGGCACAGAATAACTCCCTCACCCCCACCATGGCGATAATACACACATTTGCTCGGCCGTTTACATAACGGCCAGCTTGTGTCAATGTTCTATCGAACTTCTCATGCCATTGTTTAGGTGCTTGTTTAAGGCCATAAAGAGATTTCAAGAACTTACACACCTTGCTCTCATGTCAGGGTAGCACAAATCTATCTGGCTGATCCATGTAGATCTCCTCATCTAGCTCTCCATTAAGAAAAGCTGTCTTCACGTCCATTTGATGGACAATGAGACCATGAGAGGCAGCCAAGGATAAAAGTACCGGATGGTTGTGATCCTAGCAACAGGTGAATAAGTATCAAAATAATCCTCTCCTTCCTTTTGCGTATAACCCTTAGCCACAAGTCTAGCCTTGTACTTTTCAATAGTACCATCAGGCCTTAGTTTCTTTTGAACACCCACTTACAGCCCACAGGTTTGCAACCATAAGGCGATTCTGTGAGCTCCCAAGTTCCGTTAGGCAGAATAGATCCATCTCACTACTGATCGCCTCCTTCCAAGAGTCTGCATCGAAGATGCATAAGCTTACGAAATAGAGGTGGGAGTATCATCCACAAGGTACACAGTGAAATCATTACCAAAGGATTTAACCATCCTTTGTCTCTTGCTCCTCCTAGGAGCCTCACCGTCATCCTCCTCAGATTTTGCTCTGCATCTGCTCGTAATCCTCGGTTGTGCAATAGGTTCGGGAATTATCTCAGGATTTTGACTAGAAACGCTATGCAAATCTTTCATGGGAAATATGCCCTCAAAGAAGGTGGCATCTCTGGATTCCATGATTGTACCGACGATCATGTCGATACCTCGAGACTTTACTACTAAAAATCTATAGGCAATGCTCCGATGAGCGTATCCCGAAAGACACAATCCACTGCCTTAGGTCCAAGTTTGCGCTTTTTAGTTATGGGCACATTGACTTTCGCCAAGCAACCCCACGTGCGCAAGTATGAAAGTGATGGTTTTCTCCTTCCCATTCTTCATATGAGGTTTTCTCCTTATTCTTAGAAGGAACTTTATTCAAAACGTGACAAGAAGTCAACAGGCCTCCCCACCATTCCTTAGATAGACCTTGATGTCCAACATGGCATTTACCAAATCGGTTAGAGTGCGGTTCTTTCTTTCGGCAACCCCATTAGATGGGGCGAATAGGGAGGTGTCCTCTCATGAATAATTCCATGTTCCTTACAGAATAAGTCGAACTCAGAGAGAAGTACTCACCGCCACGATCCGACCTAAGCCTTTTGATTTTTCTTTCTAATTGATTTTCAACTTCAGCCTTATAGACTTTGAAGTAGTCTAAAGCCTCATCTTTAGTTTTCAATGATAAACATAGCAGTATCTAGATGCATCATCAATCGAGTCATGAAATATCTTTTTCCTCCTTTAGTCAACACACCATTCATCTCACAAAGATCTGAATGTATGAGTTCTAATGGTGCCAAGTTTCTCTCCTCCGCTGCCTTGTGAGGTTTGCGAGGTTGCTTTGATTGCACACAACTTTGGCACTTAGAACCTTTGACAAGAGGGAATTTTTGGAATTAAATTCATACTAGCGAGCCGAGTCATACAACCAAAATTTAAATGACATAACCGTGAGTGCCAAACATCGGCTTCACCTCCATTGGAAATATCACAAATATGGTTCACAACTTTATTGCAAAAATCGAAAGGGAAAACGGAACAAGCCTCCGCATTCATAGCCTTTACCAATAAAAAGTCCATGCTTAGACACGACTACTTTATTAGACTCAAACACCACTTTGAACCCTTCTCTACATAGAAGGGAGCCACGACTGTGTTTTTATTTATTGAGGGGACATGTTGCACGTTCTTTAGTTGCACGATCTTTCCCGAAGTAAACTTCAGATCTACCGTGCCAACACCAAGAACGAAGCATTCGAGCTGTTTCCCATCAACACGGAGCAATCCCAAGACGGCCTGGTAAGAAGAGAACAAAGAGAGATCAGCACACACATGAACATTAGCTCCAGATCAATCCACCAATCGGTGGTCCGATTTCTTGAAAGAACAATAGGTACGTTACCATACCTAAGTTCCTCCTCCAAGATTGCCAATGGTCACGTTGATGACTTTGAGTTCTCGTCCTTGCTCACCCTTCCTCGCTTCTTGCGATTTGGACACTGCTTGGCCAGTGTCCAATCTCACCGCAAACAAAGCAGGGCTTCTCATCTTTGTTCATTGACTTCTTCTTCTTGAAATTAGTGGTTTGTTTGGCTTTATTTTTCCCTTTGTTCTTGCCATGTGAGAACTGTTGCACCACATTGGCGCTAGATCGCCTCAGTTCCTTTCACAAGTGCATCCTTAGCTCGAGCTTTCTCCTCAACATCTAGAGACGCAATCAGATTCTCAACAGAAATCTCTTGTCTCTTATGTTTCGTAGATGTGGCAAAATTCCTCCATGAAGGAGGTAATTTGGCAATAATGCCCCGACCACAAACTCCGCTGTAATCGGATTTTGAGAAGTTCGAGTTCCTGGCGAGAACCTCGTATCTCATGAGCTCGCTCAACTCTGTAACGGTTATCCACCATCTTGTAGTCATGATATTGCTCCATGATATCTGATTCATCACAAGATCGGAAGCACCGAACTTAGCATTCGTGAGTATCCCATAGTTCCTTCGGCGTCTTTAATGTGCATATACACATCGCACAGACGATCGGCAAGAACACTAAGAACGGCTCCCACAAAGAGTGTGTTGGCATCCCGATATGCCTTCTCCTTTTCAGGAGTTGGATCCATATCCTCCGGTTTGCCGTTCGACACCCGTAACACGTTCATAGTTGTAAGCCACAAGGTGACCCTTGTCCGCCATCTTTTGAAGTGCACACGGTGAATTTTTCCGGCCTCGATGCCTCGGCAAAGCCGACCATTGATAAACCTAAGCGCCTATAATCAGGTTTTTGGATTGTTAGAATTAAAGGCACATCTAGGTTTAATTTAATCCAAAAGTAAATCATGAACAACATGTGATTGACTATCAAGAATTGAATAACAGGAGCATACTATAGATGCATATGCTAGAAGACTACACATATATCCATCTAATGTGCTCACAATAAATATATTGAAAATAAAAAGTAGAAACATTGTAACGCATTGTTAGGTGCGAGATGGAGCGATGAGACGTTGTAGCGCGTCTGATGCCGAGGGCGGAAGCGCGCGCCGATCGGCGCGATGCCTAGCGGCCGCTCTGAACGTCGAAGAAGACGAGCCGTGACGGTGACGTGGAAGCGATCGCTGTAGCGCTTCCCAAAAACCTGATTCGCCCTCTCCGGTGCAAGAACGCGAGGACGGACGGTTTCGGAGACCTGCTTTCCCGTTCGCTGGTGCACGCCGGCGTACGGGACGGGGCAGACTTGATGGCGGCGCAGCGAGGGAAACTGGCAAAACGCTAGGGCGCAGAAAACTCTATTTTACCCAGATGACGGCGACAAGATATAAAGGAGCCACAGTAATACCAGAATCGAACACGACTCGAGGACGCCCCACGATCGGAGTCCATTACGGGATGCATTACGGTGTCCTTATCTCATACTACAACCGCGATTCCGAGTAGCAAAAGAGTAATCTGCAAAAGGAGGCTGCGCCTACGCAAAGCCCTGGACCGGAATTCGGCGGACCATTCACGCAGGTGCCGCACGCCCGCGCCCCCCCGTGCCCGAGCCCGGCGAGGCGAGGCGAGCGCGCGCGTGTGTATTCTTTCTCCCTTTCTCCACATGGTTCTACCATGGTGTAGCACACTCCACTATTTAAACTAGTGCTCACCACTTTAGGCTAGCAATGTGGTACTATTGCTAGTGCACATGCTCCTCATGAGGTGGGCCTTTGAGATTTTCTAGGATTTATTGTCTCAATCAAATGGGCTTGGCCCAAATAATCCAACACAGGCAGCATGAGGATGTGTATCGTGTGATTCGTGTCATAAAGGCATTCACAGGGAAAGGCGAAACAATAGGTTTTGAAGCAACAAGACTTGTCCAATGCTTGGTATAGAATTCGTGTCACTATATGTGGGGCTAGCCTCATACTACATAATCTCCTGTTCTGACTGGCAACTGCATGCTTATATCTGCGCGTTGATCTCTGAATGCTGCATATTTTTTCTTGCTAGGATGGCTTTGTCCGTGTTTGTCTCAATATTGTTGATAAACACAGAGTCTATAGTACAACTATTCTTGTTAGATATCCGTCGACCGTCGCATCTCTTCTTAATCTGATGTGCCTTTGCATGTACTCTATCCTTTCTTCTTTAATTGGACTTTCTGCAATGATTTGTTGGCATAAAGAATTAATCTCAGTTCTTTGTAGACGCTAGATCAAGGCTGAAGGTAAACTGTAAAACTGGTTAATTATGAACTTATATTAGTTGCACGAAAATGGTTTGGCAAATTGTTTTACCCAGTTAGTATCTTTTTGCTGATTACTCTCATTATGGTGACAGGTGAGAGAGTTTGAACGCAATGGAGCTAAACTAACTCGAACCAAGAGAAAAGAAATGGAGAAGTTGCAATCCCATATTGTTAACTTAAATTTGAAGTGTATTCAAAACATGAATGAATTCACCAAATTTCTTCTATTAAGCGAGGAAGAGTTAGCTGGAATGCCTATTGAGTTCTTAAAGGTAAGATATGGAATACAGTAAGGCGTAAGCAGACTTTTGAGTATTCAAATACCCCTTTAGGAAATACAATATGCAAACTTTGGAATGTTCAAACCAAAGTTATCATACCTGGCCTGGCCATCGACCGAGCCGAGGCCTCTTGCATCAAGTGGAAGGAAGGAATGGTATTGTACTATTTTGAAAGCTATATCTCAGCACTAGTTTTAGATGTTGAAAATCTAATGCCTTATAATAATGCTCACAGGGAATTGCAAATGGAAATACTGTGAAGAAGAAAGGGAACAAGTGGCCAATGGTCGAGGAAAGGTTAGTTGCTTCTCTTGCCGTTGGCAGCATTATGGCAAATTGTTCTGCAAGATATGAATACCGTGTCAACGCCTTTTATTGTTTACTATTTTCTAACTGGATGCTGATGTTGAAGTATTTGATGCTGTTTTTCATGTTTGTAGCCATTTCCCTTCACTCTATTTTATTGGATGTTCATGTCATTGCTTAAATAATTGTAAATGACTAGTATTGTTACTTCTCTCATGATTTGATACAGTTATTCATGCGATGATTATTTACATGTCTATTCTGTATGTCCTAAAGTAACTTATGAAATGTTAGTGGAACTCTGAGCAACTATGTTAGATCCTCTGCTATTGAATATCATTAGGCACAAGATCTTGATTACACACCTCATTACAATCGATTCTAGCTTTGAGCAACAAGTATTTTTTTATTTTCAGATTCTTCTTTATTTTTAAGGAATGTATGTAATAAATATAGTTAACTTAAAATTGTGAGATGTGCAGCCACCTTCTTTGAGTTCTAATAAATATAGTTAACTTAAAATATAGCTCAGTTGTTTTGAACCTTATTGTCTGTTTAACATATAATTTGTCTTGATATTTACTTAACTATTAGCTAGCTCATTCTCAACTATCAATCCGGCCATTTAAATTGTCACTTGTGGATACCTAGGTGTAGCATTTCGGTATGATACCAGATGTATGACCAATCAACGATAGTGAAATGAGCTCATCACAATCGGTTTTGAGCTAGAACTGATTGAGATGACTGTTTATCAGAATTGGACGAAAACCAACTGTAATAGCGCTTCTTTATCACTGTTTAAAGACTTTCTATCACCACCATAATCGATTGTGATGATGAAAAAGAACCAACTGTGATGTACATTCCTGTAATAGTGCTAGCAGGTTATAGCGACTTTCAAATATACACAAAGATCATATCGAATGAACCTATATAATGCTCATGTACTGATCTCTTTGCTTCACGATACCAGATTGAAATTAAGGCGAGAAATGTGATATCCCATGATAGCTTGATCATTCACTTGTTCTGTACTATATTACTCAATTACAGTTAACTTCTCAATCACATTCGGTATGGCCATACACTTCCTTAATTCAACCACATCGAGGGGGGCCAGAGATATCTCTCCTATTATATAGGAGGGGCAAATTCCATCTTAATCGCTCATTCCTCCGTATATTTCATAGTAAACCCGAAAACTACCTTTATGACTATTCAGTTACAGAGTAACGTTGTTAACCCCTAAGTATACTATTATACATGTAGGAAATCATAATGATCTCAGGTCTAAGAATCTCACATACACTATGTATGAAACCAACTGATGGCACTTAAGAATATAATAATTCCCGTAGTGTCTCATGTGTCCACGTTATTGATTTGATATCCCTATATCTATAATCCATGAAACATGATCATCAATCAATACATATGCTAACTTATAAATCACAATTGTTCCACATGGTGATATAAGGTCGGGCATAATTCAGAATAATATCAAAATATGAATAAGGAGTTTCAAGAATAAGTCACACACTTATTAATCAATACTAATGATATTTATTTAAAGGATAAAACAGTCACGTTATTATTAAATAAATATAGATATGATACAATCGATGCCTTCTTCCCGTACCCATGCTCGGCTAGTTCCACGACGTCGGCCGTTGCTTCGACGTTTCTCCATCGAGTCATTCCCTTTTCTCCTAGTAAACACTGCAGTCTTCCCCTCCCCTCCCCCTCGGCAATCCCCCAAAATCTGGCCATATTAAAAGCATGTACAATGGTATACATCAGCTGTCTGTAAGCTAATGCCATATAGGATTTTAGGTGATGTAGAAGAGAGGAGAGAAAAATGTGTTGTCTATTATTTAACAGACGGTCTTATATACAGCTTTAGATTGTTTGTACTATTATATAGACATCTATTAGTTGCATAAAAAGTTATTAAAGATGATTATATAGACAACTCATTGTATGAGTTGTCTTTAAATCTGTCTATAGATGACATAGAAGTGTATTATAAACAGCTATTGTCTATACCACTATACATACCCTAAGGGCCAATGTTGGAGAGCAGTTCATCTCAATTCGCTTGTCTGGCTGGTTCCAACCTCCACATCCGATAGATTCGGAAGCCCTGGAGGCCTCGATAAGTGGTGGAAGACAGGCGGCTTTACATGCAGATGCAGGCAAGCAAAGTCTCTTTCCTTATGTTCACAGAAGCGCTCTGACCCAGGGAATGAAATCTAAGTGAAATTTCAGATCTCACACCCCTCCGAATTTTATACTTTTGACGAAAATAAAAAATCCTAGAAAATTCAAAGTGCTATAGTAACCTAAAATCTCGGTGAGATCTCAGTATATTTGACCAAAATCTTAATAAATTTGATCGAGATTTGAACAAAACTTAATCGCATTTTGGTCGAATTGGATTCTTCACGTCGTTTTACGTGTGAAACAGTCGGTAGATCATAATTTCAGCGAAATTAAAAGAACCCTAAAAAATTCAAAAGGCGATAGTACCTAAAATTTCGCCGAGATCTCAACATTTTGGACCGAACTTTCCGAGATTTCTGTTCAAAAATTACTGAATTCAAATTTTCTTTTTGTATTTCGTTCAAATTTCGTCCGAAATAACGAGATTTCATCAAAATTTTGGATTTCGAAAGGTACCGAGATAAAACCCTAAAATAAAATTTGAAACCTTGTCTGGAACTTGCAGCACGAATCAACGAGCTACGCCACCTGATACTTGTTGAAGGAGGCCGTACGGCGACTTCTCCGACAGCGAGGTAACACCACCCACCGGCTATTGATGAAAGTTACCGCTGTCCTTCATCCTCTACCTCCGCAGTGCAAAAGCAGGAAGTTTTTGTTTTCTATTTTCCTAACATAATTTTTTTTGCAAATACGATCTTCTACCACATGATATGTATTATCCGCCATACTTTTGTACCATAGTAACACTTTGCAACGCTACAAGTATTGAAGTCACACGGTAGGACCTGCCTGTTAGATAACCTCGCTATCGAATAGTCTGTGGTTGCCTAATAGATCTAAAGTGAAGAACAGATAGAGAGATGGTGAGACACAAATATGAGGAGGAACGGATCTTCTATTCTTTGTTGCTTGTTTCTGTGTATAATGGAGTGACCCCCTGCCTCCTATTTATAACCTACAGCTACAGCTAGGGTTCCGGTAAGAGTCCACATGGGTCATGATGGGCCGAGTTTCCTAACACTCCCCTTTGGACTCTTTACCGCGAGATGCATATGCCTCATCAAAACTCCAGAAAAAACTAGTGAGAAAAATACTTGAGGAAAGAGTACATAGAATACACATGCTGTGTTGCACGGATTGCCTCATCAAAACCTTATGTAAGAAAACTTCAATGAAATTTGGTCCGTCGTGAACGGGTTTTTGAGATCTTTTTTTGTATATGCGCTGGACTAAAAATAGTAAGTTTTCTATTTACGCTGGACCAAATTTCTTTTGGTCCGCCGTGAACGTGTTTTCAAACGTTTTTGTGCCGGACTCAATTTTCCAAAACCAGTAAGTTTCTCATGTACACCGGACTAAATTTTTGGTCCGTCGTGAATTGGTTTTTGATGACTGTTTTCACCTGAACACCGGACCGAGTTTTTGGTCCGTCATGAGCTGCGCCGAACCGGTGATTAGTCCGGCGTGAATAGTCTTTTGCTCGATTAGGGTTTTGAGCAATTTTGGAATTGAATTGTGGTTTGAATTTGAGATTATGAAATTTGTGAGAATTTCATGATGCTTGTTTTGAATTGGACTTTATGCAATGCTGAGTCAAGTCACGGACTTGTGCTCGGAATCGTTTTGTGGTTTGTTCGTGTGCAGGTGTTGCTCGAGGGCGAACGTGGTCGATGACGGGACTGGAACTAGGTTCATGGAGGAACTGAGGTTCGGGACTAGGTTCAGGGAGGAACTGATGTCTTGGTGGTCAAGGATGTCATGCGGGACGTTCGGGCTAAGAGAATGGTGCACATGAAGAATGGTTAGTCACGTGAGTATGGCATGGTGGGCGTACGCGTGCAAGAGTTGTTAGTCACGTGAGTATGGATGGGTTGCCATACGCGTGCAAGAGTTGTATTTGGCCAGGTTGGGCCAAGTGGAGTTGTGTTGAATACATACTCCATCTAGGATTAGGAGTGGGACTCCTTCTAGGATTTGGAGTTGGAATTGTATTCAGGACTCCTTGTGTTTTGCTCCTTTAAATAGGAGGGGTTGTCTCCTGTTGAAGGGTATCAGTTAGAGCTTTAGGGTTTGTACTCTTTTAATTGGAGTACTTTAGACAAAAAGAAATAAAGATCAATTCTTCCAGATCCTTTGCGTGCTCTGATGTCAGCGAAGCTTCTGATTACAGCGTTGCTCTGATGTTTTCTGTTTTGGTTCTTGTTTGTATTCTTGTTCTGGTTCTAGATTGGTTTTGTTCCTTGAGTTTCATCTTGATTTGATTCATCAAAAACCTTTCTAGGGTATTGATTTAGGGTTCCTCAAAGTTTAGTTGATCTACCTTTTATCGTTCTTGTTTAATTTTGAAGTTTTGGTTAGATTAATTCTTGTCATCTTCTATCACAGCAAGCTTGAGAGGTTCATAACTTTTGATCTGTAAGTCCGATCGAGCTGATTCTCTTTGTGTTCGATTTATATTTGAGTCTAGTTTCTTGTGTTAAAATTTCAGATCGATCCGACGGTTGGATCTCTGGGAATTCGCGTTTTATCGAACATTTGTTAATCTATTTTTGCTAATACGAAGTTGTTTTTTGAATCCGAGTTCGGGTGAAGTTTTAATAGATTGAAAATTTGGTTTTAGCTTCCGCACAATCATTCACCCCCCCTCTGATTGCCATACACATTCCTACAGGGACACAAACCTGCTAAGGATTTGCAGCTTGGAGAGCTCGCCAAGAGCGGCCAGGGAACAGCGCTAGGTCATGAACCTTTGCGTTGGCACACCCGTTACGCGCCATCACGCACCATCCGCAGAGAGCGGCAACTCGAAGAATATAAAGCGTCTATGTTTTCATCGTCATGATCTTTCTCATGTTATTTCTTGACTTGCTACTTAGTTGTTTTCCAACTAAGCAGTAAGTCGGGGGGCTACACATAATTGTGTCACTCACGTGCCCCCAATTTCGTTAATTGTAGTTCTTCTACATTTAATTCCCGATCAATTTGACTTGCTCCTTAGTCGTTTCCCGACTAAGTAGTAAGTCGGGGGCTTCACATAATTGTGTGCGCTTGCGCTCCACCGTCTTTTTTATTAGTTGTATTTTACTTCTATTACTTAGTGATTGAAGTGAAATCCGAGTGTATCATAATTTCGAGTAGTGAAGCTCTAGCCCCTATGACAGATGAACTCTAAGTCACCCAAATGCGTGCATGGGAAAAACAGCCATGAGCTAACTCCCTGCGCTCGGGGGCTAGACTGGTCGGGCAGAGTGTTTAACAAAAGGAAGGAAGAACCACTCGGACTAACGAAAATCAAAGAGTAAGAGGGGTAAAAAAGGCTAATTTACACACACAAAGGTAGTAGAACTTTTCATGTTCAGATACTACTTAATCCCATATGTTCATGTTGCAGGGAGCAGAGCCATATTTCGCCTTTAGTGGGAATGACGTTTCGACTCCTGTAAAAGTTCAGACCCAAGTTTAGGTTTCGAGGGTATGCACCTAATGGGAGTACCTGCTACGCTCCGCACCAGTTGGGCTCAAATACCACTCGGATAAACCTGATTTGGGCAAGGGCACGCCCCACGATGGGCCGACAGCCAGTTACTGTTTTCAAACATAAGCTGGTGTCTACCGGACGAAAGATAAAAAGTTCTGTGAGACCCCAGATCAGCTATCCGAAATCTCCTGTGTATTTCCGTACTAGTCCCAGATCAGTAGCTAGTACACACAGTCAACAGTGATACTTCATTGCCGAACATAACGAAATTGTAACATAACGATAAAGTATGGGCCACATGGCCACTTATTACAATACTCGGTCACGAGACCGGAGACACGACAGCGGAAGCAACACGACAAAAAGGCGAAAACCAACAACACCACAGGCGACGACAAGAAGCGCGACTAGTCTTCCAGGCGCTCTTCCTCGAACTCCTCGGGGTAGAACTCACCGTCTTCAACGGCGTCCTGGTAGTACTCTGATGATAACATGTTGTGAAGCACGTGAGTACAAAAGTACTCAGCAAGTCGGGGAAGGTATGCATATGTAGGGCTTTCCAAAGGAAGGCTTAATACGGTTCATTTGCATAAAGCCAAGTTTCATCAAATCATACCTAAGTATAATTTTCATAAAGCACATTTTAACAATTGAATTATTTAATATTTCAGTGAAGGTTCTATTCACCATCACCAATATAAAGGCTCTAACCGCCAACTTTTAAAAGATTAAGTTTAATCACATATGACTCTTTCCGTCAAGGTATAAAACAGGTTCTTTCCACCTTGTTGGCTCAATCCGCCATTAAACATCCGAGAGTTCTAACCACTCCCGAATCCGAAAACAAAGCACCGTTAAATTTTAAAATCAAAACCAAAGTCTACCAATATGAAAGCATTCTTCGCTTTGCCCTTGACCGTAGGCACGGCTATTCGAATAGTTTTAACTCTGCAGAGGTGTACAACTTTACCCACAAGACATGACCGTCTCTTGATGCCATGCAATTAACACACTTCCTTTGGTGTGTCGGCAGAGAGATCATGACAAGGCATTTACAATGTATACCCCTAACCCGACCCACCCGCTGAGGTTTCACCGCTGTTAGGGTTTTAGCTACCCAGTATAGAAGCCCCCTCTTGCGCCGTGTGAGAAAAACAGTCTTGCCTGTAGCCGGCACTCACATTCCACCGTTGGTGAGTCAAAGTTAGGTTTCTACAAATTATTTAGCTAGGTCGTACCACTATAGACATGTGGTAGTACGGTTATGCTCAGAATGGACAATCATAAGCCTCGGTCCTTAATTGACTTGGGGCAGTACTTGCATAATGAAAACTAGTGCTCATTCCGCACCCACCCGACAATCCAATCCGCCCAAGTCCAAATCCTTTTCCATTTTATTTTTACTTTATAAAAATAGTACCAAAACTTTATAATATCTTCCAAGTCATACTTTAAACCATAATTTTGCATAATCCCCCCCATGGGTCATTTTCATCAATTTCGGCCCTAAGCAATTCTACTGTACTAGTCAACAAAGGTCACCATATAAGATAATCATGGCGTAGCAAAAGTCCTAGGATTACAAATGAACATAGATATCAATATTCAAGGAGTTGATCATAATTTGGAATAGCTAAGATGCTATATTTGACATACGATGATAAAACATAGCAATGCATGTTACAACAATTGTAAGTCATTTGCAATCATGGGATCAGTATGCGTCAAGGGACTTGCCTTCGGTCGCCGTGAGGTCGTCGAACGCTTGAAGTCCGGCGGCGGGGTCGGCGGACTCGGTCGGATCGGCGGCTACACGCAAAACGAAGCAACAAATAAATACAAGAAAATAAATAAAATCCAAAAATTACCAAAGTAGTACTGGCATGTAGATCTTGAATTTAGGAATTTGAACGGAGTCAATCGGAGTTCGGACGGAAAAGATATGAGCTTCCGAAGTTTGGAAAAAACAGGAAAATAAAAAACGAGGGAATATACCCGGAATCTTTATTTTGCTGATTTATAGGAATTAAATGGCTCTATGGTAGGTGGGACCTCAATATCATTGACCTAAGCCTTCTTCTACAATGGTTTTAACCATGAAACAGAGAAGGCCAAGCTTCTCTAGATGCCAACCATGGAGAGCATGATGGGGACCACCACATGGGGGAAAAGGAAGGGGAAGGGGTGGTCGGCCGGTGGCAGGCGGCGGCTCGGCCGGAGATGGCCGGATCTTGTGGCCAGCGGCGGCGGCCGGGCGGCGAATGGCGAACAACGCGTGGGGCAACAATGAAGCGGCCAGATCGAGGAGGGCCGGGCGGCGCGGGGGCCATGGCGGCCTTGGCCGAGCAGCGGCGACGGCGCAGCGCCTGGCGGCCAGCGGCGCGAGTCTTGGCGGCGCCGTGAGCCGGGCCGGCAGGAAGCGCCGGGCGGCGGCCGTGGCCACCTGCAGGCATGGCCAAAAGAACATAGCCGCCCCAAAATGCGAAAAATTCAGAAAAAAGACAAGAATTTAATACATGATCAAGCAATTTAAATGGGAAATCATCTAAAGAACATCTTTAGGGACTTAGGATCGCAAGGAATCGAACCAATAGTCACCGGAGAAGAGGAATTTGGCGACGAACGACGGTTCGGCCGGGGCGACGAAAACTCGGAATTCAACTTCAAAACTCGATGTACCCAAAAATTAGTCGAGGGGAAATGAGCACAGCTTCCATACGAACACGAGGAATCAATCAGAGTAGAAATTGACCGACCGGAGAGGAAGTTATGAGGATGAACTCGAAGAACTTCGAAAACGTGACTTCCTCGTCGGTTTCTTCGATCTCCAGGACAAACGGCGCGGAGAGGCTAAAGAGGAATGACACCAGTGGAAAGAGCACTCCCATACGGAGATTTGAGAGGTGGTGGTGTGCCGTTTGGAGTTAAAATGGCCGAGTTATTGCCCATGAAGTCGATTTCGGTTTTTGCTTAATGCAGCGGTTTCCGGCGAGATTAAAGGCTAATGACTGTGGGGAACGGAAAGGCCTCGTCATTACGGATCCAACAGACCCGGCCTTTCGCGATTTGGGGCTTTAATGAGGAAGACATGGTGGAGGGAAGATCATGTTGCCATGACTGGAAGCTAGAGTACTTGCTCTGTATGTATCCAGCCCAACCTTGAAGATGAAGCACTCTAGCGACATGTGGCATCATCTCATTGGTCGGGGATTACGCAAATGAACCACCCTAGAGAAAAATTAGCAAAAATGGTCTAAAAATTCCAGAAAAATTCCTAGAACCATTTTGGAATATTTGGAACCCAATAAAATTGATTTCGTGGAATCTGGATGAAATTTGTGGATTTGAATATTCGGGAGCGAATAACGGGCATTAAACAAAAGCCGCACGAGATAAAATACCAGAGAGCTTCCAAAAATCTTGGGAAAAATTCCAAAAATCATTTTGTAATATTTGGGACCTAATTGAAGTGATTTTGGGATTTTTGGAGCATTTTCGAACTCAGGTGAAATTTTGGGTATTGGCGGGAATCGGGAAATCTGATTTTCGAACGGAGGGGAATTAAATTCCGATTTTAGACGGATAAGGATGCCAGGTTAAATTAAACACCAAGGAAACTCCAAATTTTTAATTTACTTAATTTAAATTAGATTTTTCCAACAGGCGAAACTGAGGATGTTACAAACCTACCCCCCTTAGAGAGAATCTCGTCCCCGAGATTCGGACGGAGAAAGAAAGAGATCGGAAAACTCTGCTCGTAGATCCTCTTCTCGCTCCCAGGTAGCTTCCTTCTCAGAATGGTTACTCCACTGGACCTTGCAAAATTTGATCACTCGGCTTCTGGTCCGGTGTTCAGCTTCATCCAAGATTTTAATCGGATACTCCGGATACGACAGATCTTCTTTTAATTCCATTTCTTCATATGGCATCTGATGCTCAGGCACCCGCAAACACTTCTTCAGTTGAGACACATAAAAGACATCATGTACCCCTGACAGCTGTGGAGGTAATTCCAATTTGTAGGCGACTTCTCCTCTTCCGGCAATCACTGGGAATGGGCCAATGTAGCGGGGCGCTAACTTCCCACTAACTCTGAATCGGCGCATACCCTTCAGAGGTGAAAGTTTCAGATACACATGGTCACCAGGCGCGAAGCTTAATTCGCGGCGACGGTTATCAGCATAACTTTTCAGTCTTGACTGGGCAGTCTTCAGATTTACGCGGATTTGCCGGACTTGCTCTTCAACTTCCTTCAGAATATCAGGTCCAATTATCTGTCCAGCTTCGGACTCCTACCAATACAAGGGTGTCCTGCACTTCTGTAACACCCCGGCATCTAGAATGCCTGAATGCTACCAAACATAGACTAAACAACAACATAATACCACAATTTATCATAAATTACAGCAAAGGAGCAAATGCTACAAATCAAAATTTGTGACATCTCCTTTGTCTTAACATGAATTAACACAATATCAATATCATGGCAAGATATATCATAGCACACGACATCTAAAACATCAACATAAATGGATATATCATCAAATTACGCTAATAATACCATGCTCAACCACTCCATAAGCTATAACGAAGCAAATAAGGAATCACAAACATGCTAAATTAAACCATACATTAAGTTTATGGCACAACTCTTAATATCATGTCTCCAAGTGATTAATCATAGACTATGATTGTGGAGCTACGTGTAGAAGTGTAGCTAAACCCCTTTTTCCCGCATGCCGATCTCAAAGTACCTAAAAACCACATAAAACACAAGCGTGAGTTCATCACTCAGCAAGTATATTGCAATGGAACAAAAGAACAACTTACATTGCAACAACACACAACATGTTTATCATCTCATTCATAATCACATATCTTTATCATCATCATCATGTATGCAATGCGATGCGATGCTCATATCTCCTTGGAAACTCATACCGGTATGGTTGAGTACACACCCGTCGGTGTGCACCCTCTCCCCCCTTCCATCCCGAAGATGGAGGGTGCCTACTCCTCGCTTCCACAACCCACGGTAGATGGAATCACGATGTAGGACTTACTCTATTGGCTCTCCGGATTAGTCATAACTTTCTCACCGACCTTCCCGGATTAGTTAATGACTTTCTCACCGCCCGGGCCATGTAACATGTCATGTATGCAAGCATGCCAACATCATATAAAACTCATATATTAACACATGACATCATAACATCTTAAACATGCTCATCATATTATAGTAATCATTAAAACATGGCAAGTGGACATATATCATGTAGACAATTCCATCTAATCTCAACATGCAACCTACAACTCGCTATCCATCACAACACACTTGCCTCAACCACGTGCAACGGATTGGCGGGAAGTAGAGGGCACTCCCGGGGTCGCACCACCTGCACATAGGTATCACACACTCACAATCATAACCACAGAATAGTACGCAAACCCTCATCTACCCCGACATTGCCAACGACTCGCAAAACCTAAAAACAGAGGTTCTGTCCCGGCGGGACAGCAGCCTTGCAAAAGGCATAACTTGGGCTCTGGGACTCCGAATCAATTAAACGAGTACATCCTCGCGTAGCATAGGAAATTTCCCAACTTTCTCTAGGTATAAGTAAAGACTGATTCGGCCTCTAAAGTTGTTTAATCTACATATTACCGAGATCTATTCCAATCGCGTCACAGATTTTAATACGCTCGGTAAAACAGTCATAACTTTCAAACGGCTGGGCGGAATTTAACGTTCTTTATATGCACGGAAAGATAATGAAATTATCTACAACTTCTTAAAAGTCCGTACGGTCAGATTAGAAATCTAAATTGGCGAAAACAGGAACCCTAGGTCGACTGCTCAAGCTGCCCCAAAACAGAAACGTGGCAACGTCTAGATCTAACCCAAATTACTCCAATCCAGCACCACCAATTGATCTAAAAACTTGATAATCACCTTAAGAACAGTACCTAGATCAACCCCAGGGAACCCCATGATCATACCTTTGCCCGACGAACGAAAACTCAACGAAACTCCTCCCGGATCGCTCCTCGCTCCACGTTCCACGTTCCTCGCTCCTCGCTCCAATGGATGGATCCACGAGGTGCAGGAGTGGGGAGGCCACCCTAGGGAAGCAAGGGGGTGGAGGAGAGGTGGTGGAGAGGTGGGGAGCAATGGGGCAAGGGAGGGGGAGGCGCACGGCCAAGGGAGGAGGGAGGGAGGGGTGGCGGCTAGGGCACTTGGGGGTGGGGAGGGGGCGCACAAGGGGGCAGCAAGGGGGTGGACGTCCAAAGGGGCAGGGAAACCCCCCTTTTACCAGCCCTAAGCTACTTTCCTAATCCTAAATGGATTCCCACTCCATCCCACCAAAGCCCACAACCCCCTCTTTAAGGCCCAAACTCCCCCGGGAAGGCCCAAAACCCTGGAAACGGCCCGGAAACGTTATAAACCTCCATACCCTATGGTTTTAACCTTATTTCCACATCTCATACTGTTTTTGACCAAATCATGCACGTTAAATAAGGTTACGACACTCCGTGGTGTCACAACACTTCAAACGGCCCAAAAACGCGAGTAAACCTCAAGCCGAAAGGTTTTAATCTCTAATTTCACATTCTATAATGTCACACCATACCGTAGTGTCACATTCTTCCCCCCTTCAACAGGATTCGACCTCGAATCTGAAGGACGCCAATAAAACAGCAACAAAATCCCCAAGGGACAAAAGACTTCTCTGCAGCACAAAACAACCGCACGAAACCTCAAACCGGAACACACGACAAGCGAGTTCTCAAAACCAACCCTTGGCGAAAAAGTGTTGATCTAGTTCAACTAAGGGCAACCGCTCACAGTTCGACCTTCACTTCTATTCCCAAACAGAATCCGCGTTTCAACCACAAAGGGCTCCATCAACCCGAAACGCTCGAATCCTCACGGCAAACACTTCATACTTCTATCACAACCAACCTGACTACCAAACTCCATTAAACTCAACATGACAAAATCAAGGAAGTCACAATTCCTTTAACGACCTTTCTACATTCCCGAAAATTTCCATCGAGGGGAACACTCATTAAGGCACACTTGCCCTTCCGATACACGATCATACTAACGTTTTATTCCATCCTTTCCCAGACAAGACTCAATTCCAAGAACAACTAGTGATGACAATTGCTCACGGCAGGACAAATATCACCGAACCACCGTCAACTTCACTTCCACCCATCGCCACTCTCAATAATGGTTAAACCCAAACGTCATCAACCTCCATCACAAACCACCCTTATACCACTAAGGTTCGACACCTAGCCCAAGCTAGGATCGAAAAACCTTACCAAACCACAATTGGTTCCTTTCTTAAGAGGGTCTCGCCCTCACACAAGACACTTAGCTATCAAGCCCAAGTGCACACATGACAACTCAACCCAAAGCATTAACAATCATTTTCGAAAGAATTCGGCAACCTCCAAACCAAATCACAAAGGGAGCATAAATCCCCTACACCACAACCAAAATACCATAATTTCTTCATTCTTTCTTTTCATACTAGAAAGCAAGGGAAAACTCGTTTCATGACATGAATTGCACATTCTTCAAGAGCACTCCGGAATAGTCATATCTCCTTATATGACTTTCTCACCGACCTGGATCAACGACTCTTTTATCATTTAACATCTAAAAACGATGTCCTGTTTACTTTTCATCGTTCATTCATCATGGAACAACAATACCGAAAAGTCATTCACCAAAAGACTTCTTCCTCGGTATCACATGATTGAAATACACATAACACTAACGGTTGCGCTAAATCATATAGACTATGACGGCAACACCGTTAATCAACAAAACACCACATCGTGTGAAAACCCAACATCCATTTAAAACTATCCTTGCAAAACCTCGCAAAATCAAACTCAACCCTTTGGAATAGAACATCGACTCCAAAGTTAAACATCAGCACACACAACCGCCACAAATGTTCTCAACAAGAAAGGGAAACTCATTTCCAGGAAGGGAACACTTCACTAACAAAATCACTGATGAAACATCCCAGAAATCCATCTTTTTGAAGCACACGCAAACACTTAGACGCATTTTCCAAATAACTCCAGCTATAGCCAAATAGAGTTACACATCAAGGGCTTAACTCAAAAAGTTTTCCAACACAACCCGTTATGACCAACTGCTTCCTTTTAAATATTTATTCCAAAGGTAATTTAGTGCGAACGTGAAGGAGCGCGATCCACTCAAGAACTTTTGGGGTGTAAATCCATACTCATAGCACAAACTAAAACAAGTTAGCCAAATCCAAAGGTTGGCACCAATCTCTACAAGCTTAGGGAAACTCTAAAACACAACATAAGGAATATGTTGACCGAACGCATTCAACCAAAAATGGCAAACAACCAAACCAGTTTAAAAGCTTTTAAACACAAGCTCAGCATAAAAAGAACCATCTCTGGTATTCCACTACGCTTTCCATTAAAGACTTCAATAATCACTAATTACTCCTTGAGGAGCCCCATCATGATTCAACCAAAACTACACAACAGGTTCTTTCTCTAATTACCTTTCCCAACACTTATAAATAAAG
This sequence comes from Rhipidocladum racemiflorum, assembly GCA_036346355.1. Lineage (NCBI taxonomy): Eukaryota > Viridiplantae > Streptophyta > Magnoliopsida > Poales > Poaceae > Rhipidocladum > Rhipidocladum racemiflorum. The sequence continues at coordinate 14,888,130 of CM070591.1, read as the reverse complement.
TTTATGATGCTTATCAACAAGACATCGAACCAACACTACCTCATCCTAATCTCCACAGACACACACTTAACAATTAACATCATGTTCTCAATTTAAAGCATACTACTTGAACAACTACTTTAGCCTGATCAACCTATTAATTTTTATACCATGCATACATCAATTTCTCAACATTCGAAACTTAATCAATTAATCAAAGATTTCAACAAGTGAATATCATCTCCACAAGACAAAAGTTCGTAAACATGATTCTAAGGTATACACTCATTAAGGATTAAATTCTACATCATGTTAATTATCCATGGTTCACTCCATCACAACATGTTAATAATAACCTCCATTTTAACAATGGCTTCCAAGAAGTAATCTAAACAATTACCACCACTACTGAGTCATCAATATCAATAAATGGGCATAATCATAAAAACAACTACATTGTTTTTAGTTACACTATCCATATATCATAACAAATTGTCACTACACAACATACTCCAACTATTAAAAATAAATTTAATAGGTTAGACCATTCCAAAGCTTTAGCAATGTCATAAACAGCAAATCATATGTCTTTACAATTGACATCGATACTAGCATTGTAGGAACACAACTGCATACTTCAAATTATACTAATAGTTTGCAACAACGACATAAATAGCAATTCTAGTCAACTTCCAAGTTAAGGTCATAAGCCAGCATGATTAAATTTCTCTACTAACACATTAAGCTAGAACATCTTTACACAACCGACAAAGTTTCTCTAATAGTAATAGTAGTTTACATCATCTTAATGTTCTCACTACGCATCAAGGTTTAAAACTTTAAACATTATCGAGGGTCATAAGCACTTTTAAAGCAAAGCAACAGATTCGAAGCATGTACGTTAACACATTTAATCATTCTCGCCAAGACTACTCTACGACTCTAGTAATCTATTTATTCTCAAGCTAAAGATAACAATTATATTTAATTGATTCAACTCACAAATTAACTTAGGAGTGCATCATATCCGTAAACCATATTGTTACATACTACATAACGTGCTAAACAACAATTCTCACTATTGACAAATAATCTCAATCAAAAGACTACTTACTCTGTTTACAGCATTTTAGTTTTAAAACTCATCCCAAATTCATAAGGAAACATTGACTCTCAAAATTGCAATGAGACAAACCAAAACTTGGTCATGCAAAGGAATTTTCCAAAACACTTTTAAATCTCAAAGACTACGGTGGGAACCAACCGATCAAATAAACCTTTGCAAATAAAACCCTAACACCAAACCCCAATCTTTCACGAAACAAGAAGGGTTTTTCAAGGATGATTTCTTAAACCAGTAAAAATAACGAAATCAAACACCACGTACTACTACAAAGCCACAGAACTTCAGCAGCGGCCAGTGTCCGCACAACTCATAAAAACTCCTTTTACCTCGGAGAAAGACAAACACAGGAATAAATTGAATGCTTTTTCCCATAAAGCAATCAACGAACTAAACATCAAAACTGTAAAGGCGCCCAAAAGAAGCGCAACACTAGACTCCTCTTCTTCGTCTTCAGCCAAAGAAGACAGAACCACACACCGCAAACGACACAATCCGCGCAAACCCAACACTTTTCATTTGATTCAACTCAACTAAAGCCAAGAAAAGCAACGAAAACCGACCGTCAGAACGGCAAAGAACATACGAAGGAATCCACCACCAACTCTTCTATTTGACTCCAGTCATCTACCCGATCAACGACAGAAATGATAAGCACTCTTCTCCTACAGGGTTAATAGTTCTTCGGTGATGGCGCTAACCGGCCACACCGTCAAACCTCACCCTTACTATGAAATAAGAGAGGTGACTGAAACCCCACTTTTATCACCACAACAGGAAAAAAATTCAATCATTTATCTCATAGACATAGCAACGTACTATATCAAATATAGCATTTAGCAACAAGGCTTAAATACAACATTTAAGCGTAAGGAAACGATACCCATACCCTTTTCCTACTGTGCATCCATTGTGCACGGCCAAGGGAGGAGGGAGGGAGGGGTGGCGGCTAGGGCACTTGGGGGTGGGGAGGGGGCGCACAAGGGGGCAGCAAGGGGGTGGATGTCCCAAGGGGCAGGGAAACCCCCCTTTTACCAGCCCTAAGCCCCTTTCCTAATCCTAAATGGATTCCCACTCTATCCCACCAAAGCCCACAACCCCCTCTTTAAGGCCCAAACTCCCCCGGGAAGGCCCAAAACCCCGGAAACGGTCCGGAAACGTTATAAACCTTCATACCCTATGGTTTTAACCTTATTTCCACATCTCATACTATTTTTGACCAAATCATGCACGTTAAATAAGGTTACGACACTTCGTGGTGTCACAACACTTCAAACGGCCCAAAAACGCGAGTAAACCTCAAGCCGAAAGGTTTTAATCTCTAATTTCACATTCTATAATGTCACACCATACTGTAGTGTCACAACTTCCTCCCGTACAGAGCCTCGAACGGTGCCATCTTCAAACTAGCATGATAATTGTTATTATATGCAAATTCCACATAGGGCAAGTTCTGATCCCATGAACCTTTATAAGTCAGAGCACAAGCTCTCAGCATACTTCCAATATTTGATTTATTCTTTCCGTCTGTCCATATGTTTGAGGATGGTAAGCGGTACTGATGTTCAAATTCGTACCCAAAACCTCATGCAACTTCTGCCAAAATCATGAGGTAAACTGGGAACCTCTGTTAGACACGATTTTCTTCGGCACTCCGTGCAAACACACTATTCTGGCCATATATAACTCTGCGAGTTTGTCACCAGAGTAGGTTGTCTTCACCGGAATGAAATGCGCCACTTTGGTTAATCTGTCCACAATGACCAAGATGGAATCATACCCAGATTTGGTTTTGGGTAATCCTGTAATAAAATCCATTCCAATTTCTTCCCATTTCCAGACAGGAACTTGCAAAGGCTGCAATAGACCGGCTGGTTTCTGATGTTCGGCTTTGACCAACTGGCAAACATCACAACGTGCCACGAAGTCAGCAACTTATTTCTTCATATTGGACCACCAATACTTTTCTTTCAAATCCGCATACATCTTGGTACCTCCCGGATGAATGGAATATACTGAATCATGAGCTTCTTTCAACACTACATCCTTGGTTTCTTCTTGGTTGGGGACTACTATTCTTTTCCTGAACCAAATCGTCCCTTTTTCATCTTCCGAAAATCCTGGGCGTTTCCCTTTCTTCAAGCCATCTTTTAGGCATGCAATACCCTTATCATTCTTTTGAGCCTCTCTGATCTGGTCTTCTAGGGTCGATTTCACTTCAACATTGAAGATGCAACCTTCATTCACCAATTCCAAGTTAAGGCGTTGGAATTCTTCCTGAAGCGCTGGTTGATTTTCCTGTACCATAATGTTGTTGCAGTAACCTTTCCTGCTCAATGCATCCGCAACAACATTAGCTTTTCCAGGGTGGTAATGGATTCCAACATTATAATCTTTTACCAGTTCCAACCATCTCCTCTGCCTCAAATTGAGATCGGATTGGGTGAAAATGTACTTTAAACTCTTGTGATCCGTATAGATCTCACACCTATTGCCGATCAGGTAATGCCTCCAAATCTTGAGTGCATGCACAACTGCGGCTAACTCCAAGTCATGAGTGGGATAGTTTTCTTCATGAGGTCGCAGTTGTCTTTAAGCATAGGCTATAACTTTTCCTTCTTGCATCAAAACACATCCAAGACTTTGTTTTGAAGCATCACAGTACACTTCGAAATCCTTATGGATATCTGGCAGAACAAGCACTGGGGCTGAAGTTAACCTCTTCTTCAACTCCTGAAAACTTTGATCACAAGACTTAGTCCATTCAAACTTCTTCTCTTTCTTTAAAAAGCTGAGTGAGAGGTCTTGCTATCCTCGAGAATCCTTCAATAAATCGCCGATAATAACTGTCTAACCCAAGAAAACTTCTGATGTCTGGGACCGACTTGGGTTGCGTCCAATCCAAAACATCCTTCACTTTTGCCGGATCCACTACTACTCCTCCAGCAGAAATAACATGACCCAGGAAAGAAACTTCCTTCAACCAAAAGTCACATTTGCTAAACTTAGCATAAAGCTGATGCTCTCTTAACTTTTCCAGAACTATCCTCAGAGGATCTTCATGTTCTTTTCGACTCTTGGAATAAACAAGAATGTTGTCAATGAAGACTACAACGAACTTATCTAAATATTCCATGAACACCTTATTCATCAAGTTCATGAAATAGGAAGGGGCATTTGTTAATCCAAAAGACATCACTGTAAACTCGTACAGTCCATACCGGGTAGTGAATGCTGTCTTCGGAATATCTTCTTTCCTTATCTTCAACTGATGATATCCCGATCTTAAATCTATTTTGGAAAAGACCTGAGCTCCTTTTAACTGATCAAACAGATCATCTATCCGAGGTAACGGATACTTGTTCTTTATTGTGACCTCATTCAAAGACCTGTAGTCTATGCACATCCTCAGACTACCATCCTTCTTCGTGACAAAGATTGCTGGCGATCCCCAAGGCGACGAACTGGGCCTGATGAATTCTTTTTCCTGCAGTTCTTCAATCTGCTTCTTCATCTCTACCAACTCATTGGAAGGTAGCCGGTAAGGTCTCTTTGAGATTGGAGCCGTACCAGGTACAAGCTCAATCACAAACTCGACATCCCGATTTGGTGGCATACCGGGCAAATCCTCTGGAAACACATCCGGGTACTCATTGGAGATCGGCACATTCTCCAACGATGCACCTTTCAGACAATTCAGGGTACTACCCCCCTTAGAGGAAAGATTAGACAAGAACTCCACTCTAATCCCCTCAGGGCTGGTAAGAGAGATAGCTCTACTCGCACAGTCTATCTGACCATTATACTTGGTTAACCAATCCATTCCAAGGATTACTTCTATACCCTTAGTATCCAATAAGATTAAGTTCGCTAGGAACTTTACCCCTTTTATAATAATATCCATTTTCGGGCAAACAGCAGTTGTTCTTAATTCTTTACCAGGGGATTGCACTAATAAAGGGTTTCTTAACTAAACTGTATCCCAATCATGCTTTTTAACCAAGTATTCTGATATGAAGGAATGTGTTGCACTAGAATCAAACAGAACTGAAGCAGGTACTGAGTTGACATAGAACTTACCATAGACCACATCTGGCGCATCTTGAGCCTCCTCAGCAGTGATATGGTTCACACGCCCTCTTGCGGCAGTCCTAGGCGTGCGCGGGGTCTACGGGGTACCTCTCCCTTGAGCTGGTGCAGGAGCACGGGCTGGTGTAGATCCTAAGTTAAACCTCACTGGGGTCACCGGCTGACACTTCTGCGGGCAATTGTTGGCATAGTGTCCCATCTCTCGGCAGTTGGAGCACTGAACTCCTGCCATTGCAGTACTGCTCTTCTGGGCTTGTATAGGCCCCCGGATTGGCTATCCGGAAACCCCTGTGTATTTCTGTACTAGTCCCAGATCAGTAGCTAGTACACACAGTCAAAAGTGATGAATCAACAACCATATCACGAATACATATAATTAAATAAGAATAATACCAAATAAAAGCAAAGACCTTATGGTCAAGGTTTACCATTACGGCTTGAACAAGCTGAACAACTTGAACAACCGCAGCGGAAGACGGAAACACCAAAGCGACCCATCCAAATGCCCACAGGCAATCGAGTGGGGAGCGCGCCCTAGTCGTTGGAAGTCTTGAACAGCTTCTTTCACTTCTGAGAGAGGATTAGAATGTAGCACGTGAGTACATAAAGTACTCAGCAAGTCTGGGAAATTATGCATAATGTAGGCTATCCAAAGATGGCTTAATATGGTTCTTTTGCATAAAGCCAAGTTTCATCAAATCATACTTGTTAATAAGTTTCACAAAGCATATTTGAGCAATTCTTTTTAATAATTGAATTATGTAATACTGTAGTGAAGGTTCTAACCACCACTCACTAGTATACAGGCTCTATCCGCCACATCTCAACAAAATCAGGGTTCAATCCAATCACATGGCTCTATCTGCCACGGTTCACAAAATCAGGTTCCTTCCACCTACCTGGCTTTAGCCGCCAGAAGCACACCCGGGAGTTCAAACTTCTCTCGGATCCCAAAACAAACCAGTATTTAGTTTGAAACCAAAAACCAAAATCTACCAGTATGAAAGCATTCAGCAAGCTTTGCCTTTGACCGTAGGCGCGGCTATTCGAATAGTTTTAACTCTGCAGAGGCGTACAACTTTACCCACAAGACATGATATTCCCTTAGTGCCATGCAATTAGCACACTTCCTTGGCTGTGCCGGCAGGGATATCATGACAAGGCCTTTACAATGTATCTACCTAACTTGACCCACCCGCTGAGGTTTCACCGCTGTTAGGGTTCCCTCCGCCTAGTACAGAAGCCCCCTCTTGCGCCGTGTGAGAAAAACAACAGTGCCTCTTTCCGGCTCCCACATTCCACCGAGTGGTGAGTCTAAGTCAGGTTTCTACAAATTAGTTAGCCAGGTCGTGCCCACTTTGACATGTGGTTGTACGGTTATGCTTAGAATGGAGACAGTCATAAGCGTCGGTCCTTAATTGACTTGGGGTGGTACTTGCGCAATGAAAGCTAGCACTCCCTCCGCGCCCACCAGATAAACCATTCCGCCCCAGTCCAAAACCATTTTTCATTTTATTTTTTACTTTGTAAACCATTGGCAATACTCCTTGCCTATAACTTCAAACACAAGTTTTCAAGAGATAATTGAAATTCCCACCCATAGGTGAATGTTGACCGATAGCGAGGCTAAGCATTTCTACCGTACTATTCTATTCCACCAATAGTTTATTTTATAAAAAATAAAAAGCTCAGGGTTTGATTACAATCCCTATAATCATTTTTATAATCTCCAATAATCCTTCTATTGCCATAATTTGATAATCATAAGAATAATCCAATCCAGTAGGGTACTTTTACTATGTAAAGTTGATACTATGCCATCATAACTGTCGGGACCCCGAATTTGCAAATCCGGACCCTCTGTGTATTCAGCACTAGTCCAGGAACACGCTAGTGCACACAGTCTTAACATCGGCAAATATCACAATCATACCACTCGATACTAATAAGGTACTTTATTTAAGTAGTCAAACTGGTTACTCGACCTTATGGTCAAGTTACAAATATACGCCTCGCAGGGCGAAACTTAATAAAAGAGAGAAAATAGCAGCGGAAAATAAGATAACTTCGTGGCGCCATCCAGTATACCACAGGCAACTGACTGGGCTCGCTCCCTAAGTAGACGGTTCCTCTGGAAGCTCCTCCTCCAAAGCTGGTGTAGATTCTTCCTCAACTGGTGTTGTATTGTGGCAAGGGTGAGTACTTGGTACTCAGCAAGTCATGCACAGAATGCAACTAATATACTACATGCATGGCTTGGTACAAGGAATAGCTCAAGGTTTATTTGCAGTAAGAGCATTTCACAAGTAGCATAAGTAGATTCGAAAGCAGTAGAAATAAGTAAAGCATAAATAACTTTTCAAGGAGTTTAGTAAACATCTTTCCCATCCTAATTCACATTTCCATCAACATCATTATTAATCCAACCCAACCTTTCAAGTCCAAGTTATTTTTGAGAAAGTCTAACCCTTGACTGTAATTCCCGAGCGATGTCCAATACCGCGGACACGGCCAATCGAATAGATTATACACTCTGCAGAGGATATGCACTTTACCCACAAGATACAGTCAAACACCACAAAGGCGAGTTCCCGTAACAAAGTCTTTCGGAAACTTCTAACAATACAAGTGAGCCTCCCCGGTTATTGCACACTAACCCTTCCCTTAGCTAAGGCGAAGTTTAGGACAATCAACCGTTAGATGGGTACCTGGCCTCAGCCCCGGTACGCTCCCCCGTACAACTTACAAAAAGGGTGTAGTTGACCTCCTGAGGTCCCACAGGTACGTCATTAGCAACTTAATCAACTAGGTCCGTCCCATTACAGACATGTGGTTGCACGTTTGACCCAGTTCAAAGGCTTGCAAGGTGAAGTCCTTAGGGTGACTAGGGCATGACTACCCGAAGAACCAAACCAACATTCCCAATGCCACAACTGGCCCACCTGATTATTCTTGCCACATGCCCCGGTCGAAAAACTATTTATCAAACCCCAGTTGATTACCATGCACCACGTGCCATCAACATCACATGATACCTTTCCAAAACAGGTTCAATATATCATTAAGTCAATATTAACATTTGATTGTCCAAAATCATGTCATGAGCACGTAGCAGGTCTAAGCAGTATACTACAACGGTCTAAAATCCCATGTTGGCAATTTATTAATGTCCAACTAGTAAACCACAACTAGGGTGACAAGGGGTCATGGCACATATTTAAGTAATCAAGGTGTCATACAGCAATTTGGTATTTATCTAATTCCCCAGAATTAAATAAAGTATTTTCTAATTGATTTAGCATGCAATAGATTAAATCAAAATAGGTTTCAAAATAGGATCAACATGGTCAAAGCACAACTTGCCTTCAAAAAGTACTTGCTCTTGGTCTTGAGTTGGATCCTGAATCAATACTTCTCCTTCGAATCCTTCCGGCACTTCAACGTCTACTCGTAAAGCGTGCAAATAGCAATACACGAATAAACAATAGGCAAAAAGTGTCCAAACATCCAAATAAAATCCATAAACAGAGAGAACATAATTTTATGAATTTTTAGGAACTGCAATCGTCAAATTCGGAGTTAAAATGCAAAAGTTATAACATTTTGAAGTTTAAATAATCAATTAAATAATATTACAGAGGAAAACTTTAGTCCAAAAATTAAATAAAATTCATAATTAGGTAGGTCTCAATTTTATACAAATTTAGAAATTTGAATCACTCAAATCGGAGTTGAAACGCAAAAGTTATAAGCATTTGAAGTTTGAATCAAAATCTGAAATCATTATTTTGAATTAATAAATCATTTTCTTTTTCGGAAATTAATTATTGCGTCAGCCTGGACACGTGGCAGCCTCTGATTGGCTGGCTGACGTCAGCCGGTCCATGGGCTTAGCCCACGGCTTGGCTCGGTCCACCGTGGAATCGGTCCACGGCTTACGTGAGACTGACAGGTGGGGCCACTCGGGTGACGTCACTGCTGACGTCAGCGGGGCTCAGCCCACGGTGCTGACAGGTGGGACCCACTGTGACGTCATGGGTGACGTCAGCGCACGGCTGGGACAGCCGCTGACATGCGGGCCCGCCATGACGTCAGCGTGACGTCATGGTGCAGTGTGGCTGGGCCGCTGACATGCGGGCCCCGCGTGTCAGCGTCACACGCACGCGCGCGTGGACGGCGCTGACCGCGGTGGTCAGCCTCCCGCACACGTGGCTCAATCTCGGCCGTTGATTTGAAAATCAACGGCCCAGATTGGATCTGGACTCACGCGTTTGGGGTGAACGCGTTTGATCTGGACCGTTGGATCTAGATCCAACGGTCGAGATTGGATCTGGGATTTTTGGACGGGATCTCACCGTGAGATGACGTGGCGTGATCCTAACCGTGCGATGGTGATCCGACGGTCCCACGGCTTCAAAGTCGGCGATGGCGCTGGCGGAGCTGGCTGGCCGGAGCTGGGGACGGCGACACGGGCAACGGCGTTTGCGGGCTCCTCCGGCGAGGTGAGAGGTCTCCTCCGACGCGGCTTGACCTCCCGGTTCTGGATCTGACCTCAACGGCGGCGGAGGACAACGGACGGCGGCGGAACGAAGCAAAAACCGTGGCGGCTCCTTAGATCAACTACGGCGAGCTCTAGCGGGGTGACGGCGGCGGCGCCGGCAGCGTGGGTTAGGGCTACGGGTGCGTAATGAAACGGGCTTCATGATGGCGGCGACGGCGCAATAAATAGATCCCTCGGCGTCCGTGAAACGCACGGAAACCGAGACCTCCTCCGTTGCGGCGGCGACTCGGATTGGATGACGTGGCACGCGCACAGCCGTTGGATCGAGATCCAACGGTGCGTGAGTTTGGGTTCGGGTCGGACTCGGGTGAGCTGGCTGGCTCGGTCGGGCTCGGGTCCGGCGACGTGGCTCAATCGTGGCCGTTGGATCTGAATCCAACGGTCACGCGGTTAGGGCTCGGCCGAGTGGGTTCGGTCGAGTCACGTGACTCGGGTCGGACTCGAACTCGAGTCTAACTCGGGCTCGGTCGGATGAACAGTAACCGACTCGGTTTGATTTTCCAGTGAATAAATAATCAAATTAATTCCCAGTAATTCATTTAATTCATTAAAAATAGCAAAAGACTCAGAAAAATTCCAGAAAAATTCTGGAAAATACTTTGGGGCATTTTGGACTCAAATAAAATATTTCCAACAAAATTTTATTTGCAAAGTTAAATTCTTTAATTATTTCAATATGGAATAAATTCAAATTAAATCCAAATAAATTCCAGAAAATTCCAAAAATTCACCAAAGAGCCAAATCACACATGAACTTAAGAAAAGCAAAATTTTGGGGTGTTACAAACCTCCCCCCCTTAATAGAATCTCGTCCCCGAGATTTAGGGCTAACTAAGAAATAGGTTCGGAAATTCTTTCTTCAAATCCTCTTCGCGCTCCCAAGTCGCTTCGCTTTCTTCATGATTGCTCCACTGAACTCTACAGAAACTGGTTGACTTGTTCCTCGTTTCTCGATCCATCGTGTCTAGAATCTTCACGGGATGCTCGTTGTACGTCAAATCTTCTTGCAACTCAATTGACTCTAGCGGTGTCTGTTCCTCAGGTACTCGGAGACACTTCTTCAACTGGGACACGTGGAACACGTCATGCACTCCTGCTAATGACTGCGGTAACTCCAGCTGGTAAGCAACTTCGCCTCTGCGGCTCAAAATCTTAAATGGTCCAACATATCGGGGTGCAAGTTTCCCTTTGGCATGGAACCTCTTAACTCCCCTGAGAGGCGTAACTCTGAGGTATACAAAGTCTTCTAGTTCAAAACTCAAATCCCGGTGACGATTGTCAGCATAACTCTTCTGTCGTGATTGGGCTATCTTCAACCTTTCCCTAATCATGGCAATCTGCTCTTCAGCTTCTTGAAGTATATCAGGCCCGAAGACACGGCGCTCGCCGTTCTCATTCCAGTTTAATGGCGTCCGACAAGGTCGTCCATACAGTGCCTCAAAAGGTGACATCTGTAAACTAGCCTGGTAACTATTATTGTAACTGAACTCGGCATACGGCAAACTCTTATCCCAAGAGGTAGCATAAGCTAATGCACACGCTCTTAACATATCCTCCAGAATCTGATTGACTCTTTCGGTCTGTCCATCCGTCTGCGGATGATAGGTCATCTTGAAGTTCAAACGGGTTCCCATGGCTTCATGTAGCTTATTCCAGAACCTTGAGGTAAATTGGGTACCTCTGTCCGATACAATCCTCTTTGGCACTCCGTGCAAACAGACGATCCTGGTCATATACAACTCTGCTAACTTATCTCCCGAGTAAGTGGTCTTCACGGGGATAAAATGGGCGACTTTGGTCAAGCGATCCACTATAACCCATATAGAGTCATAACCTCCTTGAGTTTTCGGCAAACCGGTAATGAAATTCATTCCGATTTCCCCCCATTTCCACTCAGGTATTTTCAAAGGCTGCAACAATCCTGCTGGTCTTTGATGCATTGCCTTGATTCTCTGGCATACGTCGCACAATGCAACATGCTCGGCAACTTCACGCTTCAGGCTCGGCCACCAGAATCTCTTCTTCAAATCCTGATACATCTTGGCACTTCCTGGGTGAATTGAATACTTGGAGTCATGGGCTTCCTCCAAAATCAGCTGTTTTAATTCCTTCTTGTTGGGCACACAAATCCGATCCTTCATCCATAACGTGCCTTGCTCATCCATCTTGAAGTCCTCTGCCTTGCCTTCATCCTTGATGGACTTAATCCTGCGGATCTTGTCATCATCCTTCTGTCCTTCTCGGATCTGATCCTCTAGGGTAGGCTTTACTTCCAATGCGGCCAAGAATCCGCTAGGTACCACCTCAATCTTCATTCTCTGGAAATAGTTCATTCTGACTTGTGGCTAGCAACACACTCACGGTATGGCTTTTCCGACTCAAGGCATCGGCAACTACGTTGGCCTTCCCGGGATGGTAATGGATTACAACATTGTAGTCCTTGATCAACTCTAACCATCTCCTCTGCCTCATGTTCAGGTCTGATTGGGTGAAGATGTACTTAAGACTCTTATGGTCTGTGTATACTTCACATCTGTTTCCAATCAAATAGTGACGCCATATCTTCAAGGCATGCACTACGGCAGCTAACTCTAGGTCATGCGTCGGATAATTCTCCTCATGCGGCCTCAACTGCCTCGATGCATAAGCGACGACCTTTCCATTCTCAGACAAGACACATCCAAGTCCTTGGCGCGATCGCGTCACAATAAATATCAAAGCTTTGATTGACGTCGTAGGACTAACTGCTGATCTTGATGTCAATCGCTTTTTCAGTTCTTGAAAACCTTTCTCGCACTCTGGCGTCCATGCAAACTTCTTCTCCTTTTTCAGCAATTGCGTAAGAGGTTTCGCAATTGTCGAAAAGCCTTCAATGAAACGGCGATAGTATCCTGCCATTCCAAGGAAACTTCTGATCTGGGTTACGGTCTTCGGCTGCTCCCAATGTAACACGGCTTCTACCTTGCTTGGATCTACGGCGACTCCTTCTGCGGTCATTACATGTCTGAGGAATTCCACCTTGTCCTTCCAAAAATCACACTTGCTGAACTTGGCAAAGAGTTGCTGTTCCCTCAGCTTTTCCAAAACTCGCCTCAAGTGCTCTGCATGTTCATCCTCTGTCTTGGAGTAGATTAGGATATCATCTATGAACACGACAACAAACTTGTCCAAATATTCCATGAACACCTTATTCATCATATTCATGAAATATGCTGGCGCATTCGTCAGACCAAAGGACATAACTGTAAACTCGTAATGTCCATATCTTGACGAGAATGCGGTCTTCGGAATATCCTCTGATCTGATCTTCAACTGGTGGTATCCCGATCTCAAATCAATCTTGGAGAAGACTCCGGCTCCTCTCAACTGATCAAACAGATCATCGATTCTGGGTAGCGGGTACTTATTCTTTACGGTGACTTCATTGAGTGCACGGTAGTCAATGCACATCCTGAAACTCCCGTCCTTCTTCTTGACAAACAACACTGGCGCTCCCCACGGCGACGAACTTGGTCTAATAAATCCTTTCTCCATTAGCTCTTCAAGCTGTTTCTTCATCTCTACCAATTCTTCGGTGGACATCCGATAAGGTCTCTTTGCTATCGGTGCTGTACCAGGTACAAGCTCTATCACAAACTCTATGTCTCTGTCTGGCGGCATACCAGGTAGATCCTCCGGAAAAACATCTGGGTACTCATTCACTACTGAGACATCCTCTATGCTGATTGCCTTGGTACTGTTAACCATCAACTGTCCATCTCTAACGGCAGTAGCTTGAAATTCCACTTTCTTTCCACACGGGCTCTCAACTGAGATAGTCCTTCGTCCACAATCCAATACGGCCTTGTGCTTGGATAACCAATCCATTCCCAAAATGACATCTAAGGTCTGGGTCTCCAAAATAATAAGGTTCGCTAGGAACTCTATCCCATCTATTAGTATTCTCACCCCAGAATATCCTACTTCCGTTAGGAGTTCGGAACCAGGGGTTTGAACTAAAAGCATGCATCTAAGTCTTGCAATCTCCAACTCATTTCTAGCAGCAAAGCCTTGAGAAACAAACGAATGCGAAGCTCCAGAATCAAACAAAACTGTTGCAGTTACTGAGTTAACAAGTAACTTACCCAGTACGACGCCCGTAGCATTCTGCAGTGCATCTGCGGTGACATGGTTGACTCGGCCTCTCACCACTGTCTGGGGTGTGGCTCCTGGTGCTGGCGTCCTGGCTGGTGTGGATCCTAGATTGAAGCGAACTGGGGTCACTCCTGCTGTCTTCTTTGGACTACTGTTGGCAAAGTGTCCTGGCTCGTTGCAGTTGTAGCAGCGTCTCACTGTTCCTTGCTGACTGCCTGGCGTGGCGTTTCTGGCTGGTGCTGGGGTCTGATAGTTCTGATTGACGGGTCTTGGTGCTGGTGACGGTGTCCTGGTTGCATTCTGTGGCTGGAATCTGAAAAACTGATTTGGTGCAACTCTCAAACGCTGTTGCGTTCCCTGGCGCGATCCCTGCTGTTGCATCCTGCGCTTCCTGTTCTCATCCAGTTCCTTGCGCTTGTCCTCAAGAATAAGCGCCTTATTCACCAACTCTTGGAAATCTGGAAAGGTGTGGGTGATCAATCCCACCTGTAGTCCTGAGTTAAGTCCCTTCATGAAGCGAGACTGTCTGGCCTTATCTGTCGCTACATCCTCAGGTGCGTAGCGTGCTAGCTGTGTGAACTTGTTTAGGTATTCGGCCACTGGCTGATTACCTTGCTTCAGTGCTCTGAACTCCTCCTTCTTGAGATCCATGATTCCTTCAGGCACGTTATACTGACGGAATGCAGCTGTGAACTCTTCCCAAGTGATGTCCTGAGGGTTCTCTTGCGTGGCACAGAAGTTCTCCCACCATTCGGCGACGGTCCCTTCTAACTGATGATTAGCGTAGAGTACCTTCTCATTTCCTATGCATTGAGCAATATGTAGCTTCCTCTCAATTGACCTTAACCAATCATCGGCCTCCAATGGATTGGCATTCCCAGAAAAAGTGGGTGGATGAGTCCTCATGAACTCTGACAGTCTTGTATTAGCGTTGCCTGATTGACCTGATTAGCAGTGGCCTGAGCAGTGACGTGCTGCATCTGTTGCATCATGGCATGCATCAACTGAGTCTGAGCAGCAAGAAAAGCTCCGAAATTCTGCATATCAACTGGCGGTGCTGGTGCTCCATCATTGGGGTTTTCTGTTGGGCGAGAACCACTCCCATTGCCTCCAAGGTTTCCGCGGGTGTTCACCATCTGTCGATTTGCTCTAGGTTTTAGAGATGAGAGGGAAACAAGAATAGACAAGTAATATGGAACTTATGCGGGGCGAAAGGTGTAACTTAAAGGTCCAACTTTATTATTTTAATCAATAGTAACTTGGTATGGTTGCTTACAATGCCTAGGGGCCTTGCAACACATACTGCACACTCAGCAAACAATGAAAATCCAAATCGAACTAACACAGGAGTCTAACGCCTAAAGGGTGACTCTTTATTCTGTGACGCAACTCGGCGAATGAGTCTCACTATAGAACCTACGCTCACTCATCGAGAAAACCTCCACGGCCTGGGTACGGATGCTGCGGCATGGGCGCGAAACGATTGCCATGTCCAGCAACTGTGTCATCTGTGGTAGTCGAAGAAGCAGTGTCCTCCTCAAGCTCTGGCTCCTCCGGGTCTCGCTCGTGTAGCTCGAGCATTGGTTCCGGCTCTGGTGCCTACAATGCCGTCTCTAACTCTCCAATCCTTTGCAGAAGGTGTGACACATACTCTTGAGCTTCCCGCCATCTGTTCTTCTCTGTCGTGATCTCCTTGCGGGCCTTCTGTAGCTCCTTGCTTGTATCATCGAGTACATCCTCCAGGGCGACAACAAGTCGTGCCAACTGTGTAACCATGGCATTCTCATCCTGAATCGCCTTCGGGTCAAGAAGGTTATTGCTGCGCGGGTGATAACGGAATACCGTGCTCTCCAATTCTCTAGCGTAGATACGGGTAATGTGCCGCATTGCTCGTCGTGACACCTCCTGGATACCCATCTGCATTGTAGACCTCCTGGCAGTGCAGTGTATCGGGCGATTGCCTGGGCCCTTCTTCCTAGCAGGTACTACAATCTTCACGTCGCAAGCCTTGATCAATCCTGCTTGTCTGATCACTTCCACTTGGTATTGCGGCTTCTCAAAATCTCCGAGAGTCTGTAGCATACGCCAAAGTTCTGCGGCGTGACCAACCTCCAGATCAACGTAGTTGAACTCTCCTTCCATCTGTCACAAGAGTGCTCACGTAAGAACTCGAAAATTTTAAATCGTGACAAGGTAAGGAAAAATTCAGCAAGGGACAAGAAAAGAGAGAAGGGGATAAGTCGAGAATTCATTTATTATCTTGACCTCTTTTAACTTTAGAAACTAGGTTTTATCCTCACTACGACCATTCTAACTATGGGTGAGCCTACAGTCAGTATGGCTCTGATACCACCTCTGTCGGGACCCCGAATTTGCAAATCCGGACCCTTTGTGTATTCAGCACTAGTCCAGGAACACGCTAGTGCACACAGTCTTAACATCGGCAAATATCACAATCATACCACTCGATACTAATAAGGTACTTTATTTAAGTAGTCAAACTGGTTACTCGACCTTATGGTCAAGTTACAAATATACGCCTCGCAGGGCGAAACTTAATAAAAGAGAGATAATAGCAGCGGAAAATAAGATAACTTTGTGGCGCCATCCAGTATACCACAGGCAACTGACTGGGCTCGCTCCCTAAGTAGACGGTTCCTCTGGAAGCTCCTCCTCCAAAGCTGGTGTAGATTCTTCCTCAACTGGTGTTGTATTGTGGCAAGGGTGAGTACTTGGTACTCAGCAAGTCATGCACAGAATGCAACTAATATACTACATGCATGGCTTGGTACAAGGAATAGCTCAAGGTTTATTTGCAGTAAGAGCATTTCACAAGTAGCATAAGTAGATTCGAAAGCAGTAGAAATAAGTAAAGCATAAATAACTTTTCAAGGAGTTTAGTAAACATCTTTCCCATCCTAATCCACATTTCCATCAACATCATTATTAATCCAACCCAACCTTTCAAGTCCAAGTTATTTTTGAGAAAGTCTAACCCTTGACTGTAATTCCCGAGCGATGTCCAATACCGCGGACACGGCTATTCGAATAGATTATACACTCTGCAGAGATTATGCACTTTACCCACAAGATACAGTCAAACACCACAAAGGCGAGTTCCCGTAACAAAGTCTTTCGAAAACTTCTAACAATACAAGTGAGCCTCCCCGGTTATTGCACACTAACCCTTCCCTTAGCTAAGGCGAAGTTTAGGCCAATCAACCGTTAGATGGGTACTGGCCTCGGCCGATGCGCTCCCCGTACAACTTACACAAAGGGTGTAGTTGACCTCACGAGGTCCCACAGTACGTCATTAGCAACTTAATCAACTAGGTCCGTCCCATTACTGGACATGTGGTTGCACGTTTGACCCAGTTCAAAGGCTTGCAAGGTGAAGTCCTTAGGGTGACTAGGGCATGACTACGAAGAACCAAACCAACATTCCCAATGCCACAACTGGCCCACCTGATTATTCTTGCCACATGCCCGGTCGAAAAACTATTTATCAAACCCCAGTTGATTACCATGCACCACGTGCCATCAACATCACATGATACCTTTCCAAAACAGGTTCAATATATCATTAAGTCAATATTAACATTTGATTGTCCAAAATCATGTCATGAGCACGTAGCAGGTCTAAGCAGTATACTACAACGGTCTAAAATCCCATGTTGGCAATTTATTAATGTCCAACTAGTAAACCACAACTATGGTGACAAGGGGTCATGGCACATATTTAAGTAATCAAGGTGTCATACAGCAATTTGGTATTTATCTAATTCCCCAGAATTAAATAAAGTATTTTCTAATTGATTTAGCATGCAATAGATTAAATCAAAATAGGTTTCAAAATAGGATCAACATGGTCAAAGCACAACTTGCCTTCAAAAAGTACTTGCTCTTGGTCTTGAGTTGGATCCTGAATCAATACTTCTCCTTCGAATCCTTCCGGCACTTCAACGTCTACTCGTAAAGCGTGCAAATAGCAATACACGAATAAACAATAGGCAAAAAGTGTCCAAACATCCAAATAAAATCCATAAACAGAGAGAACATAATTTTATGAATTTTTAGGAACTGGAATCGTCAAATTCGGAGTTAAAATGCAAAAGTTATAACATTTCGAAGTTTAAATAATCAATTAAATAATATTACAGAGGAAAACTTTAGTCCAAAAATTAAATAAAATTCATAATTAGGTAGGTCTCAATTTTATACAAATTTAGAAATTTGAATCACTCAAATCGGAGTTGAAACGCAAAAGTTATAAGCGTTTGAAGTTTGAATCAAAATCTGAAATCATTATTTCGAATTAATAAATCATTTTCTTTTTCGGAAATTAATTATTGCGTCAGCCTGGACACGTGGCAGCCTCTGATTGGCTGGCTGACGTCAGCCGGTCCATGGGCTTAGCCCACGGCTTGGCTCGGTCCACCGTGGAATCGGTCCACGGCTTACGTGAGGCCCGACGGTGGGGCCACTCGGGTAGCGTCACGCGGCGTCGTGGGGCTCGGCCACGGTCTTCGGCAGGTGGGACCTTTGTGGCGTCATGGGTGGCGTCGGCGCCGCAGCTGGGGCGGCCCGGCCGACATGGGCCCGCCATGGCGTCGGCGTGGCGTCATGGTGCGATATGGTGGGCGTGACATGCGGGCCCGGCGTGTCGGCGTCCTGCACGCCAGCGTGGGCGGCGACCGCGGTGGTCGACCTCCACACGTGGCTCAATCTCGGCCGTTGATTTGAAAATCAACGGCCCAGATTGGATCTGGACTCACGCGTTTGGGGTGAACGCGTTTGATCTGGACCGTTGGATCTAGATCCAACGGTCGAGATTGGATCTGGGATTTTTGGACGGGATCTCACCGTGAGATGACGTGGCGTGATCCTAACCGTGCGATGGTGATCCGACGGTCCACGAAGCTCGGGGTCGGCGATGGCGGCGCGGCGGAGCTGGCTGGCCGAAGCTGGGGACGGCGACACGGGCAACGGCGTTTGCGGGCTCCTCCGGCGAGGTGAGAGGTCTCCTCCGACGCGGCTTGACCTCCCGGTTCTGGATCTGACCTCAACGGCGGCGGAGGACGACGGACGGCGGCGGAACGAAGCAAAAACCGCGGCGGCTCCTTAGATCAACTACGGCGAGCTCTAGCGGGGTGACGGCGGCGGCGCCGGCAGCGTGGGTTAGGGCTACGGGTGCGCAATGAAACGGGCTTCACGATGGCGACGACGGCGCAATAAATAGAGCCCTCGGCGTCCGTGAAACGCACGGAAACCGAGACCTTCTCCGTTGCGGCGGCGGAATCCGGCGGCGACTCGGATTGGATGACGTGGCACGCGCACAGCCGTTGGATCGAGATCCAACGGTGCGTGAGTTTGGGTTCGGGTCGGACTCGGGTGAGCTGGCTGGCTCGGTCGGGCTCGGGTCCGGCGACGTGGCTCAATCGTGGCCGTTGGATCTGAATCCAACGGTCACGCGGTTAGGGCTCGGCCGAGTGGGTTCGGTCGAGTCACGTGACCTGGGTCGGACTCGAACTCGAGTCTAACTCGGGCTCGGTCGGATGAACAGTAAACGACTCGGTTTGATTTTCCAGCGGTTAAATAATCAAATTAATTCCCAGTAATTCATTTAATTCATTAAAAATAGCAAAAGACTCAGAAAAATTCCAGAAAAATTCTGGAAAATACTTTGGGGCATTTTGGACTCAAATAAAATATTTCCAACAAAATTTTATTTGCAAAGTTAAATTCTTTAATTATTTCAATATGGAATGAATTCAAATTAAATCCAAATAAATCCAAATAAATTCCAGAAAATTCCAAAAATTCACCAAAGAGCCAAATCACACATGAACTTAAGAAAAGCAAAATTTTGGGGTGTTACAAACCTCCCCCCCTTAATAGAATCTCGTCCCCGAGATTTAGGGCTAACTAAGAAATAGGTTCGGAAATTCTTTCTTCAAATCCTCTTCGCGCTCCCAAGTATACTAGGGCGACAAAGGATCATGGATAACAATATCAAGGAGGGATGGACAACCGGTATAACTAACAATCTAACGTTAAGATCATTCTTTAATAGAAATAGCGATGCAATTTGTAAAACATGGTAAAACAGTTATAAATTGTAGGATCAACATGCGTCAAGGAGACTTGCCTCGGCCACAGCGAGAATGTTGAACACTTTAAGTCCGGCGGCGGGATCGGCGATCGCGTCGGGGTCCCCGGCTACGCGCAAATCGAGGCAATAAATAAATAAAAGAAAATAAATAAAATCTAAAAATTATAAAAGTTATACTGGCAGGAAGATCTTGATTTTAGATGAACTTAGAAACTTGAACGGAGTCAATCGGAGTTCGGACGCAAAAGTTATGAGCTTCCGAAGTTGGAAATTGCTGGAAAATCAAGAAAAAAAGAAAAAGGTACTGTTTGCTACAGTAACTCGCGAAAAAATTGTTCCCCAGCCGAACCAAAGTTATAGAGCCCCCATTTTCGCATGGATTTGGACCAAATAAAATCATGGATTCTCTAGATAACATCCTTAGGGACTCAAAGGAGGAAGGAATTGAGTTGATTCTCACCGGAGGCGACGAATTTGACGACGAACGGAGCTTCGGCCGAAATGACAAAAACCCAAAATTCGTCTACAAAACTTGAGGGATCCTAAAATTGATTGTTGGGTTAGACTCTAGACTCAATCACGGTCACAAGGAACCAAGTGGCACGAAGAATGACCCATCGGGGAAGGATCTACAAGCATGAACTTGAAGAACAACGAAAAAGTGTGACACGGCTTCGGTTTTCTTGATCTCACGGGCACATGAGTGGAGTAGAGGGAAAAGGGGAGCACACTCCCGGAAAGGGGACTCTTATACGGAGTGAATGGAGGTGGTGGTGCGGCGTTTGGACGAGAAACGGCCGAGATAATGGCATTTGAACGGTTTTCGGTATTTCTTAAATGGGGCCGTTTCTGGCGAGCTTGACGTCTCATCAAGGCGGGGAATGGCAAGAGATCGTCGCCGCGGATCCAACGCAACCGACCGTTCGCATTTTGGAGTTGAAATGAGGGAGTTATGAGCAATTGAGTGCAACCCTAGCCATTGTTGGATGGATGAAGCTTCTCTGTTCTTGGAGTTGGCTGGAGGTTGAAGACGAACACTGTTCATGTGACACGTGGCGCTCTCCCATTGGTCCTCCTTTACGTGAATAAACCGCCCTAGAGAAAAATTAGGAAAAAGGGTCTAAAAATTCCGGGAAAATTCCTAGAACCATTTTAGAATATTTGGGACCCAATAAAATTGGTTTGGTTGAATTTGGATGAAATTTGTGGAATTGAATATTCGGGCGCGGATCAGAGGCATTAAACAAAAGCCGCGCGAGATAAAATAGGAATAGAGGCCCAAAAATCCGGGGAATGATTCCTAAAATCATTTTGGAATATTTTGAACACAATTGAAGTGGTTTGGGGATTTTTGGAGCATTTTTTTACTCGGGTGAAATTTCGGGTACCGGCGGGAACCGAAAAATTCAATTTTTCGACCGGAGGGGAATTAAATCCCGATTTTGGAGGGAAACGGATGCCAGGTTAATATAAACACCAAAGAAACTCCAAATTTTGAATTTAATTAATTTAAATTAGATTTTTCTCCAGAAAGCGAAAACTAGGGTGTTACAAACCTACCCCCTTAGAAAGAATCTCGTCCCCGAGATTCGGACGGAGAAAGAAAAAGATTGGAAAACTCTGCTCGAAGATCTTCTTCCTGCTCCCAGGTAGCTTTCTTTTCTGAATGATTGCTCCACTGAACCTCACAGAACTTGGTCACACGACTTCGAGTTCGGCGCTCAGCTTCATCCAAACTTCTGACGAGGTACTCAGGATATGACAGGTCTTCTTTCAATTCCATCTCTTCAAATGACCTCTGATGTTCGGGCACTGTGCTACCCTTGATTCCTGATGGCGGTTATCAGCATAGCTCTTCTATCCCGACTAGGCAGTCTTCAGATTTGCACGGATCTGTCTGACCTGCTCTTCGGCTTCTTTTAGAATATCAGGTCTACTGATTTGTCCATTATTGATCTCTCTCCCATACAAGGGTATTCCGCCTTTTCTTGCATACAGAGCTTCAAAAGGCGCCATCTTCGGCTTCGTCGGAGACTGTTGTTATTCTGATCCCACGAACCTTGACCTGTCAGTGCACCCTCTCTCAACGCATCTTCTAAGATCTGATTGATTCTTTCTGTTCGTCCATCGGTCGGGGGATGGTAAGCAACACTGGAATTCCCCTTGGTACCCCAAACTTTATACCACTTCTGTCAAAACCTCGAGGGGAACTGAGAACCTCGATCTGACACGTCCTCTTTGGGCGCACACTGAAAATGCCCTGCTTTAGCCACGGAAAGTTCCACAAGTCTATCACCAAATAGGGGTTATCTTCCATGGGACAAAGTGTGCAACTTTTGTCAATCTGTCCACACTACCCCACTTAGAAAGAATCATATCCGGACTTAGTTCCAAGGAGTTCAATGGTGAAATTCATTCTTATTTCTCCCCATAGTTTGGACGAGAACTATGGCTCTTCGGCCATCCTTTAACCATCCCAGTACTAGTGCCAAATTACAATTATGTTTCAAGAACTATCAACAGAATCCACTTCCACAATTATAATTCTTCCAAACCTTTATTGATAACAATACTGACGATTACATCTTACAGATTGATCATTACACAACTCTTTTATTTATTCTTTAAAAGAGGTAGGGTACTACTGAAGGTACCATCTACTAACATCCATTAATAATGTCAAGTTTCATTTGTCTCTTCTTCAACTTCAGGGATCAGGGGCAGACCCGACGTCCTATATCGCAGAACCTGTGATAGAAGTTTCCGATTGCGCCTCCCACCTGCTTCTAGGGTTATGGTCAGAAGAAGAACAGCATCCAGGATGTGGGGGTTTGAAGTAGACGTCTGCCATCCTTGCATCATTGGTGGTACTCCCGATCCTGGGGTCTTGATTAAGGTTGTTTCTTGTGCTTGGTTGAGTTGAACTTGGTTCACACAAAGCCGGGACTTAGTGGCAACACCTTGCTCTTGACTTACTATCTTCCTTTTGCGGGAATCTGGGTGATGACAGTTGTCTTCCAGGGAGACTGCTTTGCCTTTGCCAGCTTGAGGACTCGTCGATACTTGGTGCAGCTTAGAAGGTGCTTCCACACAGACTTCTGAGGCTGGAACTGTTGGTGGTGCTGCAACCTCTTGTTTTCCCAAGGGATATTGTTTCACATAATGCCCTTCCCTGCCACAAAAGTTACAGACCTTGTACTGAATCTCCTTTCTTCGAGGGCACTTACTGAACCGGTGTCCAGTTCTGTCGCTGTTCCTACAATGGATATTTTCTTTTGCCTTGCCCTTTTGGGGACATCTATAAGTGTAACATCCCAAAATTTGGGTTTTCAAAAATTTTGGTTTAGTTTAGCTTCCCCAAAATTTTCGTTGATTTTCTCGCATTTATAAAGCTTGATTTGAATTTTCTAAAAGCTAAAACAATTTAATTTGATTATTCTAAACCCCAAATAAAATTTATTTTATTTTATTTGGATTCCTTGTGCTTCAAGAAGTTCTTCTGTAATTTTTGAGATTTTTCGGAGCTCGTTTGCTATTTATTGGATTCAATTGAATTTGATTTGTATTAAGCCCTTTTGTTAAAATTAATAAATTATTTGGAAAAGTTTATATAAATTTTTGTTGAAAATATTTTATTTGAGTTGGAAATGTCTCAAAATATTTTCTAGAATTTTTCTAGAATTTTTCTGGTATTTTTAGTGCCTCTATTGAATTATTTGATTTATTGGAATTGTTTTTATTCGGAAATGCTGCAAATTTCGAAAATTGCTTTGGGCCTTTTCCTCCACTCCTCCCGTCAGCCCACCCCGCCGCTTGGGCCTCGCCTCCACGCTGGCCGCCCACTGGCCCCGCTGCCCACCTTGGCCACCACTCCTCCCACGCCGCCGGCCGGGCGAAAGCACCCACGCGCTGCTGCCGCCCACCGAGCGCTGGGCCAGGCCAGGCCAGCCAGCACCCGCCGCCACGTGTCGGACTCCCGGTCGGCCACGTCGCCGGATCCGTCCCATGCACGGTAAGTGCTCGATAAAATGCCCAAACCGACCCAAACACCTCCAAACGCGTCCAAACTTGATTTTTCTTGATCTAGCCTCTTCCCCAAACCTATATAAGTGCCCCTAGACCTCTCCCACGGATATACAACCTCCGGATCATCTCCAAAACTCCGAGATCCATCCAATGTCGCCCGAACGTCGCCCAACGCCGGCCGAACTTTGGAGCCGCGTCCCGGGCAACTCGTCGACTCTTTTCGAGATCCGTCTTCTCCGTGGTGTGCCACAAGGTACCATCTACTTGCTGTCCAAAATTCAGCCAATTTGGTCCACGGGATCAAAAGTTACGGCCGTTTCAATCTCGAATCTTGCCGAGGCCATAACTCCCTCAATTTTTCGAGTTTGACGGTGAAATTTTTTGTGTAGACTCCTGGGGATGTCTTCTACAGGATGCACATCTTGCCCCAAGGTTTTGCCCTCTGGATTTGGCGCAGAAAAATAAATTCTCCGTTTAGACTGCGTTCCAGACAGCGGCAAACTTCCTCGCGCGTCCCCCGCTGTTCCAGAAGGTATTTCTTCGAGCCACCTGCGTCACGGTGTGCCTCTTGGTCCCATCTAGCTCTCGGTCAAATTTCGTTAAGTTCCGATCATTATTCTAGAAGTTATGGCCGTCCAAAGTTTTGATCCGAAACCCGTTAATCGCCAGTTTGTGATTAATCCGGAAGGGCGCCGCAAAATCCGCCTATACCGTTGAGATCGTCTCGCCGCGTTCTACGCAGTAGACATTCTCCCTTTGCCATCCCATCCTCCGGAATTTTTTTTATATATTTAGGCCACCGTTTGCCGTCGCCGCGCGTCGCCTTTTGACGCCGGTTATTTTGGTTCGCTCCGGCCGTGTTGTCGCGTCCGTAGGATCATCTTGTACTGTTTTGGTCCATCTTTAGAGTTCTTTTGGTCTCCGTTTGCCGAGAAGCCCGATTCCGGCCTAAACCCGTCGTCTTTCAACCTAGCCCGTGCCGTCGGTTCGCGCACCGGTTAGCCGTCCTTGGTAGCGTTCTACCGCGGCCATGTCGTTGCACCGACGGTCGCTACTTCGCTTCATGAAGTCTCCTATCATTGTTGACCTCCACCGTTAACGTTCGCCGTTAACGATCCACCGTTAAACGTTCTGCCGTTAACGTTCGCCGTTAACGTTTCCCTGTTAACGTTTTGCCGTTAACGTTTTGTCATTAACGCTCCGTTAATGTTCCTCCATTAACGTTTCGTCGTTAACGCTTCGTCGTTAACGCTCCTCCGTTAATGTTTCCCCGTTAACGCTCCGTCGTTAACACTCTGTCGTTAACGTTCCTCCGTTAACGTTTTGCCGTTAACGCTCTGTCGTTAACGTTCCACCGTTAACGTTTCATCGTTAACGTTTCATCGTTAACGTTCCATCGTTAACGTTTCATCGTTAACAATTGGCTCTCTTCGCCTCGTTGTCATCGCATGCGTGTATTCTTGCACAAACCCTAGTGCGATGCCTTCACCTGTTCTATCATCATGACGTGAGCCTACTCATCGTCATATCATCTTCAAGCCGAATCAAAACCCTAACCGAAGACCGGTTTGATGAACTAAGTTTATCGTGAGCCGCGTTGTTATCTTTACAATCTTTTCCGTTGTTTCAACCGTGGTAAGACACTTGTCTTGTCTTATCCCTGAAGACCTAATCTGCCAGTAATCGAGAATTCCTTCGTGGACTTGGTCGATAGACCATTGGCCATCTGTCATACCCCTGTGCCCGATCTATCCGTCTCTCTTTTGTTTGACTGTGTCCGTTCGGTCAACAAAAGTCAACTTCAAGAATCAGTTTAGTTCACTGCGAACTAACATATCCTTATGGACCCGATCTATAGATCGAGAGCCCATATGTCGCTATCTGTCCAATCAAGATAATAACTTCGGAAGAAATATTCTTCGGAATATTATTCTTTCTTTCCCAGTTATTAATCTTTCCCTTTTCGGTGTTTTGCCGAAAGCTCGTTCTCTTTTGTCAACTCTTCGATCTAATCCGCTTGAGTTCCCAAATCTCTCCCAAGCCATTGTGCCCAATGCTGTTCGTTCTTAATTTGGAGTTTACTTGATTTGTCTTTTGAATTGGTTTGTATTTGCTTCTTCTTAAATCGTTAGACGCGTCGTCCGGAGATCGTTCGAACGAGCTGAGGATCGAGAAAGTGGAAGTTGAAGCTCGAGGATCAAGGATCAAGGATAAAGAGTAAAAGACAGTAAAGTTTGCAAGGGCCAGGCAAGTTGTGCTTTGACCATGTTGATCCTATTTCGAAATCTATTTTGATTTAACCTATTGCATGCTAGTTCAATTAGAAAAATACTTTGTTTAAACCTGGGGGTTGGATAAATACCAATTTGCTATAAGACACCTTGATTACTTAAGTATGTGCCATGACCCTTGTCACCCTAGTTGTGGTTTACTAGTTGGACATTATTAAATTGCCAACATGGGTTTAGACCGTTGTAGTACACTGCTTAGACCTGCTACGTGCTCATAACATGATTTTGGACAATCAAATGTTAATATTGATTTAATGATATATTGAACCTGTTTTGGAAAAGTATCATGTGATGTTGATGGCACGTGGTGCATGGTAATCAACTGGGGTTTGATAAATAGTTTTCGACCGGGGCATGTGGCAAGAGTAATCAGGTGGGCCAGTTGTGGCATTGGGGATGTTGATTTGGTTCTTCGGGTAGTCTTGCCCTGGTCACTCTAAGGACTTAACCTTGCAAGCCTTTGAACTGGGCCATACGTACAACCACATGGCTGGAATGGGACGGCCCTAGTTGACTAAGTCGCTAAGGACTCACTTGTGGAGCCTCAGGGTGTCAATTACACCGTTTGTGTGATTGTACGGGGGAGCGTATCGTGGCTGTGGCCAGATACCCATCTAACGGTGTGTTGGTCCCATACTTCGCCTTGGCTAAGGGAAGGGATGGTGTAGAGCACGAACCGGAGAGGACCACCTGTGTTGTTTGAGGCTTCCGAAAGGCTTTGTTATGATCGCTCATTCGCATACTCTTGTATGGCGATTCACGGCTGACGTGGTGAGTGGATTGTATCTTGTGGGTAAAGTGTATAACCTCTGCAGAGTGTAAAACCTATTCGAATAGCCGAGTCCACTGATCTTGGACAATGCTCGGGATTACTGATCAAGGGTTAGATGTTCTCAAAAATTGAACTTGGGTTTGGAGGCAGTTTGCCTATGGAAAAGTGATAATTGGTTAAGGATGTGGAATGATTTACTTCTGAAACAACTGTGAAATTATTACTATTATTATCTGTTTTTACCGCTTTACAATCTATTATGAATATTTGTGAAATCTTTGTTTATTGCAAAATAACCCCTTCACTGTCATTTGGAATAAGCCATGCATATAGCTATTAGACTTGCATTACGTGCATGACTTGTCGAGTGCTTTATGTACTCACCCCTTGCAAACAAACAATCACCGGTGAGCAAAAGTCTACATCGTCGAAGAAGAAGAAGTTCCGTGAGAAGGCGATTATCTAGGAGTCGAACCCTGTCGGTTACTGTGGCGTATTGATGGGATTCACCGATGTTCTTCGTTCATTCTTTGCTTATTTGGAGTTGAAGCCGTCGGGGTTTCACAAATGTAAGGTTGACCTTAAGGTCGCTCAATAGTTTATATTCTATTATTGAGTTATTTTTACTATTCATTGCGTATGATTGTGATATTCATCTATGTTGAGACTGTGTGCACTAGCGTGATCCTGGACTAGTGCTGAATACACAGAGGGTCCGGATTTGCAAATTCGGGTCCCGACAGAGGTGGTATCAGAGCCATACTGACTGTAGGTCTTGACCTTAGATAGATTGGCCGTCTTTAGGAGCTTCAAAAGTATTTTCTAAAGAGAAATTTTAACTTGAAAGAATAATACGTTCTTGACTTATCTTACTCTTCTATTCTTTCCCCTTTGCTGAAATTTCTATCCTTCCCACCGATTTAAATGGAAATCTTACCTGAGTTGTTCCGAATAGTTAACGATGTTTCACACTTAAGGAGAAAGTACTGTATGTCGCCGCCAACCCTGAAGATCATGAAGTAAGGGATCGTCGCGCTCGAAGAGAAGTGGATCGATGAAGTATTCTAGAAGCTTGAAGAACCAGTGTTTAGTTGAGACTCATGTGTGAGAGTCACGTCTCTTAAGATAGGAGTGTTACCCTTTAGACGCTAGATTATTGTGTGCTTAGGAATTTGGATCTTTCTTTATTGCTGAGTGTGCAGTATGCGTTGCATAGCTTTTAGGCTTGGATAAGCAACCATACCAAGTTCTTAATAATGTTTGTACAAGTTTTTGGGTTAGACCTGCTCCCCTGCAATAGGATTCTTGAACCTCATCTATGCTTTTCCCTCTTACCTAAAAACCTGGAGTGGACAAAAGATGGAAAGGACCGACTACAGCAGTTACTTCGAGGCAGTTCAAGTCAGTTCAGTTGCTACTAGTGGAGTCAGTGTTAAAGCAGATTGTGACCAACAACCGTCCACCGTACCAACCGTGACAATTCGACACTTGGATCAGTTTGTAACCACCCACGTTTGATGGATTAGCCACTCTCAAAGACGGAGAAATATGGCTTCGTGTCATAGAAGAGAAGCTTGCTTGGGTGTAATGTGAAGATGAAGAGAAGGTCCCCTGTGCTACTTGCCAGTAAAAAGGAGATGCATTAGTTTGGAGGAAAGGTTTCTACGCCACCTCGGAAGATGGACATACTATCACTTGGTTGGAAATTGCCACCGCCCTTCGTCAGTTTGTTGCGTCATCAGAAGATAGTGTGACTACCGCGAGTTCAGAGAAGAGCACAACCCCTGCACCTAATACCATACCGAGATGTTGTTCTTTGAAGTGTTGTCAGCCAAACAAGTTAGAAGACCGTGCATGCATCCGATGTGGAGAAATAGGATACACTGCTGATGAACATGCAATCAATTGTTCCAGCTGTGAAGGAAGCCATTTACCCGGAGAATGTCCTATGCGCAATATCACATGCTATCTTTGTGAAGGCCGTGATCATTGCCCATCTCCATGTTCACTGGATTCAGTAGTGACCGCTGTGACTCGGCATCAGCGAGAGAATTTTCGAGCCGTCATTGCTCAAGTGTTAGTAAAAAGAGAAGGATTGTCATCCGCACCAGCTATGCCACGTGAAGAAAAGAAGAAGAAGCATGTCAACCCTATCCATCTACCTCAGGAAATAAGTGATACTTGGTCACCATGGAATTGTTCTTGTGTGATAAATGAGGTCATTGGCCTAGAGAATGCCTCATCAACCCAGCACGATGACCCAAACGTTCATGTTACCACTGTGGTGAGTCAGGTCATTTGTTAAGGAATGCCACCGAAAGATCAAGCAATTTCGAAAGCCATGATCATCCCAGGAAATTACGTCAGTAAAGATTTTAACACAGAAAGTGAATGGTAAGGCTATGGAAGCAACTTGCTTAAGGAGTCAGTTGAAGCAAGAAGAATTGGTTAACAAAGGCCTTAACCTGAAAAATGAGTGCAAGGAATTGGAAGACCACCGCAAGCGTCAGAAAGTTTGTCAAGAAGGACCACCGCAACAGCGAATGAGGAGTACCCCTCAACAATTTAGCTGCCCTACTACTCAGATTTTGTTTGAGACACCTTCACCTGTGCTTCGCCCTGATGGTTAGAGTTTTCATAACACCAACCCGGTGAAACGTTCTCAAGAAAGAAGCCTGCTTTCTAGAGTTTGCTATGCCTGTCATCCGCCAGAATATTTTGCTAATCACTATCCTTAGAAGAAAGTGATCATTACGGATCGCATCGATCTCAGCTTTACCCCTACCAAGACTGGTGCTACATCCTGTGGAAGCCAGCAGACATCAGTCAAGCGTTGCTTTAGATGTAATGAGCCGGGACACTTTGCCAATAGTTGTCCTAGGAGAAAAGGTGTTATGCCTGCCCACTTCAATCCTAGTCCCACCCCTACCGAGACACTTGCGTCAGAAAGTGAATTGTTAAGGAGTATTCAGTTGATACAAAGTTTCAATCAATGCTGAAGAATCAAGCCGACAAAGATAGTGCCAGACCAACCGGAATGCTATTCAAGTCTTGTCGGAAACCACGTAATCACAAGTAAGCTTTGTTGTCAGATACAGCCTGTCCAATTTCTAGAAGAAGCGGAAAATCAAGTGTTCAGGAACAGAAGCAAGGAGCCTATCAATGGAGTTACCAGAAACGTCAGCATGAGTGCAGAAGATGTTCAAGATTTCCCGACAAAGTTAGTATTAAGATTTTCCGCAGAAGAAGTGCCTTTTGTGCCAGAAAAGTAGACACTGGTTGAGTCAGTGAACTTGTAAGAGGATCTCATCCGCAAGGAGCAGCCTGCAAAATTTTGGATGTTACCAAGCGTTTGTTCAGAAGTGACCCGGTCCAGTATACAGTTGTTGGGAGTTTGAAGAAGCCCAAGAGTTGAGTCCCCCTGAACCTAATTCTATAGTCAGCCCTGAATCTCGGGGACGAGATTACATTAAGGGGAGATTTGTAACATCCCAAAATTTGGGTTTTCAAAAATTTTGGTTTAGTTTAGCTTCCCCAAAATTTTCGTTGATTTTCTCGCATTTATAAAGCTTGATTTGAATTTTCTAAAAGCTAAAACAATTTAATTTGATTATTCTAAACCCCAAATAAAATTTATTTTATTTTATTTGGATTCCTTGTGCTTCAAGAAGTTCTTCTGTAATTTTTGAGATTTTTCGGAGCTCGTTTGCTATTTATTGGATTCAATTGAATTTGATTTGTATTAAGCCCTTTTGTTAAAATTAATAAATTATTTGGAAAAGTTTATATAAATTTTTGTTGAAAATATTTTATTTGAGTTGGAAATGTCTCAAAATATTTTCTAGAATTTTTCTAGAATTTTTCTGGTATTTTTAGTGCCTCTATTGAATTATTTGATTTATTGGAATTGTTTTTATTCGGAAATGCTGCAAATTTCGAAAATTGCTTTGGGCCTTTTCCCCTCCACTCCTCCCGTCAGCCCACCCCGCCGCTTGGGCCCCGCCTCCACGCGCCGGCCCACTCCGCTCCCGCGCCGGCCCACCCGGTCACCACTCCTCCCACGCCTCGCCGGGCCGAAGCCACCCAGCAAGGCCGCTTCACCGAGCCGGGCCAGGCCAGGCCAGCCAGCACCCGCCGCCACGTGTCGGACTCGGTCGCCACGTCCGCCGGATCCGTCCCATGCACGGTAAGTGCTCGATAAAATGCCCAAACCGACCCAAACACCTCCAAACGCGCGTCCAAACTTGATTTTTCTTGATCTAGCCTCTTCCCCAAACCTATATAAGTGCCCCTAGACCTCTCCCACGGATATACAACCTCCGGATCATCTCCAAAACTCCGAGATCCATCCAATGTCGCCCGAACGTCGCCCAACGCCGGCCGAACTTTGGAGCCGCGTCCCGGGCAACTCGTCGACTCTTTTCGAGATCCGTCTTCTCCGTGGTGTGCCACAAGGTACCATCTACTTGCTGTCCAAAATTCAGCCAATTTGGTCCACGGGATCAAAAGTTACGGCCGTTTCAATCTCGAATCTTGCCGAGGCCATAACTCCCTCAATTTTTCGAGTTTGACGGTGAAATTTTTTGTGTAGACTCCTGGGGATGTCCTCTACAGGATGCACATCTTGAATCAAGGTTTTGCCCTCTGGATTTGGCGCAGAAAAATAAATTCTCTGTTCAGACTGCGTTCCAGACAGCGGCAAACTTCCTCGCGCATTCCCCGCTGTTCCAGAAAATATTTCTTCGAGCCACCTACTTGACGGTGTGCCTCTTGGTCCGATCTAGCTCTCGGTCAAATTTTGTTAAGTTCCGATCATTATTCTAGAAGTTATGGCCGTCCAAAGTTTTGATCCGAAACCCGTTAATCGGCAGTTTGTGATTAATCCGGAAGGGCGCCGCAAAATCCGCCTATACTGTTGAGTTCGTCTCGCCGCGTTCTATGCAGTAGACATTCTCCCTTTGCCATCCCATCCTCCGGAATTTTTTTTGTATATTTAGGCCACCGTTTGCCGTCGCCGCGCATCGCTTTTTGACGCCGGCTATTTTGGTTCGCTCCGGCCGTGTCGTCGCGTCCGGAGAGTCGTCTTGTACTGTTTTGGTCCATCTTTAGAGTTCTTTTGGTCTCCGTTTGCCGAGAAGCCCGATTCCGGCCTAAACCCGTCGTCTTTCAACCTAGGCCGTGCCGCCGGTTCGCGCACCGGTTAGCCGTCCTTGGTAGCGTTCTACCGCGGCCATGTCGTTGCACCGACGGTCGCTACTTCGCTTCATGAAGTCTCCTATCATTGTTGACCTCCACCGTTAACGTTCGCCGTTAACGTTCCACCGTTAACGTTCCACCGTTAACGTTCTGCCGTTAACGTTTCCCCGTTAACGTTTCCCCGTTAACGTTTTGTCATTAACGCTCCGTTAATGTTCCTCCATTAACGTTTCGTCGTTAACGCTTCGTCGTTAACGCTCCTCCGTTAATGTTTCCCCGTTAACGCTCCGTCGTTAACACTCTGTCGTTAACGTTCCTCCGTTAACGTTTTGACGGTAACGCTGCATGCGTTAACGTTCCGCAGATAACGTTTCGCCGTTAACGTTCCATCGTTAACGTTTCATCGTTAACAATTGGCTCTCTTCGCCTCGTTGTCATCGCATGCGTGTATTCTTGCACAAACCCTAGTGCGATGCCTTCACCTGTTCTATCATCCTGACGTGAGCCTACTCATCGTCATATCATCTTCAAGCCGAATCAAAACCCTAACCAAGACCGGTTTGATGAACTAAGTTTATC
This sequence comes from Rhipidocladum racemiflorum, assembly GCA_036346355.1. Taxonomy (NCBI): domain Eukaryota; kingdom Viridiplantae; phylum Streptophyta; class Magnoliopsida; order Poales; family Poaceae; genus Rhipidocladum; species Rhipidocladum racemiflorum. The sequence goes on along the minus strand of CM070591.1, from coordinate 14,855,268 downwards.
GTGAGCCGCGTTGTTATCTTTACAATCTTTTCCGTTGTTTCAACCGTGGTAAGACACTTGTCTTGTCTTATCCCTGAAGACCTAATCTGCGATGTCGAGAATTCCTTCGTGGACTTGGTCGATAGACCATTGGCCATCTGTCATACCCTGTGCCCGATCTATCCGTCTCTCTTTTGTTTGACTGTGGTCCGCTCGGTCAACAAAAGTCAACTTCAAGAATCGCTTTAGTTCATCGCGAACTAACATATCCTTATGGACCCGATCTATAGATCGAGAGCCCATATGTCGCTATCTGTCCAATCAAGATAATAACCCGGAAGAAATATTCTTCGGAATATTATTCTTTCTTTCCCAGTTATTAATCTTTCCCTTTTCGGTGTTTTGCCGAAAGCTCGTTCTCTTTTGTCAACTCTTCGATCTAATCCGCTTGAGTTCCCAAATCTCTCCCAAGCCATTGTGCCCAATGCTGTTCGTTCTTAATTTGGAGTTTACTTGATTTGTCTTTTGAATTGGTTTGTATTTGCTTCTTCTTAAATCGTTAGACGCGTCGTCCGGAGATCGTTCGAACGAGCTGAGGATCGAGAAAGTGGAAGTTGAAGCTCGAGGATCAAGGATCAAGGATAAAGAGTAAAAGACAGTAAAGTTTGCAAGGGCCAGGCAAGTTGTGCTTTGACCATGTTGATCCTATTTCGAAATCTATTTTGATTTAACCTATTGCATGCTAGTTCAATTAGAAAAATACTTTGTTTAAACCTGGGGGTTGGATAAATACCAATTTGCTATAAGACACCTTGATTACTTAAGTATGTGCCATGACCCTTGTCACCCTAGTTGTGGTTTACTAGTTGGACATTATTAAATTGCCAACATGGGTTTAGACCGTTGTAGTACACTGCTTAGACCTGCTACGTGCTCATAACATGATTTTGGACAATCAAATGTTAATATTGATTTAATGATATATTGAACCTGTTTTGGAAAAGTATCATGTGATGTTGATGGCACGTGGTGCATGGTAATCAACTGGGGTTTGATAAACAGTTTTCGAACGGGGCATGTGGCAAGAGTAATCAGGTGGGCCAGTTGTGGCATTGGGGATGTTGATTTGGTTCTTCTGGTAGTCTTGACCTGTTCACTCTAATGACTTAACATTGCAAGCCTTTGAACTGGGTCATAATTGCAACCACATGGCTGGAATGGGACGGCACTAGTTGACTAAGTCGATAAGGACTCACTTTTGGATACTAAGGGTGTCAATTACTCCGTTTGTGTGATTGTACGGGGAGCGTATCGTGGGCGTGGCCAGATACCCATCTAACGGTGTGTTGGTCCCATACTTCGCCTTGGCTAAGGGAAGGGATGGTGTAGAGCACGAACGGAGAGGACCACTGTGTTGTTTGAGGCTTCCGAAGGCTTTGTTATGATCGCTCATTCGCATACTCTTGTATGGCGATTCACTACCGACGTGGTGAGTGGATTGTATCTTGTGGGTAAAGTGTATAACCTCTGCAGAGTGTAAAACCTATTCGAATAGCCGAGTCCACTGTGATCGACAATGCTCGGGATTACAGTCAAGGGTTAGATTTTCTCAAAAATTGAACTTGGGTTTGGAGGCGGTTGCCTATGGAAAAGTGATAATTGGTTAAGGATGTGGAATGATTTACTTTTGAAACAAGCTGTGAAATTATTACTATTATTATCTGCTTTTACCGCTTTACAATCTATTATGAATATTTGTGAAATCTTGTTTATTGCAAAATAACCCCTTGACTGTCATTTGGAATAAGCCATGCATATAGCTATTAGACTTGCATTACGTGCATGACTTGTCGAGTGCTTTATGTACTCACCCCTTGCAAACAAACAATCACCAAGTGAGCAAAAGTCTACATCGTCGAAGAAGAAGAAGTTCCGTGAGAAGGCGATTATCTAGGAGTCGAACCACCTGTCGGTTGCTGTGGCGTATTGATGGGATTCACCGATGTTCTTCGCTCATTCTTTGCTTATTTGGAGTTGAAGCCGTCGGGGTTTCACAAATGTAAGGTTGACCTTAAGGTCGCTCAATAGTTTATATTCTATTATTGAGTTATTTTTACTATTCCGCTGCGTATGATTGTGATATTCATCTATGTTGAGACTGTGTGCACTAGCGTGATCCTGGACTAGTGCTGAATACACAGAGGGTCCGGATTTGCAAATTCGGGTCCCGACAATAAGCAAAATGTCCGTTTCCACCACATTGATAGCAGATGACAAATTCCCATGAGTGAAGGTCTACCAGAGGGGTATTGCTAATGCCATCGTCTCCACGTAATACTGCTGGAGGGTTGGTCTTCAGTAACTCATCAGAAGGGTACTGCTGAGGAGTTGTAGGTGAAAGGGTCACCGAGGCTAGCTTGTTCAGTTGTTGTATCATTAATTTCATGAGCTGGGTCTGAGTCACCATGAACTGGTTCATATTCTGAAGAAATGCTGTTATCACCTCGGAGGGTTGCTGGTTGAGCTCGGTAGTAGCACTGACGTTGACAGACGGAACTTCACCGGTGTTACCCTTGACGTTGACCAAAGGATTGGAATTGGATGCATCAGCTTCTTGGTTGAGGTTAGCACTGCAGTTCTTCTCCATCTGACGGTAAAACAAGACTTCTAGATGAGAGGGAAAAGCACAGACGAGAGAAGCAGGGGAGGTTCTAACAACACCAGAAACCAACTGCCCAGGCAAGGGACAGCACAAACGACGAAAAGCAAAACCTTTTTACCACCAAGCCCATCAACTCGTCTACGCGGTCAAACTACTCACTCTAACAGGGCTAAACGGCTCAAACACAGAACGAATCTTGGCCACTTAACCTACAGGGTTAGTCTAAGATCAACCTCGCTTCTTTGGTCTTCCCCGATCAACGGTTGGATCCTCACCATGAAGACGCACACTTCAGTAGCAACTTTCCGAATGGCTCTTCTTTAGTCCTCAAGCCTTGAAGTCGAAAGGGGCAACTCGATTACCCTAATATAGAAGTTGTTAAGGGAGGGATAGTCCAATTTACATTCCAAAAAGCTGAAGAAGCAACCACCGGGGAAGATAAGAAAAGAAAGAGAGAAAAGACGAGAACAGCACTTTATTTGATTTTTCTTTTTAGAACATAAGTTTTGAAGCTTCCTAAAAACGACCATTCTAACTAAGGGCACGTCCAACAGTCGATATGGCTCTGATACCACCTTTGTAGGCCCCCGGATCGGCTATCCGGAAACCCCTGTGTATTTCTGTACTAGTCCCAGATCAGTAGCTAGTACACACAATCAAAAGTGATGAATCAACAACCATATCACGAATACATATAATTAAATAAGAATAATACCAAATAAAAGCAAAGACCTTATGGTCAAGGTTTACCATTACGGCCTGAACAGGCTGAACAACTTGAACAACCGCAGCGGAAGACGGAAACACCAAAGCGACCCATCCAAATGCCCACAGGCAATCGAGTGGGGAGCGTGCCCTAGTCGTTGGAAGTCTTGAACAGCTTCTTTCACTTCTGAGAGAGGATTAGAATGTAGCACGTGAGTGCATAAAGTACTCAGCAAGTCTGGGAAATTATGCATAATGTAGGCTATCCAAAGATGGCTTAATATGGTTCTCTTGCATAAAGCCAAGTTTCGTCAAATCATACTTGTTAATAAGTTTCACAAAGCATATTTGAGCAATTTTTTTTAATAATTGAATTATGTAATACTGTAGTGAAGGTTCTAACCACCACTCACTAGTATACAGGCTCTATCCGCCACATCTCAACAAAATCAGGGTTCAATCCAATCACATGGCTCTATCTACCACGGTTCACAAAATCAGGTTCCTTCCACCTACCTGGCTTTAGCCGCCAGAAGCACACCCGAGAGTTCTAACCGCTCTCGGATCCCAAAACAAACCAGTGTTTAGTTTGAAACCAAAAACCAAAATCTACCAGTATGAAAGCATTCAGCAAGCTTTGCTTTTGACCGTAGGCACGGCTATTCGAATAGTTTTAACTCTGCAGAGGTGTACAACTTTACCCACAAGACATGACATTCCCTTAGTGCCATGCAATTAGCACACTTCCTTGGCTGTGCCGGCAGGGATATCATGACAAGGCCTTTACAATGTATCTACCTAACTTGACCCACCCGCTGAGGTTTCACCGCTGTTAGGGTTCCCTCCGCCCAGTACAGAAGCCCCCTCTTGCGCCGTGTGAGAAAAACAACAGTGCCTCTTTTCGGCTCCCACATTCCACCGAGTGGTGAGTCTAAGTCAGGTTTCTACAAATTAGTTAGCCAGGTCGTGCCCACTTTGACATGTGGTTGTACGGTTATGCTTAGAATGGAGACAGTCATAAGCGTCGGTCCTTAATTGACTTGGGGCGGTACTTGCGCAATGAAAGCTAGCACTCCCTCCGTGCCCACCAGACAAACCATTCCGTCCCAGTCCAAAACCATTTTTCATTTTATTTTTTACTTTGTAAACCATTGGCAATACTCCTTGCCTATAACTTCCAACACAAGTTTTCAAGAGATAATTGAAATTCCCACCCATAGGTGAATGTTGACCGATAGCGAGGCTAAGCATTTCTAACGTACTATTCTATTCCACCAATAGTTTATTTTATAAAAAATACAAAGCTCAGTGTTTGATTACAATCCCTATAATCATTTTTATAATCTCCAATAATCCTTCTATTGCCATAATTTGATAATCATAAGAATAATCCAATCCAGTAGGGTACTTTTACTATGTAAAGTTGATACCATGCCATCATAACTCCAAAATCATACCAAGCCATTATTATCATTGTATATGAAACAATCTTCTCAAAATATAATTCTCATTATCGATTACCCCTCATCCATACATCGATTAATTTTGTAATCTACTTGATCCACCACGAATAATTCACAATCTCATCCCCAAGCATCTTTTAACAAGAACTCCCGAAACCAAGACCTTATTAATTCATCGACTATAATGATCTTCATACATAGTGACATCCGATCGACTTAAACAAATCACACATAATCCACATTATTCATAAATCCACATAAATGGTTATCGCAAGACCATATTTCACAAAATCATCCACTAAACCACCGAGAATACTTCACAACCTCACCTTTAATCATCTAGAATATAATCCACCGATAATACTTCATAATAGCATATATTTAATCCTTCACATCATCACCTCTAAATCATCGACTTTAATCCACCAAGAATACGGAATATTATCATTTACTAAACCACCAAATATTCTGGATCATTCACAATTCTCCATAAATGATTATCACATATCTATATTTCCACAATCATCTATTTCTTAATCGATCAGTTAGTAATAATTCCTCAACAAGCACTAATAATCCAACTAACTCTGATTCTCATTTGATACTATTTTATCAGCCCAAGAAATCCAATTCAATATAGTATTTACTGACCTATTTAATCCAACAAGAATACTTCACAATACCATACATCTTCCAAAATTTCCCCCAATCCATTATAATGTGAACTACTATAACAATCCAACTTCACAATACTTCCATCATCCACGTTCATAGATCAACTTCATAACTAACAATCCCCATCAACACTAATATTCAGGTAATCTCCAATCAAATTGGGTTCTAGCTTCAATCTACGTTCTATACTAATATGTTACCTCCAAACTGTCTTCCAAACAGTCATTTCTCTAATAACAGAATATTTTTCCAAAAACACTTATATTGGTGGACTACTATACTAGGGCGACAAAGGATCATGGATAACAATATCAAGGAGGGATGGACAACCGGTATAACTAACAATCTAACGTTAAGATCATTCTTTAATAGAAATAGCGATGCAATTTGTAAAACATGGTAAAACAGTTATAAATTGTAGGATCAACATGCGTCAAGGAGACTTGCCACGGCCACAGCGAGAATGTTGAACACTTGAAGTCCGGCGGCGGGATCGGCGATCGTGTCGGGGTCCCCGGCTACGTGCAAATCGAGGCAATAAATAAATAAAATAAAATAAATAAAATCTAAAAATTATAAAAGTTATACTGGCAGGAAGATCTTGATTTTAGATGAATTTAGAAACTTGAACGGAGTCAATCGGAGTTCGGACGCAAAAGTTATGAGCTTCCGAAGTTGGAAATTGCTGGAAAATCAAGAAAAAAAGAAAAAGGTAATGTTTGCTACAGTACCTCGCGAAAAAATTGTTCCACAGCCGAACCAAAGTTATAGAGACCCCATTTTCGCATGGATTTGGACCAAATAAAATCATGGATTCTCTAGATAACATCCTTAGGGACTCAAAGGAGGAAGGAATTGAGTTGATTCTCACCGGAGGCGACGAATTTGACGACAAACGGAGCTTCGGCCGAAATGACAAAAACCCGAAATCCATCTCCAAAACTTGAGCGATCCTAAAATTGATTGTTGGGTTAGACTCTAGACTCAATAACGGTCACAAGGAACCAAGTGGCACGAAGAATGACCCACCGGGGAAGGATCTACAAGCATGAACTTGAAGAACACCGAAAAAGTGTGACACGGCTTCGGTTTTCTTGATCTCACGGGCACATGAGTGGAGTAGAGGGAAAAGGGGAGCACACTCCCGGAAAGGGAACTCTTATACGGAGTGAATGGAGGTGGTGGTGCGGCGTTTGGATGAGAAACGGCCGAGATAATGGCATTTGAACGGTTTTCGGTTTTTCTTGAATGGGGCCTTTTCCGGCGAGCTTGACATCTCATCAAGGTGAGGAATGGCAAGAGATCGTCGCCGCGGATCCAACGTAACCGACCATTCGCATTTTGGAGTTGAAATGAGGGAGTTATGAGCAATTGAGTGCAACCCTAGCCATTGTTGGATGGATGAAGCTTCTCTGTTCTTGGAGTTGGCTGGAGGTTGAAGACGAACACTGTTCATGTGACACGTGGCGCTCTCCCATTGGTCCTCCTTTACGTGAATAAACCGCCCTAGAGAAAAATTAGGAAAAAGGGTCTAAAAATTCCGGGAAAATTCCTAGAACCATTTTAGAATATTTGGGACCCAATAAAATTTCGGGTACCAGCGGGAACCGAAAAATTCAATTTTTCGACCGGAGGGGAATTAAATCCCGATTTTGGAGGGAAACAGATGCCAGGTTAATATAAACACCAAAGAAACTCCAAATTTTGAATTTAATTAATTTAAATTAGATTTTTCTCTAGAAAGCGAAAACTAGGGTGTTACAGCTTGATTGCCTGCATTGCCGGCATGGGCTTGACCAACTGGGCGAGGGGTGGACATTGGGGTCCTCGGCACGTTGGAGGCTGCTGGCCTACTGGGCTGCTGCTGGAACGTGCGGGGCCCTGGAGCTGCTAGCACCTCGCTGGCTCTAGAACATCATCTTCCACTTTCGCGATTCAAACAGCTGGCGCTGAGCATCCTCCTGAATCAGCGCCTTGTTCACCATACGCTGGAACGACGGAAAGTCGTTCGAGAACAGCTAAACCTTATGATTAGGGTCAAGGCCCTCCATGAAACGCCAGATCTTGGCCTCATCAGTTGCGACATCAGCAGCCGCATAGCGAGAGAGTTGGGTGAAGCGATTCAGGTACTCCGACACAGATAAGTTCCCTTGTTGCAGCTTGTGGAACTCATGTCGTTTCATCTCCATGATGCCCTTCGGGATATGGGTGGCTTGGAAGGCTTCCACAAACTCATCCCAACCAATGTTCTGCGGATCTGCATGGGCGATGCAGTAATTCTCCCACCAGTTAGCTGCGGTACCCTTTAGCTGGTGTGAAGCAAACCTGACACTCTCAAGGTCATCACATTGAGCCAGGTGGAGCTTCCTTTCCACCTCCTTCAGCCAGTCATCTGCTTCTAGCGGATCCACTGTTCCGGGAAAGGTGGGAGGTCTCGTCCTCATAAACTCCCCAAACTTGGATTGGGGCGGCTCAGCGGCGGCTGGGGCCGGTGCAGCTTGGGGCAGGTTCAGAACATTCTGGGCTAACGCCTGTAGTATCTGAATTTGCATCGCCATCATCTGTTCCAGATTTGGCGGTTGAACCGGAGGTGGAGGTGGTATCGGCTCTTGCTGGGCTGCCGGGTGTTGGACATACTCTTGTCCCTGTTGCTGCTGCTCCATCTGTTCTTCTACTTGGAACTGCACACGACCACGACCGCGACCACGGCCTCTACCACGGCCTCTTCCTCTTCCACGACCACGGCCTGGGTTCTCCATCTGAAACTACTAACGGGGAAAGCACAAGGAAGAAAGGAAGAGCAAAGATAAGAAACAGGGGACTAGCAATATCCTCAACGACAAAAGTACACAACAGAAGGGAAAAACCAACTGAACTCCAATTAAAACAAAGTAGTTTTAGGGATGGCTGTATCATAAATGCCTAAGAGCACGATACAATCCAACAAGCACTTATTCATCGTTCTAAGCGAAGCAAAATTAAGGCCCTCCCGACTAGAACATCTAGGAGCTCGCATCGCTAATGAAGACACGCGGGGACGGGTCCTCCCCCTCCTCCTCGCTCCTGCTGCGGGAAGGGGTAGCTGAAGAAGAAGGTCTTGCACCTCCAGGGGCGGCCAAGAAGCTCAGAGACACCCCCAAAGGTGACTGGCGCCGAACTGACTTGTGCGTGATGGTACGAATCTTCAGGCCTTGATGACGCTTGGCTGGCGGAGCGTCAATCGTCAAGTCGCGGGTAGGCGGGTCCTCCAGAACAGGCGCTGGTGGTGGTGGTGCTACTGGTTGTGCCACCTGCACAGAAGTCGGTGGTGGAAGCAAACGTGCGTCCCTCCTCTCCTCCAGGAGCTGACGGTTCTCCTCTCTCACTGCAGTCAACGCCCGGCGTAAATCCTATAGCTCGCTGGTGATCCGCACATAGGCCTCATCCTGAGCCTGGATGAGGGACCCCATGTGCACAACTGTCAGGTCAACCTCCTGCTCTAGACTCCCAAACTGGCTGAAGCTCCTCCCAATCTGGAAGCGGGGAAAAAGGCGGTACGGGGAGTCCTCTAGCCAAGCACGGTAGGTTTCCCCCAATTGGAGAATGGCCTTCCTGGCAGCATCCTGCAGCGCATGTGCCAGCACCATCCTCTCCGCTGTAAAGTAAAGCGGACGATCCTTTGCTAGGACTCGACTCCTCGTGAAGACCAGCAACCGGACCTGCCACAAGTCCTGGCCAAGGCCGGGTACGAACGAGTAGCAATATTCAGGACGATGGGGAAACCCCAACTCCTGAAGCATCAGCGACAGCTCCTCACAGAAGCCTCCAGCCTGCGAGGCAAAAGTGGTGACAGCAGGCATCTACGAATTTTGAAATAAGTTGAGATTAGTAAACAAATTTTAAATAAAGGATAGGATAAGCACAAGACACTAAGATAGGGGAGATAGAAGCAAAAGAACTTAATACTTTATAAGTATATTATTATAAAAACATCAATCCTTAAGGCTTTGCCATTCTAACTAGGTCACGCCCTATAGTCGTCCAGGCTCTGATACCACCGCTGTGAGACCCCGGATCAGCTATCCGAAATCTCCTGTGTATTTCTGTACTAGTCCCAGATCAGTAGCTACTACACACAGTCAACAGTGATACTTCATTGCCAAACATAACGAAATTGTAACATAGCGATAAGGTATGGACGACATGGCCACTTATTATAATACTCGGTCACGAGACCGGAGACACGACAGCGGAAGCAACACGACAAAAAGGCAAAAACCAACAACACCACTGGCGACGACAAGAAGCGCAACTAGTCTTCCAGGCGCTCTTACTCAAACTCCTCGCGGTAGAACTCACCGTCTTCAACGGCGTCCTGGTAGTACTCTAATGATAACATGTTGTGAAGCACGTGAGTACAAAAGTACTCAGCAAGTCGGGGAAGGTATGCATATGTAGGGCTTTCCAAAGGAAGGCTTAATACGGTTCATTTGCATTAAGCCATGTTTCATCAAATCATACCTAAGTATAATTTTCATAAAGCACATTTTAACAATTATTTTAACAATTGAATTATTTAATATTTCAGTGAAGGTTCTATCCACCATCGCCAATATAAAGTCTCTAACTGCCAACTTTTAAAAGATTAAGTTTAATCACATATGACTCTTTCCGTCAAGGTATAAAACAGGTTCTTTCCACCTTGTTGGCTCAATCCGCCATTAAACATCCGAGAGTTCTAACCACTCCCGAATCCCAAAACAAAGCACCGTTAAATTTTAAAACCAAAACCAAAGTCTACCAATATGAAAGCATTCTTTGCTTTGCCCTTGACCGTAGGCACGGCTATTCGAATAGTTTTAACTCTGCAGAGGTGTACAACTTTACCCACAAGACATGATCGTCTCTTGATGCCATGCAATTAACACACTTCCTTTGGTGTGTCGGCAGAGAGATCATGACAAGGCCTTTAAAATGTATACACCTAACCCGACCCACCCGCTGAGGTTTCACCGCTGTTAGGGTTCTAGCCACCCAGTACAGAAGCCCCCTCTTGCGCCGTGTGAGAAAAACAGTTTTGCCTCTAGCCGGCACTCACATTCCACCGTTGGTGAGTCAAAGTTAGGTTTCTATAAATTATTTAGCTAGGTCGTACCACTATAGACATGTGGTAGTACGGTTTTGCTCAGAATGGACAATCATAAGCCTCGGTCCTTAATTGACTTGGGGCGGTACTTGCATAATGAAAACTAGTGCTCATTCTGCACCCACCCGACAATCCAATCCGCCCAAGTCCAAATCCTTTTCCATTTTATTTTTACTTTATCAAAATAGTACTAAAACTTTATAATATCTTCCAAGTCATACTTTAAACCATAATTTTGCATAATCCCCCCATGGGTCATTTTCATCAATTTCGGCCCTAAGCAATTCTACCGTACTAGTCAACAAAGGTCACCATATAAGATAATCATGGCGTAGCAAAAGTCCTAGGATTACAAATGAACATAGATATCAATATTCAAGGAGTTGATCACAATTTGGAATAGCTAAGGTGCTATATTTGACATACGATGATAAAACATAGCAATGCATGTTACAACAATCGTAAATCATTTGCAATCACGGGATCAATATGCGTCAAGGGACTTGCCTTCGATCACCGCGAGGTCGTCGAACGCTTGAAGTCTGGCGGCGGGGTCGGCGGACTCGGTCGGATCAGCGGCTACACGCAAAAAGAAGCAACAAATAAATACAAGAAAATAAATAAAATCCAAAAATCACCAAAGTAGTACTGGCAGGTAGATCTTGAATTTAGATGAATTTAGGAATTTGAATGGAGTCAATCGGAGTTCAGACGGAAAAGATATGATCTTCCGAAGTTTGGAAAAATAGGAAAATCGAAAACGAGGGAATATTCCCGGAATCTTTATTTTGCTGATTTATAGGAATTAAATGGCTCTATGGCAGGTGGGACCTCAATGTCATTGACCTAAGCCTTCTTCTACAATGGTTTTAACCATGAAACAGAGAAGGCCAAGCTTCTCTAGATGCCAACCATGGAGAGCATGATGGGGACCACTGCATGGGGGAAAAGGAAGGGGAAGGGGTGGTGGGCCAGTGGTGGGTGGCGGCTCGGTCGGAGATGGCCGGAGGAGGCGGCCGTGGCGCATGAGCGCCACGGCTGGGCACCATGGGCAGCCGGCAGCTGGGAGGACCGGCGACGCGAGGAGTCCGGCCGGCCGGCTTGGCCGCCGGTGGCGCTGGGACGGCGAGGCGGCGCAAGAATCGAACGGGCGAAGCGGCAAGATGGCGCGAAGGCAACGAGCGCGCATGGCGGGCGGCGGCAGCGGCGGGCTACCAGAGGTAGCGGCGCTGGCGAGCCGGCCAGAGGGGAGCGCCCGGCGGCGACGGCCGTCTGCCACGACGGCACGACCTAAAAACAGAGCCGCCCCAAAATGCGAAAAATTCAGAAAAAAAAAACAAGAATTTAATACATGACCAAGCAATTTAAATGGGAAATCATCTAAAGAACTTTAGGGACTTAGGATCGCAAGGAATCAAACCAACACTCACCGGAGAAGAGGAATTTGGCGACGAACGATGGTTCGGCCGAGGCGACGAAAACTCGGAATTCAACTTCAAAACTCGATGAACCCTAAAATTAGTTGAGGGGAAATGAGCACGGCTTCCATACGAACATGAGGAACCAATCGGAGTAGAAATTGACCCACCGGAGAGGAAGTTATGAGGATGAACTCGAAGAACTTCGAAAACGTGACTTCCTCGTCGGTTTCTTCGATCTCCCAGACAAACGGCGTGGAGAGGCTAAAGAGGAATGACACCACTGGAAAGAGCACTCCCATACGGAGATTTGATAGGTGGTGGTGCGCCGTTTGGAGTTAAAACGGCCGAGTTATTGCCCATGAAGTCGATTTCGGTTTTTGCTTAATGCGGCGGTTTCCACCGAGATTAAAGGTTAATGACTGTGGGGAACGGAAAGGCCTCGTCATTACGGATCCAACGGACCCGGCTTTGCGCGATTTGGGGCTTTAATGAGGAAGACATGGTGGAGGGAAGATCATGTTGCCATGACTGGAAGCTAGAGAGCTTGCTCTGTACGTATCCAGCCCAACCTTCAAGATGAAGCACTGTAGCGAAATGTGGCATCATCTCATTGGCCGGGGATTACGCAAATGAACCACCCTAGAGAAAAATTAGCAAAAATGGTCTAAAAATTCCGGAAATATTCCTAGAACCATTTTGGAATATTTGGAACCCAATAAAATTGGTTTCGCGGAATTTGGATGAAATTTGTGGATTTGAATATTCGGGAGCGAATAGCGGGCATTAAACAAAAGTCGCGCGAGATAAAATACCAGAGAGCTTCCAAAAATCTTGGGAAAAATTCCAAAAATCATTTTGTAATATTTGGGACCTAATTGAAGTAATTTCGGGATTTTTGGAGCATTTTCGAACTCGGGTGAAATTTCGGGTATTGGCGGGAATCGGGAAATCTGATTTTCGAACGGAGGGGAATTAAATTCCGATTTTAGATGGATAAGGATGCCAGGTTAAATTAAACACCAAGGAAACTCCAAATTTTGAATTTACTTAATTTAAATTAGATTTTTCCAACAGGCGAAACTGAGGATGTTACAAGTTCCTCTTGCAGTATGCCTCAAGTAGGCCTAATTGTTGGTCACTGCATGACGGGATCGGGTATTTCAGGATGGTTAAAGGTTCTGGAGGTATACGCCTAAAAGGTGTGCCGGTTGAGCTCCGCGCCAGCTTGGTTCATACCATTCGGGTAAAGCCTATCTACGATAAGGCGCGCCTCATGCAAGGCCTTTGCCGTTACTGTTTTTAACGGGACACTGGGTGCTGACATCCAAAGCTCCTTCGATATGCCTCATGTTAGGCCAATGGTTGGTTACCGCAAGTCAGAATCAGGTATCGTGAGAAGTCAAGTCCGAAGGGTATGCTCCATGAGGGTCGAAAGCTGTGCACTGTAATAGACGGGTACGGATACCACTCGGCAAATCCTTTCCGGGTATAAGGTACTGTCGGGACCCGAATTTGCAAATCCGGACCCTCTATGTATTCAACACTAGTCCAGGAACGCGCTAGTGCACACAGTCTCAACATTGGTAAATATCACAATCATACCACTCGATACTAATAAAGTACTTTAATTAGATAATCAAACTGGTTGCTTGACCTTAAGGTCAAGTTACAAATATACGCCTCGCAGGGCGAAACTTATTAAAAGTGAAATAATAGCAGCGGAAAATAAGATAACTTCGTGGCGCCATCCAGTATACCACAGGCAACTGACTGGGCTCGCTCCCTAGCTAGACAGTTCTTCTGGGAGCTCCTCCTCCAAAGCTAGCGTAGACTCCTCTTCAACTGGTGTTGTATTGTGGCAAGGGTGAGTACTTGGTACTCAGCAAGTCATGCACAGAATGCAGGCTAATATACTACATGCATGGCTTAGTACAAAGGAATAGCTCAAGGTATATTTGCAGTAAAACAGCAAGTAAAGCAGTAGAAACAAGTATAAGATCAATAACTTTTCCAGGAGTTTAATAAACATCTTTCCCAATCCTAATCCACATTTCCATCAACATCATTAATAAACCAAACCCAACCTTTCAAGTCCAAATTATTTTCAAGAAAGTCTAACCCTTGACTGTAATTCCCGAGCGATGTCCAATACCGCGGACACGGCTATTCGAATAGATTTTACACTCTGCAGAGGTTATGCACTTTACCCACAAGATACAGTCAAACACCACAAAGGCGAGTGTCCGTAACAAAGTCTTTCAGAAACTTCTAACAGCACAAGTGGTTCTCTCCGGTGTTGCACGCTAACCCTTCCCTTAGCGAAGGCGAAGTTCAGGCCAAACCACCGTTAGATGGGTACCTGGCCGCAGCCCCGGTACGCTCCCCCGTAAAACTACACAAAGGGTGTAGTTGACATCCTGAGGTCCCACAGGTACGTTATTGGCAACTTAATCAACTAGGTCCGTCCCATTACAGACATGTGGTTGCACGCTTGACTCAGTTCAAAGGCTTGCAAGGTTAAGTCCTTAGGGTGACAAGGGCAAGACTACCCGAAGAACTAAACCAACGTTCCCGGTGCCACAACTGGCCCACCCGATCATTCTTGCCACATGCCCCGGTCAAATTTATTTATCAAACCCCCAGTTGATTACCATGCACCACGTGCCATCAACATCACAACACATGATACCTTTCCAAAATAGGTTCAATATATCATTAAGTCAATATTAACATTTGATTGTCCAAAATCATGTCAAGAGCACGTAGCAGGTCTAAGCAATATACTACAACGACCTAAATTCCCATGTTGGCAATTTAATAATGTCCAACTATTTAAACCTCAACCTGGGTGACAAGGGGTCATGGCACATATGTAATTAACCAAGGTGTCATACAGCAATTTGGCATTTATCTACTTCCCCGGAATTATATAAAGTATTTTCTATTTAAACTATCATGCAGTAAATTGAATCAAAATAGGTTTCAAAATGGGATCAACATTGTCAAAGCATAACTTGCCTTCAAAGAGTACTTGTCCTTGGTCCTGAGCTGGCTCCTGGGTCAACACTTCACCTTCGAAGCCTTCGGGCACTTCAACGTCTACTCGTAAGGCGTGCAAATAGCAATAAATAAATAAACAGTAGATAAAAAGTGTCCAAACATCCAAATAAAGTTCATAAACAGAGAGAGCATAATTTTATGAATTTTTAGAAACTGGAATCGTTAAATTCGGAGTTGAAACGCAAAAGTTACAAGCATTCAAAGTTTAAATAATCAATTAAATAATATTACAGAGCAAAACTTTCGTCCAAAAATTAAATAAAATTCATCATTAGGTAGATCTCAATTTTATACAAATTTAGAAATCTTAATCACTCAAATCGGAGTTAAAATGCAAAAGTTATAAGCGTTTGAAGTTTGAATCAAATTCTGAAATCAATAATTCGAATTAATAAATCATTTTCTTTTTCGGAAATTCATTTATTGCGTCAACGTGACACGTGTCAGCTCCTGATTGGTCCACGTCAGCCTTGCTGACGTCAGCACCGGTCGAACCCCATGATGACGTCAGCATGACATCATCATGCCACGTGGCGCTCTCTGGAGCGGCCACGTCGGCCCGGCATGGACCGGTCCACGCCACAGAAGCGTGTCATCGACAGCGGGCCTGCCTCGGCCGGCTCGATTTCACGCTGCGTGGGCGTGGGCGACGCGTGGGCCCTCGACACGCGGGCCTCGCGCGGTCGAGACACGCACCCACGCTACGGGCGCGCCGACCGCGCGCATGACGGCCGCCTCCGGCCACGTGGCTAGATCTCGGCCGTTGATTTGAAAATCAACGGCCCAGATTGGATCTGGATTCACGCGTTAAGAAACTACTCGGCTGATCTGGACCGTTCGATCTTGATCGGACGGTCAAGATCCAATCTACCGATTACAACGCGGCTAACCCTAGCCGCTCGATCTAGATCTAACGGCTGAGATCTATCCTAGCTCGGTGCGGTTTAGGCTACGTGGCACAATCTAAACCGTTGGATCTAGATCTAACGGTTGGAAATAGATCTGGGGATTCAACGTGGAAACTCACCGAGGGTGACGTGGCGCGATCTGGGCCCTTGGATCTGGATCGGACGGTTGGTGGAGCTCGAACGACGGCGATGGCTTGCGGCGGCGCTGGCTCACCGGTGACGGGGACGACGACCACCCGAACGGTGCTACGGGGCTCCTCCGGCGAAGTGAAGGGTACCCACCGACGAGGCTTGACCTCGTGGTTCCGGATCTGGGCTCAACGGCGGCGGAGGACAACGGACGGCGGCGGAATCGGCCAACGAACGCGGCGGAACGGGCTTCCAACTCCGGCGAGCTCGCGCGGGCGAACGGCGGCGGCTCAAGCAACGTGACTTAGTGCTACGGGTGCGCATGGGAAAGGGGGTCCCGACATGGGTGGCGGCGCATTAAATAGCCCCTCGACGTCCGTGATATGCGCGGAAAACGAGGACCCACGCACGGGCGGCGGCGGAGTCCGGCGGCAACACGGAGAGGGTGACGTGGCTCAACGAGAGCCGTTGGATCACGATCCAACGGTCGCGTCAGTTGGACTCGGGTCCGACTCGGTGAGCTGGCTGGCTCGGTCGGGCTCGGGTCCGGGCGACGTGGCGCGATCGTGGCCGTTGGATCAAGATCCAACGGTCACACTGATTAGGTTCGGCCGAAGTAGGCTCGATCCGCGTGGCTCGGGTCCGACTCGAACTCGAGTCTGACTCGGACTCGGTCGGGTGAACAGTACAAACCAACTCGCATTTTCCAGCGATTAATTATTCAAATTAATTCCCAGAAATTCATTTAATCCATTAAAAATAGCAAAACACTCAGAAAAATTCCAGAAAAATTCTGGAAAATATTTTGGGGCATTTTGGACTCAAATAAAATATTTCCAACAAAATTTTATTTGCAAAGTTAAATTCTTTAATTATTTCAAAAGGGAATAAATTCAAATAAATTCCAAATAAATCCAAATAAATTCCAGAAAATTCCAAAAATTCACCAAAGTGCCAAATCATAGCTAAATTCATGAAAAGAAAAAATTGGGGTGTTACAGGTACGCTCCAAGCTGGGCCAACTTCCAGTTTTCAACCAAGTTGAGCTGGGTACCACTCGGGTAATTCAATGAGGGGCTTTAGAGTTCTTCATAGTCTCCTTGCATGCAACGGAGCACTAGGCATCAAATGTCAATACCTGTCTGCCGGAACCTGAATTTGCAAATCCGGACCCTCTGTGTATTCAGCACTAGTCTAGAATCACGCTAGTGCACACAGTCTCAACATCGGTAAATATCACAATCATACTCAACGAAACAAGTACTTTATTTAAAATAACCAAACTGGTTGCTCGACCTTATGGTCAAGTTACAAAGATACGCCATGCAGGGTGAAGACTTATTAAAGGAAATAAACTGCAGCGGAATAAAAGCATCAACGTGGCACCATCCAGTATACCACAGGCAACTTACTGGGCTCGCTCCCTAGTTAGCCGGATCTTCCTGGAGCTCCTCCTCCAAAGCAGGTATAGCTTCTTCTTCAACTGATGTTGTAGTTGCAAGGGGTGAGCACTTGGTACTCAGCAAGTCATGCACAGAATGCAAACTAATATTCTACATACATGGCTTAGTACAAAGGAATGGCTCATGGTTCATTTGCAGTAAATAGCATTCATAAATACAATAATAGATGGTAAAACAGTAATACAGATAATAACTTTCATAGGTGTTTCATAAGTAAAGCATTTAGCATCCCAAGTCCAACTCACATGTCCCAATTCCAGCATTTTCCAAACCAAGTTATTTTCATGAAAGTCTAACCCTTGACTGTAATCCCCGAGTAGTGTCCAGTGCCGCAGACTTGGCTATTCGAATAGATTTTTACACTCTGCAGAGGTTATGCACTTTACCCACAAGATACAGTCAAACACCACAAAGGCGAGTGACCGTAACAAAGCCTTTCGGAAACCGCAAACTATACAAGTGAACCTCTCCGGTTTTTGCCATACACCATCCCTTCCCTCAGTGGAGGCGAAGTATGGGATCGACATACCGTTGGACAGGTACCATGCCGTAGCCCTGGTACGCTCCCCCTTCAAGCTACACAAAAGGTGTAGTTGACACCCCGAGGTACCGCATGCAAGTTATTAGTAACTTACTCAACTAGGACCGTCCCATTCCAGTCATGTGGTTGCATGTTTGACCCAGTTCAAAGGCTTGCAAGGTTAAGTCCTTAGGGTGACCAGGGCAAGACTACCCGAAGAACCAAAACGACTTTCCCGATGCCACTCATGGCCCACCCGATCATTTTTGCCACTTGCCTTGGTCTAAATCTATTTATCAAACCCAGTTGATTACCATGCACCACGTGCCATCATCAACATCACAACACACGATACTTCTCAAAAACAGGTTCAATATCTCATTAAGTCAATATTAACATTTGATTGTCCAAAATCATGTCATGTGTACGTAGCAGGTCTAAGCAATGTACTACAACGGTCTAAATACCCAATGTTGTCAACTTACTAATGACCAACTAATATGATCCCCAACTAGGGTGACAAGGGTTCATGGCACATAACTAAATAGTCAAGGTGTCATACTGCAATTTGGCATTTACCTAATTCCCAAAATTAATTAAAACAATCTCTAATTAAACTAGCATACAATAATTTAAATCAAACTATTTTTCAAAATAGGAGCAATATGATCAAAGCATAACTTGCCTTCAAAAAGTACTTGTTCTTAGTCTTGAGCTGGCTCCTGGGTCAAAACTTCACCTTCGAAGCCCTCGGGCACTTCAACATCTACTCGTAACGCGCACAAATAGCAATAAATAAATAAACAGTAAACAAAAAGTATCCAAAAATTCAAATAAAATTCACCATTAAATAAAGCTCAATTTTACAAAAAATTAGGAATTGGAATCACTCAAATCGGAGTTAAAACGCAAAAGTTATAGCATTTTGAAGTTTTGAAATATATTTAAAATCAATAAACCGATTTAAATAATCAATTTCTTTTTCGAAAAATCGTTTATTGCGTCACCAGTGACACGTGTCAACACCAGGAAGCTGCCACGTGTCAATGCTGACGTCAGCTTGGCCGGCGTCCATGCTGACGTCAGCATGACGTCATCGGGACACGTGGTCGAACCACGTGCCGACGCGTGGCGGCACTATGCCGTGGATGCAGCGCACGGTCTCGGTTCGGTCCACAGTGGGTCTTGTCCACCGATGTTGGGACCCGAATTTGCAAATCCGGACCCTCTGTGTATCCAGCACTAGTCCAGGAACGCGCTAGTGCACACAGTCTTAACATCGGTAAATATCACAATCATACCCCTCGATACTAATAAAGTACTTTAATTAAATAGTCAAACTGGTTGCTCGACCTTATGGTCAAGTTACAAATATACGCCTCGCAGGGCGAAACTTATTAAGAGAGAAATAATAGCAGCGGAAAATAAGATAACTTCGTGGCGCCATCCAAAGATACCACAGTAACCGACCGGGCTCGCTCCCTAAGTAGACGGTTCCTCTTGGAGCTCCTCCTCCAAAGCTGGTGTAGATTCTTCTTCAACTGGTGTTGTATTGAGGCAAGGGTGAGTACTTGGTACTCAGCAAGTCATGCACAGAATGCAAGCTAATATACTATATGCATGGCTTGATACAAAGGAATAGCTCAAGGTATATTTGCAGTAAACAGCATTTGACAAGTAGCATAAGTAGATTCGAAAGCAATAGAAACAAGTAAAGCATAAATAACTTTTCAAGGAGTTTAGTAAACATCTTTCCCATCCTAATCCACATTTCCATCAACATTATTATTAATCCAACCCAACCTTTCAAGTCCAAGTTATTTTTGATAAAGTCTAACCCTTGACTGTAATTCCCGAGCGATGTCCAATACCGCGGACACGACTATTCGAATAGATTATACACTCTGCAGAGGTTATGCACTTTACCCACAAGATACAGTCAAACACCACAAAGGCGAGTTCCCGTAACAAAGCCTTTCGGAAACTTCTAACAATACAAGTGAGCCTCCCCGGTTATTGCACACTAACCCTTCCCTTAGCGAAGGCGAAGTTTAGGCCAATCAACCGTTAGATGGGTACCTGGCCGCAGCCCCGGTACGCTCCCCCGTACAACATACACAAAGGGTGTAGTTGACCTCCTGAGGTCCCACAGGTACGTTATTAGCAACTTAATCAACTAGGTCCGTCCCATTACAGACATGTGGTTGCACGTTAGACCCAGTTCAAAGGCTTGCAAGGTTAAGTCCTTAGGGTGACCAGGGCAAGACTACCCAAAGAACCAAACCAACATTCCCGGTGCCACCACTGGCCCACCTGATCAATCTTGCCACATGCCCCGGTCGAAAACTATTTATCAAACCCCAGTTGATTACCATGCACCACGTGCCATCAACATCACATGATACCTTTCAAAAACAGGTTCAATATATCATTAAGTCAATATTAACGTTTGATTGTCCAAAATCATGTCATGAGCACGTAGCAGGTCTAAGCAATATACTACAACGGTCTAAATTCCCATGTTGGCAATTTAATAATGTCCAACTAGTAAACCACAACTAGGGTGACAAGGGTCATGGCACATATTTAATTAATCAAGGTGTCATACAGCAATTTGGCATTTATCTAATTTCCCATATTTAAATAAAGTATTTTCTAATTGAATTAGCATGCAATAGATTAAATCAAAATAGATTTCAAAATAGGATCAACATGGTCAAAGCACAAATTGCCTTCAAAAAGCACTTGTTCTTGGTCTTGAGTTGGATCCTGAGTCAATACTTCTCCTTCGAATCCTTCCGGCACTTCAACGTCTACTCGTAAAGCGTGCAAATAGCAATACACGAATAAACAATAGGCAAAAAGTGTCCAAACATCCAAATAAAATCCATAAACAGAGAGAACATAATTTTATGAATTTTTAGGAACTGGAATCGCCCAAATCGGAGTTAAAATACAAAAGTTATGATTATTTACAGTTTAAATAATCAATTAAATAATTTTACAGAGAAAAAATTTAGTCCAAAAATTAACTAAAATTCATATTTGAGTAGATCTGAATTTTATAAATTTTTAGAAATTTGAATCGTTCAAATCGGAGTTGAAACGCAAAAGTTATAAGCGTTTGAAGTTTGAATCAAATTTGAAATCAATTATTCGAATTAATAAATTATTTTCTTTTTCGAAAATTATTTATTGCGTCAGCAGTGACACGTGGCAGCCTCTGATTGGTCTGCCGACGTCAGCCGGTTCATGGACGTGGTCCATGGTTTGGCTCGGGTCTACCGTGGACTCGGTCCACGGCTCCACGTGTCGCTGACAGGTGGGTCCCCTCGGGTGAGGTCATTCTTGGCGTCGGCGGGGCTCGGCCACGGTCTTGGCGGTGGGACCCATCGGTGACGTCATCGGCCGACGTCACTACACGGCTGGGTGGCGGCCGACGCAGGACCCGCCATGGCGTCAACGTGACGTCCATGGTGCGGTTTGGTCGCGTCGGCCCGACATGCGGCGGCGTGTCGGGCCGGGCCACACGCACGCCGCTGCGGCGGCCCGACCGCGGTCGCCTCCCGCACACGCGTGGCTACATCTCGGCCGTTGATTTGAAAATCAACGGCCCGTATTGATCTGGTTTCACGCGCGTGTGGGGTGAACGCGTTCGATCTGGGCCGTTGGATCTAGATCCAACGGCGGAGATTAGATCTGGGTTTTTGGACGAGATCTCACCGGCGGGATGACGTGGACGCGTCTGGACCTTCGGATCTTGATCGGACGGCGGTGAGAGCTCGAGGGCAACGATGGCTGTCTCACCGGACGTGAAGACGGCGACAAACCCATCGGCGTTTGCGGGCTACTCCGGCGAGATGGGTTGTACCTACGGGTGCGCCTTGGCCTGGGGAACTCGGGGCTGGGCTCGGCTACGGCGGAGGACGGCGGCGAGGCGAGACAAAAACCGTGGCGGCGCTTCACGCAACTACGGCGAGCGATTCCGGCGAACCTACGGCGGCTAGAGCTCGGTGGGTTAGGGCAAAAAGTGCGCGGGATCACGGCGGTCCTCGGGGTACCACCCGGTACTTAAATGCCCTCGGCATGCGCGCACGGGACGGAGCCCTAGTCCCACACGGCGGCGGAGTCCGGCGGCGATTCGAACGGAGACGACGACGCACGACCGTCCACGTGTCCGGATCATTGGCTGGGATCGCACGTCGTGAACGGGTCTGGATCGGATCGGTGCGGCTTGATTCGGACCGTTGGATCTCGATCCAACGGTCGGATCGATTAGGGTTAGGGTCGGGTTCGGTCGAGTCACGTGGCTCGGGTCGGACTCGAGTCAGACTCGGGTCTGGCTCGAGTCGGAGGAACAGTACTCGACCCGAGTTGTTTTTCCAGCGATTTAATATTCAAATTAATTTCCAGAAATTCATTTAATTCATTAAAAATAGCAAAAGACTCAGAAAAATTCCAAAAAAATTCTGGAAAATACTTTGGGGCATTTTGGACTCAAATAAAATATTTCCAACAAAATTTTATTTGCAAAGTTTAATTCTTTAATTAATTCAAAATGGAATAAATTCAAATAAATTCCAGAAAATTCCAAAAATTCACCAAAGTGCCAAATCACACATGAATTTAAGAAAAGCAAAATTTTGGGGTGTTACAAACCTCCCCCCTTAACAGAATCTCGTCCCCGAGATTTAGGGCTTACTAAAGGAATAGGTTCGGAAACTCTTTCTTCAATTCCTCTTTGCGCTCCCAAGTTGCTTCACTCTCCGCGTGGTTGCTCCACTGAACTCTACAGAAGCGGGTTGACTTATTTCTAGTATCTCGATCCATAGTGTCCAAAATTTTCACGGGATGCTCCTTGTAAGTCAGATCCTCTTGCAACTCAATTGACTCCAAGGGCGTTTGCTCATCTGGCACTCGAAGACACTTCTTCAGCTGGGACACGTGGAACACGTCATGTACTCCTGCTAACGACTGCGGCAACTCCAGCTGGTAAGCAACTTCGCCTCTGCGGCTCAAAATCTTAAATGGTCCAACGAATCTCGGCGCGAGTTTTCCTTTGGCATGGAATCTCTTAACTCCTCTGAGCGGGGTGACTCTGAGATACACGAAATTTTCTGGTTCAAAACTCAAGTCTCGGCGACGGTTATCAGCATAACTCTTCTGTCTTGACTGTGCTATCTTCAATCTCTCCCTGATCATGGCGATTTGTTCTTCAGCTTCTTAAAGAATATCTGGTCCAAAGACACGACGTTCACCCGTCTCGTTCCAATTCAACGGCGTTCGATAAGGTCGACCGTATAGTGCTTCAAATGGCGACATTTGCAAACTAGCTTGGTAGCTGTTGTTGTAACTGAACTCCGCATACGGCAGACTCTTATCCCAAGAGGTAGCACAAGCCAATGCACACGCTCTTAACATATCTTCCAGAATCTGATTGACTCTTTCACCTGGCCATCCGTCTGTGGATGATAAGTCATCTTGAAGTTCAAACGGGTTCCCATGGCTTCATGTAGCTTATTCCAGAACCTCGACGTAAACTGAGTACCTCTATCTGATACGATCTTCTTTGGCACTCCGTGCAAACAGACGATCCTGATCATGTACAACTCTGCTAATTTATCTCCCGAGTAGGTTGTCTTCACAGGAATAAAATGGGCCACCTTAGTCAAGCGGTCTATTATGACCCATATGGAGTCAGATCCTCCTTGAGTCTTGGGTAAACCGGTAATGAAATACATTCCGATTTCTTCCCATTTCCACTCTGGTATCTTCAACGGCTGTAACAATCCTGCTGGTCTCTGATGCATTGCTTTGACTCTCTGGCATATGTCGCACAGCGCAACATGCTCGGCAACTTCACGCTTCATGTTCGGCCACCAGAATCATTCTTTCAAATCCTGATACATCTTGGCACTTCCTGGGTGAATTGAATACTTGGAGTCATGGGCTTCTTCTAGAATCAACTGCTTCAGCTCCTTTTTGTTCGGCACACAAATGCGATCCTTCATCCATAACGTGCCTTGCTCATTTAGCTTGAAGTCCTCTGCCTTGCCTTCCTCCATGATGGACTTAATCCTGCGGATCTTGTCATCATCTTTCTGTCCTTCTCGGATCTGATCCTCCAGGGTGGGCTTCACTTCCAATGCTGCCATGAATCCTTCTGGTACGACTTCAATCTGCATTCTCTGGAAACACTCACATAGCTCATCCTGACTTGTGGCTAGCAACATACTCACGGTATGGCTTTTCCGACTCAAGGCATCGGCAACTACGTTGGCCTTCCCGGGATGGTAATGGATTCCAACATTGTAGTCCTTGATCAACTCTAACCATCTCCTCTGCCTCATGTTCAGGTCTGATTGGGTGAAGATGTACTTAAGACTCTTATGGTCTGTGTATACTTCACATCTGTTTCCAATCAAATAGTGACGCCATAATTTCAAAGCATGCACTACGGCAGCTAGCTCTAGGTCATGCGTCGGATAATTCTCCTCATGCGGCCTCAACTGCCTTGATGCATAAGCGGCGACCTTTCCATTCTGCATCAAAGACACATCCAAGTCCTTGGCGCGATGCGTCACAATAAATATCAAAGCTTTGATTAACATCCAAGAGAACTAACACCGCGCCGATGTCAATCGCTTCTTGATTCTTGAAAACCTTTCTCACACTCTGGCGTCCATGCAAACTTTTTCTCCTTTTTCAGCAATTGCGTAAGAGGTCTCGCAATTGTCGAAAAGCCTTCAATGAAACGGCGATAGTATCCTGCCATTCCAAGGAAACTCCAGATCTGGGTCACGCCTTCTACCGCTCCCAATGTAACACAGCTTCTACCTTGCTTAGATCTACGGCGACTCCTTCTGCGGTCATTACATGTCCGAGGAATTCCACCTTGTCCTTCCAAAAATCACACTTCTTGAACTTGGCGAAGAGTTGCTGTTCCCTCAGCTTTTCCAAAACTTGCCTCAAGTGTTCGGCATGTTCATCCTCTGTCTTGGAGTAGATTAGGATATCATCTATGAACACAACAACAAACTTGTCCAAATATTCCATGAACACCTTATTCATCATATTCATGAAATATGCTGGCGCATTCGTCAGACCAATGGACATAACTGTAAACTCGTAATGTCCATATCTTGACGAGAACGCGGTCTTCGGAATATCCTCTTATCGGATCTTCAACTGATGGTATCCCGATCTTAGATCAATCTTGGAGAAAACTCCGGCTCCTCTCAGCTGATCAAACAAATCATCAATCCTGGGTAGTGGGTATTTGTTCTTCACAGTAACTTCATTGAGTGCACGGTAGTCAATGCACATCCTGAAACTCCCGTCCTTCTTCTTGACAAACAAAACTGGTGCTCCCCACGGCGACGAACTCGGTCTGATAAATCCTTTCTCCATTAACTCTTCAAGTTGCTTCTTCATCTCTACCAATTCTTCGGTGGACATCCGGTAAGGTCTCTTTGCTATCGGCGTTGTACCAGGTACAAGCTCTATCACAAACTCTATGTCCCTGTCTGGCGGCATACCAGGTAGATCTTCAGGAAAAACATCTGGGTACTCATTCACTACTGAGACATCTTCTATGCTGATTGCCTTAGTGCTGTTAACCATCAACTGTCCATCTCTAACGGCAGTAGCTTGAAATTCCACTTTCTTTCCACACGGGCTCTCAACTGAGATAGTCCTTCGTCCACAATCCAATATGGCCTTGTGCTTGGATAACCAATCCATTCCCAAAATAACATCTAAGGTCTGGGTCTCCAAAATAATAAGGTTCGCTAGGAACTCTATCCCATCTATTAATATTCTCACCCCAGAACATCCTACTTTAGTTCAGAGTTCGGAACCAGGGGTTTGAACTAAAAGCATGCATTTAAGACTTGCAATCTCCAAATCATTTTTAGTAGCAAAACCTTGTGAAACAAACGAATGCAAAGCTCCAGAATCAAACAAAACTGTCGCAGGTACTGAGTTAACAAGTAACTTACCCAGTACGACGTCCGTAGCATTCTGCAGTGCATCTGCGGTGACATGGTTGACTCGGCCTCTCACCACGATGCCTGGGTGTGGCTCTGGTGCCGGCGCCCTAGGCGGTGTGGATCCCAGGTTGAAGCGGATGAGGGTCACTCCTGCTGTCTTCCTTGGGCAGCTGTTGGCAAAGTGTCACGGCTCGTTGTAGTTGTAGCGGCGTCTCACCGTTCCTTCTTATCGTTTGGAGCGGCGTTTCTGGCTGGGGCTGGGGTCTGATAGTTCTGATTGACGGGTCTTGGTGCTGGTGACGGTGTCCTTGTTGCATTCTGTGGCTGGAATCTGAAAAACTGATTTGGCGCAACGCTCAAATGTTGCTGCGCTCCCTGACGCGATCCCTGATGCTGCATCCTGCGCTTCCTGTTCTCATCCAGTTCCTTGCGCTTGTCCTCAAGAATAAGCGCCTTATTCACAAGCTCCTAGAAATCTGGAAAGGTGTGGGTGATCAATCCCACCTGCAATCCTGAGTTAAGTCCCTTCATGAAACGAGACTGTCTGGCTTTATCTGTCGCTACTTCCTCAAGTGCGTAGCGAGCAAGCTTTGTGAACTTGTTCAGGTATTCGGCCACTGGCTGATTACCTTGCTTCAGTGCTCTGAACTCCTCCTTCTTGAGATCCATGATTCCTTTAGGCACGTGATACTGACGGAATGCAGCTGTGAACTCTTCCCATGTGATGTCCTGAGGGTTCTCTTGCGTGGCACAGAAGTTCTCCCACCATTCAGCGGCTGTTCCTTCCAACTGGTGAGAAGCGTAGAGTACCTTCTCATTTCCCATGCCTTGAGCAATGTGTAGCTTCCTCTCAATTGACCTTAACCAGTCATCGGCTTCCAACGGGTTAGCATTCCCGGAGAAAGTGGGTGGATGAGTCCTCATGAACTCTGACAGTCTTGTATTCTGGCGTTGCCCCTGATTGACCTGATTAGCAGTGGCCTGAGCAGTGACGTGCTGCATCTGTTGCATCATGGCATGCATCAACTGAGTCTGAGCAGCAAGAAAAGCTCCGAAATTCTGCATATCAACTGGCGGTGCTGGTGCTCCATCATTGGGGTTTTCTGCTGGGCGAGAACCACTCCCATTACCTCCAAGGTTTCCACGAGTGTTCACCATCTGTGGTTTGCTCTAGGTTTTAGAGATGAGAGGGAAACAAGAATAGACAAGTAATATGGAACTTATGCGGGGCGAAAGGTGTAACTTAAAGGTCCAACTTTATTATTTTAAATAATAGTAACTTGGTATGGTTGCTTACAATGCCTAGGGGCCTTGCAACACATACTGCACACTCAGCAAGCAATGAAAATCCAAATCGAACTAACACTGGAGTCTAACGCCTAAAGGGTGACTCTTTATTCTATGACGCGACTCGGCGAAGGAGTCTCACTATAGAACCTACGCTCACTCATCGAGAAAACCTCCACGGCCTGGGTACGGATGCTGCGGCATAGGCGCGAAACGATTGCCATGTCCAGCAACTGTGTCATCTGTGATACCACCTCTGTCGGGACCCAAATTTGCAAATCCGGACCCTCTGTGTATCCAGCACTAGTCCAGGAACGCGCTAGTGCACACAGTCTTAACATCGGTAAATATCACAATCATACCCCTCGATACTAATAAAGTACTTTAATTAAATAGTCAAACTGGTTGCTCGACCTTATGGTCAAGTTACAAATATACGCCTCGCAGGGCGAAACTTATTAAGAGAGAAATAATAGCAGCGGAAAATAAGATAACTTCGTGGCGCCATCCAGTATACCACAGGCAACTGACTGGGTTCGCTCCCTAAGTAGACGGTTTCTCTTGGAGCTCCTCCTCCAAAGCTGGTGTAGATTCTTCTTCAACTGGTGTTGTATTGCGGCAAGGGTGAGTACTTGGTACTCAGCAAGTCATGCACAGAATGCAAGCTAATATACTATATGCATGGCTTGATACAAAGGAATAGCTCAAGGTATATTTGCAGTAAACAGCATTTGACAAGTAGCATAAGTAGATTCGAAAGCAATAGAAACAAGTAAAGCATAAATAACTTTTCAAGGAGTTTAGTAAACATCTTTCCAATCCTAATCCACATTTCCATCAACATTATTATTAATCCAACCCAACCTTTCAAGTCCAAGTTATTTTTGATAAAGTCTAACCCTTGACTGTAATTCCCGAGCGATGTCCAATACCGCGGACACGACTATTCGAATAGATTATACACTCTGCAGAGGTTATGCACTTTACCCACAAGATACAGTCAAACACCACAAAGGCGAGTTCCCGTAACAAAGCCTTTCGAAAACTTCTAACAATACAAGTGAGCCTCCCCGGTTATTGCACACTAACCCTTCCCTTAGCGAAGGCGAAGTTTAGGCCAATCAACCGTTAGATGGGTACCTGGCCGCAGCCCCGGTACACTCCCCCGTACAACATACACAAAGAGTGTAGTTGACCTCCTGAGGTCCCACAGGTACGTTATTAGCAACTTAATCAACTAGGTCCGTCCCATTACAGACATGTGGTTGCACGTTAGACCCAGTTCAAAGGCTTGCAAGGTTAAGTCCTTAGGGTGACCAGGGCAAGACTACCCGAAGAACCAAACCAACATTCCCGGTGCCACCACTGGCCCACCTGATCAATCTTGCCACATGCCCCGGTCGAAAACTATTTATCAAACCCCAGTTGATTACCATGCACCACGTGCCATCAACATCACATGATACCTTTCAAAAACAGGTTCAATATATCATTAAGTCAATATTAACGTTTGATTGTCCAAAATCATGTCATGAGCACGAAAGGTGTCTAAGCAATATACTACAACGGTCTAAATTCCCATGTTGGCAATTTAATAATGTCCAACTAGTAAACCACAACTAGGGTGACAAGGGTCATGGCACATATTTAATTAATCAAGGTGTCATACAGCAATTTGGCATTTATCTAATTTCCCATATTTAAATAAAGTATTTTCTAATTGAATTAGCATGCAATAGATTAAATCAAAATAGATTTCAAAATAGGATCAACATGGTCAAAGCACAAATTGCCTTCAAAAAGCACTTGTTCTTGGTCTTGAGTTGGATCCTGAGTCAATACTTCTCCTTCGAATCCTTCCGTCACTTCAACGTCTACTCGTAAAGCGTGCAAATAGCAATACACGAATAAACAATAGGCAAAAAGTGTCCAAACATCCAAATAAAATCCATAAACAGAGAGAACATAATTTTATGAATTTTTAGGAACTGGAATCGCCCAAATCGGAGTTAAAATACAAAAGTTATGATTATTTACAGTTTAAATAATCAATTAAATAATTTTACAGAGAAAAAATTTAGTCCAAAAATTAACTAAAATTCATATTTGAGTAGATCTGAATTTTATAAATTTTTAGAAATTTGAATCGTTCAAATCGGAGTTGAAACGCAAAAGTTATAAGCGTTTGAAGTTTGAATCAAATTTGAAATCAATTATTCGAATTAATAAATTATTTTCTTTTTCGAAAATTATTTATTGCGTCAGCAGTGACACGTGGCAGCCTCTGATTGGTCTGCTGACGTCAGCCGGTTCATGGACGTGGTCCATGGTTTGGCTCGGGTCTACCGTGGACTCGGTCCACGGCTCCACGTGTCGCTGACAGGTGGGTCCCCTCGGGTGACGTCATTGCTGACGTCAGCGGGGCTCAGCCCACGGTGCTGACAGGTGGGACCCACTGGTGACGTCATCGCTGACGTCACTACACGGCTGGGGTGGCCGCTGACGTGCGGGCCCGCCATGACGTCAACGTGACGTCATGGTGCGGTTTGGTCGCGTCGCTGACATGCGGGCCCGGCGTGTCAGCGTCACACGCACGCGCGCGTGGACGGCGCTGACCGCGGCGGTCAGCCTCCCGCACACGTGGCTAGATCTCGGCCGTTGATTTGAAAATCAACGGCCCAGATTGGATCTGGTTTCACGCGTTTGGGGTGAACGCGTTCGATCTGGGCCGTTGGATCTAGATCCAACGGCGGAGATTGGATCTGGTTTTTTTTGGACGAGATCTCACCGGCGGGATGACGTGGACGCGTCTGGACCTTCGGATCTTGATCGGACGGCGGTGAGAGCTCGAGGGCAACGATGGCTGTGCGGCGGCGCTGTCTCACCGGACGCGAAGACGGCGACGAACCCGTCGGCGTTTGCGGGCTACTCCGGCGAGATGGGTTGTACCTACGGGTGCGCCTTGGCCTGGGGAACTCGGGGCTGGGCTCGGCTGCGGCGGAGGACGGCGGACGGCGGCGAGGCGAGACAAAAACCGTGGCGGCGCTTCACGCAACTACGGCGAGCGATTCCGGCGAACCTACGGCGGCTAGAGCTCGGTGGGTTAGGGCAAAAAGTGCGCGGGGTCACGGCGGTCCTCGGGGTACCACCCGGTACTTAAATGCCCTCGGCATGCGCGCACGGGACGGAGCCCTAGTCCCACACAGCGGCGGAGTCCGGCGGCGATTCGGACGGAGACGACGACTCACGACCGTCCACGTGTCCGTATCAACGGCTGGGATCGCACGTCGTGAACGGGTCTGGATCGGATCCGATCGGATCGGTGCGGCTTGATTCGGTCAAGTCACGTGGCTCGGGTCGGACTCGAGTCAGACTCGGGTCTGGCTCGAGTCGGAGGAACAGTACTCGACCCGAGTTGTTTTTCCAGCGATTTAATATTCAAATTAATTTCCAGAAATTCATTTAATTCATTAAAAATAGCAAAAGACTTAGAAAAATTCTGGAAAATACTTTGGGGGCATTTTGGACTCAAATAAAATATTTCCAACAAAATTTTATTTGCAAAGTTTAATTCTTTAATTAATTCAAAATGGAATAAATTCAAATAAATTCCAAATAAATTCCAGAAAATTCCAAAAATTCACCAAAGTGCCAAATCACACATGAATTTAAGAAAAGCAAAATTTTGGGGTGTTACAACCGAACTGGCAGACACTGACATGCGGGCCCTGCGTGTCAGCGACTCACGTGCTATTAGATCTAAACTACAACACGCGATCTATTCCTAACCGTATGATCTAATTTCTGCGGTTGAGATTGAATCCCAAATGATCTACGGGGATGGCGATGTGGACTCACCTGAACCACACGATGGAGATCCAACGGCTGTCCGAGCTCGAAGCAGTGATGGCGGTGCGGCAGCGCGAGGTTGCCAGAGCCGAAGACGGCGACCTCAGGGACGGCGGATTGGACGGTCTCCAGCGAGGTGGATGCTACTCCCGGACGCATCTTGTCACAGGGAGTCCGGATCTGGGGTCGATTCGGGCCGGCACGGCTCAACGGCGGTGGAAAACGGCCAAAACCGAGGCGGCGCGGGGTGCTACTACGGCGAGAGATTGCGCGGGCGGGGCGGCGGCTCGTGCTGCGAGTGCTAGGGCAAACCAAAGAGCTCGAGGCAGCGGTCTCGGTGGGGTATAAATGGGAGTCTAGGCGTGCGGGCCTGGCGCGGAATCCGCGGCGCAGCAGTTGCGCGGTGGCATACTCGACTCGGAACCCTAGCGGCGAGTCCGGATCGGAGACGACAGCGGGGAGCAGTCCATGTGTCCTGATCAACGGTCACGCGCACGCGCCGATGCGGGCGGCACTAAGCCGTTGGATTTCGATCCAACGGTGGATCGGTTAGGGTTCGGGTTTAGGCGCGGCGCGGTTGGACCGAGTCATGTAGCACGACCGACTCGGGTCGGACTCGAGTCTGACTCGGGTCAGAGGAATAGTACTAGACCCGACTAATTCTAGCGATTAAATAAATGAAATAATTCGC
Organism: Rhipidocladum racemiflorum; assembly: GCA_036346355.1. Taxonomy (NCBI): domain Eukaryota; kingdom Viridiplantae; phylum Streptophyta; class Magnoliopsida; order Poales; family Poaceae; genus Rhipidocladum; species Rhipidocladum racemiflorum. The sequence continues at coordinate 14,823,340 of CM070591.1, read as the reverse complement.
AGAAAATTTATTTAATTCGGGAAAAATAGAAAAATACTTAGAAAAATTCTAGAAAACATTTTAGGGCATTTTGGACTCAAATAAAATATTTCCAACAAAAATTTATTTGCAACTTTTAATTATTTAAATAATCTAGTAAATGACTTAATTCAAATTAAATCCAAATAAATTCCAAATAAATTCCAGAAGATTCTAAAAATTGAAATTAGTCCTATAATACAAGAAAGGCAAAAATTGGGGTGTTAGAAACCTCCTCCCCTTAACAGAATCTCGACCCTGAGATTCAGGGCTGACTAAGGAATAGGTTTGGAAACTCATTCAATTCCTGTTCGAGCTCCCAAGTCGCTTCACTCTCGGAGTGGTTACTCCACTGGACTCTGCAGAAACGGGTTGACTTATTCCTGGTCTCTCGATCCATTGTGTCCAGAACCTTTACCGGGTGCTCTTTGTAAGTTAGATCTTCCTACAGCTCTATTGACTCTAGCTGTGTTTATCTGGCACTCGGAGACACTTCTTTAGTTGGGACACATGGAATACATCATGCACTCCCGCCAAGGACTGCGGTAACTCCAGCTGGTAAGCAACTTCACCTTTACAGCTCAAATCTTAAATGGTCCAACATAGCGCGGTGCGAGTTTCCCTTTGGCCTGGAACCTTTTAACTCCCTTGAGAGGTGTAACTCTGAGATATACGAAATCTTCTGGCTCAAAGCTCAAATCTCTATGACGATTACCAGCATAACTCTTCTGTCTCGACTGAGCTATCTTCAGCCTTTCCCGGATCATGGCAATCTGTTTTTTGGCTTCTTGAAGAATATCCGGCCAAAGACATGATGCTCTCCAGTCTCATTCCAGTTCAACGGTGTTCAACACGGTGTACCATACAATGCTTCAAATGGTGACATCTGTAGACTGGCCCGATAACTATTGTTATAACTGAACTCGGCACACGGCAAACTCTTATCCCAAGATGTAGCATAAGCTAAGGCACAAGCTCTCAACATGCCCTCCAAATCTGATTAACTCTCTCCGTCTGTCCATCCGTCTGCGGATGATAAGTTGTGCTGAAATTCAGACGAGTTCCCATAGCTTCATGTAGCTTATTTCAAAATCTTGAGGTGAACTGAGAACCATTGTCCGATACAATCCTCTTCGGCACTCCATGCAATCAGACAATCCTTGACAGGTACAACTCTGCTAGCTTATCTCCTGAGTAGGTAGTCTTCACAGGAATAAAGTGGGCGACCTTTGTCAATCGGTGTACTATAACCCATATGGAGTCATATCCAGCCTGGGTTCTTGGCAAACCGGTAATAAAGTCCATACCAATTTCCTCCCACTTCCACTCAGGTATCTTCAACGGTTGTAGCAATCCTGCTGACCTCTGGTGCATTGCCTTGACTCGCTGGCATACATCACACAGTACAACATGCTCGGCAACTTCACGCTTCATACTTGGCCACCAGAATATTTCCTTTAGATCTTGGTACATCTTCGCGCTTCCTAGATGAGTCGAGTACTTGGAGTCATGGGCTTCTTCTAAAATCAGTTGTTTCAACTCCTTCTTGTTCGGCACACAAATACGACCTTTCATCCACAGCGTACCTTGCTCATCCAACTTGAAGTCACTCGCCTTTCCTTCCTCCATCTTAGCCTTGATCTTCAGAATCTTGTCATCATCCTTTTGTCCTTCCCGAATCTGGTCCTCAAGGGTAGGCTTCACTTCCAAAGCGGCTAAAAATCCTTCTGGTACCACCTCAATCTGCATCTTCTGAAATTCCTTGCATAACTCGACTTGACTTTCATCCATCAACATATTGACAGTGTGGCTTTTCCGGCTCAAAGCATCGGCTACCACATTGGCCTTTCTGGGATGGTAATGGATCCGACATTGTAATCCTTGATCAATTACAACCATCTCCTCTGCCTCATGTTCAGGTCCGACTGGGTGAATATGTACTTAAGACTCTTATGGTCCGTATACACTCCACATCTGTTCCCAATCAAATAGTGACGCCACAACTTCAGAGCATGCACTACGGCAGCTAACTCCAAATCGTGCGTCGGATAGTTCTCATCAACTTCTCCAAGACTAGCCTCAGGTGTTCCGTATGTTCTTCTCTTGGCTTGGAGTAGACTATAATATCATCTATAAACACGATGACAACTTAACTAAGTATTCCACGAAAACCTTATTCACCAAGTTCATGAAATATGCTAGCGCATTCGTTGGACCAAAAGAAATAACTGTGAACTCGTAGTGTCCATATCTCAACGAGAATGCGGTCTTCGGGATATCTCCTTGATCGGACCTTCCGATGATTTTATCCTGATTGTAGTTCAATCTTGGAGAAGACTCCAGCTCCTCTCAACTGGTTACATCTCTAACTATAGACAAAGATTGCCTTGCGCACGAGTCACTAATCTAATTCCAGGGATATCATGACAAGCATGGGTTTCCAATGTGATAAGCTTTATTAAAGACTTAATCTTAACAAGAGACAATTTAACTCTCAAGATCCTCTATTACATATGATTTTTTTCAGTACATCTGATGCTTCTAAGCTTCATCAATCTTGATGCGGTTGACATGGTCTCTCTCTAGCTCTGCGGCATGGCTTCACCTTGAACTTCTTCACCGTTCACTTTCTGGCGTGGATGTCTCTATAGGTGAAGGACTAGGTTTGAAGTGGTCAGGTTTAACATCCTTTTTCCTAGGACAACTATTAGCAAAGTGTCCTGGCTCCTTGCAGTGAAAGCAACGCTTGACCGACGTCCGTTGGTTTCCTCCTGACATGGCACTAACCCGTGTAGGGGCAGAGTTGGAATTCACACGGTCCAAAGTGTTCACTTTCCTCTGAGGGCATCGATTGGTGAAATGTCCTGGCTGACAACAAGCAAAGCAGACTTTAGTGGTCAGGCTTCCTCCTTGAGAACTTTTCACCGGGGTGGTGCTTTGGAAACTCTGACTATCGGGGTGAAGCACAGGTGAAGGCGTCTCAAATAGAATCTGAGCAGTATGGCAACTGGGTTGTTGGGGTGCACTCTTCTTTTGTTGTTGCGGTGGTCCTTCATGACAAACTTTCTGACGCTTGCGGTTGTCTTCCAATCCCTTGCGCTCATCTTCTGGATCGGGTGTCCTGTTAACCAATTCCCTTCGCTTCAAATGACTCCTTGAGCAAGTTGCTTCCATAATCTTACCACTCCCTTTCGGTGCTATAATCTTTACCGAAGTAATTTCTAGAATGATCATGGCCTCAGGGATTGATTGATCTTTCTGTGGGCATTCCTTAACAAAATGATCCAACTTGCCACAGTTGTGACAGGAATGTTTAGATTTATCTTCATCTAATCAACTCATGTTTAGATTTATCTGTTACTTTTAATTTAATCGGCTTGAATAGCTGATTAGATTGGATTATTACTAGAAAAAGCTTAAGTGCCAATTGAATTAAATCTTCATCTTGCCGATTGCAGGATCAAATCGACTGACACGCCCGCACCTAGAAATAAACCCGGTGTTTGCATGTGTTGATTACCGATTAACCCATCTTCACATGTTCAACTGGCTCTGTGATTTAAATATGTTCCTATTGAATTATATGCACATGATCTCTAGTAAGACTTGTTTCATTTTTTGGATATCGTTGACCAATGGCATCATGCACTATCCTTTCTTTAATTTAATAAGTTTTGTTCGATTGCAATCGCTATAGCAGTGCTCTGTTTCTCTGTGACTGATGTTTTTTTTACCAGAATGTACCAAATGAGAGCTAGTCCTAAACTAGGATAACCGTAACTAGCAACTTTAGCATTGGATTGCATGTAGAACGGCCAAATGTTTACCAAAATAAAAACGCAAGAATTGTTAGCGGCTGAAATTAGAGTCCTTATTATCCTATTTTGAGGGTACTTCCTTCCGGATATTCTCTCCTCTTTACCATAATCTACTATTAAACATGGATGCTTGGACAAGTAACAACACATTTCTTCAAGTTTCTTGAGAATAAAACCTAATTAGCTTGCTTTTAATTCCACAGCAGTGGGTCGCATCAATCATCTGGTGGCGAAGGAACTCGTTACCTCGTTACTTTCGTTGCCTGCTGTTTCCTGTTTACCGTTTTTCTCCACCTATGGCAGGTACCCCATCGGTCAGTGCGGTAACAACGCCGGTTTGCTGCTGTTGCTCGACAAGGCTCCCATGGCAGGGCATGGGCATCAGAGATTTCCAAAGGGAATTCAATAGATTTTTTATCCACCGTTAATATAATCGGCTCGTTTTGTTCGTGAAGCAAAGGTGGCTCCCGCATTGCCGTCGCTTTCGCCCTTCTTTCGATGCGTTCTTCTTCCGTTGATCTCCTTCTTCTTCCGTTGATCAAGAAGCAAGGAATGAATTTAAACTGTCATGGAAGTTCCATAGGTTACATTACATTATCATTTTGACATGGATATCCCAAACAAGATAGTGTTTCACCAATTCTCTAGGAGCTGTTGCTCTAATATGCATACAAAAGTTCCAGGAAACATTGATCATTTGTATTTCATGTCGAGACTCTTTCAGATGTTCTTCACATCCACATTCACTCAATCATCGGCTGACTTTGGAGGGGGTGGAGGTAAAACCTCCTTTACTAGCTCCAAAAATTCCTGGACTCGTTCATCTTCGTTTTGTGCTTGTCCTTGCTCGTCCTTGGAAAATCGTCTACCACACTCCTCTATCATCTGCAATGAGGAGAGAAACCAAATATAGTACGGAGATCTTAACAAAGATGTAGAGTAAGGAGAGGATATGAAGGCCAAAAAAACTAGCAAATTGCTGTACTTGTTTGCAAATAAATTACTCTAACAGAGACTTAAATTCTCTGTACAGACAGACCAGTTCCGTAACGATCAGATAAACCTTCCCAGAGTGGTCAAGGAGTGATTATGGAATGAATCAGTACCTGGTACTCAACACACTAGCACAAAAGATTTTGCATGCATACAAATTTATAGGATTGAAGAAGAACCCTAAGGGGAGCTTATCCAAAATAATTTTATTTGTCAATTATTGCAAGGGATCATAGTGTCATGCAGATTCATGCATGCATAATCAACATAATGTAGATATCCAACTAGTGAATAACTTTAAAGTTCTAAACGATCTGGATCAAGTACATTTGTCATACAGAAGATTTAAGAATTTAGAAAGCAAAATTTCTTGAAGAGTGTACTATTGTAAACATTCAGGTTCATTTGCTTTTTATTTAGAATCAAGTATTGACTCCTGAATTGGACAATGCCCAGTTTTTCTCCTCAATTATGCTAACCTTTAAGCAAACTATTATCTTTTTTTTTCTCGAAACCACTAAACAAACTAATATCGTAGCAGGTAGCATAGTAAGCCACTTTCATGTTGTACCAAACTATCAATGAGTTCTAACTGCATATCTTCGTTTGCAGCAACTAAGTAAAATAGCACAATTAAAACTCATGTCCAATATCAGCAACATAAAACATGACAGTACCGCATAAGCATCAGCAGCCGTGGATGGTCTCCAGTTGATTACATTTAGCTTGTCAGCATTTGTAAGCTTGAAACTCTGACATTTTTTTGCAAATTCACCAATGGATTCCCTTGTCTGGTTGCAAGCAGGAGTTTTCAGCAGGTACTCATATACCTGGGCATCACAACGATGACCATGAGATCGGTATAGTTGTAAAAAAGAACATATAGACGAACAGACCACCGGAGTATAAAATATTGGGGAAAAAAAGCATTAGAGAAATAACTGATCACCTTACACTCTGTAGCAGCAACAGCCCCCAAACATCCTATGGGATCAGTTTTTGCACCTCTAGATCGTAAGAAGTCAAGAACTTCAAAGTTTGTAAGAAACCCTGCATTTACTTTCTCTCTACAGAACAATATCAAATATAGGTTATTTTGCGCTTTAAACTACACAATGGCTGATAAGTACTACATAACAATTAAGATCTGCAACTCAGTGCTCCATGCTGATGGTTATTTATTTCATATTGAGTAACACATTTGGAGTTCACTAGAGGATATCCCAACAATTCTAGGGATCCAGCTTTTGAATTGAGATTCAATACTACCACAAAACAAGAAGAAAACTAGCATAGTATATTATGACCAAATTTTATTATTTTTTTTAACAAATTAAGCTATCAATCCTGAAAAATCATCCAAGGACATTCTATTAAACCTGGTTGACTAAAAGATCAACTAGCAACTTAGAATCATGCATCCAACAGTTCCAACTCCCGAGAGAACGGGGAACTCATCCACAGTTTATGCTATAATATCTTATATAGCAAATATGCTGAACAAACCTCGTGGAAGAAAAACGAAAGGGGAAGAACACTAGTGAAATTAGATATCCATTTCTTTTAGAAGAACAGTGTGGCTGCAGCCTACATGGCTCCAGGTGCCCCTATAAGTTCCTATCACCTATATGCCCCAATTCGATGGACATGATGAACAGTGCCCGAGGTGCCCCCTTACGGAAGAAGACAGTGTGCCTCGCTCTTTCTTTCCCCATGAAATTGCACAACAGAGAGGATGTGAAGCTGCTACAAGAACAGCATAGCGCAGGACTATACGAGAGAGTAAACAGCAACAAATGCAGCACACAAGATGTTATTCTCTTCAAAAGCTCTAAGCCACGGATGGACAAGCATAAACAGGGCACGCTGATAAAGAGTGCACAAGTTGGCAAGAAACACTCACATCTTCATTCCTGCGGCGGCGGCGGCGGCGAGCGTGGATGGGGGAGGGGTGGAATCTGTGGCGAGCCCAGACAACCTCCGTGGGCCTCTTCCCCTGCAAGGCGTTCTTGGTAAGGTAGCTTAGCTAGCTAGGGCTAGAGCGCTCGGTGCAGAATGCGGCCGACTGGGACCTGCGAGCCGGCCTAGTGCTGGTGCCGTGGCGGCGCTTCCAGGAGCGGCCGAAGACGAGGGGCGGTCGCGTGAGGCTTTTGAGTTATTGACTGTTTGTAAATAAGAATGGTAATTTGGGAATTATTGAACACTTCATTCTTTTAATAAGCAATGAGGCTTTTGAGTTATTGACTATTTGTATTATCTTATTTTTCTATCTTCATGAAATTTTGGTAATGCCTATACGTTTGAATCAGCATATTTTATTATTTTAACCTTCTAATTGCATATCTCCATAGCTCTAAAACCAGGGGAGAATGAAAATACAAACTGTGACAAAATTAGAGTATATATGAAAAATCAACCTTCATACATTCTGAAATATTCATTCGCATTTTGAAGTCTATAACTAATGGGGCAAAATTAGTGTAAATTTTTATTTCGAAGTCTGAAACAGTTATCATGGTAGTAGAAATGTGCTGTAGAGTCCTTTCTAGATACTCTCCATTGACACTATTTTCTTCAAACACTTGTCTATAGCTACCATTCTACCAAGATTGATGTCTAGAACAAAAGGGGCAAAATTAGTGTAAATTTTTATTTGAGTATCAAATGTTTATTTCCAGACCATTCTTATTTGTGTTCAAGAAGTCATAGCCTATGGAGAAAAAGTAAACTTATACACAAGAAAAGGAACCGCTGAACAAATAATGACTAAATCACTAAGGCTGCCAAAAACAATGAAATATTTTGAGTTTAAGGAAGCAAGAGCTACCTCTTGTCCATGTACTTCTTCACAACTCCAGAACCTGGCGCAAGGCTTGTCTTAATCCATGGTTTTACCTGATTAACACCAACAAATGCTAAACTAAAGCAACCATTGATTATCTAAAGTTTCAGAACATAGGCAGAGAAAAGACCACATTCAATATTAGATTTCACTAAGAATAACAGAAAAACTGATATAATTTTGACTCTGAAAACAGCCAATACATCTTAATAGGAATACATTGCACATAAGGCAAAAATTAACCAACAGAGATGGCGCTCCTCTTTTGTTTTGAAATAGCATATCAATATTGACACAAAATGAGCAAGGACATTTAATTAAGTCAAAGCAGACATCAAGTTGGAGACAAAGTCAAGGGCTGAACCTCAAGGCCTAATTCACAAGCCTTTTTGGCAACCAACGCAGCTCCCAGCATTACATTAGGATTTGATGTGTCAGTGCAACTGGTGATAGCCGCAATTACAACATCACCATGCTTGATCTTAGCCGGTGTCCAAGAATGAGCAACTTAAATGAGAGTTCAAAACACACAGCAAAACCAGTATTAGATTGATGGATACCGAATATTTGCTCCCATTTGGTATTACACAATTTGGCGATTAAATTCTTGGTTTCGAATAAAGACTAGCTCAAATATGCCCATATTACTACTCTTCTTTTTCCTGCTCAGGACACATGCTCAAGTCAGGTAGGGCATCACATCAGAGTTGAGTGCGAAAAGGTCTGATCTTGGGTCGGATATTCCTATGTACTATGTTGCCAGATAGCCAGAGGTGAATAACACTCTTACTCAAAAGAACTGGATAATTGGAACCCAAATATGAAGCAAAGGACTGAAGCTAATTAGCTAAATGAGCAGTGGCATGCATTGGCCTGTCTAAAACCGAATGCTCCTGATAAAAAATAATCAATGTGCAAAGGAGAAAAGTAGAGACAAAGAGCAGAATACTTTAAGCAGATTTAGAGCAACAATGAAGGCTACATCCATATCACCAGCGAACACACCATTTGAACACACCTCATCTGAGCATGCAGACTGTTATGACCAACTGCAAGTAAACCAATAGGTTGTTAGGCTTTTCAGTGAACAAAATTATTGTATTGGCCACGGTTATTACGGCGTCGCCTAGGCGACGCCTAGGCGCCGCCTAGGCGTCCAGTCGGCCGCTGGAGCTCGCCGCGTCGGCTCGCCTCGCCTGAACCGGAGATGCCCCGCCGCCGGCTTCCCCAGCTCCCCCGCCGCCATCTTCCTCTGCTTTTGGTCGCCTCGGGTTGCGCCTCCGTCGTCGCTGGTCGCGCAGGGCGATGGGGAGTCGAGGAGGGGCGGCGGGGAGAACAGCGTGAGGCGGCGGGGAGACGGCATGGGAGACGGCAGAGGCAGAGGAGAGGCAGCGAGGAAGCGGCCTTGAGGAAACAGCGGAGGCTGAGAGGGGAAGCGGCAGGGAGACGCTGAGGAAGCGGAGGGAGATGGGGAATCGGGAGGCGGCGGTGCATGGGGAGTTGGGGACATGGGGAGTCGGCCACAGGGTAGGGTTAGGGGTTGGGAGGAGAGGCAACCTGGATCGGGTGGCCAAGTGGGCCAAAACTTGGGCCAAAAGGATCTCAGGAGATAGAAAAGAGGAATATACACTAGTTTTTTTGGTCGCCTAATCTTCGCCTAGACGCCCGCCTAGGCGTCCAGGCGCCCCGGAGGCGACTCGCCTCGCCGGGGCGCCGTGATAACCATGGTATTGGCAGTAAACCAGTGGAGGCATACTAGTGGAGGCATCAAACTTGGACCAGAGCGTACCGAGCAGGAGGGGTGGAGGTGGGACAGAGGGCGGCGACGGCAGGGGCGAGCCACCGAGGTCTGGCGGCCGAGTAGTGGAGGGCGTGAGAGCGCCGCAGGAGGGAAGAAGGGAGTGAAGCGGCGGCGAGATGAGCGACGACGCAGCGTGAGGGCGAGAAGGAGCAACGCGCAGAGGAGCAGAGGTAGGGGCGGCGACGAGCGGCATCGGCGAGCCGGGACGGTAGGCAGAGGGCGAGCCGCGGAGGTAGGGGCGGCGAGCCGGCGTGGGACCAGGGGCGTCCGGTCGTGTGAGGGGACGGGGGAGGACCGACTGAGGGCGGCGGCGGCGTCTCAGACCTCTCGGTCGTGCAGCAGGGAGACGGGGAGAGCGTTGGCGGCGACAGGAGGGGGACGGGGAGACGGGACGGATGGGAGTGGCCAAGTGACCACATTAAGAGTTTTTTCGGTTCGGTTTTTAACCGAACCATATTAACAAAAAAAAATCGGTTCGGTTTTTTCGGTTTTCAGTTTTTAACCGAACTTCAAAGGGGCCACATTACATGTCCAAAATATAGAACATTACACATGAATTAGACTCATACATAGAACATTACATGTCCAAAATATAGAAGATTACCATCCTGAAATCTACAAGTATGCAAATAAACCGAAAAGAATATAGCATGTAAATAAGAATATAGACATACTGCCACTAATATGGGTTCACCATCTTCGCCTAGACCAGTATATACACATACAAACAAAGAATTCTTTCAGCAAAGTTCACTGCCAAGTACAGAGGCTAGAGCAAAATAGAGATCACAGCAAAATAGAGATCACAGTAAACTGATTCAACCTAGTACTCGATATTTGCATGTCTAAAATTCATAGAACATTACATGTCCAAATCATCGAACTTCAAAGGTATCAATAAGACTAACACTCACGGGGACGGGGGAGAGCACGGCCACCGGGAGAGCACGAGGCGGCGCGGGGACGGGGGAGCACGGGGTGCACGAGGCGGCGAGGCCGGGAGCTCCGGCGCGAGGATCGGGAGAGCACGGCCACCGGAGGGCACGAGGCGGCGCGGACGGGGAGCACGGTGCACGAGGCTGTGAGGGGAGCTTCCGGCGGCGCGGACGGGGAGCACGGCACGACGACAGGAGCTCCGGCGGCGTGGCGGACGGTGAGGGCGCTGGGACGGGGCTCGGCGGCGCGAGGACGAGGCAAGGCACGCAGATCGATTTGGGAGCACAGTGGCGGCAGAGGAGCACGGGCGCCGCCGCTTTGAATCCGGGAGAGGAGACACCGAGGAGTGCAGGCGGCTCCTAATCCTAGGTTAGGGTTAGGGGCGTGCACGGGCGCGAAAAGTAAGTTGGCCTGGCCGCTATCGAGCCTGGATGCCTGGCCGCCTTGCTCCTCCTCTGTGGACCTGCCGCACCGCCACCTACTGCCCCGCCCATCGCTCCTTCCTTCCTCTTCTAAATTCGGGTTGAACGGGTTCTCCGGTTTCTAGCCTCCAAAAACCGAACCGAACCCGAAAAACCGATCTCTACTTGAAAAACAACCGAACCGAACTTCAAAAACCGAAAAACCCAATAATTTCGGCTATTTCAGTTCGGTTCGGTTCGGTTTTTCGGTTTTCGGTTTTTTCTGCCCACCCCTAGGTTTACCGGTTTAGCCGCATCACATGTGGGCGGGGCATTTGGTTCGGCCACGATTATTTTGGATATCCGAATTTAAAAGTTCAGATGTATCAGAAAATGTTCTTGGAATATATCAATCCGATGGATACTGATCTTTCGAATTCGAATACGAAACAAAATATCCGAAACAAAAAAATATTCGAAAAAAATATCCGAATCCGATCCGAAGCTATCGAATCGGTCGATCGAAATTATTTGATCCGATTACATCCCTAACCGCCACTACTGCTTGTGGTAATTGCTTCGTGGTTCTTTTGGTTACAACAGAAGCATTCCGGCAGTTGTGATGTTTTTACATGTTTTTTTTTTAATTTTGATTAGAGCTCTAGCATTCACTGTAGAAGAAGAAAAATAGCCGGGTTACAAATGCATACACACGCACACCCATGCACGCTTGCACCTGGCCTTGTGAATACCCAGGTGAGTCCAGAACTCGATCATGTAACATTCCAAATGTGAGCCCTTTTAGTTTTTCTTTATTACCCAAAATTTTGGTAAATTTAAAATTTCTTTTAAGTGCTAGCAAATCAATCAAAACAAAATTTAAAAGTTGAAATGTGTTCAAAATAATTTATTTGAGTCCAAATATCTTAAATTATTTTTGAGAATTTTCTAGAGTTTTTCCAAAAATTTTTGGTTTTTATTTTGGGTTTTTCATATTTCCTGGGATTTTCTTAAAAGAAAATCAAATCTTTTTCTTTTATTTCTCGTGTGGGCCGCATTTCCCGCCACCCACCTCCTTTCCGCTCCATCCCGCTCTGGCCCATTCACACGACCCACGCCCACGTCGGCACCTGCTGATGCGCGGGCCCACCCGTCAACGCATCGTCTTCTTTAAGATTGCAGCAAGACAAGCAGACACGGGCAGCGACTGCGAAGAGGTTGCCAGTCATGTAGGAAACATAAACAAACCATTGTTCACTGCACTTTAATCTATTCCAGATACATTTATTTGATTCATTTAATTGTATTGCAACTTGTTTTCCAGTAGAATCTGAATTCGATTCAAGCCAACCCAAGTTTCAATTTTTCTTTTGTTTCGCTGACCATTGGATTTGGAATTAGAAAATCAACATCAAAGTTCAGGAAAAGCACTCACAGGATTCTGTTGCGTTGATCTCCCTTGATCCAGCAGCCAATCAAGCACCGAAACCAGGATCAATGTCCACCAGTCAAGCACGAATCCGAATCCGGCCAAGGCTCACAACACTTCTGTATACTGTGAGAAACAAAAATTCCTAACACAATAATAACCACTTTAAGAAAATGAAAAGGTTGAACTCATAGTCTATATCAAATGATTTAGCCATCTTACAATTTGAACAACTTGAAAGATCTCCCATAGTCCATACCAGGGTGAGTGCCGGTGGAGGCAGGGCCAGGGGTCAGGGGCGAGCGCCGACAGCGGCGGGGGCGGGGGCCGGTGGAGGCGGGGGCGAGCGCTGGGCTCGAGACGGAGGCGAGGGCGAGTGCCCGCCGGCAGGGGCGGGGGCGAGTGCGCTCTGGCAGGAGCGGGGGCAGGGGCAAGTGCTAGGATCAGGACGGAGGCGGGGCGAGCGCCGGCGGGGTCGGAGGCGGGGGCGAGAGCCAGGCTCAGGGTGGGGACGGGGGCGAACGCTCGCTGGCGGCTCGAGGTCTGAGGATGAATGAGGGAGACAGGGAGTGAGGTTGCTAGGTTTTCTCTTTACAGGGAATGAGGAAGACTCTTGTGGGCTGCTGGGCCTGAGTGCCTGGGCAGCTGGGCCTTGTGGGCTGGCCGGTTGCGGCTGGGCTGTGGCCATATTCGGGTACCCGGATGCGAGAATTATCCGGGTACCTGAACCCGACCCGTACTCGGCGGGTATTGGCGATCCCGTACCCGACCCGAACCCGAACCTAACCTACCCGGGTACTACCCGTACCCGTACCCGACGGGTAATGTAAAATAGTTTTTTATTGGGGTAATTTTGCATCCGGGTAGGGTACGAGTCGGGTATTACCCGACCCATTTACACCCCTAGTCAAAGCACAACTTGCCTTGGAAAAGCTCTTGTTCCTACTCTTGGACTTGTTCCTAGGTCAAGACATATCCTTTGAAGTCTTGGGAAATTCAACGTCTACGCGAAACGGATAAATAAACAATAAATAAATAAAAACAGAGAGTACCTCAAGTCCAAAAATTAAATAAAAATCACCATTAAATAGAGATAAATTTTATAAAATTTTAGAAACTGAAATCAGCTCAATCGAAGTTAAAACACAAAAGTTATAGCGATGTGAAGTTTGAAAATCAATTAAAAAGAATAAACCAAATTGTTTCATTTATTTTTCTATTGAAACACCAGATTTATGACATCGGCTGACTTCAGCGCCTAATTTTCTTTTCTGTTAAATTATTTTTCTAAAGGAAAATCGATTTATTGCGTCACGCTTGCGTCATCCGGTCCATAGACCCAATCTATGGTTCAGCTCGGTCCACGGTGGACCCGATCCACGAGTCCATGTGTCACTGACACATGGGCCCCACTGGATGACATCATTGCTGATGTCAGCGCGGCTGGGCTGGGCCATCTGATAGTTGGGTCCGCCGATGACGTCATCATGACATCATCACTAACGTCACGCCTGCACGGCACAGCCACTGCCATGCGGGCCCGGCGCTGACGTCATGGGTGACGTCAGCGACGACCGAGCACTTCGGCCGCGGTGCTTCGAATCTTGCGCACAGATGGCATGCTCGGATTGGATCGGCTACGGTGCAATCTCGGGCGTTCATTCAAAAACTGACGGTTCAGATTTAATCCAAATCACTGCAGAGGATCTACATGACTTGATTCGGTCCGTTCGATTTAGATCGGATGGCCGAGATGGACTCTATTTGGCTGGGTTAAAGAGGGTGATGTGGATGGTCCTGGTCCGCGACACGTGGGCGCATCTGAACCGCTCACTACAGATCGAACGGCTAGGATTGAATCTAGTGCTAACACATGAATCAAATGTAACTATACAACTTAGATCTAACGGCTGAGATCTAATCTAGTGCATAACAGTTCAAATCTATGTGGATCAATCTAAACCGCATGTTCTTAATCCAACGGCAAAGAATGGATCTACACCGTTGTAACACCCCAAAATTTTTGCTTTTCTTAAATTCATGAGTGATTTGGCACCTTGGTGAATTTTTGGAATTTTCTGGAATTTATTTGGAATTTATTCCATTTTGAAATAATTAAAGAATTTAACTTTGCAAATAAAATTTTGTTGGAAATATTTTACTTGAGTCCAAAATGCCCCAAAATAATTTCCAGAATTTTTCTGAGCCTTTTGCTATATTTAATGAATTAAATGAATTTCTGGGGATTAATCGAATTATTAAATCGCTGGAAAAATCAATCGGGTCGAGTACTGTTCATCCGACCGAGTCGGAACCCGAGTCGGACTCGAGTCCGGCCCGAGCCAGTTGACTCGACCGAACCCAACCCGGACCCTAACCGATCCCGACCGTTGGATCGAGATCCAACGGTCAGGATCAACCCGCGCGAGACCACGGCCGCACCCGAGCGATCCCAACCGTCCATCGCGCCACGTGGACGGCTGAGATCAAGCCACGTCGCCTCGTCGTGTCCGGGACGGACTCCGCCGCCCGTACCGATTTCGCCGCGGATTCATGGATCTCGGCGTCTGGCCAGATTTAATGCCCGGACCCGCGCCCGAGGTTCGCCTTTGCCTCGTGCGTCGTTTGCCCCACGTGCCCTAGCCCTAGCCGCCGCCGTTCTTCCGCTATTGCTCGCCGTAGTTGGAAAAGCCTCTGCCGCTGTTTTTGCTTCGCCCCGCCGCCGGCCGCCGTCTTCCGCTGCGTTGGAGCCCAGTTCCGGAGTCCTCAAGCCAAGGCGCACCCGTGGGTACCTCTCACTTCGCCGGAGACGCCCCCGAGCACCATCGGGCTCGTCTTCGTCACTGCCTCCGGCCACCCAGCTCCGCCGCAACGTCATCACCGCCCGCGAGCTATGTGCACCGTCGGATCAAGATCGAACGGCCACGGTAAGCCACGTGTTCCCAAAACCCTCGCCCTCCAGATTAGATCTGGACCGTCGGATCAAGATCCAACGGCCCACGTTCGGCCACGTCGCCGTGTGTTATTTCCGTTGCAAATCCTAGATCTATCCTCAACCGTTGGATCTAGATCCAACGGCTTAGATCCAATCTTGTAGCACGCGTTGCACCGCACTAGATCCGATCTCGACCGTCCGATTTAGATCGTACGGCCCAAATTCACCACGTTATTCCAAACGCGTAAACCTCAGATCTAATCCGCGCCGTTGATTTTCAAATCAACGGGCGAGATTGCGCCACGTGGGAGGAAGTGTGACCGGCGCGGTCAGCGCCGTACGCGTGCGTGACGCTGACACGCCGGGCCCGCGTGTCAGCGACGCGGCCAAACCGCACCATGACGTCACGCCGACGTCGCGGGGCCCACCCGCCGCCAGCCACCCGGCCGTGCGGTAAGTGACGCCAAAGAATGACGTCCGTGGGTCCCACCGCCGTCGAACGGTCGAGTCCCCGCTGACGCCAAGAATGACGCGTCACCCAATGGGTCCCACTGCCGAGACACGTGAACCGTGGACCGGGTTCACGGTGGACCCGAGCCGAGCCGTGGGCTGATCCCGTGGACCGGCTGACGTCAGTCGTCCAATCAGAGGCTGACACGTGTCCTTGCTGACGCAATAATTAATTTCCAAAAAAGAAAATGATTTATTAATTCGAAATATTGATTTCAGAATTTGTTTCAAACTTCAAACGCTTATAACTTTTGCGTTTTAACTCCGATTTGAGTGATTAAAATTTCTAAATTTGTATAAAATTGAGATCTACCTAATGATGAATTTTATTTAATTTTTAGACTAAAGTTTTTCTCTGTAATATTATTTAATTGATTATTTAAACTCTAAATGCTTGTATCTTTTGCATTTAAACTCCGAATTTGACGATTCCAGTTTCTAAAAATTTATAAAATTATGCTCTCTCTGTTTATGAACTTTATTTGGATGTTTGGACACTTTTTGTTTACTGTTTTATTCATTTGTTGCTATTTGCACGCGTTACGATTAGATGTTGAAGTGCCGGAAGGATTCGAAGGAGAAGTATTGACCCAGGAGCCAGCTCAGGACCAAGAGCAAGTACTTTTTGAAGGCAAGTTATGCTTTGACCATATTGATCCCATTTTGAAACCTATTTTGATTTAACTATGTGCATGCTAGTTTAATTAGAAAATGTTTCACTTGATTTTGGGTAATTAGATAAATGCCTAATTGCTGTATGACACCTTGGTTAATTATATATGTGCCATGACCCTTGTCACCCTAGTTGAGGATTAAATAGTTGGACATTACTAAATTGCCAACCTGGGATTTTAGATCGTTGTAGTATATTGCTTAGACCTGCTATGTGCTCATGACATGATTTTTGGACAACCAAATGTTAATATTGACTTAATGATATATTGAACCTGTTTTGGAAAAGTATCATGTGATGTTGATGGCACGTGGTGCATGGTAATCAACTGGGGGTTTGATAAATAGCTTTTGACCGGGGCATGTGGCAAGATTGATCGGGTGGGCCAGTTGTGGCACCGGGAACGTTGGTTTGGTTCTTCGGGTAGTCTTGCCCTGGTCACCATAAGGACTTAACCTTGCAAGCCTTTGAACTGGGTCAAACGTGCAACCACATGTCTGTTATGGGGCGGACCTAGTTGAATAAGTTGCTAATAACGTACCTGTGGGACCTCAGGATGTCAACTACACCCTTTGTGTAAGTTGTACGGGGGAGCGTACCGGGGCTGCGGCCAGGTACCCATCTAACGGTTGGTTGGCCTAAACTTCGCCTTAGCTAAGGGAAGGGTTAGTGTGCAACAACCGGTGTGAATCATGTGATGAAAAATTGGCTTGATCATGTGATGAAAAATTGGCTTGATAATGTGCTGAAAAATTGATTAGGTTTAATCTTGCAAAATTGCTTGCATAAAGGGCCAAACATTCAAACATCCAAAAACAGAGACTTTGCATTTGCGCCAGACCAAACATCCAAAAAACAGTGAGTTTCGCATGTATGACGGACCAAAGTCTTTGGTCTGTCATAAACGTGATTTTGATGCTTTTACGCTTGTTCAAGAAATCGCGTTTTTCCCATGTATGACAAACCAAATTTTTGGTCTCATCATACACATGCTTTTGGCGAACTCGTTTTTCCCATGCATGACGGACCAAATTTTTTGGTCCGCCATACACATGCTTTTTGGTGATCTCGTTTTTCCCATGCATGACGGACCAATTTTTTGGTCCGCCATACACATGCTTTTGGCGATCTGTCCGGCGTGAATGGTGTTTGCTCAATTAGGGTTTTGAGCGATTTGAAATTGATTTTTGATTTGTTTTTGAGATTATGAAATTTGTGAGAATTTCATGATGCTTGAAGTGGACTTTATGCAATGCTCATGTGAGTAGTTGCATGGATTGACATTGAGTCAAGTCGTGGACTTGTGCTCGGATTTGTTTTGTGGTTTGTTCATGTGCAGGTATTGCTCGAAGACGAATGTGGTCGATGACGGACCGGAACTAGGTTCATGGAGGAACCGAGGTTCGGGACTAGGTTCAGGAGGAACTGAGGTCTTGGTGGTCAAGGATGTCATGCGGGACGTTCGGGCTAAGGGAATGGTGCACATGAAGAATGGTTAGTCACGTGAGAATGGCAGGAGGTCATTCGCGTGCAAAGTGTTAGTCACGTGAGTATGGCAGGTGGCCATACGCGTGCAAAGTGTTAGTCACGTGAGTATGGTAGGGTTGCCATACGCGTGCAAGAGTTGTACTCGGCCAGGTTGGGCCAAGTAGAGTTGTGTTGGATACAGATTCCTTCTAGGGAATAGGAATCGTATTCAGAACTCCTTGTGGGTTGGTGCTTTAAATAGGAGGGGTGTCTCCTGTTGAAGGGCATCAATCGCACCAAGCAGAGCTAAGCGCATCAAGCCTTGAGCTTGGTTTTAGGGTTTGTACTCTTTTGATGAGAGTACTTTAGACAAAAGAAATAAAGATCAATTCTTCTAGTTCCCGCATTGCTTCAACGTTCTCTTTTTGGTTCTTGTTTGCATGCTTGTTCTAGTTCTAGATTGGTTTTTGTTCTTTAAGTTTTATCTTGATTTGATCCATCAAAAACCTCTCTAGGGTATTGATCTAGTGTTTCTCAAAGTCTAGTTGATCAATCTTTTGTCGTTCTTGTTTAATCTTGAAGTTTTGATTAGATTGATTCTCGTCAAGTTCTGGATCAGCAAGCTTGCGAAGCTCATAACTTTTGATCCGTAAGTCCGATCGAGCTGATTCTTTTTGGGTTCGATTCGTATTGGAATCTAGTTTCTTGTGTCCAAATTTCAGATCAATCTAACGGTTGGATCTCTTAGAATTCGTGTTTTACCGAACCTCTGTCATTCTGTTTTTGTCGAAAACGAGGCAATTATTTGGTTCTGTTTTAGGGGTGAACTTTTAATAGGTTAAGAATTTGGTTTTAGCTTCCGCACAATCATTCACCCCCCCTCTGATTGCTATATTCGTATACTTCGATCCTACAAGTGGTATCAGAGCAAGGTTTCTCTAATCTATCTTAACCGGTGATTAGATCAATGGATCGTTATTCGACAAAACCATGTGTGTTCGATGGTGTTGATTTTCAGTTTTGGAAGGCCAAGATGGAGGCGTTCATCCAAGCACAGGGCTTCACAATTTGGGAGAAGGTCTACAAGCCTTTTGAAGTCCCTGCTAACGACAACGTGATCGACACGTTTCTCACACATGTTGATGCTAATAGCTTGGCGCGCTACTTGTTCTTCGATGGCTTGGGTCGCAGCGTGTTTGTTCGTGTGGTTCATGTTCGATCCGATATGAGGTATGGAAATCTCTTTGTGATTACCATGAGGGTTCTAACATCACAAAGAGGTTCGCCAAGATATTTACAAAAAAAAGAATACATGCGTTTTGAGATGAAACCTAGTGAATCAGTAGATGACTTCTTTGCACGTTTCAATAAAATTCTTAGCAATCTACGTCTTTGTTGGAGTTAGCTACACCGATGCTGAAAATGCTCGACAATTGCTTAGTGCTTTGGACATGTCGGTGTGGGAGATGAAAGTAACATCTATACAAGAATCTACTACCATGAGCACACTCACATTAGATGTTCTTTACTCTAAGTTGAAAACTCATGAGTTGGATGTTCTTGCCAGGAAGGGTAACATTAAATCAATTGCTTTGATCTCTAACCCTAACATGTCAAATGCAAATTCTTCTTCTAGCTTTGCCTTGTCTTCCATGTCTTCTTTAACAGATGAGCAACTTGAAGAGTTTCCTGAAGAAGATCTGGCACTACTCTCTTCTCGCTTTAACAAAGCTTTGCAGAATGTGAGAATGAGAAATAGAGGTGGTCCTCCAAGATGCTATGAGTGTGGTGACCTCAACCATATTCGCACAAATTGTCCTAAGCTTGAAGGAAAAACATCAAAGGAGGAGAAGGACAACGACAGAAGGAATGAGAAGAAAATGTTCTCGTCAAATGATAGGAAGAAGAAGAGCTTCATCAACCGCAAGGTGGTTCACCGAGTTCTTTCCGCTCTTGAACAAGTCAATTTGAGCGATGTGGACTCGGAGAGCAGCGAAGATGATGCAACTCCAAGCAAGCATGATTTGATAGGATTATGTCTCATGGCAAGCAGCAAGGATAGCTTCACCGAGGACGACCACGGCAAATGACTTCAATGAGGTAGATCCCTCTTATGATGAATTAGCTATTCTTGTTGCTCGTCTTGGAACATTGCTTGACAAACGTGATAAGAAAATTAAGAAACATGATCTCATTATTGAATCATTGAATGCTGAAATTGCTAGACTTAAGACTTTGATTCCTAGTGATGATACTTGCAAATCATGTGACTTAATTTACAATGAGCTCACCTTGCTTAGGAAAGAACATGCTCTTTTGTTGCATCTAAATGAGAAAATGAGAAACATGTTGTACATGCTAGCTGTTCCACCGATGATTTGCATAGTTCAACTTCTTGTTCTAAATGCTCAACCCTTGAATTAAAATTGAAAGATGCAAATGCTAGGGTTTCTCAATTAATCGATAATTTGCTTTCACATGAAATTCTCTCATGCTCAACTTGTCGCATAAGCAAAAGGAAAAGTAGATGTTCCTGCAATAATTGTTTAACTCTTGCTAAGAAAGTTGATTACTTGCAAAATTCTTTGGAACGTTTCACTAATGGCAAGAAGAAGTTGAACATGATTTTGGATCAATCTAAGGTTAGCACAAACAAGAGAGGTTTAGGTTTTGATCCTTATGCCACATATGAAACTAAACCTCAAGATTGTTGTTCAGGCTCCTTGCAAAATTGAGTTATCTAATGAGCCTAAGAAAATTGCTTTTCAATCTGTGGTTTTTTATCTTCTACTATGATGAATGCAAAATGTGCTTTTCTTGTTAAAGCTAAACATCATGTCAAGTACACTTGCACTCATTGTGGTAGAGATGGACACTTAGTAGATTTTGCTTTAGACTAGCCAAACAAAGAAAAGAAGGAAAGAACTAAGGCTAGGTCAAATTTCAGCAAAGCACATTTTTATGCGCCTAGAGTGATGAAAACACCTTCTGTTCCTAGAAACATGGGAAAAGGCAAATCTGATTTTGTGCATAAAAATTATCGTGTTGTACCTATCTTGTTGTGCGTCGTGTGTCTCAAGATCTTGGATTCCCAAAAATCTCATTCCTAACTTGATCTTGAGACCTCGACATGTTTTGCTATGTAGGCTTCTCGCGAGGAAGGAGAACATATGGCTAGTGGATTCGGATGCTCACGCCACATGTCGGTGATAAGAATTGGTTCTCCTCCTCACTCGTGCATCTCGTCTTTGAAAGTGTTACTTTTGGAGATGCTTCTTCCTCTTCTGTTGTGGCAAAAGGTACAATAAAGGTAAGTGACAAGTTTATGTTCAAAGATGTAGCTCTTGTTGAAAATTTGAAATATAACTTGCTTTCTGTCTCTCAAATGCTTGATGAAGATCTTGAGATAAGCTTTAAGAAAAATGAATGCAAAGTGCTAGATGCTTGAGGTGATCTTGTGTTCAAAATTTCGTTTTGGAAGAGTCTTTAAAGTGATTTTGATGCATCACCTTCTTTTAAGCATAGGTGTCTAATTGCCAATGTTTCTAAAGATTTATTCTTTTGGCATCGTAGACTTGGTCATGTTGGTTTTAATCATCTTACTCGTGTAAGTGGTTTAGATCTTATACGTGGCTTGCCTAAGCTTAAGGGTGATAGCAATCTAGTATGTTCTTCTTGTAGACATGGTAAGATGATTGCGAGGTTCACATCCACCTCTTACCATGGTGATGACAAACGCCTCGGGACAGCTTCTACATCTTGATACTGATTGGACCATCTCGAGTTCAATCCTTTGGAGGCAAAGCGTTACTTTTGATGAGGCTAGTCCAGGCACTAGTCCAAGCAATGCAGTCTGGTAGCATATGTTCAGGGGAGAAAATCTTTGAAGATAATGATGATGTTGAAGATGAGGTCTTGACTCTTTCTAATGCACAACAAGCTGTAGCACCTTTGGCACCTACTACTACATCACCTCTGACTAACCATCCTCAAGCTACAACATCATCGTACATGCTTTGAAAATGAACAAGGAGAAGGAGAAGTCTCAAAAGCCAATGCTCCCTTGCACATTCAGAAAATGCATCCATCTGAACAAATGATTGGAGACCTAAATGAGAGAGTCACTCGATCCAGGTTTATTCATTCGACACTCATACTCATTCTCGCTTTAGTTGCTTCTTTTGAACCCAAAGATATATCTCATGCATTATCCGATTTAATCTTGGATCAATGCTATGCATGAAGAATTAGAGAATTTTGAGCGAAATAAAGTTTGGAAACTTGTCTCACCACCTCCAGATTTTAATGTTATTGGAACTAGATGGGTTTTCAAAAATAAACAAAGTGAGGATGGTGTTGTTGTTAGAAACAAGGCTAGATTGGTTGCTCAAGGTTACACTCAAATTGAAGGCTTAGATTTTGATGAAACCTTTGCTCCTGTTGCTAGAATTGAAGCCATTGGAATCCTTTTAGCTTTTGCTGCATCCAAAGGTTTCAAATTGTATCAAATGGATGTGAAAAGTGCTTTTCTGAATGGCTACATAAATGAGGAGGTTTATGTCAAGCAACCACCTGGTTTTGAAAATCCAAAGTTTCCAAATCATGTGTTCAAACTAACAAAAGCTTTGTATGGTTTGAAACAAGCCCCTAGAGCATGGTATGATAGGCTAAAAACCTTTTACTTGAAAAGGGCTTTTTAATGGGAAAGGTTGACAAAACTCTCTTTTTACTCAAGCAAGGCAATGATCAACTATTCGTTCAGATTTATGTTGATGATATTATCTTTGGTGGTTCATCTCATGTTTTAGTGTCCGAGTTTTGAAACAATGAGGAAGGAGTTTGAGATGAGTATGATGGGTGAGTTGACATACTTTTTGGGATTTCAAATCAAGCAAATGAAGGATGGTACTTTTGTGCATCAAAGCAAATATACAAGAGACTTGCTACATCGTTTTGGGATGGAAAGCGACAAGCCGATCATGACACCTATGGAGAGCACTTGCGACTTGACCACGATGAAGATGGTGAGTAGGTTGATCAAAAGGAATATAGAAGCATGATAGGTTCACTTTTGTACCTCAACGCATCAAGGCCGGATATACAATTTCTTTGTGTGCTTGTGTGCTCGTTTTCAAGCTTCCCCACGTGCTTCACATCGACAATTTGTCAAAAGGATTTTTAGGTATCTTCATGAAACTCAAGATTTTGGCATTTGGCTTTACGCTTCCTCATGCATTAGTTTGAGATCTTTTACGATGCTGATTTTGGAGGATGTAGAATTGATAGGAAGAGCACTTCTGGTTCATGTCACTTCTTGGGAAATTCTCTCATTGCATGGTCATCTAGAAAACAATCTTACATTGCACAATCAAGCTGCTGAATCTGAATATGTGGTGCTTTGCTAGTTGTTGTTCTCAAATTCTTTGGATAGTAGCTACACTTAAAGATTATGGGGTTAATTTGGATAGTGTTCCTCTTTTGTGTGATAACACTAGTGCAATTTGCATTGCTAAGAACCCCGTGCAACACTCTAGAACAAAACACATTGACATCGATTTCACTTTCTTAGAGATCATGTTGAAAAAGGCAACATTGTGCTTCATCATGTGGATCTTGAACATCAATTGGCAGACATTTTCACAAAACCTTTGTCTTCTTCTCGTTTTGCTTTTATTCGGGAGAACTTGGGATTGTTCATCCAATGGGTTTGTTTTGAGAGGAGTTTCTTTGCCAAGTTCTTTCACTTGATGAGCTCACTTTATCATATTTCTTTATATGTTATGTAATTGAGCTAATATATGATAATCTAATTGTCTCACTTGAACTAAAAATGACATTGTGGAATTCCTGGGTGATTGCCTATAGCTAAATACTCTGTGATATCTTACTCTTCTAGGCTTGTTATTGAATCTTCTTGACAAATTTGGGCTATGAAGCAAGTGTGTTTTCAGCTTTATTCTTTCATAAGACCTCTTAATCACTCTTGCATGTTTTACAATCAAAGAAAAAGAAAAGAAAAGGGAATAAAAAAAGGGTAGTTAAAAGCTAAAGCTTCAAGTTATTTGCTTCAAGCATGCTTCCCTTAAAATGGTTAAGATGTATGCTTCAAGCATGCCATTCCCTCAAAAACAAGATGTATGCTTCAAGCATGCCAATCCAAGGAAATAAAAGAAGTATGCTTCAAGCATGCCACATGCGATTCTTGTTTAAAGATTAATTTGGTCTACTAGATTGGAGTTGAAATCACTTGCTCGCTTGAGTTGTTAGTTGTTTCAATTTTTGAGCTTTTGTTCTTCTCTTGAGATCTTGCTTAGTACTTGGCTATAGTTGACTGAATTGAGGTTGAGATGCATGTCATTCCCTAACTTGTTAAAATCACATCAAGATCATGTATTTTACATATTATGTGATATATAAGGTTATATGATCGAATGAGCTCATCTTTTCTATTTTGGCACTCCTTTGTTTCTCATTGTGAGATCATTGCTGCAAAAAGAAAAATTTTGAACAAATTCTCTCTTTTGTACTCTTGATGAATCCATTGTCAAAGGGGGAGAAATTTGGGAATCGTTGAAAAGTTTAAGGAAAAAGGGGGAGAAGAAAAAGGGGATTTGTTTACGGCATTTTGTGAGAAGTTTGGAGATTTTTAGGAATTTTGGACACATTGCACATTCACACACATTTTCCTTCTCAGGGAGATTTTGTTTTGCATTTTGGTCAAAGGGGAATTGTGTTTTTCTTTTTTGGTCCTTGATCTTTTGGATTTCAAAATCTTTTGTAAAGTGAATGCCAAATGTTCAATTCTATTTGGTGTTGCCAATGTTTTCATCAAGGGGGAGATTGTGAATCATGTGATGAAAAATTGGCTTGATCATGTGATGAAAAATTGGCTTGATAATGTGCTGAAAAATTGATTAGGTTTAATCTTGCAAAATTGCTTGCATAAAGGGCCAAACATTCAAACATCCAAAAACAGAGACTTTGCATTTGCGCCAGACCAAACATCCAAAAAACAGTGAGTTTCGCATGTATGACGGACCAAAGTCTTTGGTCTGTCATAAACGTGATTTTGATGCTTTTACGCTTGTTCAAGAAATCGCGTTTTTCCCATGTATGACAAACCAAATTTTTGGTACATCATACACATGCTTTTGGCGAACTCGTTTTTCCCATGCATGACGGACCAAATTTTTTGGTCCGCCATACACATGCTTTTTGGCGATCTCGTTTTTCCCATGCATGACGGACCAAATTTTTTGGTCCGCCATACACATGCTTTTTGGCGATCTCGTTTTTCCCATGCATGACGGACCAACTTTTGGTCCGCCATACACATGCTTTTAGCGATCTGTCCGGCGTGAATGGTGTTTGCTCAATTAGGGTTTTGAGCGATTTGAAATTGATTTTTGATTTGTTTTTGAGATTATGAAATTTGTGAGAATTTCATGATGCTTGAAGTGGACTTTATGCAATGCTCATGTGAGTAGTTGCATGGATTGACATTGAGTCAAGTCGTGGACTTGTGCTCGGATTTGTTTTGTGGTTTGTTCATGTGCAGGTATTGCTCGAAGACGAATGTGGTCGATGACGGGACCGGAACTAGGTTCATGGAGGAACTGAGGTTCGGGACTAGGTTCAGGAGGAACTGAGGTCTTGGTGGTCAAGGATGTCATGCGGGACGTTCGGGCTAAGGGAATGGTGCACATGAAGAATGGTTAGTCACGTGAGAATGGCAGGAGGTCATTCGCGTGCAAAGTGTTAGTCACGTGAGTATGGCAGGTGGCCATACGCATGCAAAGTGTTAGTCACGTGAGTATGGTAGGGTTGCCATACGCGTGCAAGAGTTGTACTCGGCCAGGTTGGGCCAAGTAGAGTTGTGTTGGATACGGATTCCTTCTAGGGAATAGGAATCGTATTCAGAACTCCTTGTGGGTTGGTGCTTTAAATAGGAGGGGTGTCTCCTGTTGAAGGGCATCAATCGCACCAAGCAGAGCTAAGCGCATCAAGCCTTGAGCTTGGTTTTAGGGTTTGTACTCTTTTGATGAGAGTACTTTAGACAAAAGAAATAAAGATCAATTCTTCTAGTTCCCGCATTGCTTCAACGTTCTCTTTTTGGTTCTTGTTTGCATGCTTGTTCTAGTTCTAGATTGGTTTTTGTTCTTTAAGTTTTATCTTGATTTGATCCATCAAAAACCTCTCTAGGGTATTGATCTAGTGTTTCTCAAAGTCTAGTTGATCAATCTTTTGTCGTTCTTGTTTAATCTTGAAGTTTTGATTAGATTGATTCTCGTCAAGTTCTGGATTAGCAAGCTTGCGAAGCTCATAACTTTTGATCCGTAAGTCCGATCGAGCTGATTCTTTTTGGGTTCGATTCGTATTGGAATCTAGTTTCTTGTGTCCAAATTTTAGATCAATCTAACGGTTGGATCTCTGAGAATTCGCGTTTTACCGAACCTTTGTCATTCTGTTTTTGTCGAAAACGAGGCAATTATTTGGTTCTGTTTTAGGGGTGAACTTTTAATAGGTTAAGAATTTGGTTTTAGCTTCCGCACAATCATTCACCCCCCCTCTGATTGCTATATTCGTATACTTCGATCCTACAACCGGGGAGGACCACTTGTGCTGTTAGAGGTTTCCGAAAGGCTTTGTTACGGACACTCGCCTTTGTGGTGTTTGACTGTATCTTGTGGGTAAAGTGCATAACCTCTACAGAGTGTAAAATCTATTCGAATAGCCGTGTCCGCGGTATTGGACATCGCTCGGGAATTACAGTCAAGGGTTAGACTTTCTTGAAAAATAACTTGGACTTGAAAGGTTGGGTTTGGTTAAATAGTGATGTTGATGGAAATGTGGATTAGGAATGGGAAAGATGTTTATTAAACTCTTGGAAAGGTTATTGATCTTACACTTGTTTCTATTCCTTTCGAATCTACTTATGCTACTTGTCAAATGCTGTTTACTGCAAATATACCCCGAACTATTCCTTTGTACTAAGCCATGCATGTAGTATATTAGCTGCATTCTGTGCATGACTTGCTGAGTACCAAGTACTCACCCTTGCCACAATACAACACCAGTTGAAGAGGAGTCTACACCAGCTTTGGAGGAGGAACTCCCAGAGGATCCGTCTAGCTAGGGAGCGAGCCCAGTCAGTTGCCTGTGGTATACTGGATGGCACCACGAAGTTATCTTATTTTCCGCTGCTATTATTTCTCTCTTATTAAGTTTCGCCCTGCGTGGCGTATATTTGTAACTTGACCCTAAGGTCAAGCAACCAGTTTGATTATTTAATTAAAGTACTTTATTAGTATCGTGTGGTATGATTGTGATATTTACCGAAGTTAAGACTGTGTGCACTAGCGCGTTCCTGGACTAGTGCTGAATACACAGAGGGTCCGGATTTGCAAATTCGGGTCCCGACAACCGTGCTACTCAATCTAATCCAAACCGTACGATATAAATCCTACGATCAAGTTCTAATCTAGGCAATACGATGAGATGAGCGACGTCGCAGTACCTGGGGCGTGCGATCTTGATCGGACGGCTGGTGGAGTTCGCGAAGACCGGCAATGGTGCGGCGTGAAGCTTGGCTGGGGCTAGGGATGACGACCACGATGGCAGCGTTCTGAGGCTTCTCCGGTGAGGTGAAATATCGGGTTGAATGCGCTGTGACGCGACGGTCTCGGATCTGGGATCCCACACAGCGGAGACCGCTTGACGGTGTCGGGAAAGGCCCAAAATGCACGGCGGCTCCTCCTCCTACTCCAGCGAGCAATTGTGGACAGATGATGACAACTCAAGCTATGAGAGATGGGGCAAAAGGTGCGCAGGAAAAAGGAGACAGCGGCTGTCGGGACCCAAATTTGCAAATCCGGACCCTATGTGTATTCAGCACTAGTCCAGGAACGCGCTAGTGCACACAGTCTCAACATTGGTATATATCACAATCATACTCAACGAAATAATAAGGTACCTTTAATAGTTAACCAAACGGGTTGCTCGACCTTAGGGTCAAGTTACAAATATACGCCACGCAGGGCGAAACTTATTAAAAGAGAAATAATAGCAGCGGAAAATAGATAACTTCGTGGCGCCATCCAGTATACCACAGGCAACTGACTGGGCTCGCTCCCTAGTTAGACGGTTCCTCTGGGAGCTCCACCTCCAAAGCTGGTGTAGACTCCTCTTCAACTAGTGTTGTATTGTGGCAAGGGTGAGTACTTGGTACTCAGCAAGTCATGCACAGAATGCAACTAATATACTACATGCATGGCTTAGTACAAAGGAATAGCTCAGGGTATATTTGCAGTAAAATGGCATTTGACAAGTAACATAAGTAGTTTCGAAAGCAGTAGAAACAAGTATAAGATCAATAACCTTTTCTAGAAGTTTAATAAACATCTTTCCCAAACCTAATCCACATTTCCATTAACGTCATTATTAACCAAACCCAACCTTTCAAGTCCGAGTTATTTTCAAGAAAGTCTAACCCTTGACTGTAATTCCCGAGCGATGTCCAATACCGCGGACACGGCTATTCAAATAGATTTTACACTCTGCAGAGGTTATGCACTTTACCCACAAGATACAGTCAAACACCACAAAGGCGAGTGTCCGTAACAAAGTCTTTCGGAAACTTCTAACAGCACAAGTGGTCCTCCCCGGTGATTGCACACTAACCCTTCCCTTAGCGAAGGCGAAGTTTAGGCCAATCCACCGTTAGATGGGTACCTGGCCGCAGCCCCGGTACGCTCCCCCGTACAACTACACAAAAGGTATAGTTGACACCCTGAGGTCCCACAGGTACGTTATTAGCAACTTAATCAACTAGGTCCGTCCCATTACGGACATGTGGTTGCACGTTTGACTCAGTTCAAAGGCTTGCAAGGTTAAGTCCTTAGGGTGACCAGGGCAAGACTACCCGAAGAACCAAAACAACATTCCCGGTGCCACAACTGGCCCACCCGATCAATATTGCCACATGCCCCGGTCAAAATCTATTTATCAAACCCCCAGTTGATTACCATGCACCACGTGCCATCAACAATCATAACACATGATACTTCTTCCAAAAACAGGTGTAGTATCTCATTAAGTCAATATTAGTATTTGATTGTCCAAAGCATTTCACGTGGCAATGCTAAGCATACTACATCGGTCTAACTACCCATGTTGGCAATGTAGTAATGTCACACTAATTACTAACAACTAGGGTGACAAGGGGTCATGGCACATATTTAATTAACCAAGGTGTCATACAGCAATTTGGCATTTATCTATTTCCCCGGAATTAAATAAAGCATTTTCTAATTAAACTAACATGCAATAATTTAAACCAAAATAATTTGAAAATGGGATCAACATGGTCAAAGCACAACTTGCCTTCAAAGAGTACTTGTTCTTGGTCCTGAGCTGGCTCCTGGGTCAACACTTCACCTTCGAAGCCTTCGGGCACTTCAACGTCTACTCGTAAAGCGTGCAAATAGCAATAAATAAATAAACAGTAGACAAAAAGTGTCCAAATATCCAAATAAAGTTCATAAAGAGAGAGAGCATAATTTTATAAATTTTTAGAAACTGGAATCGTCAAATTCGGAGTTTAAATGCAAAAGTTATAAGCGTTTGAAGTTTGAATCCATTTTTGAAATCAATAATTTGAATTAATAAATCATTTTCTTTTTCGGAAATTGAGTTATTGCGTCAGCAATGACACGTGGACCAATCGGGAGCCGCCACGTCGCCTCGGGTCCATGGACCCGGCGCACGGCGCGGCTCGGTCCACCGTGGACCTGGCGCACGGCTCACATGTCTCATCGACAGTGGGGACCACTGTCGGCTGCCGGACTCACACCGGTAGCGGGCACGACTGACACTGGGCCCCACTGACACGCGGGCCCCGTCGTTCGGCCTCCCAGCCACGTGGCTAGATCTCGGCCGTTGATTTGAAAATCAACGGCCCAGATTGGATCTGGGTTCACGCGTAGGAAAACTACTCGGCTGATCTGGACCGTTCGATCTTGATCGAACGGTCAAGATCCAATCTAACGTTTACAACGCGGCTAACCCTAACCGTTCGATCTAGATCTAACGGCTAAGATCTATCCTAGCTCAGTGCGGTTTAGGCTACGTGGCACAATCTAAGCCGTTGGATCTAGATCCAACGGTTGGAAATAGATCTGGGGATTTCAACGTGGAAACTCACCGAGGGTGACGTGGCGCGATCTGGGCCCTTGGATCTGGATCGGACGGTGGAGGGAGCTCGAACGACGGCGACGGCGCGCGGCGGAGCAAGGTCACCGGAGACGGGGACGGCGACACTCCCGACGGCGTTGCGGGGCCTCTCCGGCGAAGTGAGTGGTACTCACCGACGCGGCTTGACCTCGCGGTTTCGGATCTGGGCTCAACGGCGACGGAGGACGGCGGCGGAATCAACGAATAACCGCGGCGGAGCGCTAAACCAACTACGGCGAGCGATTGCGGCGCAACCACGGTGGCTTGAGCTCGGCGGGCTAGGCTACGGGTGCGCACGGAAGTCGACAACACGACAGCGGCGACGGCGCATTAAATAGGGCCCTCGGCGTCCGTGAAAACCGCGGAAACCGAGGCCCACCCAGCTGCGGCGGCGGAATCCAAATTGGATTCGGATTGGGTGACGTGGCTCAACGCGAGCCGTTGGATCAAGATCCAACGGTGCGGGGGTTTGGGCTCTGGTCCGGCTCGGGCAACTTGGCTGGTTCGGTCGGGCTCGGGTTCGGGCGACGTGGCTCAATCGTGGCCGTTGGATTTCGATCCAACGGTCACGCGCGTTAGGGTTTGGCGACTGGGTTTGACCAGAACGGCTGGCTCGGGTCGAACTCGAGTCTGACTCGGACTCGCGTCCAGTCGGATGAACAGTACAAACCAACTCGCATTTTCCAGCGATTAAATATTCAAAATAATTCTCAGAAATTCATTTAATTCATTAAAAATAGCAAAACACTCAGAAAAATTCCAAAACAATTCTGGAAAATATTTTGGAACATTTTGGACACAAATAAAATATTTCCAAAAAAATTTTATTTGCAAAGTTAAATTCTTTAATTATTTCAAAAGGGAATAAATTCAAATAAATTCAAAATAAATCCAAATAAATTCCAGAAAATTCCAAAAATTCACAAAAATGCCAAACCACATTTGAATTTAAGAAAAGCAAAATTTTGGGGTGTTACAGCGGCGGCAGGACCAGGGCATTAAATAGGGGCCTCGGCGTCCGTGAAAAGCGCAACAACTGAGGTCGACTCGGACGCGACGGCGGAATCCAGCGGGGGCTCAGATAGGCAACGCGGTGCAATCCGGTGCTTCCACGCGGCTCGCAATCGACGGCTCGGATGAACATGCGACGCGGCACGCTAACAACCGTTGGATCACGATCCAACGGTTCGCGTGATTAGGGTTAGGGTTTGAGCGGCGCGGGCTAGCAGTTATCGGATCCGGCAGGCTAATGGGCCCGGCGGGCGGGTTGAACCCATTAGAGTTTTCGGATTTACTTTTCATTTTTTATTACTTTAAAATAATCCCAGTAATTCAAATAAATCAAGAAAAATAGTAAAAAGCTTAGAAAACTCCTAGAAAAATTCTGCAAATACTTTAAGACATTTTGAACTCAAATAAACTATTTCAAATAAAACTTTATATGAAACTTTTAAATATTTAAATAATTCAGGAAAGAAATTAATTCAAATTAAATCCAAATAAATTCCAAAAATTCCAATAACTCAATAATTCCAATAAAATCAAAAATTGTGATGTTACAGGGATCAATATGGTCAAATTATAACTTGACTTGGAAAAGGTCTTGATTATGTTATGGACCTTCTTCTTGAGTCAACACCTCTCCCACAAAGCCTTCGACCAACTCAATGTCTACGCGAAACGGATAAATAAACAATAAATATTCCAAAACAAAGGATAACATAAATCCAAAAATTAAATAAAATTCATAATCAAATAGAGCACAATTTTACAAATTTTTATGCTCTAGAATCACCTCAATCAGAGTTCAAAGGCAAAAGTTATAGCAATTCACAGTATAAAATAATATTAACAAGAATAAACCGAATTATCTCATTTCTTTTTCTGCTGGAAATTTGGAATAATGACGTCAGCGTTGAATTTCTTTTCGGTCGAATTATTTTCCTAAAGGAAAATTCAGATTTATGACATCGCCATGATGTCAGCATGAATAAATTTTGGCGGAAATATTTTCCTACGGTAAAACCGATTAATGACGTCATGCTGATGTTAACAACTACTCGGCTTAAATTGATGAATGGACCTCACTGCTGACGTCAGTACCCATGGCTCTCACGACTTACAAGCGAGCCCTGCTGTGATGTCATGATTACGTCACGGCTGATGTCACGCACGCAACTACGGCGGCTGACCAGTGGGTCCGCTCGGATGATGTCATTGCTAATGTCATCATGACTGGCGCTGGCCCACGACCCCTCAGATTCCGTGCGACCATGCGACAGCTTCGGATTGGCTCATGCGCGACACAATCCTAACTGTACAATTCGAAACTGATGGTTGAGATTAAATCTATCCGGCTGGGTTTTATGGGCGGCGTGGGAAGTCTCGGCGGATTCCACGTGGCTTGATCTACACCCTCGGATCTAAATCGAACGGCCATGAGCAACCTAACATAGCACTACCCAAGTCAATCTAAACCGTACAACTTTAATCTAACGGCTGAGATCGAACCGCGACCAAACCTACACGAATAGATCTGAGCCGCACGTTTGGATCCTACAGCTACAAACAGATCTAAATCCAAACCTCAATATCTAATCTGGTCCATTAATGTTTGATCTAACAGCTGAGATCTACTGCAATCGAACACTGGAAGCAAACACGTGGAGACTCATCACGCTAGCTACGTGGTTCAATCTAGGACACACATCTAAAGATCTAACGGTCTGGATTAGTTCCAATCTACGGCGCTACCGTGATGCTACGTGGCTCAATCCGGTCCATTCACTCTAGATCCAACGGTTCATATCGCATCTACTTCATTACAAGGAAGAGCTACGTGGACGTACCTAGATGGCCGGATCGAAATCGAACGGTCGAAAGAGTTCGCGAACCTCGGCGATGGCACGGTGGCGAGCGGCTGCTGGATGTGGAGACGATCACCAAGGCACTGGCACTTCAGGGCTTCCCCAGCAAGGTCAGATGTCCCATCCGAAGCGTCTCAGCGTGAGGAACTCGAATCTAGGGTGAGCGATGGCGGAGTGTCTTCGACGGTGGTAGAGAAGAGCAAAAACCAAAGTAGCGTGCAAACGAACTACAGCAAGCAATCTAGGGCAACACAGAGTTCCCTAGCGTGCATGAACTAGGGCAAAAGAGGCAGCGCAAACCAATGGTCCTCGAGCGATACCCCATGCCATAAATACCGGCCCAAACGTTGAGTTAGGCGCGGATTTCACAGCGTGCTAGACTCGACGGCGGAGTCCAGTGAGCAATCAGATTCTAGTGCGGCGCAATCTTGACCATCCACGTGGCTCCAAACCGGCAGCTCAAATTCATTCTCCACGTGGCAAGATCCCATCCGTTCGATCACAATCCGATAGCAGGCGCGTTTTAGGGTTAGGGTTTCGGCGCGAGTTAACAGTTTAACGAGTTGAGTCCACATGGCTCGGCCTGTTAGGGTTTTGGATTTTCTCAACGATTTTACATTTAAAATTAATTCCAGCAATTCAATTAATTCAAGAAAATAGCAAAATTATCAGAAAAATTCTGAAAAATACTTCAAGATATTTGTTACTCAAATAAAATATTTCCAATAAAACTTTATATGAAATTTTCAAATATTTAAATAATCCAATAATAGACTTAATTCAAATTAAATCCAAATAAATTCCAAAAAATCCCTAAAATTCAAATACCTTAATAAATTCAATAAAAGCAAAAATTGGGATGTTACAACAGTTAAGCTGCGATCCAGTTACCGAGAGGAATTAAATAAATTTCTTATCGAAAAACTAACATGCGGTTGTCAAAGAGGAAGCCACTTCACCTTATTCATACCTTTTTGCCGTCGCTTTAGTTCTCAAGGAAATCGAAAAGTTTCCTCGAGACAAGTCCAGTGGTATGATTAGCGCAAAACCTCATACGTCTCCGAAGTTGAAAAGACTTGAAAGAATACACGTGTTCTCTCAAGACTTGGGGGCTAGCTAACAACGATTGGCTGAAGCCCATTAATGATTACAGCTTTTGAGAAGCCAGTCATAAATGCGGCCCATGTAACGAAGTATCGAAGGTTATGAAATCGACGGTAAATTTGTGAACGGGGACCTTCGAGGATTGCAGGATCAACAGAACAGGCAAAGCAGAATTTAGACAGGTTTGGGCCTCTGGATCGAGTAATACCCTACTCCTGTGGTTCGCACTATCAGATCGAACAAACCGAATACAGATCAAGGGTGCCTAGCTCTAGTTACAACCAAGACGAGAATCCAAAGTATCCCAGATCTAATCTCTCGACTATGTCCTATCAGGTGCTCTCCTCCTCATTTCTCCATATTTTTCTCGCTCCCCCTTTTTCCGTGCGCCTCCCTCTATTTTTATAGCTAGGTGCACCATCTTCTGGAGATGTCGCCGAATAAGGACTCTGAGTCGTACCCGATCAGGGAATCCTCGCTCCCAGGATCCACGTAGGGCAACTAACCTTCCTTGTTATCTGGCGTACTCGAGTTGATCTCCTTATCATGGGAGCACAATCGAGTCCTTCCAGATATAGGGATACCCCTTACGTTAACATCTTCTCCCACAGGAATAGGGCTCTAGATGCCTGGGGTATACAGTATGATCTTTGACTTTCTGATGCGTGTACATATCCCATATTTAGATATTTAATAGTAGCCCCCGAGCTCTGTTCAGTGAAGGGTCTTTATCGAGTGTTCAGTCTATTACTGGCCAATCCTTGACTTGGTCGAATAATGCCGCACAAGCTCGTGGTCGAAAGCTTCGAGTAGAGTTGGACCACCAAGAGTCAAGTGGAAGATGCGGGGTCGATCACCCGGTCGTCAGCTCTCCTCGAACTCCCAGTTTACTTACCCACAGCTCGATATCGACTTTGGGAAATCAATGCTGGGCAGAGTTAAGACATGATTCAAAATATCGATGTATTAGGAAGACGTGGCATTAACTGTTGCAGCCTGCAAAAGCTATGATGCTTTGCGTGTATGACCATCTTTCCAACGGCCCCTTCGGTTCCTGCGCTGCGTAAGGGGGATGGATCCACCCATTGTAAACAGACGGTCTGTATGTATTTTTGCTTTCGAGACGGTGGCCATTACCTGTGTTTGTGAAAACTCCACCACTTCTTGCCTTTTTTATCGTCTCTTTCGCCGAAGAGAGCTTTTCACCTTCTTTCAATGGCGTCCAGCTCCCACACGGCGGCCACCGGACACGATGTCTCGCCGAAGGAGACGGAGATAGTTGGGATGGCATTCGAGGACGAGGGCCTCAAAATGTGCTGGCAACTCTCGATTATGATCAAGGAGCGCCTTGTTGAGTTGGAGAAGGGGGGTTTCTTTCCTCTTCGTGAGTTGGTCCATTGGCGCCCATCCGCTGGTGAACCATACCCCACCCCAAAGGACGAAGACGAAACATTAGTCTTTGAGCCCTTCCTCCGTTGCGGTTTGAATTTTCCACCTTCTCCCTTCCTTTGTTCCGTCCTGGATTGTCGACGATTGGAGAACGGGCTCCCGCCGAGCTTACTTGTTGAACGAGGGATCAACAGGGCCCCTTCGTGCGAGCCGGGGTGTTCGTCCGAGCAACACGAGCTCGGGAGAAAGACGCGTGGTGTTTATCCAGGTTCGGGCCTCTCACCGCCGAGATAACAGCCCTACTCCAGTGTATTGTGTTTATGATTGGTCAAAAAGAGGTCCCCCCTCACAGATGCTCTTGGGGGGTTTAAGTACAGAAGTTGAAGATACATAGAAGGTAACTACCCCCTAGAATTACGCCGTGCTTCCATAACCGTAGCGCCCACGATCCGGCGCCCTTGATCTGCGCCCTATTTGAATTTCGGGCGCGTCTTCCCTTGATCTTCGGCGGATTAGTTGCCACCTTCCTTTCAATGGTTTGACCAAATGCCCCGATCCTCTATGCAGTACACACGTACGTGGTCCTTTGCATGGTCGCGGGCGAGTTCCCGAGCATACGAGCTCGGGCGTCTTGGATGCCCGGGCAAGTTTCCCGAGCATCTTCTGCGGAGGACCGCGTGGTCTGTGCTCTTGGATCCCTAGGGGTAAAATGGTCATTTCTAGAAAATAGTCAATCCCCGAACGAGATGCAGATCCCTCGCTCCAAGATTAAGAGCATAGCGGTACCATTCTTCGAAATAGTCCGGAGCACCTCGATCAAGCCCTTGGGCCAGGTCGTTTTGCCCGTTACCTTTGGCAATCCCAGTAACTTCCGTACAGAGCTGATCACCTTCGAAGTGGTCGACTTCGAATCAGCCTACAATGCCATCCTCGGTAGGCCAGCTTTGGCCAAATTCATGGCCGCCTCACATCACGCGTACCAATGCCTGAAAGTTCCTAGGCCAAACGGAGTCATAACCGTAAAGGGGAACCACAAGTCCGCATTAAATTGCGACGAAAGGGCGTTAGATATGGTTGGTCAGCTGCCTACGCACGGCGCCGACCAGGAGCCGAAGCACTCCCGGCCCAAAGTTGCCCTCCAGCCCGGAGGAGAGACCAAGGCCGTTCGGCTCAACGAGTCGGAACCTGGCAAGGTCGTGCATTTGGGATCTTCCCTAGATCCCAAATAGGAACTCGAGCTCATCACCTTCCTCCGAGCAAATTCGGATGTGTTCTCCTGGGAACCATCCGACATGCCCGGGGTCCCAAGGGGGCTGATCGAGCACAGGCTAGCGGTTCAGCCTGACAAAAAACCAGTGCGATAAAAACTCAGGCGGTTCTCCCCGGAAAAACAAGCGATCATCCGGGAAGAACTCAATAAGCTACTTAAGGCCGGCTTCATCAGGGAAATCGAGCACTCGGAATGGCTGGCCAATCCGGTCATAGTCAGAAAGAAAGGAGGCAAGTGGTGCATGTGCGTCGACCACACGGGATTAAACGCAGCATGCCCAAAGGACAACTACCCGCTGCCTCGCATAGACCAGTTGGTCGATGCGACGGCGGAGTCACAGGTCATGAGCTTCCTGGATGCTTATTCGGGATACCATCAGATCAGCATATCACACGAATATGAAGAAAAGACATCCTTCATCACCCGTTCGGTATGTTCTGCTACACGACCATGTCTTTCGGTCTGAGAAATGCTGGAGCAACTTTTCAGCGCCTCATGCAGAAAACCTTTACGGACCAAGTAGGCCGGAACTTGGAGGTTTATGTTGACGACATATTTGTCAAAAGCAAGCTCGCCTCAAGTCACGTCGCTGACCTAGAAGAAACATTCTGTAATCTCAACAAGCATCGAATAAAACTGAATCCGAAAAAATGCGTCTTCAGTGTAAAGGCCGGCAAAGTGCTCGGCTACATGGTCGGTTCGCAAGGTGTAGGAGCAAACCAAGAGAAGATCGAAGCCATCGAGAACATGAGGCCGCCCACATGTGTGAAGGAAGTACAGGCCCTGACCGGCCGAATGGCCGCCTTGAGCCGCTTTATTTCCCGGCTGGGTGAGCGAGGGCTACCTTTCTTCAAAGCCCTTCGAAAGCACGACGGTTTCATATGGACAGAGGAAGCCAATCGCTCCTTTGAAGAGCTAAAGCAATACCTGTCTAAACCGCCCATCCTGGTCACACCTAAAGCTGGGGAAGAATTGCTGCTATATCTAGTGGCGACCCCGCAGGCCGTGAGCGCGGTACTAACAGTGGAAAGGGATGGTGTCCAATGACCTATCTATTATGTTAGTGAAGTACTACACGGACCGAAGGAGCATTACCCTGAGGTCCAAAAACTCTTGTACTCACTACTAATGACTTCCAGAAAGCTGCGCCATTACTTCCAAGCACACAAGATCATGATACCGACCAATTTTCCGCTCAGAGAAATCTTGAAAAACCAGGACGCTAGTGGTTGTATAGCTAAGTGGCCCATGGAGCTGGCCGAATTCGAGATAACGTTCTCGGCTCGCACGGCGATCAAGTCCCAGGTTCTGGCCGACTTCGTGGCAGAATGGTCGGCTCCAGCTCCGCCAGCAAGCAAGCCCGCCAGATCAAGGGAAAACCACTGGACCATGTATTTTGACGGATCCCGAGCATATGAGTGCTCGGGGGCTGGAGTCGTGTTGGTCTCCCAGGACGGAGAACGACTCCAATACACCGTGCAATTGCACTTTGCCGAACCCAACAACATGGCAGAGTATGAAGGCCTCTTGGCCGGACTGTGTGCGTGCAAATCGCTAGGAGTCCAACGGCTAACTGTGATGGGCGATTCACAATTGGTCGTGAACCAGGTCAACAAGGAGTATCAGTGTTCCGATACCTCAATGGCGCTTTACCTGGACGAAGTAAGGAAGATGGAGAAGTACTTCAAGAACTTCGAAGTACTCTACATCCCTAGGAAGGATAATGCCCTGGCCGACCAGCAGTCCAAGGTCGGTTCCTCTCAAATTACCGCCCCGGCGGGGGTGCTCGTCGAGCACCTATTCAAGCCCTCCATCCCTTCTGAAGAAGAGGCACCAGAGGCCGTCAGTAGGGTCTCCTTCCTCGAGCAAAGCGCAAGTTGGATGATGCCATTCATCCAATACCTTGCGCATGGGACATTGCCCGAGGAATAAGCCGAGCGTTCCCGGCTAACAAGGCGATCTTCTCAGTACAAGCTGATCGAAGGCGACCTATACCGAAAGGGTGCATTAGGAATCCTCTCCAGATGCATCTCTCAGGAGGAAGGCCAGTACCTTCTTCGCGACATCCATGAAGGAATGTGTGGAGCTCACTCATTGTTCAGGACACTTGTGAGCAAAGCCTTCCGATTGGGTTCCCGGAGATCCAACCGTCGGAACGATCTGCAATTTGAACACAAGAAACTAAATTCCAATACGAATCGAATCCAAAAAGAATCAGCTCAATCGAACTTACGGATCAAAAGTTATGAGCTTCGCAAGCTTGCTATTTCAGAACTTGACGAGAATCAATCTAATCAAAACTTCAAGATTAAACAAGATCTTCAAAAGAATAATCAACTAGACTTTGAGGAACTCTAAATCAATACCCTAGAAAGGTTTTTGATGGATCAAATCAAGATGAAACTCAACGATCAAAAACCAATCTAGAATTAGAACAAGCATGCAAACAAGAACCAAAACAGAAAACACCGTGAGCAACGCTGCATCAGTGCACGCAAGAATCTTGGAAGAATTGATCTTTATTTCTTTTGTCTAAAGTACTCTCATCAAAAGAGTACAAACCCTAAAACTGAGCTTGAGGCTCTCTATGCGCTCAGCTCAGATTGATGAACTTCAACTGGAGACTACCCTCCTATTTAAAGGAGCAAAACACAAGGAGTTCTGAATACAATTCCTAATCAAGAAGGAGTATGTATACAACTCCTCTTGGCCCAACCTGGCCGAGTACAACTCTTGCACGCGTATGGCAACCCTACCATACTCACGTGACTAACACTTTGCACGCGTATGGCCACCTGCCATACTCACGTGACTAACACTTTGCACGCGAATGACCTCCTGCCATTCTCACGTGACTAACCATTCTCCATGTGCACCATTCTCTTAGCCCGAACGTCCCGCATGACACCTTGACCACCAAGACCTCAGTTCCTCCCTGAACCTAGTCCCGAACCTCAGCTCCTCCATGAACCTAGTTCCGGTCCCATCATCGACCACGTTCGTCTTCGAGCAATACCTGCACATGAACAAACCACAAAACAATTCCGAGCACAAGTCCACGACTTGACTCACATCAATCCATGCAAATACTCACACGAGCATTGCATAAAGTCCACTTCAAAACAA
Organism: Rhipidocladum racemiflorum; assembly: GCA_036346355.1. Lineage (NCBI taxonomy): Eukaryota > Viridiplantae > Streptophyta > Magnoliopsida > Poales > Poaceae > Rhipidocladum > Rhipidocladum racemiflorum. The sequence continues at coordinate 14,783,530 of CM070591.1, read as the reverse complement.
GCATCATGAAATTCTCACCAATTTCATAATCTCAAAATCAAATCAAACACAATTCCAATTTTGCTCAAAACCCTAATTGAGCAAAAACGCATTCACGACGGACCAAAAATATGGTCCGGCGTACACATGAAAAAGTCACTCAAAAAACCATTCACAACGGACCAACAAAATTTGTCCGGTGTACAAGTGAAAGTCTCGGTTTCAAGAAGAAATGAAAACCGAGCAAAACACGTTCACAACGGACCAAAATTAAAAACCCTAGAAAAAGGTCCATTCACGACATATCAACAAAATCGGTCCGTTGTACACGTGAAAGTCTCTGTTCCAAGAAGCCATCCAAACCGAGCAAAACACGTTCATAACGGACCAACAAAATCAGTCTGTTGTACAAGTGAAAATATCGGTTCCTTGGAAAAGAGTTTGGCTCATGAGCTCAAAAGCATGTTTACGACGGACCCAAAACTTGGTCTGACGTACATGGGAAAATGAGGTTGTGTAGGATCGAAGTATACGAATATAGCAATCAGAGGGGGGGTGAATGATTGTGCGGAAGCTAAAACCAAATTCTTGATCTATTAAAAGTTCACCCCAAAACAGAACCAAATAATTGCCTCGTTTTCGACAAAAACAGAATGACAGAGGTTAGGTAAAATTCGAATTCCCGGAGGTCCAACCGTCGGATCGATCTGAAATTTGGACACAAGAAACTAGATTCCAGTACGAATCAAACCCAAAAAGAATCAGCCCGATCGGACTTACGGATCAAAAGTTATGAGCTTCGCAAGCTTGCTGATCCAGAACTTGACGAGAATCAATCTAATCAAAACTTCAAGATTAAACAAGAACGACAAAAGATTGATCAACTGGACTTTGAGAAACACTAGATCAATACCCTAGAGAGGTTTTTGATGGATCAAATCAAGATAAAACTTAAAGAACAAAAACCAATCTAGAACTAGAACAAGCATGCAAACAAGAACCAAAAAGAGGACGTTGAAGCAATGCGGGAACTAGAAGAATTGATCTTTATTTCTTTTGTCTAAAGTACTCCCATCAAAAGAGTACAAACCCTAAACTTTGAGCCCAAGGCTCTATGCGCCTAGCTCTCCTCAATTCGATGCTCTTCAACAGAGACAACCCCTCCTATTTAAAGCACCAACCCACAAGGAGTTACGAATACGATTCCTATTCCCTAGAAGGAATCAGATCCAACACAACTCTACTTGGCCCAACCTGGCCGAATACAACTCTTGCACGCGTATGGCAACCCTACCATACTCACGTGACTAACACTTTGCACGCGTATGACCACCGCCATACTCACGTGACTAACACTTTGCACGCGAATGACCTCCTGCCATTCTCACGTGACTAACCATTCTTCATGTGCACCATTCTCTTAGCCCGAACGTCCCGCATGACATCCTTGACCACCAAGACCTCAGTTCCTCCTGAACCTAGTCCCGAACCTCAGTTCCTCCATGAACCTAGTTCCGGTCCCGTCATCGACCACATTCGTCTTCGAGCAATACCTGCACATGAACAAACCACAAAACAAATCCGAGCACAAGTCCACGACTTGACTCAATGTCAATCCATGCAAATACTCACACGAGCATTGCATAAAGTCCACTTCAAAAGAAGCATCATGAAATTCTCACAAATTTCATAATCCCAAAAATGAATCAAACACAATTCCAATTTTGCTCAAAACCCTAATCGAGCAAAAACGCATTCACGACGGACAAGGAAATATGGTCCGGCGTACACATGAAAAAGCACTCAAAAAACCATTCACAACGGACAAACAAAATCGGTCCGTTGTACAAGTGAAAGTTTCGGTTCCAAGAAGAAATCATTCCGCATTCCGGCGAAAACACGTTCACGACGGACAAACAAAATCGGTCCGTCGTACATGCGAAATCAAACCTCAAAAAGCCATTCACGACTGACCAAAGAAGTTTGTCCGCCGTACATGCAAAACTTACTGGTTTCTTGGAAGATTGAGTTCGACTCATGAGCTCAAAAACACGTTCACGACAGACCCAAAAACTTTGTCCGTCGTACATGGGAAAATGAGGTTGCCAAAGCATGTTTACGACAGACCAACAAACTTTGTCCGTCGTAGATGGGAAACTTACTGTTTTCTTTAAGTTTGGTCCGGCGCCAAAGCGAAACTTACTGTTTCTTGTCAAATTGTCAAACACATGCACAAGCACATTTTGCAAAACCAATTCTAAGTTAATTTTTCAGTTCAAAAGCCAATTTTTCAGCACATGATTTCACAGGTTGCCAAAAACATGTTTACAATAGACCAACAAAATTGGTCCGTCGTACATACAAAAAACGATCTGGCGCAGATGGGGAACTTACTGTTTCTTGAGAGCTTGGTCCGGCGCAAAAGCGAAACTTATTGTTTCTTGTCAAATTGTCAAACACATGCACAAGCACATTTTGCAAATCCAATTCTAAGTTAATTTTTCAGTTCAAAGCCAATTTTTCAGCACATGATTTCACAGACCTTATGCTTAGAGTTTTTATGGCTTCCGGCACGTCCTCCTCTCTTTCTTCTGAAGTACCCGAGTCTATCCCAGCCCCTACACCCCTGGCCATGGTTTCCCCTGTTCGAATCATCGTTTCCTTGGATCTAGAAGTTGGGATCGACTAGGATGCCCTCGCACAAGAGGCAGAGGAGGAAGATCGACTAGCTGAGGAGGAAGTTGTTCCACGTGAGGAGGAGTCACCATCACGCTGAGGATCATTGTCGAGGAAGTAGGCGCTTCTTCTTCCTCTTTCACCGGGTTTAATCATGGCACACGAGGAGAAAAAGGTGGAGTTCTGGCTGGAACTTCATCTCTTGCTTGTACTCCAAGAGTTACTGCCGCGGGAGTGGGGGGAGATAAAGGAGAGGCTCAACGGAGCCCTGCCGGATCCCCTCCATCGTCGAAGCGAAGTGACAATTCCGATAGAGAGTAGTGATGGTAGCTATCTGCAATGTAATAACCACATTTGCTAATACTAATTGAACGGATTTTATGCTTACCTGGCTATCGCAGTTTTGCTTGTTCGCTATGTTTATCCTCCTATTGCCTTGCCGATGAAATAGAGTCAAGTATTCGTGTAGCCTCCGACTCTCGACTCGATGATCACATTAGGTAGAGAGTTGAGCGTAAGCATCGAAAGTATGCGATGTAGCCCCCGACTCTCGACTCGATGGTCACATCAGGTAGAGAGTTGAGCGTAAGCATCGAAAGTATGCGATGTAGCCCCCGACTCTCGACTCGTTGGTCGCATCGCGTAGAGAGTTGAGCGTAAGCATCGAAAGTATGCGATGTAGCCCCCGACTCTCGACTCGATGGTCGCATCGAGTAGAGAGTTGAGCGTAAGCATCGAAAGTATGGGATGTTGCCCCCGACTCTCGACTCGATGGTCGCATCGAGTGGAGAGTTGAGAGTAAGCATCCAAAGTATGGGATGTAGCCTCCGACTCTCGACTTGATGGTCGCATCGAGTAGAGAGTTAAGCGTAAGCATCGAAAGTATGCGATGTAGCCCCCGACTCTCGACTCGATGGTCGCATCGAGTGGAGAGTTGAGCGTAAGCATCAAAAGTATGCGATGTAGCCCCCAACTCTCTACTTAATGGTCACATCGAGTAGAGAGTTGAGCGTAAGTATCGAAAGTATGTGATGTAGCCCCCGACTCTCAACTTGATGGTCGCACCGAGTGGAGAGTTGAGCGTAAGCATCGAAAATATGCAATGTAGCCCCTGACTCTCGCTCGATGATCGCATCGAGTAGAGATTTGAGTGTAAGCATCGAAAATTTCCAGTCTTTTCAACTTCTGTGTGACGTTACGCTCCATAATGTCCCGGGTATTGCTTCGATTTTTGCGCCTTGCGCAGTGGACTGCTACACACCTTGGGAACTTGGAACGGCTTGATGTGACACAGTTACAGGGCCATAAATAGACAGGACCTGTTACTATCTCACCACCGGTTCCCTTTGTCGCTCTATTCTCCCGTTCCTTTTCTCGAGGTGCCAGTGTACTCATGGCTGCCACCCCGCCTCATTCTCCTTCTGTGATTGTCATCTCGTCGGATGTGGATGACGAGTTTGATTGGGATGCCAGATGGCCAGAGGGAGAGGCCAAAGAAGAGGAGAGGAGGGCTAGGGAGGAAGATGAGTTGACCAGCGGGCCGCGAATTTTCAGCGACTCAAGGACTTCTACGGAGGGGATGCCCTTGCTGCCGCCGGAGAAGAGGTTGAAGCTTGACGCCGCCCCTCGCCCGACGCCTTTTTCCATCACGCGGTGGAAAGATGTTGCGGTAGCCGCCGACGGACCAGGAGGATGTGGGATAGCTCAAGAAGGTGGTCGGGTCCCTTCGCCCGCCGGTAGTTTGGATTCTACCGGCGCTTCAAGGCCCCGGCCGATATAGTGTGAAATCATGTGCTGAAAAATTGGCTTAATGATGCTTCTGGCATTGCAAAGTGTTTGTGTTCATGGCATGTGTGGTGCTTGTGGATGTGTTGTCTTACTCATTCTTTTTGTATGGCTAAGTTTCTCTCTTGGAAGGAAAATAGCATGCCTGCTGAAGGAAAATAGCACGCCTGCTAGAGGAAAATAGCACGCCTGCTAGCACTTTTACAAAAGGCAAATAGCACGCTTGCGAAAGGAAAATAGCACGCCTGTGCAAGGGAAATAGCACGCCAACTGAGCATGTGCACCGGACCAAGGTTTTTGATCTAGCGTGAACTTGATGTGCTCGGATTAAGTTTTTGCAAATTTGAAATTGGGTTGATTTGTATGCAATGCTCATGTGAGTAGTTGCATGGACTAATGTTGAGTCAAGTCGTGGACTTGTGCTCAGAATTGTTTTGTGGTTTGTTCATGTGCAGGTGTTGCTTGAGGGCGAATGTGGTCAATGATGGGACCGGAACTAGGTTCATGAAGGAACTGAGGTTCGGGACTAGGTTCTGGAGGAATCGAGGTCCTAGTGGTCAAGGATGTCATGCGGGACGTTCGGGCTAGAGAACGGTGCACATGAAGTTTTGTTAGTCACGTGAGTATGGCAGGGTGGCCATATGCGTGCAAGAATTGTATTTGGCCAGGTTGAGCCAAGTTGAGTTGTGTTGAATATAGACTCCTTCCATGTTTGGAGTGGGAGTTGTATTCGGACTCTTTGTGTTTGCTCTGTATAAATAACGGGGAGGTACCTCCTGTTTATGCAATCAAGCAGAGTAGTAGTGCAGAGCGCAATTTTTAGGGTTTGTACTCTTGTGTTGGAGTATTTTAGACAGAAGAAATAAAGATCAATTCCTCCAGATCCTTGCGTGCTACAGTAACCACGTTGCTACAATATTCTCTGTTTTTGTTCTTGGTTGCATGCTTGTTCTAATTCTAGATTGGTTTTTGTTCCTTGAGTTTCATCTTGTTTTGATCCATTAAAAACCTTTCTAGGATATTGTTTTAGAGTTCCTCAAAGTTTAGTTGATTAATCTTTTGTCGTTTTTGTTTAACCTACAAGTTTTGGTTAGATAAATTCTCGTCACATTCTGTTACAGCAAACTTGTGAGGTTCATAACTTTTGATCCGTAAGTCCGATCGAGTTGATTCTTATTTTTTTACATTTTTATTGGAATCTAGTTTCTTGTGTTAAAATATTAGGTCAATCCGACGGTTGGATCTCCAGGAATTCGCGTTTTACCAAACGCATCTGAAAAAGGCGGTATCATCAAGTTCGGACTGGTCCGAACTTGACGACTCTGATCGAAGTGGTCCAAACCAAAAATCGAACTGGTCCGAACTTGACGACTCTGATCAGAGTCGTCCGAACCTACATCGAAGCGGTCCGAACTTGACGCTCATGATCGGACTGGTCCGAACTAGTCGATTTCGAAACAATCAATTTGCAAAGCTTATAACTTTTGATCTGAAGATCCAATTGAGGTGATTCTTGTTGGGTTAGTTTCTAAATTTAATCTAGTTTATGCAGCAACAATCTCACATCAATTTGTCAATTGGATTTTTGGATATTTGCGATTTGGTGGATGACTATCAATCTGTTTTTTCTTTAAACCAAAGCAATCCTTTCTGTTTTGTTTGGGGGTGTTCTGATAATCACAAAAATTTTATTTAGCTTCCGCACAATCATTCACCGTCCCCCTATGATTGCTATATTAGTATATATATCGGTCCTACATATAGCGACCGTCGTCCTCGTCCGCGTGCAGTCGAGCTTTCGCTCACCCCTCTGGCCCGTTTCAAGGGCAGAGGAAGATCCTAGGGACGCTCTTATTCTCGTTCAAGTCTCCATGGATGAAGGGTATGCGTGATGATGCCCAGAATAAGTAGTCATAGGGTATCTGCCTGTATATGCGAAATGTTTAGTTAGTATAAATGAAATTGAAAGCTTACCTGGTCTATTGTCGCTGGTGTATGCTTTTCTGAGTTCATGTGTGGAATTTTCTGAGCTGGTCGATGTTCCAGGAGTTGCCCAGCATTGTTCCATCGAGTGTAGATAGCTGCACGGGTCCAGGTCAAGTTACCTCGATGACCCAGTAGGGGCCTTCCCACTTAGGCGATCGCGTATTGTGACTGTCATGCTTCTTTACCTTTTGTAGTACAAAGTCACCCATGGTGAGTACTCTTTCACGGATCCTTTGACCGTGGTACCTCCGTAGCACTTGTTGGTACTTGGCCGCTCGGAAGACGACTCGGTCTCGATACTCTTCGAGTAAGTTCACATCATCAGCTCGCACTTGCTCTTGTCCCTCTTCCGAGTAGTTTTCCACTCTAGGTGACCCGTGCGTTAATTCGATCGGGAGCACGGCTTCGGCTTCGTAGACCAAGAAAAACGGCGTTTCACCGGTGGATCGACAAGCCGAGGTTTGAACAGCCCATAGCACCGAGGGTAGCTCCTTCGCCCATCGAGTCGACTAGGCCTTGAGCCTATCAAACACGCTGGTTTTGAGTTCCTGTAGGTCTAGACCATTGGCTCATTCGACCTGGCCGTTACTCTGGGGATGAGCTACTCAAGCCAAGCAGAGCTTGAGTCCTAGTTCTTCGCAAAAGACTGTAAAAGCATTGCTCTTGAACTGGGAACCATTGTCTGTTATTACTAGATTTGGGATGCCAAATCGGGTAACTATGGTCAACATGAACTTCTTTGTCGCTTCTGAGGTGATGTTCCTGACAGGTTCGGCTTCAATCCACTTGGTGAATGTGTCGATGGCCACGAACAGGAACTTGTAACCCCCTTGGGCTCTTGGGAAAGGTCCCAAGATGTCCAAGCCCCAGACAGAGAAAGGCCAAGATAGAGGAATAGTTTGTAGCGCTTGGGCTAGTTTGGTGGTTTGCTTGTCGAAGAATTGACAACTTTCACAATTCTTCACCAGCTCGCAAGCATCCTGGAGGGCAGTCGGCTAATAGAACCCTTATTGAAAGGCCTTTCCGACTAGGGTGCGATAGGACGCATGGTTACCACAGAAGCCTCCATGGATATCGAGCAATATTTTATTGCCCTCTTCTTGAGTGAATCACTTCATCAAGATTCCGTTGCTCCCCTTTCGGTAGAGCTTGTTGTCTACCAATGTATACAACCTGGACTTAAGGGCAATTTTCTCGACTGAGGCATCATTCTCAAGGACTTCTCGACCTTCGAAATAGGCTTGGAATGGAATCATCCAAGTCGGCTCGCATTCGAGTAGTGCAGCTTCTGCGTCTGCAAGTTCTGCCTCGTTGACTCGACTAGGCTGTTAGCCAAGTTGGGCGGCTTCCGTCTCCATCTTGGGGGAGGCGAAAGGTTTGAGGAGTTTCTCCATGAAGACTCCTACCGGAGTAGGCAAGCGGGACGAAGTGAGCCTGGCAAGTTCATCGACAACAGAGTTACCACCCCGTCGGATGTGTCTTACCTCCAAACCTTCGAACTTGTGCTCTAGCTTGCGAACCTCGCTTAGGTATGCTGCCATACTATCATCCACACATTGGTAATCCTTTTGTACTTGGTTTACGACTAGCTATGAGTCCCCTTGCACGAGTAGTCGCTTTATTCCAAGCGACTCGGCTATCCGGAGCCCATTGATCAGTCCCTAGTATTCTGCAACATTATTCAAAGCTTGGAAATCGAGTTGGATGACATATCTAAGTTCCTCACCTGTTGGAAATTTGAGTAGGATGTCGGGGCCTAAGCCTTGCAGGCTGAACAAGCCATCAAAGAACATAGTCCAGTAGTCATCAGAAACTTCGCGCTTATTTTCTTTAACATGTGTCCACTCTGCTACGAAGTCCACAAGGATCCCTGACTTGATGCTGGTCCTTGGAGCAAAGTTGACTCTAAACTCGTTGAGCTCGACTGACCATTGTCCTACACGTCCTGTGGCTTCCTGATTTCAGATTACTTCCTTGAGCGAGTGTGTCGTCATCACCGTGATCTTGTGTGTTTGGAAGTAGTGCCGCAGCTTTCTGGATGTCATCAGGACTGCGTAGAGCATCTTCTGGATTTGAGGATACCGCAGCTTCGCATGATGTAAGACCTCACTCACGTAGTAGACCGGCCTATATATTTTAATCTTTTTGTTGGGATCGTCCCGCTCGACCACTAGGGCGGTGCTTACTACCTAGGGAGTTGCTACAACATACAAGAGGAGATCTTCTCCTTCGTTAGGAGATACTAAGATGGATGAGGATGATAAGTACCTTTTTATCTCCTGGAAAGCTTCATCGGCCTCTCTGGTCCACTCGAATCTTTCTTACTTCTTGAGCAACTGGAAGAAAGGCCATCCTCGTTCGCCCATCTGGGAGATTAATCGACTGAGGGCCGCGATGCATCCCATGAGTTTTTGCACCTCCCTTAGTGTCCGTGGTGAACGCATTTGGTCGATGGGTTCGATCTTGCGTGGGTTGGCCTCAATGCCTCGACTAGATACCAGGAAACCGAGAAGTTTTCCGGACGGGATGTCGAACGTGCACTTCTCAGGGTTTAGCATCATTCGATACTTCTTGAGATTGTCGAATGTTTCCTTGAGGTTGACTATCAGTGATCTTCTGGTTTTTTATTTAACTACAATATCGTTGACGTATGCTTCTACATTGCGCCCAATTTGGGTATTCAGACAATTCTGTATACATTGTTGATATGTAGCTCCCGCACACTTCAACCCAAAGGGCATCTTTACATAACAAAACACACCCAACGGGGTGATAAAAGATGTTTTCTCCTCATCTTCTGCGGACATGCTAATTTGGTGATACCCCGAGTAGGAATCTAGAAAACTTAGCAGTTCACATCATGCCGTCGAATCTACAATTTTGTCAATGCGGGGTAGAGGAAAAGGATCTTTGGGGCACGCTTTATTAAGGTCGGTGTAGTCGATGCACATCCTCCACTTGCCGTTGGGTTTCTTGACGAGGACAGGGTTCGCCAGCCACGTGGGATGTCGAACTTCTCGAATGAAGCCGGCCTTTAAGAGTTTGCCGATCTCCTCTTGTATGGCCTGCTTGCGATCTTCTGCAAACCTGCGCTACTTCTGGACCACCGGCTTGGCGCTTGGCTCCACAGCTAGTCGATGCTCGATCACCTCCCTGGGGACTCCAGGCATATCGGATGGTTGCTAGGCAAAGACATCGTTGTTTGCCTGGAGGAAGGTAACGAGCTTGAGTTCCTATTTAGGGTCAAGGTTGGCGCCCACCTTGATCGTCTTGGACGGCTCTCATGCTTCCAAGGGTACGATATTGACCTCTCTGTCAATATTCCTACCTGGCTCACTGCCGATGATCGGATTATTGGTGAAGCCATTGACTGTCGAGGTGTTAACAGAGTTCTGGGGCTTCTGGCACTTGCTACGGCTGACAAGGTCGTCAGTGCGAACTTCCTCGACCATCTCCTAGCTTTTCTTGTCACATCTGACCGTGGAGCGCGGGTCGCCTTTCATAGTAAGGATTCCTTTGGATGCTGGCATCTTGATGGTTTGGTAGGCGTAGTGCACTACAGCCAGGAATTTGGCCAGCATTGGTCGCCCCAGGATCACGTTGTATGCGGTTTCGAAATCCACCGCATCGAAAAGAATCTTTTTGGTGCAGAAATTTTTCGGCGTGCCGAACGAGACGGGTAACTCGATCTGGACAAGCGGCATTGATGATGAATGCAGAGTTATGCCATGAAAAGGCTCTACTCTAACTTTTATTTTTGTTCGAGAGATACCCATCTTGTCAAATGTCTTGGTGAAGATAAGGTTTAACGAACTACCCCCATCGACTAGGGCTCGAGCCACACGGATGTTGAGTATGGTGGGTTCGACCACCACAGGGTATCAACCTGGCTTGGGGATCATAGCTGGGTGATCTCGCTGGTCGAAGGTGATTGGTACCTCTGACCATTTAAGAAAATGGGGAAGGGGTGGAGTGATTAGACTAACCTCTCTTTCGACTGCCTTGTAGTGTCGCTTGGACTCGTATGTGGTAGATCCCCCAAAGATATGAGCCAGCTTGTGTTCGGCCCCATGGTACTCGGGTTCATCGTCGTCGGTCTTCTCCTTGGCTTGCTCGATGCCGCGTTCGGCGAGGGCAGCCTTGGGTTTTTCTTCAACTTTCTTGCCGATCACTTGGCGCTCGCCAAAGTCATGCTTGTCCGTGTGGCTGATAGGGCAGTACTTCTTACCTCCACGGCTTCGACCTTTGTTGTCGCCAGTATTCCGTGTCTTGCTCCTCTCGACCGCGGCGATGATAGAGTCACTCTTTCGCTTTTCGTCGTGGTTCTTGTTCTTCTTGGCCCCTGCTTGGACAATTCGGGTTTGTCGTTATCCAACTTGGGGTTGTCAAGGTAGTCTCAGGCCTCAGCACGAATGGCATATTTGTCCGCCAACTCGAACAACTCTCGAGTGGTCCAGATTTTTTGGGTGGCGAGCTTGCCTTTAAGCTCATGATCTTTGACCCCATTCTCGAAGGCCATTATCACAAACCTCATCGGAGATATCGGGTATCAGATTGCGCTTATTGCTGAAGCACCTAATGAAATTGCGCAGTTACTCGGTTGGCTCCTGGATTACCCAGTGTAAGTTGCTGCGGGTTCTAGGGCATTCGTATGTGCCCTGGATGTTGGCGAATGAACTGAGCCTGCAACTCGGCCCATGAGGATATGGACTGAGGTGGGAGGTTGAGTAGCCACGATCTTACCGCACCGTCCAGGGTAGTGAGCAAATAGTTGGCCATCACCTTTTCGTTCCCACCAGCCGCCCTCATGACTGTGGTGTAAATCTGCAGCCATTCAACCGAGTTAATCTTACCTGAATATTTTTTGACGGGCCTGGTTTGAACTTGTCTGGCTATCTGATGGCTCGTAGTTCGGTGGTGAAGGCCTTACATCCCTCGTCGATGTCATCGGGCGCCGTTTGTCGCGGGTGATGCTTCCCTTCTGGTTGAGGGCTTCTGGTTCTGGTTGGTGAACGGCATGCCGGTCAGGGGGATTCACCTTGTCGATCACGATGTGTGAGGACTCGACCTCTTGGAGAAGGGCTCCTCCTCCCTTGTCGCTCGCGAGCATGCTCTTCCCGCAGATCATGCAGTACAAGGCGTAAATCCCATCGATTATGGGGGATACGTTCCCAGAGATCTTCTGGGTGCCTCTGGTAATCATTGGATCGGGACATCCGGGATGTGTGGTGACTCGATGCGGCCACCGCTGATCTTGACGCTAGTCGACCGTAACACGAGGGCCATGGCATTCGACTTGATGGGCCCTGCTGATGGGAGCGCCCGGGCCTCCAGTTGGTCACTCGAGCAGTCTGGACCTGTGCCGCAACGAGTAGAGCTCTAATCTGGTCGAGCACAAGAATCATCGGGTTATCTGGACCCGATGGAGAGAGTGACTTCAGCAGCATGTGAGCACACTGGATGTTTGCTTCAGCAGTGCTCAAGACATCATTGCTGGGGTGCTGCTGGGAGCTGACCCTATGACACGATCGGACCTGCTGGGGTGGTCGTGTCCTTGGAGGTCATGCACCCTATCGGGGGCCACTGTCTTCGGGTGAGGCATCATCAACTTGACATGATCGAAACGCTTTGCCAGATTCGCCGTTGTCCCGGCCGTAATCATGGCGTTCGCATCTCGCCAATGGTCTATCGTACCTGGGGCGATGGTGTCGACCGCAGAGGCCGCTAGTGGGTCCACAAGTGTCCCCAAAGGGGCTTGGAATCCTGGGTTGCCTACAGCTTCTGCCTATGCAATCTTTTTATGAGAATTCTTTGCAGAAGTGGTATTTTTGCCTCTAGCCACATAAACATAGCAGTCGGTTTGATCGCTACTGCCTTGGCTGCTGGTGTCGTTGCTGCTGCTGGAGCCATCGCTATCTATTTCAATGCACTTTAATAGATTGTCTCCCATAGGATCAAAATCGAGAAAGGACACTACTCGGCTTGGATCCCAGGAGCAGGATTCGATGAAGCCGATGTGCTCGAGCTTGCCTATGGGTCCCCATTGGTAAAACATTGTTTCGAACGCAATTTGGGATCCGACGGATGGGACTTGGTCGATGGAAGAGATCGAGTCGATGGCACTGATGAAACCGTTGTTGTCGACCCCGCGGAGATTGCTCGCTGAAGTTATGATTGATCTACAAAACAGCTGAAGGCCCCTACCTGGCGCGCCAACTGTCGAAGGTTATGAAATCGATGGTAAATTTGTGAATGGGTACCTTCGAGGATTGCAAGATCAACAGAACGGGCAAAGCACAATTTAGACAGGTTCGGGCCTCTGGATCGAGTAATACCCTACTCCTGTGGTTCGTACTATCAGATCGAATAAGACCGAATACAGATCAAGGGTGCCTAGCTCTAGTTACAGCCAAGACGGGAATCCAAAGTCTCCTAGATCTAATCTCTCGACTATGTCCTATTAGGTGCTCTCCTCCTCGTTTCTCCTTGTTGTTCTCGCTCCCCCTTTTTCCGTGCACCTCCCTATGTTTTTATAGCTAGGTGCACCATCTTCTGGAGACGTCACCGGATAAGGACTCTGAGTCGTACCCGATCAGGGAATCCTCGCTCCCGGGATCCACGTAGGGCAACTAACCTTCCTTGTTATCTGGCGTACTCGAGCTGATCTCCTCGTCACGGGAGCACGATCGAGTCCTTCCAGATATAGGGATACCCCTTCTGTTAACATCTTCTTCCACGGGAATAGGGCTCTAGATGCCTGGGGTACACGGTATGATCTTTAACTTTTTGATGCGTGTACATATCCCATATTTTGATATTCGACACGAAGAGACACTAAATGTTTTGGTCAAAGTTATTGTTGACCACATAAACGATTACCCGACCTAAATTAGATCGGGCTTAGTGTTACCAGGTCGGCAACGGCCCAACCTGGAAACCTTTCTAGGTTAGGCTATGACGTCTCTTACCATGCCGACCTAGATATAAATCAACCCGACCAAGCTCTAGTCGGAGGAAAAAATCCTCTGCGCAAAGATAACGTGCAGAAGAAGCTCTCTCTGACAGGTACAGATAACCGCTTGGAGGTTACCCCCTACAAAAAGGCTCTCTCTGATGAAAAGCCACCTTCTCAGCGAGAAGACACCTTTTGACCAAACGACGCCTACTGATGGGAAGACCCTCTCCAAAGACGACAACTGCCATCCCTTTGATGTTATAATTAGGTTTTTCCCGCTAAGAATAGGAAGAGAAAAGGTTGAAGTGTGACATGTAACAGGTTACACATTAGACATCGAACATTTGTAATAGACATCACCAGTACTTTGTAAAAGATAGGGTAATGTAGTTTCCATCCGTTCTTCTATTCCTTTCATTATCATCCTATCTACAGAAAAGCAATCCAAATTATAATGATAAGTTTGATCTACGGACCCCAGGTTCGGAACATCGACAACATATACTACTTTATTATAGATGGAAGCCTTCTTGGCCAGGGAGCTCCCCCACATGTCCTCCCTCCATGAAAGCCCCTCAAAAAAATACATAATTACGCTTATGTCCTTCCACAGGCTGAGGTGATTTTTTTTGCTGATTTAATTGAGCTATCATATAATATTTGAAAATTCTGAACCTCTTTGATAAGGGTCCTTAGAGCATGCCTTAGCTACCATAAAAAATTCAGATCATGATCAAACTTGTAGATTTAAATTTTGATATTTTTGGTTTTCCAAAGCCATCAAATGAATTTGATTTTTCAAACTTTTTGAGAGGTGCCATAAAAATTCAGATTATGATCAAACTTGTGCAATTTTTAAAAAATCCGACAATGGTGCTAACGTATTTAAAGCAACTTCACTGATTTAATTGAGCTGTTAAAACATGTTGGAAATTTTTGAAACTTTTTGAGAATGGTCCTGAGAGCATGCCTAAGCTACCATAAAAATTTCAAAGCATGATCAAACTTGTACAATTTTTAAAGATTTTGACAATGCTACAGATGCATTTAAATTTTATTGATTTCCCAAAAACTCATCCTCACGCGGCGTCGCAACACAAGTGCACAGTGTGGCGTCACGCATGCACATCTAGTAATCTTTATGCGAAACAAAGAATCGCTCGTGTGGCTCGCCGGCTAGTCCTGGGCAGGGTTTCACTTATCATTTTGACAAAAATGGCTTGAAAATAGATTTTTGAAAATCGGCAAAATCAAGCCAAAAATCGGTTGAAAATCATCAAAAATTATATAGTTTCAAAATTCAAAATTTTTGAAAAAAAAATTAAAAATCGATGATTTTCGTGGAAAATCAACAAACTAGTCGAACTTTTTTTGTGGTTGATGTTCCAAGTGATTTCCACCTATTTTTTATCGGTTAATGTCACGTAAATTTTTGAATTTTTTAAATTAGATCGATTTATCAAGCGGTTTTAAAAACCGGATCGCATTGATACACATAAAAATCAAACGATTATCGTCAATTTTTTGAACCGGGAGCCAAAAATTGATGCACCGAAGGTTCGAGATATTGTTGGCTCCCGGTTGTCCCACCGGCGGGTGTAGGGAGGCAAGTTAAAAACTTTGCATAGCAAATGATGCGTACTAATAAGATGGATGTGCGTGGTTTTTTAAGGCTTTTCTTATGAGGTCCATCCATCTCTCTCTAATCCATTTGAAGGCTAATTGAGTGGAAGGGCCAAAATGCCCCCAGTCCTAATGTTCTTTTAGGTAGCAAGAGCGACATAACCCTAAATATCAATGACTCTACTATACATAGTACTAGTTATATGCCCGTGCGTTGCTACGAAAAACAAAATTGATAACGAAAAATAAAGATTAAAAAATAAAAAAAATACTATTTCATAAGATCAAACATCTATCTTTAACGCTTCGTTTCTTGCAAAAGCTGGCTAATTAAAGCAACGCTTCGTTTCTTGTGTAGGGCAATTAAGCAGGGCAATTAATGCATCGCTTTGTTTCTTGCGTAGGGCAATTAAGCAGGGCAATTAAGTAGGGCAATTAAGCAGGACAATTAATGTGACGTAGGAAGAAACTCTCACTTTATATAGTAGAGATAATACAACAATATGTACCATATAGGAGCCGAAAAATATACTCCATCCGGTCTATTTTACAACGTTGTGTACCATATAGTTTTTGAAGACAACATTGTCACATGACCACTTTCTCCCCCCTCAAAACCACCACCATTGGCACAGCCATGTGAACGCAACCCATTGTTAACATTTTCTAAACCTCGCCAGCCTTCACACATCACCGCTGTGTGCCGTCCACAATTACATTGTTAGCAAAAGTTTTCAACCTACACAGTGACGGATCTGGAAAACCTTAAATAAAGATGCACATTTCACACGTATAATCTATAGTCTATTATAATGGTTTCGTAACATAATTAATCAACACTTTTGGTTTCATAACATCATAATTATATTCAACATTTGTTAAAATACAATACCAATAGTTCTAAAATCTTACGAATCCCAAACAATCAAAATTGGAATCAATTAATCAACAAATTCGATCCATTGAATATGTTATTTCCTAAGATATTTCAAACTTTTGGGTGTGCCCGTGCATACCCTGCACCCCCACCACCTAGATCCACCCCTCTAAACCGACAGTAGGAAACATCGAACTGGATCCATATAGGAAATTATCGTGATTTGCAGACATTGAAGGAAAAGAAATGTTCTGGGGCACATTGGGCTTGTCATATAGATCAGGTTCCGTATGGGAAAATTGTGTCAAAAATCTATGTGAAACTAGATATACTCCAAAAGCTACACTCATATGAATAGAGGTTTTATAAAAAAAATGCTATACTATCTTATCTCAGTTGAACTTTTATTTGGATCTAGATCAGCCATCATATATCGATATCAAATCCGACTAGACAGTCGGAAAATACAGTCCGATGTATTAAAAGTACTACCGAACAACATGACAAATCCCACCTCGTAGGATAAAAATATCATTAAAAAGTTACAACTTGTAACGATACAGAGGAGTATCTGATTGATTACCAACCCAATAACACAACTCATAATTATTTCCACAAAATCTCTACAACTCTACAATTTTCAACGTCCTCTAGAGTGGCCCAAAATATAGTTTCCTCCAACCAGACTATTCCCCCTTCTTTTCTTCCCCTTAATCTACTTAATTTGATACTTACCTATTTTTATGATTCTTATTACAGGGCTATCCATTAGTGTTGCACCTCATGCACCTAGCGTGAACTGCATCCATAGTGCAGTGAACTCCAGAAGGCCAATTCAAAGGTGAAAAGTTAGGTTTTCCTGTTCTTCAGGTAAGTTTTTGACAGAATTCTCTTTCCAAACATGTTGTTTCGAAGAGCAGCGGCATGTGGCCTAATAGCTGCAATCAATGCAGCACGTACTGCAGCATCCTGCACATTAAACACAGTTACTTTTAGTGAACTTATTTTGGCAGTTTCAAAGGAGATTTTATAGCGGAATGGCAGAGCTGTTTTTACCTCACACTCTCTAAGTGCTGTTTGAATCACATAATTCCCATACTGATCAAGCAAGATCTGTGGCAGTTTGGGGTCATTGATAAGCTCGTGTATTATTTTCACACGTTTGGGCTCCTGCGCTTCTTTTAGACATTTTTCGACCACGTTGCTGCTGCATTTTTGCATTGATAGATATCCGTAGTAACCCTCAAGCTTGTCTAGTATTTCATCCGTCGCCCACGTAATGTTGAGCTCAAGTATATACTGTATCACATAGTTCCTGCAAGGATTGAAGTGTATGCTTAGTATTCAAAGGCAAGACAGCAAGAGGATTGTGATTAGATTACAATCTGCTTAGTATTCAAAGGCAAGACAGTAAAAGGATTGTGATTAGATTACAATATGTATTGAATTTAGGAAGGCAAAAGAGAATGTCCATACCCATACTGATGTTCTGAGAGGTCAAGAGCCCTGGATGCGATATTATACAACAATTGGTTCTTCTGCTCCTTATTTGCATGAATAATACATTTTTGGATGATGCAACAGCCTTGACGATGTTGTGCTAGCTCAAAATAATGTTCTATGGCTGCATTGAGAAGGAACTGCAACGGTAACACAAGTCAAAATTGAGGGTAAAAATGGTAATTATGAGAACAAACAAATAATGTGTACTAATCAAGGTTATCTTGGGTAAGTTATCTTGGGTATCTTTCTCTTTTTCTTCCATACCACTATCATGAGAAAATGTTTCTATATTTGTTTTAATAGGATTCTCTTGCTTGCTTGGGTAAAACTTCTACATAATTATTAAATTACACAAACCAAGAATCCATCTATATAAATAAAAACTAGTCATATATTCAAGGCACCTCCTTCGTTTTAAGGGCAAGAAAATCCCACAATAATCCTAAAAAATAAATAATCCTAGAAATTCTCACATTAATCAAACGAAAAAGAGAAAGATCTCCACAATTATTTTGGTGGGAGGATAACAGTGCAGATTAATCATATATAGATATTAGAGTTATATAATAAATATAATTGTATTTCAATTATAGGAAGTAGAGTTGTACATCAAAGACAACTGTATCATAATATCTAGCCGTGCAGTTGCGTGGGTAAATCTGCTAGTTGAAGTAAATATTAGAGAATTAGTTTTGATGACAGTAGTGGAAGTCAGCAGAGATGTCTACAGTAAAACAAATTGAGAATTCAAAGCCAAATCCAAATAAAGATATTTAATACAGGTTTTCAACAGGGATGCACTATCTAGATTCACCACTTCTAGAAAACCATTTTTCCGCATGATGCTGCAACCCATAATATTACGTAACGTAGCATTGCTTTTAGTCAGGCCTTGTTTGTTTCGGCTTTTTCACTAGCTTAAAAGCCAAAAAAACCTAAGCCGAAACAAAAGACTGGCTTTTCAGTCAGGCTTTAAAAAAACCTAAAACCTCTATATAACTATAAGCCAAAAGCCACGCAAGAGGTACTTTTTTGGGTTTTTTTTTTGATGAAACAACCCTTTGCCACTAAAGTCTCCAAAATTACCCACCAAATGCCATCATCTATAAACCAAGAATCCCTCCCTCATCTCATTTAGGGTATTTTAGACTTTCCATCAATAAGGTACACCATCTAACCTATCAATAAGCCAGGATATCAAACAACATATCTTAGCTTAAAAGCAGACAGTTTAAAAGCTTATTAAGCCAAAAGTCTAGCTTTAAGCTAAACGCCAAAAAGCCTAAGCTGAAACAAACACGGCCTCCGTGACTTCGTGCAAGTTAAAATTGTACAAGACGAAAGAGCAGTTGACGTTTCTTTCCAAATGATGAAACACTGTCCTAGAAAGCATGGAGCCATGGTGATCACAGAATGCCACGATAATCATTGGAACTAAGATCAAAGTCTGGGATGAAGCACTTGGTAAAGGGTAAAACAACAGGAGCAAAAGCGGTGAAATTCTAGTATTTACAGTAAGGCCATTCAGTATTTTTAGTTTTCTTGCAACAACAACTACAGTTTGACCTACTAGGCACAAAAATTATTATATTGGAATTTGATTAGAGACTGGCTTTGTCGTGAATGACTGCTATAATTGTCAAACAACCATACCACTAAGTCTTTATAAGATCATATGCAGTGCAATCCCATTTCTACCTCTAGCCAAGACTGTTTATTGCATCAAAACATAAGTCTATTGTATGAAACTAAATACATATCTATGCCAAGCTAATCTGTAATCATTTGGAGAAAGAAAAGAAGTCCAATACATGCATAAAACTAACCAGGATTCAAAGCTTACCATAGTTGGAGATGGAAAAGAAAGGCCGTGGGTATTAAGCAATAGTCAATGGCATACACTCTAACATACAGAACATTTAGTTGCACATAACAAAGTTATAACAGCATAATACAGCAGATATACGTAAGAGTTTGCACTGCCACCATATAAAAAAATAAGAGAACATCCGAGTTAAAGCAAATAGGTCTTACTGTTTTGAACACGGGTGAAAGTTTCTGCAAGCAACGGTGTGCAACATGACTACCATTCGGATCCATCATCAAAGTGACGGCACCGGGGCTCAGAGCAGATACAACCATTGAAACTTCATCAGAGGTATTTATAGTTTCTATCACCTTTTGCACTGCACGTGTGCTGCATTATATGTTCAGAAAAATAGTAAGGTAATAATAATAATAACACTAAATTGTAAGCAAAAAAATTAAGATCAGAGCATTAAACACATACCCATGCATATTGCATGAAATGCTAATTAACCAGCCTGGTCTTTTGGTTATTTCATAAATTATATGCATCTTTTGATCATCATTGCACACTTCAAGTAGCTTTTGCACCAAGTAGTTTCCAAATTGATCAACCATAAGTTCACCAAGATGTTCGATGATTCCATCGAAGACCTTTTTAACATCCTCTGGAGTACCTTCAGTAAATATCCTCTGTAGAAAGCGGCAGCCATTCTGATCCTTCGCCAATAGGTAGATTTTTCCTACAACTTCATCCACTGAACTATACTTCCGATGAGGAGTTTTCATGGCCAAATCATACTCAGATTCCAAGGATGACAGAACCTTGGAGTTTTGCCAGTCAAAACACAAGGCATCATTGCTCCCAATATTAAGATGGTGATTATGTCCATGTCGATCGATTCTTCCATTTGCTTCGGCACGGCCATTAAGTGCAAAGGCAGACTTGAGGTTTCTAATTGAATTTACGCCTTCAGACTTTATCAGGATCTTTTCAGGAGAACTTTTCATCTTGAATTTATCCAAATTCTGATGATGCAAGAAACCTTGGGATGAACACCTGAGCCCATATGGATGTTTGAACTTTTCAGCTTCCTGAATCTGGCAATATTCGCAGTTTTCACATGAGCAATCAGGGTAAATTATACAGGGGCAATTGTTCACAGATGTAGAACTCGTCGGAGCAATAGCATCGCCATGTCCCAGCTGATCAGCACTGAGTGTCCCAAGATAAGGTGAAGCTGCAGCCATACTAGAGGAGTGAATGACACCATGTTGATTGCCCCTACACCAACGAACATCAGAGCTAGCAACCTGTGGCATTTGCTGATAAGCATACTGTGGTTGCACGAGAGAATACCTCTCTGCATCTGTATCTTCCCACCTGAAATTTGAGCCCGTCTGCTGATAAGTTGCATACCCTTGTGACCGCCCATCAATAAGAAACTGTTGTCCGAAAGGTGAAGCTGATGGTGGATTGCATGGAGCCCCAGAAACACTATCTGAGCCATGCATCCCAGTGTACACTGGACAATTTCGTCCACCGGACTTTGGCTTCATGTGCTCAACGTCACTGATCTTCAGAGATGAAGACATGAAACCATCTTGAGCAACTGACAGCTGATGTAGTGTGTTCGTTGTGCTGTCGGCAGATGGAATCACAAGACCTGCAGGGTAGTATCCATTTCTAGATGCAACACTGCCAGGGTTAGCATGAGTGTCAGCAGCACCATCCCTGAAGCCCAAGCTCATGTTTTCAAATGCAGACGCCAACGTCTGGTCACCAAGCAAATTGTCATTGCCAAGGAAGCCCACACCAGATGATCGGTTACTCCCCACCATGGCCATATCATACAGAGCAACCTGCGATGGCCTTCTCGCGACCATGGGAACCCGCCCAGACTGGGGAGAAGAACTACCTGCACGATGAAGCTCCATTTCCCCATAGTTTGCAAACATGGCACCAGTGATCTTGTCAGTGAAGTGCCCCAGTTTGGGATCATCCTGATTACTATGCACTTCTTCCATATCAGCAACAGGACAATCCTTGAACAGGACACAGCTAATGCCAACTCGATCAGACAATGCAGCTAGAATCACCAATCCTGCGGCACCGACAATTCGATGTTACACACAAATACCACGAACTTACCTACATGATCACAGCATCAAGGGCAAAATCTTTACCGAATAATAATCAAGCATTTGTACGAACAATTTGGCATAAAGACAAAGGCACCAAACAACGCAGCCTCCGGCTAAAATCTGGGAGTCGCCATATGACAAAAGAATTCCATAAAGGGGATGGAAACAAGGACAAGATTTTCGATCCCATCCCCTACACAAAGAATCCCAAACGATCCGTATACACACACATAAAAAAAAAAAATGCGACAAATTTTGGGAAGGAAATAAAAAAGAACCCGTGATTTTGCCATCGATTCCACGATCGCATTACGCAAAGACCATCAAATCTCTCGTGAAATGAGGGGTAATTGGGCGCCAAGAAATCAACCCATGCAAGCCCAAGATCGCAAAAACCCCAAGAAAAACCCCGCGACCACCACGCAACAGCGGCCAAAACCCCAACCGAGAACCGCGGATGGAGGGCACCCACCGCGAAAAGGCCGATCTTGGGAAGAACCCGACGAACAAACCGATCGAAAGAACCCCGCGCGGCCGATCGAGCCAAACAAGAAACGCCCCCCGAGAGAAAGGCAGAGGAGAGATTACCCAGGAATCCCAGGGGAGCGCGCGCATTAGCACGTGGACCGTGGCCACGCGATCCTGCGGTCTCGGGGGGGTCCGGGGAGCCGATCGCCGCGGAGAATTTGCACGGGGGACGGTGATTTCTGATGGAGATTTTAGGAGGAAGAAGGCTTGCAGGAGAAGGAGATGGAGGGAGGAGAGAGAGAGAGAGAGAGAGGGGGGGGGGGGGTTCATTCAACGAGGAGCGTTTCCTTATAGAGAGAGAGCATTTGCTTCTGCTGCATACTCTTCTCCTCGTCGCTCCTCTGATGTGGATGGACGCTTCTACCCCTCACTATGTGTAGTGATGTAGCCTTTAGGACTCGTGTGGGGGGCAGCAAGAGGGAATGCTCGCGGAGAGAGAGAGAGAGAGTGGTAGAGAGAGAGACGGTGGCACATAGAGTCGTATATAATTATACTACTGCCATGCATGCATGCACGCATTCTTTTCTCTCTCTTTTTTTCATTGGTTTTTGGTTGTATTGTACCACCGGGTACATAAAGTTTCTTTCATTGAATAAATTAGTTAATCTATGTTAAACTACGTGCTCTATTCATTTAGAACTTTGGGTTTTTCACCATTTTTTTGGGAGTTACCAATCTATTTCCAAGATTATACTAAAAGCTACTCTCTCCATTCCATTATACAAGGCGTAACTCCTACCAACGCAGAGACCAAGGAAGCAGTTGCATCGCGCGGAGCTCAAGGAGGTTAATACATGCATACATGCGCATGAGAGATGGGAGATAAGGTTAATGCATGTATACATGCGCATGAGAGATGGAAGAGAAGAGCTGAGGAGGTACGCCTTGTATTCTGGGATTTAAAAAAAAAACAGTTGTGCCTTATATTTTAGAATAGAGGGAATATCAAAGTTAAAATCTTTGATGTACAAGAGTTTAAGAGTAATTTAGTGGTAATCGTAAGAATATTAGAAACCGTCGAAACTTATAATGCAACCTAAGGTTTAAGTTTTCTTTCATTATTGTTTTTCTTTTGCGAGGAGGGATTTGAGTTTGTGATTTAGTACAATATATTAATGATGCAACGTGCTTCTTGCAAGTATCATAGAAAATCAGGATTATAAAGACCAATCATTTCGAAGACAGATATCTCCAAATGCAACCAAGAAGCCCTATGGCATAAACAGACGGATGATACTACTACTCTCTGAATGGATGTCTCGTGCACTTTCTTGACCGTACAATGTAGCCCCTGCACCGCTGCACGGACAAAAAGTTGCCCTACAATTCCATTGGGCTCCATCCATGATTCATCCCATGCAAGGGAGACTAGTAGATCCATCAGAAGTAATGTGCTTATTGTTAGGAATATGCTATAATTATCAATTATGGGTTTTTATATCTATTAGCATGTTTATTGAAACAACCATGAAAAAAAAAATTCAAAATGAATTTTTGAATTTTTCAGAATTTATTCAAAATTTGATTCAAAATTTGGATTTGAACTTTGGATTTGAATTAAATTTGGGTTTTGGGGGCGTTTACCTTTTTGGGCCTTCCGGCCGTTTGTCTGGCCGTCTCGCGCCTCGGCGCCACCTCCGCCAGCGCCGGCACTGCTCATTGCCAGCTGGCATGCCGCCGCGCCGCCTTGCGACGCCTAACACCACTGCTGCGCCGCTGCGCGCCGCTTTCTGCCACCGTGACCCGCCATGACCCGGCCGCAGTGACCACTTTGCCTTGCCTGCCACGCGTGACCCATCGCCTCGCCGCTCGATCCCCATCGCCGCCACCGGCCGCATCACGTTGCCGCGCGTGGCGCCCCTCGCCGCTCCCTCTCTCTCTCCCGCGGCTATAAAAGCCGGCGCCTCCCCCTTTCGAGCTCGCCCCGCTCGCCTCCCTCTCCTCGCCGGTAAGCTCCCCTCCCTCCCTGTGCTCTCCTCTGCCTCCGGCCGTTGCGCCTCCCCGCGCCGCCGTCGAGACCCGCTCGCCCCCTCCACTCCCTTGCCCCGCCTCGCCTCTTCCCCGTGGTGAGCCCTCCTTTCCCCTCTCCCTCTCCTTCCCCCTCTCCCTCTCCCCAGCTCCGGCCACCGCCGCCAAGCCGCCGCCGCCGCAAGCTCCCACCGCCGCCACCGTCGCCCTAACCCTAGCCCTGCCCCTCCCCTCGCGCGCACCCGAGTGGGCTAAAGCCCACTCGCCAGCCCCTCTCTCACCCCCTCGCCTGGCCCCACCTGCCAGCCCCCCCCTCAGCCGCAGTTGGGCCTGGCCCAGCTGGCCGTCGGCCAGGCCGCTCGCCTCTCCTCGCGCGAGTGGGCCGCGCCACTTTCGGCCCACAGGCCAATTTTTTTTCTTTTTCAATTTCTTTTGGATTTTAATTTAGTTAATTAAATCCGAAAAATCGTTTTAAACTCCGGAAAAATCCCAGAAAAATCCCGAAAAATTTCGTAATCCCCAGGAACCCACCAAATACACTATCCGAACCGTTTCAACCCACTGATTCCGAAAATGCCCTCCGTTCCTCAATCCGAGACTCCGAAAATTCCAAAAATGCCCAAATCGCCCTTCCTTTCTCTCTCTCGGCCCGGTTCCGATTTCCGTTTCCGTTTTCGTTTCAGTTTCTTTTCGTTTTTCGTTTCTTTATTGTCGTTCGTCCTTTTCGCGTTAGATCCGGACGTTGGACGATTTCAGGAGCCGTCGCAGTTCCCAGAGCAGGACCCGGACCCGACAAAGAGCCGATTTCGACCGCGTCAACGACACTTCGTCCGATCCGATCGCCAGCAAGGCAAGCCGTACACCTTTGAACATGTTGAACCTATTCATGCCTTATTATAGTTAATTACTATTTTCTACCGCATTACTTTACTGTATATTGAAATATTGCAAATCTGTCTAGTTTAGAATGACATGATACTTAGCTAATGCCGATTTGCTCATGAGACTTCCTTGAAAATTATTGAACCTAATTATATCCTTGTAACCTTAGGTTAATTAATATTCCGGTATTAATTGTTATTATCCTATTAGTCTAGTCAAATGCTTTTTGAGAATGGAAATAAAAGGCTGCCAAACATTTGGTTCGGTTCTGTTTGGAAAAGTGCTACGGTTTGGGGGACAGAATTGGATAAATCCCGGAGTGGATGAGTTCCAATCCCCGGCTGATGATTAATGCCATGGTTGGTTGTGGTGGCTGGTACAGTTGGTACCGGATTGGTTTGTGGATCGGAAAAGGCTTGGTCTTTGGCAATGTAAGGTTAATACTCCTCTTGAGCAAAGTAAATAACTTAATAACTCGTTCAACCACAGGTTGGGCCGGTCAACTTCGTTGGCTTGACTCAACATAGCTCGGTACATTGTACTTTCCCTCGGAATACCTATAGGAGCAGGGTTACCTTCCCGGGTATGGGAGATGGTCCAATGATTATGGGAGTGAAACGAAAGTGTGCACGAGGAAACTGTGGCATTTCGGGTTCACAACGGTAGGTGCCACAAAGAAGCGGGACCAAGCACTCCACACCGGCCAAGTGGGGACCCCGGATAATGTGGAGCAAAACTCTGGGATAGGGGTGAAGAGGGAAATGTCCAACGAAAAGCTATGATAACCTCGATCCTACGCACGCATTTAAGTTGCGTGTTAAACTCGAGTTGGCATTAACGATCGTGGAATCTTGTGGGTAAAGCTGAACACCTCTGCAGAGTGAATAAATGGTATTCGAATACGCCGTGCTTCCGGTAAATGAAGCTAAGTTTAATTGGGGTGAATCCCGTAACCTAGCTCAAGTAGATCTTGGTGCATGTTTTGAGAATGTGGTTTAATGGTGATGTGGTTTAATGGTGATGACTTTGTGAATGGAACCCCCCCTGGATTACTATTATTATGGATTGTGTTTTAAATGTGAAATGATATTACAAATAAAACTGCATCCACAAATACTTTAACCTTGTGCCAATATTGTGCTACCCCCCTTGCATGTAATATTCAGTGTTTTCCGTACGACTTGTTGAGTACTCCCGTACTCACCCTTGCAACCCCGACCCCCTCTCAGAGTATGAAGAAGCTGGAGCGTTCCAGGAGTGCGTAGATGGCAATTTGGTTTTGAGGTCTTAGTCTTTTGCTCAGGCCTGCCTGTGCGGTGTTTTGCTTGTAAGTTATTCGGCCTGCCGCGCCTCTTACAGAAAAACCCTGGCCGTTAGGCCTTATATTGAATAAAATTGTTGGAATTTGACTTTTGCCTGGCAATAATATGCTTGGTTCCTGGCAGCTAATCATCCTGGGTAGCTGTCGAGGCGTACGGATCTGCCCCTAAAAAGGCGGGCCGTCACAAGTGGTATCAGAGCCTTGGCTTGACCATAGATTAAGACCTTAGGTTGGTATAGAAAAATTTTACAAAATTATCTTCGGCGTACAAACAAAATGAATTTCGAAAATATAAGTATTATTGCTGTCTCCTTCTTCCCCTGCTACCTTATCTTCTTTAGAGCTTCTTATCCCTCCCGGTCTTGTTTTAAAGTTTTGCCTGCCCTTCTAGATTTCAAAATCCCCGCCGATCTTCGCGTGACTTGGAGATGATGCCACACAGATAGTTAGACCGTTAGTCGTAGAAGTTGTACCCTTCTTTGTTTTAGGCTTTTGTAATGTAAAATGGGTTATGCCGAACCTTAAAACGGTTTTTGCATGGTCCATGTCTTATAAAATTGCTAAGTCCTCTATCTCTGTGATTTTGATTGCTTAAACTATCTATATACCCCGTCTAATTCAAAGGTTCCC
The DNA here is from genome assembly GCA_036346355.1 of Rhipidocladum racemiflorum. Lineage (NCBI taxonomy): Eukaryota > Viridiplantae > Streptophyta > Magnoliopsida > Poales > Poaceae > Rhipidocladum > Rhipidocladum racemiflorum. Next base: position 14,756,866 of record CM070591.1, on the reverse strand, counting down.
TCAATTCATCTGAGCCCCGTCTATTCTTGCTATTCTCACCCCATGCCCTAAATTCTTACTCGTCTTTCTCGCTTTCCTCAAAACCCTGCTGCAGACCGAAAAGAAAGTCAGATTGAGACCATGGCAGATTTTGGATCAAAATTCCTGCATGATAGCTCAAGCAAAAATGAAGAGTCAGTAAATCACCCAGTCAACCTAGCTCAATTACTGGCCATAATGGAAAGAAACAGACAACAAACGGAAAGGCACCATACGCAGTTATTGGAAAGAATTTTCGAACGGCTAGTTGAAAAACCTCAAGAACACACCCAAGGAAATCTGGACAGACAAGAGGAAAGTACAGCGATGGGATATCTACATGAATCCGACTACTTTACCAGTAATATTCCCAAGGAGATGGACCCTCAAGCTAGTAGGATGAAAGAATCTTTGGAAGAATTACAGAGGAGCCTGAAGTTCCACACCTCAGCTATAAAGGACATGTCGTCAGTAATGGACAAATGGATAACAAACAAAGAAGCCCGAAATGAATTGAAAATGATGAAAAAGAGAAAGAAGAAAATTCAACAGACATGGATACCGACTCCCACCCAGATCGGAGGAAAGACCCCAGTCCTCACCCAAGGATTCCCTAACAAAAAGCATTCAAAAGAAAAAGAGCAACCAACACCTGCGAAACCTCAGCCCAAATCAGTTAAGTGCTACAACTGCAATGGAGACCACTTCGCTCGCAATTGTCCCACGAGGTGGGATAAATGCTATCATTGCAGACAAATGGGACATTTCAGACGTAATTGCCCAAAGAAAAGTCTACCGACCCTGGTAGCCCAGACGCGAGTGATAGACCCTCACCTCCACCAACCGACAGCTAGTGACCCATCCACCGCAATGCCAGGCGAGAGATACCCAAGGAATAAGATACAAGATGGGACAAAGGAAAGACACCAGCCGAAGATATCCAATCATGTCACGTCCAAAGGAACAACAATCGCAACCAGTACCGTTAATAAGGAATTGCTGGAAATTCCAAGCAACCGGAGGTAGACTAATAGCTAGATTTGAATGTGGTAACTTGGATATGGAGATCCAAGGGATAAAGATTAGGATCAACTTGTACTATCAAGAATGTAAGGTCTGAACAATATATTGGTAATAAAGCAGTTGTTTTGGACTCATGAACTGTGTGAAAGTTGGGAGAAAAAAAATACTGAGTTAAATAAGACTTCTTCCCCGTGACACATCACCACTGAAAGGTGGAATAAAAATGATCTCAACAACCAAGTAATGATGGAATGAAAGCAACCCATGTCAGTGACAGGAGTCAGAAGTTTTCTGAGAATAATAAGACAAGGAATTAGCCAAAGAATTATTCCAGAAATAACCAACCTTTAGCTCAGCACCCCTAGAATGGCAGCCCTACAGATGAACACAATAGAGTCCGAATAGGCAATAAAGGAAAATAATTGGACTTGAGTTTCAACCTCAAAAATCGGAATCACCCAAAGGAAAAGTAACCATGATGGCTAAGGTTTGCACAAGAAGGAACACCATTAAATAATTTAAGAAAAAGGACACGTTCCCAGCTAGAATTTGAGTTGCGACAGTTAGACCGTCAGACAGTGTCAGAAAGGCCAGAAGGCTTCCTTGAAAGACAGACTGGTTTATTGAGATAAGGATATAAGAGGATTGATTTTGACAAAATTCACCCACCCAAATGGTCGACGCTCTACGGAGCGCAAGCATATACCAGTGTTGAAGAAAGGAATACTGACAGAAAGTAATGAATAAACACGTGGTTGGATTTGGATGTAAAGTATGTCAGAAAGATAAGATGGACCACCAAAATAATAGCCAGACTGCCACCACCACTTACAGTGCCCGTATAGAAATGGGAGAGAAAATAAAAGACTTTGCCACCAGGTTACCTAAAGAATCAGCAAGGATTGACGACAAATGGAGCATCACTAATGGATTGACCTACCAGGAAGATCTTTTGGAAAGAACCAGTTAGAAGAATTAGATTCAACCCAGATTGACGACTACAAAGAATCCCCTGAGTCAGATTGTGAGCTAGTATAGCTCAATGTTCAGGGAAAGTCTGAATAAGGCTACAAGGATAGATTTGAACTTCGACACAGTACTCCACCCTCCGCCAGGTAGACAAGCAGAGAAGAAACGACCAAAGTCTGAAGAAAATTGTCGAGAACCTACGCTCTAAACACTCCCAATCAAGCCACCTATTGCTATCCACAAAAGCCTCCACACCACCTCAGTTACCAAGACAACACAGACATCACGGAAGGAAAAATCGAACCATTGGACAGAATAAAGGACTAGGATTAAACAGCAGTGGGACCCAGCTCGTTCAGGATACAAAAGTCCGTGAAAGGATCACCACCAATAAAGTGAGTGCAAGGGAAAGGATACACTAGCTCCAAAAAGGAAATTATGTCAGAAAAATATCGACCATCAAAACCCACGCCATTTTGGATGAAAAATAAGGAGCTAAGACCGGATAGACTGGACCATACGAAGATTCTGACAGAATCAGAGGAATGGCATGCAAGTTACAGTTGGTTCAGGATTTGTCTGGAAATTCACATTATGCCTCAAAGAGGACAGTTCCATCAGCAGTCAGGGCAAGTGCTACCCAAAGGATTTGGATTCCTAGTACGATTCTCCATAAGAGACCGGTCAGGATCTTGGAAATCATGGAAAGCAGATTTGGATTTTAAGACTATCAGAATTTGCCAAGTATTGTGGAAAAATCACGTACTCAAGGAAAACTTGGAAAAAGGAATCAGGTTAGCAGCAGCCGTTTCACAACCTTTCTCTCAGGAGGAATAAATCTCGGGGACGAGATTTGTTTTAAGTGGGGTAGGTTGAAACAACCATGAAAAAAAAAATTCAAAATGAATTTTTGAATTTTTCAGAATTTATTCAAAATTTGATTCAAAATTTGGATTTGAACTTTGGATTTGAATTAAATTTGGGTTTTGGGGGCGTTTACCTTTTTGGGCCTTCCGGCCGTTTTGCCGGCCGTCTCCGCCGCCTCCGGCGCCACCTCCGCCAGCGGCCTGCCTGCTGCTCGGCGCCGCGGCATCGCCACGCGCCGCCAAGACGCCTGAAGACACTCCGCCGCTGGCCGCTGCCGCCGCACCGTGACTCCGCCAGCCTGACCGCCGTGACCCGCCACATCGCCTCGCCATCGCGTGACCCATCGCCTCCGCCGCTCCCGTCCCATCGCCGCCTGCCACCAGCCGCATCACACGCTGCCGCGCCCGTGACGCCCCCTCGCCGCTCCCTCTCTCTCTCCCGCGGCTATAAAAGCCGGCGCCTCCCCCTTTCGAGCTCGCCCCGCTCGCCTCCCTCTCCTCGCCGGTAAGCTCCCCTCCCTCCCTGTGCTCTCCTCTGCCTCCGGCCGTTGCGCCTCCCCGCGTCGCCGTCGAGACCCGCTCGCCCCCTCCACTCCCTTGCCCCGCCTCGCCTCTTCCCCGTGGTGAGCCCTCCTTTCCCCTCTCCCTCTCCTTCCCCCTCTCCCGACTCCGCCACCGCCAAGCCGCCGCAAGCTCCCACCGCCGCCACTGCCGCCTCTAACCCTAGCCTGCCCTCCCTCGCAAGACCGAGTGGGCTAAAGCCCACTCGCCAGCCCCTCTCTCACCCCTCTTTGGCCCCGCTGCCCGGCCCCCCCTCGGCCATGATTGGGCCTGGCCCAGCTGGCCGTCGGCCAGGCCGCTCGCCTCTCCTCGCGCGAGTAGGCCGCGCCACTTTCGGCCCACAGGCCAATTTTTTTTCTTTTTCAATTTCTTTTGGATTTTAATTTAGTTAATTAAATCCGAAAAATCGTTTTAAACTCCGGAAAAATCCCAGAAAAATCACGAAAAATTCCGTAATCCCCAGGAACCCACCAAATACACTATCCGAACCGTTTCAACCCACTGATTCCGAAAATGCCCTCCGTTCCTCAATCCGAGACTCCGAAAATTCCAAAAATGCCCAAATCGCCCTTCCTTTCTCTCTCTCGGCCCGGTTCCGATTTCCGTTTCCGTTTTCGTTTCAGTTTCTTTTCGTTTTTCGTTTCTTTATTGTCGTTCGTCCTTTTCGCGTTAGATCCGGACGTTGGACGATTTCAGGAGCCGTCGCAGTTCCCAGAGCAGGACCCGGACCCGACAAAGAGCCGATTTCGACCGCGTCAACGACACTTCGTCCGATCCGATCGCCAGCAAGGCAAGCCGTACACCTTTGAACATGTTGAACCTATTCATGCCTTATTATAGTTAATTACTATTTTCTACCGCATTACTTTACTGTATATTGAAATATTGCAAATCTGTCTAGTTTAGAATGACATGATACTTAGCTAATGCCGATTTGCTCATGAGACTTCCTTGAAAATTATTGAACCTAATTATATCCTTGTAACCTTAGGTTAATTAATATTCCGGTATTAATTGTTATTATCCTATTAGTCTAGTCAAATGCTTTTTGAGAATGGAAATAAAAGGCTGCCGAACCTTTGGTTCGGTTCTGTTTGGAAAAGTGCTACGGTTTGAGGGACAGAATTGGATAAATCCCGGAGTGGATGAGTTCCAATCCCCGGCTGATGATTAATGCCATGGTTGGTTGTGGTGGTTGGTACAGTTGGTACCGGATTGGTTTGTGGATCGGAAAAGGCTTGGTCTTTGGCAATGTAAGGTTAATACTCCTCTTGAGCAAAGTAAATAACTTAAGAACTCGTTCAACCACAGGTTGGGCCGGTCAACTTCGTTGGCTTGACTCAACATAGCTCGGTACATTGTACTTTCCCTCGGAATACCTATAGGAGCAGGGTTACCTTCCTGGGTATGGGAGATGGTCCAATGATTATGGGAGTGAAACGAAAGTGTGCACGAGGAAACTGTGGCATTTCGGGTTCACAACGGTAGGTGCCACAGTAAGCGGGACCAAGCACTCCACACTGGCCAAGTGGGGACCGAGGATAATGTGGAGCAAAACTCTACCGGATAGGGACTGAAGAGGGAAATGTCCAACGAAAAGCTATGATAACCTCGATCCGGCCGCACGCATTTAAGTTGCGTGTTAATCTCGAGTTGGCATTAACGATCGTGGAATCTTGTGGGTAAAGCTGAACACCTCTGCAGAGTGAATAAATGGTATTCGAATACGCCGTGCTTCCGGTAAATGAAGCTAAGTTTAATTGGGGTGAATCCCGTAACCTAGCTCAAGTAGATCTTGGTGCATGTTTTGAGAATGTGGTTTAATGGTGATGACTTTGTGAATGGAACCCCCCCTGGATTACTATTATTATGGATTGTGTTTAAAATGTGAAATGATATTACAAATAAAACTGCATCCACAAATACTTTAACCTTGTGCCAATATTGTGCTACCCCCTTGCATGTAATATTCAGTGTTTTCCGTACGACTTGTTGAGTACTCCCGTACTCACCCTTGCAACCCCGACCCCCTCTCAGAGTATGAAGAAGCTGGAGCGTTCCAGGAGTGCGTAGATGGCAATTTGGTTTTGAGGTCTTAGTCTTTTGCTCAGGCCTGCCTGTGCGGTGTTTTGCTTGTAAGTTATTCGGGCCCTGCTGCGCCCTCTTCTGTAAAAACCCTGGCCGTTAGGCCTTATATTGAATAAAATTGTTGGAATTTGACTTTTGCCTGGCAATAATATGCTTGGTTCCTAGCAGCTAATCATCCTGGGTAGCTGTCGAGGCGTACGGATCTGCCCCTAAAAAGGCGGGCCGTCACATTTATTCATTCTAGATTTAACTTGTATTTTTATTATAAAAATATTAATGCCCTTTAAAATACTTATTTATTCAGAGATGATTAATATTATATACATATTTAAAAATTATACTTAAAACGAGACTAATGAAAGTTTCAGCGACAGCTAGCAATACGTGATGTACTTATTTTTTGGACCTAGCTAGCTGCGAAGATGTCAAAATCGTGATTTAAAACCTCCAATTAGTTAGTATTTATTTATACATTAACCTCCCCAATTAGCTAGTATTTATTTATACATTAACCTCCAATTAGCTAGTATATATTTATACTTTCTCTCCTAGTAGAAGATCAAAAAAAATACTTAATAAATTAATAGTTAGATTTGATTTATTATATTACTCAACATACTACTAGCATAACATATCCGTAAAATTTCTCTAGATTAAAGCCTCCGTTCGAAACAAAGGGATCAAAAACCCTTCCATTTCTCCTCTCTCCGTCGACGTGGATGGATGATTTGTGGTCATAATCCATGCACAGGCACTGAGGCACGTACGCCATCGATGAACAGGTGGACACATTGAATCAAGTGCAATGGGTGACTGGTGACCAGCGTTCACTAAATCGTTTATGCGATTTTTGCATGAACAGTAATTTTTGATAATCGCAAAAATCGAGTCGAAAATCGGATAAATTCAAAAAACAAATTTTTTCAAAAAAATTTCAAAAATCGTCGATTTTCGTGGAAAATCGATGATTTTTCGTGGAAAATCGACGATTTCGTGTGGAAAATCGATGAACTTGTTGAACTTTTTGTGCGATCGATTTTTGTAGCGATTTTCGACGATTTTGGACGAAAATCGACCGATTTCCACCGATTTTCGACCGGTTTTTGACACGTAAATTTTTTCGAATTTTCGAATTATTTTTTGAATTGGATCGGTTTATCGACCGGTTTTTGATATCGAGCCGCGGCGATACGGCCGAAAATCGAGCGATTTTCGTCGATTTTGCGAACCCTGCTGGTGAGGAACAGTAAGAAATGGTGGTCCATTTTTGTACTGCTCTCCGTGGGTCACTGTTTATCAGGCTCCTTTTACCAGATTAGTGGTTGAGATTCACATTGTTCCCAAACTGTTCCTTGATTGAGTTCTTATTTTCTGCACTGACTACTTCGTGTAATGTTTCGGGAATTTACTGTTAAGTACAAATGTTCAAAGTTATGTAAGCTGAGGAACAATCAAGAGTTTAAAGGGCGTGACGGGTACTGAAAATTGTTCTTCGTGCCTAAGATTTTAAATTTTGTTTTTGATATATATCTTGAAGATGGCCAAATTCATCACAATCCATGTGCAAAATCAAAATATATATTATATTTCTTAACAAAGGGATTGGTATATTATAATAGAAATTAGTGATATTTTTTGTTTTGTTTTTTTTTGTTGGGCTAGAGGGGGCAAAAGGATACTGATCGAATATGACTATTTTGCCTGTTTAGAGCTCCGGAGAGTTCAAACTACAACTAATCGCATTAAAGAATTATAAAGGTCTCTTAGAGACTAGGGGTGACTCTCCATGAAAAAGGAAAAAAAGGAAAAAGGAAAATAAAGGAAGAGTGCTGTCGGTTGATCCGTTATGGTAGAGTCAATGTTAATAGAACCCCGTTAAAAGTAATTAAAACCATAAAATGAATACGAATATATTTCAGCACGCCCAAAAATCTAAACTTACTAGGGAACGTAAGGGACAATGATTTGAGTACTATCCCTCCTTTCAACTATATAAAGCATATTTATTTTGATATATAGACTAAAAAATATTAAAAATAACTAAATTACCTCAAATTATTACAACTAAACATTATACTCAATGTTTACATATAAAAATATAAAATATAAAATAAAAATAGATATTTATTAGAAGTATAGAGGGAACATCATATTAATTTTATATTAGAATATAAAATTACGTCTTATATTTATAAATAAAATTATTTAAAAATAAATCTTATGAACTTGGACTTTGAAAGATTCCCAGTAGTTTCACATAGGAAGCTTTTCTTGTGGTCTCCTGCAACCTCAAGTTGTAGTGCTGTGAACTCGTCTTTGTACCTTGACCGGTGCCACGCGTCGACCTGACGTACGTGTGCAATTGCAACGAAGGACCCTGGAAGCTTCGTCCTTTCCTAATGTGGTATGGTCTCTCTTCCCCCAAAACGTAAATCGTTTTGTTTTTTTTTACTATTTGCATGAAATGAGTTTGTCACAAGCCTCCCTAAAATGTATCTAACTCAATGTACTCCGTTCTATCTAACTGATATATACTCCTTACGTCTAAGTTTATACGATATATATTAATAATTTTATTTATAAATATATGACGTATTTCATACTCCAATATATATTAATATAATGTTCCCTTTATACCTTTAATAAATATCCAAACTTACACCCTTCTATGGACATAGGTGCAATCAAACTTTCAAAATTTTGACCATCAATATCATTTTAAATGTTTAAATTGAATACATAAAAATTATATGTGTAGATTTGTCTCGAAAATTACTTTCATAATATTGTAATTTCATTGGATTTTATAAATATATTATAATAAAAATTAGTGGTCCAAATTGTATTTTGAAGATCTTATCGATGTCCAAAACAGCAACTATTTGTGACCCAGAGAGTACTAACTTTGTATTGAAATATGAAATAAATCCTATAAACTTGGACAGAGGAAATACATGCATGTATTCAAAGATAGTAATTAAAGGCAATCTAATTATTTTTAATATATCCTTAATATATACGTGAAAAGAAAATACGTCATGTGAACTTGGACAGAGGGAGGGGAGTACTCGTTTCCCTCGGTCCAACTGCATTTCGAAAAATGTTAAATTGAGATGAAAGAGATAAGCTTTTGGTCAAGTCTTTGGAAGGGACTCGGGACTCCCATCCCAGAGCGTGAAAGCTTTCAGGAGAAGAGAAATAGAGAAGAAGAGAAGATTTTGTCCATTTTAGCAGATAAGATAGCAGCAGAAGACATTTTTTCCATTCCTGCTTGAGTGCTTTCCTAAAGCAGCCTAAACAGGATCAATAGAATATCACACATGCGCCATTACTATGCCTCACGTTCTAGTTCAACAAATCTCGTCTTCCCAGCGATTACACCGGCTATCATACCACGCTTCATATTTTTTTCCTCGTCCAAGTTTCTGTCCACCTTCTCTCTTACAATATGGGATTTGGGAACAAAAGATGTCTTGAAAAAATAAGGTTAGCACGATTATGCAATCCAATGCCTTATGATCTCCGTGGTAAAGTCTAATTGCCCGCTTCAACCAAAAACAGTTACTAGCAAGGACCACAAAAGAAGGTGCATAATGTATAAATTAACACGTATGTACATATGACGAAGCTGTGAATACTGCTGCCGCTGCTACTATATGCGCCGCTATACGGCGGTAAATAAAAAACTCGAGTCTCGTAAGCCATTCAAGTTTAGTTTGCTTTATATTCGATTTGAGCTCGGCTCGAACTTCAAACAAATCGAGCTCGAACTTTGATCCCGAGCTCACGAGATTTACCAAACCGAGCTGAAATAGCTCGCGAGCTTTGGTAAATTTACAAATTAGTAAAGCGGCTTGAGCTTAAGTATTCCGCATTGTTAAACATTAACGCATGTTGAAGTGTTAATTGTTATCGAGTTTAGTCAAGTCAAGCTCGAATTTAGCCAACCCGACCTGCTCAAACTCACTTAAACTTTTACCCTCTGAGCTTGGATGATCAGTGTCACTCCAGTATGGCTCGTTTACAGCCGTACGGCTATATATGCTGACTCGTTATTCTTTGACCCGTCAAACTGGATGTCGTATGCACTGAGATGGTTGCCCCATTACAAGTGAAGAGTTGCGTACTGTTTCAATGGGCTCCATCCGTGATCCATCCTATGCATGGGAAACTAGTAGTAATCCATCGTGTGCTAGATAATAAGGTACTGAAATTACTAATTTGATAGTTTTTTATTAAATCTTTGATAAAAACGTCCTCACATTATTGTAACAAATAGCAACAACTATTTTTAAGTTAAAACTTTCTAATTTAAAGTTTTTTATTTAAAATTTTTCGAATTGAAACTTTCTATTTAAAATTTTCAAAGTTGAATTCTTCTAATTTAGAATTTTTGTGTTAGATAAGAAGGAAAGAAGATGGAAGAAGTGGCTAAAGAAAAAGGAAAGGGAAGGAAAGGTGGACATGGATAGAGAAGATAACATGTACCATTCTACAAAGATGATGTTAATTTTTTTTAGTTCGGGGGTTGCCCTCGGACCAGTCGTACCAACAATGTATATGTCTTGTAACGCGACTTGCGACTGCCAGGAGGAAACCGTCAGATCACAAAATCAACATATGTTCAGATTGATTAGCGCGTCCGTTGGAAACAAAAGTTAAACGTCTCCGTCTTTCCATTCCGTCGATTTGTTGAACGACTCGTGGTCGTGCTGCATGCGCGATCACGCAATTGATGAACAAGCAAACAGCTAGAGTGATTCAAGTGCAATTAATGCATACCAAAATGGAGGGGACAAGAAGGAGAAAAAGATCTGTGGTCCATATTGTACTGCTCTCAGGTTTCATCTACGTGATGACTGATGACCAGCAGTGGAGACTGAGCTCCATTTTTTTTTTTTACTTTTTTTATACTTACTAGTAGTTACTATGTCATGGAAGATGCCGTGTAATGTTAAAGGGATCTACTACTACTGTCTCAGGTCAATACGATTCACGGACAGTCGAGCCGTCTTTCTCTCCTCCGACGGTCCGACCTGCTCGATCGGCCCCTGATCCCCTCTCTTCTCCGGTCGCCGGCGGCGTAGCAAGGGTGAGGGACCCGTCCCTGTACAGCAGTACGGTTAGGTCTTTAGGGTAGCTCTGCTCCGATCGCCGTCCTCCGACGTGTAGGAGGTTGTCTTCTCCGGCGCCGTATGCTAAACTACTAGGAAACGTACGGGACAATGATGTGCTCTTAATCAACGATGAGGGAGTTAATTTTTCATTAGTTGGATTCCTAGGAGTTTCACAAAGGAAAAGGTTAAGCCTGTGGTTTCCTGTATAAGATACTAAGATGCAAATGATTATGGTCGTATTTAGTATTATGTAGTTTTTATGAGAATTAGCTTTCAGTTGAGTTACATGGTTGAAAGGCTGTACTGCTGAACGGTTGCGCCAAAAAGGTTTGTTATTTAGCATCTTGATTTTAGGTGTGAGGGATACTAATCGAGAATGGATATGAGATGAGAAGGATAGAGTTTGATATTTTATACATGGTACTTGGTAGGAGGTAGTTCCTTTCAACTCTAGTAATAAAGTCAGAACCTAACCCATCAAAAACGTAAGAATTAAGTTACCATAGATCAGTTTTTGATTTTTAGTTTCTCTTAACACAAATGAACTGCTAGCTTTCGGCAGCCAAAAATATCATCCATTTGAAACTGGTTCCGACTTTCAATGATCAAGGCCGAAGTTAAAGCCGTTGTACACAGGAACTACGTACTTTGTCTGGTGCTGTGGTTAACGTGCGCCTGTGCAGTTGCGACGAAGGACCCTGGACACTTCATCCTTTCCTAATTTGGTAACGGAAGTAAAGCGACTTCAGACTTGTTGTTTCCTCCAAAATGCAAATTGTCTTGTTTTTTCAGATAAATTATCAAAACCCTCTCCTGGATAGCTTAATTTACGCAATCCTATCGGCGTTGGTCCAAACTTGTTTCCTACGAGTTTCATGGGTTGGGTTTGTTGAGTAATAAACTTATAGTCACAAATCAATCCTAATACTAATCAATACTCCCTCCGATTTTATATTTCTTGTCGCTGGAGCGTTCCGTAGTTTTGTTGAAAATTTCTATTGCCTGTTGTTTCTCTCCTTCATTACAGAAATGCCAAAGCTCCTGGCCAACTTTCAAAGAAAAAATATCCAAAACACAATAGTAATTGATAAACACCCGATATAGAGGATCTCAACTTTTTTATCTTTATTGATTGTAGATTGATTCCCTTGTACAATTGGGTGTTATATTTGTAACCAAAACCCCTCGGAGATAGTTTCAGAATTCGCTCGTCAAAATCAAGATTCCAGTTATATCTCGACACACACTTTAGATTGTTTTTCCCTCACCAAAATTCCATCTACCTCAGCATCTTTGCTCTCTGTTACGCCACCCTGATTCTCACAAATATAATAAGGTCTTTCTATGTATCACTGTTAAAAAAATTATATAAATATTAAAGTATAAACAAATGATGAACAGTGATTACTTATCATTTTATTGAGATGTTCTTCTATGCTCTTCCTTTTAAAAGTTGCACAACTATTAAAGCATGAATAAATGGTAGATGGTGATTACTTACCCCTTCGCTTGCTTCAAGATTTGTGCAACTTGTACTAGAAGGAAGAGCATAGAACCACCTCTCCATTTTATTTGTTTTAAAACTACGCAGCCGTATTATGACGGTGACAAGAAGGTTACCATGGTCATTTTAACCAACGCCTCGTTTTACCAGCAAGGAGTCGAGAACCACCGAAACCATCCCAGTCATGAGTAGAGGTGGGCACTGGGCCGGGTTTTTTTGGGCCGGCCGAAGCACGATGGGATGGCCCGGTGCAAAGCACGGCACGACACGGTTCCGTGCCGAGCCGACGACGCAATCAGAAGCTCGGGCCGTGCGTGCCCGGAACCAGGCACGACGGCGACACGGCGACGCACGACAGTTTGAATGGGCGTCGTCAAGACAAAGACGAACGGGCACGAAATCACGGATTAAGGCCTAAAAGTTGGCGGATATTGTTGATTCAGGGCATCTTCAAGCATTACATTTATGTTTGACATTTTGTTGATGTGATTAGTCTCTTATGTAATTAAAATGGGTAGTTTAGTAGTAGTTATTTGTTTTATTTCTTTGCTCGTCACAATAGTGAAAATGGGTCGGGCCTGGGCCGGCACGGCACGAAGCAGGCACGAAGCGCAAATGGGTCGGGCTTGGGCTCGCCAAAGGTGAGTCGGGCTGGCACGGCCCGACACGGTGGGCACGATGGGCCGTCGTGGCACGGCACGGTTTCGGTCCGAAGCACGATGGGTTCGGGCCGGGCCGGCATGGCATGGCACGACGCCCACCTCCAGGGGCGGAACTAGGGAAAAAATCATCGGGGTTCACCATTTCATCGTATATGTGATAACAACTTATTATTTTTACCATTTGCTTGTTATTTGCCTTCCGGTGTCACAAGATTTAGGATAAGGGGGTTCACATATACTATATATATAGACTAAAATACAATAATTTTTTTATATATAGATTAATATATACTATTTTTTTTTGGACCCGATGTCCTGTGACACCGGGTAAAGTGACGTACTTCTGCCCCTGCCCACCTCTAGTCATGAGACTCATGATTGGTTTGCCAGATTTGGCAAACTGGAGAAGGAAGCAAAACAGCTAATCTCTCTGTCGAGAGACCATCTTTACTTGTTTTTTTGCCGTGTCGGTTCGGCTACCTTTTTGACTTCACAGCGTGTAGACTCGATGCTGACTATGCCGGTTTACTATCGGCATAAATTGCACTGTCAGGTTTTGTTTGGGAGAATTCTATCTCTATTATATCTACAGATTTGATAGAGCTAGATATTTTTAGCTCCACTAGATCTATAGAACTAGAGGTCTGGGTATATTTAGAGTGTTTAGGTGGGTTATCTTGTTTACATTTTAGAATAAAAATATAAACTTAATTCACTTTATTTTAGCCTATAAATTTTATATCTGAAGTGAAATTGAAATCTAGAGTTCTGTCAAACACGGTATCAGTGACGTGACGTGGGAAGATTTCCTTGGGATTACTTCGTCTCGGAGGTCAGAATTACGGATGAACGGGTGAAATGTGACGTGAGTAGCGAATACCTCGAACCGACACGGCAGATGTGATCGGAGCGTAATAATCCGCCCCCATCTTCCGCCGCCATTTTAGACCCCGTTTGCAGCGGCGGAATTTTTCTGCAGGAGCTCGCTGAGCTGTTTCGTACGAAATTCCTGCGTTTGAAGCGTGCCCTCGGTAGGAAATTGAAACCAAATGGTTTGGAACCTGGTAGAATGAGAACCTCACTTGTTTGATGTGACTTACCGAAAGCAGCTTAATAGGTTTTGTTTAGGGGATACGATTGAGATGAAAGGTTGTTTTTGGTTTGCTGGACTTTAAAGTAGTTATATCTAGTGGCTATGATTTTTTTAGTAGCTGTTTGATAAACTAGTTTTTTATTAGTTGCTGCAGTAAGCGGCGACGATGGCTGGTGAGACCGAGCGGAGGAGGCTGGATCAGAAAGAGGCATCGGGTGAGATCAGATGGAGGAGGCTGTGTCAGGAGCAAGGATTGAAATTTCGGACCGAAATCCGAAATCTCGGCCGAGATTTCGGATTTTGGACCCCTCCGAGATTCAAAATCCCGGAAAATTCAAAAAATTCAAAAAATAAATTCAAATTTCAGATCTCGGGTGTTTTGCCGTATTTTGATTTTTGTGCAATATATTTGATTGTATTTAGGGTCAAGATCATCCACAAAAAATTTCTAAAATTTTTGATGTGTTTTTTATCATTTTTTTGTCGGTTTGCACTGTCCGAATTTTTTAAAATTTCTAAAGATTGATCATCATCTGAAAATTTTATGGGAATATGATGTGTTAGGACAATTCACAAAAAATTTCAAAATTTTCTAAAGTGGTTTGAACTATTTTTCAATATGTAATATGTTGTGTTGCCCTAATTAAGTTACATTATGGCTTCTATGTATGGAATAAATATTTCTCTATAATACATAGGATGATAGGAACATATATAAAACTTTTCAAATGACTTTACCACTGTTAGATTTTTTAAAAATTACTCATGTTTGATCATCATCTCAAATTTTTATGGAAACATTAGTTATGTGTTAGGACCATCAAAAAAAAATTTAAATTTTTTTTACGTGTTTTGGACCATTTTTTGGTCGATTCAACTTGGACCGAGATCTCGGTGATTTCGGCCGAGATCTCGGATTTCCCGGTTGAAAAAAAAAACGGATTTGAAATTTATTTTTTGTATTTCGTCCGGATTTTGTCCAAAATTTCCGAATCTCGCCGAGATTTCGGATTTTGGTGACCTCCGAAATTTTACCCAAAACAAGATTTGAATCCTTGGTCAGGAGAAGGGAAGTCATAGCTGAAGCACGTACGAGGAGTTACGGCTTAGAGCAAGTACAATAGTAAAACCCACTGTAGGCTAATAGTAAGCTAAAAGCTAGCTTATACAATAACTGTCTCTAAAAGTTGTCTCTAGATGTTGTGCAATAACCACCTCTTCTCTCTTGTACATAAATGATTTACCTATGCATCTGTGCAAAGCTGGCTACTAAATAAGAGCCAGCTATCTCCTCTCTCATCGTTTCTCACTCTTCCACATAGACTAATGCTGATATGTACAGGCTAAGAGCCAGCTGACGTGGCCTTGTACTTGCTCTTAGGACTTCGGCTATGTGTGTTTCGCAGACGCACATGAAAGTAAGCTACCTAAACCCGGATGAAATTCCGCACCAATACACTCTTAAAAGGGGTATCTAGATATCGACAACCTCTACTACTAAATCACACGTATTCTAGAAGAGCCCTAGAGCAGGGTTCTTTGGCCCTCCGAGGATCTTATCTCTTGGCTTCCTAGTACCGGTCACTCGTACAGATCCGTCACCGAGCACCCTACTCGGAACAAGAGCCATCCCCATTGGAGAACTCAGTCCCATACTTGAACCGTAACTATTATTATGCTATGAGTACCTTCGTGACACCAATTTTTCATGGGAGTGTATAGGTATAATTCGGATGTTTTTGTTTTAGCTAATATCTAAATTTTGGATCGTTAGATACCTCACCCGGATATCACTAGGCTGTTAGATCAAATCGTAGGATCGAATGTAATCGATACTCCCGAATCTCAACAATGATCCGATGGTCTTAGATTTAGATGATTTCAGCGATAAAAACATTCGGATAATGTTTATCAAATCTATTTTTCATTTATAAAACATTTCTTTTTAAAGCACCACTTTTAGTTATTATTTTGCATAGGCATTCCTTTTCCAGATCACCGGGTTCACTAAGTTAGATATGCCGCTATTATCGGGTGGTGCTACCAAAGGTTTCATATTTTATTTTCGGATCATATCTTGGGGCGGTCGAAATTCAAAATTTTAATGAGATTTTCAATAACCAAATTTCAAATTTCTCATTTTTGAGGAACCCTAAACCGAAATCTCGGTGATTTTCAAAATGGTCCCTCGAGGCTAGAAAAACATATATTGGGAAAAAATATAAAAAATCATGCAAGTGTTAGGAATAGCACTTATTCAACATGAGGCCAATGGATCAATATATATACATGTACATAAGGGTATAGAAGGAAAGCCTATATAAGATAATATCTATACAAGGCTAATAATATCTATACAAGGCATTAGCAGTCTCTTATATTAGGTAATTAGGATATTGTATAACACCTCTCCTCAAACTCATGGTGGATCGACAACACTGAGTTTGAAAAGATAAAAGTTATGATGAGCTCTAGTTTGTGTCTTCGTGAATAAATCTGCCAACTGAAGCTCTGAAGACATATACTGAATAGCCACAACCTGATCCTGTATCTGTAACCGCATATAAGTATCAACACCAATAAGCTTGGTGAGCTCATGTTTCACTGGATCTCGAGCAATGCTAATAGCACATGTACTGTCAGATAAACGAGGAGTTGATGTAGAAACAGAAACACCAAAATCCTCAAGTAACAACCGTAGCCAAGTAACCTCTGCTGTCAAAAGAGCCATAGCCCGCAACTCTGCCTCAGCACTCAAACGAGAAACTGTTGTCTGCTTCTTAGTCTTCCAAGCAATAAGAAAACCACCAAGAAAAACACAGTAAGCAGAAAGAGACCGAGGATCAGAGTGATCACTAGCCCAGGTAGCATCAGAGTATGCCTGGAGCTGTAAAGAGCTGGAGCGTGGAAAGAAAAAATGGCGAGAGATAGTCCCATGAAGATATCGTAGAACACGAAGAAGATGACTATAGTGAAGCTGAGTTGGAACAGAAACAAACTAACTCAAAATTGGATTTGAAATGTCAGGACGAGTGACACCAAGGTAAACAAGACTACCAACAAGATGGCGATAGCGAGTTGGATCCTCAAGAAGTTCACCATCAGCAAATCGAATGTGAACATTAAGCTCTGTAGGATCGATGTATACGAATATAGCAATCAGAGGGGGTAAATGATTGTGCGGAAGTTAAAACCAAATCTTTGATCTACTAAAATTTCACCCTAAACCAAAACCAAATAATTGCCTCGTATTTGACAAAAACAGATTGACAGATGTTCGGTAAAACGCGAATTCCCGGAGATCCAATCATCGGATCGATCTAAAATTTGGACACAAGAAACTAGATTCCAATACGAATCGAATCCAAAACTAATCAGCTCGATCGAACTTACGGATCAAAAGTTATGAACCTCGCAAGCTTGCTATGAAAGAAGATGACGAGAATTAATCTAAACAAAACTTCAAGATTAAACAAAAACGATAAAAAATTAATCAACTAAACTTTGAGGAACTCTATATCAATACCCTAGAGAGGTTTTGGATGGATCAAATCAAGATGAAACTCAAAGGACAAAAACCAATCTAGAACAAGAACAAGCATGCAAACAAGAACCAAAACAGGAAACACTGTAGCAACGCGGTTACTGTAGCACACAAGTATCTGGAAGAATTGATATTTATTTATTTTTGTCTAAAGTACTCCAAACAAAAGAGTACAACCCTAAAACCTACCCAAGACTTTGATGCATAAACAGGAGGCGCATCCCCCTATTTATACAGAGCAAACACATAGAGTCTTGAATACAATTCCTACTCCTAATCCTAGAAGGAGTCCCACTCCTAATCCTAGAAGAAGTCTGTATTCAACACAACTCCACTTGGCCCAACCTGGCCAAATACAGCTCTTGCACGCATATGGCAACCCAGCCATACTCACATGACTAACAACTCTTGCACGCGTATGGCCACCATGCCATACTCACGTGACTAACCATTCTTCATGTGCACCGTCCTCTAACCCGAACATCCCGCATGACATCCTTGATCACCAAGGCCTCGATTCCTCCCTGAAAACATTGGCAACACCACTTAGAATTGAACATTGGCATTCACTTCACAAGAAGGTTTTTGAACAGACCAAAGTGAAAAACACAAAAACTCCCTCTTTGACCAATATGCATAGTGAAAAACTTCCCCTTGGTAAGAATAAGAAAAAGATCTCCCCCTAAGAAGAAAAATGTGTGTGAATGTGCAATATGCCAAAATTCCAAAATTCTCCCAGCTTCTTCAAACTTCTCCCCAAACTTCTCAAAAACTTCTCCAAACTTCTTAAAGATTCCCAAACTTCTCCCCCTTTGAGAATGGATTCATCAAGAATACAAAAGAGAGAACAACATGTTCAAAAAAATTTCCTTTAGCAATGATTTCACAAAATAGAAACAAAGGAGTGCCAAGATAGGAAAAGATAAGCTCATTCGATCATATAACCTTATATATCACATAATATGCAAAATATATGAACTTCATGTGATTTTAACAAGTTAAGGAATGACATGCATCTCAACCTCAGTATAGTCACCTATAGGCAAGTACTAAGCAAGACCTTAGCAGAAAAGCAAGGCTCAAAACTGAAGCAACTAACAACTCAGGGCGAGCAAGTAGTTTCAACTCCAATCTAGTAGGCCAATTTAAAAACGATAAACTGCATGTGGCATGCTTGAAGCATACTTCTTTTATTTTCTCGGAGTGGCACGCTTGAAGCATACATCTTATCTTTTAGGGAATGGCATGCTTGAAGCATACATCTTATCTTTTTAGGGGAAAGCATGTCTGAAGCGCATAACTTGAGGCTTTTGCTTTTAACAACCCCTTTTTATTGATTCCCTTTTCTTTTCCTTTTTCTTTGATTGTAAATATGCAAAGAGATTAAAATGCCTTTGGAAAGAGTAAAGCTAAAAACACACTTGCTCCATAGCCCAAATTTGTCAAGAAAATTCAACATCAAGCCTAGAAAAGTAAGATATCACATAGTATTTAGCTATAGGCAGTCAGACCTGTAGGATCAAAGTATAGGAATATAGTAATCAGAGGGGGGGTGAATGATTGTGCGGAAGCTAAAACCAAATTCTTGATCTATTAAAAGTTCACCCCAAAACAGAGCCAAATAATTGCCTCGTATTCGATAAAATAGAATGACATAGGTTCGGTAAAACTCCAATTACCGGAGATTCAACCGTCGGATCAATCTAAAATTTGGACACAAAAACTAGATTCCAATACGAATCGAACTAAAAAAGAATCAGCTCGATCGGACTTACGGATCAAAAGTTATGAACCTCGCAAGCTTGCTGTGACAGAAGATGACGAGAATAGATCTTACTAGAATTGTAGCTCGCCGAAAGATTTGAAGAACTTGATCTTTATTTCTCCTTTCTTTTGTCTAAAGTACTCCAAACAAAAGAGTACAACCCTAAAGCTTGCTCAAAACTTGATGCATAAACATGAGGCACCTCCCCCTATTTATACAGAGCAAACACATAGAGTCCTGAATACAATTCCTACTCCTAATCCTAGAAGGAGTCCCACTCCTAATCCTAGAAGGAGTATGTATTCAACACAAGTCCACTTGGCCCAACCTGGCCGAGTACAACTCTTGCACGCGTATGGCAACCCTACCATAGTCACATGACTAACCCTTTGCACGCGCATGGCCACCTGCCATACTCACGTGACTAACCATTCTTCATGTGCACCATTCTCTAGCCCGAACGTCCCGCATGACATCCTTGACGACCAAGACCTCGGTTCCTCCAGAACCAAGTCCCGAACCTCAGCTCCTCCATGAACCTAGTTCCGGTCCTGTCATCGACCACATTCGCCCTCGAGCAACACCTGCACATGAACAAACCATAAAACGAATCCGAGCACAAGTCCGCGACTTGACTCAACATTGGTCCATGCAAATACTCACACGAGCATTGCATAAAATTCACTTAAAAACAAACATTATGAAATTCTCACAAATCTCAAATTCAAACCAAAGTTCAATTCCAATCCTTGCAAAAACCAAACTGAGCAAATGCATTCACGACGGACCAAAAATATGGTCCGGCGTACACATGAAAAAGTCACTCGAAAACTCATTCACGACGGACCAAAAATTTGGTCCAGCGTAGATGCGAAAGTGTAACACCCCAAATTTTTGCATTTCAAGAATTAAAATAAGATTTGGCACTTTGGTGAATTTTTGGAATTTTCTGGAATTTATTTGAATTTATTCCCTTTTGAAATAATTAAAGAATTTGATTTTACAAATAAAATTTTGTTGGAAATATTTTATTTGAGTCCCAAATGCCCTAAAATATTTTCTGGAATTTTTCTGAGTGTTTATCTATTTTTAATGAATTAAATGAATTTCTGGGAATTAATTTTAATTATTTAATCGTCGGAAAATCGAGTTGGTTTGCACTGTTCATGCGACCGAGCCCGAGTCGGACTCGAGTCCGAGTTCGACCCGAACCCAACCCGCGCCGCGTCCGAGCCAGACCCAGTCACGCCCGTGCGATCCAGACCGTTGGTCGTGCCACGTGGACAGCAGGGATTGCGCCACGTCGCTCGGCCGTGTCCGAGCCGGACTCCGCCTCCCGTACCGGCTCCGCCGCGATTTCCACGTCGATCTCGACGTTGGGGCCGGCATTTAAAGCCCGGAAGCGCGCCCGAGGTTTGCCTTTCGCTCGTGCGCCGTTTGCCCCGCTTGCCCTAGCCCTAGCCGCCGCTGTCTGCCCGCTATTGCTCGCCGTAGTTGCCTAGGGCTTTGCTTCGGTTTTCCTCACCTTCCGCCGCCGTCCGCCGTCGCTCGAGGAGAAGGAGGCCAGAACTGGGATCCCCGAGCCAGGGCGATTCGGACGTGACCACGCACGTCGCCGGAGGAGCCCCGTAGCACCGCGCCCTTGGTCATCGTCTCCGTCTCCGGTGCCCTCTACTCCGCCGCGTCGCCATCGTCGCCTCGAACACGGACAACCGTCCGATCAAGATCAGACAGCCACGGTGAGTTCACGTGTTCCCGAAACCGTAGAACCCAAATTAGATCTGGACCGTTGGATCAAGATCCAACGGCCCACGTTAGTCCACGTCACCGCAACGAAATCCACGTTGCGGCTTTTAGATCCAATCTCAACCGTCGGATCTCAATCCAACGGCGTAGATCGCGCCACGTGCCGTCGCTCAGGACATGCCGCGTCACCCCCGACACGGTGAAACCCGATCCAATCCGGACCATCCGATCCAAATCGAACGGCCCAGATCGGCCACGTTGCCCGCAACGTGCGCAGCCCAGATCCAATCGCCCTGATCAAGCCACACGTGGCGGAAGAATTTGGCCGTCGCCGATCGGCCGATCGCCGCCGATCACCCGTGGCGCCACGCGTGACGTCAGCATGGGGCCCGCGTGTCAGCGGCCCAACCAAACTGCACCATGACGTCATGCTGACATCATGGTGGGCCCGCGTGTCAGCCCACTCGGCCGAACCGTGCGCTGACGTCACCCGAGGGGCCCACATGTCAGAGACACGAGCCGTGGACCAGGTCCACGGTGGACCGAGCCAAACCGTGCGCCGGGTCCATGGACCCGAGGCGACGTGGCGGCCTCTGATTGGTCCACGTGTCATGCTGACGTAATAAATCATTTTTCGAAAAAGAAATTATTTAATTAATTCGGTTTATTGATTTCAAATTTAGATTCAAACTTCAAACGCTTATAACTTTTGCGTTTTAACTCCGTTTTGAGTGATTCAAATTTCTAAATTTTCATAAAAATGAGACCTACTCAAATATAAAATTTAATTAATTTTTGACTATGAATATTTCTCTGTTTATATTTAATTAATATTTTCTTTAAACTTTAAACGGTTATAACTTTTGCATTTTAACCCCGATTTGGACGATTCCAATTTCTAAAAATTTATAAAATTGTGCTCTCTCTGTTTATGGACTTTGTTTGGATGTTTGGACACTTTTTGTCTACTGTTTTATTCATTTATTGCTATTTGCACGCATTACGAGTAGACGTTGAGGTGCCCGAAGGCTTCGAAGGTGAAGTGTTGACCTAGGAGCCATCTCAGGACCAAGATCAAGTACTCTTTGAAGGCAAGTTGTGCTTTGACCATGTTGATCCCATTTTGAAATTAATTTGATTTAAATTATTGCATGCTAGTTCAATTTTAAAATGCTTTAATTGATTTTGGGAGATTAGTTAATTGCCTAGTTGCTGTATGCCACCTTGACATAGATAATTGTATGCTTTGAACCCCTTGTCACCCTAGTTGAGGATTAAGTAGTTGGACATTATTAAAACTGCCAACATGGGTATTTAGATCGTTGTAGTATAATGCTTAGACCTGCCACGTATACCGGACATGATTTTGACAATTACTTGTTAACATTGACTTAATGAGATATGGAACATGTTTTTGAGAAGTGTCATGTGTTATTAATGATGATGTTGATGGCACGTGGTGCATGGTAATCAACTGGTGGTTTGATAAATAGATTTGGACCGGGGCATGTGGCAAGAATGATTGGGTGGGCCAGTTGTGGCATCGGGAGCGTTGTTTTGGTTCTTTGGGTAGTCTTGCCCTGGTCAACATAAGGACTTAACCTTGCAAGCCTTTGAACTGAGTCAATCGTGCAACCACATGTCCATAATGGGACGGACCTAGTTGAGTAAGTTACTAATAACTTGCTTGTGAAACCTCGGGTGTCAACTACACGCTTTGTGTAGCTTGAAAGGGGAGCGTACCGATGCAATGGCATGGTACCCGTCCAACGGTATGTCGGTCCCATACTTTGCCTTGGTTAAGGGAAGGGATGGTGTATGGCAAAAACTGGAAAGGTTCACTTGTGTAGTTAGCCGTTTCCGAAAGGCTTTGTTACGATCACTCGCCTTTGTGGTGTTTGGTTGTATCTTGTGGGTAAAGTGCATAACCTCTACAGAGTGTAAAATCTATTCGAATAGCCGTGTCCGCGGTATTGGACATTGCTCGGGGATTACAGTCAAGGGTTAGACTTTCTTGGAAATAACTTGAACTTGAGAGGTTTGGTTTGGTTAAATGATGATGTTGATGGAAATGTGGACTAGGAATGGGGAAGATGTTTATTTAACTCCTGGAAAAGTTATGGATCTTATACTTGTTTTTACTGCTTTCGAATTTTCTTATGATACTTGTCAAATGCTGTTTACTGCAATTATACCTGGAACTATTCCTTTGTATTAAGCCATGCATGTAGTATATTAGCTTGCATTCTGTGCATGACTTGCTGAGTACTAAGTACTCACCCTTGCCACAAAACAACACCAGTTGAAGAAGAGGCGACGCCAGCTTTGGAGGAGGAATATCAGGAGAAGCCGTCTAACTAGGGAGCGAGTCCAGTCAGTTGCCTGTGGCATATTGGTTGGCGCCACGCGTTTTCTTTATATTTTTCGCTGCAGATTTTATTTGAATAAGTCTTAGCCCTGTGAGGCGTACTTTTGTAACTTGATCATAAGGTCGAGCAACCAGTTGGTTATCATAATTAAGGTACTTTATTATTTTCGATGTGTATGATTGTGATATTTACCAATGTTGAGACTGTGTGCACTAGCGTGATCTTGGACTAGTGCTAAATACACAGAGGGTCCGGATTTGCATATTCGGGGCCCGACAGAAAGAAACCCTAATTTGGTTCGGCGCTGATGCAAAGGAATGATCCGACGCAATTTGCTTTGGAACTTTTGGTTCGGCGCCAATAGGAAAATTTGGTCCGGCATAAAGTACCTCGAGAACACGTTCACGCCAGACTAAAAGTTTAGTCCGGCGCAGTAGCGAAAACCGGTCCGACGCAAAAGGGAAACTTACTGTTTTCTGAAACTCTGGTCTGGCGCTAATGCGAATCTTACTATTTCTTGTCAATTTGTCAAACACATGCACAAACACATTTTGCAAATTCAATTCGAAGCCAATTTTTCAGCACATGATTTCACAAGACCAAGGAATTCCACAATGTCATTTTTAGTTCAAGTGGAACAATTTAGATTATCACATATTAGCTCAATTACATAATATATAAAGAAATATGATAAAGCAAGCTCATCAAGTAAAAAAAACTTGGCAGGGAAATTGCCCCTCAAAATAACCCCATTGGATTAGGGATGGAACTGGTACGGATATTTTCCGACCGACCGACCGACCGAATTGATTTGGATGATGATTTGGATAGTTTTACAGATATCCAGTTGATTTCTCGGATAAGGATATGGATACAGATAATTTACATGGATACGGATACGGATATGGAACACTGATTATCCGATGGATACGAAATATCCGAGTTTTTGTTCGGATAATATCCGAATATGATATACGGATATTATCCGAATAACACGTTTCAGAATAACACATTAATAATTTAACTTGTTTCACTGTTTCAGATCTGAGTGCATTGGATGACAAGATATAATGTGTTCATGTGTGCTAGATGCTAATTTGGAGATATTTGGGTAAAGGTGGTACAGAAATTGGCAAGTGGTGTTTCAGGAGGGCTACTTAGGATTCAGCAGCATATGCCAGCTGCAAATCATTTGGTTCAATTATTGTAATGGGGGTACATTGTTACTCACAGAGTCACATGTATGACAAGCTAGGGATAAAAAGGCAAAAAAAAAGACATACAAATATATTTCTTTTGAAATTTTGAATTTAAATTTGAACCGATTTTGAAAAAAACTGAAATTGGATTTTAAAATATCCGACTAATATTATTCGTATCCATGTTGATTCCGATCCGTATTCCATCTGTATTCGTAACCGATATTATCCTGTATAATCCGTATTCGATTTTGTATTCGACACTATTCGTATTCGATTCTGTATTCGATAAAAAATACGGATACGGATATGAATAGGACGATATTCGACCGTATCCGATCCGATCACATCCCTACATTGGATGAACAATCCCAAGTTCTCCCCGAATAAAAGCAAAACGAGAAGAAGACAAAGGTTTTGTGAAAATGTCTGCTAAATGATGTTCAGTATCCACATGGTGAAGCATAATATTTCCTTTTTCTACATGATCTCTAAGAAAGTGAAATCTAATGTCAATATGCCTAAGAAAGAGAATTACTCAAGAAGTTGCATGAACCAGATGTACTTTTTCTATCAATTCTATATCCTCCAAAATCAGCATCAGAGAAAGCTCTTAAACTAATGCATGAGGAAGCATTGTCTTGCTTGAGTAAAAAGAGAGTTTTGTCAACTTTTCCCATTGAAAACCCCTTTTCAAGTAAAAAGGTTTTTAGCCTATCATACCATCCTCTAGGGGCTTGTTTCAAACCGTACAAAGCTTTGGACAATTTGTACACATGATTTGAAAACTTGGGATTTTCAAAACCAGGTGGTTGCTTAACATACACCTCCTCATTTATGTAGTCATTAAGAAAAGCACTTTTCACATCCATTTGATACAATCTAAAACCTTTAGATGCAGCAAATGCTAAAAGAACTCTAATGGCTTCAATTCTAGCAATAGGAGCAATGGTTTCATCAAAATCTAAGCCTTCAACTTGAGTAAAACCTTGAGCAACCAATCTAGCCTTGTTTCTAACAACAACACCATCCTCACTTTGTTTATTTTTGAAAACACATATAGTTCCAATAACATTAAAATCAGGAGGTGGTGAGACTAGTTTCCAAACTTTATTTCGTTCAAAATTATCTAACTCTTCATGCATGGCATTGATCCAAGATTCATCAGATAATGCATGAGATATATCTTTGGGTTTAAAAGAAGCAACTAAAGCAGAATGAACATGAGTATCAAAATGAACAAACCAGGATCGGGTGATTCTCTCATTTAGGTCTCCAATCATTTGTTCAGATGGATGCATTTTCTGAATGTGGAAGGGAGCTTTGGCTTTTAAAACTTCTCCTTCTCCTTCTTCATTTTCAACATGTACAGATTATGTTGTAGCTTGAGGATGGTTAGCTGTAGCTGGTGTAGTAGTAGGTGCCAAAGGTGCTACAGCTTGTTGTGCATTAGGAAGAGTCAAGACCTCATCTTCAACATCAACACCATCATTGTCTTCAAAGATTTTCTCCCCCTGAACATATGCGCCTGTACATGCATCATTTGGATTGCCTCATCAAAAGTAACTTCACAAGTTTCCACAATTTTGTTAGCCTCCGAAACAAGCACACGATAGCCACCAGTATGAGCAGGATATCCAAGATAGATGCCATCCATTGATCTAGCTTCAAATTTATCAAAATTTCCAGATTTCAAGACAAAGAATTTGCATCCAAAAACTCTAAAGTGAGAAAGAGTAGGTCTATGTCCAAATCAAAGTTCATAAGGAGTTTTACCCAGTCTTGATCTCAAAAACACACGGTTTGAAACATAACATGAGCTGAAATCGCTTCAGCCCAAAAATTCCTAGGAGTGTGATGTTCATCTAGCATAGTTCTAGCCATTTCAACTAATGTTCTGTTTTTGCTTTCAACTACACCATTCTGTTGAAGCACTCTAGGTGAAGAAAATTGATGATCAATTCCTTTTTCAGCATAAAAGTGATCAAAAGAAAAAAATTTAAACTCAGTTCCAATATCACTTCTAATAGCTCTAAGAGCTCCTGGATGATCAACAGAAAGCCTAAGCACAAGACTTCTAAAATGACTAAAAGCCTCATCCTTAGATGCCATAAAGTATACCCAAGAGTATCTAGAGTAATTATTAACAATAACAAGTACATACCATTTGCATCCAAAAGATTGAACTCGAGATGGTCCAACCGTGTCAAGATGTAGTAGCTGTCCTGGAGCGTTTGTCATCACCATGGTAAGAGATGGATGTGAACCTGCAAACATCTTACCATGTTGTAACACCACAATTTTTGCTTTTCATGAATTTAAGTGTTATTTTGTACTTTTGTGAATTTTTAGAATTTTTTGGAATTTATTTGGATTTAATTTGAATTTATCCCCTTTTGAAATAATTAAAGAATTAAGAGTTGCAAATAAAATTTTGTTGGAAATATTTTATTTGAGTCCCAAATGCCCTAAAATATTTTCTAGAATTTTTCTGGAATTGTTCTGAGTATTTTGCTATTTTTCATGAATTAAATGGAATTTCTGGAAATTATTTTGACTATTTAATCGCTTCGGGTTTAGTACTGTTCCTCGGGTCCAAGTCGGACTCGAGTCCGACCCGAACCCAACCGCGCCAGCCGTCTCGGTCAAACCAGGTCACCCGAGCCCAACCCTAACCTTAATCGCGTGACCGTCGGATCGAGATCCAACGGCCACGAATGCGCCACGTCGCCCGAGCCAGACACCGACCGAGCCAACCAGGTCACCGAGCCGGACCCGAGCCCAAACCCCGTGCCCGTTGGATCTTGATCCAACGGTCCACGTTGAGCCACGTCGCCCAATCCGAATCCAAATCGGATTCCGCCACCGCAACCGGGTGGACCTCGGTCTCCGCGCGATACACGGAAGCCGAGGCCCCTATTTATACCGCCGCCACCGCCACCGTGTAGCCCACCTCCGCGCGCACCCATAGCCCTAACCCGCAGTACCTGAGCCGCCGTGGTTGCGCCGCTAGAGCTCGCCGTAGTTGCTCGTGCATTCCGCCGCGGAT
The DNA here is from genome assembly GCA_036346355.1 of Rhipidocladum racemiflorum. NCBI lineage: Eukaryota > Viridiplantae > Streptophyta > Magnoliopsida > Poales > Poaceae > Rhipidocladum > Rhipidocladum racemiflorum. The sequence goes on along the minus strand of CM070591.1, from coordinate 14,729,293 downwards.
TCTTGCAATTTCCGCCGCCGTTGTGCCCAGATCCGGACTCCTCGCGTCGAGGCGCACCCGGAGCTACCACCCACTACGCCGGAGCTGCACGGAAACGCCGAAGGCTTGGTCGTCATCTCCGTCCCCGGTGAGCTGGCGCCGCCGTGTCGACATTAGGGTTCGCGAGCTTCGTGGACCATCCGAACAAGATCCGAAGGCTAGGATTCGTTCACGTCACCCACGGTAAAATTTCACGTGTTAACTTTTAGATCTATTCTCAGCCATCGGATCTACATCCAACGGCTCAAGATTGTGCCACGTAGCCATAACCGCACCGTGCTAGGGTTAACCTCAACCGTTAGATCTAGATCGTACGGCTAGAGTTAGCCGCGTTGACAGCGTTGGATTGGATCTCGACCGTCCGATCGAGATCGAATGGCCCAGATGGACCATGCTGTTCACAACGCGTGAAACCCAGATCCGATCTAGGCCGTTGATTTTCAAATCAACGGCCGAGATCTAGCCACGTGGCTGGAAGACTGACCGTCACGGTCAGCGCGGTCACGCCGGTCGCCGCTGACGTCAGCACGTGACGTCACATGGGGCCCGCGCGTCAGCGGGACAGCCAACCGCACCATGACGTAAGCCGTGACGTCATGCTGACGTCACGGTGGGGCCCGCATGTCAGCCCGCTCGGCCGAACCGCGGCCGACGCCAAGATCGACGTCACCGGCGGGACCCACATGTCAGTGAGACACGTGCACCGTGGACTCGGTCCACGGTGGACCAAGCCCGAACCGTGGACCACGTCCATGGACCTGATGACGTCAGCCGACGCAATAAATCAATTTTTCAATAGAAAAATAATTCGGTGGAAAATCAAATTCCACGCTGACGTCATGCTGACGTCATTAATCGGATTTTACAATATAAAAATAAATGGATTAATTCGGATTATTGATTTATTTGAATTTTGAAACTTCAAACGCTTATAACTTTTGCATTTTAACTCCGATTTGAGTGATTCAAATTTCTAAATTTTTATAAAATTGAGATCTACCTAATGGTGAATTTTATTTAATTTTTGGACCAAAGTTTTTCCCTGTAATATTATTTAATTGATTATTTAAACTTTAAACGCTTGTAACTTTTACGTTTTAACTCCGATTTTGACGATTCAAATTTCTAAAAATTCATAAAATTATGCTCTCTCTGTTTATGTACTTTATTTGGATGTTTGGATACTTTTTGTGTACTATTTTATTTATTATCTGCTATTTGCACGCGTTACGAGTAAACGTTGAAGTACCCGAAGGCTTCGAAGGAGAAGTATTGACCCAGGAGCCAGCCCATGACCAAGAACAAGTACTCTTTGAAGGCATGTTGTGCTTTGACCATTTTGAAATTATTTTGATTTAAATTGTTGCATGCTAGATTAATTAGAAAATGCTTTAATTAATTTTGGGAAATTAGTTAAATGCCAACTTTGCACTATGACACCTTGATTATTATTTATGTGCCATGACCCCTTGTCACCCTAGTTGTGGATTATTAGTTGGGCATTATTAAATTGCCAACATGGGTAATTAGACCGATGTAGTATGCTTAGCCTTGCCACGTGACATGTTTTTGACAATTACATGATAACATTGACTTAATGAGATATGGAACGTGTTTTTGAAAAGTGTCATGTGTTGTTGATGTTGATGTTGATAGCACGTGGTGCATGGTAATCAACTGGGGGTTTGATAAATAGATTTGGACCGAGGCAAGTGGCAAGAATGTTATGGTGGGCCAGTGTGGCACCGGGGACGTTGATTTGGTTCTTCGGGTAGTCTTGCCCTGGTCACCCTAAGGATTTTACCTTGCAAGCCTTTGAACTGAGTCATTCGTGCAACCACATGACCGGAATGGGACGGTCCTAGTTGAGTAAGTTAATAATAACTTGCATGTGATACCTCGGGTGTCAACTATACCTTTTGTGTAGTTTGAATGGGGAGCGTACCAAGGCTACGGCATGGTACCCGTCCAACGGTATGTCGGTCCCATACTTCGCCTCTGTTAAGGGAAGGGATGGTGTATGGCAAAAACCGGAAAGGTTCACTTGTGTAGTTAGCCGTATCCGAAAGGCTTTGTTACGATCACTCACCTTCGTGGTGTTTGGCTGTATCTTGTGGGTAAAGTGCATAACCTCTGCAGAGTGTAAAATCTATTCGAATAGCCGTGTCCGCGGCATTGGACATTACTCGGGAATTACAGTCAAGGGTTAGACTTTCTTGAAAATAACTTGGACTTGAAAGGTTTAGTTTGGTTTAATAATGACGTTGATGGAAATGTGGATTAGGAATGGGAAAGATGTTTATTTAACTCCTGGAAAAGTTATTGATCTTATACTTGTTTTTACTTCTTTAGAATCTACTTATGTTACTTGTCAAATGCTGTTTTATTGCAATTATACCCTGAGCTATTCCTTTGTAATAGACTATGCATGTAGTATATTAGTTGCATTCTGTGCATGACTTGCTGAGTACCAAGTACTCACCCTTGCCACAATACAACATCAGTTGAAGAAGAGTCTACACCAGCTTTGGAGGAGGAGCTCCAAGAAGAACCGTCTAACTAGGGAGCGAGCCCAGTCAGTTGCCTGTGGTATACTCGATGGCGCCACGAAGTTATCTTAATTTCCGCTGCTGTTATTTCTCTTTTAATAAGTTTTCGCCCTGCGTGGCGTATATTTGTAACTTGACCTTAAGGTTGAGCAACCAGTTTTGGTTAACTAATTAAAGTACCTTATTATTCGTTGAGTATGATTGTGATATTTACCAATGTTGAGACTGTGTGCACTAGCGTGATCCTGGACTAGTGCGGAATACACAGAGGGTTCGGATTTGCAAATTCGGGTCCCGACACATGTCTACAAGAAAAACACACTAGATTGCTATCACCCTTAAGCTTAGGCAAGCCACGTATGAGATCTAAACCACTAACACGAGTAAGATGATCAAAACCAACATGACCAAGTCTACGATGCCAAAAGAATAAATCTTTAGAAACATTGTAAACTAGACACCTATGCTTAGAAGAAGGTGATGCATCAAAACCAGCTTTAAAAACTCTTCTAAAACGTGAAATCCTGAAAACAAGGTCACCTGAAGCATCTAACACTTTGCATTCATTTTTCTTAAAGTTTATTTCAAGATCTTCATCAATCATTTGTGAGATAGAGAGCAAGTTATATTTCAAGTTTTCAACAAGAGCCACATCCTTGAACATAAACTTGTCACTTACCTTCACTTACCTTTTACCACAACAGAAGAGGTAGAAGCATCTCCAAAGGTAACACTTTCAGCACGAGATGCATGAGTGAGGGAGGAGAACCAATTCTTATCACCGGACATGTGGCGTGAGCATCCGGAATCCACCAGCCATATGTTCTCCTTCCTCACGCGAGAAGCCTCATTGAAGTCGCTGTCATGGTCATCCTCGGTGAAGCTATCCTTGCTGCTTGCCATGAGACACAACCCCATCAAATCATGCTTGCTTGGAGTTGCATCATCCTCGCTGCTCTTCGAGTCCACATCGCTCAAATTGACTTGTTCAAGAGTGGAAAGAACTCGGTGGACAACCTTACGGTTGATGAAGTTCTTCTTCTTTGAAGGGAACTTCTTTTTGTCTCTTCTGTTGTCCTTCTCCTCCTTTGATGCTTTTCCTGCAAGCTTAGGACGATTTGAACACATGTGGTTGAGATCACCACACTCATAGCACCTTGGAGGACCACCTCTCTTTCTCATTCTCATATTCTGCAAAGCTTTGTTAAAATGAGAAGAGAGTAGTGCCAAGTCTTCTTCGGGAAATTCTTCAACCTGATTATCGGTTAGTGAAGACAAGGAAGACAAAGCACAGTTTGAAGAAGTATTGTTAAGAGACATGCTAGATTGAGATGACAAAGTAATTGATTTATGATCATTCTTCCTAGCAAGAACATCCAACTCATGAGATTTCAACTTAGAATAAAGAACATCTAATGTAAGTGTATTCATGACAGTAGATTCTCTAATGGATGTAATTTTGATCTCCCAAATAGACATGTCTAATGTACCAAGCAATTGTCTAGCATTAGCAGCATCATTAAAGCTAACTCCAACAGCACGCAAATTGCTAAGAATTTTATTAAAACGTGCAAAGAAATCATCTAGCGACTCACCAGGCTTCATCTCAAATCGCATGTATTCCTTTTTGTAAAGATCTTAAATAACCTCTTTGATAGTGTTAGAACCCTCATGGTAATCACAAAGAGATTTCGATACCTCAAATGCGGATTTGAGATGGATCACACGGTCAAAGTCGCTGCGTCCCAAGCCTTGGATGATCAAGTTGTTCGCCTTGCTGTTTGCTTCAACATGTGTGCGATTGGCGTCGTTGATATTATCGTTCTCAGGGACTTGATAAAGCTTGTAAACCTTCTCCCAAATTGCGAAGCCCTACGCTTGGATGAACGCCTCCATCTTGGCCTTCCAAAACTGAAAATCAACACCATCGAACACACACAGTTTTGTCGAATAATGACCCATTAATCTAATCACCGGTTAAGATGGATTAGAAAAACCTTGCTCTGATACCACTTGTAGGATCGATGTATACAAATATAGCAATCAGAGGGGGGTGAATGATTGTGCGGAAGTTAAAACCAAACCTTTGATCTACTAAAAGTTCACCCTAAACCAAAACCAAATAATTGCCTCGTATTCGACCAAAATAGATTGACAGATGTTCGGTAAAACGCGAAGTCCCGGAGATCCAATCATCAGATCGATCTGAAATTTGGACACAAGAAACTATATTCCAATACGAATCGAACCCAAAAAGAATCATCTCGATCGAACGTACGGATCAAAAGTTATGAACTTTGTAATCTTGCTATGACAGAAGATGACGAGAATTAATCTAACCAAAACTTCAAGATTAAACAAAAACGACAAAAAATTAATCAACTAAACTTTGAGGAACTCTATATCAATACCCTAGAGAGGTTTTGGATGGATCAAATCAAGATGAAACTCAAAGGACAAAAACCAATCTAGAACAAGAACAAGCATGCAAACAAGAACCAAAACAGGAAACACTGTAGCAACACGGTTACTGTAGCATGCAAATATCTGGAAGAATTGATCTTTATTACTTTTTGTCTAAAGTACTCTAAACAAAAGATTACAACCCTAAAACCTGCCCAAGACTTTGATGCATAAATAGGAGGCGCCTCCCCCTATTTATACAGAGCAAACACATAGAGTCCTGAATACAATTCCTACTCCTAATCCTAGAAGGAGTCCCACTCCTAATCCTAGAAGGAGTCTGTATTCAACACAACTCCACTTGGCCCAACCTGGCCAAATACAACTCTTGCACGCGTATGGCAATCCAGCCATACTCACATGACTAACAACTCTTGCACGCGTACGGCCACCATGCCATACATACGTGACTAACCATTCTTCATGTGCTCCGTCCTCTAGCTCGAACGTCCCGCATGACATCCTTGACCACCAAGACCTCGATTCCTCCCTGAACCTAGTCTCGAACCTCAGTCCCTCCATGAACCTAGTTCTGGTCCCGTCATCAACCACCTCCACCCTTGAGCAACACTTGCACATGAACAAACCACAAAATGATTCCGAGCACAAGTCCGCGACTTGACTCAACATTAGTCCATGCAAATACTCACACGAGCACTGCATAAGTTTAAAACATGCATTACGAAATTCAAACAAATTTCATAACCACAGATCAATCACCAAACAATTTTCAAAATTACAAACATCAACCTCGAGCAAAAAAAACCATTCACGCTGGACCAAACATCGGTCCGGCGCAGCTCACGACGGACGAAATATTTGGTCTGGCGTACATGCGAAAGTCTCTGTTCAATTTAAAGCAAACATATTCAAAAAAACGTTCATGACGGACTAAAGAAAATCAGTCCCGCGTACATGCGAAAACAAACCTCAAAATGCCGTTCACGACGGACCAAAGAAATTGGTCTGGCGTATATGCAAAACTTATTGTTTTTGAAGAATTTGATTCGGCACAAAATCATTCATATCACATTCATGGCGGACCAAAGAAAATCGGTCCAGCGTACATGCGAATTTCACAACACAAAATCTTGTTCACTACGGACCAAAATTTTGTTCCGGCACAGAAGGAAATTTAGTCCGGCCTCAATGTACAAACTTACTGTTTTTTGAAAACTTTGGTCCGGCGCAAATGAGGGTTGCATGTTCATGGCAGACCAAAAAGTTTGGTCCGGCGCTAATGCGAAACTTACTAGTTTGGAAATTTGGTTCGACACAGAAGAGAAACACATGCATGTGCACATTTTGCAAATTCAATTCTTAAGGCAATTTTTCAGCACATGATTTCACGAGCTCCATAGGAATCTCATATGTATGTTGATCAGTGAGAGAAGCACGATCAAGAAGATCCTGAATATACTTTTCTTGGGAGAGAAAGAAACCCTCAGATGTAGAAGAAACCTCAATCTCAAAAAAGTAGCGAAGAGGACCTAGATCAGACATGAGAAGCTGTTCACTGAGATGAGCCTTTACAAAGGCAATATACTGAGAATCATCTCCAGTAATGATCATATCATCAACATATAGAAGGAGAAGAGTCTGGCCACGAGACGAAGTCTGAACAAAGAGTGCAGAATTATGAGCATTAGCAGAAAAACTAGCTGCAGTGATCACATAAGAAAAATGCTCAAACCAAGCACGAGGAGCTTGATTAAGCCCATAAAAGAGCGACGAAGCCAACCAGCCATGCCCACAGGAATAAAATACCCCGGTGGTGGCTGCATATAGACATCCTCATGCAGCTCATCATTAAGAAAGGCATTCTTGACATCAAGTTGAGAGATGGATCACTCACAAACAGAGGCCACAGTAAGTAAAGTGCGAACAATGGTCATGTGAGCCACAGTTGCAAAAGTCTCATCATAATCACGACCATGCTCCTAGTGAAAACCACGTGCTACAAGACGAGCCTTGTAGCGCTCAAGAGAACCATCAGAACGAGTCTTAATCTTATAGACCCACTTGCATGTAATGGGACGGACACGTGGAGGAAGAGGTACAAGATCCCACGTGCCAGTGCGTTCAAGCGCAGCAAGCTCTTCTGCCATCACATGCTGCCATTCCTGATGAATAACAACATCACGGTAAGAAGTCGGCTCGGCAAGAACTGCACTAACAAAGCCAAGGCGCTCAGGAGGCCAAATAGATTGATGATCGCGAAGAGCTTAGCAAGGAGATACCGAAGAAAGGGAACTCAACAGGAGAATAAGATGACACATCAAAATAATCCTCAACTCGCAGACGATAAGTATAGTATAGAGGATAAGAAGGAACAATATCTGAAGAAACCTCTGGAGGAGAAGTCGGTGATGAAGAAGTTGGTGATGAAGGAGATGGCAATTGTGAAAGAGGAAAAGTGACAACTAAAGTATATCAGGAAAAGTTAAGAAAGAAAATGGCTCAATAAGAGATGCTAGAGTGGAAGAAGAACGAGGGTAGAAGGGACGAGACTCGTCAAAAGTAACATCCCTAGAGATCCACATCCGTTGACCAACATGATCCCAATTCCCAATAACGATAACCCTCATGCTCAGCACTATATCCTAGAAAAACATACTCAACAGTCAACTTGGTGCGTTCACGAGGTGCTAGAAGAATATAGCACACACAGCCAAAGAGACGAAGTTCAGAATAATTAGGAGGCATACCACAAAGACGCTCCACTGGAATCCCACCATAAAGAGCCGAAGAAGGCTGGATATTAATCAAGTAGGTGGCAATGAAAACAGTCTCAACCCATAAGTGAGGTGGAATAGCGGAAGTAAGCATAAGAGCACGTGCTATCTCAAGAAGATGATGATGCTTGCGCTCAGCTACACCATTATGAGCATGAGCACTGAACATGAAAACTGATAAAGAGTGCCATGTGTAGCAAGAAAAGTTCAGAGGGCTCCTAACAGATACTCCCTTACTGAGTCGGTACGAAGAACACGAATAGGAGAATCAAACTATGTACAGATCATAGTTGCAAAATTCTTATAGATGGATAAAACCTCACTACAAGAAGACAAAAAATATATCCAGGTGTGATGAAAGAAATCATCTATAAAAAAAATATCTATGACCCCCTTTTGAAACAAAAGAGCCGGTCCCCAAACATCAGAATAAAAAAGATCTAAAGAACGCTGGGATACAGACTCACTGGAAGGATAGTGATGCTGTAGGGTTTACCAAGCTTACAACCCGTATAGTCTAAAGAGGTATCACCAGACACAGATCCTAAAAGACTGCGACAAACTAGAGAATACAACCGTGAACCACAAAGATGTCCTAGACGGTTATGCCACTGAGCAAACGACACGGTAGAAGATGCAATGGAGGTTGATGCGGTGGAGGAGACTCAGAGACTGGCAGAGGCAGTGGAAGGAAGATAAAGTCAGTTAAGCTTCCAAAGATGCTAAGAGTCACGGCGGCGAGGACCAGTCCCAACCAGAGACTCCGTGCGGTGATCTTGAATACAACAAGAGTTAGAATCAAGGATAACACGACAGCCGTGATCAGTGAGTTGACCAGCAGATATGAGCTGCATGGTCAGATTGGGAACACGAGAAACAACAGGAACATGAAAAGAGGAAGATAAAAGAGTGCCTCATCCTGCAACAAAAAGAGAAGTACCATCTGCAGTTTGCACAGTGATAGAAGCAACTGGTGGACTAATGGAATAAAGACTCGTGGAATCAGATGTCATATGAAAAGAAGCTCCAGAATCAAGAATTCATGGTGTGATACTTGATGAGGAAGGTGGTTTCTCACTGGAAGACTGAGTAGTAGAACCAGCAGAACCTATCAGTATAGAGGCAGCCATGCGACGTAGGAGCGTAAGAATCTCAGAATCTCCTGAGTGGAGTCAGTCAGCAGAAGTTCGCTGATGAGAGATGCCTGAGCTTTTAGTGCCATTAGGAGGACGACCACTTTGACGAGCAAGATCCTTCTTCTTCTTATAGCAGAACTGCTCCATGTGTCCGTTCTTATCGCAGTAGGTGCAGTGAAGTCCTCCACCCCCAATAGCCGAAACTAGAATAGGCGCCACTGACGGAGGAGTAAAATGAGGCGCTGCCAAGACTGAAGGAGATACTAGCAGACCCGCACCACGAAGGCGAGTCTCCTCAGTACGAATAGCTGCAATGGCCTCCAACAGGGTCACACGAAGATGACGAGCAAGCAGCTAGGCACGAATCTACTCGAATTCAGCCTGAAGACGTGTCAAGAAGTTGTAGAAGTGGTGAAGCTCCAAATGAGAGTGCTGACGCTGATAGCTGACAAGTGCGATAAACCTCCGGACACAGAGAATCAAACTGACGCCACACCGAAGACAACTGCGCATAGAACTCATCCACAATAGAATCACCCTGCTGCAGCGACTGCTCCTGTCGCACAACAGCAACGTACAAAGAGTTACCAGCAGGCTCATAGTGGGCCGAAGATAAAGCGATAATGTCACCAGTGAGATGCACCTCCATGCTAGCAACCAAAATAGCGGAGGCACGAGCATCTTCATCCATCCATAGCTTGTATGCAGTAAACTAAGTCTGAAAAGACTCCACAGCATTAGCATAATCATCAGACGCCTTCTGTTGAGCAGCATCATTGGCCTCCTTGGGAAGAACAGGCATGGTAGGAGGAGTAGGACGAGGCGGACAAGATAACTCGCCCGTAAGAAACTCCCAAATACACTAACCACGCATGTGAAGGCGCATATGAAGAACCCAATCTCGATAATTGAGACCATCGAAGATGACCGGGTAGCGAGGAACAAAGACTGTGCCTGACAAAGAAGAGCCTGAAGACGATGACATTTTTTTTTGCTAGAACTTAAACCAGTTGTGATACGGTTATGGATCCAGTTCACATCCAATTAGCTGAGCGAGTGGCTGGCCGAGCGAGGGGCAGCGACAGGCAGGCGATCATCTCCAGTGACCGGCCAGCCGACATGGAAGGAAGCCGGGGGCCGCAAGGGGGCGATGTTGGGTGGTACAGCGGGTGGCCATCGTCTTCCTCCAAGACGAGGCGATAGTGGTAGGTGGGCGGCTAGCGTCGGCGTCGGGCGACCGAAGCGATGGGTAGCCAAGGGGCACCGACACAGCCCTGGAGGAGCCAAAGTGGTCTGCCGGCCGAGGAAATGTTCGTCCAGGAGTTGCGTCAGCAGAGGAGACGGTCGGAGCGGAAGTCGAAGTTGCAGCGCAAAGCAGAGCTAGCCGGAGCAGACGAAGACGTGGGCGACGTCAGTTGCTTCGGGCCCAACTGCAGAAGACGAAGCGATGGCTCATGCAGAGCAGAAGATGATGTAGTAGCCACCTGATGTCGTCTCAAAGCAACGCCGGGCAGAGCAGACGAAGCGACGATGCAGTGGTTTGAAGATCGGATTGGAAACCGAAGCGACGAGAAGAGCCGCCGAAACAAAGAGTGCAAGTGTAACGCTGAAAAACTAACCTTAACCTTGCTCTGATACCATGTTAGGAATAGCACTTGAATTCAATATGAGGCCAATGGGCCAGTATATATACATGTACATGAGGGTATAGAAGGAAAGCTGTAACATCCTAGATTCTGTAGTTAAGCTTAATTAGGCTAATTAAGTGTGGATTAGAGCTCTATAAAGCTTTTGAATCTTATTTTGGAGTTAATTGCCTTCGAGCTCTGTTTTGTTGTTTCGTTTGAACGATTTCCCGAACGGAGCTCCTGAATCCGCTTTTGGGTGTTTTCGCAAATCATGTAAGATAGAACCCGAACCTAAGTTTCTAACTTTTATAAGGATCCTCCGAACCTATTTTAAAGGTCCTCTAGATGTTCAAACTAGAGCTGTTGCGAAAACCATCGAATTTTAGAGCTTTCAGCCGTTGGGCGGCAGTACCGCAGCTTTGCCCGCGGTACTACCGGCCGAGCCGGCCGGAGTGAAGCTCGAGGAGGCCAAGAAGGAGCTGCAGCAAGAGTGAAGGAGCGTCTCCAAGTGGTCAAGGAGCTTCGCAGGAGGTAGGGTTTTGAGTTGAGCTTAAACCCTAGGTGAAAATGCAAACCCTAGCTCATCCATGACGTTCTTCTCTTCTTTCCTTGTTAGTTGAACCCTAGAAACCGTAGTTCTTGTCACGTAACATTGTTTTTCCGAGTAGTTAAACCTAGGTCAAGGTTAGAAGGATTTTTTCGCATCATCGAGTGGTTTCAGAAACCCTGATCTACGTTTCGTTGGACTCATTCGCCGCAAAACGTCATTTCTCGAATTTCCGGAATCTTTTTCCCTTGAAACCCTAACTCCGGGAAGCCGGGAAAATGACTCGCGAATGTGTTCTCCAGGCCTTGAAGGTCAACTCTTGCGGAAGAATCGAGTTTGAACTTGATTCAAGTCGAGAATCGAATTCAGGAGTAAACCCAGGTTTTCGAGTCTTAGAGTCTCGAACGTCGTGCTTCGTTGGTCTTAGTCGATATTCCGATCGTATGGAGTTTTAGTGCACCGTCGGAACTAATGCGCGGGTCGCAAATCCGCTACTCAGGTAGATTTGCGAAAGTTGCACTTTGGGCATTCGGAGCGATTTCATATTCCGAAGTCCCAAAGCTCACAAGTCTAATGCGTATAAGTCCCTATTGCCGTAGTGAATCCGTCGTCGCGAAGAAACTTGAGTTTCGACACCTTTTTGAGTCAAAATCCGTTTTCGTGTCAATATCAGGAGTAAAAAGGTCAAAAGCGAGATTTTGAGCAAATGAGCTCGAAACTTGACGAAACCTGCGTGAATAGGTCCCATGGGTCCCCAGGAACCTATCCATGCATGTACGTTGAAATTCCGAATTCAATCGCGCGAAATCTCACTTTTTGGAAAAGTTTTCTCGAGGAGACCGACACTACCGTAGGCTTGGAGCGGTACTGCCGGAAGGGGCCAGTACTACCGGGGTTTATTCACCGGTAGTTATTTTCCAGAGAGACACCCGATGCGGTTCCAAGCGGGCGGCGCTACCGGGCAACCCAGCCGGTACTGCCGGTCAGAGAGCGGCACTACCGCCTTTATAGCGTCGGTACTGCCGGCCTCTGAGTAAAATTCTAGAATTTTCTTCCGAGTTAAGTTCTGGTTCTTCATTCTTGATTCTTATTGATGTTTAATCGCTTCATTGGTGGGTTTTGATACGATGTGGTGCCTTACTGTTAACTATGCTGCCGACATAGTTTATATGAATTAGCGCAATCCTCGGTGTTATTCGAGTTTTATTCATGTGTTATAGAGGAAGAAGTCGTCTTGTAAATGACTATTCGATAGTGTTGTTACATGATGAATGAATGGTGAAAAGTAAACATGACATTGTCTATAGATGTTAAATGATAAAAGAGTTGTTGAGCTAGGTCGGTGAGATAGTCATATATGGATATATGACTAATCCGGAGTGCTCTTGGAAAGCTGCATGCATGTCCTGAATCGAGATTTCAATTGCCTTCTAGTACGGGAAGTAAGAACGAATATCTTCTGATATGTTGGTTGTGGTGTAAGAGATCTGAATGAGTACTCTTGGGTTGTTGCCGAATTCTTTCCAAAGTGGCTTTTAGCGCTTTGGAGTTCGAGTTGTTGGATGTGAATCATTTGGGGATCATGGGTCTTGGTTGAGCTTCCTCAATGATTCTACCCTTGGTTCTGATTCTTTGAAAGGAAGAATGCGAGGGCGAAACCTTCTAAGAAAGAGGAATTTAGTGTGGGTTGGTAATGACCTAAGATATTAGATGTTGCTAGTAGATGATCGTAAACAGTTTAAAAGTGAAGAGTAAAGGAAGGTTGTGTATGACTCAATCCAAACCTTCTTGGAGAATTGGGTCATTGATGTGTACCTAGGTGGGGCTGTTTAAATTATTAGTGGACCACTTGGTGGTTGCTAGTAATTGTTTTTCCTTTTGAGTGTATTGGGCCTTTCTGTCGTGAGGTTGAGCGAGGTTGTGTCAACCATAAGCGATTTTGTTCGGTTGATACTTGTTTCTTGCGGGTTTAAGGACTGCTGGTTGTAAAGTAGGCCTTTTCTTTTGGTGGTAGTGTTGGGTATTGGTTTTTGTAGAAGATCAATCTTTTGCAAGGTTCTAACCTCGTTTGTTCAAATAGTGGTGGTCTTGGAGTGTATGTCTCACCTGGTTTGTCGTCGTCTGAATACGGCGAACGCATGATGAGGGGTTGTGGTGTGAAAACACGTTTGTGCGTGGGAGATGAAGAGGGTTCTAGAGGCTGGTACCGTTTTCTTCTGGAAGAATAGTTGGAATAAGGAGTGCGAGACCGTTTTCTTTTGTGGTCTATTTGGGAATTGAAGTGAAGGTGGAACCGTGAGAGGTTGCACTCTGTTGAGCTAAATCAACATTTTCTCGCCAGTGTTGGTTTTGAGAACTCGTTTGTCGTTTATTCCGGTTTGAGTCTTTGTGTGAATGTTTTGTGTTGCAAAAAAAGTCTTTTGTCCCTTGGGGACTTTGTTGTTGATTTTGGTGTGTCTTAGATTCGGGGACGAATCCTTTTAAGGTGGGGAGATTGTGATGCCCTAGAATTTGAGAGTGATCCTAGGGTTTTCTTTCTTGGTTGTTCCGGAAAGAAAGAGGGTTTTGTCGGAGAATGAAATAATTGAAGAATATGCGGCAATTTAATATTAAAAAATTAGAGTTTTGGGCTAGTTTCCGCTGGGCTGAGGCAACCTGGGCTTGGGCCGGGAATTCCTTTTTCCCCCTCCCCCAAACCCTAGGGCGCCTCCCCCTTCCTCCCCTAGTAGCCGCACCACCCCTCCTCTTCCTCCCCATGCGTGGTGGCTCAAGATCCGCCGCGAAACGCGAAGGAGAAAACGAGAAGAGGATCCGTGGAGGCGAGGAGGACGAACAGATTTCCGTTACGGGGATCGTCGCGCGTTCTTCGTGGGTTCGCAAGGGGGAACTCAAGGTAAAATTCCCAATCTTTTACCCCTGCTCTACCTAGGGATTAGGAGTGTATTAGATCTGGTGGTGAGTGGTTTGGATGGATCTTGATGGGGGAGAAGGGTAGATGTTCACGTGGTGCTGTTTTTGGAAGGGAAGATTGTGCAGCGTGTATTGTTTCGCGTTTTACGTGGCATAGATGATTTTGTCTGCAAAAACCTATAACTAGAAAGTTGTAGATAACGTCGAGACCTAGCTTCTGTATTTTTTTCAGAATTTTTGGGGCGTCGGTCTGAGAGTTATCTCTGTTGGAAGATGACGAACAGAATCTGGAAACAGATTTCGTCCACTGTGTTGGACGGTTGTTTAGGCATGATTAACAGCGGAATTGAAATCTTTGACCTTCATGAAAGTTGTAGATCTCGTCAAGATATAGCTACTGTAATTTTTTTGTATTTTTATGAGCAGTACAAAAAAAGATACGAAATTGGGAAGAGAGGGTGTTGCTGTTCGATCCGGACAGATCGGGGTTTTAGGCGTTTAAATGGGAACGGGGAGTAGGAAGCGTGTGTTTGAATTGTGTGATGAATTGTGATGTCGCTATGTACTGAAATAATGTTTGTTCAGGTGGTGCCACTGCTGGGCGTAACTAGGTTCATCGTCCACGTCGGTAAAGGCAAGTGGAAGTAGTTGTATTGTTAAGCTATACAATGTTGTTTGCTTCGCCTTTATTATAAACTCCAATTACAGCAATCATACATGGTTTAATCACTTGCTTTGAGGTAAGGTGAAGAATGATGTTGTTTACTGGACGAATTGTCTAAACATTTCATCTCTATGATATTTGTTTTCTATCCATGCTATATGATGATATGCAAACATGTGGACTTAGTGGGAGGAGTTATGAATGAATTCATGCATGAAGCATTAACTGCATAATCATGCATTGGAAGTTTGTCGACGCCAGCGTGCGCGACCGTACCGGTACAACACCGTGTGTTCCTGAGAAAGGGCACGGTGAGGAGGAACATGGCATAAGCATGTGCATCAATGTGAGACCCCGGATCGGCTATCCGAAATCTCCTGTGCATTTCCGTACTAGTCCCAGATCAGTAGCTAGTACACACAGTCACAGTGATACTTCATTGCCGAACATAACGAAACTTGTATTATAAATATTCAAGTATGGGCCACATGGCCACTTATTACAATACTCGGTCTAAAGACCGGAAACAAAGCAGCGGAAACAAAAAGCGAAACGGGCAGACGCCAAAACGCCACAGGCGACGACTAGGAACGCGACTAGTCCTCTTGGCAGCCTTCCTCGTACTCCTCTGCGTAGAACTCGCCCTCCTCAGTCGCATCTTGATAATTTTCTGATGATGACATGTTGGTGTAGCACGTGAGTACAAACGTACTCAGCAAGTCTGGGAAAATATGCTTATGTGGGCTTTCCAAAGGAAGCTTAGTAGGGTTCATTTGCATAAAGCCAGATTTTATTAAACCATACTTAAGCAATAATTTTCACAAAGCAATTTTTAACAACTCTTTTTAACGATTGAATTATTTGTACTAGCAGTGAGGTTCTATCCACCATCACTTTCATAAGGGCTCTATCCGCCAACTTTTTAAAAGCTCGAGGTTAATCATAGTTAATCATGTGACTCCATCCGTCAAATACAAACACAGGTTCTTTCCACCTGGTTGGCTCTATCCGCCAAACAACATCCGAGAGTTCTAACCACTCCCGAACCCCAAAACAAAACATTTTCCATTTTTAAAACAAAACCAAAGTCTACCAATATGAAAGCATTCCTTGCTTTTGCCTTTGGCCATGGTAGCGGCTATTCGAATAGTTTTAACTCTGCAGAGGTGTACAACTTTACCCACAAGACACGATCATCTCTTAATGCCAAGCTATTAGCACACTTCCTTTGGTGTGCCGGCAGAGAGATCGTGACAAGGCCGTTACAATGCTTCTACCTAGCTAGACCCACCCGCTGAGGTTTCACCGCTGTTAGGGTTCCAACCGCCCAGTACAGAAGCCCCCTCTTGCGCCGTGTGAGAAAAACAACATTGCCTCCAACCGGCATTCACATTCAACCGAATGGTGAGTCTAAACTAGGCTTCTACAAATTAGTTGGCCATGTCGTACCATTATAGACATGTGGTAGTACGGTGTTGCTTAAAATGGCAATCACAAGCGTCGGTCCTTATATGACTTGGGGCGGTACTTGCACAATAGGATCAAGACTCGATCCGCTCCCACCCGACATACCAATCCGCCCAAGTCCAAACCAGTTTTCCTTTTTATTTTATTTTGGAAAAACAATATCAAACCAATTATAATACCTTTCAAGTCATTTTGGTAATCATTCATTTTTTAGAAATCCCTCCCATGGGTTAACTTCATCGATAAAGATCCTAAGCAATTCTACCGTACTACAATCAAGGGATACCATATAAGTGTAAGCATGGTATAAGCAATGTCCTAGGGTTACAAGTAATATGGTTGTCGATATCAAAGAGAGGTAATCACAATTTGGATTAGCTAAGTCCTTATATTTGATATACAACTTAAAACATAGCATGCAAGTTTATAAAGCATTTAAACACATTTGAAAACGTAGGATCAAAATGCGTCAAAGGGACTTGCCTTCTGTCGCGAGTAGGTCGTCGTACGCAGCAGAACCGGCGGCGGGGTCGGCGTCGGCTTGGCCTCGACTACGCGCAAAACGAGGCAATAAATAAATAACAGAAAATAAATAAAATCTAAAAATTACAAAAATAATACTGGCAGGTAGATCTTGATTTTATATGAATTTAGAAATTTGAATGAGATCAATCGGAGTTCGGACGAGAAAGTTATGAGCTTCCGAAATTTGAATTTCGAATAAATCGAAAACCGGGAATATTCCCGGAATATTCCGTTTTGACCGAGTCAACGTTTGACTGCGCTTTGACCAGACTTTGACTGACCAAGAGAGTATGACAGTGGGGCCCACGCGTCATAGAGAGGAAGTGAAAAGAGGAAGCTTCATCTGGAAGCTTGCCTTGCATGGCAATGGAGGAGAGAGAAAGTGAGTGAGAAAGAGGAAAGGAGAGAGGGAGTGGGGGGCTCGCCGGCGGTGGAAGGGGCGGTGGCGGCGGGCGGGGAAGCGGCGACGGGCGGCGACCGGGCGGTCGGCGGCGGCATGGCGGGCGGGCGCCAAGACGGGCGTCTTGGCCATGGCGGGTCTTGCGGCGGCATGGCGGGCACCGCCGGCCAGCGGCGGCAGCGGCGGCGGCGAGGTGGCCGGCGCGCTCCGGCCGGTCGGCCCACACACACACACACACACCACGCACACAGAGACCAAAAGAAAACAACAGAGAAGTGCACTTTTTCCAAAATCCGGATTTTGAACCCAATTTTGCATCAAATTGGACCAAATAAATTCATGGAACATCTAGATAACAACCTTAGGGATCTATAGGAGGAAAGAATTGAGTTGATTCTCACCGGAATGGATGAAATTGACGAAGAACGGAGCTCCGGCCGAAAATGGAAAAACGCGAAATTCGTCGCCAATTCTTGATCAAACCTAAAATCGACGCTTGGGTTAGATGCTAGACCTCCTCACGGTCACAAGGAACCTAATAACTCGAAGAATGGCTCACCGGAGAAGAAGAACCAACGACGAACGCGAAGAACACCGAAAAAGTGACCCGTGGTCGGTTTTCTTGAGCTAGAGATTGAATGGAGGGGAGCTGCCGAAGGAGGATCATATCACCGGGAAGAGGGCTTTTATACGGTGAGATTGGAAGTGGTGGCGCGGCGTTTGGACGAGAAACGGCCGAGTTATAAGCAATTAAAGCCATGAGGGCCGTTTTCGGTTTTTGGGCGCCCGTACGGATTCCGGCGAGCTCTCCGGCGAGGGGTGGTGGGGAATGCGAAGAGGACGACGCTACGGATTCAACGGAACCGACGGCTTGCCGTTTGGTGTTGATTTGAGGAAGTTACAAGCAATTAAAGAGAGGCCTCCTCCATTGAAGCAAGTTGGAGCTCCACTCCACCATGCATGGCTAGGGGTTGAAGATGACCCTATTCATGTGCCACGTGTCACTCCCCCATTGGCCCTCTTTTACGTAAACGTTCCGCCCTAGAGAAAAATTAGGAAAAATGGCCTAAAAATTCCGGAAAAATCCCTAGAGCCATTTTAGATGATTTGGAACTCAATGGAATTGGTTTGGTTGAATTTGGACGAAATTTGTGGAATTTAATATTCCGGAGCGAATTACGGGCATTTAACAAAAGCCGCGCGAGATAAAATAGGAACGGAGGTCCAAAAATTCGGGGATAAATTCCTAAAATCATTTAGGAATATTTGGAACATTTTAGAAGTGGTTTGGAGATTTTTGGAGCATTTCTGGACTCGGGTGAATTTTAGAATGCGGCGGAATTTGGAAAATCCGATTTTTCGACCGGAAGGGAATTGAATCGCGATTTTGGGTTGGATTGGATGCCAGGTTATTATAAAAACCAATGAAACTCCAAATTTTGAATTTACGTTATTTAAATTATCTTTTTCTCCAGAAGACGAAACTGAGGATGTTACAATCAATCATATGCATTTTACTGAAGTGGTGTGGACTCTTTGATGTGGTATTGTATATGAGGAATGTGGTATTTGTATTAGTTGTTGAGGAGGAACATGGCATAAGCATGTGCATCAATCATATGCATTTTACTGAAGTGGTGTGGACTCTTTGATGTGGTATTGTATATGAGGAATGTGGAATGTTAGATATATGGTGGATGTTTTATTTGTATTAGTTGTTCCGCTTGCTGAGATTACCCAATCTCACTACTTGCTGTTTTGATGTTTTCAGGTAGCGTACGTGAGTCGTAAGCATGAAGGGTGGGATAGCAATACAATAAACTTTCTGATGTCATCACGACTCACATGTAGTGCTTTAAATATTTCATTAGTTGGATGAAATTTTATTTCATTTAGACCTATTGTTGTTCCCTTTAAACTTGTTCTCGTTTATGGTTGTCCCTTTAGAGATGTGTTTTATTTATGGTTAATACCTGGTTGAATTAGACTCGTTGTCTCTAGTTTTGATGTTGTGATATTATTCCTATTCGAATTGCTTCCGTATTATCCTGTTTTAGGGGAAATGCTGTCGATTTGTCCTTGTACAACAGTTTAGATTTATGGGGTGTTACATTAGGTCTTGCATCATTAGGTGGTGGAAGAGTTGGACACATCTGCCGTGTCGGTGTGTTCTAGGGATTCCCTCGTCGAGGCATCGAGGGGGAATTTGCCCAATACAACGGTAATGCCTGCTATGGGGAGGTATGAGCCAGTAAAGCTAGTGGGAGCCCATAGGGACCACTAGTGGACATCCTCTGTGGCCGTAGCTAGGGATGCACATTACCAGGCTAGTGCAAGGTTTAAATCCTAGCCTATCGAAAGGTTTCGTCACGGTCTAGAAAAATGGGTACGATGCGTATCGCGTGGCATGGTTGGCATGATTGCTAGAGCGTGTCTTGTGGGTAAAGTGTACGAACTTTGCAGAGATAACTAAACTAATCGATTAGCCGTGCTCACGGTCATGAGCAGCTTGGGAAGTACTGTCAAGTATAGGACTTTTGGTGTTGGTTCTGTTTGGGTTTTGGGAAAATGGTTTGGATTTGTTCGGGTGGTGCGAGTCTGGTTATTTGGAAATGGTTGGGTATGGTGTATGGTTCTTGGTTGTGGATTTGGAAGTAGGGTATGGTATTGTTTGAGGTGGGAAAAGGTTTGGATGGGTGTTGGTTTTGGTTAAAAGGTTAAATATTGATACTTGCTTTGAAATGTTTTCAACAAACTCTTTTACAACTGCTGGTGTTGAATCTATTATCATATTCCGAATAAAACCTGCCTTGTGCTCGAAAAGACTTAGTGTAGAAACCTGATTGTCCTTGTCATAACCTGCATTTCTATATATACAAATTGCATACACTAAAGTCTTGCGAGTACATACGTGTACTCACCGTTTGCTCTAACGGGTTTTGGTCAGAGGAAGATGGAGCAGGTAAGAACGAAGATGGGCCGGATGAGTCGCAGTACATTGAAGACGCTAACGATTTCGCTGAGGGTTAGCTAGGTTCCTTCCAGCCAGTTGCCTGCGGGTGGAAGGCACACTGCGTGTTTTCTTTTGGACTTCTGCTGATGTTCGTCGGTTCTTTTGGACTTGTTTCGGCTGCAAGGCCATACTTGTAATTATGACATGGTGTAATAACTTTACCTTTCGTATGTAATATATTTGCTTTTGCGTGGATATGAACTGTCTTGTATGACAACGTGTGGGTACTGAACTACTGATCCAGGGAATCAGTACCATTCACACGGTTGCGGGAAGCTCGAGTTGGGATCAATCGGTTGGCACATACACTTGCCTCAAGTATTGCTGACCAATTGGTCTCAATTTGGGTACGGTTTGTGACTAGTAATCGGATTACTGACGGGTTGCGTTAATTCCAGTTCGATGCAACAGTGAGTACCCGAGTTACTGTTACAAAGACCGGAGCCCCCTCGACAAAAGCCTATATAAGACAATATCTATATAAGACTAACAATATCTGTACAAGGCATTAGCAATCTCTTATATTAGGTAACTAGGATATTGTTTAACAACAAACATTTATTTACATTTTCTATCTGTTTGAATGCAAAATACTAAGTTAATTCCCAACATGTTTCCTTTTAGAATCTAATCCATGCTGAGTTAATTCCCATACAGAGCTTGGACATGTTGCAAGCTGCCAGCCAGCCTATCCACACCTAATTGCTTAGCAATTAGCTGGTATTTTGGCTCAAGAACAGCAGGAAGGGTATTGACCAGGGTTCCACTTACCGAATTTCGAAAATCGGCTCGAAAATCGACAAAATCGAGCCGAAAATCGGTCGAAAATCGATAAAAATCGAATGGTTTGAAAATTCAAATTTTTTCAAAAAAAATTCAAAAATTTCGATATTTGATCGATAATCGCGATATTTGGTCGATAATCACTCGATATTGCTCGATTATCTCGATATTTTCCTCGAAAATTAGCCGATTACGTGAACTCCCCCGTCGGTCGATTTTTTGAGCGATTTTCGGTCGATATACCTCGATAATCGCTCGATATGGCTCGATTATCGCGATATTTGTGTTGGACAAATGTTTTCAAATTTTTGAATTTTTAAAATTATTTTTTTGAATTTAATCGATTTACCGACCGGTATTATATATCGTGCCGGCTCGGTAAGCTCGAAAATCGCGAAAATCGAAGAATATCGAGCGATAAGTGGAACCCTGGTATTGACATTGCATTCTTCCCCATCTCCGGTTTGCTCATCATACAGGTTTGCATAGATGATGAAATCCCTCAAAACTAAATCTTTTGAGCTAAATATATCGCTATCCAGCCGGGATGGTTGCGAATGATATACTTTCGATCAACAGCGTTATCTTCATTTCAATTTTCTAGTCCCCATCCAACATCATGAAGGCCTCTTGCCACCGACCTGACAGCAAAGAACAAATTTTCAGAGCATGATTATTAAACTTATTTATTTTAAAAGCAAAAAAGTCCAAACAGACAAGAATCATAATAATCTATAGCATGACCAGACTGTTCTACACAAAAAAAATTTACAAAATTTTCACACGTATTCCTCATAAAAGGCATCACAATTCTCTACAAAAAATTTGGTGTGAAATCCGATCTAAAAAATATGAAAATCGGTTCAAAAAGCCGAAATCTCGGCAAAATTCACCTAAATTACTGTAGTAATTTGAAAATTTTTAAATTTTATTATCCCATCGTGATTTAAAATCTCGGAGATCGAAATTTCAGCCGAGATGATCAAAATCTCGACGAGATTTTGAACCATAATGCTACACTGCTACCTGCCTGGGTCGTATTAGTAGCTCCCACGGATGCATCATTAGACCATTAGGCCATTATGGGTCATATTTCACACTCAATGCACCGATATCTCAGCAACAAAGTAAGTTCTATAGAAACATGATATTAGTATACGCGCATCTTGCCTTATCAGCCATCGCTCATCTATCACATTTGCTGTCAAATCTTCAAACCGACATTTCGGCTCACTACACCAGCGCTAGCTAGCATGGAGTTGACGGCGCCTCCGCGTATACAAACACTACTAGCTCCAGTATGAACCGGCAATGTATTGACATATTATTTTCTTAGCTATGCTAACTAGCGGTTAATTATCATCTCCAACCAATCTCTCTTGTAAGATTAATTGCCCCGGATGCATGCATGCAGCTCCTATTTATACATGCTTAACGTCGGCTCCCTACATTGCTGGAATTTTTTTAATACGACCCGTTTTTACAAATCGATACAATACGTTTGCGTATTTACTGAAAACCCAATCATAAATGAAATTTAAAATTTCGTTTAACCTTTTCTGAAATTTCAAAATCCGTCTTCTGTGTATTCGAAACCTGAAAATTCAGGTATGTATTAAACGAAAAATAGAATTTCGGGTATGGGGCCCCACCACATACCCGAAATCTATGAGGCTTCGGTTAAGGCAGGGACAATCATCTGCAGCATGAAGGGAATCAATCGCATGCACGAAGGATGGAAGGGACATGATCGAGGGGATGCAAGGGAAAGGAATTGCCTGCATGATGAAATGGGTGCTGGCAGAGAATCCCACGAGCGATGATCGCGCGCTGAAAGCACCGACCGAACGAATCTCTCGTGAGATTTGCTTTCTTTTCCTCGCTATAAATCTTCCTAAACGAATACTTCGCGATGGCATTCCGAGAGCGGGAAGGCAAGGCAAACCGAGAGCAGAGAGCGTAAAGGCAAGGCAAACCGAGAGTGTGAAGACAAGAGATTACTTTGTTGGTGTTCTAGTTTGTTAAATTTTTCACAAAGTTAAATTTTTTTCAATTATTTCATTTGGGATTCTTATTTTGCAGGTATTCTATAGGAAGATTTATTCGTACATTGCTCAAGCTTTATTGATCTTCGGTACAGCTTCGAGAATTTTAGTTAGAAATCATCATGAGTGTATATTATTTCTGTGTTATTAGAGTAATTAATAGAATATTAGTACAATGAGCGTTATATAAAAACACGTCATTAGTACAACGAGCAGTACATGAATTGATAGTAGGATAGTGTTAGATAAAATGAGTAGCACCCTATTAGGAAGAAATAGTAGCACAGTGTTAGCTAAAGTGAGTAGCACAGTATTAGCAAAATATAGTGCCATCATATTAGCAATAATTAGTACGTCGGAAATTTTGGAAATTAGATGAAAAATGTTAGAATGGTCAAATAGTATGTAATATAGTAAAGATTAGTACATAAAATAAGTAGCACCGTATTAGCAATAATTAGTACGACGATGTTAGAAAAACTTATAATTAGTACGATGGTACTAATTGATTAGAAAAATTAGTATGACGGTGTTAGAAAAAAATTAATAATTACTATGTCAGTAATAATTAATTAGCACGATATTATAATTAGTATCATGGTATTAATTGATTAGCAAAATTTAGTAGCATCGTATTAGCACAAATTAGTAAAAATAATTAGTAGAAAAAATGAGCTGCATTATTTTTGGTTAGCGGCTCACCGTATATGTTTTTTGTAGTACAGGTGAGGAGAAGGCAGCAACCTGAGTAATACGCTGGGGAAACGACTTGCGCAAAGAAATGTCTTTGTATGCTGCGTTTGTACTACATAATAGGTATGTTTTTTTAAGAGTAGTAGCATGAAATATAATGCTAGTGGTAAACTTGTTAGGTTGGCAATAATTAGTAGGTCGATATCAGTAGAAAATAGTAGAAAAAATGAGTAGCACCATATTAGGAAGAAATAGTAGGACAGTGTTAGCTAAAATGAGTAGCATGGTATTAACAAAATATAGTGCCACCATATTAGCAATAATTAGTACGTTGGAAATTGGATGAAAAATGTTAGAATGGTCAAATAGTACGTAATATAGTTGGAGAAATTGGATGACAAATGTCTTGGGCATAAAGATCTATAGAGATAGATCAAAAAGGTTGATTGAATTAAGCCAGGAAACGTACATTGACAAAGTATTGAAAAGGTTCAATATGCATGAATCTAAGAGAGGTTTCATGCCAATGTCACATGGCATCAGTCTAAGCAAGAATCAGTGTCCTTCGACAACTGATGAGCGAGACAGGATGAGCAAGATTCTATATGCCTCGGCTATTGGATCTATCATGTATGCCATGATCTGTACGCGCCCAGATGTCTCATATGCTATAAGTGTCACAAGTAGATACCAAGTGGATCCCGGTGATAGTCATTGGATAGCTGTGAAAAACATCCTAAAGTACTTGAGAAGAACTAAGGGTATATTCCTAGTCTTTGGAGGTGAGGAAGAACTGGTTGTAAAAGGTTACACCGATGCAAGCTTCCAAACTAACAAAGATGATTTTCGGTCACAATCCGGTTTCGTGTTTACACTAAATGGAGGAGCAGTAAGCTGGAAGAGTTCCAAGCAAAGCACGGTGGCTGATTCTACGACAGAAGCGGAGTACATTGCGGCTTTGGATGCCGCAAAAGAAGATGTATGGATAAATAAGTTTATCTCAGAGCTTGGTGTGGTCGCTAGTGCCTCTAATCTAATGGACATCTATTGCGATAATAGTAGTGCCATTGCACAAGCAAAAGAGCCTAGATCACATCAGAAGTCCAAACACATACTCCGACGCTTTCACCTTATTCGCGAGATTGTGGATAGAGGTGACGTAAAGATATGCAAAGTACATACGGAAGCCAATGTGGCTGATCCATTGACAAAGCCACTGCCACAGCCTAAGCATGAGGCACACACGAGGTCTATTGGTATTAGATACTTAATTGATTGACTCAAGTGCAAGTGGGAGATTGTTAGTGTTATGCCCTTGAGGCAATCATATGGATGATTGTAACATGACTATGTTTATGAATAATAATATGATTATTGGTCCAATGAATGTATATCATTGTTTTGATCAACAAGTGTGTGACTTGTTTATGAAGCTCTTTACTTATTGATATAATTTGATGAATATCTCTGATCGGATATCATCGTATAGGACAACGATGAATAGATAAGCACATGTATTGTTCGATGATCATGTTTCATAGATCATGGGATATGGAGATATCATCAATACATTGTGGACGCATGTTGAAGAACATGGGTTAGATAGACCCACAATGGGATACTGCGAGAATGTTACATTCTTATGTGTCATAAGTGTATCTCATACATAGTAGATGTATGATCCTTAGACCTGAGATTGTCATATTCCCTACATGTGTAATAGTTTACCTTGGGGTTACCAAACACTATTTCCTAACCGAATATTTATAAAGGTAGCTTTCATGTTTACTATGAAACATGCAGAGGGAAGTGAGCAGTCGAGATGGAATTTGCCACTCCAATGTAACGGAGATATATGTCTAGGCCACTCGTGTGATACGATTAAGGAAGTGCATGGCCATGCCGTGATTGAGAAGTCAATCACAACTTATTAATATATCACGGATACGAGAGATGGATTGAACTGTCAAAGGATGACATGCTTCTCGCCTTGAGTTCGATCTTCATATAGTTTGGCAAAGGGATTATTACATCAGTACTTTAATCATATGCGTTTGGGAGTTGGCATGCTCTGCAAGGAGCCGCTACCGACTATTGGATTAGAAAAGGGTTTTCCGAATCCATGTCCAAATGCGCATGAACCTACAGGGTCACACACTTAACGGGTTGGGATGCATTAATTCGAATTGGATCCGTAATTAATGGAACTCGTGGGCTTAGCGTGTAGATGGGCCCTGACTGCCTAGGGTTTCACCTCGTGGCTATATAAGGAGCGGAGGAGGCTGGACGCAGTACAGACTTTCGTTCGGTTTAGAGGTGTTTCGCCAGAAACCCTAGCCACCTCCTCTCGTTGCCCCTGCCGAGCGACCCGGTGCTTGCACACCGACGCACGGCGTTCCATCCCCGGACGTATGAACTGTTGTGGTGATGCTGCTGCTACTGCGGCGTAGAGAGGACGATCCGTGGTGAGGATGATCCGCGGCGACGATCCGCAGCGAGGACGATCCGCGGCGAGGACGATCCACGCCGAGAATGATCCACTACAACGATGTGCGAAGGATTCCGCAACTGCGCGTCTAGTGGTAATAGATCTATGATCCCCTTCTTGCGAGTAGCTTTTCTGGTTTTCGGTATAAATTTTAATTTGTGCTAGAGTAGCATACCGCATTCCCCAACAACATAAACACATCGCGAGTCCTAATCAATTTCATACTTCAGCATGGCTGGATCCTCTATTAGAGCATTCTCGTGGACACCTGATATGAGTAGCGTAGCCCTTCATTACACGCTGAAGGTTACGCGTAATGGAATGGATGATCCGTTCAAGGAGGAGAACCTACATCAAGTGGTGTTCAAATTACAAGAGTGGAGTCTGACATCATCAACGCATTGCAGGAGTACCCCTGGCCTGAACCTTGTGACCTACGATGACCTCGAGACGCACTTGCAATGGTGGCGTCAAAGGTACTTTAGGGTGCGCGAACTAGTCGACCACCCTTTTGCTACAGGTTTCTCTACAAGATATTATATTATAGGGTACTGATGCTGCCCAATCAGTATGCAGAGCATATTAAGGTTAGTTATTTCCTATTTTGTTCACCCTACTAATCTTTCTAGCATTATCTATAAGTTCACTAATCCGTATGCTCGTCTTGTGTGTTAGTCATTCCCGAAGGATAAAGAATTGCTGGATAAAGATATCCCACATTTCGTAGCATGTATATGCTCTTTGGTGTGGGTGTGTTTTCTGGTTCGCGTAGAAGACGCAGAAGAGCATCTAACTGGAGGGGTAGAGGTCCACCCAGTACTGTTGCAGTAGAAAGTTCAAGAGGACGTTCAACCACCACCGAATGAGGGCTTGCTCCTAACTTTAGAAATGATGATTACGATGATGACGGTGATTTTGTGTCACCTAGACCTCGACATGCAAGCAATAACACAATAGGTTGTGACGAACCTAACCATACAACTAGCATTGAAGGATGATGATGATGATTTCATGCCACCAAGGCCACGAACTTTGCGTCATCGGAGTCCTCCGAATCCTGACGATGATATTACATTAAGCACTATCAGTTATTCGAATGTATTACCCCATCAGGAACCAATAGATAACTATTGGGTTTTTTTTTTATACTAGTAGCCTATCCCGACAACCATGGCCATAAAATCTTAGGTGTTGTTCACATGCCTGCTATGCTATATCCCAGTTTTATGATTTCTTTTTGTATCTTACGTGCTGTTCACATGCCATGCTAAAATAGTTGTTGTACTTACTGCACTTTGTAATAGCAATGTCACGGTTTATTAAAACAGCATTAATTGTGCGATCCATATATATAATGCTATATTCTCTATGTTCCCCGGATCACTTCCCCATCCCCTTCTTCTGTCGCTAACACAAAAAATCAAACGAGGAACAACGAACTTTGAATTTTTTGTCAAACAAAATTAACTGACAAATAATTTTGTAAAAAACAAACAACAGTAAATTTTAAAAAATGATATAAGTGATTTTTGTTAATAAATCAAAATAAAAATTAAATGATTGCAGCCAGTAAACCATTGTCAAATCGGTCTGTAAAAAAAGCAAAAAAAGCAGATATGACAGCACGTTGACAAAGCTGATAGGACAACACGCAGAAAAAGCTGGTGTGACAATGCGCTGAAAAAGCTGATATGACCACACGCTGAAAAAGCTGCTATGACAAAAGGCTGAAAAAGCTGAAAAAAGTTGATATGACAACACGCTGAAAAGGTTGAAAAAGCTTGAATTGACAACACACTGTTAGCAGCTTTCTCGGGCCACTTGGACAACACGCTGCCACTGAAAACTTGCTATAAATATGGAGGCATGCCCAACATGTACGTTCCACACAGAAACGTCGAGCATTTTATATCCTCTTCCTCATATCGTCTTCTTTCTCATCCCACTTCAGCGTTCGCCGCTTGTCTGAAGACCATGTCTCAAGCCTCGAGCTCAGCGAATCGGAGGGCCCTTGCGCTTGCCAATGCAAGACGGGTAGATTGCCTTAACTGCAATGTGCAAGCTAATGTGTTCTACGCCAATACTGTGAAAAATAACGATCGGGTGTTTTACAAATGCCCTTATTGGTCTGTAAGTGAAAATGTAGTTCGATTTCTTCAGCATTTGATGATTATTCTCCTGTTCGAATTGTCTATTTATTGTGAGATCTTTTTTCTTTCGACGGCCTTAAACCATATTCACATCATCATGTAGGTTGTAGGATGCCAATATTTTCAGTGGGCAAACACCATGAATATATCGATGAAGCGTCCCAGTAGCACAATACCACAGAGGATACAGTCCGGGCTCGAGCAGAGGATGAACCATATGCTCGAGCAGAGACTTAACATGCTCATGTTTAAGGTGGAGCGCATTTTAGATCATATCAAGTGGTTAGAGAAACTTATGTATGTAGTTATCCTTTTGGCTACAATTGTGAACTAGTTCGTGATGTATGCATCACATATGTTTACTTCTTTTTCTACGTTAGGCAATGCAACGGTTCCATATGTGTCATCTATCTTCTCTCATTTTTTGTACGTTTTTTTGTGCAACTTCATGATTATCACACGTACATAAATTTCTTTATAATTCCACAATTTTCATTAAAAAAAAGGAAATTTCATCATGTGATATGTTGTATCAAATATGAAAATTTCCCGTTTACATGCGTTGAAATCTAACTATGCTAGCAATTATTACAACTTACACCCAAAATCAAATATTTCTACATATTTGGAAAGCTTATGACCTAAGGATCACAATGAAGTTGGTTTCATTCCATTTGGAGCTGTTTTGCAAAAAAAAAAAAAAAAAATCACATTTTACCATTTCTGGTAAATTTGAGATCGTTTGCTGCACAATAATCAAAACTAAAATATTTTAGCATATTCATAATCTACATGATTTTACGCAAATTTAGGAAGTTGTTTCATTGAATTTGGTGTTGTATAGCGAAAGTTATTTACATTTGAATCAACTCGGGTTGAAAAAATAGAAAAAAGCAAAAAAGAAAAACTGCCTTCGGCGAAGCATGAGGTTTCGGGTATGGGCCCATACCCGAAATTTCAGGGGTAGGGCCCCCATACCTGAAATTCTATTTTTCATTTAATACATGCCCGAATTTCCAGGTTTCGAATACACAGAAAAATGAATTTTGAAATTTCGGGAAAGGTTAAACAAAATTTCAAATTTCATTTATGATTTAGTTTTTAGTAAATACGCAAACATATTGTATCGATTTGTAAAAGGGGGCATATCCAGTGCAATCAAAGGTTTGGTGCAATCACCGTGCAATCCAACTAAAAAAAGTTTCAAAAAAATCTGAAAAAAATCATGGATGTACATCTCAACTTACCCCATCTACGTATAAAATTTCATGATCAAATTCGTCTATGCTAGAAGTTACAAAAAAAGACAAATTTCTGACAAACTTTTACAGTTCAAATGCACCCCAAGTTTGTCTTTTTTGTAACTTCTAGCATATGACGAATTTGATCATGAAATTTTATACGTAGATGGGGTAAGTTGAGATGTACATCCATGATTTTTTTTAGAATTTTTTGAAACTTTTTTTAGTTGGATTGTACGGTGATTGCACCAAACCTTTGATTGCACTGGATATACCCCCATTGTAAAAACGGATTAAATGTTGTATTATATTTTAAAAAAAATTCCCTCGTTTCGCAGAAGCTTTGCATGTGGCTTGTGCAACTTCTCATGGCCCTCGACTATTTGCATGCAAATCATATTCTTCACCGTGATGTGAAGGTCAGTAATGTTGCTATGTTTGAATAGCACATCTACAGCATCAAAATATGTTTTCTGAAGTGGCTCTTTTATCGGAAACGTTTCATTGCTCCAATATTTTTTTGTCAGAATTGGCCCATGAGTATGGTCCATTTCCTTTAATTCCAAAGATTGCATGGTTATTACCATATTGCTTAGCCAAATGGAAGGAAGACAATTTATAAAGGTGGAGTCCTTGCCACTCCTTGAGTTATGAGAAGCATGACATAGGGATGGTATGAGAAGGACTTTGGAGAAACACACACGCGCGCACGTACGCGCGCGTATTCGCGTATTTTTGCGTGAAAATCCGCGTGACTTGTGTATTGGTCAGTGTCGTAGTGTGTCTCCTGGCACTATGAATTCACCTTTTACTTTGCTTAATCATGCAATTGTTTAACTTTCTTTACTGGTCAGGAGTCTGCATAATGACCATTATTTTTGTTTGAATTAGCAGTTATCAGTGCATTAAGTATGTTTAAATCATGCAATTGTTATTCTGAATATTAAATTGATCAAGAATGAGGATGGAATCATTTTGCATTATTTTTGCTTAATCATGCAATTGTTTAACTTTCTTGTCTCGATGCTTTGATATGAACTACTTGGGTGAGGCAGATGTTATTCTGAATATTAAATTGATCAAGAATGAGGATGGAATCATTTTGCATCAATCCCATTATGCTGAGAAAATATTGAGCCTGTACGGCTTTGAGAATTGCAAAATTTCCCCAACACCATATGATCCGAGTGTTAAACTTCGGAAAAATCAAGAGTTAGGGAAAGATCAATTGAGATATTCACAAATTATTGGGTCTCTTATGTATCTAGTTGGTGCCACAAGACCTGATATCTCATTTGCTGTGAGCAAATTAAGCCGGTTTACATCTAACCCGGGAGATGATCATTGGGAGGCACTTGAAAGAGTGTTGCGCTACTTGAGAGGCACAACATCTTACGGAATTCACTATACTGGATATCCATCTGTATTAGAAGGATATAGTGATTCCAATTGGATCTCTGATGCGGATGAGATCAAAGCTACAAGTGGTTATGTTTTTACCTTAGCCGGTGTCATAGCTTTCATGGAGGTCTTGCAAGCAGACCATATTAACGAGGTCAACCATGGAAGCTGAACTTGTAGCACTTGGATACAAATGCACTGTTGAGGTCGAATGGCTTAGAGAGCTTTTGTTGGACTTGCCATTGGTTGAGAAACCAGTACCGCCGATCCTAATGTACTGCGATAACCAAACAGTGTTGATTAAGGTTATGAGTACTAAGGATAACATGAAGTCCTCCAGACATGTGAAGCGCAGGCTTAAATCTGTTAGAAAATTGAGAAACTCCGGAGTAATTGCTGTGAATTATATTCGCACTGAGAAAAATCTGGCAGATCCTTTTACAAAAGGACTTGCAAGGAAAACGATTTCTGTTGCGTCTATGGACATGGGTATGAGGCCCATTTGAGTTACAACACAATGGTAACCCATACCTTCCTGATCGGAGATCCCGTGAATTAGGTAATGGGAAAAACAAGTTGATGTTGTAACAAGAGAGTACATATTATTAAATTGTACCTATGTCCTAATAGACAAAGTACTCTCGACTGTATGGAAGGTTGGCTTAAAGCCTTAATGTATTCTAGTGTCAAAATGAGAGAAAAAGGTATTGGCCTACAGGATACCTATAATGAATACACCTACTTGAGCATAACTGTGAGGTCGCAGTTCACGAGGATGGGGCATTCTCTAGAAAGCTCATGAGTAGATACGAGAGCATGACCATATAACACTCCGTATAGGCGTGGTTCAATGGCAGCCTTGTATCAGTTGTGATTGCAAGTGAAATCTGATCACAAAAAGCTATGAATTCAAGGCATAGTCCATACATCAGCTGTGAGAAGATGAATCTTGCTAATCTAGGTGTAAGTTCAACCCGTACGGGACTTATACTAAATGACTGGTATATAAACAACATTTCAGTACAGCGATGTTTGATATTGTTTTATTGTTCGCTTTGGAATTGGTGGGGGATTGTTAGAATTGGCCCATGAGTATGGCCCATTTCCTTTAATTCCAAAGGTTGTATGGTTAGTACCATATTGCTTAGCCAAATGGAAGGAAGGCAATTTATAAGGTGGAGTCATTGCCACTCCTTGAGTTATGAGGAGCATGACATAGGGATGGTATGAGAAGGACTTTGGATAAACACATACGTGCGCACGTACGCACGCACGCGCACGTATTCGCGTATTTTCGCGTGAAAATCCGCGTGACTTGTGACTTGCGACGAGCGACCGTGCCGCGTCGTAGTGTGTCTCCTGGCACTATGAATTCACCTTTTATTTTGCTTAATCATGCAATTGTTTAACTTTCTGTACTGGTCAGGAGACTGCATAATGACCATTATTTTTGTTTGAATTAGCAGTTACTAGTGCATTAAGTATGTTTAAATTCAGTCAGTTACCAGTGCTTAATGCTGTCAGTTACTAGTGAGTAATGGAGACAGTTACTAGTTAGAGGCTATATAAGACCTGGAGACGTCCAAGCCAAAACACTGAATTTTTCCAATTCCACTCTTTGTTCTTCCTCCTGCGAGAAATGTACTGAGGTGTTGAGCAGCTGGACCGCGCCAGCCTTCCTACACGGCGTGCACCGTGAAGGAGGGTGAGCGGTATCTCCGAGCCGTTGCCGCAGAGTTCACCTGCACGGGGCGGCAATAAGGTTTCTGGGCAGCGCATCTGCGCGACCGCTCCTGTGTTGCTTCATCGACTTCGACTTCTTCCACAACCTCTTCTGCACATCGTTCTGTCTTCACCAAGCCTAATTGTAAGTCGTTAGTGAACGTTCTATTTAATCATACTCTGTTTCTTTAGTTCATATGTTTGGAAGTACAATGTGTAGCCTGCTGTTAGATTTACTGTGTGCATCACTGTTTATCAGTAGTATTTGCCTCAATATAAAATCTGGAATAAAAATATTGCGCATATTTCCAACAATTTTCTTACTAGGGATCAAAGTATAAGACTTGGTACGTCACTTTTGCTGATTGTGCTCAGTTCCTCCCGTTGTTCTTCTTCTTTTTTGTCTAACTTAGCTTACTGAATTTAATAGTTTTTCCCCAAAAGTTGTCACTACCTACCACAAATGTTTTGTGTTAGTCACCAATTCAAGTGCACATTTTACTCTCAACTCAATTTGGAAGATAAATTTGGACCGCTGGTCTCACCTAATGGCAGGGCACCTTCAATTGATTTGGCAAACTATGATTTCATCATTTTTTTCCGATAAGATATGCAAGCTCTTATCAGTAAGATAACCAAGTCAATCGTATCACCATTGCCAACAAGATATTCCGGTGCATTGTGAGTTTCTGAGAGTTATAATTTTGTTGTCCGCTTAGTTTCGCTTTTAACTTGACTGGAGCGTGTTTCTGAAAGCTTTATTCCCTCATGCAATAGGGGACTTATTAAGGGGCTGTTTGTTTTAGCTAGGGATTATAAAAAGCAGCTTTTAAAAGTTTGAAGGTTAACAAACAGACAGCTTTTATTTTGGATTGTAACAATCTGGAGGCCCACAATCCACCTTGGAAGAGCTTTCCTCAGCTTTTTTTTACAAAAGTCCATAATACCCTTCCACCTTCAATCAAAATTACCAACTATTGCCCTCCTGTGTTCACGCCTTCCCTTCCAACCAACAGAACTTCCCTCAACAACCCTAGCCGCCATGGAGGACATCCCCGGCGGCGCGACGCCCACCATCCCCGGCGGCTTGGCGGCTCCAGCGGCGTCGACGGCGACATCCTTCCCCGGTGGAGCGTCACCCTCCATCCTCGGTGCGCTGGCCCGACGCGAGGGCCTGTTTCCCCCGCTGCCCGACGCGTCGTCGTCAATCCCCGGCGCGGCGGCCTCCTTCCCCGTCTGTAACACCCCGGCATTTAATATGCCCGAATGCTACCAAACATAGACTAAACAACATCTAAAAACCACAATTAAACATAAATTACAGCAAAGGCGCACATGCTAAAAACCGAAATTTCGGCAGCATCTCCATTGTTTTAACACGAATTGAAGCAACATCAATAATAACATGTCAATATAGCATAATGAACGATAGTAATAACATGATTAAACGGAAAAACAGCCACCATACCACTAAGGATATAAATTCTATCCGTCACATGACAAATATGGACTAATCATTTACTCATAACAACCAACGAATCATCGAAACCATAGTTTAGCTCAATGAATTAACCATAACCATAAGGGAAGGAACATGTCATTGTTTAAATGTGTGATGCTAAGTGATGACGTGTGACTAGCTCCCTTTCCCGCATGTCGGATTCATGGTACCTAAAAGAAAACAACATAAACACAAGCGTGAGTTCATCACTCAGCAAGTATATTGCAGTGGTACAAACATAAACAATTACATGACTTCAACAACTCACATCATGTATCATCTCATTCATGATCACATATCCTTTTCATCATCATTATGTATGCAATGCAATGCGATGCTCATGTCTCCTTGGAAACTCATACCGGTATGGTTGAGTACACACCCGTCGGTGTGCACCCTCTCCCCCCTTCCATCCCGAAGATGGAGGGTGCCTACTCCTCGCTTCCGTTCACCGCGGTGAATGGAATCACGATGTAAGACTTACTCATTGGCTCTCCGGAATAGTCATAACTTTCTCACCGACCTTCCCCGGACTAGTTATGACTTTCTCACCGCCCGGGCCATGTATCATGCCATGTCATGTATGCAAATATGCCAACATCATAAATCACTTTTACATTAACACATGGCATCATAACATAGTAAGCATATTCATCATATCATTGGCAATCATTAAAGCATGGCATGTGAACATATAATATATTAGATCTCAATCACAACCGATCTAGCAAACAATAACCCGCTACCCATTCCAATACACTTGCCTCGACCACAAGCAACGGATTGGCGGGAAGTAGAAGGCACTCCCGGGGTCGCACCACCTGCACAAAGGTACCACACACTCACAATCATGTCCACAAAACAGTAGGCAAACCCTCATCTACCCCGACATTGCCAACTACTCGCAAAACCCAAAAACAGAGGTTCTGTACCGTCGGGACAGCAGCCTTCCAAAAGGCATAACTTGAGTTCTGGGACTCCGAATGAATTAAACGAGTACATCCTCGCGTAGCTTAGGAAATTTCCCAACTTTTTCTAAGTATAGGGAAAGACTGATTCGGACTCTAAAGTTGTTTAATCTACAAAATACCGTGATTTGTTCCAATCACATCACAGATTTTAATACGCTCGGTAAAACGATCATAACTTTCAAACGGCTGGGCGGAATTTAAAGTTCTTTATACCCACTGAAAGGTATTGAAATTACCTACAACTTCTTCAACATCCGTACGACCAAATTCCGAATCTAAATTGGCGAAAAACCAAACCCTAGGTCGACTGCTCATGCTGCCCGAAACAGAGAACGTGGCAACTTCTAGATCTAATCCAATCTACTCAATTCCAGCACCACCAATTGATCTAAAAACTTGATAAACACCCTTATAACAGTACCTAGCCCAACCCCAAGGAGTCCCATGGCCATACCTTCGCCCGACGCACGAAAACTCCAATAGATCTCCTCGCCCCTCGCTCCTCGCTCCTCGCTCCAATGGATGGATCTCCGAGGTGCAGGGGTGGGGAGGCTACCCTAGGGCAGCAAGGGGGTGGAGGAGAGGTGGTGGAGAGGTGGGGAGCAATGGGGGCAAGGGAGAGGGGGCGCACGACCAAGGAGGGAAGGGGAGGGCGGCTAGGGCTAGGGGGGACTTGTGGGCGCACCAAGGGGGGGTGGGCGCACAAGGGGAAGGGGAGCCCCTTTTACCAGCCCCAACCTGGTTTCCTAGTCCTAAATGGACTCAAACTCCATCCCACCAAAGCCCACGACCCTTTCCCCTAGGCCCAAAACTCCCCGGGAAGGCCCAAACTCCTAAAACCGCTTTAAAGCGGCCCTAAACGCTATTAAACCTCCTACCATATGGTTTTAACCTCCAATACCATATTTCATAAAGTTTTTGACCTTAACATTCACATTAAATAATGTCACACCATTCCGTAGTGTCACACCGTCGGCGCAGCACCATCCAACCCTGGTGCGGCGGCCCGACGACACGCCATCGATCCCCCGCGGCCCGGCGTAGCTGGCGGCTCCTTCCCCGGCGCGGTGGGCTGCTCCTTCCCCGGCGTGGCTGGTAGCTCCTTCCCCCGGCGCTGCGGGCACCTCCTTCCCCGGTGCGGCGGGCGAATCTGGATTCGCAGGTACAAAAGAGACTCAAAATGTGTACTGCTACTTGTTCATCACCGACTATTACCCTGCTATGTCCTTTAATATCATCGTCTGCTCAAAATGTGTCCTTTAATATCATCGTCTGCTATGTCTATTACCCTGGAGTGGTGCTACCCTTTTGGTTTGCCTTCAACATTACAGCTCTCAAGCCCTGGTTGTAGCTAGACAGATTAAATGTTGTGGTTGAACCTTTCAATTCTCCAACTGTATAATTTGCGATTAGAATTCAGTAGGACTCAATATTGTCCCCTTGTTGCATTCTTATGTTCCAACCATCCTAATTCTAGCTTCCATTACTTGCTGTCAATCAAGACTTCACTGGGATCAGTCAATCGATAAGTTGGCAAAATTTACAATGCTTTGTTTCATGTACTGCTACTGTTTATGTACTGCTACTTGTTCATTCACATCTACCTGTTTGATTCATAGCATGTCAAAATTGTGAAAAACCTATGTGAAACCTATGTTATTTACTGCTACTTGTTGATTCACAGCATATCAAAATTTACAAAGCAGATTGGATGTTCATTGACAGGATATAAACCTACTTTCTTGAACAATATGCTCATTTGTTAATACTTTTTTGTATGCAATAGATGGATGAATTTGACAAAGCATATTGGAATTCTTGCAACAATGCAGCGTTTTGTAAAATTTGTGTTGAGGAAATAGTTGCTGGTAATAGGCCCATTGGAGTTATGACAACTAGAGGCTATAAGAACATAGCTGAGAAGTACTTGTTAAGGACAGGTTTACGTCATTCTAGAACCCAATTGAAAAATAGGTGGGATGCACTTAAGGGTTTATACAGCTTCTGGCTAAGGCTTAACAAAGACACTGGACTGGGATGGGACAATGCTAAAGGAACAGTGACGGCAAGTGAGAGTTATTGGAAAGAAAACACAAAGGTACTATTTTCCTAGTGATGTCTATCATTTGCATGTACATTCTAATTACAAGTAAACCTAACAATGGCTATATAATTTTCCAGAATCATTCAGAATGGAGGAAGCTCAAGAGTGGTCCACCAGAGTGTCTTGAAGAACTTCAAATCATGTTTGATCTTACTGCGGTGGATGGTTTTTCTTCTTGTATTCCTAGAGAAGGAATTAGAAAGGGGATGAAGAAATTGATTGAGAGGACCACATGTCAAATTGTAGCAATCCATTGAAGCGAGGTAGTAGTAGCAAGCAAATAAGCCCAAAGAAGAAAGTAAAGAATCCCATGGTTAAGATTATGAAGGGCATGTGGGATACTATGCAATCCAATAGTTCTATAGCCAACAAGGTTATGCAAGGTGACATGAGGTTTGAGGTCATTAAGGAAGTGATGTCCATAGCAGTGGAGTCTGGGGCAACAGAAGGGAGTGTGGAGCATTTCATGGCTAGCCAACTCTTTGTCAAAACTGAATATCGTGATGTGTTCCGCACCTTCACGACCAATGAAGGGAGGCTTGCTTGGTTGAAGTTGTGGTGCAAGAAGGAAGGCTATTATTAATTGTTGTGTTACTTTATTTTGCTTCAACAATATGCTTAGACAATGGCTATATAATATTTTGTTGTGTTACTTTATTTTGCTTAAACAATATGCTTGGACAATGGCTATATAATATTTGGTTGCATAATTCGCTTGGACAATGGCTATATAATATTTTGTTTCTTGCATGGTACTGAATTTATTTGTAGATGGAACCATCTGGAAGTGATGATGAGGATGAAGCATTTGAGGTTGCAAGAAACCAACTTAACATGATTGAACAATATGGAGCAATAACATTAGCATTTGGTATGTACTATGCTGATACTTACTTGAACAAGTCTGACAGAAGGCAACCTGTTGTCTCTGGTCATGAATGGGTTATGAATACCCTTAATGTTCCATCATCTTGCTACGACATGTTTAGAATGAGTCCACAACTTTTCAATAGGCTACACAACTTGTTGGTGTCATCTTATGGCTTGGAGTCAAGTA
The DNA here is from genome assembly GCA_036346355.1 of Rhipidocladum racemiflorum. Classification (NCBI taxonomy): domain Eukaryota; kingdom Viridiplantae; phylum Streptophyta; class Magnoliopsida; order Poales; family Poaceae; genus Rhipidocladum; species Rhipidocladum racemiflorum. Next base: position 14,691,061 of record CM070591.1, on the reverse strand, counting down.
GCAAGATGTGTTCTATTGAAGCTTTAGGCATGTTTCTATGGACTATTGGTGCTCCTCAGTCATTTAGGCAAGTTAAAAACCGGTTTGAGAGATCCAAACAAACAATTAGTAGGAAATTCAATGAAGTGTTGGATAGTATTTACCTTCTCTCAAATGATCTTGTCAAACCAAGGGACCCAGAATTTACAACGGTGCATCCAAGAGTTCAAGTTGCTCGTTTTGCACCACATTTCAATAACTGCATAGGTGCAATAGATGGTACTCATATACCTGTTGTTGTGCCTTCGGCAAAGTTGGTTCAACATGTCGGACGCCATGGATATTCCACTCAAAATGTGTTGGCAATATGTGACTTTGACATGAGGTTCACTTTTGTGGTCGCGGGATGGCCCGGATCGGTACATGACATGAGGGTGTTCAATGAGGCTTTAAATAAATGTGCCGATAAGTTCCCATTTCCTCCACATGGTATATTCACATATTCCCTTTGTACCATATATGTTGCTTATTTATCGAAGCTATTTGTCATATCATGTTTTATTGTTTCTAGGAAAAATTTATCTTGTCGACTCTGGCTATCCTAATAGAGTGGGTTTTCTAGCTCCATACAAAGGGACGAAGTACCATTTACCAGAGTTTCGTCTAGGCCCACGTCCTACTAGAAAGAAGGAGGTATTCAACCATTTGCATTCATCTCTTCGCAATGTAATTGAGCGCTCATTTGGTGTCTTAAAAATGAAGTGGAGAATTTTATTGGACTTACCAAGTTATCCTACGCTGAAGCAAACAAGAATAATACTTGCATGTATGGCTCTTCATAACTTCATTCGAGATAGTGCTATGAGTGATGAAGATTTCAACATGTGTGATCAAGATGAAAACTATATGCCAATGCATGAAGCATCTTCATCTCAAAAAAGCAGTGTCAATGGTGAATTAGGAGATGAAGATGGAGATATGAATGTCTTTCGTGATAACCTTGCCAATGCTTTGATTGCTATGAGAGAGTAGATCATGTGTAGGAAAATATTTTGTATGGACAAGAATTCAAGCTTGTATGAATGATACATTTTTTGCTATTTAATTATACATTTCCGTATTTTATAAATCAGCTACAAGTGTGAAAACATGAAAATAAGGCAAGAAAACAGGCCGAGGGTACTATAGACTTTTGCCACACAGAAACAACAATCCAAATACACTATAATCTGGGTTACCAAACAGTCATCAGCTTTTAACAATTCAGCTTTTACAATCCAGCTTTTAAAAGCTACTTTTTATAATCCCTAGCTGAAACAAACAGGATCTAAGAGTATGCTACGAAAATGTCCAGATCACAGGGCAAGTGTAATTTCTCGATAACCCCATTATGTAGAATCAATTACCAATTAAATACGTTTTTCCTCCAATAACAATATTTGCATCGTTGTTCTGTGCAGGCAGCTGAACTACTCCCGCTCGCAATATGCTTCCTGCCCATCAGTCTCCGAGTGACAAGGCTAAGAAAATGACGTTTCCCGCTGAGTCCATGTGCAGAAAGCAAGGGCAGGAGGAACTCTTTGGGTAAATGAGAGGATCCTGACCTTCAGCAAACCTTCTCCTGAAAGGAATTTTATCAGGTCTGTTCGCAGTACCAAGGATAACACGACTGCGCAGTGTCCAAGAGTTATTTTTCTCTGGGTGGATTGCTAATGGCCTCGAGCTACCTTGGTGAACATGACTGACTAGATGCTTAAATTCGACTTTTGTAGGAATTGGACTCATGTATGGAGATGCAAGTAACAGTCTTGTTTGGATTCTATATATGTGTGAATGTTTGTAGGTGTGGATCTAAGGATCTAGTCAAATACTTTCTCCTGAATTTTCTAGATTTTTAGGTATTTTTTTAATGTTCGAAATTTTCATCTCTATACCTTCCAAATGGTGTCGGAGATTATTTCCCTAAGAGATTAGGAGGGATTTTATGTGCCCTTCAAAATTCCTCTTAGAATATCCAAACAAGCACTGGCCAGCTGGGGCCTCGGAGGTTCACGTTCTTGTTGGGCTTGGGCTAGTTGAAAGAGAAAAAAAGTCTGACCCAACGAAAATCCGAGCGGTAAACACTCATTAGGCCTCCTTCCAATGCAGGAATTCTACGTGTGTATTTTATAGGTATTTAGCACAATTCAATACCCTGCAGGAATCGAAAAATTTTGTGTGTTCTGCCTTACGGGACAACCTCGCCAAGTGAACATGCACACACACAAAGAGAAAGATTTGTTTTTCTAAAAAAAAAAAAACGAAACGCCTTGCTAGGATGGCTCAGCATTTGAGCTTCCCACTCAACTTGTAAGGTATTTAGCACAATTCATGAAAGAACAAACTGTAACCCACACGACACTAAGCAAGGTTCCTAAGTAAGACCAGTACGAAATGCTGGCTGGTGATACTTTTTTTTTTATTGCGTTACTGGCAAGAGATCCAACAATGACCAAGCTGTGATGAACGAAAGAATAGTTACAGATGGCAGCTCAGCTGGGGGCAATGGAAACAGTGGAGGATTGGTTATAAACTCACGAGTTTTGTCAGTTTTGTCGAGAGCCTTGTAAAATGACAGGCTTCAATCTTGAAACTGCTTACAGCCAGGGCTTGAAATCAACCATATCGAGTTCGAGTTTTGAAACCGATAAATCGGTTTAATTCAAATTTAAATTCAAAAAAATTAGAAAAATTTATCCAACAATCTCTAATATTTTTTAAAACTTTTTGTGAGGTCTTGAGGCAATGCTAATGATTCTGTAAAATTTTCAGATGATGATTAGACCTGTGTATGTTTTAAAAAATTCTGACAGTGCTATTGTCTTTGAATATGCTCTTCTGTTTTCGATTTTCTAGTGGCACAAGATGAAGTCTAATATTTTTGTACTATTTTTGACATCCTGAGGCAATTATAATGATTCTATAAATTTTTCAGATGATGATTAGACTGTGTATTTTTTAAAAAAAATTCTAATAGTGATACTGTCTTTGTATATGCTCTTCTGTTTTTTATTTTCTAGAGAAATTAAATGAATTCTAATATTTTTAGAAATTTTACTACATGATCCTTGGGCATTGTTTATGATACCATTAAAATTTTAGAGCATGATCAAGCTTTTAAATTTTTATAAAAATCTAAAAATGTCTCATTTTTTTCATTAATTGTTGTTTTTAATTTTCTAGAAGTACTAATAGAATTTTAAAAAATTATTGAAATTATTTTGAGGTGTCAGGTAGGCGCCAGCGTTCCTGAGGACAGCCTCGTTGAGACGAGAACCCCGAGAGGTGCCTGCGCTGCACCGCTCCTCAAGCTAGCGTCCCCTGGACCCCATACCAGCCAGCCTCTGCCCTCGCCGCCGTCCATAGGGCCGGCAGAAAAACTCCAAGTTTGCAAGATGCTCAAACTCAACTGGTTATGAACTAGCTCGTAAAATAAATCAGTTGAACTGAGTCTTCTTCCTAGCTCGGTATTTGAATGAGTTGAACATGAGTTAGGCTCGGTAACTAAATATCCACCGTGATGATTTTTTATTTGAAAGATTTTTAATGAGTTGGATATTTAAATTAATGTATGTCCATATTACCATGTTAGGTTGGCTGAAATTGTTAGTCGATTTTTGACTAATTACCTATGTTTTACTTGTATGCTAGATAATTAATTATGGCTTCATTTTTGCAATCCCCTTGTTATGTGTATGTGTTAATGTGTAGCATGTGCTCACGACCAGACTTAGTTTAGTCTGACTAATTGCCCTAGCTCACGTGACTTAGATTAGCCCAACTCATCTTGAATGATGTGGCTCATGAGCTGCTCATGAGTAGCTCAAACTTTTTACCAAGCCAAGCTGGTTTTCAACTCATTAGCTTAATGAGTCGAGCTGAGCTACTTTTGGAACAAGCTTGCACGAACCGAACCTACTCGAGCCAACTCAACAGCTAGTCCTACAGCCCACCCATCTCACCCTCCGCGCTAGAGGTGGGAGTTGGGTCGTGCTATGCTTGCCCAGGATGGCCACCTAACCCTGTTGTGCTATGCCGATACGACTTGCCTTCGACGAGGCTTGAGCACGGCCTAAGGCACACTGTGCTGCTGTCATGCTGTACTGATTCAGACCTTGTCCTATTGGGCGTGTGGAATCGTGGACGCCACTATCATCGGTCTGTCGCCATGGACAGTGCCAAGGACGAGGAGTGATCTTCGACAACCAACGAGGATCTGGTACATACAATTATTTGGAGAAAAGTACTAAATTTTATTTATTCATTGGTAGAGATAAATAATTACTGACTGGTTAAAAATCTTACGAGTATAGCAACAACATACATACATATTAACTATTCTCTAATGTTTAGATCGTTCGTACGTTCCAAGTCAGCAGAGATGAAGCTGTTGAGGAACGGGTAGGCTACGCTAGCACAATTTTAAGAAAAAAATCTACCGCGATCACCCAGGACATCATGCGAGTAAGAGATCATGGATCGTTACCTGTAACAACCCAAAATTTAATTACTAGTCATATTGTGCATGGCATGCACATATCATTCATATTAGAGGCATGATTAAAATTTAATTAAGATTTTATATATGCTAGCATCATTTTAGTAAAATGAGTATAAATTTTTAATGTTCATGACACCCCTAAAAACTGCTATTTATTTATTTAAACCATACTTCACTCACCATAGCCAATGACAAGTGGACCCAAATGTAAGTGAGAGAAGCAAAATTCTTCACACCTAATCCACCTTTTCCTATCTTACCTACTCCTTACCCCCCCCCCTTCATACCTCTCTATGACATGTGGGACCAAGCCCCACATGTAAATGATGGAAGGGGCAGCCCTATAAAAGCTTTTTCCCCACCTTGGAGTCTTCTCCAAGCCCTCATTTGCTCCCTCCACTCTAAAAATTCTGCTCAAGGGAGGAGAGCAAGAACACTCCATCCTTCCCTCATTCATCCCCCAAAAGTCCCCATAAAAATATAGATTGAGTTTGTGCATGTTACACCATGTCAAAGCCAAGATTAAGAGCTTCATTTCCATCCAAATGGATTCTTGATGCACCAAGTATTGGGTGAGTTCTAATCCATTCTTCATCCATCCATTTTTCTGAAATTTTGGTAGCATGGAGCTCATTCTATTCTTCTCCATGAAAATCATCTCCAAGTAGAGGATCGGATCGTGCATGTCGTGTTGTTAGCTTAAGGAGGACAAGGAGAAGCCATTGCAAGCATTAGGAGGAGAAGGTGTCATCTCCAAGAGCTAGGAGGAAGAGTTGATACCGGGAGAACCAACGAAGATCACCACCCCGACGCTATTCTTCATTCCTTCGACGAACGAACCTCCCACCAAGTACAAGAACACCCTAGCAATGGTAAGCTTCCACCCTAGGTCATCTTTTTGAAGTATAGGAGCACAATGCACCCATACCTAGTTTCGGAAAGAACAGCTAATCCGGAATATCTGGACATTCATCAGGATACTTCGGGGTTTCATCCGGACCCCAGTTCGGACATTCCGAATATATCAGGCGAAACCGGAAACTGGATTAGGAGTTGATGAAATGCTTCTCATATGCATGCTAGGATTAGGAGTAAAATCATGATGCATTTCATGCATGATTGCGCATGTTATCGTGTTGTTTCTTGTTTGGTTCTTAATTAGTGTTCTTTTGGAATTGGATTTTCTCGTTAGTTGTTGACGCTTCGGAAGCTACTCCCGTGTATGACTACGCGTACGAGATCAAGAACGAGCAACAAGGCACTACTTTACTACATGAACATGATTGCTCCTACTAGTTGCAATTACGCTTTGAAGTTATTTTACAAATTGCAAGCCTACTTTCAATTATATCTATGTTGGGGTAGAGTGCTTAGTTATTACCTCGTTGACATGTTATCCTCTTACCATGTTCCTTTCGTATACCATTGTCGCCCTAGGTGGTTGGTTTATTATTATGTATGGGTTCGTACGATTTGCTTAGCCATGCTTAGAACATCGTTAGGAACCGCGATAGATGGACTTAGTTCATCGGTCACAAAGATCAAATTAATTATGATGATGATGGATCAAATGTGGCTATTGTGTAGAAATGTTGGTTAAGGACCTTAAGGATTGAATCCTGGTAACGTCTCTTTGAGTAACTATTGTGCGAACCACACGCCGTTTATGGGACCGGCTTAACCAAGTACTTGTGTATGGCTAGGGTACTTAAACCACGTGCACTCGGAATTCCTTGAGCTTTGGAGAGTGTCAAGGAATGTCCACGGGAATTCTTCGAACTTGGTGGAGTGTCGAGGAACGCCCTCAGTATCCCTCGAACTTTGTGGAGTTGGGGATGTCTAACAACGGGTGTACTCCTTGATCCACATACACAGAGCACTGAGCACGCGGGATCAAGGGTCACAGTCACCCGGGTGGTTTAAATACACTACCAGGCATACTGGAAAATGGTTTCGTCACGTTTACCTCAGCCGGCACATCAAAGGAAATGTGCTCATAACTTGGCTTACGAGTGCGGCGTGTCGTGTGGGTAAAGTCGTACCTCTGCAGAGTTTAAACTATTCGAATAGCTGCGTCCATGGTCAAGGACGATCACTTAAGTTGTCAATCACTGGGCGAGTATAAAGGACTGGGTAAGATGGATGGTGTGGGAAAAGTCTCATGAGTATTGAAGTACTCATGAGGAGAACTTCGCGAGTATTGGAGTACTCGTGGAAGGAGACTCACGGGTATTGGAGTATCCGCGGGTGTGATGAGCGCGAGCGTCGGACTCTTGTCTCGGAAATGCTTGGAGGCATGAAAAGGATATGGAATGATTATGATTACTTTATGAATTAAGATTTAGCAAATGTTTACCAAACAGCTGATTTCAATCTATAAGTGGCTATGATTTTTCTCAAATATGGCTTTATGCTGAAATTACCTATTGCCTTCCTTGGTGAATCAACCCCATGTACGTAGGGTTCAATGCATAATCTATCCTATTGTGCGAGTGCACATTTTGTACCCAACCAGATTGTCCATTGCTGCAGGTGAGGTTGAGACGTCGCCCGTGGATCCTTACCGGGCCAACGCCTCCGATGATAATGATTAGAGGGTCGTTCTTAACCCCAGCCGGATGCCTGAGGGTTGGGGCATACTACGCTGGATAACACTTTTGCCGTTTATGTTTATTTTCGCTGCCTGTTAATGTAAAACTCTATGTGTATGTCGTTGTGAACTACGGTATCACTTTTGGCATGTAATATAAATGTTTAAATTCCCGTTGTTGTGTGAGATATGATCCAAACAGTTATGCATTGTCGCGCGTGTTGGTGAACTTTCCTGGGACCAACACGGGCATACATGCGGGCCGCTCGAGATTCCCTTGATTTACTTGGGCTGTGTGACAGCACTGAGTGAATTAATGGAGTCCTGGGGACAGGTCCCCACTGGCTTGGTATCAGAGCTCAACACGAACTGCAGGTTAGGACGTACCGGCTACCACCAGTTAGGACTTACTTTTGGGTCAAAATTATTTTCCTACCAAGTGATTTCAAAACTACTACTGTTGTGCATTCTTTTATTCCTTACCCATCTTAGTCCTACACCTTACCCATGTACTCATTTTATTTGACGAAGTGAGTTTTCTAACCCATCTTTTCTTTTTCAAATGATAGATGAATCACGGACCTTTGGTCATGGTTACTCGCGCTGAGGATGTGGACGGTTTCCCTTCCCTCCTTAGGGACATGCTCTGGAGGGCCAGCTTCACCTATGCACCCGAGTACGCGGTGTATGGGCGGGCTTTGGGACCAGGACTGGAGACCTACACTACGACGGTCCACATCATCGCCCGAATGATGCCGGGGAGCATTCCCCATCACTTCCAAGCACAAGGGACATCCATTAGGATGGCAATCCAAGAGGTGGCATACGTTGCCATGTGCCATCTTCGTCATGATCTGCGGTAGCTACTTGAGCCTCCGTTTCTTTACTTCCCACAGCGAGGACCAGCGGGTACCTACAACTACATCGTGGAAGTCGAACTGGGAGAAGACCGATCTGTCCGCCAGTTGGCGAACTTGGTCAGTACCTTGGACCAGGCTCATCGTTGTGTGGTTCACGAGTTATGGGAGACTCGTGCCCGTCTTCGAGTCGCCCAGGGGCATCTTCATCATTTTTTGCAGGCTGGTCTCGTGCCACGAAATGTGGTATACGGGCCCAATTCTACTTCGCCCCACAATGCAGCCCCAGGCCCCTTCCAATTTCCAAGAGTGACGGGGGTGGAGGCCCCACACTTCAACCCCAGCCGTGCACGCATCAACTCGGCTAATGCAATGTGTCTCCGTGTGCAAGGGCTATCGGGAGAACCTACATCCTACTTGGGATCCCCTCAACGTCTCGCTAGCTCCTTGGATCCTGAAGATACGGGATCGCCGGAATACCATCTCTTGGATGTGTTTCCTCCGGGCTTCCTTAGAGACATTTGAGTTGTCTCGATCGTGCTTATCGTGACCCCTATGTAGGGATAAACTATCTTAATTCATGTAGAAGACTATGTTATGTAATTTCGACTATGTACTCATGTCCTTGTGTTGGAACCTTATTATCGTACCGTTGATGTTAATGGAGTTTATGAACTTCCGTGTCCCAATGCTGGTGGTTGTGATGTATGTTTTCTTGCTGCATAAGGGTGGATTGCTATGCTTGTACCTTGCGGTATAGAATCTCAATTTTCGCACTCTTGTGGCTCTCTTGCTCAATGTTGTTGACTCTAGTTTGGCAACAGAATGGCAGGGGCTACAACTCAATCGCAAACTCAACGCGAGGGGAGACCGAATTCCGCTGGCTCCCAAGCCGCTGAGGGGTTGACTCAGGGGGTTGTTCACGTCCTCCCAGAGTCTTCTCGAAGGCAGACTCGCATTCCCTCCCAGCAGAGAGGGAACTTCCACCGCCTCCGACCATGGCTCAGGTTTTTGCCATGATCGAGCAGAATAGGCAGGATCAGACCCTGATTCTGCAGCAAATTGCTCGCAACACCGTCGTTTCCCCGGGCCCTTTTTGAGGTGCCGGCGGGGGAGGACATCACGTCGCGGGTGGGCTCGACGAGTTTCTTCGCACGCAACCGCAGACATTCTCCCGAGCTGAGGACCCACTCGAGGCAGATGATTGGCTTCGGGCCATTGAGTGCAAGCTTGCAATCGCTCAATGTCCGGACCACGAGAAGGTTTTGTACGCCTCACATCAGCTTGATGGAGCAGCGAGTGCATGGTGGGACAGCTTCCTCGCCATGCAGCCCGCCGACCATGTTGTCACGTGGGCAGAGTTTCGCGCGGCCTTCCGCAAACCTCATGTTCCCACAGGGGTAATTGCCATTAAGAAGCGGGATTTCCTTGCCCTTAAGCAACATGGCAACTCTGTTCTGGAGTACCTTCACGAGTTCAACTACTTGGCTCGATATGCTCCGGACGACGTCTCCACCAGCGAGCGCAAGCAAGAGCGCTTCATGGAGGGGCTTTCCGAGGAGTTGCAGCTGGAGCTTGCTGCCCTAGACTTCCGCAATTTCCAGCACTTGGTCAACAAGGCCATAGTGGTGGAGGAGAAGCGAGGAAAGCTGGAAGAGTGGCGCAAGCGCAAGCGAGCATCTTAGCTTCTGGCTAGCAGCGGTTCGCAGCAACAGCGTGCCACTCGCCCCCAACATTCAAATTATCAAGCTCCGACACCCCCAAGACCTCCGGTACATGTTGCGCATCCACCGCAGCATGATTTTCCGCCAAGTGCTGGTGGGCATCGGCAAGGAGGTAACACTCAAGGTCACCCAGTTTTGGTGTGCTACCAGTGCAAGAAGCCGGGGCACTTTGCGCGCCAATGTCCGCAAAGGAACCCAGCGACACCGGGAGTTCAAGCCCCGAATGCCGCCGGAGCCGCACCACCACCGCGGCCAGCTCCACCAAGAGCCGCACCGGCACAACCCCGCGATCGCATTAACCACGTCACCGCCGAAGAAGCTCTGGATGCACCGAATGTGGTGTTGGGTACGCTTTTTATTAACTCCTACCCAGCTACTGCATTATTTGATTCCGGAGCATCGCACTCATTCATCAAAGAGGGGTTTGCTACTCATAATGGGTTTTCTATCCAACCATTGCATCCGCCTCTTGTCATTAGAGCGCCAGGATCGGAGTTGAGAACCGATCAAATTTGTCGGGGAATTAACATTGAAATCAATGGGGTAGAATTTCTAACTGACTTGATCATGATCAAGACGGAGGGAATTGAAGTCATTATTGGGATGGATTGGTTGTCTAAGCATCAAGGATGCATCAACTGTGCTCACATATCCATCTCCCTCACTAGTGCAAGCGGAGAGCAAGTCGTCTCTGCGTCTAGTTCTGATTCTACTCATCTCTATGCCTTGAGGGATGAGCCATTTCTCGAAATAAGCGATGTACCAGTGGTATGTGACTATCCTGACATCTTTCCAGAAGAACTACCGGGGATGCCGCCAGACCGGGAATTTGAATTTGTTATTGAATTACTGCCTGGGACGGCTCCGATATCTAAACGTCCGTACCGGATGCCTCCGAATGAGTTGATTGAATTGAAGAAACAACTCGCGGAGCAGCAAGAGAAGGGCTTCATTCGACCGAGCTCCTCACCCTGGGGATGCCCGGTACTATTTGTGAAGAAGAAGGACAACAGTTTGCGGATGTGCATTGATTACCGTCCGTTGAATGAAGTAACGGTCAAGAATAAGTATCCACTTCCACAGATGATGATTTGTTCGACCAAATGACCGGAGCCCGGATATTCTCCAAAATTGATTTGAGGTCTGGTTATCATCAGATTAAAATTAGAGCGGGAGACATTCTGAAAACGGCATTTTCTACTCGTTATGGCCTATACGAGTATACAGTCATGTCTTTTGGCTTGACCAATGCACCAACCTACTTCATGAGCCTTATGAATTTGGTTTTCATGGAGTATCTTGACAAGTTTGTTGTCATCTTTATCGATGATATTCTCGTTTACTCCAAGTCTGAAGAGGACCATGAAGTACACCTTCGGACCGTCCTGGAAAAACTGCGAGAACACCGACTTTATGCAAAATTAAGCAAATGTGAATTTTGGCTAACGAAGGTTACTTTCTTAGGCCATGTGCTATCAAAAGGTGGTGTTGCAGTTGATCCAAGCAAAGTGCAATCAGTACTTACTTGGGGACAGCCCAAGACTGTCACAGAAATTCAGAGTTTTCTCGGACTTGCGGCTTACTACTGTCGGTTCGTGGAGAACTTCTCCAAGATTGCAAAGCCACTGACCGAACTTTTGAAGAAGGAAAAGAAGTTTTTATGGTCAGCAGAGTGTGAAGTGAGCTTCCAATTGCTGAAGGTTCGCTTAACTACTGCACCAGTCTTAGTACTACCGGATATTCACAGAGACTTCGACATATATTGTGATGCGTCACGCCTCGGACTCGGTTGTGTGCTTATGCAAGGAGGCCGAGTGGTGGCATATGCATCAAGGCAATTGAGGCCACATGAGATGAATTATCCAACCCATGATTTAGAGCTAGCAGCGGTGGTGCACGCTCTAAAAATTTGGCGACATTACCTCATCAGTAATCGTTGCGAAATTTACACTGATCACAAGAGCCTGAAGTACATCTTCACTCAAGCCGATCTAAATTTGAGGCAAACAAGGAGGCTCGAATTGATCAAAGACTATGACATGGGACTCCATTATCATCCCGGAAAAGCCAATGTCGTTGCCGATGCTTTGAGTCGAAAATCACAATGCAATTGCATTTCGGCAGAGCTGGCATCGAAAGCGATGTGCGCTGAATTCCGAAGACTCGGATTAGAAATAGTGAATCAGGGATTCCTTGTTGTCCTCGAGATCAAATCTGACCTCTTGGACCAGATTAAAGAAGCTCAAAAGAAGGACAAAGGCATGGAACTGATTCGAGCCAATATCGCACAAGGAAAAGCTAATTGCTTCACTGAAGACCCCCAAGGTGTCTTATGGTTTTGCACCCGTTTGGTAGTGCCAAATTGCAAGGAGTTGAAGCAATCCATTCTCAATGAAGCTCATAACTCTTCATTCTCTATTCATCCTGGGAGCACAAAAATTGTGACACTACGGAATGCCGAGACCATATATAATGTGAATGCTGAGGTCAAAAACATTATGGAATGTGGAAATTAAGGTTAAAACCATACGGTATGGAGGTTAATAGCGTTTCCGGGAGTTTGGGCCTTTCCGAGGAGTTTTGGGCCTAAGGGAAAGGACCGTGGGGCTTTGGTGGGAAGGAGTTTGAGTCCATTTAGGAGTAGGAGACCTGGTTGGGGGGCTTCCCCTACCCCTATGTGCGCCCCCACCCCTGCCCTTGCCCCCCTCTTTGCCCTAGCCGCCCCACACCTTCCACCTCCTAGCCGCCACCCACATGCAATCTACGACCCGTTATTCAATACAACACACTTGCCTCAACCGCGGGCGACGAATTGGCGGGAAGTAGAGGGCACTCCCGGTGTCACACCACCTGCACATAGGCATCACACACTCTCAATAATGCCCACAAAACAGAACACAAATCCCCAACTCACCCGACATTGCCCACTACTCGCAAAACCTAAAAACAGAGGTTCTGTCCCGGCAGGACAGCAGCCTTGCAAAGGCCATAACTTGAGTTCTGGGACTCCAAATCGATTAAATGAGTACACCGTCGCGAAGCTTAGGAAATTTCCCAACTTTTTATAGTTATAGGGAAAGACTGATTCGGACTCTAATGTTGTTTAATCTAACGTTGAACACGAACTATCTCAATCTCGTCACAGATTTGACAGCGCTTGGTAAAACAGCCATAACTTCCAAACGGCTAGGCGGAATTTCAATTTATTTATATGCACTGAAAGATAATGAAATTATCTACAACTTCCTAGAAGTCCGTACGGCCATATTCCAAATTTAAATTGGCGAAAACGCGAACCCTAGCTCGACTGCTCAATCTGCCCGAAAACAGAAACGTGGCAACATCTAGATCTAACCCAAATTACTCAAATCCAGCGCCTCCAATTGATCTAAAAACTTGATAAACTCCCTAATAACAGTACCTAGCTCATCCCCGAGGAGCCCCATGATCATACCTTTGCCCGACGCACGAAAACTCCAATCGATCACCTCGCTCCTCGCTCCTCGCTCCTCGGATGGATCCATGAGGATGCAGGGGTGGGGAGGTCACCCTAGGGCAGCAAGGGGGTGGAGGAGAGGTGGTGTGCAATGGGGAGCAATGTGGGCGCCATGGGGGCAAGAGATGGGGCGGCTAGGAGGTGGAGGGAGGAGGAAGGGTGGCGGCTAGGGTTAGGGGCGCATGGGGCAGGGGTGGACGCCCCAAGGGCTAGTGGGGAGCCCTTTTACCAGCCCCCACACCCAATCCTAGTCCGTTACGGAGACCTACTCCATCCCACCAAAGCCCACCAAGGCCCAAACTCCCCCGGGAAGGCCCAAAACCCCGGAAACGGCCCGGAAAAGCTATTAACCTCCATATCCTATAGTTTTAACCTTAATTCCACATCTCATAATGTTATTAACCTTATCATGCACGTTAAATAAGGTTACGACACTCCGTGGCGACAAAACACTTCAACCGGCCCAAAAACGCGAGAAAACCCTAAGCCGAAAGGTTTTATTCTCTAGTTTCACCTTCTATAACGTCACACCAAACCATAGTGTCACATTCTTTCCCCCTTCAACAGGATTCGACCTCGAATCCGAAGGACGCCAAAAACAACAACAAAGTCCCCGAGGGACAAAAGACTTCCTTACAACATAAAACATTCACACAAAGACTCAAACCGGAACAAACGACAAACGAGTTCTCAAAACCAACCCTTGGCGAGGAAATGTTGATTTAGCTCAACAAAGTGCAACCTCGCACGGTTCCTCCTTCACCCCAATTGCCAAAAAGACCACGAAAGAACACGGTCTCACACTCCTCATTCGATACATTCCTTGGCACTAAAGTGCCTGATCCCTTTAGCAATGCTACTTTCCAGAAGAACACGGCTTCAACCGCTAGAACCCTCTTCAGCTCCCACGCACAAAAGTGTTTTCTCACATCAACCCCTCTACTATGGTTCGCCGTAAGCAAGATGACGCAAGCCAAGAGAGACACTACACTCCAAGACAACCCACTGTTTGAACAAACGGGTTTTAAAACCATGCAAAAGATTCATCTTTTACAAAAGACCAATTCCCACTAACAACAAAAAGGGAAAGCTTTCTTTAAAACCAAAGTTCTTCAAACCCACAAGAACAGTAACAACCGAACAAATGCTACCGTGGACTCAACTCGCTCAAAGGTCAGCGATAAAAGATCCAATACACTTCGAAAAGGAAACGCAATTACTAGCAACCACCAAGTGGTCCACTAGTACTTAATCAACCCTATCGGGGAACACATCAACGGCACAAATCTCCAAGAAGGTTTGAATTGAGTCAAACTCAATCTTCCTTTACTCCTCACCTTTAAACCATTTACGATCCACTCCTAACAACACCAAATGCTTAGGTCGACAACAACCCAAGAGCATTCAGTTTAACTTTCTAAACCAAGATGCAAATGAAACGCAAATTTCCTTCATCACAACCAACATACCAGAAATTCTTCATTCTTTCTTTTCATACTAGAAAGAAATGGACATCTCGATTCATAACATGAATGCAAACTTTTCAAGAGCACTCCGGATTAGTCATATATCCTTATATGACTTTCTCACCGACCTGGCTCGTCGAGTCCTTTATGATTATTTATGCATAATCCATGTCTCATTTTCCTTTTTCCACCCTCCATACATCATGTAACAACAGTACCGAATAGTCATTCGCCAAATGACTTCTTCCTCGGTATCAAATAATGGAAACACAATTAACATTGAAGGTTGCGGAAATTCATAGAGGCTATGACGGCAGCATAATCGACAATAACACACCACGTCGTAAAAGAACCCACATCAATTGAAAACTGAACTTGCAAATCATTGCATTTCATTCAAAACCAACAGTTTGGAAGAGAACATCAAAATTTCAAGTCGAGCATCTGCTCCCACAACCATCACAAATTTTATCAAGAAGAGGGAAACTCATTTCCAAAAGGGCAACACCTCACTAACAAAATCACTTTGTAAAACATTCATAAAATCCACCTTTTTGAAGCACTCGCAAACATCACACACGTTTTCAAAATAACTCCAACTCTAGCCAAAAAGAGTTACAAATTAAATCTCAAGAGTTTCCAATACAACCCACTGTATCTATCTGTTTCCCTTAAACTTTATTCCAAAGATAATTCGGTCTAACGCGAAAGGGCGCGATCCACTCAAACTTTTGGATGTAAACTCAACTGACAACACGAACTAAACAAATTCGCCAAAACCAAAGGTCGACACCAAACACTACGAGTTTTTGGGGAAACTCTGAAACTCAACATAAGAAGCACCTCAACCGAAAGCATTCAACCAAGATGGCAACCAACCAAACCAGTCCAGAAGGTTTTAAACACAAGCTCAACATGAAACCCTATTCTTATCTTTTTTTAAACATTCAAATTACACCTTTCTACTCATCGAGAAACCTCTCAGATTGCAACAAGAGCTTATAAAAACAAATTCTTTCTTTCATTATCTTCCCCCAATTAATAAAGTTTATGATGCTTACGAAAAGACATCCCACAAGGCTAAGTCAACAAGATCCCCACTGACCAACATAACAAATAACATCATATTCTAGGTTTGAAACAAGTGCTCCAACAAAACTTTCAGCGTGACCAACCAATAACTTTCATATCACCTATATGTAAACGTCTCGATAATCGAAACTTATTCAGTTAACAAACGACTTCAACATATTCTTAAGCAGGATCAACGTATCAGTTATATACCAACCATATATCAAAATCTTGACAATTGAAACTTGTTCAATCTATAAAATGATTTCATCAATTAAGTAATATCTCTACAAGATAAAACTCGCAACTAGGATTCTAAGATATGCAACCATTAAGATTAAAAGCTTGCATCATGATTATTATCCATTGTTCATCCCATCACAACATGTACTTGACAAAATACCAAAATTTTACACCTTTTTCTTCTATTGGATCAATAGTTTCCAACAATTAACCATACTACCAGAGCATCAATATCAATTCTTTGCATAATCATTAATCAACAACATTGCTTGAAGTTACCCTATACATTGGTTATAACAAAACTTCCACCACACAACATACTCCAACTATTAAATGGGATTTAATGAATTAGATTAGCACAATGTTCTTAACAACATCATTAACAAATAATCCTATGTCTTCTCAATTGATATCAAAACTAGCATTGAAGGGACACAACTGCATACTTCCAAATATACTAGTAGTTTGCAACAACGTAAATAGCAAATCTAATCAACTTCCAAATTAAAGTCACTAGTCAACATGATTAAATTCCCCTACTACTCCATTAAATTAGAACATCTTTAAACAATCAGAAAAATTTCTTTAACGGTAACAACAGTCTACATCATCTCAATGTTTTAACTATGCATCCGAGTTTAAAACTTTTAAACATGATCGGGGGTCATAAGCACTTTTATAACAAAGCAACAGATTCCAAGCATGTGCATTAACGCATTCAATCATTCTCGCTAAGAGTAAACTACAACACTAGTAGTCTATTTATTCACAAGCTAGAGATATTAATCACATTGAATTGATTCGACTCAAAATTTAACTTAGCAACGCATCAATCCATAAACCACATTGTTACCTACTACATAACATGCTTAAACATCAATTCTTACTGGGGACAAACGATTTCAGTCAAAAGACTACTTACTTTGTTTGCAACATTTTAGTTTTAAAACTCATCCCAAATTCATAAGGAAACTTGACTCTCAAAATTGCAACGAGACAAACCCGAACTTGGTCATGCAAAGGAATTCTCCAAAACACTTTAAATCCCAAAGACTTCCATAGAGGAAACTGGTTGGAAGACAACTTTTCTCGAAAGGGAACCAAGTGCTCCATTAACCTTTTCAAATAAAACCTTAACACCAAACCCCTAACTTTCACAACTCAAGAGGGGCTTTCAAAGATGATTTCTCAAACCAGTAAAATGACGAAATCAAACACCACTTACTACTACGAAGCCACAGAACTTCAGCCCTGACAGCCAGGTCTGGCACAACTCCGAACAAAACTCCTTTAGCCTTGGAGACAGACAACCACAGGAATAAATCGAATGCTTAGCGTATTGGAATGGGTAGTGGGTTGTAGTTGCTAGATTGGTTGAGATTAAACTTTGAAAATATGATATGTTCACATGCCATGCCTTAATGATTGCCAATGATATGATGGATATGCTTATTATGTTATGATTCCATGTGTTAATGTACAAGTTATTTATGATGTTGGCATGTTTGCATACATGGCATGATTGTAACACCCTACAAATCTAAACTGTCGTACAAGAAAAATTCGACAGCATCTCTCCTAAAATTAGGACAAAACGGAAGCGACAACAAGATTCATAATAACCATTATAAACAGAAATAACATAAAAGCATCAATACTAGAGATAACAAGTCTAAATCAACCAGAAAACAAACATAAACGTAAAACAGCTCCAAAGAGGACATCAACAGGTCTATGATTAATAAAATTTCAGCAAGCTAATGAATTATTAAATGCACTAGTCCATGTGATTCGTGATGACCCCGGAGGGTTGATTGTGCTACTAAGCCCACCCTTCAAGCTTACGACTCGCGAGAACTACCTGAAAACAACAAAATAACAAGGGGTGAGATTGGGTAATCTCAAAGAAGCGGAACAACTTCTAACGAATAACACAGCCACAAGTAAAACTAGCATACCAAATTCCTCATGTCCAATACCACATTATAGAGTCCACACAACCTCAGTAAAATGCATTTGATTGTGCACATGCTTATGCCATGATCCTCCTCACCGTGCCCTTTCTAGGGAACACACTGTGTTGTACCGTCTTGATCGCGCCAAGGCGTCGACAAACTTCCAATGCATGATTATGCAGTTAATGCTTCATGCATAAATACATTCATAACTTCCCACTCTGAATTCACATGCTTGCATACCATCAAATAACATGGATAGAATGCGAACATCATTGAGATAGAATATCTCCACAATTCATCTTGCAAACAACATCTTTCTTCATTCTTACTCATGATTCAAAAGCCAAACAACCACATCACAATGCAGGATAGGATATTGTAATCTCATAAACAATTAGTTAAACCATGTAGGTGTGCTGCAATTAAGGTTTATATTGAAGACGAAACAAATAGCGAGTTATAGTTTAGCAAGACCGCTACTTCCACTTGCCTTTACCAACGTGGATGACGAACCTAGTTGCGTCCAGAAGGGGCACCACCTGTACAAGTATTATTTCAGTACATAGCGACATCACAAATGATCACACAACTCGAACACACGCTTCCTAATCCCCGTTCCCTTCTTAAGCGCCAAAAACCCCAATCTGCCCGGGTCAAACAGCAGCACCCTCTCTTCACAATTTCGTATCTTTTTGTATACAGATCATAAAAATACAAAAAAATTACAGTAGCTAGATATTGACGAGATCTACAACTTTCATGAAGATCACAAATTTCAATTCCACAGTTAAAAATGCCTAAACAAACGTCCAACACAGTGGACAAAATCTGTTTCCAGATTCTGTCCGTCATCTTGAAACAGCGATAACTCTCAGACCGACGCGCCAAAAATTCTGAAAAAATTACAGAAGCTAGATCTCGACGTTATCTACAACTTTCTAGTTATATGTTTTTGCATGAAAAATCGTCTATGCCACGTAAAACGCGAAACAACCCACGCTGCACAATCTCCCCTTCCAAAAACAGCACCACGTGAACATCTACCCTTCTCCCCCATCAAGATCCATCTAAATCACTCACCACCAGATCTAATACACTCCTAATCCCTAGGTAGAACAGGGGTAAAAGATTGAGAATTTTACCTTGAGTTCTCCCTTGAGAACCCACGAAAAACGCGCGACGATTCCCGAAACGGAAATCTTCTCGTCCTCCACGCCTCCACGGATCCTCTTCTCGCTTGCTCCTTCGCGTTTCGCGGTGGATCTTGAGCCACCACGCAAGGGGAGGAAGAGGAGGGGTGGTGTGGCTGCTAGGGGAGGAAGGGGGGCGCCCTAGGGCTTTTGGGGGGGTGACACCCCGTTTATATGGTGGGCCGGCCCACTAGGGGAAAAGAGAGAGAGGTGGGGAGGGGATTCGCAGCCCAGGCCCAGGTTTTCCTCGGCCCACTGTTTCTAGCCCGACAACTCCAAATTTAATATTAATATGCCGGATAAACTTCAATTATTTCATCCCCCGACAAATCCTTCATTCCTCTCCCGAAACAAAACCAGGAAAAGGAACCCTAGAATCGCTCTGACGCTCTAAGGCATCACATTCTCCCCTCCTTAAAAGGATTCGTCCCCGAATCTACTCCTCTTTGCTACGAAACCTTAAAAAAGGAAGGCAAAATGGTAATCAACACTTTACCTTCAGCATCCTCAAAGAGTGTAGGATACTTCTTCCGCATCTGGTCCTCAAGTTCCCAAGTTGCATCCCGCTCAGACTAATTGGTCCACAAATCTTTCATTGGACACTAACACGAACTATTCCCCTATTGAATAAAGGACACCTATTAGGTGAATCTGGTATCGATCTGGAATCTCAACTCCCACTTCTCTCTTCAACCCGATCGCGAAACTCCGCATTCCAATCTCAACTCCTCTACCACGATTCGTCGCATTAGGACGACGCGAACCATGTGAGATACAACGCTCTAGGTAAGTCTCTAAATCAACCCAAACACAAACTCCTATCTCCTACAAGTGATTGATCTTTTACAAAAAGAACCAATATCCACCCTTACCAACGACAGAGATAGCCTACTTTACAACCAGGGTCCGTAGAATCGTGAAACAATAACAACCGCACAGAATCACTACGGTTGACACAAACTCGCTCGAACCCAGCGACAAAAGTTCCAAAAATTAATGTAATTACCTGCAACTTCCAAGTTGTCCACTACTAAATTAAGCAACCCCACCGAGGAACACATCAATGAAAACAATTCTCCAAAAAAGGTTTGAATTGAGTCATACACAACCTTCCTTTACTCTTCACTTTTAAACTACTTACGATCGACCCACACTAGTTTTCCCTTGTAAGAAGGTTTCGCCTTCACATTCTTCCACCCAAGGACCAGGGCAAGGAGTACAATCCTTGAATATACTCAACCATAACATAAACATTCATTTTCTTACCCCCAAGCTTGAACGTAAAAGAAATCTTAATTCTCACTAACACAACGAACGACAATCACCATCTTTAAACCAAAGGGCTGAAATTCACATACACGGGAACTCAACTTGGAAGAGGAACTCCATAGAACCAAAAACACCAAAACAATTTTCTTCGGGGAGAAGCTCTATTCAAAAGAGAAACACCGCGAAAGTCTTCTGCAAATGCATTTCACTTTTACCAAAACAAATCATCTCACTTTTATCCAAGGCCAAGCCATTCAGAAAAAAAGAAACCGATCAAGGAATTAAATGCTTCCACACAACCACCATCTCTTTTTCCTTAAAAAGGAACCAAACTCACTTCCCAACAGAAAAATTGTTTCAACCACGAATATCATTCATGTCACAACCAGAAGAATCGTCTCTTAAACAAAAAATGTCAAACACCTCACACCACAACACAACTCTAGCCCAAAATAGAAATACAAATATTTCCAGATCATGAAGTTCCAAATCTTACATTGGATTAGTGTAACACCCCAAAATTTTGCTTTCCTTAAATTCATGTGTGGTTTGGCACTTTGGTGAATTTTTGGAATTTTCTGGAATTTATTTGGATTTATTTGGAATTTATTTGAATTTATTCCATTTTGAAATAATTAAAGAATTTAATTTTGCAAATAAATTTTTGTTGGAAATATTTTATTTGAGTCCAAAATGATCCAAAGTATTTTCAGAATTTTTCGGAATTTTTCGAGTCTTTTGCTATTTTTAATGAATTAAATGAATTATCGGGAATTATTTTAAATATTAATTATTTGGAAAAGGACCGGCCAAGTCGATTCTTGTTCATCCGATCGAGCCCGAGTCGACTCGAGTTCGAGTCCGACCGAAACCACGTGGTCGAGCCAAACCCGCTTGCCGAAACTCCTAGCCCGCGCGACCGTTGGATCAAGATCCAACGGTTGTGATTGGCGCCACGTCACCCCGAGCCGAGACCGAAGTCGAACCCGTGATGCGTTCCGTGCGATCGTGGCCGTCTGGTCGCCGCTGCGGACGGCTAGGATTGAGCGCGTCGCCTCGCCGTGTCGGCCGGACTCCGCGCCCGTCTGCGGCCTCGCCATGGAAACCGAGCGAATCTCGGCGCCTGTGCCGGTATTTAAGGCGTGGAGTGCGTGCGAGGATCGCCGTCACCGTGCGCACCTTTTGCTCTAGTCGCCGCCACTCGAAGAGCTCCTCCGTGCTCGCGATTCCTCGCCGGAGTTGATTAGGGTTGTTTAGGGTTTTGGCATCGTTCCGCCGCCGTCCACCGTTCTCCGTCGCGTTTGTGGCGGATCCGAGACCGCAAGGACGCAGGCGCGTCTGGGAGTGGCATTCACTTCGGCCGGATTTGCCCTGTGGCGCCGTCCGTGTGTCGTCGTCTTCAAGTCCGGCCAGACCTCGACAACCAGCCGCCGCAACCCCACGAAGATCGCCCGTCCGATCTTCATCCGACGATCACGGTGAGTCCACGTTTCCTTGAAACGGTAGAAAACAGATTGGATCTCGACCGTGAGATCAAGATCCAACGGTCCAGGTTAGCCACGTGCGCCTCTAACCTGTAGAACCCAGGATAGATCTCAACCGTTGGATCAAAATCCAGCGGCCCTCGCTCGTCCACGCCATCGCGGCGAAATCCACGTTGCGGTGGATTGGATCCAACCTCAACCGCTCGATCCGAATCGAGCGGCTCGGATCGTGCCACGTGAGTCAGGCCACCGCGACGCGACTCCATCGACGGGTGGGACCCGCATGTCGGCCGCCGGTCCGGTGGACGAGATCCACCGTGGACCCGAACCGAGTCCGTGGACGGCCGACGCCAAGGCCAATCGAGAGGCTGCCACGTGTCCATGCCGACGCAATAATTAATTTCGAAAAAGAAAATGATTTATTAATTCGAAATATTGATTCAAATTTAGATTCAAACTTCAAACGCTTATAACTTTTATGCGTTTCAACTCCGATTGGAGCGATTCAAATTTCTAAATTTGTATAAAATTGAGATCTACCTAAATATAAATTTTATTTAATTTTTGGACTAAAGTTTTTCTCTGCAAAATTATTTAATTGATTATTTAAACTTTAAATAATCATAGCTTTTGCGTTTTAACTCCAAAATTGACGATTCCAGTTTCTAAAAATCCAGAAAATTATGTTCTCTCTGTTTATGGATTTTATTTGGAGTTTTGGGATGTTTTTGCCTAGTGTTTATTTGTGTATTTGCTATTTGCACGCTTTACGAGTAGACGTTGAAGTGCCGGAAGGATTCGAAGGAGAAGTGTTGACTCAGGATCCAACTCAAGACCAAGAGCAAGTGCTTTTTGAAGGCAAGTTGTGCTTTGACCATGTTGATCCTATTTCGAAATCTATTTTGATTTAAACTATTGCATGCTAGTTCAATTAGAAAGATACTTTGTTTAAACATGGGGGTTAGATAAATACCAATTTGTTATATGACACCTTGATTATCTAAGTATGTGCCATGATCCCTTGTCACCCTAGTTGTGGTTTACTAGTTGGACATTATTAAATTGCCAACATGGGTTTAGATCGTTGTAGTATACTGCTTAGACCTGCTACGTGCTCATGACATGATTTTGGATAATCAAATGCTAATATTGACTTAATGATATATTGAACCTGTTTTGGAAAAGTATCATGTGATGTTGATGGCACGTGGTGCATGGTAATCAAGCGGGGTTTGATAAACGCTGATCGGGGCATGTGGCAAGAGTAATCAGGTGGGCGGTGTGGCATTGGGAGTGTTGATTTGGTTTTTCGGGTAGTCTTGCCCTGGTCACTCTAAGGACTTAACCTTGCAAGCCTTTGAACTGGGTCATACTTGCAACCACATGGCTGGAATGGGACGGCCCTAGTTGACTAAGTTGCTAAGGACTCACTTGTGGAGCCTCAGGGTGTCAGTTACACCGTTTGTGTGATTGTACGGGGGAGCGTATCGTGGCTGTGGCCAGGTACCCATCTAACGGTGTGTTGGTCCCATACTTCGCCTTAGCTAAGGGAAGGGATGGTGTAGAGCACGAACCGGAGAGGACCACCTGTGTTGTTTGAGGCTTCCGAAAGGCTTTGTTATGATCGCTCATTCGCATACTTTTGTATGGCGATTCACGGCTGACGTGGTGAGTGGATTGTATCTTGTGGGTAAAGTGCATAACCTCTGCAGAGTGTAGAATCTATTTGAATAGCCGAGTCCACGGTACTGGACAATGCTCGGGAATTACAGTCAAGGGTTAGATTTTCTGAAAATAACTTGGATTTGAAAGGTTGGATTGGTTTACTAATGAAGATGATGAAAATGTGGTTTAGGATGGGGAAAATGTTTGTTAAAACTTCTTGAAAAGTTATTTACGCTTTACTGATTTCTACTGCTTTCGAATCTACTTATATTACTCTTCGAATGTCAAGCATCGCAAATATACCTTGAGCTATTCCTTTGTACCAAGCCATGCATATAGTATATTAGCTTGCATTACGTGCATGACTTGCTTGAGTACCAAGTACTCACCCTTGCCTCAACACAATACCAGTTGAAGAGGAGACTACGCCAGCTTTTGGAGGAGGAACTCCAAGAGGACCCGACTACTTAGGGATGCGAGCGATCGGTTGCCTGTGGTATCTTGGATGGCGCCACTAAGTTTATTTGATTTTCCGCTGCTATTGTTTCTCTCTGAATAAGTTTAAGCCCTCACGAGGCATACATTTGTAACTTGACCATGAGGTCAAGTAACGATTTGGTTATTTAAATAAAGTACTTTGATAATATCGATTGGTATGATTGTGATATTTACCGATGTTAAGACTGTGTGCACTAGCTGCGTTCTGGACTAGTGCTGAATACACGAGAGGGTCGGATTTGCAAATTCGGGGTCCCGACAGAGGTGGTATCAGAGCCATACTTGACTGTAGGCTCAACCCTAGCTAGAATGGTCGTAGTGAGGATAAAACCTATTTTCTAAAGCTAAAAAGTTGTCAAGACAAGAAATGACATCTCGACTTATCCCCTTCTCTCTTTTCTTGTCTCTTGCTGAAATTTTCCCTTACCTTGTCACAATTTAAAAATTCCGAGTTCTTACGTAAAGCACGCTTGTGACAGATGGAGGAAGAGTTCAACTACGTTGATCTGGGAGTTGGTCACGCTGCAGAACTTTGGCACATGCTACAAACTCTCGGAGATTTTGAGAAGCCCCAATATCAAGTGGAAGTGATCAGACAAGCGGGATTGATCAAGGCTTGTGACGTGAGGATTGAGGTACCTGCTAGGAAAAAGGGCCCAGGCAATCGCCCGATACACTGACCGCCAGAGATCTACAATGCAGATGGGTATCCAAGAAGTATCACGACGAGCAATGCGGCACATTACCCGTATCTACGCGGAAGAATTTGAGAGTGCGGTGTCTGCTTACCATCCGCGCAGCGATAACCTTCTTGACCGAAGGAGATTCAGGATGAGGATGCCACGGTTACACGGTTGGCACGATTTGTCGTCGCCAGGAGGATGTACTAGATAATACAGGCAAGGAGCTACGAAGGCCCGCAAGGAGATCACGACAGAGAGAAGAACAGATGGCGGGAAGCTCAAGAGTATGTGGCACACCTTCTGCGAAGGATTGACGAGTTGGAGATGACTTTGTACGGACTGCACCCGTAACCAAGATTTCGAGCTACACGAGCCGAGATCCAGAGGAGTCGATCTCGATGAGGACATCGCTTCTTCGACTACCACAGAGGACACGATTGCCGGACATGGCAATCGTTACGGCGCCTATGCCACAGCGCCGTACCAGTGCCGTGGAGGTTTTCTCGATGAGTGAGCATAGGTTCTATAATGAGACTCCTTCGCCGAGTCGAGTCATAGAATAAAGAGTCACCCTTTAGGCGTTAGACTCCAGAGTTAGTTCGATTTGGATTTGCTTTGTTTGCTGAGTGTGCAGTATGTGTTGCAAGGCCCTTAGGCATTGTAAGCAGCCATACCAAGTTATTAATAATAAAGATGGACCTTAAAGTTACCCCTTTAAGCCCCGCATAAGTTCCATATTACTTGTCTATTCTTGTTTCCCTCTCATCTCTAAACCTAGAGCAAATCGACAGATGGTGAACACCCGTGGGAACTTTGGAAGCAATGGGAGTGGTTCTCGCCCAGCAGAAAACCCCAATGATAGAGCACCAAAGACCGCCAGATGATATGCAGAATTTTGGAGCATTTCTTGCTGCTCAGACTCGATTGATGCATGCTATGATGCAACAAATGCAGCACGTCCTTTGCCAAAGCCACGCTAATCAAGTTAATTAGGGACCACGCTTGAGAATACAAGGTCGTCGAGTTCATGAGGACTCACCCACCCACTTTCTCTGGGAATGCCAATCCTTTGGAGGCCGATGATTGGTTAAGATCAATCGAGAGGAAGCTACACATAGCTCAATGCATAGGGAATGAGAAGGTACTCTACGCTTCTCATCACCGGAAGGAACAAATTACCGAATGGTGGGAGAACTTCGTGCCACGCAGAGAACCCTCAAGATATCACTTGGGAAGAGTTCACACCGCATTCCGACAAGTATCACGTGCCTGAAGGAATCATGGACCTTAAGAAGGAGGAGTTCAGAGCAGAAGCAAGGTAATCGGCCGGTGGTCGACTACGAACAAGTTCACACACCTAGCACGCTACGCACCGAGGATGTAGCGACAGATAAATCCAGGCAGTCTCGTTTTATGAAGGGACTTAACTCGGGATTGCAAGTTGGGTTGATCACCCACACCTTTCCAGATTTCCAAGAGTTGGTGAATAAGGCGCTTATTCTTGAGGACAAAGCGCAAGGAACCGGATGAGAACAGAAGCGCAGGATGCAACAAAGAAGGATCACGTCTGTGAGCGCAGCGCTTGAGAGTTGCACCAAATCAATTCTTCGATTCCAACCACAGAATGCAACAAGGACACCATCCTCAAAGACCAAGACCTGCAATCGAACTACTGCACTTCACCCGCTAGAAACGCTACCTGTGCAATCGGAAGGAACAGTGAGGCGCTGTTACAAGCGCAACGAGCCAGGACACTTTGCCATGATTGTCCGAAGAAGACAGCGAGAGCGACCCGATTCGCTTCAATCTAGGAACCACCCAGCTAGGACGCCAAAGACCAGAGCCACACCCTGCCGTGGTGAGAGGCCGAGTCAACCATGTCACCGCAGATGCACTGCAGAATGCTACGGACGTCGTACTGGGTAAGTTACTTGTTAACTCAGTACCTGCAACAGTTTTGTTCGACTCTGGAGCTTCGCATTCGTTTGTTTCGCAAGGCTTTGCTACTAGAAACGACTTGAGAATTGCAAGACTTAAGTGCATGCTTTTGGTTCAAACCCCTGGTTCCGAACTCCGAACGGAAGTAGGATGTTCCGGGGTGAGAATACTAATAGATGGAATAGAGTTCCTGGCAAACCTTATAATTTTGGAGACCCAGACCTTAGATGTTATATTGGGAATGGATTGGTTATCCAAGCACAAGGCTGTATTGGATTGTGGACGAAGGACTATCTCAGTTGAGAGCCCGTGTGGGAAAAAAGTGGAATTTCAAGCCACTGCAATTAGAGATGGACAGTTGATGGTTAACAGTACCAAGGCAATCAGCATAGAGGATGTCCCAAAGAGTGAATGAGTACCCAGATGTTTTTCCCGAGGATCTACCTGGTATGCCGCGAGACAGGGACATAGAGTTTGTGATAGAGCTTGTACTGTACAAAGACCGATAGCAAAGAGACCCTATCGGATGTCCACCGAGGAGTTGGTAGAAATGAAGAAACAACTAGAGGAGTTAATGGAGAAAGGATTTATCAGACCGAGTTCGTCGCCGTGGGGAGCACCAGTTTTGTTTGTCAAGAAGAAGGACGGGAGTTTCAGGATGTGCATTGACTACCGTGCACTCAATGAAGTCACCGTGAAGAATAAGTATCCGCTACCCAGGATTGATGATTTGTTTGATCAGTTAAGAGGAGCCGGAGTTTTCTCCAAGATTGATCTGAGATCGGGATACCATCAGTTGAAGATCCGATCAGAGGATATTCCGAAGACTGCATTCTCGTCAAGATATGGACATTACGAGTTTACAGTTATGTCCTTTGGGCTGACGAATGCGCCAGCTTATTTCATGAATATGATGAATAAGGTGTTCATGGAATATTTGGACAAGTTTGTCGTCGTGTTCATAGACGATATCCTAGTCTACTCCAAGACAAAGGATGAACATGCCGAACACTTAAGGCGAGTTTTGGAAAAGCTGAGGGAACAGCAACTTTTCGCCAAGTTCAGCAAGTGTGATTTTTGGAAGGACAAGGTGGAGTTTCTTGGACATGTAATGACCGCAGAGGGAGTCGCTGTGGATCCAAGCAAAGTAGAAGCGGTGTTACATTGGGAGTAGAAGGCGTGACCCAGATTCGAGTTTCCTTGGAATGGCAGGATACTACCGCCCGTTTCATCGAAGGCTTTTCGACAATTGCGAAACCTCTTACGCAATTCTGAAGAAGGAAAAGAAGTTTGCATGGACGCTTGAGAATGTGAGAAAGGATTTCAGAGTGAAGAAGCGATTGACATCAAGACCGGTGTTAGTTCTACCGGATGTTGCTCAAAGCTTCGATATTTATTGTGACGCATCGCGCCAAGGACTTGGAGGTGTCTTTGTCCGAGAATGGAAAGGTCGCCGCTTATGCATCAAGGCGATTGAGGCCGCATGAGGAAAATTATCCGACACATGACCTAGAGTTAGGCTGCCGTAGTGCATGCTTTGAAGTTATGGCGTCACTATCTCGATTGGAAACAGATGTGAAGTATATACGGATCATAAGAGCCTTAAGTACATATTCACCCGATCGGATCTGAATATGAGGCAAAGGAGATGGCTAGAGTTGATCAAGGACTATAATGTTGGAATCCATTACCATCCCGGAAGGCCAACGTAGTAGCCGATGCTCGAGTCGGAAAAGCCATACCGTGAGTACGTTGCTAGCCACAAGTCGGGAGGAGTTATGTGAGGATTTTAAAATGAAGATTGAGGTTGTACCTAGCGGATTCTTGGCCGCATTGGAAGTAAAGCCTACTTTAGAGGACCAGATCCGAGAAGGACAGAGGGATGATGACAGGATCCGTAGGATTAAGTCCAAAAAGGAGGAAGGCAAGGCAGAGGACTTCAAGTTGGATGAGCAAGGCACGTTGTGGATGAAGGATCGCATTTGTGTGCCTAACAAAAAGGAGTTAAAGCACCTGATTTTGGAAGAAGCCCATGACTCCACGTACTCAATTCACCACGAAGCGCCAAGATGTATCAGGATCTCAAGGAGAGATTCGGTGGCCGAGTATGAAACGTGAAGTTGCCGAGCATGTTGCATTGTGCGACGTATGCCAGAGAGTCAAGGCAATGCATCAGAGACCAGCAGGATTGCTACAACCACTGAAAATACCTGAGTGGAAGTGGGAGGAAATCGGAATGGATTTCATTACCGGTTTGCCGAAGACTCAAGGAGGTTATGACTCCATATGGGTTATAGTGGATCGCTTGACTAAAGTAGCCCATTTTATCCCCGTGAAGACCACTTACTCGGGAGATAAATTAGCAGAATTATACATGATCAGGATTGTTTGTTTGCACGGAGTGCCAAAGAGGATTGTATCGGACAGAGGTACCCAATTTACCTCAAGATTCTGG
This sequence comes from Rhipidocladum racemiflorum, assembly GCA_036346355.1. Taxonomy (NCBI): domain Eukaryota; kingdom Viridiplantae; phylum Streptophyta; class Magnoliopsida; order Poales; family Poaceae; genus Rhipidocladum; species Rhipidocladum racemiflorum. The sequence continues at coordinate 14,661,955 of CM070591.1, read as the reverse complement.
AATAAGTTGCATGAAGCCATGGGAACCCGTTTAAACTTCAGTACAGCTTATCATCCACAGACGGATGGACAGACCGAAAGAGTCAACCAGATTCTGGAAGATATGTTGAGAGCTTGTGCATTGGCTTATGCTACCTCTTGGGATAAGATTTTTCCGTATGACGAGTTTAGTTACAACAATAGTTATCAGGCTAGTTCTGAGATGTCACCTTTTGAGGCCTTTGTATGGTCGACCCTGTCGGACGCCATTGAATTGGAATGAGACCGGCGAGCGCCGTGTCTTTGGACCTGATATTCTTCAAGAGGCTGAAGAGCAGATCGCTATGATTAGGGAAAGGTTGAAGATAGCCCAATCTCGACAAAAGAGTTATGCTGACAATCGTCGCCGGGATTTGAGTTTTGAACCAGAAGACTTTGTTTACCTCAGAGTTACGCCTCTCAGGGGAGTTAAGAGGTTCCATGCCAAAGGGAAACTTGCACCCCGTTATGTTGGACCATTTAAGATTTTGAGCCGCAGAGGCGAAGTTGCTTATCAGCTAGAGTTGCCACAATCGTTAGCAGGAGTACATGATGTATTCCATGTGTCCCAGTTGAAGAAGTGTCTCCGAGTTCACGAGGAATGCATAACACTGGAGTCAATTGAGTTGCAAGAGGATTTGACTTATAAGGAGTATCCCGTGAGGATTCTAGACACAATGGATCGAGAAACTAGAAACAAGTCAACCTGCTTCAGAGAGTTCGATGGAGCAACCATGAAGAAAGTGAAGCGACTTGGGAGCGCGAAGAGGATTTGAAGAAAGAATTTCCAAACCTATTCCTTTAGTAAGCCCTGAATCTCGGGGACGAGATTCTATTAAGGGGGGGAGGTTTGTAACACCCCAAAATTTTGCTTTCCTTAAATTCATGTGTGGTTTGGCACTTTGGTGAATTTTTGGAATTTTCTGGAATTTATTTGGATTTATTTGGAATTTATTTGAATTTATTCCATTTTGAAATAATTAAAGAATTTAATTTTGCAAATAAATTTTTGTTGGAAATATTTTATTTGAGTCCAAAATGATCCAAAGTATTTTCCAGAATTTTTCCGGAATTTTTCTCGAGTCTTTGCTATTTTTAATGAATTAAATGAATTATCGGGAATTATTTTAAATATTAATTACTGAAAAGGACCGACCGGTCGGTTATCGTTCATCCGATCGAGCCCGAGTCGACTCGAGTTCGAGTCCGACCGAGCCACGTGGTCGAGCCAAACCCGCTTGCCCCAAACCCTAGTTACGCGACCGCTGGATCAAGATCCAACGGTTGTGATTGGCGCCACGCCACCCCGAGCCGAGACCGAAGTCGAACCCAGACGCGTTCGCAGGCGATCGTGGCCGTCCGTGCCGCGTGGACGGCTAGGATTGAGCCGCGTCGCCGCTGCGTGTCCGGCCGGACTCGCCGCATCGCCTCGCCATGGAAACCGAGCGAATCTCGACGCCTGCGTGATTTAAGGCGTGGGTGCGTGCCCGAGGATCGCCGTCACCGTGCGCACCTTTTGCTCTAGCCGCCGCCACTCGAAGAGCTCCTCCGTGCTCACGATTCCTCGCCGGAGTTGATTAGGGTTGATTAGGGTTTTGGAATCGTTCCGCCGCCCACCGCTTCTCCGTCGCGTTTGTGGCGGATCCGAGACCGCAAGGACGCAGGCGCGTCTGGAGTGGCATTCACTTCGCGGATTTGCCTGCGTGGCGCCGTCCCGTGTGTCGTCGTCTTCAAGTCCGGCCAGACCTCGACAACCAGCCGCCGCAACCCCATTTAAGATCGCCCGTCCGATCTTCATCCGACGATCACGGTGAGTCCACGTTTCCTTGAAACGGTAGAAAACCAGATTGGATGCGGGCCGTGAGATCAAGATCCAACGGTCCAGGTTAGCCACGTGCGCCTAACCTGTAGAACCAGGATAGATCTCAACCGTTGGATCAAAATCCAACGGCCCTCGTTCGTCCACGTCACTGCAGCGAAATCCACGTTGCGGTGGATTGGATCCAACCTCAACCGTTCGATCCGAATCGAACGGCTCGGATCGTGCCACGTAGTCAGGCCACCGCACGCGACCCACTGACGGGTGGGACCCGCATGTCAGCCGCACCGGTCCGGTGGACCAGATCCACCGTGGACCCGAACCGAGTCCGTGGACCGCTGACGCCAAGAGCCAATCGAGGCTGCCACGTGTCCATGCTGACGCAATAATTAATTTCCGAAAAAGAAAATGATTTATTAATTCGAAATATTGATTCAAATTTAGATTCAAACTTCAAACGCTTATAACTTTTGCGTTTCAACTCCGATTGGAGCGATTCAAATTTCTAAATTTGTATAAAATTGAGATCTACCTAAATATAAATTTTATTTAATTTTTGGACTAAAGTTTTTCTCTGCAAAATTATTTAATTGATTATTTAAACTTTATATAATCATAGCTTTTATGCGTTTAACTCCAAAATTGACGATTCCAGTTTCTAAAAATCCAGAAAATTATGTTCTCTCTGTTTATGGATTTTATTTGGAGTTTTGGGATGTTTTTGCCTAGTGTTTATTTGTGTATTTGCTATTTGCACGCTTTACGAGTAGACGTTGAAGTGCCTAAGGATTCGAAGGAGAAGTGTTGACTCAGGATCCAACTCAAGACCAAGAGCAAGTGCTTTTGAAGGCAAGTTGTGCTTTGACCATGTTGATCCTATTTGAAATCTATTTTGATTTAAACTATTGCATGCTAGTTCAATTAGAAAGATACTTTGTTTAAACATGGGGTTAGATAAATACCAATTTGTTATATGACACCTTGATTATCTAAGTATGTGCCATGATCCCTTGTCACCCTAGTTGTGGTTTACTAGTTGGACATTATTAAATTGCCAACATGGGTTTAGATCGTTGTAGTATCTTTGCTTAGACACGCTACGTGCTCATGACATGATTTTGGATAATCAAATGCTAATATTGACTTAATGATATATTGAACCTGTTTTGGAAAAGTATCATGTGATGTTGATGGCACGTGGTGCATGGTAATCAACTGGGGTTTGATAAACGCTGATCGGGCATGTGGCAAGAGTAATCAGGTGGGCCGTGTGGCATTGGGAGTGTTGATTTGGTTTTTCGGGTAGTCTTGCCCTGGTCACTCTAAGGACTTAACCTTGCAAGCCTTTGAACTGGGTCATACTTGCAACCACATGGCTGGAATGGGACGGCCCTAGTTGACTAAGTTGCTAAGGACTCACTTGTGGAGCCTCAGGTGTCGATTACACCGTTTGTGTGATTGTGCGGGGAGCGTATCGTGGGCGTGGCCAGGTACCCATCTAACGGTGTGTTGGTCCCATACTTCGCCTTAGCTAAGGGAAGGGATGGTGTAAACCTGAACAGGAGAGGACCACCTGTGTTGTTTGAGGCTTCCGAAAGGCTTTGTTATGATCGCTCATTCGCATACTTTTGTATGGCGATTCACGGCTGACGTGGTGAGTGGATTGTATCTTGTGGGTAAAGTGCATAACCTCTGCAGAGTGTAGAATCTATTTGAATAGCCGAGTCCACGATCGACAATGCTCGGGAATTACAGTCAAGGGTTAGATTTTCTGAAAATAACTTGGATTTGAAAGGTTGGATTGGTTTACTAATGAAGATGATGAAAATGTGGTTTAGGATGGGGAAAATGTTTGTTAAAACTTCTTGAAAAGTTATTTACGCTTTACTGATTTCTACTGCTTTCGAATCTACTTATATTACTCTTCGAATCTCTGTTTCATCGCAAATATACCTTGAGCTATTCCTTTGTACCAAGCCATGCATATAGTATATTAGCTTGCATTCTGTGCATGACTTCTGAGTACCAAGTACTCACCCTTGCCTCAACACAATACCGGTTGAAGAGGAGACTACGCCGCTTTTGGAGGAGGAACTCCAAGAGGACCCGACTACTTAGGGATGCGAGCCCGATCGGTTGCACGTGGTATCTTTGGATGGCGCCACTAAGTTTATTTGATTTTCATTTGCTATTGTTTCTCTCTGAATAAGTTTCGCCCTACGAGGCATACATTTGTAACTTGACCATGAGGTCAAGTAACCAGTTTGGTTATTTAAATAAAGTACTTTGATAATATCGATTGGTATGATTGTGATATTTACCGATGTTAAGACTGTGTGCACTAGCGCGTTCCTGGACTAGTGCTGAATACACAGAGGGTCCGGATTTGCAAATTCGGGGTCCCGACAATTAGCTACTTCTTTTGATCAACAATGCAACCGATAACTCGACCTTGAAAACTACGGACACAGTCAAAGCATACATCCTTGAGCATAAATGTCGCATTCATAACTTAAGCTAGTTTTCTTATCAAAGATGAATGAATGACGATATTTAATAGAATAACATTCCAAAATCTCCACAAATTACTTCAAGGTTAAACATTCTTTTATCCTTGTTTTAAGCCTCGAAATTAACCCACATTTGGCATAATCATTCTAAGTTTAGGGAAACTCTGAAACACAGCACAAAGAATACTTTGACCGAAAGTATTCAACCCAAATATCAAACAAACAAACCAATCCATATGAATTTTTAAACATAAGTTCAGCATAACTCCCGCCATCTATAGCATTCCACTACCCTTACCATTTAGATTTCAATATTCCCTATTTACTCATTGAGAAGGCCCATCAGGATTTAACAACAACTACACAACAAATTCTTACTCTTATTACCTTTTCCACAATTATAAATAAAGTTCACAGTGCTTATCAAAAACACATCCAACCAACACTACCTCATCAAGATCCCCACGGAGCAGCCTAACCTATATCATCATATTCTAAATTTGAAAGGCATTGCTTCAACAAGTCTTTCAGCATGATGAACCTATAAATTCCATACCACATACGCGTCAACATCTCGACAATGGAAATTTATTCACCTAAAAGATGACTCAACAAGTAAATATTATCTCAACAAGGCACCAATCGTAAATAGAAGTTTAAAACATACATTTACTAAGGACAAAATCACGCGTCATGCTAACTATCCCTGGTTCACTCCATCACAACATGTTACAATTTCCACCATTTTAACAAAGGTTTTCAACAATTAATCTAATCAGTTACCACCACTACTAAGTCATCAATATCAATAATTGGCATAATTGTAAAACAACAACATTGCTTTTAGTTACCCTATCCATAGGCTATGACAAACTGTCACTACACAACATACTCCAACTATGTAAAATAGATTGAATAATTTAAGCCATCCAAAGCTCTTATAACAACAACGCTAAATTAAATTTAAATTTTTTTTTAGCTACCCTATACACGGGTTATAGCAAAATTGCCACTCCAAGACATACTCCAGCCTTTTTTTTTAAAGTGAACTGAATAGGTGAAATCATCACAAAGCTCTTACGGCAATGGCAAAAACTTATGTCTTCCCAATTGATATCGATACTAGCATTATTGGAACGCAACTGCATACTTCCGAATCTACTAATAGTTTGCAACGTCATAAATATCAACTCTAATCAATTTCCAAGTTAAAGTCACTAGCCAACACGATTAAATTAGAACATCTTTAAACAACCAAAGATGGTTTCTTTAACAATATCGGTAGTCCACCATTACAATTAAATTGTTCTACCGACCTTATATTAAAATGTCTCTAAATAACCCACTAATTTTCTATTACCTTCACAGTAGTTTACATCATCGTAATGTTCTAACTACGCATCAAGATTTAAAGCTTTAAACATTGTCCATGGTCAAGGGCACATTAAAATAATGCAATAAATCCTAAGCATGCACATTAACACATTCAATCATTATCGCTATAGAGCAATCTACAATACTAGAAGTTTATTTAATCTCAAGCTAAAGATAATAATTACATTTTAATTGATTCAACTCACAAATTAACTTAGAAGTACATCATTCCATAAACCACATTGTTACATACTACGTAACACAGACATAAAATTTCTAAACACCGTCATGAGTCACCTACCCTTGACAAACAGGAGCCAATCCCAAACATTAAAAAAAAAAAACACAGTTCTAGATCAAGAACAAACACCGATAAAAATTTCTTCTTTTCAGGCAAGGGAGAAAAGCAAAATCCAAACATAAATGCAAGAGAGCTCGACCCTCAAATGTCCAATCATAGTAGCCAAAACTCTTCAAGAAATCCAAAACCTACACTTTCCACAAAGGAAGACGGATGCAAAAGGGAAGACCAAATGTCCAACTAAAATTTTCCGATAAAGATTCAAACTTAGCTCCATCCAGCTTGATCTGCAACAGGAGAAACTCCAACCCCTTCTTTTTTAAAAAAAAATCGGGAAACAACAACCACGTAAATTTCCTCCCAACGACAGTCCATCACAATAAATCAGGTGCCAAAACAAAATTGTGACCAAAAGACGCGCATAACGTAGAACTCTTCTTACGTGTCTTCACTCAAAGGAGACAAAACCACAAACCGCCAAAAGGACAAATCAGCGAGTGCTCAAAACTAAGCATTTTCCTCGGTTTCAACCAACCACATACCCAGGAAAACCAACCAAAACCGACCGTCAAAGACGGTAAAGAACATCCGAAGGAATCCATCACCAACCTCTTCTATTTGACTCCAGTCACTACCCGATCTACGACAGACACGGATAAGTACTCTTTCCCTACAGGGGTTTAATAGTTCTTCGGTGGTGACTCTACCCGCCACACCGTCAAACCACGACCTCACTACAAACAAAAGGTGACCGAAAACCCTTCGGCACCACAACCACACTTTATCACAAATGAAGCAACTCAATCAAATCTATCATAAATATAGCATTATACATCATCAAAGTAGCATTCAACAACAAAGCTTAAATTCAACCTTTAAGCATAAGGCAACGATACCCATACCCTTTCCTCTTGTGCATCCATGTGTGTCAAATTTTAAATTAGTGATTCCACTTACACAAGTTTTCATGTTGCTATCCTATGACAAAATTTTAGTTAAAACCTAGGCCATGTTTCTAAGTTATTCCACATCACATTTTAGTTGTATCCTATAGTATGACAATAAAAATAGACATTCCAAGGACCTCTGACCAGCTCGATACCAAGCTGTAACACCCTACAAAACAAAACTGTCGTACAATAAAAATTCGAAAACAACTCTCCTAAAATTAAGACAAAACGTAACCCACAAAAAGAAACAAAATAACCATTATAAACAGAAATAACATAAAAGCATCAATACTAGAGATAACAAGTCTAAATCAACCGTAAAACAAACATAAACGTAAAACAGCTCCAAAGAGGACATCAACAGGTCTATGATTAATAAAATTTCAGCAAGCTAATGAATTATTAAATGCACTAGTCCATGTGATTCGTGATGACCCCGGAGGGTTGATTGTGCTACTAAGCCCACCCTTCAAGCTTACGACTCGCGAGAACTACCTGAAAACAACAAAATAACAAGGGGTGAGATTGGGTAATCTCGCAAGCGGAACAACTTCTAACGAATAACACAGCCACAGTAAAACTAGCATACCAAATTCCTCATGTCCAATACCACATTATAGAGTCCACACAACCTCAGTAAAATGCATATGATTGTGCACATGCTTATGCCATGATCCTCCTCACCGTGCCCTTTCTCGGGAACACACGGTGTTGTATCGTCTTGATCGCGCCAAGGCGTCGACAAACTTCCAATGCATGATTATGCAGTTAATGCTTCATGCATAAATACATTCATAACTTCCCACTCTGAATTCACATGCTTGCATACCATCAAATAACATGGATAGAATGCGAACATCATTGAGATAGAATATCTCCACAATTCATCTTGCAAACAACATCTTTCTTCATTCTTACTCATGATTCAAAAGCCAAACAACCACATCACAATGCAGGATAGGATATTGTAATCTCATAAACAATTAGTTAAACCATGTAGGTGTGCTGCAATTAAGGTTTATATTGAAGACGAAACAAATAGCGAGTTATAGTTTAGCAAGACCGCTACTTCCACTTGCCTTTACCAACGTGGATGACGAACCTAGTTGCGTCCAGAAGGGGCACCACCTGTACAAGTATTATTTCAGTACATAGCGACATCACAAATGATCACACAACTCGAACACACGCTTCCTAATCCCCGTTCCCTTCTTAAGCGCCAAAAACCCCAATCTGCCCGGGTCAAACAGCAGCACCCTCTCTTCATAATTTCGTATCTTTTTGTATACAGATCATAAAAATACAAAAAAATTACAGTAGCTAGATATTGACGAGATCTACAACTTTCATGAAGATCACAAATTTCAATTCCACTGTTAAAAATGCCTAAACAAACGTCCAACACAGTGGACAAAATCTGTTTCCAGATTCTGTCCGTCATCTTGAAACAGCGATAACTCTCAGACCGACGTGCCAAAAATTCTGAAAAAATTACAGAAGCTAGATCTCGACGTTATCTACAACTTTCTAGTTATATGTTTTTGCATGAAAAATCGTCTATGCTACGTAAAACGTGAAACAACCCGCGCTGCACAATCTCCCCTTCCAAAAACAGCACCACGTGAACATCTACCCTTCTCCCCCATCAAGATCCATCTAAATCACTCACCACCAGATCTAATACACTCCTAATCCCTAGGTAGAACAGGGGTAAAAGATTGAGAATTTTACCTTGAGTTCTCCCTTGAGAACCCACGAAAAACGCGCGACGATTCCCGAAACGGAAATCTTCTCGTCCTCCACGCCTCCACGGATCCTCTTCTCGCTTGCTCCTTCGCGTTTCGCGGTGGATCTTGAGCCACCACGCAAGGGGAGGAAGAGGAGGGGTGGTGTGGCTGCTAGGGGAGGAAGGGGGCGCCCTAGGGCTTTTGGGGGGTGACACCCCTTTTATATGGTGGGCCGGCCCACTAGGGGAAAAGAGAGAGAGGTGGGGAGGGGACTCGCAGCCCAGGCCCAGGTTTTCCTCGGCCCACTGTTTCTAGCCCGACAACTCCAAATTTAATATTAATATGCCGGATAAACTTCAATTATTTCATCCCCCGACAAATCCTTCATTCCTCGCCCGAAACAAAACCAGGAAAAGGAACCCTAGAATCGCTCTGACGCTCTAAGGCATCACAATGATACAGGGCCCGGGCGGTGACTGTAACACCCCGGCATTTATTATGCCCGAATGCTACCAAACATAAGCTAAACAACATCTAAATGCCACATTTAAACATAAATTCCAGCAAAGGGATATATGATAAAAACCGATATTTCGGCAGCATCTCCTTTGTTTTTCCATGAATCAACACAATATCGAAATCATGGCAAGATATATCATAGCACACGACATCTAGAACATCAACATAAATGGACATATCATCGAATTACGCCATTAATACCACGCTCAACCACTTCATAATCTATAACGAAGCAAATAAGGAATCACAAGCATGCTAAATTAAACCATACATTAAGTTTAAGGCACAACTCTTAATATCATGTCTCCAAGTGTGTAATTATGGACTATGATGGTGGAGCTACGTGTAGAAGTGTAGCTAAACCCCTTTTTCCCGAATGCCGATCTCAAGTACCTAAAAACAACATAAAACACAAGCGTGAGTTCGAAAACTCAGCAAGCATATTGCAATGGACAACAAGATCATTTACAAGACAATAATACCTCACGTCACATATAACATCTCATACTTGAACACATAACAACATCCTCATCATTTAATATGTATTGTAATGCAATGCAATGCAATGCAATGCTATGCTCATATCTCCTTGGAAACTCATACCGGTATGGTTGAGTACACACCCGTCGGTGTGCACCCTCTCCCCCCTTCCATCCCGAAGATGGAGGGTGCCTACTCCTCACTTCCATTCACCACGTGAATGGAATCACGATGTAGGTCTTACTCATTGGCGTTCCGGACTAGTCATAACTTTCTCACCGACCTTTCCCGGATTAGTTAATGACTTTCTCACCGCCCTCGCCCCATCTCATGTCATGCATGCAACTATGCCAATTATCATATTTCACATGTATAAAAACATATGGCATCTCATCATGACAAATATAAACACATGGCATCGAATCATGATAATCATACTCAATATATCATTGGAAAACAGTATGTATGACAAGTAATCATAGCATGTATTCAAACTTTCATCTAGTCTCACAAGCAATCTACGACCCGTTATTCAATACAACACACTTGCCTCAACCGCGGGCGACGAATTGGCGGGAAGTAGAGGGCACTCCCGGTGTCACACCACCTGCACATAGGCATCACACACTCTCAATAATGCCCACAAAACAGAACACAAATCCCCAACTCACCCGACATTGCCCACTACTCGCAAAACCTAAAAACAGAGGTTCTGTCCCGGCGGGACAGCAGCCTTGCAAAGGCCATAACTTGAGTTCTGGGACTCCAAATCGATTAAACGAGTACACCGTCGCAAAGCTTAGGAAATTTCCCAACTTTTTCTAGTTATAGGTAAAGGCTGATTCGGATTCTAATGTTGTTTAATCTAACGTTGAACACGAACTGTCTCAATCTCGTCACAGATTTGACAGCGCTCGGTAAAACAGCCATAACTTCCAAACGGCTGGGCGGAATTTCAATTTCTTTATATGCACTGAAATATAATGAAATTATCTACAACTTCCTAGAAGTCCGTACGGCCATATTCCAAATTTAAATTGGCGAAAACGCGAACCCTACCTCGACTGCTCAATCTGCCCGAAAACAGAAACGTGGCAACATCTAGATCTAACCCAAATTACTCAAATCCAGCGCCTCCAATTGATCTAAAAACTTGATAAAATCCCTAATAACAGTACCTAGCTCATCCCCGAGGAGCCCCATGATCATACCTTTGCCCGACGCACGAAAACTCCAATCGATCACCTCGCTCCTCGCTCCTCGCACCTCGCTCCTCGCTCCTCGCTCCTCGGATGGATCCATGAGGATGCAGGGGTGGGGAGGTCACCCTAGGGCAGCAAGGGGGTGGAGGAGAGGTGGTGTGCAATGGGGAGCAATGGGGGCGCCATGGGGGCAAGAGATGGGGCGGCTAGGAGGTGGAGGGAGGAGGAAGGGTGGCGGCTAGGGTTAGGGGCGCATGGGGCAGGGGTGGACGCCCCAAGGGCTGGTGGGGAGCCCTTTTACCAGCCCCCACACCCAATCCTAGTCCGTTACGGAGACCTACTCCATCCCACCAAAGCCCACCATGGCCCAAACTCCCCCGGGAAGGCCCAAAACCCCAGAAACGGCCCGAAAAAGCTATTAACCTCCATATCCTATAGTTTTAACCTTAATTCCACATCTCATAATGTTATTAACCTTATCATGCACGTTAAATAAGGTTACGACACTCCGTGGCGACAAAACACTTCAACCGGCCCAAAAACGCGAGAAAACCCTAAGCCGAAAGGTTTTATTCTCTAGTTTCACCTTCTATAACGTCACACCAAACCATAGTGTCACAGTGAGAAAGTCATAACTAGTCCGGGGATGGTCGGTGAGAAAGTTATGACTATTCCGGAGAGCCAATGAGTAAGTTCTACATCGTGATTCCACCCACCGCAGTGTATGGAAGCGAGGAGTAGGCACCCTCCATCTTCAGGATGGAAGGGGGGAGAGGGTGCACACCGACGGATGTGTACTCAACCATACCGGTATGAGTTTCCAGGAAATATGTGCATCGCATTGCATTGCATTATATGAGGATGTTATATGATGATGATATATGATGATGTCAATGATATGCTTACGCTATGAATATGAGATGTGTATGATATCGTATGTGAAAAGTGGTGATGAAGGTATTAGAATGTATTTTCTTGTTCCATTGCAATATACTTGCTGAGTGATGAACTCACGCTTGTGTTTATGTTGTTTTTCTTAGGTACCATGAAACCGGCATGCGGGAAAGGGAGCTAGTCGCACGTCATCACTTAGCATCACACATATAAACAATGACATGTTCCTTCCTTTAAATTGTGATGGTTAATTTGTGTGCTTGGTTTCCTCATTTATTTCGTTTGGCTCATGAGATGGTTGGAATCTTTATTCTAGTCTTATACTGCTGCTAGAACCTTTATTATTGATGATTTAGATGTCATTCTTTATACTATATCCTGTGATCATATTGTTGTTGCTTCAATTCATGGAAAAACAAAGGAGATGCTACCGAAATTTTCGGTTATAGCATTTACTCCTTTGCTGTAATTTATCTTAATTTATGGTATTTAGATGTTGTTTAGCCTATGTTTGGTAGCATTCGGGCATATTAAATGCCGGGGTGTTACAAAATCTATCAAGATCTTAAGCTGAGACTTTGGTGGACCTGGATGAAGCGAGAAATCGCCCGGTATGTTGCCGAGTGTGACGTATGCCGAAGGGTGGAAGCTAACCATTTGCGTTCAGCCGGAACACTCCAGCCTCTACCAATTCCCTTGTGGAAATGTGAGGAAATCTGCATGGACTTCATCACCGGTTTGCCCAGGACGCAAAAGGGTTTTGACTCTATTTGGGTGATTGTTGACCGACTAACCAAAACTGCTCATTTTCGTCCCGTCAAGGTTACCGACACAGTAAACAAGTTGGAAGAGTTGTATCTCTCTCAAATCGTATCTCTTCATGGTGTTCCCAAGCGAATTGTCTCAGATCGAGGTACCCAATTTACCTCACACTTCTGGCAATGTCTGCACAAAGCCATGGGAACTCAACTCTCCTTCAGCACTGCGTATCATCCTCAAACTGATGGACAAGCCGAGAGAGTAAATCAAATCCTCGAGGATATGCTTAGGGCTTGTGCACTCACATACGGCAAGGAATGGGAGAAGTGCTTGCCACTCGCGGAGTTTTCGTATAATAATAGCTATCAAGTTAGTCTTCAAATGTCGCCATTTGAAGCTCTCTATGGAAGATCTTTTAGGACTCCACTCAATTGGTCTGAGTCTGGTGAAAGACCTATCTTTGGCCCAGACTTGGTCATCGAGGCGGAAGAGCAAGTACAGATGATCCGAGAATGACTGCGAACAGCGCAGTCCCATCAAAAGAGCTATGCTGATCGCCGATGTCGTGCACTAACCTTTGAGGTCAATGACCACGTTTATCTTAAGGTTTCTCCAATGAAAGGTATTCGTCGTTTCCAAGTTAAAGGAAAGCTAGCACCTCGCTACATCGGACCCTTCCGAATCGTAGCAAAGCGGGGAGCTGTGGCATACCAATTGGAACATCCACCTTCCCTCTCCGAGGTACATGATGTCCTTCATGTCTCTCAATTGAAGAAATGTCTTCGTGTTCCAACCAAAATTCCGGAGTTGGACACTCTCGAGTTGCAACCCGATCTGTCATACAAGGAGTACCCAGTTTGCATCCTTGACAAACGAGAGCGTGTCACTCGGAATCACACTATCAAATTCTTCAAGGTTCAGTGGAGCAACCATACTCCCGATGAGGCTACGTGGGAACGTGAAGATCACCTTCGAGCAGAGTATCCCCATCTCTTCACCGACGCAAATCAATCTCGAGGTCAAGATTCTCTTTATGGGGGGTAGGTTTGTAATAGCCCCAAATTTAATTACTAGTCATATTGTGCATGGCATGCTCATATCATTCATATTAGAGGAATGATTAACATTTAATTAAGATTTTATATATGCTAGCATCATTTTAGTAAAATGAGTATAAATTTGTAATGTTCATGACACCCCTAAAAACTGCTATTTATTTATTTATACCATACTTCACTCACCATAGCCAATGACAAGTGGACCCAATTGTAAGTGAGAGAAGAAAAATTCTACACACCTAATCCACCTTTTCCTACCTTACATACTCCTTACCCCCCCCCCTTCATACCTCTCTATGACATGTGGGACCAAGCCCCACATGTAAGTGGTGGAAGGGGCAGCCCTATAAAAGCTTTTTCCCCACCTTGGAGTCTTCTCCAAGCCCTCATTTGCTCCCTCCACTCTAAAAATTCTGCTCAAGGGAGGAGAGCAAGAACACTCCATCCTTCCCTCATTCATCCCCCAAAAGTCCCCATAAAAATATAGATTAAGCTTGTGCATGTTACACCATCTCAAAACCAAGATCAAGAGCTTCATTTCCATCCAAATGGATTCTTGATGCACCAAGTATTGGGTGAGTTCTAATCCATTTTCTGAAATTTTGGTAGCATGGAGCTCATTCTATTCTTCTCCATGAAAATCATCTCCAAGTTGAGGATCGGATCGTGCATGTTGTGTTGTTAGCTTAAGGAGGACAAGGAGAAGCCATTGCAAGCATTAGGAGGAGAAGGTGTCATCTCCAAGAGCTAGGATGAAGAGTTGATACTGGGAGAACCAACGAAGATCACCACCCTGACGCTATTCTTCATTCCTTCGACGAACGAACCTTCCACCAAGTACAAGAACACCCTAGTAGTGGTAAGCTTCCACCCTAGGTCATCTTTTTGAAGTATAGGAGCACAATGCACCCATACCTAGTTTCGGACAGAACAGCTAATCCGGAATATCTGGACTTTCATCCGGATAGTCCAGACCCCAGTTCGGACATTTCGAATATGTCAGGCGAAACCAGAAACTGGAACAGAGAGACCCAACCCGGATACTCCAGGGTTTCAACCCGAATAGTCCGGTGGTACCCGGATACTCCGGATATTAAACCCGGATACTCCGGGTTAGTCAGCACTAGAGTACCTAGAAGGTCAACCCGGATACTCCGGGTTAAAAGTCGGATACTCCGGACCTAAGTTGATGAAATGTTTCTCATATGCATGCTAGGATTAGGAGTATAATCATGATGCATTTCATGCATGATTGCGCATGTTATCGTGTTGTTTCTTGTTTGGTTCTTAATTAGTGTTCTTTTGGAATTGGATTTTCTCGTTAGTTGTTGACGCTTCGGAAGATACTCCCAAGTACGACTACGCGTACGAGATCAAGAACGAGCAACAAGGCACTACTTTACTCCTTGAACATGATTGCTCCTACTAGTTGCAATTACGCTTTGAAGTTATTTTACAAATTGCATGCCTACTTTCAATTATATCTATGTTGGGGTAGAGTGCTTAGTTATTACCTCGTTGACATTTTATCCTCTTACCATGTTCCTTTCATATACCATTATCGCCCTAGGTGGTTGGTTTATTATTATGTATGGGTTCGTACGATTTGCTTAGCCATGCTTAGAACATCGTTAGGAACCACGATAGATGGACTTAGTTCATCGGTCGCAAAAATTAAATTAATTATGATGATGATGGATCAAGTGTGGCTATTGTGTAGAAATGTTGGTTAACGACCTTAAGGATTGAATCCTGGTGACGTCTCTTTGAGTAACTATCGTGCGAACCACACGCCGTTTATGGGACCGGCTTAACCAAGTACTTGTCTATGGCTAGGGTACTTAAACCACGTGCACTTGGAATTCCTTGAGCTTTGGATAGTGTCAAGGAATGTCCGCGGGAATTCCTCGAACTTTGTGGAGTGTCGAGGAACGCCCTCAGTATCCCTCGAACTTTGTGGAGTTGGGGATGTCTAACAACGGGTGTACTCCTTGATCCACATATACAGAGCACTGAGCACGCAGGATCAAGGGTCACAGTCACCCGGGTGGTTTAAATACACTACCAGGCATACTGGAAAATGGTTTCGTCACGTTTACCTCGGCCGGCACATCAAAGGAAATGTGCTCATAGCTTGGCTTACGAGTGCGGCGTGTCGTGTGGGTAAAGTCGTACCTCTGCAGAGTTTAAACTATTCGAATAGCCGCGTCCATGGTCAAGGACGATCACTTAAGTTGTCAGTCACTGGGTGAGTATTAAGGACTGGGTAAGATGGATGATGTGGGAAAAGTCTCATGAGTATTGAAGTACTCATGAGGAGAACTTCGCGAGTATTGGAGTACTCGTGGAAGGAGACTCACGGGTATTGGAGTATCCGCGGTTGTGATGAGCGCGAGCGTCGGACTCGTGTCTCGGAAATGCTTGGAGGCATGAAAAGGATATGGAATGATTACGATTACTTTATGAATTAAGATTTAGCAAATGTTTACCAAACAGCCGATTTCAATCTATAAGTGGCTATGATTTTTCTCAAATGTGGCTTTATGCTGAAATTACCTATTGCCTTCCTTGGTGAATCAACCCCATGTACGTAGGGTTCAATGCATAATCTATCTTATTGTGCGAGTACACATTTTGTACCCAACCAGATTGTCCTTTGCTGCAGGTGAGGTTGAGACATCGCCTGTGGATCCTTACCGGGCCAACGCCTCCGATGATAATGCTTAGAGGGTCGTTCTTAACCCCAGCCGGATGCTTGAGGGTTGGGGCATACTACGCTGGATAACACTTTTGTCGTTTATGTTTATTTCCGCTGCCTGTTAATGTAAAACTCTATGTGTATGTCGTTGTGAACTACAGTATCACTTTTGGCATGTAATATAAATGTTTAAATTCCCGTTGTTGTGTGAGATATGATCCAAACTGTTTTGCATTGTCGCGCATGTTGGTGAACTTTCTTGGGACCAACAAGGGCATACATGCGGGCCGCTCGAGATTCCCTTGATTTACTTGGGCTGTGTGACGCCACTGAGTGAATCAATGGAGTCCTGAGGACGGGTCCCCACATTACCCTGGACGCGCAGAAGCAGCAGAAGATGAGTTGGAGAAGCCAGTTCTCACGTCGCACGCATCGAGATACAGGAAGTAGTCGTTCACGTCGATGAAGAGGATCGTCCTCGCCTCGCCGTGGATCGTCCTCACCCACCACAGTCGCAGCAGCGTTACGGTAGTAGTTCACACGTCCGGGGATGGAACACCGTGCGTCGGTGTGCAAGTACCTGGTCGCTCGGCAAGGGCAACGAGAGAAGGATGCTAGGGTTTCGGGTGAAACACTTCCAAAACGCAGAAAAGAGGCACTGCTGCGCCCATCTTCCTCCACTCCTTATATAGCCACGAGGTGAAACCCTAAGCCAGGGCCCATCAGCGCGCTAAGCCCACTAGATCCATTAATTACAGATCCAATCCAAATTAATGCATTCTAGCCCGTTAAGTGTGTGACCCTGCAGGTTCACGTATATTTGGACATGGATTCGGAAAACCCTTTTCCAATCCAATAGTTCGTAACGGCTCCTCGCAGGGCATGCCAACTCCAAACATACCATGATCAAATCAGACAAAACCTATGAAAGTACTCATGTAATAATCACTTTGCCAAACTATATAAAGATTGAACTCAAGGCGAGAAGCATGTCATCCTTTGACAATTCAATCTATCTCTCGTATCCGTGATATGTTAATAAGTTGTGATTGACTCCTCAATCACGGCATGGCCATGCACTTTCTTAATCATATCACACGAGTGGCCTAGACATATATCTCCGTTACACTGGAGTGGCAAATTCCATCTTGACTGCTCACTTCCCTCTGCATGTTTCATAGTAAATATGAAAGCTACCTTTATAACTATTCGGTTAGGAAATAGTGTTTGGTGACCCCAAGGTAAACTACTACACATGTAGGAATGTGACAATCTCATGTCTAAGGATCATACATCTACTATGTATGAGATACACTGATGACATATAAGAATGTAACATTCTCGCAGTGTCTCATTGTGGGTCTATGTAACACATGTTCTTCAACATGCGTTCACAATGTATTGATGATATCTCTATATCACATGATCTATGAAACATGATCATCGATCAGTACATGTGCTGATCTATTCATCGTTGTCCTATACGACGATATCTGATCAGAGATATTTATAGAATTATATCAATAAGTAAAGAGTTTTATAAACAAGTCACGTACTTGCTAATCAATATAATGATATACATTCATTGGACCAATAATCATATTATTATTTATAAACATAGTCATGCTACAATTATCTATATGATTGCCTCAAGGCATAACACTAACAGAAGCATGGGTAGAGATGGAGGGTGGAGAGAGAGAAGACAACGGAGGCGTAGAGAGATGGCGACTACTACGTCGAATGGATCATGGGAGGAGGTGAAGGAAAGATGTAGTATTTGATGATGTATAAGCCATTAGTAAGGTAGTTGATAATAAACTGGAATATAGATAAAATACTTTTTTACGAAAGAACCGTTTTCATGTTAGGCACAGTTCAATGGGTCGCGCCATACCCTATCACCTATGTGCCAAATTTTGAGGGCCAGCTTATCATTCGCGCTAGCTCTGTTGGAAGACAACCCTGTCATGTTATATCATAGGCCATACCGAGGACCAACCTAAAAATCTACAAATTGGCCCACTCCGCACCGACCAAGCCCTACCTATCACGAAGGAGAGACTAGTTTCCGTGCGAGCTGAATCCATTGAGAGGCTCTCAAGGGCTCAGTTGGGGCCCCGGAGGTTCAGATTCTTGTTGGGCTTCTGGGCCAACGAAAATCCATTATCCATTTTATAGATACTTAAATGAGCGGTAATCACTCGTTAGGCCTCCTTTAAATGCAGGAATTTTACATGTAGTATATGTTATAGGTATTTAGCACAATTCAATACCCTGTAGGAATCGAAAATTTTTGTGTGCTCTGCCTTACGGGAGAACCTTGCCAAGTGAGCATGCACACACACAAAGAAAAAGAGTACTCAAGTAGATTTGTTTTTCCAAAAAAAAATTGAAACGCCTTGCTAGAATGGCTCAGCCTGCCTTTTCTGCATAGTAGGTGCTAGGAACAATTTTTATTATTTAATTTTGTAAATTTATTTTTGTTAGTAAACTCTCAGACAACTTATTTCCTAGATCTGATCCTTTTTACACATAAGCTCCCACACCACTCTCTCTAGAGTGGCAAAACAAGACTGCCAAGTCAGACGGTGGCAATGTTGTTTAGCCACATCATGACTAACGGTGTGGCAAAAATAGTCATATTTAAAACTAAGTTGAATAAGAAATCATTGGTAAAAATAAATTAAATAATAATAAATCTCTAGGGGTTAGCTGAGCCATGCAAACCACATATAAAAAAAATCAAATACTTCCACTATTTTAACGATTTCATGTGAGTGAGCTCAACTAAGCTGTATGTCGGCTCGTTTTATTTTTTTCTTGAGACGTTTGGAACTAAGGTTTTGTTTAGCAGAGCTCTAGATCCTAGCTCCATTTCAAATCTGAAATTTGTAAGTTAAAATAAAGTGAATTAAATTTATATTTTTATTCTAAAATATAAACAAGATGACCCATCTAAACATTTTTAATATACCCACAGCTCCAGCTTCACAGATTAGGAATATCCAGCTCCAATATTCACGAATATGATGAGCTGGAGCTCTGCCAAACACCCCCTAACCTTGAGTGATTAAGGCGTGTTGAGGTAAAGGACATACAGGTTTACGGAGCTGCTATACACATGACATTTTTTTACGGCACTCGCACATGACCATCGTCCTTCTCCCGTAAGCGAAGGCCATGTCTTCTCACCTCAAGTCCTGGAGGCCACTCCCGCATCCTTTATGGTTGAGCGGCATCGACCGATGGTGCAGCGGCGGGCCAAAGGGAGGCGAGGCGGGTGGGGGTCATAATCTGTCACTAATACTCGTCAGATACTAACTCACAAGTGATGTACTATATTGTAACCATAACTATCGGATTCACTGTGAACCTACCAGAATTACGAACTGGATTCATTAAACTCGAGCCAGTTTAAGGTATAGAGTTCGTGTTTGCAATAAAAATTAGAAGAAGAAAAATAGCGAACCACGAATCCAAATCCCGTATCACAACTTAGACAAACCGTATTTCTGGTAACTATGATTATAACACATTGAAACAACACAAAATGGGGCCAACCATGAAGTGTGAGAGCTACGAGTGAGTGATACTTCCTCGTACCATTTGCTTTCAAAGTCATATAGATCTGCATGTTCTCCTATCACATACATCATATGTGTGGCGGTGTTGAACTACCGGGTCTCTCTTTCTTTTCTTTGTAGGATTTTTCTTGTTTTTTCGGGGAACTCCCCTCCTCACCGTCTTCTTCCCCTATTTATAGGGCTGGCCTGGGAGCATGCACGTATTGACCGGCTTTTTCTTTTTTTCTTCCTGCTTCTCGCCAAGGACTAACTTGACTTTTCCTTGAATCGCGTCCCACGTGTACCGGGCTTTTTTGTCCTCTATTCGTACACCTTTTGTGGGGGTTCGACGGGAATTTCACTTATGTTGGGGCCTCAGGTTAGCCTGACATGTCCTTGCGCATTCGGGAGGGGTTGTTGGGGGGTGTCAGACCTTGGTGGTCGGCACTAGGTTCGCGTCGAAGGGAGACATGGCGGGGAGCGATTTCCTCTGGTTTCCTCCCTCGCCACGGAAGGGGACTTCCCCTCGTTGCGGGGGGGAAAAGGGGTGATCTTTATTCATCTCCCCTTTTCCCGGGGGTTGATCTCCTAGGGTATGGACTTATTGCTTTACCAAAGGAAGAAGTTAGCGATTATAGTTCCGTTCACGTGGGATATTAGATACGGGGACTTCGTTTAGCTGGCCGAGGGGGGAGGGATGAGCCTGGTCAGTCCACCACACTAGCCCCTCATGTCAGCGGGTAGATGTCGTTCTGCTCGCTGGGATGTAATAGTAAATATCCAAGTTTTTTTTTTCATATCCTGTGGAGATAAGGTTTTCCGACGGTGGTGAGGTTCTTTTTCTTTTGCTCCGCATTTCTTCCGTTTTCTTTTCTCATTCGTGTTCTCCTCTGGCGTTTGTCTTCCTGATCTTCCACCCATCTCGATCTCCATGGGTCCTAGACGCCCTCCTAAGATAAAGCCTGTTTTGAGTACGAAGGATGCCGCGGGATTATCCCCCATTTTGGGGCGGTCGACGTTGAGCTCTGCCGATCTCGACGCGTTAGTGGTTGATTTCGGGGTGATGCGCCCGTCCATGCGCCTCCCTGGTGATGAGGAAGCCCCTCGGCCTCAAGCGAATGAAGCAGTGGTATTCGCGGCATTTCTCGAAGTGGGCCTTCGCTTCCCGTCCGCCCCTCTGTTGGCGTCAGTACTCCGGGTTTTCCATGCAGAGCTTTCACAGCTTACCCCCAACGCTATTGTGCGATTGGCAGTGCTGGAATGGGCGTTCCGTCCGGCTGGGATCCATTTGACAGGGCGCTTGTTTTCTCTCATAGAAGATGCGTTTTGGCAACCAAAACAACAGAAAACAGGGAGCGAAGGCCGCAAGTCATGTTTTGGTTCTCTGAATTTTCAGACGAAGAGGTCCCTCATAAAGGAAATCCCAGTAGCGGCCGCCAAGGGGAAATGGGATTCAGGATGGATGTCACGGTGGTATTACCAAATCCTCGTGGGTCCAGACTCTTCCCTTCATACTTCAGTGGGTCCCGTCCGCGCGATTCGATCCCCTAATTGGAGCGCGACGGCGGAGGAAATTGGATGTCTTGATTATCTGAAGGCTCTTCGTGCGCAGAGTACGATGCGAGACCTGGTAGAGGAATATTGTCTATGTCGTATCGACCCCTTAGCCAGGAGCTCCGCCGTTACTCTGGAGCGGTCGTCGGGAGGCACGGTGACTGTGGTTCGGCCAAAGGGGGTACAAGATCTGGGGCGCGGGGCGGCCGAAAGGTTGGCCCGCAAAGCTTCTGGGTCCTTGCCAAGCAATTGAGTATGAAGCCACCATGAATGCTATTGGGGTCACCCGATGCTCTTGTTTCACTGACTGGGGGCGCCGCGCGCCTCCTCATACCAGAGGGTCAGCCGGTTCTCCGCGTCCGGCCAAACGAGCGAGGTTAGCTCGCGTGGCGCTGCCCCAAGCCACTGCCACTTCTGGCGGGAGCGAGGATTTGGGGGATGATGACGACGAGGATGCGGATTGGGGTGAGGAGGAATCCAGCGACGAAGGTGATTCCTCCGGCTCTGTTGCGGTTACGTCTCTCCTGCCGCCGCCCCCTCCGGATTCTACGGACGCTGTGGGGCCCTCCGAAACGCTGCCCTTAGCTGTTGCGGACGAGCCCTCAGTTAGGCCGTCCGTCCCGGATACGAGTTTTCCCGAGACCACAGCAGGCCTAATTGCTATGGGGGGTCCCCTCGGCCCTCACACTTGATCCTTCCGTTGACGGGCATGTTGGCGGAGGTCAATCCCCCGGGTATTCGTTTTTAGGGATCCCCGGAGTGGAGACTATCAAATTGGGCGATGAGGATGATGATGATTTTCCAGCTTCAGAGTACGCGCGGGAGCAGCCTGAAGGTGTGGCCGTTCCCGCGACGGGGGAGACGCGGGGTTTGCGGCTAAACGTTTCCACTCCGGACCCCCCCACTGGGAGAGAAGGTCGTACTCCTGACACCTTTCCCGCCAGCTCGTTGGGGTGCGATGTCCTTTCAGGTTTTGACGAAGTCGATGCAGGAGGTGATAATGCGGAGGCGGCGGGGGCATTGAAACCATTGGAGCAGGTCCAAACTGGAGCGCTCGCCACTCCTTCACCTGTCGCGGAGGAAGAGGGTCCGGAACCTCCGATTCCAACTTCTCAAGGCATCCCCCTTCCGAGTGGAGGGACTTTACCTTCGAACCAACCAACCCCCGCGGGTGGTGTTGGTTCATCTTTTGTTCGCTTTGACTTGTCAGACTTTTCGGCCTCAGATTTTAAAAGGGGGGCGGCTGCATCTCCATCTTTAAGAAAGATGCGCGCGGCTTTTTCTCCCTACAATAAATCTGTGACCTTATTTGAGGAAATTAACGACCTTTCCCTTTGTGAGATCTCGATGGATCATCATTTAAAGGTATCTTCCCTTTTGAGTTTATATTACTGGTCTCTGTGTCCTTCAACATTCTTCTTCTTCATTTTCAGGGGACGGTTATCGCTTCGGAGGTGTCACGCCGCTTTCGGACGTACTTGGACAAGTTTAACAAGGGGGTCCAGGATTGCGATGCAGCGAAGGAGCGGGTGGTGGAACTAGAAGCAGAGAAGGCTAGTCTTTCAATGGCGCTTCAGGACTCCAAGGACTCGTTGGCTAAGGCGCAGGCCGAAGCATCTCAAAGTCGGGATTTGGCTGCAAAGAACGCAGAGCTCGAGGGGGTAGTTTCCCTGATGCGGGACCGTCTCACCGAAGAAGAGCGAGCTCGCATGGCGGCGGAGCGGAACGAGAAGAAGAAAGATGACCGAATAGAAGAATTGAAGAACCTGTTGGCGGTTGCCGAAGAGGACAAGAACATGTTGAAGAAGCAAGTGGAAGAATTCCCCTCTCAACTCGCAACGGCGCGAAGCGAGGTTCAAGCTCATCTTCGTAGCGTACAACAAGCTGAGGAGCGTCATGACATGACCCGGAAGGAATTGGAATCCATTGTCTCGGGGATTCATGGGGCTACGGAGGCCTTTCTTCAGCAGCTTCCTCGGTTCGGCATTGATGCAGCTCCGAGTCGTATCCCTTCCTCAAGCCTGGAAGCTGTCTCCTTCCTCGAGAAATCAACTAAGATCTTTGGGGATTCAGCGCTGACCTTCGGCGATTACTGCGCGAGGCTGGGCTCCGTCAAAACTGCTCAGTTATTGGAGGCGAAGGGATGTACGCATATTCGCGAGTACTTCGGTTTTTCTTCCGCCGCTCAGCTACTGTGGTTCGGAGATATCCCTTCGTCCAGGAAGCCTTCCTCCGCCGCATCTCGGCTATCGTCAAGCTTTATGTCGGATTTCTGGAAGCAGCACGGGGAGCCCACTGCGAGGGAGTCGGTGCGTCGAGCACGTGCTGTAATGCGCGACTCAGGGAAAGGCAAAGAGAAGCCACCTCCTCCTTAGTTTGGACATTTTTGTATGATGGAGTCCTTGTAGACACTTGAATTGAACTATCCATTTTATCAAATGACCATGCATGTTCGTTCATTCCACGGGTCCCCTCGTCCGAAAAGCGTTCAGTTTCTCTCGACGAGGACTAGGTGTCAGTGACGAGTGCTAGAAGGACTTAATGACTTGGTAAACTTCTCGAGGGACGTGGGGTTTTCTGCTGGGCGAGAACCACTCCCATTGCTTCCAAAGTTTCCACGGGTGTTCACCATCTGTCGATTTGCTCTAGGTTTAGAGATGAGAGGGAAGCAAGAATAGACAAGTAATATGGAACTTATGCGGGGCGAAAGGTGTAGCCTTAAGGTCCAACTTTATTATTAGTAACTTGGTATGGCTGCTTACAATGCCTAAGGGCCTTGCAACACATACTGCACACTCAGCAAGCAATGAAAATCCAAATCGAACTAACACTGGAGTCTAACGCCTAAAGGGTGACTCTTTATTCTATGACGCGACTCGGCGAAGGAGTCTCACTATAGAACCTATGCTCACTCATCGAGAAAACCTCCACGGCACAGGGTAAAGTCTTTGTGGCATAGCGCCAAACGATCGCCATGTCCAAAGAATCGTGTCCTCTATGGTAGTCGAAGAAGCGGTGTCCTCATCGAGATCCGACTCCTCCGGATGCGGCTCGTGTAGCTCAAATCGGCTCTGGAGTGCGTCCGTACAAGGTCATCTCCAACTCGTCAATCCTTCGTAGAAGGTGTGCCACATACTCTTGAGCTTCCCGCCATCTGTTCTTCTCTGTCGTGATCTCCTTGCGGGCCTTCTGTAGCTCCTTGCTTGTATTATCTAGTACATCCTCCTGGGCGACGACAAATCGTGCCAAGCGTATGGCAGTGGCATCCTCATCTGAATCGCCTTCGGGTCAAGAAGGTTATCGCTTGCGGATGGTAACGAACACCGTACTCTCCAACTCTCTGGCGTAGATCGGTAATGTGCCGCATTGCTCGTCGTGATACTTCTTGGATACCCATCTGCATCGTAGACCTCCTGGCGGTCAGCGGTGTATCGGGCGATTGCACTGGCCCTTTTTCCTAGCGGTACCTCAATCCTCACGTCACAAGCCTTGATCAATCCTCGCTTGTCCGATCACTTCCACTTGGTATTGGGGCTTCTCAAAATCTCCGAGAGTGCAGTAGCATATGCCAAAGTTCATGGCGTGACCAACTCCCAGATCAACATAGTTGAACTCTTCCTCCATCTGTCACAAGAGTGCTTTACGTAAGAACTCGAAATTTTTAAATTGTGACAAGGTAAGGGAAAATTTCAGCAAGAGACAAGAAAAGAGAGAAGGGGATAAGTCGAGATGTCATTTCTTATCTTGACAAACTTTTAGCTTTTAGAAAATAGGTTTTATCCTCACTACGACCATTCTAGCTAGGGTTGAGCCTACAGTCAAGTATGGCTCTGATACCACCTCTGTCGGGACCCCGAATTTGCAAATCCGGACCCTCTGTGTATTCAGCACTAGTCCAGGAACGCGCTAGTGCACACAGTCTCAACGTTGGTAAATATCACAATCATACCACTCGATGCTAATAAAGTACTTTATTTAAATAACCAAACTGGTTACTCGACCTTATGGCCAAGTTACAAATATATGCCTCGCAAGGCAAAACTTATTAAAGGAGAGATAATAGCAGCGGAAAATCAAATAACTTCGTGGCGCCATCCAGTATACCACAGGCAACTGACTGGGCTCGCATCCCTAAGTAGACGGATCCTCTTGGAGTTCCTCCTCTGAAGCTGGCATAGTCTCCTCTTCAACTGGTGTTGTGTTGAGGCAAGGGTGAGTACTTGGTACTCAGCAAGTCATGCACAGAATGCAAGCTAAGATACTATATGCATGGCTTGGTACAAAGGAATAGCTCAAGGTATATTTGCGATGCTTGACATTTGACAAATAATATAAGTAGATTCGAAAGCAGTAGAAATAAGTAAAGCATAAATAACTTTTCAAGAAGTTTAATAAACATTTTTCCCCATCCTAAACCACATTTCCATCATCTTCATTATTAAACCAAACCAACCTTTCAAACCAAAGTTATTTTTGAGAAAATCTAACCCTTGACTGTAATCCCCGAGCATTGTCCAGTACCGCGGACACGGCTATTCGAATAGATTCTAAACTCTGCAGAGGTTATGCACTTTACCCACAAGATACAGTCAAACACCACAAAGGCGAAGTTCAGTAACAAAGCCTTTGGAAGCCTCAAACAACACAGGTGGTCCTCTCAGGTTCGTGCTCTACACCATCCCTTCCCTTAGCCAAGGCGAAGTATGGGACCAACACACCGTTAGATGGGTATCGGCCACACCCACGATACGCTCCCCGCACAATCACACAAACGGTGTAATTGACACCCTGAGGCTCCACAAGTGAGTCCTTAGCGACTTAGTCAACTAGGGCCGTCCCATTCCAGCCATGTGGTTGCAAGTATGACCCAGTTCAAAGGCTTGCAAGGTTAAGTCCTTAGAGTGACCAGGGCAAGACTACGAAGAACCAAATCAACACTCCCAATGCCACAAGCGGCCCACTGATTACTCTTTGCCACATGCCCCGGCCGAAAATCGTTTATCAAACCCCAGTTGATTACCATGCACCACGTGCCATCAACATCACATGATACCTTTCCAAAACAGGTTCAATATATCATTAAGTCAATATTAACATTTGATTGTCCAAATTCATGTCATGAGCACGTAGCAGGTCTAAGCAATACACTACAACGTTCTAAACCCAGGTTGGCAATTTAATAATGTCCAACTAGTAATCCACAACCAGGGTGACAAAGGGTCATGGCACATACTTAAGTAATCAAGGTGTCATACAGCAAATTGGTATTTATCTAACCCCCATGTTTAAACCAAGTATTTTTCTAATTGAACTAGCATGCAATAGTTTAAATCAAAATAGATTTCGAAATAGGATCAACATGGTCAAAGCACAACTTGCCTTCAAAAAGTACTTGTTCTTGGTCTTGAGTTGGATCCTGAGTTAATACTTCTCCTTCAAATCCTTCCGGCACTTCAACGTCTACTCGTAAAGCGTGCAAATAGCAATACACAAATAAACAATAGGCAAAAACATCCCAAAACTCCAAATAAAATCCATAAACAGAAAGAACATAATTTTCTGGATTTTTAGGAACTGGAATCGTTCAAATCGGAGTTAAAATGCAAAAGTTACGATTTATTAAAGTTTAAATAATCAATTAAATAATATTACAGAGAAAAACTTTAGTCCAAAAATTAAATAAAATTCATATTTGAGTAGATCCGAATTTTATACAAATTTAGAAATTTGAACCACTCAAATCGGAGTTGAAACGCAAAAGTTATAAGCGTTTGAAATTTGGAACAAAATCTGAAATCATTATTTGAATTAATAAATCATTTTCTTTTTCGGACATTAATTATTGCGTCGGCATGGACACGTGGCGGCTTTGTGATTGGTTGGTGGCGTCGGTACGGTCCATGGACTTGGTCCACGCCGGCTCGGGTCTACTGTGGACTCGGTCCACGACTCTACGTGTCGGCCCGACATGTGGGCCCACTCGGGTAGCGTCATCGCCGACGTCGGCGAGGCTCGGCCCGCAGTCGACAGGTGGGACCCACCGTGACGTCATGGGTGACGTCAGCGCTTGGCTGGGTCAACCGCTGACATGCGGGCCCGCCATGTCAGCGTCACGCGCGTACGGCGCTGACCGCGTCGATCCAACTTCCCGACACGTGGCGCAATCTCGGCCGTTGGTTTGAAAATCAACGGCGCGGATTAGATCTAGTGTTGACGCGTTTGAGTTAACGCATTGATTTTGGACCGTTGGATCTAGATCCGACGGTGGAGATTGGATCTAGGATTTGGAACGGGATCTCACCGTGAGATGACGTGGCGTAATCTGGGCCCTTGGATGAAGATCCGACGGCTGCGGAAGCTTGAAGTCCGGCGATGGCCTACACGCGCGCCGGCTTGACGGAGCCGAGACGATGACCACGGCAGCGGCGTTGCGGGACCCTTCCGGCGAAGTGAGAGGTAGCTCGGGTGCGCCTCGGCCGACGCGAGGAGTCGATTCTGAACACAACGGCGGCCCGGAGGGCAGCGGAGAGATGGCCGCAATCGGCAAGGAACATGGCGGAGGGAAGAGACAACTCCGGCGAGCGATTGTGGCTCAACGGCGGCGGCTCAGGCGACGTTGTCTAGGGTTACGGGTGCGCTAGGTCAAGGCGATCCTCGGGGTGTGGCCGGTCATTAAATAACCTCGGCGTCCGTGCGGAAAACGGAGACCTAGTTCTTCACGGCGGCCGGCACGGCGGCGAGTCCGGCTCGGACTCGGCGGGACGAAAGACGGAGAACCGCCCACGTGGCGCGATCGACGGTCCGCGATCGCGGGCGCGATCGGACCCGATCCGGTTTCGGCTCGAGCAGAATGCGGTCACTGCGGACCGTTGGATCTTGATCCGACGGTCGGGATCGATGGGGTTAGGAGTGGGTTCGGTCGAGTCAATCGGCTCGGTCGGACTCGAACTCGAGTCTGACTTCGGGCTCGGTCGGATGAGCGATAGGCTTCGGTTTGATTTTCCAGCGATTTAATATTTAAAATAATTTCCAGTAATTCATTTAATTTATTAAAAATAGCAAAAGACTCGGAAAAATTCCAGAAAAATTCTGGAAAATATATTGGAACATTTTGGACTCAAATAAAATATTTCCAACAAAATTTTATTTGCAAAATTAAATTCTTTAATTATTTCAAAATGGAATAAATTCAAATAAATTCCAAATAAATCCAAATAAATTCCAGAAAATTCCAAAAATTCACCAAAGTGCCAAATCACACATGAATTCAAGAAAAGCAAAATTTTGGGGTGTTACAGTAACAGGCTAGAATGTAGGAATAGGTACGGCCACATGGTGCGTAAGCACCCTCTCCTTCCCTACCGAAGGAAAAACAGGATACCGGTTTAGGCGTATTTTCTCAATTACTCGGCTAAGCCGGACTCCCACCCTTCGGAGAGAGAGGGGGGGTTGGCGCCTTAACTCGGCCGGTTGTTTCGCGAAAAGGCGAACCGGGGCAACGGACGAATAGTGGTGTCGGTGCGACTAAATATCCATGAATCCCGCGAACTCCTACCCGGCGCGAGGCAACGGGTCTCTGGAGCGAGGGATGGGTGGGACGTTTGCCCGACCAAGCATCCGCGAACTCCTACCCGGCGCGAGGCAACGGGTCTCTCGATTTAAGTCTTGGAGAATATGAAGATGGCCCGGGTTCGCAATGTCTTTCCATTATTTTATTGATAAGGATCGGTACATTTCTTTCCTTCGTATTCCATCACCTACAGGTAAAATTTCTTGAGCGCGTCGGTATTCCATGTCCGTGGTATCTCCTCGCCATCGGGGGTAACGAGCTTGTGCGCACCCTTCGCGGTTGACTCTTGGATAATGTATGGTCCCTCCCACGTCGTTTCAAGCTTTGCGAAGACCGAGGCAGCCCGCTTGAGCACCATGTCCCCGGGGTGTATCTCGCGTTTCTTCACCTTCTTGTTGAAGCTTCGAGTTGACGCCTCTGCATAGGCTTTCATGGTCTTTAAGGCTTGAAGCTTGCGTTCTTCCTCTAGGTCACACGTGATGTCGACTGCCTCCTGAGTCGGGGTTTTGATTATTCGTAAGGATTTTGGACGGATCTCTGCAGGCGAAACGGCTTCTTCCCCGAAGAGGAGCCGGAAGGGGGAGAACCCGGTCGCTCTTGAGGCCGAAGTGCGTGTTGCCCATAAAACGTGGTCCAGCTCGTCAGGCCAAAGCCCCTTTTTAGATCCGTAAAGCCTTTTTTTATGCCATCAAGAAGCAACCCGTTCGCCCGTTCCACCGCCCCGTTCGACTGAGGATGACCCACTGAGGCGAAGCATATCTTTGTTCCGATATTGCCACAGTAATCGCGGAATTTCCAGGAGTCGAATTGAGACCCATTGTCGGTCACGATCTGGCAACGGACCCCATATCTACAAATAATCGTTTTCCATAGAAATTTGACGGCGGCCTCTGCAGTTATCTTTGCAACCGGCTCTGCCTCGATCCAGCGGGAGAAGTAATCGATGGCGACAATTAGGAACTGAAGGTTTGCTCGAGCTTTAGGAAGCGCCCCAACGATATCCATTCCCCACTTGGCGAAGGGCCAGACCGGGGGTACCGCATGCAGTTCGTTGGGCGGGGCCCTCGTTTGCTTGGTCATCCATTGGCACGCGTGACAGTGTCGGACCATTTGCTCCGCATCTTGCAACGCCAAAGGCCAGTAGAGCCCCATCCGGAATATCTTTCTCACGAGATTCCTAGGAGCCTGGTGTGCCCCGCAATCTCCCTGGTGTGCTTCAAGCAAAGCTTGCGCTCCTTCTTCTCGCGAAATGCAGCGTAGCCATGGAGCGCAGAGACCGTTGCGGAATAGGAAGCCGTTGATGATGGCATACTTCTTTGCTCGCCTTTCGAGGCGCCTAGCTTGTGCCTCATCGTCTGGCAAGACTCCCTCCAGGAGGTAGTTGTATATCTCATTCCTCCAGTCCTCACTGGCTGCTCGAACAATGAGATTTATCTGGGAAGGAATGGAGGGGGTGCGAAGTATCTCGAAGAAGATTGTCGATGGTAGATTTCCTCCGGTAGCTGCGATCTTGGCTAGCTCGTCGGCGCGTTCGTTTTGGGACCTGGTTATTGCATTAACGGTGAACCCAATGAAACCCTTCTCCATGGTTCGGACCATCTCGACGTATTTCTGGAGCTGTTCATCCTTCACTTGATATTCTTTGGTGATATGCCCCTGAATAAGTTTCGAGTCGGTGTACATTATCGCCCTTCTCGCTCCCATGATCTTCGCTTTCCTGATACCTAATAAGAGCGCTTCGTACTCGGCTATATTGTTGGTTGAGGGAAATTCCAGCCTTGCTGCGAACTCCACTTTTTCTCCGCTGGGCGTATGTATCACCGCCGCTATTCCCGCTCCACTCGCCCCCCAAGATCCGTCGGAGTTGATGGACCACATCGCTGGAGCTTTGTTGTCCTCCGGGACTGGGGAAGTCCATTCTACCATGAAATCGACGAGGGCTTGGCTTTTGATTGCCGTGCGAGGAACTATGGTTAATTCAAAGGGAGCTAGCTCGACTGCCCACTTGCTGATGCGCCCAGTGCTTTCCCTGTTGGAAAGCATAGATCCTAGAGGATATGTAGTTGGCACTTTGATGCGGTTGGCCTGAAAATAATGTCGGAGCTTTCGAGATGCCATTAACAGAGCGTATGCCAGCTTTTCCATTTCCGAGTATCGTAGCTTCGCTCCTTGGAGGGCTTCAGAGACGAAGTAGACCGGCTGTTGTTTGACGCCTTGGGGTCGCACTAGCACGGCGCTGACGGCCATGGGGCTAGCTGCTAGATATAACAGAAGCTCCTCACCTTGCTTCGGGCTTTGCAGGACAGGGACCTCCATAAGATTTTGCTTCAAGTCGTCGAAGGCGCATTGGCACTCCCCTGTCCAGATGAAACTATCGTTTGAGCGTAAGGCTTTAAAGACCGGCAAACTTCGCTCCGCGGATTTTGGCAAGAATCGACTGAGCGCTGCTATCCGCCCTGCCAACCGTTGTACTTCTTTCAGGTTTCTTGGTGGAGCCATGTCTTGGACAGCTCTTATCTTTTCCGGATTCGCTTCTATGCCCCGTTGGGAGACCAGGAAACCTAGCAATTTTCAAGCGTCCACGCCGAAAACACATTTTGACGGGTTAAGCTTCACCTTTCCTTTTATCAAATTTCTGAAGGTTTCCCGGAGGTCCCCGACGTGATCTTCTTTCTTTTCACTTTTGACAATGATATCGTCAACATAGGCTTCCACGTTTCTTCCTAACTGATCGGCGAAAATCTTCGTGATGAGCCGAGCGAAGGTGGCACCTGCATTTTTTAGCCCGAAGGGCATCCGCACGAAGCAATAGGTACCGAAGGGGGTAACAAATGCCATCTTTTCTTCATCTCCTTCCTGCATATATACTTGGTGATAACCAGAGTATGCGTCAAGGAAGCTCATCCTTTCTGACCCGGAGGTTGAGTCGACCAGCTGGTCGATGCGAGCGAGGAAGTCATCTTTGGGCATGCTTTGTTTAAGTCGGTGAAGTTGATGCACATCCTCCATGCCCCGCCGCCTTCCCGACTAGGGCGATGTTGGCCAACCACTCAGGGTATCGGGCCGCGGATGATTCACTTTGGAGTAGTTTAGTCACCTCCACCTTCGCGGCTTCTTGTCTTTCTACTGCAAGTTTTCTCAATTTTTGCTTCTTAGGCTTCACGCTTGGATTAATAGCGAGGGCATGTTCAATAGTTTCTCTCGGGACGCCCGGAAGGTCTTCGGGCCCCTATGCGAACACGGTTTCATATTCCTGGAGGAGCAGCATCAAGTGTTTTTCCTCCTCGGGAGACAACATGGTGCCGAGGATCACTGTCTTGCTGCTTCCTGGCCTGAGCGGTATCCGTTGGGTTTCTCCCTGGGGTTGTGGTTAATGGAGCCACCGGCTGCGATTTGCAGGTACGACGGGGTCTAGCTCAGTAATGCAGACGTGTTTGATTTGAGGTGGGTTCTCCATATCTATCTTCGTTGCCAAGGCTTGGTCTCCTCGCACCGTGATGACACCATCTTCAGAGGGAATTTTCATGCATAAGAAACCGTGATGAATTATGGCCCCCATGGTCGTCAACGAGCCCCTGCCTAGGATCGCATTGTATTGGAACGGCATGTCTACTACATCGAATGTGACACGACTCGTGACGCTGGCTTGTGGCGTCGCGAACGTGACTTCAAGCTCCAATTGCCCCAGGGTGCTGACCGTGCTTCCTCCAAAACCCATGAGCGGCACTTCCGACTTTTTCAACCGATCTTGTGGAATCATCATTTGTTGGAAAGCCTTCATGGATAGTATGTCCGCAGCGCTCCCTCCATCTACCAATATTCGACGTACTTCGCAGTCGGCGATAATGGCGGTTACTACCAAGGAATCTTGGTGCGGGAAGTGTACCCCCGTGGCGTCTTCCTACGTAAAGGTGATTGGATCGCATTTTACCGGAGGAAGGGTGGCGGGGGTAATTGCAATATGGTTAATTTGCCGGGCGTAAGCCTTCCTCTGTCTTTTTGATGAGAGATGTGATGAGGAGCCCCCCGCAATGACGTTGATAATGCGACGGAGATGATTCATCCCTACTCGAGGAAGGGGGTGTTGTCGTCCAACAGGAGGTGCTTCCGGCGATGCAGGATGCGTCTTGACTTCTCTCTGTTTCGCCTCGAACCGCCGATATCCGTTGATCACTTTGCATTGGATGGTGTCATGAGTGATATTTTCCCCGTGATATTCACAAAAGTACTGCCGGGGCTCTGTCCCTTCCCTCTTGTTAACTCGGCTTCTCTCGTCTTGCTTTCCTCGGCTCGGGGGTGGCCCTCGTCTCTGTTGCTCCGCGGGCTTGTCGTCCGTGGCTTGCCGATTTCTTGGTTTTTCAATGTGGTGGATTCTCCTCCTTTCGTCTCTTCTTCCAGGCTCTGGGTATCGTTCCCTTGTTTTGGCGTTGGGAGGGAGGTCCTTCCCTCGCCCTCTCTTGCGCGGGGCGAATTCTTGATTCTCTTGTTGGGGCCCGTCTTCCCTTCGGAGGTTGTCTTCCTCCGCCCGCGCGTATTCCCTCATCTTCGCAAAGAGTTCTTCCACCGTACGTACCTCTTCTGGCGAGCCTTTCGCCAGCGGTCCCTGCGCAGGCATGGCGTGCGCATTGATGATAGTGGTGTCGCTTACCCCTCGTACTTGGCACTTAATCCGGGAGAAACGCTGGAAGTAACTCTTAAGGGTTTCCCCTTCGCGTTGTCTGACCGCAAATAGGTCACTTTCCTCTTTCATTCCGTCGAAGTTACCCTGGAAGTTGCCTTCAAGCTTGCAGCGGAGTTGCGACCAACAGGTGATTGGCCAGGGCTCCGTGAAGAGTACCGGAGGCAGGCTATGCCTTCAAGGGCTAGAAGGAGCCCCTTCGCCTTGATATCATCATCTCCTCCGCGGCTTCAATCGCGAAGTATCATAAACGCGGAGGAACTCCCTTGGTCTGTCCGACCGTCATATGGCTTAACGGTGGGAAATTTGAAGCTTCAGGGAGGCCATTTTACGGCCCGTGGCGGAGTCTTGAGGAGTTTGGATCGTGGTCTTCCCTGTGTGCCATCGCAATCGCTGGAGATAGCACCTCGCGGCTCGGGCTTTCATCTTGTGATTCGTATTGCCCCCCGTCTGATCATCCTTGCAGACGCTTCAGCTCCGCCATGAGTTGCTCGTTGGCTTCCATCAGCGCCCGCACGTTGGGGTCAATCTCCTCCTGAGCTCCGGTTCCTTCTCCATGGGTTTCTTCGTCTCCGTGGGTCTCTTGGCGACGAGTCGGATGTGTCGACACTTCTGCCACATCTCCTCCTGGTGTCGAAACCGTTCGACCTGTCGTCGGAGGCCGTCGTTTGGGGGCTCGCTTGCGCACGGCCACCGGAGTCTGTGGAGGTAAAGTTCCCGCTATGTTTCGGGCTTCTGTTGTGGCTGGCGGCCGCGTCTCGTCATCCAGGAGTCGAGGAGGGTCTCCAGATTGGCTCCTCGCACGCCGTCTTGATTCTTCTGCTCCTACCGTCGTTGCCGCCCCCTTGGATACTGCCTCCTTTCCCTTCTTTGGTGGCATGGCTACAGAAAACTTACCCTTAGTCTTGATCGGCGGGCGGTGGTTTCACCTCGCGGTTAGGGTTCCCCACGGACGGCGCCAGTGTGGCGGTGTTGAACCACCGGGTCTCTCTTTCTTTTCTTTGTAGGATTTTTCTTGTTTTTTCGGGGAACTCCCCTCCTCACCGTCTTCTTCCCCTATTTATAGGGCTGGCCTGGGAGCATGCACGTATTGACCGGCTTTTTCTTTTTTTCTTCCTGCTTCTCGCCAAGGACTAACTTGACTTTTCCTTGAATCGCGTCCCACGTGTATCGGGCTTTTTGTCCTCTATTCGTACACCTTTTGTGGGGGTTCGACGGGAATTTCACTTATGTTGGGGCCTCAGGTTAGCCTGACATGTCCTTGCGCATTCGGGAGGGGTTGTTGGGCGGTGTCAGACCTTGGTGGTCGGCACTAGGTTCGCGTTGAAGGGAGACATGGCGGGGAGCGATTTCCTCCGGTTTCCTCCCTCGCCACGGAAGGGGACTTCCCCTCGTTGCGGGGGGGGGGGGGAAGGGGTGATCTTTATTCATCTCCCCTTTTCCTGGGGGTTGATCTCCTATGGTATGGACTTATTGCTTTACCAAAGGAAGAAGTTAGCGATTATAGTTCCGTTCACGTGGGATATTAGATACGGGGACTTCGTTTAGCTGGCCGAGGGGGGAGGGATGAGCCTGGTCGGTCCACCACAATATGTATAAACTACAAAGTAGACTACTGTTGGAGACATGCATTAGACACAATTATAGAGATGATTATATTTCCTTATGTTTATGGTTTATTATATTGTTCCATGAATAATATCATTATTATTTGTTAGCAAGTATGTAACTTCTCGGTGAAATTCTATATATGACTTTGTGATGATTATTCTAAATTGATCCCTATTCGATAAACATATGAATACACATGAATATATTAGCATATGTATTGACTGATAATCCTATTTCGCGGGTCATAGATATGGAGATATCAAACTAATAATATGGATACATGTTAGAGAACATGGAGTTGGATCGACCCACCTTGGGATACTGCAATAATGTTGTAATCTTCTTATCATCAGTTGGTCTCATATACAATGTGTATGCTATATCCTTAGACTTGAGGTTGAAGCATGTACTCGAAATGTGTAATGACTTACTTAGTGGTTGTTAAACGCTACTCCGTAACTAGATAGTTGTAAGGTGATTTTTCGGATTTGTCGTAAAGCATGCTGCGAGATGAGATTTGTCACTCCATACAATGGGAGTGATATCCCTAGGTCTCTCGAGTGATCGGATTCTGGAAATACCTGAACATGCTTGTAGGGTCAAGGATGCGTCTAGAGGAGGGGTGAATAGGCAATTAAAAATATTCTACTTGAGGATTATCCTCTAATTACCCCTATGTCAAAATCTAAATAAATTGCGGAAGCGTAAACTACAATTTTGACAATTAAGGCCTTAAATCAACTAGGCTCACTAGTGCACTAACTAAATTATGTCTCTACACAAATAATTGCAATTCTACACAACTAAGCAATATGAATTGAATTGCAATAGAGTAAAGAGCAAGAGGACACACCGAATTTTTACCGTGGTGTTCGGAGACTTGCCGGTCTCCCCTAATCCACGTTGAGGAAGTCCAACTCACTTTGGATCGGCTCACTCACTTGAGCCTTCCGCCTCAAATTCACTTGGTAGTTTTTCACTTTTTCGAGTAGGCTCAACTAGAACCTTCACAAACTTCGTCGAGGCATCTCACAAACCTTGAGAGCTCCCGACACGACGCTCGTACGCCGTCTAGGTGGCGGTAACCACCAAGAGCAATAAGTTGAGCACTCCGCTCAAACTTCACCTAGGGCAACACATGCGTTTTCGGTGATTCCTAGGTGCAACACATGCACTAGGATCCTCTCAATCACACTCTAGATGCAACACATGTAATCTAGGATCAATCTTGAGCTCAAAACCAAATTTGGAGAAAGCAAAACATGCAAAACCCTCCCACAAATAAACCAAAGACTCAAGAGCTCTTCCAAGGCCAGCCACCGCAACAACAATGCCCCCCAAGGGGGTCTTATATAGCCCCCACTCAAAAACTAGCCGTTAGAGAGGCAAAACCCTGAAAACTCGACAAGTGCGGTACTACCGCCCTTAGGGCAACGTCTATAAAACTAGCTGTTACACAGTGAATCCGGTACTACCGCAGGCATAATCCCGATAGTACCGCTCCAACGGCAATACCAGCCTCAAGTCGCGGTACTGCCGCCTCAGCAAATCCTCAGAAGACACCCTTTTGGAAAATTTGTACCGGCACTAAAATCCCGATACTACTGGACCTGTGGTAGTACCGCTCTTTACACGCGGTAGTGCCGGACTTCGAAAACTTCAGAAAACATCAAAGTCTAAAAAAGCTACCGCTTCTAAAAATCCGGTAATACCGCACCTACGGTAGTACCGCTAATAAACCCGTGGTAGTGCCAGCCTAAGAAACTCCAGAAAACTCCAGACAAACACCGCTTCTGGAAAATAACTATCGCACCACAATGCTCGGTACTACCGCACCTACGGTAGTACCGCTCTAAACACTGCGGTAGTGCCGGACATCAAACTCCTCAGAAAAACATCCCTTTCCGGAAAATAACTACCGCTATACAAACATCGACACTACCGCTACAACGGTACACCTCCAGCAAAACACCACTATTGTGGAAAACAACGACCGCTTCTCAATTAGCGGTAGTACTGACACCCATACGACGGTACTACCAACCTAGCGGTACTACCGGCATTAACACTGCGGTAGTGCCGGCAAATCAGAGAAAACAAGCTTTACAATTCAAACTTTTTCTCCGAAACTTCAACAACTATTCTTTGAGCCATATGGTGATCAAACCAAGATCACACTAAGTTGCAAAACACATTTGCAACACCACAAAATCATTCTCAAAGAATTTCAACCAAACTCCAAACAATTTGCGAAAAACATAATTCGCAGACGCTTCAGAGATTATATTTGCACGAACGTATTAATCAAATAAATCCCGGAGTCTATGAGGTTTATCCTCTTAGCCATGTGATGGTCAAACCACGACCCAAATTGACTTGCAGAAACCACAGTGCAAGTACACATGCTTTCAGGACCGGAACCTCTGGACCTCCCATTTATTCGCACAACGAGCTTGCAAATAAACAATCAAAACCTCAAGGCATGGGCTAACTCCCTTTTGCAACACATGCAAATCCATAGCCTCATGCAACAACCAAATCAACTCAAATGCTTGAGCATCCTCGTTTTGCCACACAAGCAAAACCTAGCTCCAAGCAATCAATCAAACCAAATCAGAGTGCATGAGCTCTCTATTTGCAACTCTTGCAATTCTCTAGCTCCATGCAACTACTAAACCAACACTTGCTTGAGCTCTCTCTTTTTGCAACCTATGCAAGCTTGGCTCCAAGCGATACCAAATAAACTCAGATAGATTTTGGTTTTAAAATAAAAACAAAGCATGAAGCTTCATCTATTGCAACACATAAAAAATATGAACTTCATACAAAAGCCAACGCATTAGCTTATCCTATTTGCAACACATGCAAATCAAAGCTTAATGCGAAAATCCGAAGCATAAGCTTGTCCTATTTTGCAACACATGCCAAATAGAGTTTTATGCTAAATCTAAGCACGAGCTTCACCCATTCACAACACATGCCAAATGGTTAGCTCCATGCAAAAACCAAATCAAGAAGATTTGAGCTTGAGTGAACATGGGATTGAGATCACCAACATATGATGAAGCTCAAAGCAAAGGACTCAACCCTTCTTAATATTACGGCGCTAAAAACTATACTCAAGGACTAGGAAACTCCTTAGCCTATCTAGTTATACCTTTAGCTGCCGCAAGAAATCCCCTTTGGGGTCTTTATGATCTTCAATCATTTGGTCCCCCGGGATTGACACCTGGCTCTACTTCTCTTTTCCGGGATCTCCTCTTGACGTCCATCACCTCATGATGTCGTCATTATCCCATTTTCATTATCTCAACCATCTTTGGACCTAACCTGGCTCATTCATCACTTATGAAAATGGTTAGTCCAAGATGCATGGTTGTCTCAATTATTTATGCACTTCATTAACACATAATGGCTGCCACTTATATTGATTGAGCACAACCTAAATCAATTTAATGAATTTAAATGTGTCTTGAGCACATAATGCAACTGATGCTTCATACTACTCAAGAACTTCTCATTTGTCCTTAATCAATCACAATAACACCATCAACACATGATGAAATGTTCTTTGATGATTAGAAGACAAATGAACTCAATTTAAACTTTTATTTAAACTAATATGTTTCAATGTATTGATCCTTTATATATGGAGTGAAGAATATATCAATACTAATGAAACTTCAAGTTAAAACTCGAACTTCCCCTAAATATGTGCATCCATGTAATATATGGATTGGGAAACATAATGCACATTTTGTGGTTAATGTAATGGAGAATTCACACTTTAACTCGAATCCAAAGTATGCAATGAATAGTAGAATAGATATGCATACATACCTTGGGTTTTCCATTTTCCATCTAAATATGAGATTATTGAATATAACTCAATAAACATGTTAGTCTCATTAAGATTAGATTTGTCATTAAACAAGGATTAAGCATTAATCTAAACCAATCACCAAAATCAATGGAGCTTGAACTCACAATACTACTTGCGGTTAAAGAGTTAATCGTAGTCGAGGATTCAAAGCCATGTAATCGAGAAAGAGTGGTCGAGCTATCTAAACAAGGATGGCACATGCTCATCTTAAGTTTGACCAATATCATGAGGTAAAGGGAAATGCATATAACATAGCATTGTTAATGTTCATCCGATGTGATCTTTATACATACTCAGGAGTTGACACGTTCTGCTAGAAGCCACTACCGATTAATAGTCAATTAAGAGTACTCTGGCCATGTCTAAGTATACGTAAACCTAAAGGGTGACACGTTTAAATGGTTGGGACTTAATTAGGATGGTGATATGAATTCTAATGGGCTTCATGCACCGGCGTAGCTAGCGGTTGGCACGGTTGGGCCATGGCCCAACCAATGCCCCGCGGTCCATTATAATCCCCGTTCCACTGTATGATTTGAAATGCAACTTGATAACTATATTGATGATATGAGAAAAGAGGACACCTTCAAAGACTTAAAAAGTATAGTTGAACTCTCAGTTAAGCTTGTTAAAACAAAGAGAAATAATGTTTATGATTTGGTGTACTTGCTTATCAAATTGGTATTGCTTCTACCGGTAGTGACGGCAAATGTTGAAAGAGCATTTTCTACAATGAAGTTTGTCAAGAATAAGTTGAGAAATAGGATGGGTGATAGTATTTTGGATGATTGTCTAGCCATCTTCATTGAGCGAGATATTTTCTCCAAAGTGGATGAAGATGATATAATCGAGACTTTTTGGCTATTAGAAGGCGTAAGCCCGACAAGAAGAAGAAGAAGTATGGTAATATTCTCTGAACTGTTGCAAAATCTTATTATTATATTTGTAATGTGCTTTTGATATATTGTGTATTTATATGTTGCCCTGTTAGATGATTTTTAAAAAAAATTGGACCAACCTTAACTAAAATCCTAGCTACGCCACTGGCTTCAAGTTCCTAATAGGTCTCTAATGTAGAGACCCAATATGGGGCATATATTTAAAGGGAACGGGTGTTGGTTTTAGAGTTACGAGAAACCATAGAAATTTGGAATTCCTGGAACTCTAGCCACCATCTCTCATTCTCTCATAATTGCGCAACCGACGCTAGCACTTCATCGCATAGTATTCCTGCTCCGTACGTATGGATATTTTGGAGGCATCATTGCGAGGCTTCAATGCTACGACGATTCGCAACTTGTGACAGTCACAAGGAGCTGTTGGAGGAGGTGCGAGGCTAGTATGACTATAATTGCACCACCGCGCTACATCGACTCTACTTTTGCTACGGATTTACACATCTAACGGTAATTTCGTGCTCTATAACTTACAGTAGTTCATTAATTACATATTAAAAAGTTTTAAAATTACGCGAGTTGCCTGCCCATTCTCTTTCACTTCACTCAAGCAAGCTGCAAAGTGGTAGAAAGCAGAAACAACTGTTTTTGCAAGACATGCGACACGTGATCCCAGCCAGCCATGCCGCCCAGACTAACAACCACATGCAACTAACCACTAATGGCCATCTCCTGTTCTCCCCCAGCTCACTTTGCAACAGTGAGAGAAAAGCTCATTAAAATTGCTAAAAAGGACTATCATCAGCCGCACCACTACCTCAGGCTCCCCCCACACTTCACCTCGTTCCCTTTGTCCTACCTGCTCCAGCACTGCACCCCTCCACAAAAAGCTTACACCCCCCACTACTCTAATGGCAGCGACAAGAAGAAGGCAACACCTAATGCGAGAACAAAGGTCTACAGCACCTAATCACCCTCTAATTTAACAACTAAAAGTGGCCCCCAGGACATGGGCTCTTTTAAAGCGGCTGGGGATGTGCTGTGGTGATTAGGGAATCATGAGGAGGAAGGAAATTCAGAGAGGTCTTGTGGAGGGGAAGGGGAGAGGAGGAGGGAAGCTGGGTGTCTGGAATGGAGGCTGATCCAAGATCCTTGTTCCAAAATGCTAGGACCTTGTAATAAGGGCCCTTTTTATTTCTCGTGTTTTTGCTATCGAAAGGATTTCGGACCAGGCTTCATTCCTCACACCGTGCTTCCGGTGTGAGAAACGCAGAGGTTGTATCTGAAGGAACCGCTCTTTCTGTACAAAGGTGATTGCATGTGTAAACTTTTCTTTTTAATTTATGGATTGTTCTTCCGCTTCAAACTAACTTTTCTCTACATATTGGAATACATTATCCTTCGTAGTTCTTTCGGTAACTACTTAGTGTTTAATTGTTCTTTTTGAGGCATATAAGCCGTAAGATGATCCTAAATTGCACAGAGGGAATGAGGTGAAGCGCGTGGGGGGAGGAGCCTGAGGAGACCCACCGCCTGCCTTCAGATGGATAAAAGATCGTGAAGAAATTTAAATTTTGAGGTATATAGGTCATAAGATGATCCTAAATTGCACAGAGCTATCTGCCTGAACTTTGCTTTAAAAAAGAGAGAGAAGAAAAACTAGCCGAGCTTTACTTACTCTTGTCTGATCTTGCCCTACATTTCCAGTCACTTGTCTGAACTCCAGCACATTGTATCGATCTATCAGGGGAACCTTACTTATTCAGCTTTCGTTTTGAAATTATCCATATTTCTTTTTCAGCTATACTCTTACTCTATTACTGCTTCTTGCTGTAAATGGTACAAACTACAGTGTTCAGGGGCCTTGAGCTGTAGTGGTACAGTATTACCAGTGAGATTTGTCGATCTGATACTGTTTAACTTGTCATTGGAGCTGTCAAGTCAAGCCATCCTGTGGTGCATATTTTTCAGGAGGTGAGTGTTTGGTAAGTGTTATCTACATGGTCCCTTTCAGAGTTCAGGACTTCTTCAGTTTCATCACAGGTTCAAGACAGAGTGTCAACAATCTGCTTGGAGCCGTGTGAGATATCTGCAGACTGCAAAACTTTCCAAGAGGGGTAGAAGACATTTATGTAGTACTTCTGTAGGTCAAGTCCATGATGTTTTGTTTTGATGTGGTTACTTGGAATACATGTACTTCTAGAAACTGCTCGACTTCATTTATTTACCCTCAAACTGGTCAAGTCCATGTACTCAATTAGTTAGCAGTACTTAGTCGATATGGTCATCCAATGGCTGTCCGTCAACCCCAAGGTGTCTTGGCTTTTCGTTTGCATGGATAACTGTTATGCAATGCACTGGTAGCATCTCCTATTCTTTCAAGTTTCATTTCTAAATCTATGAGTGATGATAAAGAAGAGAAGCTAAATATAAAAAAGTATCTCGCCGTCACTACCGGTTCATAAGCGCCATCAATACCGGTTTTTGAACCGGTACCAGCCATCCGGGACTGATGCCCAATGGGCATCAGTACCAGTTAGGGGAACCGGTATTGATATGCCCTTCAGCACCGGTTGGAACATCCAGCCGGTACTGATGGTTTATTAACAGTACCGGTTGGAACTTCCAACCGGTTATCAGTACCGGTTGGAACATCCAGCCGGTACTGTTAATAAACCATCAGTACTGGCTGGAGGGTCCAGCCGGTACTGACAATAGATCATCAGTACCGGTTGGTGTTATGACCCGGTACAAGTTGGTTTTTTTAAAAATTTCCATTACTGTAATTAATTAATTTGAGGATATAAATTGATTTATAAATTTCTCGTAAATTTATAATGGGTTTTATGAAATATACTATACCTTGAATGAAAATTTCAGATTTGTTGGATGAGTATTTAATTCTTAATTTTTCTTTTACTTATTTTTTTGCAGATTTTCTTTGTTTGTAATTAAATTTTTATATCAAGTAATTGTAAGTATTATTTTAAATTTTTGTATCAAGCAAGAACGGGCATCTTGCATGCTCGAAACTATTGTGTCAGTGCAATACAATAGTTTCTTGCATGCTCGAAAATATTTTTAAAATAATACTTAAATTTACTTGATATAAAAATTTAATTACAAATAAAGAAAATCTGCAAAAAAAAAAAGAAGTAAAAGAAATATTAAGAATTAAATACTCATCCAACAAATCTGAAATTTTCATTCAAGGTATAGTATATTTCATAAAAGCCGTTATAAATTTATGAGAAATTTATAAATCAATTTTTGTCCTCAAATTAATTAATTACAGTAATGAAATTTTTTTAAAAATCCCACTTGTACCTGGTCAGAACATCAACGGTTGATCAGTATTCTAATAATGATAATTCTACACAAATAGTTCATAGTTTTGGAAAACTGCAGAAATAGTGCTATCTTACAATAAGGCAATGTAATATATGTTAAGTCTACATATATCTATATATTAATTGAAAGCACATATAATCAATCATGCACAATTAAATGATAATTAAATCGCAAAACTTATATTAACAACTCCAATTAGAACCAATATGTATCACTAACATTCATTAGAGCTTTAATTACAGAATGTTTATGGGCCCCTTCGTTTACGTGCGTCGCTCTCGGTAGCCGTAGAAGTCGACTCCGATAGTTCACCAGCCTTTATAGAAGGCCCCCACCTATTCGTCGAAACATGGAACTCGCCTTTAGGATTTACGACCTCATCGTAAAACCAGCCAACGAGTTGTTCTTGGATTGCTGTCACATGCGCCGTCGTGAATTTCTTACAATCATGCAAGCAGCAAAGACCTCCAGTCTGTATGTCCATAAATTGGCACACATAGTAGCCGCATAAATTGTTTCATTTCTTTGAAGCAAGATCTGTGTTGGAAAAGGCTGAGAGCGTGAAATGGATGCATGGAAATTCAGTTAACTAACTAAAAAGATAGCATGATGGCATACGTACTCGAGAGGCAACTATAACAGCGAAGTTTTGTTTGAATTCACCGACGATTTTGGCATGGAACCGTGCGAATGCACTACACATATGATTGCAAATTGAACATGATTAGAATTTATTTTAAATGAAGTAGAATCAGCACAATAATGAAAGGAACAAGAATACCGGTCAAGCATGTCGATCAGGTTTTGATAACATCCAACTGGTTTCCTCCTCGAGTCCATAACTGTGATTATGCCACGATCTAGCTCGATAATGAGAAGAATTCAATGAAAGCTGTACATACATATGTCAATGTAGGTAACTGATTATTTCTAACATCGTGATATGGAAAAGGGTTAGAACGAGGCGGCACGAAAACGCGTACTCAAAGTTGTAGGTTAGAAGTATCTTTGCTTTATATCTCTGACCCATTAGCCCATTGAATATGGTGTCCTCTGTATCGACAGGGCAGCTAGTAACAAATGTGTTGTTAATGACCGAAGGGTCAAGGAAGCCTATGTCGTAAATGGCCTCCTTTCTGCATCTTTGTATCTCCATTCTACATAAGAAGAAATTAGTTAGGATTGCAAGTTAGTATAGTCAAAGGGCCCACACTATCGACTTTTCCAATTAAATAAGAACTTACAGAGTCTAGCAACTCAACATGGCCACGTCGAGAGCGTCTGTCTGGTATAGATCATACATTATGCGCCATT
This sequence comes from Rhipidocladum racemiflorum, assembly GCA_036346355.1. Classification (NCBI taxonomy): domain Eukaryota; kingdom Viridiplantae; phylum Streptophyta; class Magnoliopsida; order Poales; family Poaceae; genus Rhipidocladum; species Rhipidocladum racemiflorum. The sequence goes on along the minus strand of CM070591.1, from coordinate 14,617,224 downwards.
CGATATAAAATTCTCCATCGCCGTGAAAAAAATCTCGGTTCTTGTAGTTGACGGCAAATAGCTCTATGCCATGCCGGAATGCATACAGGTACCATTCATGGAATTGGCGCATCCTAGTTGGCAGCTGGGGTACCTCGTCACGCCTGACCAATGGTGCGCCCGGTATAAATGACCATTTGACTTGAGCAGATTCAATCTCCTGGTTGCCTAATACTTGATCTGGGGCAAGACCAGTTTCTTCGAGGAACTTGGACATCTCATTGGCCTTCTGCTCAGCTGATGACATCTTCTTCTTGCTTGCCTTGACCAGTGTGCGCTTGTAGTCAGAGACATGAGGTTTTTCCCTTAAATCTTTCAAACTTTTTATTGTCCTTAGGCCTTTTAGAAATTCCTCTGTACCAGGTTGAATCTTCTTCTCTAGTGACCTGGGTTTTGAAAAATCAGTGACCTCGGCCCTGACTACCTTGGCGGTCTCCTCCTTCGTCATATCGTACGCTCGCTTCGAAGGTGCGGCCTGCTTATTGCTTTGGGTAGATCTAGTCTTCTTGTGAGTTGTTGGATGAGCTGTCTGGCTTCTCTTGAGCGACGATGTTGGAGTTGGAGTTTTGTAACATCCTCATTTTGGCTTTCTGGAGAAAAACCTAATTTAAATAAAGTAAATTCAAAATTTGGAGTTTCATTGGTGTTTATGTTGATCTGGCATCCCTTCCTATCCGAAATCGGGAATTAATTCCCTCCCGGGCGAAAAATCGGATTTTCCAGTCCCGTCGGTACCCGAAAATTCACCCGAGTCCAAAAATGCTCCAAAAATCTCCAAACCACTTCTAAAATGTTCCAAATATTCCGAAATGATTTTAGGAATCATTCCCCAGATTTTTGGACCTCCGTTCCTATTTTATCTCGCACGGCTTTTGTTTAATGCCTGCGATCCGCGCCCGATTATCCAATTCCACAAATTTCATCCAAATTCCGCGGAACCAATTTTATTGCATCCCAAATAATCTAAAATGGCTCTAGGAATTTTTCCGTAATTTTTAGGCCATTTTTCCTAATTTTTCTCTAGGGCGGAACTTTCGCGTATAAGCCGACCAACCGCAGGCCGCCACGTGGCGCTACAGTGTCATCCCTAACCTTGGGATGGCCTTGTACGTGGGTTGCCTGGGAGGAAAGAACAGAGGACTTCCAACTCAAATCTCCTCCTTCCAAATACATGTATCTCCCTCCATGCAACTCCAAAACATGAACGGCCGGATCCGTTGGAATCACAACGGCCTCCTCTTTCCATCCATGGGGTTAATGCACCCGAGATCTCGCCGGATTTTGAACGGTTGCAAGGAAACCGAAATCGGCATTTATGGCAATAATTCATCCGTTTCAACTCCGATTCGCGCATCTCCGCCTCTCAAATCTCTGTGAGGGAGTCCCCTTTCCAGAACACTCGTCCTCCTTTAGCCTCTCAAATCCAATTGGCCGCAAGATCAAGAAAACCGACGAACTTTTATTGTTCTTCGCGTTCTTCGTGTTCTTGCTCATATCTTCTACCTCGGGGGTTCAATCTTCCTTCTGTTTGTTTTGTTGTGATCGTGAGGGAGTCTAGTCTCTAATCCTTCAATTGATTTTAGGATTTCTCAACCGTGGGCGACGAATTTGGAGCTTTTGTGCATTCGGCCGAACCTCCGTTCTTCGTCGATTTCTTCGATTCCGGTGAGTTTAGGTTCAATTCCTTCCTCCTAGATGTTGCTAAGGATGTTGTCTATCGATTCTAGGCTTTTATTTGGAGCAATTCCATGCAAAAATGGGAAAGAAATCAAGTTTTTAGGTAGTAGGGTGTTCTTTGTAGTGTTAGTTGGGCTCTCTGTTTGTTTTGTTGGGAGCTCTGTGCATTGGGCATGCTTGGGCGCTGTGGGCAGTGCTGGCCATGCCGCCCGCCATGGCCAGCCGCGCCACCACCGCCGTGCCGCCATGGAAGCCGCCGCCGCCGCCGTCTTGCGCTGGCTGCGAGCCGCCCCGCGCGTCCGTCGCCGCCCATCGCCGCCCCTCGCCGTGAGCCCTCCCCTTCCCTTCAAGCTCCACTCCAACCCAACCATGGCCATGGCTTCCATGGTAAGCCAAGGTTGAAGACAACCTTGTGCTCAATGACATGCAGGGCCCAATTGCCATAGACTCAATCCTAGCCAAAACCAGTCAAAGTCAAGTCTTCAGTCAACCTTTGACCAGTCAAACCAGAGAGGAATATTCCGGGAATATTCTCGGTTTTCCTATTTATTCAAAATTCAAACTTCGGGAGCTCATAACTTTCTCATCCGAACTCCGTTTGACTCCATTCAAATTTCTAAATTCATCTAAAATCAAAACCTTCCTGCCAGTACTAATTTTTTAATTTTTGGATTTTATTTATTTTCTGTTATTTATTTATTGCCTCGTTTTGCGTGTAATCGACGATCCCGCCGCGACCGCCGATTTCGCCGTCGAGCCTTCCGAGTTCGACACTTCCGCCGGGACAGAAGGCAAGTCTCCTTGAAGCATTTTGCTCCTATGTTTGCGAAATGATTTAAAATTGTTTATAAAGTTGCATGGCTATGTTTAATTAAATATGTCAAATATAAGAGCTAGTTATTCCGACATTGTTGATTCCTCCTTAACATTGTTAATCATATCCATAGTAACCCTAGAACATTGTTTATACCATGCTTATGCTTATATGGTATCCGTTGATATGTAGTACGATAGAATTGCTTAGGATCTTTTCCGATGAAAACAACCCAGGGGTGGGATTATTCAAAAAGAATGATATTAAATGTGATTTGAAAGTTATTATTATGGTTTTGGTCCTGTTTTGCTAAAATAAAAAGATAAGGAAAATGATTTTGGCTTGGGCGGCATGGAATGTCGGGTGGGAGCGGATCAAGCCTTGGTCCTTTTGTGCAAGTACCGCCCCAAGTCATATAAGGACCGACGCTTGTGATTGCCCATTCTAAGCAATACCGTACTACCACATGTCTATAATGGTACGACCTGGCCCACTAATTTGTAGAAGCCTAGTTTAGACTCACCACTCGGTTATTGTGTGAGAGCCGGAAGGAGGCATTGTTGTTGTTGTTGTTGTTGTTGTTGTTGTTGTTCTCACACGGCGCAAGAGGGGGCTTCTGTACTGGGTGGAGAGAACCCTAACAGCGGTGAAACCTCAGCGGGTGGGTCTAGCTAGGTAGATACATTGTAACGGTCTTGTCACGATCTCTCTGCCGGCACACCAAAGGAAGTGTGCTAATAGCTTGGCATTAAGAGATGATCGTGTCGTGTGGGTAAAGTTGTACACCTCTGCAGAGTAAAACTATTCGAATAGCCGTGCCTACGGTTAAAGGCAAAGCGAAGAATGCTTTCATATTGGTAGACTTTGATTTTGTTTTTAAAACCAAAAAGTGTTTTGTTTTGGGGTTCGGGAGTGGTTAGAGCTCTCGAATGTTGTTTGGCGGAAAGAGCCAACCAGGTGGATAGAACCTGTTTTACATTTGACGGATGGAGTCACATGATTAACTTTGATCTTTTAACTGTTGGCGGATAGAGCCTTTATGCTAGTGATGGTGGTTAGAACCTCACTACAATATTAAATAATTCAATTATTAAAAAGAATTGTAAAAGATGCTTTGTGAAATTATTTACTTAAGTATGGTTTGATAAATTGTGGCTTTATGCAAATGAACCCTTAAGCTTCCTTTGGAAAGTCCCTCATGATCATACTTTCCCGACTTGCTAAGTACCTTTGTACTCACGTGCTACACCAACATTGTAATCATCAAAGAATTTCCAAGATGCCGAGGAAGAGGAGGAGTTCTTCGAGGAGGACTGCCAGGAGGACTAGTCGCGTTGCTAGTCGTCGCCTGTGGCGTTGTGGCGTTCGCTCGTTTCGTTTCTTTTTTCGCTGCTTTGTGTCCGGTCGCTAGACCGAGTATTGTAATAAGTGGCCATGTGGCCCATACTTGAATATTTATATTACAGTTTTCGTTATGTTCGGCAATGAAGTATCACTGTGACTGTGTGTACTAGCTACTGATCTGGGACTAGTACGGAAATACACAGGAGATTCTGGATAGCTGATCCGGGGTCTCACAAGTTTTGCGTGCAGGGGTTGGTGTAGGAAACGGGCTTCTTCTAATGGGCAGCGATATTGGTGACGGAGGTGTCAGAGAGGGCCGCTTATGTGTGTCTCTAAAAATGATGTACTTCTTACGCCACAGAATGAAAGTGTGCACTGCCTCTCCTAACATTGTAGTTCTGTCACCTCCGGGCATGTCGAGGTCGAGGTCCTCGCACCCTGGGCATACCTCCTCCACCGAGACCTTGGAATAGCCCGCCGATATCTGTTTGCCATGGATGACCTGCCCCGGCTCCATTTGGTGAGCCATGCCATGAGCCGCCATGAAGGAGATGTTCTTCGCTTGGACGTGCAACTCACAAGGTGTCCATTGCGTGATGTCGTCCACCGGCCAGTGGCCCAAGTCCTCTTCGGGCAACCCACCAAAAGCGCAGCTGATCCGTCGCCCCGTGGGGCTAATGATATCTGCATTAGTATGAGGTTCCTGGCTCGCATCCACCTGTTGGCTCAAGGCTAACTGCACCTATCTTTGGACCTCTTCCTTTATGCTTTCTTGTGTTTGATTCATATGTTCTTGAACCATTTGATTCATGCGTTCTTCCAGCATTTGCATCCGTTGTGCCTGTCGGGACTTGCTTCTCGCTCGACTCCTGTAGGTCTCGGCGTCCTTAGCAAAACCAATCTTCCACGGAACAACGCCAACACCTCGTGTGCGTCCAGGGTGCTCCGGGTTTTGTAGGGCCCTTGTTAACTCATCGTTCTCCCTGTTTGGCACAAAGGTGCCCTGGGAAGAGTCCTCGATCGACTGTACAAGTCTACTAGCGACATCTATCATTACATTCCCGAACAACGGGTTTCCATCATCGTCAAGTGCACCGCCGTGAGCATAAAACCAACTCTTCGCTCTGTCTGGCCATTCCAAAGTCGCGGGCGTGACACCCTTCACAAGCAATCCCTGTTCCCTCTGCTCCCATTTGGGCATCGCTCGACGGTAACCACCAGGGCCGAGGCGGTGGTGATATTGCTTCTTCTGTGCATTCCGAATGTTCTTTTCGGTCAAACTTCGATCTTCTTCCGAATTCTTATAGTTGACGAACGCATCCCAGTGATTCTGCAACTTTGGGTGCTTGTTGAAGTCGGGTGTTAGGTCCTTCTTAATATATTCCGTGGTCAACTTCTTTTTATATGTCTGGAATGCGATGGCCATCTTCTTGAACACGTAACTCTTCACCTTCTCTTCGGTCCCTTCGGGGAAGGTGAATGTCTCCTTCAAATAGGTCTAGATCATATTCTTTGTATATTCAGGGATATTATCCCATTTCGCGATACTAATTGGCACGTGGTCCCTGACGTGGAAGCCGCATGCCGAATTGAACGGTGGAATCACCCCCTCGGGTTCAATAGGTTGGCCGTTATCGCCGACTACAGTAATAATATGTCTGGCCTTCGACTTCTTGCTTGGACCTCGGTGACGTGATGGCCTACTCGATTGACTAGTCTGAAAATATGGTATAATGATGAACGAGTTAGAATGTTAACTTAGCATGATAGTGGAACCAGCATATACGCATTTGTACTAATTACCGTGGGGGCCTCAACGGACTCGACGGGCCTTGCTACCTCGGCGGCCTCGGCGGGTTCACGACCCTCCGCCTCTACAAGATCATCTCCCGCAATCAAATTCCTCATGAACTCCTCATCTCCAACATATCCTTCGTCCGCCATCGTTTTTTCTTAGGCTAAAAAAGTGCACTAAAAATTAACGAAAAAATATCAACAAAAGTATACTTACACATTTAACATATATTTCAGAATTCATTTTTTGATTTTACATACGAAATTTGGTTTTACAAAAGTATACTTACACATTTAACAAAAGTATACTTACACATTTCAGAATTCATTTTTTGATTTTACATACGAAATTTGGTGACAAACATAAATTCTCGGACCATAACCCACAAGCAACAAGCCACACAAGCGTTCATTGATTCTAATAGATGACAGAGAGGGGGGAGACAGAGAGGGAGCGAGAGGGGGGACACAGAGGGAGCGAGAGGGGGGAGACAGAGAGGGAGCGAGAGAGGGGACACAGAGAGGGAGCGAGAGGGGGGACACAGAGGGATCGAGAGAGGGGGGAAAAAGAGAGGGTGCTGAGGAAAGTCGAGGATAGGTCACGCGTGGCAACGACTGGGAGGGTGGTGGGAAAGAGTGGATAGAGGAAGACGGGCGGCAACGAGTATACTATCAACATACTTACACATTTCACATATACATATATATCTCAGAATTCAAATTTACATGAGCCACATTTCACATATACTTACACATTTCAAATACATATACTTACACATTTCAAATTTCACATATGCTTACTCATTTCATAAGACACATTTCACATATACTTATACACATTTCACATATACTTACACATTTCAAATTTACATATATAATCAGCATAATCAACATTTGTAATCAACATTTCACATAATCCAAAGTAAACATTCACAGTAAACATGCATCCACTAAACAGTAAGTGTAAGTAGACGCCAGAGAGGGCTCACCGAGGGCGCGCAGCGCCGGAGAGGAGGATGCGGCGCCGGAGAGGAGGGTGCGGACGACGGGGGTGCGCACGGCGCTGACGGGGTTGTCGGAGGACGCCGGCCGGGGTTGTCGGAGGACGACGCGGTCAGCAGGTTGTCGGAGGACTCGCGGAGAAGTGCGCGGGCCGATGGCGTGGACGACGGAGTCGTCGGAGGCGCGGACGACGGGGGTGAGGACGGCGCAGACGGCGGGGGTGAGGACGGCGCAGACGGCGGGGGCGGCGGACAAGCTTCTTGGAGGCAGCAATGGCGAGAAAGACAAGAGTTTGGACCTCTCCACTTTTTATACGACGGGAATTAGTACCGGGTCATATTACCAACGGTACTGATTCCCTCCCCGCCAAAATACCTCGCCAAATGCTGGTTGCCCTAGGTGGAATTAGTACCGGCTCGTATTCCCAACCGGTACTAACAAATACTATTAGTACCGGTTGGTGTTATGACCCGGTACTGATGCCCCTCTGTACTTGTTGCCCTAGGGGCTGTCAGTACCGGTTGGTGTTATGACCCGGTACAACTGGGATTTTTTATAATTTCCATTGCACTAATTAATTAATTTGAGGACATAATTTGATTTATGATGGGTTTTTTAAAATATACTATACCTTGAATAAAAATTTCATATTTGTTGGCCTCGTGTTTAATTCTTAATAATTATTTTACTTCTTTTTGCGTATTATTTTTCTTTGTTTGTAATTAAATTTTTATATCTAGTAAAAGTTATCTAGTACTGGGTCATATCTTACCATGTTAATTTTGGAATGCTTTCTGTTTTCTTCGTAATTAGTAGCTTCAGATTATTGACAAACCCTACAAATTGCATTAATCAGGCCTACACGAGTTTATATCGGCTAGAGAGAAAGAGAGAGAGAGAGAGATTACTGTAATAACTATATTCATAATTCATATACGGGTTTATACAACACGGTTGGACTTATTTGCTAACATACTTTGTTTTTACAAGTGATCCTTCGTCATGATCGTGTCGTACATATGGAGATTCTTTTATATCATTCAAGACACTTATGTCTATGTCCACCATAAAAGGAGGTAGCTCATCAAATTGATTGTACTCTTCTTCATCTGTGACGGCCTCAACTCCGACAATCCTTCTTTTTCCTGGAAGAACCACATGGCGCCTTGGTTGTTCGCTGCTGATAGTCTCCACCTTCTGCTTCTTGCTATTAGGATGCTTGGCCTTCTGCTTTTTCAGCTTGCTGTTCATGTCCATCACATAGAATACTTGTGCCACATCATTGGCGAGCACGAACGATTCGTCCCTATAGGCCACTTGCTTGAGGTCCACGGTTGTCATACCGTACTCGTCGATCTCAAAGCTGTCAATTTGACCCATTGGCACCGAAACAGAGGGACTTTCAAAGGTCCATACTCGAGCTCCCAGACCTCCTCTATGCAACCATAGTAGGTGTCCATCTTTCCATTTTTGTCGAAGGCATATATACGAATGCCGCTGTTTTGGTTGGTGCTCTTGCTATCCTGGGCAGTCGTGTAAAATGTGTACCCATTTATGTCGTACCCATGGAATGATATGATTGTAGTGGATGGTCCTCGAGCCAAGAGTCTTAACTGTTCATTGTCTGTCTGGTTGCCTATCAGCTGATTTTGTAACCAACCGCCGAAACGGTCCATTTGCTCTATTGCGATCCACTTTTCTGACTTCTCTGGGTATTGGTCACGTAGAATCATCTAATGATCATGGATATACTGGGCCACTACAGTTGCTTGTTTCAAGACTGTGAAATGTGCTTGTTTAAATGAAAGTAGATCGTCGCTAAAGAATTCTTTTCTCCCTAGAGTCCCTTTTCCCCGTAGCCTCCCCTCATGGCGTGATACGAGGACGCCAATCGGATTCAGATCATCAATGTAATCGACACAAAATTCAATCACCTCCTCTGTGCCAACACCCTGTGCAATGCAGCCTTCTGGACGAGACCGGTTGCGAACATACTTCTTTAGGACCCCCATGTACCTCTCGAATGGGAACATACTATGCAGGAAAATGGGTCCGAGAATTTCTACCTCTTTCACAACGTGGACCATGAGATGGACCATAATATCAAAGAAGGACGGAGGGAAGATCATCTCAAGGCTGACCATACTATCGACCACATCATGCTGCAACTGAGATACATTATTCGACTCGATGACCTTCTGCGACACTGTGTTGAAGAACGAGCACAACTTTATGATTGTCCCTCGTACCCAGTCCGGCAAAATACCTCTCACCGCCACTGGGAGCAGTTGTGTCATCAACATGTGAGAATCATGGGATTTCAGGTGTACGATTTTGCTCTCTTTCGTGTTTATGAGTCTCTTTATGTTTGAGGAGTATCCAGAAGGGACCTTCACGCTGCTCAGGAACTTAATCATGTTTTTTTTTCTCTTCCTTGCTCAGAGTGTAGCTCGCGGGGTGGAGGTAATGTTGTCCTTTCGCTCTCTTTTCCGGATGTAGGTCGTTCCTGAGTCCCAGTAGAAGCAGGTCCTTTCGTGCTTGAAGTGTATCTTTTGTTTTGCCGTACATATCTAGAAAGCCTAGCAGGTTCACGCAGACATTCTTCGTGATATGCATGAAGTCCAATGAGTGGCGGACCTCTAAGTCTTTCCAGTACGGTAAGTCCCAAAATATTGATTTCTTCTTCCAAATAGGCTTCATATGATCTTGTCCAGTCGGGACAGATTTGCTACCAGGACCCTTTCCAAATACTACTTTCAGATATTTTACCATAGAAAATACAAGTGCCCCACTGCGATGCATGGGCTTCTTACGTTTATCTTCTGTCCCATCGAAATTCTCACCGTTCCTTCGTAACGGGTGCTTCATATGGAGGAACCTACGGTGGCCCATGTACACAACCTTTCGTGAGTTTTTCAGATACTTGCTGTCCGTATCCTCTAAGCACTGGATGCAGGCTTTATATCCTTTGATAGATAGGCTAGACAGGTTACCAAGTGCAGGCCAGTCGTTGATGGTTACGAATAGCAATGCACGTAAGGTGAAATACTCTCTTTTGTACTCATCCCACACACGTACACCATCGTTCCACAACGTTAGCAGATCTTCAACCAAGGGTTTGAGGTACACGTCGATGTCGTTTCCAGGTTGCTTCGGCCCTTGGATAAGCAACTGCATCATAATGTACTTCCGCTTCATACACAGCCAAGTAGGAAGGTTGTAGATACATAGAGTCACGGGCCAAGTGCTGTGACTGCTGCTCATCTCGCCGAACGGGTTCATCCCATCCGTACTCAACCCAAACCTTATGTTCCTCGCATCCTCAGCAAAGTCCGGGTACTTTCTATCGACTTTCCTCCACTGAGAGCCATCAGCGGGGTGCCTTAGCCTTCCATCGTCCTTACAATCTTCTTTGTGCCAGCACATCATCTGAGCATGCGCTTTGTTCACAAATAAACGCTTCAACCGGGGGATTATAGGGAAATACCACACCACTTTAGCCGGGGGTCTCTTCTTCTTACGCTGCCCATCTTCCTCTCCTGGGTCATCACGCCTGGTCTTATACCGCGAAGCTTTGCACACCGGACAAGCTTCCAAATCCTCGTACTCATTGCGATAAAGGATACAATCATTACAGCATGCATGTATCTTCTGTACCTCCAACCCCAAAGGGCAGACAACTTGCTTGGCGTCGTACGTAGTTTCAGGCAGCGTGTTACCATCTGGAAGCAACTTCTTTATGAGGCATAACAACTCGTTGAATCCCTTATCAGACAATCCATTGGTCGCCTTACATTGCATCAGTTCTAGTGTGGTACGCAATTTTTTGTGGCCTTGTCGGCAATTTGGGTAAGTAGAGTTTCGTGGTCCTCTCGCAGGCGCTGGAACTTTTTGTAATGTCTTTCATCGGTGTATTCTCCCTCTCCATCAAGCAGCATCTGGTCTAGTTCATCATCGCCAAACTCCCCCAATGTATCTTCGAACGAACGGTGTTGGACACCATCTGGTATATTATTGTCCCCCTCTTCTTCTTCTTCACCATCTTCCTGTATAGTCTCTTCTTCACCGTACTTGGTCCAATAGGTATAGTTTGGCATGAAACCTCTTGAGAGCAAATGGAAGTGAAGGTGGTTGGATTTTGGCCACTCCTTCTCATTCTTGCAGTCTATGTATGGACAACATATGTAGCCTGACTTCATGTGAGCATCGGCCGCACGAAGAAAAGCTTGCAAACCTTGCAAGAACTCCGGGGAGCGTCGGTCAATGTACATCCATCGCCGGTCCATCTACATTATGTAGGACTTAGCGGTTACTTTCTATAAAGCCATTTATATTTCTGATATTATTTTAATTCGCAAATGAAATTAAATTTCTTCTTTTTCACATAACTATTGCTATTTGAAGATCCCAAACTCCATGGTTTTCATGCACCATTCTTAATTTCCCCAACTACGTGCAACCAAACCCCATCCTTCATCGATTGATGAAACTAAAACGTAAATTTGAGCAAGATCCACACCTTAAATGCAAGCTATATTATAATACAAGCAAATTCTAAGCTTACACAACAAGTTTTTGTATCCTACTTGAAAAGAACGAGCTAGATCTTTACATTCATACACTACTATGGAGAGGGACATCAGTGGCGGTTCGTAAGAGACATCAGTGGCGGTTTTTGAACCGCCACAGATTAAGCGCCAGTGATAATCGGAGATTTTCAGAGGCGATTTGAAAACCGCCACTGATAATACTCATTAGTGGCGGTTGGAGAGAAAAACTGCCACTGATAATGATAATATCAGTGGCGGTTCCAGCTAAAGCGACCAGCGATAATTCAATATACGTGGCGGTTCAACTAAAAACGACCATCGATAATTCAATATACGTGGCGGTTCCAACTAAAAGCGCCGCGATAATGCATATCAGTGGCGGTTTTTAATTGGAACCGCCACTGGTATGCATTATCAGTGGCGGTTTTTAGCTGGAACCGCCACTGATAACCCCGTCCGACAATAAAAAAACCTACATTTCTGGCTAGCCTCAGGAAAGTGCTAGCCATGCCCTCTGAAACAGCACACACACGAAAGACAAGAACAGTAACTGGATGATAATGTCATCTTTATAACTGAATCAAAGAACAGACAAAAATTCATTGCATACACCCATCTAATAAGTTGTATAGATTTTTTTTATCAGATTTTATGTTTACTTGGAAAACTAATCAACTATCTCATTTGCCAATATATAATACGGAGAGATGAATGATACAATCCAGCAGAAAACCTTAAACAAAACCTACCATGTTCTTTGTACCATTTTGTTGTCAATAGTTCATCATTATCACCAACACAAGTATGAAATCCTGGAAGACGAGCGGCACCTGTAATCGTAGTGAGAAGTAACAACTTAATTGACAATATAAGTGTTATGCCCCTAACTATAATTGAGATCTGCATAAACTAATGCTACTCTCATCATAGCAAACAAAAGCTCAATAATGGCATGGCAAAAATACAAACCGCACTAGTGTTCTTTGTGCCTTTCACCAGAATTACATTATCGTCAGCAATTCTTTCCTCCACAACCTCATCAGCATGTCCAAGGAACGATGAATCGAACGTTTCTTCACCTTCCATATCAGCAAAAGTAGTCACCTGCACTTTCGTACTATATCAGGATATTGCCAAACAGTTTGTGTAGCATTAATTAATACTTGGGCTAGACCACTATAAAAGGTGATCTGCCATATTCCAGGGGAACATCAAGGGTAAAGGTTGTTTTATATATAAATTTCTATTGTACAAGTCATCCACACCCGGATATTACTTTAGAACATTATTCTTTGTTAGATTAGAATACCCAAGCGTAATCAGGATCTGAGAAGAGCATTATATTAATATATTTTGATGTTCAAAGGGCATTGAATTGAGATAATGCATTCCCACATTGCTTCAGAATCATAGCAAATTTCAAGCAACTTTGGTAGAGTTTCAAGCCAAAAGTAAATTCATGGGACCATCAAGCCAATAAGTCGTGAATGGGATTAAACAGAATATACAATATTCAAATATTGCTTGGTCATGAATATACCACCTTATGCGTAGTGCAACAGATTATGTATGAAGCACCCAACCAAAATCACCAGTAACTAAGCAAAATATGTCATACATTAGAAAAGCTAGCCAACCCAACCAAAAATACATAAATAGTTCTTGCTTTGAAACTATATTTAGAAACACATTTAAAAGTACATAAAGAAACAGCTTATTCTTGAATTACGAAAACATACCTTCAATGACATATCATCGATTCCCTTGGTGGTCAATAGAACATGAGCACCAGCCTTGAGAATTTTCTCAATCCGCTCTTTTGTTATGTCAGATTCTCTGCAGGGAAAAAAAGAGTAATGCATTAGGTCCCTCAAAAAATGAAATGAATTGCTTTTTTCAATCCAATCATAAAAGCATGGGGATCCAGCACAAAAAATCAGAAACAAGCAATATGCAAGAGGTTTAAAAGAGAGCAGTCATTGCTGATTCATTCAGGAAATAACAGAAAGGAATATAATAAACTGCAAAACATAAAATGCACATAGCGAAAGGGAAATAATAACCTGCAAAACTGAAAATGCGCATACCTTGAGCTGCACGGCCTGTGTTCAGTGCATATCCATTCAGCAGGTAACTATCCTTAGCGCTTTTACCAGCTCTCAAAATATTAATGCTCTGCAGAACAGATAAAGCCATAGGTACAACCAAAATTTCATGAAAAGGGTAAGAAAGTACCAAATGCACTTTACAAACCTTGATAGGATATTTCACTTCTCCCTTGGCGTTTGTAGTCTTCACAGCTTGAACTGCTTCTACAACCTAAATTACACTAACCAAGTGATTATAGTTTGAAAATATGATAATTCGCAAGTAACTTCACCACATATTAAGTGCTGACCACAATCTAATGTGACGCCCAACAAACACTTCACCTGTATCCTTCATCTGCTAATAGAGAACATATTAATTCACCAATTAAGTAACTCAGAAAAGAAATCTGGCCAAAAGCACATGCAAACATAGGCCAACATTGTGAGAACAGGTTAACAAAAATGTGCAAACAGGAATTGCTAGCCATGGCCACCCACATAATGCATGCTCTCATATCCATTTTGGATGACTTTGAGCGAACTATAAGTGGCAACCCATTCAACACATTACAAATGATAAACCAACAATGATGTTCATCTTCGGGGAATACAAAGATGAGCACCATCATGACTACATCCTAACCACATTTACAGACTTCAGATCTACTAACGATTTTGAACTACTTCCTAAGCTACGAGCCTACGAGCCTTCAGAGTTCTTTGGAGGCGAAGGACGTGTAAGAAGAGTATGGATCAATGGATCGTTGTTGTCTTCATCATAAAACTCGCCCTTTTTGTTGATGACTTCCCTCATGATGAAGTAGGCGAGCTGTCCCTGAATGGCTTGAATTTCAACAGGAAGCAATCCTGCCGTAGGCAATTTGAGGCGCTACAAGTAGGAAAATAAAATCTCAGAGTTTATCTTTGGGGAAATTGAATGGTGCGAATAAATTCGTGAAGTTAACATGACAAACCTCTACGTCATTGTCTACTATTGTAGAACCTAAGATTTCGCGCATGTATTGGCACACAAAGTACCCACACAAATTTGTGCCTTGCGACTGCTTGTGGCACTGCGATATAAGAATATTGCTTGCGATATCAGAATATTGAAGGAATTATTTACTATGAAATGCGATATAAGAATATTGCTTGCGTGCGTACCGGAAATTTAGTACGGACTGAAAAGGATTTACGGAATGGCCAGGTATCTCAAGCTTTTTGTACAATATCTTTTGAACGCCTCATTCATTAGTCTTAATTGACTCTTCGTAGTCTTTTTATCTTTGTCGGTGGGTCCATGATTAGCGACTTGCTCTTTTAGGAGTAATTACTATGAGAATCGATGGAACCTACATACGCCGCGTATGATGCTATAGTCATTACTCCTAGGATAAGAGTAATGAACGAATTCAATGAATAATTTAACTAGCTTGAGAAACTTACTTAAAATTGTATGGAAGAAGTATGAAGTCCTTATCTTGTAGTTTTAGCAACGCTCAGATATCGTATTCCTCGACCTCCTTTGGTGCTCTTGTGATTTCGGTCTGACCAGACCGTTCGGTCGAGAATCACTAACCCCTTGGTTCTTCTCGTTCAATCAACTCGTATCTAGATAAGGAAAAAGTTAGACATGACATTTATACGTATTACATGAATGTAAACCATGATTTATATATTAGCCACTTACGATTGCCCGACATCTCAAAAAATAGGCGTCGAGGGCGTCGTGATAGAAACGAGTTGTGCAAGTCGGCGAAGTCTATCGAGAAGTAGCGGAGACCCTCATGGTGAAAATGTTCCGCTGGAAAATGGCGGTGATCACCTTCGAGGAGTACATCTTGGTTGGATCGCTCCATGTACCAGTTATGTAATCGCTGCATCATGAGTGTTAGGCTATTAAACTTTGATTCGATGACTAATGGCTTCCCCATCGCGAATTTCAGCCTTTCTTGATTATCTTATCCTTTAGATTTCGCCTTGCCCTTTCTTTTTCCCAAGATAACATCATACTGCTGTGCAGCCGCTGATCTAACTGATATGGCTTGTCTATTGCGCCATTTCTTTGGATCAGGTGTTGTAAGTTCATCATTTGAAGTGGTCGCACTAAGCATTTCATGTTGAGGTGCTGGTGACGAATTGGCTCCTGGAATAGGCTCCTTTGAAGTGGGCGCACTAGCAATTTGACGCTCAAGTGTTGGTGATGAATGGGCGAGTTCTACTGCATGAGAGTCTGGCACCACATGGTCCAAGACAATGTCACGCTTACGCCACTGGATGAATGTGTGAACGGCACTTCCTAGAGTTGTAACCTCATCATTACAGGGCATTTCCATCCCGATGTTACCAAATTGTGGAAGCACCGTGTCCACCTGGACCTTTGCATAACCCGGAGCAATCGGAGAGTTGTGCAAAACATCCCCTTGTTGGTATGGATAAGCTATCCCTGTAGCAGCCTGTAAAAATATGTTCATCACAGGTACATTGAGCTGGCAGGGTGTGGGGTCTTGTATGTCGTCCACAGGATAATGGGTGTTATCCGGTTGTTCCAATGGTGTGGACGTGCAACTTCTACGCTGATTCGTAGAAATTTGGCGAAACGATGTTGTGTCCTTGCGACTGGCTCATAGCTTCTTGTACTTTTTGCTGAACTTGTTGTGCTATGGTGCCTTGTAATTCTCGAACCACCTTTTCCTTCATCAGTTCCAAATCCCGTTCCTCACGCTCTTCTTTGGCTCTCTTGCGACTCCTATAAGAGTCTTCATGCTCTGGGAAACCTATCTTCCAGGGAACCTTAACCCCAACGCCTCGTGTCCGACCAGAGTGCTCTTTGTTTCCCAAGGCCGCTGTTAGTTCGTCCTTCTCCCTATCCCCGTGAAAATTTCCTTGGGTGGACTCGACGTGCAGCTCCTGAATTCGTTGGGAGATTGCCTCATTAGTGCTGCTTTTGAATGATAAGCCCCCATCAGACATGATAGATGCTCTTGCTAGCACATAATGCTTAACTCGATCTGGTAATCCGGTTAAGGGACTTGTGCCAGTCGATCGGACTGCATCTGATTCTTGCCTCTCCCACAGGGGAATTTTACTCGCGTACCCGCTCGTGCCTAGTCTGTGGGGGTGAGTGTTCATCCTTGCAATCTGTCGGTGGTGTTCACTAGACTTCATTGCTGTTTCATCTTGCTTCATCGCAACAAATTCATCCCAATATGGCTCTACTTTAGGATAATCTCCGATGGCTGACCGATTCTTCATCACATAGTTTGTATTCAGCCTGGACTTGAAGTTCCTCCATGCGACATCCATGGTTATCAACGCATTTCGACGCACGAGCTCTTCGGCATCTTCAGGGAATTCAAAAGATTCTTTCAGCTCTGTCCATAGATCCATTTTTGTGGCACCGGGCACTTTGTGCCAATCCAAATAGGTGATTGGAACTTTATCCCTTGCGATGTACCCGCATGTTGACCTATATTTGGATGCTATTTTTTTCGGTGATACAGGGACTCCAGCATCTGAGACCCTCGTTATGGTATGCCGGCCTTCAGGCTTCTTAGTTTTCCCTCGGCCTCGACGTCTTGCAACAGGAGCATCAGCGGGGGAGGCCTCGGCATCTGAGGTGGTTCA
Source organism: Rhipidocladum racemiflorum (assembly GCA_036346355.1). NCBI lineage: Eukaryota > Viridiplantae > Streptophyta > Magnoliopsida > Poales > Poaceae > Rhipidocladum > Rhipidocladum racemiflorum. The sequence goes on along the minus strand of CM070591.1, from coordinate 14,600,287 downwards.
ATGGATATTAAGGTATCTGCTTGGGCTTGAGTTCGGCAAAGGGTTGGAACCATCCTCTAACCCAGGCTGGGGCTCAGACTCCATAAGAACTACATATATACAGATTGTAGGTTATTATGACGGACGGGTTGAGGAGGACGTTAAAGGTAGCAAAATGTAGTTCATACATACCATTGGCACTACTAATTAATTACATATCAAACAGATTGAGCATATTAGATTTAAGAGAATGTAAGTTAATTGATTGATATTGCTCTCAGGCACTTGGTGTAGGAATGCTAGAGACTAGCTCCTACCTCATCTACACCTGGGTCAAGTTTATCTCATTTGAAGTAGACAATTAACTATGTAAATAAGGCCTTCAATCCTTACCTTCCGGTTTTAGGTCATTTAATCAACCGAACCAACATATATAGCAGTGCATATTGGCAAATAAAGTAACACATACAGTACTCAAAAGAGAACAACTTCAGGTAAAGAATAATGAACAAGCTTTGCAACAATGAAATGAAGTAAACAATTTTTACCATGTAAGTCTACTGAGTGAAGGCCTAATTCACAACATTAATTGTCTAATTCATCATTTGACCCAATTTGCATCATCGAGCAATAAAATAATAAGCAACAGAAAACATTGAAGCATTGACATGTACATTGAAACATTGAAGCATTTGCATCATATGATGACAAAAGATGGTAAAATGTCTGGTCCAAAACAAGTCAACATGCGGCAAATGAGCTAGTGCCAATGCTCATAATGATGTGATAAAAAAGGAATCAAGTCAACATGCGGCCTAAATGAGTATGTATGACAAATTGACAATAGCAACAACATAGCAGAAATTGTACATGGAAACCCAAACAAAGTGTGCAACAGGCACACAAACTAGATTGGTCACTTCAAATTGCTCTGCATTGTCTCCAGCTCCTGAGACAAAAAGAATTGCAATAATAGAGGCACCACAATTCATATGAACCCAGGTTCAAATCTAAATTTCCCCACCACTACATGCTAGCAAAACATAATGTACATTACACGGAAGCAAATATTCGATTAAATCATATGCAATGCCTTCTGAGTTCTGTCCTGTCCATTACACGGAAGCAAATATTGTTTTATCTGAAACATGACTTACAGAAACATAATGTACAGAACCAACAATTGTCGCAGTGAGGCAAATGAGCTGATTTTAGGTGCAAAGCTACTTAAAATGCGATCAGTTACATGCAAGCAAAGAACTCATGATTTATGTCAAAGAAAGTCTTGATTTATACAAGCAGAAACATCTGGTAACAAAACACCAGCAAGTCATTTGTCCAAATTTCGTCATGACAGTTGAACTACAAAATTAAAAGCGGTAGCGTGATGCAATGAGCATTCCATAGTGAATCCACAATATACAGAGGCGTCGACGGGGACGGGGGCGTCGTCTGCATGATGGTGGGGGTGAAGCGGCGGGAGCGGAGGCGTCGGCAGGGACGAAGCGGCGCCGAGCAAGAAACCTCGGCGTCGATGGGGACGAAGCGGCGCCCGGCAGGGGCGAAGCGCGGCGGCGTCGGCGAGGCAGTGGCGGCGCCCGGCGAGGAAGCGGAGGCGAGGCGTCGACAAGCACTTAGGGTTAATTTCGCACTGCGTGACGAAACACCAAAGATCGTGGGGTTTATATATGGGGTACGTATCAGTGGCGGTTATTAATATAAACCGCCACAGATAAGCAGTAGCCGTGGCGGTTCTTAATATAAACCGCCACAGATAATCAGTATCAGTGGCGGTTCTTAATATAAACCGCCACAGATAATAAGTATCAGTGCCGGTTTTTATTACGAACCGCCACTGATACTGTTTTTAAGATTTCATTTTAATATGAAGTTATGACTTGATGTATTAATGTACCTTTCATATATATTAAGTACTAATTGCTAATGGATGTATGTGTTTACTTATTTCACATGTGAAAATAAAAGAGTATTACAGATACAAAAAATTGCCATTACTCCACATAATACATATTTTTGACATTACATTTCTATTACCCCACATAAATACACACATTTTGCCATTACTACTACCTAATTATTTTCTTTCACAATTTGGCCTTCTTCATGATCTTCGCGATGATAGGTGGCTTCCGGAGTAGTTTCTTCCTCGAGCCTGATGCTGCCATCTACGAAAGGAGGCAACTCATCAAACTGGTTGTACTCTTCCTCATCCACGACATTCTCAACTCCGACGATCCTTTATTTTCCTTGAAGAACTATATGACGCTTCTTATCTGTTGGGTCGATTACATAGAAGACTTGTACTACTTACTTCGCAAGAACGAATGGTTCGTCTCTATATCCGAATTGCTCGATGTCCACAGTAGTGAAGCAGTATTTGTCCACCTTGACACCCTTTGGGAGTTGGACCCAACGACACTGAAATGCCGGGATCTTGAAAATGCAGTAGTCGAGCTCCCAAATCTCCTCTATAACCCCATAGAAGCTGCTCTTCTTCTTTGCTGTGTTGTCGTGAGGCATCTATACGGACACCACTTGTTTTGGTAAGTACTTTTGCTATCCTGAGCTCTCGTGTAAAATGTATATCCATTTATGTCGTATCCTTGCCATGTCACGATTGTACCGATGGCCTTTTGCCAACCACCTCAACGTAACACTCGTTTCTTCACGGACATGTGCTCCTTGAACCAATGATTGAACACACGATTGTGCTCTTTTGTTATCCAAACCTCGATCGTCCACGATTTTCCCTCCATGACTTAGCCTTGTGCATGTCCATATACTGGGGACACCTCGATTGTTGTTGCAAGGCTGTGAAATGAGCTTGTTCGAGCAGAAAATGATCATAAGAATTTGTGGATTTCTTTCCTATTACTCCTTTCCCAGCTAGCCTCCCCTCATGGCGTGATCTGAGCACTCCTACCGGTTCAAACTCGTGCATGTAATCGATGCAGAACTCAATAACCTCCTCAGTTGCATAACCTTCTACAATGGAACCTTCCGGCCGCGATCGATTACGCACATATTTCTTCAGAACACCCATGTACCTTTCGAACGGGTACATCTGATGCAGGAATACTGGGCCACAAACATTTATCTCGTTCACAACGTGAACAATGAGATGGACCATGATATTGAAAAATGATGGAGGAAAATACATCTCTAGCTGACACAGAGTCTTGACCACATCAGCCTGCAGTTCATAAAGTCCAGCGGGATCGATGACCTTCTGTGAAATCGTGTTAAAGAAGAAACACAACCTCATAATTGTCTCTCGAACCTTGTCAGGCAAAATACCTCTAATTGCAATAGGGAGCATTTGTGTCATCATCACATGACAATCATGAGACTTCATGCCAGTTAACTTTAAATCTTTCATCGATACCAGTTTCTTGATGTTTGCGGAGTAACCGAGCGGAACTTTCACACCGTGCAAGCACTTGCAGAGGTCTGTTTTCTCTTTCTTGGACAGAGTGTAGCATGCTGGGGGAAGGTAAAGTCGGCCTTTCCCGGTGTCTTGAGGATGTAGCTCAGCTCTGATCTTCATATCTTCCAGATCTCGACGGGCCTTCAGTCCATCCTTTGTTTTGCTAGGAATATTCAGTAAAAGGCCAAGCATGCTGTCACATACATTCTTCTCTACATGCATTACGTCGATGCAGTGTCAAACCTCTAAGTCCTTCCAATAGGGCAAGTCCCAAAATATGGATCTCTTCTTCCACGTGGTTTTCTCAGTATGGGACCTCGATGTACCCCTCTTTCCAAGAACAACATTGATATCCTTAACCATATCATATACCTCTTCCCCGGTAAGAGGCCTTGGAGCTGAACCATCCTCCTTTGTACCGTCGAATTGTTTTTTCATATTGCGATGCAGGCGATTCCTTCAAGGAACCGCGGTGGCGCATGTATTTATTTTCCTCGAGTTATGAAGCCACACAATACTAGTTTCATCCCGGCATTGAGGGGCAGGCTTTAGCTCCTTTTATAGTGCGGCCGGACAGGTTACCCAGTAGGAAATCATTGATGGTGCAGAACAACAATGCACGTAGAGTGAAGTACTCCCGTTTGTACTCATCCCATACCTGTACACCTTCATTCCACAGTAGCACAAGATCTTCCACCAATGGTTGTAGGTATACATCAATATCGTTGCCAGGTTGTCTTGGCCCTTGAATAAGCAGCGACATCATAATGTACTTTCGCTTCATACACAACCAAGGAGGAAGGTTGTAGATACAGAGAGTCACAGGCCAGGTGCTATGAATGCTGCTCATGTTACCGAAAGGATTCATTCCATCCGTACTCAACCCAAACCTGATATTCCTCAGATCATTTCCGAAGTTCTCCCTAAAGAGCCTATCGATGGTTCTCCACTGGGCAGAATCAGCGGGGTGTCTCAGCTTTCCATCCCTCTTTCACTCTTCTGAGTGCCATCGCATCATCTTGGCATGCTTTTTATTTGCAAATAAACGCTTTAGATGAGGTATTACTGGCAAATACCACACCACTTTAGCAGGCGCTCCATTCTTCACCTCTATGCCTTCGCTGTCCTCGCCCTTACGCTTGTATCGCGATGCTTTACACACCGGACATACATGCGTGTCTGCGTAGTCTTTGCGATAGAGTATACAGTCGTTTGGACACGCGTGTATTCTTTATACCTCCAATCCCAAGGGACATACAACCTTCTTGGCAAAATACGTGGTCTTAGGCAACAGGTTGCCCTCTGGAAGCATGTCCGCTAAGAGACATAGCAACGCTGTGAAACTCTTGTTGGACCAACCATTGCTAGCTTTCAATTTCAGTAGTGAAAGCACGGTGTGCAACTTTGTGTATTCCTCCTTACAACCCGGGAACAAAGGTTTCTCCGAGTCCTCCATCAAACCCTTGAACTGATTAAACACTCTCGACTCGTAGTTTCATACGCATCGCGCAACATTTGAGCAGATTATTGTCATCATCAACGACCAACCTATCCTCATCGGATCCAAACCCGATGTCACCGCCATATTGTCGGCTCGATCGTAAATCGACATTATCACATTGAAGTACGATCTCCACTTCACCGTGCCTTGTCCAACATGTATAGCTAGGTACAAAGCCCCTACGAATCAAGTGCAAGTGGATTTGGTCTTTGTCCGAAAACATGTCAGGACCCGAATTTGCAAATCCGGACCCTCTGTGTATTCAGCACTAGTCCAGGAACGCGCTAGTGCACACAGTCTTAACATTGGTAAATATCACAATCATACCACTTGATACTAATAAAGTACTTTAATTAAATAATCAAACTGGTTGCTCGACCTTATGGTCAAGTTACAAATATACGCCACGCAGGGCGAAACTTAATAAGAGAGAAATAATAGCAGCGAAAAATAAGATATATTCGTGGCGCCATCCAGTATACCACAGGCAACTGACTGGGCTCGCTTCCTAGTTGGACGGATCTTCTGGGAGCTCCTCCTCCAAAGCTGGTGTGGACTCCTCTTCAACTGGTGTTGTATTGTGGCAAGGGTGAGTACTTGGTACTCAGCAAGTCATGCACAGAATGCAAACTAATGTACTACATGCATGGCTTAGTACAAAGGAATAGCTCAGTGTATATTTGCAGTAGAACAGCATTTGGCAAGTAGCATAAGTAGATTCGAAAGCAGTAGAAACAAGTATAAGATCAATAACTTTTCCAGGAGTTAAATAAACATCTTTCCCAAACCTAATCCACATTTCCATCAACATCATTATTAAACCAAACCCAACCTTTCAAGTCCAAGTTATTTTCAAGAAAGTCTAACCCTTGACTGTAATTCCCGAGCGATGTCCAATGCCGTGGACACGGCTATTCGAATAGATTTTACACTCTGCAGAGGTTATGCACTTTACCCACAAGATACAGTCAAACACCACAAAGGCGAGTGTCCGTAACAAAGCCTTTCGGAAACCTCTAACAGCACAAGTGGTCCTCTCCGGTTGTTGCACACTAACCCTTCCCTTAGCTAAGGTGAAGTTTAGACCAATCAACCGTTAGATGGGTACCTGGCCGCAGCCCCGGTACGCTCCCCCGTACAACTACACAAAGGGTGTAGTTGACATCCTGAGGTCCCACAGGTACGTTATTAGCAACTTATTCAACTAGGTCCGTCCCATAACAGACATGTGGTTGCACGTTTGACCCAGTTTAAAGGCTTGCAAGGTTAAGTCCTTAGGGTGACCAGGGCAAGACTACCCGAAGAACCAAACCAACATTCCCGGTGCCACAACTGGCCCACCCGATCATTCTTGCCACATGCCCCGGTCAAAAGCTATTTATCAAACCCCCAGTTGATTACCATGCACCACGTGCCATCAACATCACATGATACCTTTCTAAAACAGGTTCAATATATCATTAAGTCAATATTAACATTTGATTGTTCAAAATCATGTCATGAGCACGTAGCAGGTCTAAGCAGTATACTACGACGGTCTAAAAACCCATGTTGTCAATTTAGTAATGTCCAACTAGTAATCCACAACTAGGGTGACAAGGGTCATGGCACATATATGTAATTAACCAAGGTGTCATACAGCAATTTGGCATTTATCTAATTACCCATAATTAAGTAAAGCATTTTCTAATTTAAACTAGCATGCAATAATTTAAATCGAATTAATTTGAAATTGGGATCAACATGGTCAAAGCACAACTTGCCTTCAAAAAGTACTTGTTCTTGGTCCTGAGCTGGCTCCTGGGTCAACACCACTCCTTCGAAGCCTACGGGCACTTCAACGTCTACTCGTAAAGCGTGCAAATAGCAAATAATAAATAAACAGTAGACAAAAAGTGTCCAAACATCCAAATAAAGTTCATAAACAGAGAGAACATAATTTTATAAATTTTTAGAAACTGAAATCGTCAAATTCGGAGTTTAAATGCAAAAGATACAAGCATTTAAAGTTTAAATAGTCAATTAAATAATATTACAGAGAAAAAATTTAGTCCAAAAATTAAATAAAATTCATCATTAGGTAGATCTCAATTTTATACAAATTTAGAAATTTGAATCACTCAAATCGGAGTTAAAATGCAAAAGTTATAAGCGTTTGAAGTTTGAATCAAATTCTGAAATCAATATTTCGAATTAATAAATCATTTTCTTTTTCGGAAATTCAATTATTGCGTCAGCGTGACACGTGGACCAACCAGAAGCTGCCACGTCGCCTCGGGTTCATGGACGCGGCGCACGGGCACGGCTCGGTCCACCGTGGACTCGGTCCACGGCTCGTGTCGGCCAGTGGGCCATGCCGTGGCGTCGGCATGGCGTCGACACAACCGGCCAGCGTGGGCTGACAGGCGGGCCCCACCGTGACGTCAGCGTGACGTCATGGTGCACTTGGCTGGGATGCTGATAGCTGGGCCCCACTGACACGCGGGCCCCGCGTGTCAGAGACACGCGCCACGCGCGGGCGCTGACCGCGACGGTCGGCCTCCCGACCACGTGGCGTGATCTCGGCCGTTGATTTGAAAATCAATGGCCCAGATCGGATCTGGCTTAACGTGTTGGAAAACAACTCCGCTGATCTGGACCGTTCGATCTTGATCGGACGGTCAAGATCCAATCTAGCGCAAACAACACGGCTAACCCTAACCGTTCGATCTAGATCTAACGGCTGAGAATGGATCTAGTTCTGTGCGGTGAAGGCTACGTGGCACAATCTACGCCGTTGGATCTAAATCCAACGGTTGGAAATAGATCTGGGATTAGCATGTGGGATCTCACCGGGGTGTGACGTGGCGCGATCTGGACCCTTGGATCTGGATCGGACGGCTGGTGGAGCTCGAGGTCCGGCGATGGCTTGCGGCGGGGCTGGTTCACCGGAGACGAAGACGGCGACCACGGGGACGGCGTTGCGGGGCTCCTCCGGCGAAGTGAAGGGTCTCCTCTGGCGCAGCTTGACCTTGCGGTTCCGGATCTGGGCTCAACGGCGGCGGAGGACGGCGGACGGCGGCGGAAACTGCAATTGAACGCGGCGGAACGCTCCTCCAACTCCGACGAGCAATTGCGGCGCAACCACGGCGACTCAGGCGGCGTCAGCTAGGGCTACGGGTGCGCATGGAAATCGGCGACACGGCAACGGTGGCGGCGCATTAAATAGGGCCCTCGGCGTCCGTGAAACACGCGAAAACCAAGGCCCACTCCGTTGCGGCGGCGGAATCCGAGTTGGATTCGGATTGGGTGACGTGGCTCAACGTCAGCCGTTGGATCAAGATCCAACGGTGCGAGGGTTTGGGCTCGGGTCTGGCTCGGGCGAGTTGGCTGGCTCGGTCGGACTCGGGCTCGGGTGACGTGGCTCAATCGTGGCCATTGGATCAAGATCCAACGGTCGCGCGCGTTAGGGTTCGGGTCTGGCTCGGGTCGGACTCGAGTCTGACTCGGGTTCGGGCTCGGTCGGTTGAACAGTAAAACCCACTCGCATTTTTCCAGCGATTAAATAATCCAATAAATTCTCAGAAATTCATTTAATTCATTAAAAATAGCAAAAGACTCAGAAAAATTCCAGAAAAATTCTGGAAAATATTTTGGAACATTTTGGACTCAAATAAAATATTTCCAACAAAATTTTATTTGCAAAGTTAAATTCTTTAATTATTTCAAAAGGGAATAAATTCAAATAAATCCAAATAAATTCCAGAAAATTCCAAAAATTCACCAAAGTGCCAAATCACACATAAATTTAAGAAAAGCAAAATTTTGGGGTATTACAAAACATCTTCTCATTCTTACAATCAATGCATGGACAATGTATGTACTCTGTCTTCTTTTGCAATTTGTTCTCCTCAGCTGCTCTTAGAAAAGCAGATACGCTGTCCATGTATTCTCGGCTGTAACGGTTTGCATCTCCGGTCCATCTACAATTAATTAAAGTAAAAATTATTATTATGCAATAACCTTAATTACATAAATCATCAACATATAAATTAATCTACAAAATGCTAGGTTAATAAAAATGCAAGGCAACTTCATTATCACCTATCTACCATATTAATAAAATTTATTGTTCATTAATATCCAACAATCTTAATTAAATAAATTTAATATATGCTTGCCATAATTTGTCATCTAAGAAAGGTAGACAACAGTTAATCTAATGGAGCAAGGTAATAAATTCATCATCTAGATCAATTAATCAAAGCTTTGCAATTAAATAAACTAGATATAAACATTAAATTGCAACTACATCTAAATTAAATATTAACTTTGCATTTGAAGAGAGTACAACCTTAATTAAACCATCATTGATAAAAATGAGCTAACAATAGCCACTAATGGAGCAAGATGTACACGCACGCACTAACGGTAAGAAAATTATTGGTAATTAGAAACAAATCTTAAGTACTATGCATAGCCAAAATTAAAATTTTCCTCTCAAGGAGCTAGATACTTCATCATCTCAAAATGCAAGGCAACTTCATCTCAAAATGCAAGGCAACTTCATCATCTCAAAATGCAAGGCAACCATATTAATTAAATTTAATGTTTATTAATATCCAACAATCTTAATTAAACCCGTGAAATATATGCTTGCCATAATTTGTCATCCAAAAAAGGTAGACAACAATTAATCTAATGGAGCGAGGTAATAAATTCATCATCTAGATATAAATTAATCTACAAAATGCTAGGTAAATAAAAAAAATTGAATCTAAGCTTTGCAATTGAAGAGAGGATAATCATAGATCTAAACATTAAATTGCAACTAAATCACCACAAATGAAGAGAGGAGAACAAATTACTCACCTCGTAACAGCCCTAGGAAGTAAAAGCTCAAGATTCCTTGCAAACAAAATCTGAAATCTGAAACTTTGCTCTTTTTTTCGGGGAGGAAGATGACCAGGAGCTTCTGTAGAGTGCTGTAGCGACTAGAATTTATAGTGGATGTTATTTGTGGCGATTCTAAACTCAAACCGCCACAGATAATCATATCAGTGGCGGTTGTAAACTACCACCGCCACAAATACTCAGATTATCAGTGGCGGTTTTTTCCTGCAGCCGCCACTGATAGTACAAAAGTATCAGTGGTGGTTTATGGTTAGAACCGCTACTGATAGCTATCTAAGTATCAGTGGCGGTTTCCAGTAAGAACTGCCACTGATACTCAACTATCTGTGGCGGTTCGTAATAGAAACCGCCACTGATGACCCTGGCACCGGTTTGCACTAAAAAATCGCCACTGGCAGTCCTATTAGTGGCGGTTCCAAGCAAACCACCACTGATAGGGCGTCTCCTATTTGCAGTTTTGTAGTAGTGATAATCTTTCATCGATTATGGGGAAAAATAATCAAAATTTCTTCATGCATGATTCAAGCAAAGAAGAGGCTCTCCATTTAAGACCAAATGTAGTGAGGAATGATGTTACTAACCTTAGTTACCTTGGTTGCGAGTAAAATGACCAAAAATTTAAAATTTTGGCAGCACCTCCCCTCCCTTGAAGCTCTTAGCCGAAGCTCCTATTCTTCTCGAGCGATAACTGTTCTTGCTCTGGCAGTGAACGGGAGGACGAAGAAGTTTAAATTGGTCTGATATCAGTACCGGTTCAAATTACCAACCATCACTGATGTTAGATCATTAGTGACGGTTGGTTACTTGAACCGGTACTGATATCCCCACAGCCCAGCAGCTGCGGCTGTAGCCGTTGTGCTACTAGATAGTACCGGTTTGGCATACAAACCGGTACTGATGTGAAACTATCAATACCGGTTGGTACCTTTAACCGGTACTGACCACCCCCGAGCCCATCAATCAAATGAAATAATCAGAACAACAACCATGCGTATGTTCATCAAATAGAATGAACAACTAATATTTAATATTGTCCACCGTTAAAATGCTTAAATATATAGTGACATTACATAGTGGATGGATAACATTACATAATTAAAAAGTTTATTTCGCGGTTCACAGCCTAAAGTACTCTCGTCTTCACTCCCCGGGGGGCTATCCGGAGGGCTACCGCTATCATCGTTGTCACCGCTGTCATCGTCGGCAGCGGCGGCGGCGGGGCGAATGTCATCCTCGGAGAAGGAGGATGTGCTCCCCCAGCGGATGACGGTGACGTTATCCTCCTCCTCCTCCTTCTCCTGCTCGTCGTCCTCCTCCTCCTGCTCGTCGTCGTCTTCCTCCTCCTCCTTATTGTCGTCGGCGTCGGCGTCGGCGCGCTTTCTTTTGTTGGTGGCGGCGGGAGGCGCCTGGGGTTGAAGCGGCATAGGGGACAATGGTTCAGAGTCGGAGGAGGAGTCGGCAGATCCGCTGGCGGGAGACACAGGCTCTGCCATGAAGGATTGAGATTGCGAAGACAGTCTCACCAGTGTCTATCAATGCAGTTTCTCCATCTCACCCTGTCTCTTTTTATAGATCGCCAGGATCGGAACACGAAGAGAACAGGATGAACACGAAGAGCCGTCGCGCGGAATCAAGGCAACGCACGGGAGACTGTGTCAGTTGAATACCAACCGGTGCTGATGCGAGATCATCAGTACCGGTTGGTTACACCAACCCGTACTAAGCAGCCCCGGAGCAGAGCAGGCTGCTTAGTGGATGATTCAGTACCGGTTGATTTAACCAGCCGGTACTGATGGTAGAGATCGATACCGATTGGTCTTATCAACCGGTACTAATGTGCGTTTTTTGAATGATTTTCTCATTGTGATAATTTTTCTTCCTATTTTGACCGATTTTGACAAAAAAATTTCTTAAAATTATACTATTATAGAAGTACGATTCGAGATGAATGTACACATATGATTTTCATGCATCTAATATAAATATTTATAAAGATATTCATAGCTAAAGTTTCAAAATTTTGACCACACGTATCTCAAACCGACAAGTTTTTGCGAGCTGGAGAGAGCATCATCTCTTGTCTTTCAATGTTGTTAAGTGAGGTATCTAAGTTGTTTTCTATTACACTTTTTTAAATTCAAAAATTCAATCTAAAGTTACTACTCCCTCCGGTCTTCAAAATTGCTGACCTTTTGGACAAAGTGATGGCAAAATTCAAAACTTTAACTATCGATATATTTTAAAATATTTAAATTGGATACGTGAAAATTATATGTGTACATTCATCTCGAATCATACTTTCATAATTTTTCTTCCGATTTTCTCCTGATTTTCACTGTCCAATCCATTTTTTTTGAACGATTTGCTCATTGTGCCGTAATTTTTTTCAACATTTTTTTTATGTTTTATAATTTTTTTTGAATATTTCAATTTAACGGTAGAGGCGGCGGAGCTTCAAGAAGGGGGAGGTAAAACATTATATATTATATTAATAATTAATTACATAAAACATTACATATCATATTAATAATTCATAATATAAAACATTACATATTATATTAATTAATTACAATATATATATAATATACATAGCGGCGCACGGGTGGTGGGTGGCGCGATCACCCATACCACCAATCGTCGTCGCTGCCGGGGCCCGGGGGGCTGTCGTCGCCGGAGTCGTCGTCAGGCGGGGGGCGGTCGTCGTCGTCGTCGTGGTGGTGGATGACGTCTTCATCATCGTCATCCTCGTCTGACGACATCGCGCTCCCCGAGCGGACCCAACCCTCCTCATCCTCCTCCTCCTCCTCCCGCTCCTCTTCCTCCTCCTCATTGTCCTCCTCCTCATCCTCATCATCCTCCTCCTCCTCCTCCCGCTCCTCGTCCTTCTCCCGAGGTGGTGATGATGGCGCGCCAGAGGGAGAAGAAGGAGAAGCTGCCATAGTTAAAAAAATGGGCTAACTACCGATCATCAGTACGTCTACCTCCTCAGTCGATCTGACGGTTTTATAGGAGGTTGGATCGGAAAACAAGAATTCGGATGAACACGAATTAAGAGTTTCATCGTAAAGGCGCACGAGATTGATCGGACGTGGGAGACGAAGCGCATTAGTACCGGTCAAACACAACAACCGGTGCTGATGCTCTCACATCAGTACCGGTTGGTTACACCAACCTGTACTAAGCAGCACAAGAGCCGAGGACGCCGTTTGCTCGGTGCTTAGTTAAACCAATCGATCGATAACACGAACATCGATGCAGGTTGGTTACATCAACCGGTGCTAAGAACCATCCACGGCTCCTCTGCTTAGTAAATGCGGGTTGGTGTAACCAACCGTCTTGATGTGAGAGCATCAGCACCGGTTGGTAGTTAAAACCGGTACTGATGATCCCCCCGGACCTGTAGACCGTTGAACCGGGATTGATGTAAATGTTAGTCCCGGTTCATGCATAACCGGTACTATTGGGCCGGTATGGCAGGCCAGATCTATAGTAGGGGCCCTATTTGGGACAACTTCTCCACCAGCCACGGCTTCATGAAAGCTAGAAGCCATCCCAAACAGCAAGCTTCATTATCGGTAGAAGTTGGAAGCCTGTAGCTGCCCATAACATGGAGAAGCCGGCATGGGGTAGCTTCCCATGGTTTTTTGTGGGTTGGTCTTCCGTTTTGCACCTAGAGTTGAAGAAATTTACACACCTCGTACTAGGTATAAAATACACAACCTCCTCCCCTCTAACCCTATTCCCCACCCGCATGGTGCCGCACCTGGTTGAAGTGGCAGTCCTAGGGTCTTGTGCCTCCTCCACCCCGCCGCACACCGCCCGCTGCCGGCGACCAGTAGCGAGCCACTTGGCCGCCTCCACTGGTCTCCACCTGACACCGCAACTCCATCCGAGCCACCATTGCCCCGCATCACCGCACGCCGCCTCCACCCCGCCGCACGCTTGCTCCGCTGCTGCTGGCAATGTTCGACGAAACCGGCTCTGCCTCCTCCACCAGTCTCCACCTGGCGTCGTGGCTACATCCGAGCCTCCTTCGCCCCGCGGCGCCACATGCTGCCTTCGTGAATCGGCGATGACCTTCGATGAGCTGGCATCGCTGCCTCCACCGGTCGTCACCCGATGTCGTGGCTCCATCCAAGCCGCCCCTTACCCCACGGCTAGATTGATGAGGACATCACCGCCATGGATACGATCGCTGCCCCTCCTTCACAAACGTCCATTCCTACCACGACGACCGTTTATACTTCAACCATGACTTCGTCGACGTCCAGAGGCCTAAATCCAGAAGCTCATCCTTTCAAGCCTTCCTCAACAGTACAGCGCCATAAGTCCAAGACCCGTGAGGCCGTGACGCACCAAGGATGGCCCAATTTGAAGCCCAGGTTGTCACCACATTCATCTCGGCCTTCCAGGAACAACCCGCCTTCAAACGGACGCCCCGGCCACATCCGAAGTCCGAATTCAGCGTGCGACCACTCGTTGGAAAGATTAGGAGATAAGCTTTTCAATGGATCTAACACCAACCCTAAATTCAACATGTATCAATGGGGATCATCAGAAAACCACTTCAGGGCAGAAACTTTGGGTGCTGCGCCACCTTGTTTTTGGGTATATGGCCCATGTAACGTTATGGGATGGTGTGTGCATGTGTGGTCCATGATAGGCATGCCCCAATGGCTGCCAGCTCATCTATTTGTATGGCCACCACCCCATACATTATTCTTTAGGTTTTGTTGTGTTTTGGTAGACCCATTGTGTGTCCCTCCTCGTGCTTGCGCGTGTCGGCTAGACTATCCGAGACGAGAAACAGAACCTCGCCTTTGAGTTCGTGAGTTTTATTGGTATAAAAATTTTAGATTGCTTCCTTACTTTGCTCTTGCAAGTTTCTCGATTGCTGGTAGGGATAAGGATCCATCATGTCTAAGCGTGGTTGATCGACTTGCATTTGTGGCATTGCGATTGTCAGTTTCCTTTCCTCGCTAGTTGGATGCCAAGAACACGAGTTCATCAACTCCCCAAATCGACGTAACGTTCTCATCAGAAGATCGGGAACCCCCGTGCGCGCATCAAGTGGTATCAGAGCATCGGTTGCCTGGTGAGAACACATCTATCCTAGTTGTTAGATCTGTTTTGTTCATCCTAAAGTCCAGAAAAAAGCCATACAAAAAATTATCGTATGATTTCCTTTTGATCCTAGCCCATTTAGCCTCTACTATTTCTGCCTAGTTCATATACTTGTTGAATTTTCGTTGCATCATTGAGTCATCATTGAGTCGTTGCTGGTCTTAGTGTGTAGTCATTTAGAGTTTTGAGTTCTTGTCACATAGCCATTACAGTGTTCTTCGTGTTCGACGTATCTTTGTGCAGCCGCCACAATCCAAATCGACCAGCCATACGTCCAACCATATTTGCTCGCCCCTGAAAATAGCAGATAGCCTACCATATTTGGGAGAGGTCAAGTTCGAACCTCTCCGAACTGAGGGCAAGTTCGAACCTCTCCGAACTTGATTGGGAAAACTTGTTTGGGAGAGGCCAAGTTTGGTCCTCTCCGAACTTGATTGGTAGAGGTCAAGTTCGGGCCTCTCCGAACTTAGGTCAAGTTCGGACCTCTCCGAACTTGATTGGGAGAAATCGATTGGTAGAGGTCAAGTTCGGACCTCTCCGAACATAAAAAAAGGGACTGGTGCAATTACAAAAGCCGCACCAAATCAAAGAGGGAAAAGGTAGGTGCAAATTCAAAAGCCGCACAAAAAAATCGTAAGTCAAAGTTTAGAGAGAGTGTATCTTTTAATTACCTTATACCCCTGGTAAAAAAAATAGTGTGTGTTGAGTGTTGCCTGGAGTCCTTTTGAGCCCATTGTTCAGTTTTAGGGCTCCCACAAAAAAAGAAAAAAAAGAGGAGCCCTAGCTGCTTGCTTTGTGTTGAGGACTTCTCATTGCGTTTCTATGGCATCGTTGGTGATTAGGCTCGCGTCTCTAGCACGGTCTAGCCTAGGATCAGCATAGTACCACCGTTGAATGTTTATTCAACTTGTTTGGGCTAGTGCAGTTCTAGTTTTCCTTTGCTACAAAGAAAATAACTGTCCAAGCTCCACCTCTACTAACCATACAGGAACAGGGACTTGCAATCGCATTGACACCTTCTGCGTAC
Organism: Rhipidocladum racemiflorum; assembly: GCA_036346355.1. Taxonomy (NCBI): domain Eukaryota; kingdom Viridiplantae; phylum Streptophyta; class Magnoliopsida; order Poales; family Poaceae; genus Rhipidocladum; species Rhipidocladum racemiflorum. The sequence goes on along the minus strand of CM070591.1, from coordinate 14,584,315 downwards.
AGATTACCACAAGCTAGACATCGATTGTATCTTTCCTAGCTGCTGGGTAAGAATTTGAAAGAACTTGGTGGAAACTTGAAAATGAGAGAGTTGCCACTTGCTATAATCTAGTAGTTCATAGGAGTTTTCTTATATGTGTGAAGTTTCTTTTGTTTCTACTAACTATGGCAGGAAACACAAGCAATCATGGGAGCAATGCTGACGAAGATTACGAGGATCTCCTCTCTTCGAGAGAACGATGTTGGGTCAACCATTTTCAAGGATAGTACAATCGGCATGAGCTCAACACTCAAACCACTTTGGATGACATTCGTGCACAACTACTGCAAGTGATGGAGCTTCTTCGTGTTGCCCCAAACAACACAGCACTCACGGCGCCCTTTCCACCTGCCGCTGCCATTCCATTTGAACGTAACAACTACGTGGTTGATTCGGAGTCTGAAGAAGGAAATAATGTTAATAATGATCGACAACACCGATGGCTCTGCCGCAATAGGCAAGGAATGGTAAGAAATCAGCGTGTCACCCGAGAGGTACGTGATGATTCAATTTCAAAAATGAAATTTGTGATGCATATGTTTGCTGGTAAATATGATCCTGATGCTTATCTTGATTGGGAGATAGAGGTAGACCAGAAATCTGCTTACTATGATTTCTCTAAGGGTCGAAGGGTTCAAGCTGCTACTAGTGAATTTACTGATTTTGCATCCATTTGGTGGCAAGATATTTTTAGAAATCAGAGAGATGTGCCTATGACATGGGATGCGTTAAAAAGATTAATGCGTGCTAGATTTTTTCCTACATATTATGCATGTGACATGCTTAACAAATTGTAATGTTTCAATTAGGCCATTAGGGTAGTAAATCTGTTGAAGAATATTATCAGGAATTACAAATTGGCAAGTTACATTGTGGGTTAGTGTAACACCCCAAAATTTTGCTTTTATTGAATTCATGTGTGATTTGGCACTTTGGTGAATTTTTGGAATTTTCTGGAATTTATTTGGATTTATTTGGAATTTATTTGAATTTATTCCATTTTGAAATAATTAAAGAATTTAATTTTGCAAATGAAATTTTGTTGGAAATATTTTATTTGAGTCCAAAATGATCCAAATATTTTCCAGAATTTTTCTGGAATTTTTCTGAGTCATTTGCTATTTTTAATGAATTAAATGAATTACTGGGAATTATTTTAAATATTAAATCGCTGGAAATCCAACTCGGGTCGAAATCTTGTTCATCCGACCGAAGTCGAACCCGAAGTCGGACTCGAGTCCGACGAGCGATTGACTCGATCAAACGGCTCAAAACCTAATCAATCCCAACCGTTGGATCAAGATCCAACGGTGAGATCCGCCGTCACGGTTCAAGCCGTATCCGGCCGGATCCGATCGCGCCCGTCGCGATCGTGGCCGTTGATCGTGCCACGTGGGCGGTGGCGTCATCGTCTCCGCCGTCCGGCCGGACTGCCGCGCGCCCGCCGCCGTGTAGAATTAGGTTTCGTCTCGCACGAACGCCGAGGCTATTTAAAGCCCTGGTCACGCCCGAGGTTGCCCTCATCCTTGCGCACCGTTTCCCGAGCCATCTACTTTGAGCTGCGCCGTTTGCCGTGTGAGCTCGCCGTAGTTGAGCGCCACTCCGCCGCGGTTTTGCTCGGTCCGCGCCGTCCGTCGTCTTCCGCGAGAAGGAGCCCAGATCCGGAATCCCCGTGACGAGACGCACTGGCGAAGGAGGACTCATCTCGCCGAACAACCGAACGCCATCGGGCTCGTCGTCGTTCTCGTCTTCGGTGGCTGCATCACCGCCGCGTCGCCATCACCCTCGCGAGTTCTGTGGACCGTCCGATCTTGATCGTGCGGTTGAGGTGAGTTCACGTGTTCCAAACCCGGTTAGATCTGGACCGTTGGATCAAGATCCAGCGGTTCACAATCGCCACGCGTCGTAGTAGTGATTATTATAGGATTAGATCCGGGCCGTCCGATCTAGATCGAGCGGCCCACGATCATCGAGTAGATTCAACGCGTTAACCCTGGATCTAATCGCGGCGGTTGAATTTCAAATCAGCGGCGGGATTGCGCCACGTGTCGGGAAGCTTGGCCGTCGCGGTCGGCGAATCCGCAGCGTCGCGTGTAGGCCCGACCGCAGCGGGCCCGCGTGTCGAGAGGCGCATGTCGATGGCTAATCCAGCCAGCGGCGTCACCCATGATGTCACGATGGGTCCCACATGTCGGCACCGTGGGTGAGTCCCCGCCGACGTCGGCGATGACGCTACCCGAGTGGGCCCACATGTCGGCGACCGCGTAGAGTCGTGGACCGAGTCCACGGTAGACCCGAGCCGAGCGTGGACCGAGTCCATGGACCGGCTGACGTCAGCCAACCAATCAGAGGCTGCCACGTGTCTAGGCTGACGCAATAATTAATTTCCGAAAAAGAAAATGATTTATTAATTCAAATAATGATTTCAGATTTTGTTCCAAATTCCAAACGCTTATAACTTTTGCGTTTCAACTCCGATTTGAGTGGTTCAAATTTCTAAATTTGTATAAAATTTGGATCTACTCAAATATGAATTTTATTTAATTTTTGGACTAAAGTTTTTCTCTGTAATATTATTTAATTGATTATTTAAACTTTAATAAATCGTAACTTTTGCATTTTAACTCCGATTTGAACGATTCCAGTTCCTAAAAATCCAGAAAATTATGTTCTTTCTGTTTATGGATTTTATTTGGAGTTTTGGGATGTTTTTGCCTATTGTTTATTTGTGTATTGCTATTTGCACGCTTTACGAGTAGACGTTGAAGTGCCGGAAGGATTCGAAGGAGAAGTGTTGACTCAGGATCCAACTCAAGACCAAGAGCAAGTACTTTTTGAAGGCAAGTTGTGCTTTGACCATGTTGATCCTATTTCGAAATCTATTTTGATTTAAACTATTGCATGCTAGTTCAATTAGAAAGATACTTTGTTTAAACATGGGGTTAGATAAATACCAATTTCTTTGTATGACACCTTGATTATTTAAGTATGTGCCATGACCCTTGTCACCCTAGTTGTGGATTACTAGTTGGACATTATTAAATTGCCAACATGGGTTTAGAACGTTGTAGTGTATTGCTTAGACACGCTACGTGCTCATGACATGAATTTGGACAATCAAATGTTAATATTGACTTAATGATATATTGAACCTGTTTTGGAAAGGTATCATGTGATGTTGATGGCACGTGGTGCATGGTAATCAAGCGGGGTTTGATAAACGATTTCGGCCAGGGCATGTGGCAAGAAGTAATCAGTGGGCCATTGTGGCATTGGGAGTGTTGTTTTGGTTCTTCGGGTAGTCTTGCCCTGGTCACTCTAAGGACTTAACCTTGCAAGCCTTTGAACTGGGTCATACTTGCAACCACATGGGTTTGGAATGGGGCGGCCCTAGTTGACTAAGTCGCTAAGGACTCACTTGTGGAGCCTCGGGGTGTCAATTACACCGTTTGTGTGATTGTGCGAGGGGCGTATCGTGGGTGTGGCCGGATACCCATCTAACGGTGTGTTGGTCCCATACTTCGCCTTGGTTAAGGGAAGGGATGGTGTAGAGCACGAGCAGGAGAGGACCACTGTGTTGTTTGAGGCTTAGAAAGGCTTTATTCTGAGGAACTTCGCCTTTGTGGTGTTTGATTGTATCTTGTGGGTAAAGTGCATAACCTCTGCAGAGTGTAGAATCTATTTAAATAGCCGAGTCCACGATCTTTGGACAATGCTCGGGATTACTGATCAAGGGTTAGATTTTCTCAAAAATAACTTTGGTTTGAAAGGTGGGTTGGTTTAGTAATGAAGATGATGGAAATGTGGTTTAGGATGGGGAAAATGTTTATTAAACTTCTTGAAAAGTTATTTATGCTTTACTTGTTTCTCTGCTTTCAAATCTATTTATGATACTTGTCAAATCTTGTTTCTTGCAAATATACCTTAAACTATTCCTTTGTACCAAGCCATGCATATAGTATATTAGCTTGCATTACATTGCATGACTTCCGAGTACCAAGTACTCACCCTTGCCTCAACACAACACAGTTGAAGAGGAGACTATGCGGCTTGGAGGAGGAACTCCAAGAGGATCCGTCTACTTAGGGATGCGAGCCCGATCGGTTGCCTGTGGTATCTTTGGATGGCGCCACGAAGTTATCTTATTTTCATTGCTATTCTTTCTCTTTTAATAAGTTTCGCCTTGCGAGGCATACATTTGTAACTTGACCATAAGGTCGAGTAACCAGTTTGGTTATTTAAATAAAGTACTTTATTAGCATCGAGTGGTATGATTGTGATATTTACCAACGTTGAGACTGTGTGCACTAGCGCGTTCCTGGACTAGTGCTGAATACACAGAGGGTCCGGATTTGCAAATTCGGGGTCCCGACAGTTAGAAGATGGTGAATATGCTAAAATGGCTAGATTTTTTTGTGGGCTTAATCGAGAAATTCAGAACATACTTGAGTATAAAGAATACAATTCTATCACTCGTTTGTTCCATCTTGCTTTGAAAGCAGAAAGAGAGGTACATGGGCGAAGGTTGACGACGCGAGGCAATTTTGGAGGATCTTCTACATCCCGTTCAATCCAGATTCAAACCAAGACGACGTCATCAGCTCCCAGACGTGCTCTTTCACCAACGGTTCATGCTTCATCCACACCTCCACACACTTCGGAGACAAACAAAGCAGCTGTAAAACAAGCTCCGACGAAGAGTGCATCATCCGTTGCATCTACTGGTCATACAAGAGAAGTACAATGTTTTCGATGCAAGGGACATGGTGTAAGTTCAAGCTCCATTTGGTCTTGGTGATTGATTTAGTTTAATACTTAATCTGTGTTTAATGACAAATCTAATCTTATTGAGACTAACATGCTTGATTTAGTTATATTCAATAGTCTCATATTTGGATGAAAAATAGAAAACCCAATGTATGTATGCATATTCATTCTAGTATTAATTGCATATCTTGGATTCAAGTTTAAGTTTGAATTCTCCATTGCATTAACCACAAAATGTGCATTATGTTTCCTAATCCATATATTACATGGATGCACATATCTAGGGGGAGTTCACACTTGAACTTGATGTATCGATGTATTGATCTATTCTTCACTCCATATATAAAGGATCAATACATTGAACCATATCAATTTAAATGAATGTTTAAATTGAGTTCATTTGTCTCCTAATTATCAAAGGACATTTCATCATGTGTTGATGGTGTTCTCGTGATTGATTAAGAACAAATGGAGAGTTCCTGAGTTGTATGAAGCATTAGTTGCATCATGTGCTCAAGACACATATAAATTCATTGAATTGATTTAGGTTGTGCTCAATTGATATAAGTGGTATCCATTATGTGTTAATGAAGTGCTTAGATGATTGAGACAACCATGCATCTTGGACTAACTATTTTCATAAGTGATGAATGAGCCAGGTTAAGTCCAAAGATGGTTGAGATGATGAAAAAGGGACAAGGACGAAATCATGAGGTGATGGACGTCAAGAAAAGATCCCGAAAAGAGATAAGAGAGCTAGAGTGACAATCCCAGGGGAACAAGTTAACTGAAGATCATAAAGACCCCAAAGGGGATTGCTTGCGGCGGCTAAGGTATAACTAGATAGGCTAAGGACTTTCCTAGTCTTTGAGTCTAGTTTTTAGCGCCGTACTATTAAGAGGGGTTGAGTATTTGCTTTAAGCTTCATCATGATGTGATGATCTAAATCCCGTAGTCACTCGAGCTCAAATCTTATTTGGATTTTGTTTTTGCATGGAGCTAACCATTTAGCATGTGTTGCGAATGGGTTAAGGTCGTGCTTGGTTTTTTGCATAAGCTCTATTTGGCATTTGTTGTAAATAGGTAAAGCTTATGCTTGGAGTTTTCACATTTAGCTTTGATTTGCATTAGTTGCAAATAAGATAAGCTAATGTGTTGGTTTTTGCATGAAGTTCATTTGTTTGCATGTGTTGCAATAGATGAAGCTTTATGCTTTGCTTTTTGTTCTTCAAACCAAAATCATATTGCGTTTATTTGGTATTGCTTGGAGCTATATTTGCACGGGTTGCAAACGAAGAGAGCTCAAGCAAGTGTTTGGTTTAGTTGCATGGTGCTAGAGAATTGCAGGAGTTGCAATTAGAGAGCTCATGCACTCAGATTTGATTTGAGTTGATTTGGAGTTTAGGATGAGGCTATGGATTTGCAAGTGTTGCAAAAAGAGAGATAGCTCATTCTTTGTGGTTTGATTGTTTGTTTGCGAGTTCGTTGTGCGAATAAACGGGGGGTCTATGGGTTCCGGTCCTGAGAGCATGTGATACTTGCGCCGTGGTTTCTGCAAGTCCGTTTGGTCGTGGTTTGACCATCACATGGCTAAGAGGATAAACCTTATAGACTCCGGGTTTTATTTTCTTAATACGTTCTTGCAAATATATTCATTCAGACGTTTGCGAAGTGTGTTTGTCGTAAATGATTTGGAGTTTGGTTGAATTCTTTGAGCATGGTTTAGTGGTGTTGCAAAAGTGTTTTGCAACTCAGTGTGATTGTGGTTTGATCACCCTTTGGCTCAAAGAACGGTTGTTGAAGTTTCGGAGAAAGGGTTGAGTTTAAAACCCTGGTTTTTCTGTTTTGCCGGCACTACCGCAGTGTTAATGCCGGTAGTACCGCGAGGTCGGCAGTACCGCCGTATGGGCGTCGGTACTACCGCTCGGACAGTACTACCGCTGTTTGTCAAGCGGTAGTTATTTTCCAGAGTCAGGTTTGTATTCTGGAAGTGGTTGAAGACTGGCACTACCGCAGGTTTATTGGCGGTAGTACCGGTATTTGTTGTGCGGTAGCTTTTTTCCAGACAGTGGTTTTTCTGGAGTTTTTCTGAGTTTGTAAGGCCGGTACTACCGTTTGTGTAAGAGCGGTACTACCGCAGGTCCGGTAGTACCGGGTCTATAGTGCCAGTACATATCTCCAGTTTTGCGCGTTTCTCTCTGCTTGAATGTCGGAACTACCGAAGGTTTTGGAGCGGTACTACCAGGGTTGCGGTAGTACCAGAGTTTAGAAGCCGGTAGCTTTTTTATAGAGATGCGCGAGTTTGCGAAGTTTTCTGAGGTTTTTGAGACTGGCACTACCGCTGGTGTTATCGCGGTACTACCGGGGTTCTTGGTAATCTTGGGATTTGTTCTGAAGAGTCTTCTGGCAGTTCTTTGGAGCGGCAATACCGGCTTAAGGCCGGTATTACTAGGAGGAAGCGGTAGTACCGCCAAAATGAACGCTTGTCGGTACTACGGATTACTGCATAGCGGCTAGTTTTCTAGCCATTGGCCAAAGGCCGGTAGTACCGCAAAATGAACGTCGGTACTACCGCGATTGCTGTTTTTTTCGTGGATTGTCCCCCTAACGGCTAGTTTTGGCTTGGGGGGCTATATAAGACCCCCTTGGGGGGCATTAGCATAAGGTTGCTGGCTTTGTGAGTACTCTTGAGCTAGGTTTGAGTTTGTGGGAGGGTTTGCATGGTTTTGCCTCTTCCAAATTGGTTTTGAGCTCATGAGTGATCCTAGTTGCATGGGTTGCATCTAGTAAGGATTGAGAGGATCCTAGTTGCATGAATCGCACTAGGTGATCACCGGAATCACGGAGGTGCGATCGGTGAAGTTTGAGCGGGGTGCTCAACTTGTTACTCTTGGAGATTGGTGTCTCCTAGACGACGTCGGTGCGTCGTGCGCGGGAGCTCTCAAGGTTTGTGAGAAGCCCCGGCGAAACATTGTGAAGGTTGGTGCTTAGCATACCCGGCGGGGTGAAAAGCAACCATAGTGGATTCGAGGTGAAGGCTCAAGTGAGTGGGCCGGTCCGAAGTGAGTTGGACTTCCTCAACGTGGAGTAGGAGGGTTTGCTCTGAACCATAGTAAAAAGTATTGCATTCAAAACAAATTTAAAAAAAATGAAAACCATTCAGTTTTCTCGAAAACCCATCGGTTTTCTCGAAAAACCGCTCGATTTTCTCGAAAAACCGCTCGGTGAGTTGAACCTTTTGGACGATCGGTTTCTTGAGCGGTTTTCATCGGTTTTCTCAAAACACCGCTCGGTTTTCTCGAAAAACCGCTCGGTTTACATAGCATAAATTTTTTAAATTTTTTTGAATTTTTTTAAATTTTTTGAAATTTTTTTTGAACTGGACCGGTTTACCGGTCGGTTTTATATTTCGGTGGGGCTCGAAATCTCGAAAACCGAACGAAAATCATGAATTTCGTTCGGTTTTGTTAAACCTGATGAGAATTGCTTAGTGTAGCTTGCTTAATCAACCTAGCAATTCTAGTTTAGAGACTTAATCTAGTTAGTGCATTAGTGAGCCTAGTTGATTTAGGCTTTAATTGTCAAAACCTTAGTCTTCCGCTTGCGCATAATTCTTGTGTAGGTTTTTGACATAGGGGTAATATAAGGCGATCTTCGGTTAGTGAGAAGAATTTTTAATAACGCCTATTCACCCCCCCTCTAGGCGCATCCTCGACCCTACACATGGCCATGTGATGCGCGATTGTCCAAACCAATGTGCTCTAATAATACGAGAAAATGGTGAGTACTCTAGTGCTAGTGACATTGACGAAAATGAATATGCTCTTGTTGTCACTAGCACTGCAGAACAAGAAGAAGAGATTTGCGATGTTGCCTCGGCAGAGAAGTACCCAGCTCTTGTTGTCACACGTGTACTGCATGTGCAGCCCACACGTGAAGAGCCAAATCAGCGCCATACCATCTTCCAAACAAAGTTTGTAGTCAACGAACGAGCAATGCATGTTATTGTTGATGGTGGTAGTTGCAACAACCTTGCTAGTGTGGACATGGTCGAGAAGCTTGGCTTGGCCACATGTCCGCTACAACAACCATACGAGATTGAGTGGCTCAACTCTAATGGTAAGGTTAAGGTAACAAAAACCGTTCGAGTACCTATTTCTATCAGTTCATACCATGATCATGTTGTTTGCGATGTTGTACCCATGGATGCTTGTTCTCTTTTGTTGGGTAGACCATGGATATATGATATAGATGCCACATATCATGGTAGGGCTAATCAGTACACCTTTACTTTCAAGGAAAAAAAATTATTTTGGAACCCATGTCTCCCATAGAATTAAGAAAAATTGATGTAAAGCGAGCACAACAAGAGAAACAAGAAAGTGACAATACAAGTGTAGCTAAAGAAGTACCCATGCCTAAATCAACGGTTGCTCAAAAACCTGATCTTAGATTGAAGGGAAAAGTTTTCTTAGCTACAAAAGTTCTCTCACGTGACGACATGCCTAGCATAGAATCAATGCAATTATCTGTTGCTTTGCCTCCTGTTGCCACTAAGCTTTTGCAGGACCATGACAAAGGAGTCGAGGACGACTCCAATTCAAGAAGGGGAGGATGATGAGGACATCACCGCCATGGATATGACCGCTGCCCCTCCTTCACAGACGTCCATTCCTGACACGACGGCTGTTTATACTTCAATCATGACTTCGTCGACGTCCGGAGGCCTAAATCCAGAAGCCCATCCTTTCAAGCCTTCCTTAACAGTCTAGCGCCATAAGTCTAAGATCCGTGAGGCCGCAACACACCAAGGATGGACCAACTTGAAGCCCAAGTGTCACCACGTCCATCTCAGCCTTCCAGGAACAACCCGCCTTCAAACGAATGCCTCAGCCACATCCGAAGTCCAAATTCAGCGTGCGACCACTCATTGGAAAGATTAGGAGATAATCTTTCCAATGGATCTGACCCCAACCCTAAATTCAACCTGTATCAATGAGAATCATCAGAAAACCACTTTGGGGCAGAAACTTTGGATGCTGTGCCACCTTGTTTTTGGGTCTATGGCCCATGTAACGTCATGGGATGGTGGGTGTGCATGTGGTCCATGCTAGGCATGCCCCAATGGCTGTCGGCTCCTCTATTTATATGGCCACCACCCCCATACATTATTCTTTAGGTTTTGTTGTGTTTTGGTAGACCCCTTGCGCGCCCCTCTCGTGCTTGCGCGTGTCAGCTAGATCGCCCGAGACGAGAAATAGAACCTCGCCTTTGAGTTCATGAGTTTTATTGGTATCAAAATTCCAGATTGCTTCCTTACTTTGTTCTTGCAAGTTTCTCGATTGCTAGCAGGGATAAGGATCCATCACGTCTAAGCGTGGTTGATCGACTTGCGTTGGTGGCATTGCGATTGCCAGTTTCCTTTCCTCGCTAGTTGGAAGCCAAGAACACGAGTTCATCAACTCCCCAAATCGACGTAACATTATCATCAGAAGATCGGGAACCCACGTGTGCGCATCATAGACCCTCTCTACCAGCCTCCCTCTGGCTGCCCCCACTTTGCCCCCTCCAGTTGCTCTACACCACCTCCCCCACAGAAGTAATCCTCCATCTCCTCCTCTTACCCAATTTCAGATCTGAGCAACAATTGTTCTTTCTCATGGCCACTACATGTTACCAAGAAGAAGATAGTTATGCAGAGCTTGTTGTCTAATTCAGTTTATGATGAAACTATTCTGTATAGATGTAATTAGATGTTAAGCATTCATTTTGATACTTACTATTATGCAACTCATGACAAACTGTGTATTCAATTTCCATGCGCTTTTTCCTTGCAATAAATAAATGCATGCACTTGCTTGAATATTTCAACATATAATAGTCTATCATTCTTATGTTTTACTACAATCGCCTATCCCAACGGCTGATACACCAAATCATTTACATGCTATTTGATCCATAAGTTTGAGATGGTCATTATAAGTTCCTATGTAATCTGGTACCTAGACAATTGATGCAAATTGTGTTCATATTCTTTTATTAGCGTGATACATTCATGCATGTTCTAAAATGCAAAATTTTGCTTATTTTTTTAGCAGGAGACAGAGTGAAGACATTTGCTTAATTCCAAATTAGTCATTTCCTTTTATCCTGAATTCTAAGATTAAAATATTGAGTTATGTAATGGTTATGAGTGACTTATTTTCTAACCATTAAATCATAGCTAGTTGATGGGCCACATGGAAGATAGTAGTGATTACAGTATTGTTTATCATGATTTTACAAATAAAGTATCCATTGATGTTTGTCTAGAAGAGGTTGTAGCAAGTGATAGACCCCAACAATGCACGAATGCCAAAGGGCATCACAACCTTATGATCAAGTTAAAAGAATGCACAAAGAAGGAGTACACTTGTAAGCAATTGAAGAATCATTGGGATAGCATGAAAATAGACTATGCCAATTGGAAGACGTTGAAGCTTCATGCATCCGGGCTAAGGATTGATCCTAAGACCGAATCCATTAAGGTAAGCGATTCGTGGTGGTCTGACCAGATTACAATGTGCAATCTTCAATGTTGTTGCATGTGTATGTGATTGAAAAGTTCTAACATACTAATGGAATTTTTCTATCTTTATTGCAGACCATGCCACACTACGACAAGTTCAAGAAAAGACCCTTGTAGCATGAGGACAAGCTTGACATCATTTTTTTTGTACAAGCTGTACCAATAAATCCGCTCTTGTACCTTGTGCGAAGAGTGCAACCCATGTGAGCCTTGAAGATAATGAGGGTGAGGGAACCACTACACCCAAGAGGGTGATGAGGGATCCACTACACCCAAGAAGTTAGCCAATATGGACAAGTGATAGAAGAACACATGGGCCAAAAGAGCTACCCATGACTCATCAACAGGGAAGAAACTGAAGAAGTCATATAGAGATGTTCAATTGAAGCGGTTGGTTGATATTGTTGACAAGTCTTATGGTAGCAAAAATTATGTGACTAATACACTTGGCCCAATGATTAATCCTGTTAGGAAAGAGATCTTTGATATGATTGACTTGACCATTGAGGCTAGGGCAGTAGATGAGAGATGGACATTTCTATACCACACAACTCCTCATTAAGATGGAGTACCAAGATATCTTCCACACACTTAAGACATCCCAAGAGAGACTGAGATGGCTTGGGAGGACATGGGAGGAGAAGAAGAGGCATTAGATATTTAACTTATTTCATGAGAGTTGAATCTATGTATCCTTGATGTCATACTATAAACCTAGTTTTTTTATGTTTTATGGATCTATTTGTGTTATGTTGTGTTGTTGGGATGAAACAATAATTGTCAATGTAATACACTATGTGATATGTTATGTCATGTATATCTTATTATGTTATCACTTTTTTATGACATATTCTTGTATCTTGTTACTTATGCCATGTCCTTGTAATTGTCTAGATGAGCTTTTCAAGTTCTAGTGATTCAAGTGATGATGAATCAAATGATGAGGGTGTTGTGGATGTTGATGGTGGAGGACTTGAGTTGTTCTTGACACTAGTTGCGATTGCCGCATTTGGATGTTTTGATAACTACGGTGAGTCCACTAACAAGAAGCCAAGGAAAATACTAATAGTGATGGGGATCCAATGGGTAGAAAACATATTTAGTAACTTATAAGACTGTTAAGACATGTTCAGAATGCAAATGTTAGTTTTTCTCAGGCTCAATGCGACTCTTGTCAACAATTATGTTTTGAAATCAACAAGGGAGGTGAGCTCGAAGGTAGTATTCTCCAGCCAAACACTCCTCGAAGGATCCCGGCCTCCTCACGCTCCCACGTCACCCCACCCTCTCTCTCTCCCATTTTTGCAAAAAAAACCTCCGGTTTTTTTAAATTACGGATAGGTCTTTTGTAATTTTCTGTGAGTGTAGAAAATTTTTCCCCGTTCGCGTTTAGGTCCTCCGTTCGCCGTTTTACACAAAGAACCTCCCGTTAATACGAATTGCGAACTAGCCCTTTCCTACTTATTCGAAATAGCGAACAAGTCCAAAATTATAACAAATTAGTCCCTTGACTTTTCGTTCAGGTCCTTTCTCCGTTTTCCCCGAAAAAAATGTTTTCGTGCTCCGTTTGCTCTCCGGAGCATAGGAAAAATGTTTCTGTGGTCTGTTTTTTCTCCGAAAAAAAAACAAAAAATATTTTCCGTTCACGCGAACGGCGTTTTTCCCGAAAAAATATTTTCGTGATCCGTTTGCTCTCCGGAGCATGGGAAAAATGTTTCCGTGGTCTGTTTTTTCTACGAAAAAAAAACAAAATTTTTTTTCCATTCACGTGCGCAGCGTTTTTCCCGAAAAAAATATTTTCGTGGTCCGTTTGCTCTCCGGAGCATAGGAAAAATGTTTTCGTGATCTGTTTTTTCTCCGAAAAAAAACCCCATTCACGCGCGCGGCGTTTTTCTCGGAAAAAATATTTTCGTGGTCCGTTTGCTCTCCGGAGCATGGGAAAAATGTTTCCGTGGTCTGTTTTTTCTCCGAGAAAAAAGAAAAAAATATTTTCCGTTCACGCGTGCGACGTTTTTCCCGGAAAAAATATTTTCGTGACCCGTTTGCTCTCCGGAGCATGGAAAAAATGTTTTCGTGATCTGTTTTTTCTCTGAAAAAAAAACAAAAAATATTTTTCGTTCACGCGCGCGACGATTTTCCCGGAAAAAATATTTTCGTGGTCCGTTTGCTCTCCCGAGCATGGAAAAAATGTTTCCGTGATCTGTTTTTTCTCCGAAAAAAAAAAAATTTCCGTTCACGCGCGCGGCGTGCGCCGCGCTTGCGTTTCTAGTTAGCTATATTTTTATGGACTTGTGGAGCTCCTCAACCTACCACCTGATTAAAAAAAACGATTGACCATTCCAAAGAAACAGTTAATAGTAAGTTTAGAGAGGTATTAGAGTGTGTTTACAAATTGGGTATTGACCAAAGTTCAAAATTTCATTTTTGGTTCACATTTCGTCACCCATCGAAATCCAAAATTTCACCGAGATCTCATTATTTTGGACAAAATCCGAACAAAATACAAAAAACAAAATTTTAATCCGGTTTTTTTCCACCGAGATCTCGGTGGAAAATACCGAGATTTCGGTCCAAAATGCCTAGATCTCGGTCCACTTCAAACAAGCTAAAAAGTGTACAAAACTCATTAAAATTTTTTGAAATCTTTTGTGTATGCTTATGACACATCATTAATATTTCCATGAAATTTGGAGATGATGATCAAGCATGAGGAATTTTCAAAAAATTATACAGTGCAAAATACTGTAAAATGGTATCCCGCAGCTAGAAAAAATGGAATTTTTTAAAAAATCATGAAAGAATTTATGTGACATTCCCTATCTATTTGGATGCAAATTAGTAAGTATTTGAGCATAAAATACCCTACACTTCGAGACGCCGTCATACGTAGCTGCACATATACTTCCTCACCTCAGTCCTCACCCCGCATATATCTTAGAATGCATTTTCTCTTCTTGTGAGATCGACGAAGGAACAACGTGTAGTGTTGTACTGATTAGTGAATGGGCAATGCGCCCAGGTGTAGTTGTTGTAACTATGAGATTAGTTTATTTCAAGGTTATGATTGCTAAGTCCCTTCCATTACACAGCACCCAGTATTTTAAAGATAGAACATGCTCCATTGCAATTCTATGCAATCATTGGCATTAGAAGCTAGCTAGCACATCAATATAATGTTTTCGGGAGGATGCGCAAAGAACAAACAACACACCCCTCATCACAATTGGTAGATCATAGTTACCATTAGAGCTACAATAGTCAGATTCCATTAGAGCTAAAGCAAGTTACTAACAAACTACCATTATGGATATTAAACACTTGCATTAACCAATTACTAACAGTGCAGTACATTCACTGAACTTTTCCTATAACCAGGACTCGATAAGTGTAGATGCATTGCTAATCTTGCACATTTGAAACATCATTTTGTTAAGCGCCTAAACTAGATTAGTAGTAGGAACACTCTCTCTGGATGAATGACCCGACTTACCCGGATGATCTGACTCACACTGATTTTGCTAGAACACTATCTAGATCAATGATCTCTCCCCATAACAAAACAACCTCGAATCATTTCACTCTTCTAAATACAAACTACGAACACTGGATCCAACCAAACTAAAGTGTCAATTACTCATCACCATATGTGTAAGGACCTCTACATGATATCACACCTTCTGATCTAATGCTTGTTCTGGATGAATAGCAATGTCCTTTGTTCATGTCTTTGGCTAGCTACTCTGCATTGCCTCAAAACTGACATCATAGTTGGGCTGGATCGATTTCTTGCCTTCAGTTACCTGGTAGAAGTAACATAGGTTGTGTTAGAAATAAAGGCACATTTAGGTTTAATTTAATCCAAAAGTAAATCATGAACAACATGTGATTGACTATCGGTAACGAATAACAGGAGCATACCATAGATGCATATGCTAGAAGACTACACATATATCCATCTAATGTGCTCACAATCAATAGGATGAAAATAAACAGTAGAAACATTGTAACGCATCTTGTTAGGTGTGCAGATGGAGCGATGGTCGTTGTAAGCGCGTCTGATGCAGGGCGAGCCAGCGCTGATCGAGCGATGTCGAGCGGCCGCTCTGAACGTCGAGGAAGATGAGCCGTGGCGGTGGCGTGGAAAGCGATCGCGGCCGAGCGCTTCCCAAAACCTGATTCGTCCTCTCCGGTGCAAGAACGCGAGGGCGGACGGTTTCGGAGACCTGCTTTTCCGTTCGCTGGTGCACGCCGGCGTACGGGACGGGGCAGACTTGATGGCGGCGCAGCGAGAGGAAAATAGCAAAACCCTAGACGTGGTGTGTATCGTGCTCTCCGGGGCCAGCGGCGCGGTATATAAAGGAATAGCCTGGTAACGATCAGTATCGAACACGACTCGAAGGCGTGCCACGATCGGAGTCTATTACGGAGTCGATTCTGGTTTCCTTATCCTTCGCAACCGTGGCGATCCCGAGTAGCAAAGAATAAACTGCAAAAGGAGGCTGCGCCTACGCAAAGCCCTGGACCGGATTTCGGCGAACCATTCACGCAGTGCCGCCGCCCGCGCCCGCCCCGCCCGCCCGGCCGTGCGAGCCCGGCCGGCGGCGAGGCGGCGGCAGCAGCGTGTGTATTCTTTCTCCCTTTCTCCACATGGTTCTACCATGGTGGAGCACACTCCACTATTTAAACTAGTGTTCACCACTTTAGGCTAGCAATGTGGTACTATTGCTAGTGCACATGCCTCTTCATGAGGTGGGCCTTTGAGATTTTCTAGGATTTATTGTCTCAATTAAATGGGCTTGGCCCAAATAATCCAACAATCCCCCACCAGATCTCAAAGTCCCACTGACAGTTTTGCCTATTCCAAAGCTGTTGATATACCAGCGTTTCGGTGACAATGGACTATGCCTTGAATTGCACCTAGGACTCCAAATTACACTCGACCACAACTTGAACAATGGACTAAGCCTTGAATTGCAAGTTTTGTGCGACTGAGTTTCATTTAGAGCCTTAGCTGATACTAGGCTGCCAATAGGCTACCCCTCGGGTGGAGCATATAAGTCGTACTCCATGGTCTCTTCATGAGATTATTAGAGATTACCCAAGTCTCATAGACTGCGACTTTCAACAGTCAATCTCATATAGGTGTGTTCTTTCAAGATGCTCTGTAGGATGACATCTTCGCTAAATAAAGCCAACAGAACACATTAAGGCAAAAGCCAACCTGCCATACAGATTTCGAGAGTATTGCATCTTCACTTGGAACTAGTTAGAAAATTACTCTCCTCCAGTTAACCAGTAGCTTGTTTTTCCCAGGTCCTAATTCACGGGATCTCCGATCACATAGGTTGGGTTACCGCTATGGTATAACTCACATGGGTCTCATGCCTAGTTCCTTTGATGCGTTATCTATCACATTCCGTGATAGCCCTTTAGTGAAGGGATATGCCAGGTTTTTAGCCGTCTGGATATAATCCAATGCTATCACTCCGGAGTTTTTCAATTTCCTGACAGACTTCAAACGTCTTTTCACATGTCTTGAGGATTTCAAGTTATCTTTAGAACTGTTCACTTTAACAATAACTGTTTGATTGTCACAGTTCATAAGAATGGCCAGTATTGGTTTTTCAACCACCGGAAGATCCATCAAGAGTTCACGTAGCCATTCTGCCTCAACGGTGGTTGTATTCAATGCGATCAATTCTGCCTCCATAGTTGACCGTGTCAAAATAGTCTGTTTGCAAGACCTCCACGACACAGCGCCCCACCAAGTGTAAACACATATCCACCGGTGGCCTTAATCTCATCGACATCAGAGATCCAATTTGAATCACTATAACCCTCTAGCAATCTTGAAGGGTACAGGTATAGTGTATTCCATAATTTCTTGTACCCACCAAGTAACGCATAACTCTTTCGAGTGCACGCCAATGATCATCTCCGGGTTAGAAGTAAAGGCTCAATTTGCTTACAGCAAATGAGATATCGAGCCTTGTTGCGCTAGCCAAGTACATGAGAGATCCAATGTTACGAGAGTATTTCATTTGATCTCTAGCAATTCTCTTGTTTTTAGAAGAATCACACTTGGATCATAAGGTGTTGGAGAAGGCTTGCTATCAGAATAGCCAAACCGACTCAAAACCTTTTCCACATAATGGGATTGAGAAAGACTAATCCCATCCTCACCTTTGACTAACTTGATGTTCAAGATCACGTCGGCCTCTCCGAGATCTTTCATATCAAAATTTCCAGACAGGAAAGACTTGACCTCATTGATCACATCAAGGTTTGTTCCAAAGATCAAAATGTCATCCACATATAGGCATGAGAATAACTCCTCACCCCCACCATGGCGATAATACACACACTTGTCGGCCGTTTACTGAAGCTTGACATGTGTCAATGTTGTATCGAACTTCTCATGCCATTGTTTAGGTGCTTGTTTAAGGCCATAAAGAGATTTGATAACTTACACACCTTGCTCTCATGTCAGGGTAGCACAAATCCATCTGGTGATCCATGTAGATCTCCTCATCTAGCTCTCCATTAAGAAAAGCTGTCTTCACGTCCATTTGATGGACAATGAGACCATGAGAGGCAGCCAAGGATAAAAGTACCGGATGGTTGTGATCCTAGCAACAGTGAATAAGTATCAAAATAATCATCTCCTTCCTTTGCGTATAACCCTTAGCCACAAGTCTAGCCTTGTACTTTTCAATAGTACCATCAGGCCTTTGTTTCTTTTGAACACCCACTTACAGCCCACGGGTTTGCAACCATAAGGCGATTCTGTGAGCTCCCAAGTTCCGTTAGGCGAGAATAGAATCCATCTCACTACAATTTGCCTCCTTCCGATGAGTCTGCATCGAGAAGATGCATAAGCTTATGAAATAGAGGTGGGAGTATCATCCACAAGGTACACAGTGAAATCATTACCAAAGGATTTAACCATCCTTTGTCTCTTGCTCCTCCTAGGAGCCTCACTGTCATCCTCCTCAGGATTTTGCTCGGGTATCTGTTCAGAATCCTCAGTTTGTGCAATAGGTTCGGGAATTATCTTAGGGTTTTGACTAGAAACGCTATGCAAATCTTTCATGGGAAATATGCCCTCAAAGAAGGTGGCATCTCTGGATTCCATGATTGTACCGACGATCATGTCAGATACCTCAGACTTTACTACTAAAAATCTATAGGCAATGCTCCGATGAGCGTATCCCAGAAAGACACAATCCACTGTCTTAGGTCCAAGTTTGCGCTTTTTAGTTATGGGCACATTGACTTTCGCAAGCAACCCCATGTGCGCAAGTATGAAAGTGATGGTTTTCTCCCTTCCCATTCTTCATATGGGGTTTTCTCCTTATTCTTAGAAGGAACTTTATTCAAAACGTGACAAGAAGTCAACAGGGCCTCCCCCCACCATTCCTTAGATAGACATTGATGTCCAACATGGCATTTACCAAATCGGTTAGAGTGCGGTTCTTTCTTTCGGCAACCCCATTAGATGGGGCGAATAGGGAGGTGTCCTCTCATGAATAATTCCATGTTCTTTCTGAGAATAAGTCGAACTCAGAGAGAAGTACTCACCGCCACGATCGACCTAAGCCTTTTGATTTTTCTTTCTAATTGATTTTCAACTTCAGCCTTATAGACTTTGAAGTAGTCTAAAGCCTCATCTTTAGTTTTCAACAGATAAACATAGCAGTATCTAGATGCATCATCAATCAGAGTCATGAAATATCTTTTTCCTCCTTTAGTCAACACACCATTCATCTCACAAAGATATGAATGTATGAGTTCTAATGGTGCCAAGTTTCTCTCCTCATTGCCTTGTGAGGTTTGCGAGGTTGCTTTGATTGCACACAACTTTGGCACTTAGAACCTTTGGACAAGAGGAATTTTTGGAATTAAATTCATACTAGCGAGCCGAGTCATACAACCAAAATTTAAATGACATAACCGTGAGTGCCAAACATCGGCTTCACCTCCATTGGAAATATCACAAATATGGTTCACAACTTTATTGCAGAAATCAGAAAGGGAAAAAGCGGAACAAGCCTCCGCATTCATAGCCTTTACCAATAAAAAGTCCATGCTTAGACACGACTACTTTATTAGACTCAAACACCACTTTGAACCCTTCTCTACATAGAAGGGAGCCACGACCAGGTTTTTATTTATTGAGGGGACATCTGCCGCGTTCTTTAGCTGCATGATCTTTCCCGAAGTAAACTTCAGATCTAGTGCCAACACCAAGAACGAAGCATTCGATTGTTTCCCATCAACACGGGCAATCCCGCACGACCTGGTAAGAAGAGAACAAAGAGAGATCGGCACACACATGAACATTAGCTCCGGTATCAATCCACCAATCGGTGGTCCGATTTCTTGAAAGAACAATAGATGCGTTACCATACCCGAAGTTCCTCCTCGATGTGCCAATGGTCACGTTGGCGGACTTTGAGTTCGTCCTTGCTCACCCTTCTGCCCTTGCGATTTGGACCTGTTTGGCCCAGTGTCCAATCTCACCGCAAACAAAGCAGGGCTTCTCATCTTTGTTCATTGACTTCTTCTTCTTGAAATTAGTGGTTTGTTTGGCTTTATTTTTCCCTTTGTTCTTGCCATGTGAGAATCTGTTGCACCACATTGGCGCTAGGCGCCCCTCAGTTCCTTTCACAGGTGCATCCTTAGCTCGAGCTTTCTCCTCAACATCTAGAGACGCAATCAGTTCTCAACAGAAATCTCTTGTCTCTTATGTTTCGTAGATGTGGCAAAATTCCTCCACGAAGGAGGTAATTTGGCAATAATGCCCTGACCACAAACTGTCAGTAAGCTGGATTTTGAGAAGTTCGAGTTCCCTGGCGAGAACACGTATCTCATGAGCTCGCTCAACTTCTGAGCGGTTATCCACCATCTTGTAGTCATGATATTGCTCCATGATATACGATTCACGCCAAAGATCTAAGCACCGAACTTAGCATTCAAAGCATCCCATAGTTCCTTCGCCTCTTTAATGTGCATATACACATCGCATGCAGACGATCGGCAAGAACACTAAGAACGGCTCCCACAAAGAGTGTGTTGGCATCCCGATATGCCTTCTCCTTTTCAGAGTTGGTTCCATATCCTCTGGTTTGCCGTTCGACACCCGTAACACGTTCATAGCCGTAAGCCACAAGGTGACCCTTATGCGCCATCTTTTGAAGTGCACACGGTGAATTTTTCGGCCTCGGTGCCTCGGCAAAGCTTGACCATTGATAAACCTAAGCGCCTATAATCAGGTTTTGGATTGTTAGAAATAAAGGCACATTTAGGTTTAATTTAATCCAAAAGTAAATCATGAACAACATGTGATTGACTATCGGTAACGAATAACAGGAGCATACCATAGATGCATATGCTAGAAGACTACACATATATCCATCTAATGTGCTCACAATCAATAGGATGAAAATAAACAGTAGAAACATTGTAACGTACTGTTCGTGTGCAGATGGAGCAGTAGTCGTTGTAGCGCGTCTGATCGTCGAGGACGGAAGCGCGCTGAATGAGCGCGATGCCGGCACCGCCTCTGAACGCCGAGGAAGACGAGCCGTGGACGGTGACGCGTGAAGCCGCGCCGAGCGCTTCCCAACTGATTCGTCCTCTCTGCAAGAACGCGAGGACGACGGTTTCGAGACTCGCTTTCCGTCATTTGGTGCACGCCACAGACGGACGGGCGAAGCGAACTTGATGGCGGCGCAGCCGAGGAAAATAGCAAAACCCTAGGCGTGGTGTGTATCGTGCTCTCCGGACGGCGGCGCGCGGTATATAAAGGAATAGCACAGTAACGATCAGTAGCAGAACACGACTCAAGGCGTGCCACGATCGGAGTCTATTACGGAGTCGGTTACGGTTTCCTTATCCCTTCTGCAACCGTGACGATCTCGAGTAGCAAAAGAATAAACTGCAAAAGGAGGCTGCGCCTACACAAAGCCCTGGACCGGATTTCGGCGGACCATTCACGCAGGTGCCGCACGCCCGCGCCTCGCCGCCGCGTGCCGTGCAGTGCCGTTCGAGCCCGAGCCCGAGCCCGGCCAGGCGAGGCGAGCGCGCGCGTGTGTATTCTTTCTCCCTTTCTCCACATGGTTCTACCATGGTGGAGCACACTCCACTATTTAAACTAGTGTTCACCACTTTAGGCTAGCAATGTGGTACTATTGCTAGTGCACATGCCTCTTCATGAGGTGGGCCTTTGAGATTTTCTAGGATTTATTGTCTCAATTAAATGGGCTTGGCCCAAATAATCCAACAGGTTGCACATATGAGAAGTCATCACTGCTTTATAAGTCGAACCAGGCATTCAGACTCAATGAGTGGAAGCATGGAGCCCTCCTTTAGACTGCTAGCATCAAATCTGGTTGAAATTATCTTAAATCTGGTAAAAAAGGTCAAAATCTCAGTGAGATTTATCGAGATCTCGCCGAGATTTTAAGTACTATAGCAATTTGAATTTTTTTCTCTCCAAATTTTGCCATTTTGTTGGGATCTTGAATCTCGGGGGTCCGAAATCCAAGATTTCGCTTAGATTCCGCAGGATTGTGCTGAGATTTCTAACCTTTGTATTGACAACATAAAGCCCAAAGATCCTCATTTCTCTTCAGTTCATTACAGACTTAGAAAGGCTAGATTTTCCCCTTATTTCAACAATTTCATTGGTTCAATAGATGGGACACACATATCTATGATGGTGCCACATGATACACAACATGTGCATTTCAACTAGATACACAAGTCAGAGTATCATGGCTGTTTGTGATTTTGACATGAGGTTCACTTTTGTTTGCACTGGATGCCCTGGGTCTGCTTATGACACATGTTTATTTCTTTATACCTTGCTGACATACAAGGATCAATTTCCACTCCCTCCATATGGTACTTCACTTATTTCCATTTTTCAATAAGTCTATACATCAACACCTTTCAACTTTTCCTAAAATATTACATGTTCTTCTCATTTTATATCGTAGGAAAGTATTATATTGTGGATTACAGTTACCCAAACCAGAAAGGTTATCTAGCTCTGTACGAGAATCAAAGGTACCATCTACCGGAATTTCAGAATGGTGGTAGATGTTAGACTGGTTGGAAAAAAAGATATATTCAATTATTTTCACTCTTCCCTACATAATGTTATTGAGTGTGCATTTAGTATTTGGAAGATGAAGTGGCGTATTCTTTTGAATATGCAAAGTTCCCTTGAAGACAAGTAAAAGAATCAAGACCATGGCTTTGCATAATTTCATTCATGGTAGTGTTTTGCTTGATACATATTTTGCTAGTATAGAGGGGGATGAAGATTATCATAATGATATATCAAACAACCCTAATGCATATAATGTTGTGACCGGTAGTGATGATGTTGACATAGCCAGCGTGTGTGACACTATTGCAGCAACTTTGCTACCATGACAATAGTTCAAACTACATTTTTGGTCATTTCATATGAATGGATAAGCGTAAGATCAAAGCAAGGATAACATATATGTAGTATTTTGTATTTACTACTAGGCAAGGACCATGCATATATAACATGTTATATAATAATTGGTAATTATCAATGTACTACGTTTAGCATTTATGTTTACATTTTGTATGTCACGTGCAAAAACAATTGAATAAAATCCACTCATACGTCCTTCAAACGGCATCAAACAAGAAGTCATTTGACTAAGAGCATTTCAAGTATTTCTCAACTCATAATAGTCAGCCAGCCTATCTAAAAGCTAGGCTGCCAAACATAAAACCAATTTAGCCCACCTATTTAGCCGTGTAACCCTTTAGCCAGACAGTCTTGCTGTAAACTACGTATCAGAAAAGCTAAAGTCGTGCCAAACATGAACTAAAACTAATGTTAGTATGTGTGTGCCATTAGTAGTCAACGTACAGAAAATCATAGGAAGGATATGTTATTGCAAGAGTAACCCACTATATATACAAGTGTTATATCTAGAGATTTATTGCAACTTGTTTTTAGTCGTAAAAAATTGATATTACGAGATAGTGCACCTAGCAGGTGCAAGAAAATTACATGATTACACAATTTTCGCTATAAATTTTGTGTTATTATTGTATATAACTAGGTCGAATCGAGCGCGATGCCGCGCTGTATAAAATTTGGTCCAAGATTCTTGTTATAAAAAATGTAATTTCGGTTTTCTTGATGGTGTTTTCTAAATTGGTTGGTTAGGAGTCGTCGAAATATTTACATAACCATGGGGTCATCTGTACCGAAAACGGTTGGAGGATCTGTTAGTGAATTTGTGAAAGCAAAAAAAAGCGTAATTTCGGTTTCTTTGGTGGTGTTTTTTAAAAAATTGGTTATCGCCGAATTTGCGAAACCACGGGAAGGATCTATCCGTGATTACGAAAAAACTGATGGATAACCTGTTCGTGAATTTGCGAAAGCAAAAAACGTAATTTTGATTTCCTTGGTGGTGTTTTTTTTAAAAATCGCTTGGCTATAAACCGTCGCCAAATTTGCGAAACCACGGGAAGGACCTATCCACGATTGCGAAAAAATCGCTAGAGAACCCGTTCACGAATATGCGGAACGACGGGATTTTTTTTGCAAAATTATCGTGAAAGGATCTAGACATAATTTTGAATTTTATGGAAGGCTCAACACGAAGACGCTGACATGACATGGCTGCCTGCTAGAATCCCACGCGCTTTATGATATTAGATTAGATACTAGAAATTGCATGCCATATGTTACGAGAAGTGTGGCCTGGGTCACATGTCACTTGGGCACCAACATCTTACATCTGAACCATAAACATAGAGGAAGCCCATGTCCAAAATGCCGTTGCCCCTCACAAGTCCCAACCATTAGCACTAGGACTATTTTGCTGAGCCCTACTAACTAAGATATTATTTGGATTTTGTGTTTTAAGAAAACTTGCAAAACGGGTTCGATTCAGTTATCCTAAAACCCCTGCATCAAACCAATTTTTCTATATATCACGATCAGACCAAAATCTGCACAAATTTTTGCAAGAGAGAGCGTGAAGGAGGAGATAAACTTTTCTCTTGCCCCGTTTTTGCAGCACAAGACGTCATGAGTGGGGGACGGATTGGATTCGGTCGGCTTCCTCTAATCCTATTTCACATTCCCCCCCCCCGGATGTAGAGTCGGACGCACGTAGCGCCGGACCGCTTCCGCCTCCTCCCCCCGCACCGCAGCAGCAACCCCCTCGC
Organism: Rhipidocladum racemiflorum; assembly: GCA_036346355.1. Classification (NCBI taxonomy): domain Eukaryota; kingdom Viridiplantae; phylum Streptophyta; class Magnoliopsida; order Poales; family Poaceae; genus Rhipidocladum; species Rhipidocladum racemiflorum. The sequence continues at coordinate 14,559,708 of CM070591.1, read as the reverse complement.
ATCGCCGCCCCCTCCTCCTCCTCCTCCTCCGCCTCACGCCGTCCGCCCTTCGCCGCCGCCGCGTCGTCGCGGAAGCCACCGTTCCCCGGCCGCCACTGCCACTGCCGGCGACGACGACTCCATGACTATGATGACCCCTCCCCCTGTCGAGGTACGTGCTCACCCTGATCTCCGAGGCTCGACCCCTCCCACCGCCCCGCGCCTCCCCGCGCGGATCGGGGGGAACTCGTCGTTTAGCTAGGGTTTACGCGCCCCGCCGGATCTGACCCCCCTCCACCCCCGCGCAGCAGCAGGTGGAGGACGAAGAGATGCTCGTGCCGCAGCAGGAGCTTCCCGCCGCCGACACCGCCCAGCCAATGGAGGGTGAGACTGAGGGCCTCGTGATTTGCTCCCCTCTATGTGTGTCTCCGCGCGTGTGTGGGTGTCGGGTGTTTGGTGGGTTTATGCGTTTCGAGCTTTTGCTGATCTTACACGTTTGGCGGCGGCGGCGCTGTTATTGGTGCTGCCAGTCGTGGCGCAGACGGAGCCTGCAAACACGGCGGAGAGCCAGCCGCCGGAGGACCCGCAGACGTCGCGGTTCACCTGGACGATCGAGAATTTCACCAGGCTCAACGGGAAGAAGCACTACTCGGACGTGTTTGTCGTTGGCGGATTTAAGTGGTGAGCTTGGATCTCTTGCCTTTTTGCTTAGTTGTGGAAATGCGATTAGCGTTTGGAGTACTTGAAACTGTTTTGACTTTTGATCCATGTGATGTTTTGCGTGCAGGCGAGTGCTGCTTTTCCCCAAGGGGAATAATGTGGACCATTTCTCGCTGTACTTGGATGTTGCGGACTCGGTGAATCTCCCCTACGGATGGAGCCGGTATGCTCAGTTCAGCTTGGCCGTTGTAAACCAGATCCATCTGAAGTATACGATACGGAAAGGTATTGCCTTTCTTCGTGTAATGTTGTACTACTTCCCATGTCTTAAGAATGCCATTGCCGTCATGTAACTTTCAAGGGGGATATAACTTGAACTGGGGTGGAGCATGATGAACTTGTTGATCTCTATTTGATTATGGACAACTGTCAAACTTCTATTACGGTAGCATGTCGTCCTATTGGGGTACTGCATATGTACTATTGGATGGAGTTTGTGGGCAGTGCGACTGAAGATGGACATGCCATATGGCTAGTTTCGCAGGCGATACAAGTGAGTCAGAAAGTGCCCCTGGCTGCACGAGGTATAGAACTGAAAGTGAGGTGCGCACTAGTAGCAAAGGCTATTAGCTTATTACCAATGGCAATTAATCCACAAACTGATACAAAACAGTGCAGATCGTTTTGTATTTTTTTAATAGAAACTTTCTTTTTAAGTTTACTTAGGCCCCTCATTTCAGCTTCTGGACAGCTTCTGCTTTTAAAAAAAGCGAATTATTTGCCGAACGGAAGGATTTTGGATAGCTGCTTTGAGAATCAGAAGCTTCCTTCTACATAGAATCAGAATCCGGATTCTCGTTGATTCTTGCCGACTTGGTTCGGAACCTAGAAGTCGCGGCTGGTCCGTCCTGATTCTCCTACAATCAGAAATAACTTCTCCCATAATCCACAATCTATAATCCATAAGCTGAAATGAACTGGCCTTAAACTTCTACATGGCTATTTACTTTTAGATAAGTATTTTTTTTCACAGTGGATATTTTTCTGATGTGCGTCTCTTTTGCCTTACACTTCTGGGAACTTACAGTACTGGTGTCTCAACTTCCAAGTGTGCTTGTTTCCTTTGACCGCATTGGTTGTCGTCAACATTGTTAGTACGATTTAATACCGCATTGAGTGTAAACTATTAATTGGACTGTTTATTGCTATGTGAATGGTGGCGCTGACATTGTTGCATTTAATACTGCTACACAGTTCTCATTAGGATTTGGTTGAATGAGACCTTTGTAGGCAGTGGCGGAGCCAGGATTCTACCAAACCTCGGGCCGAAAACTAAGCGGCAATAACTAACGCAAAATACTACCCACACCGAGGTACAACAAAAACACTACACAAATGCACAATTAAAATAAATTTCAACTTCATACTTAATGATACAACAAAATAGATAAAACATACCAAAAACAACATAACTTAGTAGAGCAGTATAAAAATTAATACCTAATCGATGAAGGTTTGGTGCATCCAAGTCAAAACATATCGTCATCAACAATAGTACAAGAACTAAACATGTAAAAATGAAATTGTATATGTAATTAGGGCTTCATGTTAGTTGCTGCATATCGGAATTTCATTCTGTTCTTTGATTTTCACAGAAACATTAGGAGAAGCACGCTGACCAAATTAAGCTATGCAATTTCATCTGTTCTGCCTGGACATTTCGATAATGTGGAGGTTCAATCCTTTTGAGGGGAAAGTACAGAATGGATTGGAAGGCGCAACACAGTAAAATATTTTCGTTTGAGCAATATTTACAGTCAGATAATTTAATTTGTCCGAAGTGCATTTTGGAATTAGTAGCAACTGGTCTTACTTGTTGCCCCTGATCTTGAAGACTTGAACTAGGTCTCGGCGCCTTGCCGGCAGGCGGGCTGGCCGAACTCGGGAGACCGGGAGCGAGGTGGGTGGCGGCGGTAGCGGGGGCAGGCGGCCGACGGGAGTTGGGAGTTCTGGCCGGCGCCGACCGGTCCTCCTTGCGGCAGCAGTGTGTGGCACCGCAACTCCGAGCCGTGTAGGGTAGTCGGGAAGAGGCCGGCGAAGCGGGGGACGGAGCCGAGCGGCGGAGTGAAGCGAGCCGAGCGGCCGATGGCGAGGACAAGAGGCGGCAGTCAACCGTGAGGCGGACCTCGCAAAGCGAGGGCGAAGCAAGCGGCAGCAGGCGGGAGTCGAGCGGCCAGCAGTGGGAAGCGAGATCGGTCGGCGGCGGGAGCAGGGCTCAGTCATCGGTGGAGCTAGGGCTTGCGTGACTGCGCTGCTCTTTTAATGGCTAGGCGCTTGAGCGGATTGGGCCGAAGTAACAGGCCTCGGGCCCAAATCAAATTAAACAGTATATGTGCATTGTTATTTGGGCTGGGCCTCGGGCCCAGGCCCCGGTGGCCCGAGGCCCAGCTCCGCCCCTGTTTGTAGGATATCTATTAATCACAAGTTACATATGGTGATGATCATTTTTATACGATATACTATGTACCGTTATGAGCAAATAACTCCTGAGGCTGATATTTTCCTACTTTTTAACTTTTTTGATCAGTTACTGTGGCTTGAAGCCTTGACCCTTATTTTAGTTTTTAATCATGTATTAATTAATGGTATAAGGAACATTGCTTTATTTCCTAAGATGAATTTGGTTGTGGGCCTCATTCTTTTGAAGACTCCTCTGGGTCTGTTATTTTTCTGTGTGTAATTAGTGAAGCTTTGTAGCAGGAGTGCTTAGAGTTACATTTGATTTTTCCAATATTTTTTGCAAATTTTCTCTGTTTTGAGGCTGTATGTTGCCCTGTTTGGCAGACACTCAACACCAATTTAATGCGCGCGAGAGTGACTGGGGTTTCACATCTTTTATGCCTTTGAGTGAGTTGTATGACCCAAGTAGGGGCTATCTTGTGAATGACACTGTTGTTGTGGAAGCTGAGGTTGCTGTTCGCAGAATGGTTGATTATTGGACTTATGACTCGAAAAAGGAAACAGGTTATGTTGGTCTCAAGAATCAAGGAGCTACCTGTTATATGAACTCTCTTCTACAAACGTTGTACCATATACCGTACTTCAGGAAGGTGTGTGATCATGCCTTATTCTATCCTACATGTTTTGTTGGATCTCTAAATCTTGAACTAATTTATTGAAATTTTCTCAGGCTGTATATCATATGCCAACTACTGAGAATGACATGCCAGCTGGGAGTATCCCTTTAGCCCTTCAGAGCCTTTTTTACAAGCTCCAGTATAGTGACAACAGTGTAGCTACAAAAGAGTTGACCAAATCTTTTGGATGGGACACTTATGATTCTTTCATGCAGCATGATGTGCAAGAGCTCAACAGAGTTCTTTGCGAGAAACTTGAAGACAAGATGAAGGTGAATATTATAATAACAAATTGTCTGTATTGCCTATTATTTGTTAATAACCTTGCTGTCTCTCCAGGGAACTGTTGTGGAAGGAACAATTGAACAATTATTTGAAGGTCATCACATTAATTACATCGAGTGCATTAATGTTGAATATAAATCTAGCAGAAAAGAGTCCTTTTATGGTAGGCCTTATAATTTTATTTGTGTTAGCATTGCATGTGCTATATCTCTCTATTATTTGCACGTTGCTTATTTTATGGCCTTGCAGATCTACAACTTGATGTCAAAGGTTGTCGTGATGTTTATGCATCCTTTGATAAATATGTTGAAGTGGAGCGTCTAGAGGGTGATAACAAATATCATGCGGAGCAATATGGCTTACAGGTACCCCCACAAATCCTTTTTTATACATGGCTTTGAAGCTGAATATTAAGATGTATTTTTTTTGTTATGCTTTTTATGTTTTTAGGCATTTTCTCTATATTTTTCGGAATATTTATTGTTTGATACATATATGAAGTCTATTTAGCACATTTGCTTATTGTTTTGGTGATCACTTTGTAATGCTTGTAAATACCTTCATAAATTCATTACTTAGAAAGGGTTTCCTTGAAGTCAATTTTATAATAAAAAAGTTTTGATTACCTGATTTTACAGAGAGTTTTGGAAAGCTGCACGTATGAAACAATCCTTTTCAATATAATGAAGGAAATGATGTTATGATTTTATATTTTTGACCTTTTTGTTACTCTTTTGGCACCTAAATTTCAATCTTATCTCTCTTTTTTTTTTTCAGGATGCAAAAAAGGGAGTTCTCTTCCTTGATTTCCCTCCTGTTTTGCAGCTCCAACTGAAGCGTTTTGAATATGATTACATGCGAGATACAATGGTTAAGGTTGGGACTGTGGTAACCTCACCTTTAAATTGATAAATTATTTATTCTCATACTTCTATATGATTATTCTGTTTCAAGCAGATGCTGTACAAAATGCTAGTTATTCAAGGGAGATATTTGAAACATAGAACATCTTATCAATGTTTGAGATTCTGTTTCCTGACTTGTCCCCTCTATTAGCTGGTAGTGATTTCCGTTCTGTTACCAATGTAACCGCTTACAAACTAGCTGGAATGATTCTTTAAAGATTCACTAAAAATTGCCCAATGAAACGGGGATAGTACGTATGACTCACATCTAAGAGTTGTGACAACCACAGCCACAGCCATTACTAACTCCTTGAAGTGAGCAACAGGACCATTTTTGCGCTAGTACACCTGTTTATTGTGTTCTAGCTTGGTTAGAACCAATTTTGGGTGGTTTTTGCACAATGTTGTAGTTACTGGGGGAAGTGGGCAAGGGTGGTAACTGGTAAGTGCCTAAGTGGTAAAAGCTCTGTTACCACACTATGAATTTTCTCTTAGAACTATGAAAGCATCAACAAATAGATAATTCTGATGGTTTATTTAGGTTGATGCTGGTAGACTAGTACTCTGCTGCTTCAATAAGTACTACAGTCTACAGAGCTACTTAGGTAGTTAGGTTTCTTTCAGGCTGAAAGTAGTCATGACAGTTGGCACCTTATAATCTTGTCTTGTGTAATTGCCATTCCTAATTTGGATAGACAAGCATGAATATAGAAATTTGTTGACTGGACCCACATCCATTTGAATCCTAGCATGGTCCATATGTTGTGATACATCCATCATGAAGTTCTATGCTTACTTTCTTGACGTTCAACTGAAATACTTTGTTTTATTTCATTCCTTTTTTTCTCACTCATGCTAACTGGTCATCTCTGAACATAATTGTAAGAAATAATAAAAAAGTAACACAGTATAAGGGGGATCCCAAATATGCAAATATTATCCTGAGTACGACATGGCAACTCAGGGCAATGACCGTAGTTTAGCCCATTTAGTGTGAGATCCATGCTATCTGAAAAAAGGAATAATTGATGATTTGCCCTCATTTACTTGTGCCATTGATCATTTGCCCTGTGATATCTCACTGGCATGTGGGCCCTAGAGCCACATATCAGTGACACATACGAGGCGAATGATCAATTGCACCAACTAAAACGGGACAAATGATCAATTCTCCCTTTGAAAAACTCATTTAGTGTGAGATCCATGCCATCTGGAAAACTATCTGTCAGGTTGTGTGAAATTACTGTGAAATTACGTATGAGTTATTTACTATATTCTTCACTCAGTTCCTTCTTTGGATTAGGCGCCTTATCAGTTATCAGTTCCAAATTCTTAGTTTTTTCTCATTCAGTTTTTTGCTGTTTGTGTTTTGCTTGCTCAAGCAATTAACATGAGACTCATCCTTTTACTTCCGGTTTAAGAAATGTTGGAAAATATGACTTAGAAATTGCTAATAGAAGAAACACATTTCTGCAGATTAATGACCGGTATGAGTTCCCGCTTCAACTTGATCTTGATAGAGATGATGGAAAATATCTTGCTCCAGATGCAGATAGAAGTATTAGAAATCTTTATACTCTTCATAGGTAAATGATTTACCGTACATTTTGTCCAGTCAATTTTTTTAATGGTTTCATAGTTTGTACTTTGTACTAGGCACAACCACCATGGACAAAAAACCTAAGCTATGTACAAATGAGAAATTCCAATGAGTTCAGCACTTGTTTCTTCAAAAAAGTTTGCACATATAGTCTTTGGCGTCCAATGTAAAAGAGACACCATGAGAAGAAAACTACTTACTCTTTCCAGATGTTGATCTCTATTGTATATGGTAGAATAGTCAAGAGCTTGAAAGGAGAATGTAACACCCAAGCACACCAAGTGCTCAGAATGTTACCTCATCATACATTTTTCATTATTATTTACATATTTTTTATCAACAATTTCAGCAATCCTTCACTAAACAATATTAACAAGAATAACATGATAATATGGACAAGAACAATAACAATATGGAACCACACGACCAAGGACGCACGGGACTATGCACTCGGGAACGACCAAGTCTGCACACTTGGGAACGTTCGGATCCACGCGCCCGAGAGCACCTGGAACACATGCGTTCAGCGTTCGTGATCAAACTTACCTTTTGGCCACGTCGCCGATTGTACATTTAAAGACAAATAAATAAGCAATCAAACTTCTCAACATATTATATAAGTTCAATTAAGTTCACACGACTATTGTTATGCTATAAAAGTTCAACAACTAAATCGGCTAGACACTTTATTACTCCATGAATGAACTACTAATACTAGATAACTGTAGTGAATAATGAGACACATGAAGTGACTTCGCTACTCCCATCCCATGCATGTTGTCTTCAACGATCACCTAAAAACAACAAATAAGCAAGGTGAGTCAAAGACTCAGCCAACACATAAGAAATCAATAACATATCCAATTATCATATTTATCTCATTAATCATCTTTTATCATTAGTGATGCAATGCAATTCTATCTACATGCTCACATGCACATCACATAGTTTATACCGATATTGTTGAGTGCACACCCGTCGATGTCTCACTCTCTCATTCCCTTCATCCCGTGTAGGTGCCTACCGAAGTAGGTCTTTCATGCCCACACAAAGTAGGTTATAGAGGCCCACACATGTCACCTCTTTTCATCATGAATGCATTATATGCAAATGAAATGGTTACCAACATTTAACATTTATCATCACCACCATTAAGTTCATCATCATATAATTGCCTTAGTAAGTAAAAGTAATAATGTAAAACAACATAGTAATTAAATTGCCAATATGAACATCAAGAGTTAACACCTAAGTCATTGTTCTACCATGCACTTGCCTTTTATGCATGAAAGACCGAAGCAAGCGGTGCACGACACAGGCGATGATTGCTTTGGCTCGGGCGGTGGCACAGTGGGGCGGTGAAGGCGGTAGGATGATGGCGCATAGGCGTGGTTTGGTGAAGGTTGACAGCGGCGGCGGTTGCGGCACAGGTGGCAGGATTAGTGTAGGCAGCGTGTGCTCGACGGTGGCGGTGCACACACGGGGGATTGGTTGGGGCTAGGGTTAGGGCATGACACCCCCTCCCCTTCTGCTTTTATTGCTGGCCGGACCGAGTCCGGCTTGTCGCTCACATTGAGACTGACTCGGCTGGCCTGGCCCACTTTTTTTTCCCCGAATATTATAGAGAAATTGACCAATAATTCGTATATATAAAAGCAGCGCCATTTCATCCTTACATATATGAAGCTGAAGTTGAGGAAAAAATTGCAAATTTGGAAATTTACTCGTTGCTTCTTTTGTGATGACAGTTGCACATGAGCCCATCTGTTATGATAATAAGACTCGGATAGACATGGTCTGTATTTTCTGGGTGCTAATGCTGTTTATCTGCTTTTATTCAGTGTCCTTGTTCATAGTGGAGGAGTACATGGTGGTCACTACTACGCTTTCATATGGCCTACACTCTCAGACCAGTGGTGCGTTTTGTTACTTTTGTACTTAAAAGTTTTTGTCTCTTGTATTTCAGTACTTGTCCAGTAGCTAAAGATATTGTTTGGGTACTGCTTGTCTTGCTCATGCTGCCATGCGCAATCATTCATTGGTAGAATAACTGCATATGCTGAGACTATGATATGGCAATTTTAATCTGGACAACATGTAGTGGGTTATTGAACTAGGAACTACAGGTCTATGTGTAAGGGTGAAAATGGAGCGGATAATATCCGGACCGTATCCGTATCAAAAGAATCTGATATCCGACGGATACGGATACGGATAATTATCCGGATCGGGCAGCTAGATACGGAGCGGATATGGGGGAGGAGATATCTGACGGATACGGAGCGGTTACGGATATCTGGCATCCGGATATCCGTATACGGTGGAACGCCAATTGATTAAGGAGTGAGGAGTGCGGTGCGGGCAGTTCAAATTTAATGGTCCCGACACGCAAGATTCGCTCCTAGAGTCCCAGCCTCCCCTAGCCTTCGCTCCAAGCCTCCAGCTTCAATAGCCCGACTGCCTGAGCCCCGACCCCGAGTGTCCTCCAGGCTCGATCATTGCTCCTACAAACCCTAGTCGCCGCCTCAATCCTCCTCACATCGGACGGCGGCGGCCCGCCTCGCCACCGCCACGGCGCCACCTCTCCGCCCACCCGGCGCGTCGCCTCTACACCACCTCGCCGCAGCGGTCGTAGGCGTCGCCGAGGAGGCCCCACCCGAGCAGCTCGCTGCCGCCTCCAATCCTCCCATCCACCGGACGGCGCTGGCGCTACGCCACCTCGCCGCAACGGTCATAGGCGTCGCTGAGGAGGCCCCACCCGAGCAGCTCGCCTCCCCGGCGTCCTCCTCGGCCCACCGTTGTCGCGGCGCCCGCTTCCTCCCGTCCTCCTCGCCGCCTCTCTTGGTCTGGTTTGGGCTCGGCGGTACAGCTCCTCTTCCCTTCCTCTACCCACTTTCTTAGTTTGTCCTCTACCCAATTGTCTAATGGCCGAGTAGCCGGCGCCATCCCTTTCAAAATTACATTACATGTTCTGGTAATCTGGTTCATATTCACTCATTTTACTGAGAAAAGTTCCTTCTTTAAAAAAACCCGTTAAAGTAGCTTACCCATTTGTTTGATGGTTTATTATGTTTGTGGATTATGTACTCAGTACTCAAAATCCTAATATTCTGTGTTGAAACTTGTGTTTTGACGTTTACATATTATCCGACTAAATATTTGGTTTCTTTTCCGTTTTCGATCCGACTCCGATTACTATCCGTTTTATTATTATCCGATATCGATTCAATATCCGATCCGTTTTTAAATTATCCGTATCCGTATCCGCATCCGGGTGAAAAAAATGTGAGCGGATATGAAAATATCACTATCCGACCGAATCCGCTCCGTTTTCACCCCAGACCAACAACTTGTTTAACCAGTTGCCATGCCAAATCACTTTCTGTGTTTCTGCGCACCATAATATGTTCTGTCTGATTACTATATCCTTGAAAACCATTCTGCAAATGTCATGCTTTAGAAATTTCCTGGCTGCTTACTGTCTTATCAGGTATAAATTTGATGATGAGCGAGTAACAAAAGAAGATACTAAAAAAGCGCTGGAAGAGCAGTATGGGGGTGAGGAAGAGGTAACTTTTATTGTTAAGAAGTGTTCATCAAGAACTGTGCACTTGTTGGTTGTACTGATTTCCTTCATCTTATTTTGTTGGAACAGTTACCTCAAATAAACCCTGGTTTCAATAATACCCCATTTAAATTCACAAAATATTCAAATGCCTACATGCTTGTCTATATTCGTGAGAGTGACAGAGAAAAAATAATGTGTAATGTTGATGAGAAGGACATTGCTGAGCATTTGCGGGTGAGTATTATGTGTATACTCTCTCTCCTCCCTTTCTGTTTAGTATGTTTGACTTTCTTTGCAGATATTGAGGGAGTTCAGCTGTGTTTTTGCAGATAAGGTTGAAGAAAGAACAAGAAGAGAAAGAACATAAAAAGAAGGAAAAAGCTGAAGCTCACCTCTACACTATCATAAAGGTCTTGCTGATTGCTTGTTTCAGTCAGACACTCATACCTGCTTAACTCTTTTTTTGAACTCCTTTTAATAAAGTTCTACATTTGCAAAAATGAACCTAGGTTGCTCGAGATGAAGATTTGAATGAGCAGATTGGTAAGAATATATATTTTGATCTGGTGGACCATGAAAAAGTTCACAGCTTCCGTATACAGAAACAATTGCCTTTTACTTCATTCAAGGTAATGATTCCTAAAACACTAAGTTTTTTTAATACCAATCATGGTTATGATTTTTGTGATATTACAGGCCTATTTGCAGGGGTTTGAGCTGCCACTGCTACATTTGTAGTGGTTTCAAACTCAAGCTCAAGCCTCTCTAAACACAACCTAATTTTGTACCATAATATTATCTTTAACTGGAAAACTTCATTGGAAATAAGCAGCATTGCACTTACGTATGTACTAGATTAGATTAAGCTGATGAGTGTTATTTTATTACATTGCAAATTATATGTTGTGTAGCATGTATTTTTGTTAGTGGGATTGTTCTATAATCTATATTAATACTATATTTACCTAACTTAAGTAATATTTAACCAATGACCATGATTATTAAGTCGTAAAGTTGAGTTGAGTTGCCACGGGGCCAACTTGATATCCATGTCACTCGACTAGGCAACTAATCTAGTCGAGGGCCCCCAGTCATACTCCTAGGCCGACTTTGCGACTAATCGTGTGACTAGATAACAATGCCAATGACCCTTTGAATTAATCCATTTTGTTAATGAGCTGTTCAATAGGAGGAAGTTGCAAAGGAATATGGCATCCCTGTACAGTTTCAGCGCTTCTGGTTGTGGGCTAAGAGGCAAAACCATACATACCGGCCCAATCGTCCACTGACCCCTCATGAAGAAGCACAATCAGTGAGTTGCATATTGTTTTCGAAAGTTCAAACTAATGACCTTCGAGTATTTCTCAAGAGTGAAATTATTTTTTTGCAACTATTGAAGTTCTCTTCTCAAACCTTTGTTTGGTTTCGCCGAGTTACATTTGCTTGGTCTTTTCTTTTTCATTTTTGTTTCCTTGACACGAAAAGGGTACCCGTCGGTAGTAAGTACGGTGTGTAAGTTGCTCGTATACATATAACTTGCATATGGAATGTAACTGCAATGGAAAATTTTACACTTTTCTTAAATCTTAACTCTTAAGAGCTGTTTATGGATATCTCATAAAGTGATAGGTACATGTATTACAGAGCATTGGTTTATTTGAACTCATAATTTATCAATTTAGTTGAATTGCTAAAATGAGACGTTAGTGCATTATCATTATGATGTATTACTCCTATGTCCTATGTATGCAGACCTTTGCACCTTTATTTGACCATACCTATACTTGAGCCATTTTCAGTGGCCTTCATGTCTGTTTTAACTGAAGATAGTTGATACGTGATTTTGAGTGTTCCTAGCTACTATTATTTCAGAAACTTCACTAAAAATTATTTAGTGGTACATCATCATTTTTTGGAGAACCCTTGCAGGTTCAGTTAAAAATATTATAAACTCTTGGCTTTTTCATTCCTGCCATTATCATTTTTGTTTATGTGGATTCATTTGTTATGATATCTTAGTACTTGTGCTGCACAGGTGGGGCAGCTTAGGGAGGTCTCAAACAAGGGACACAACGCTGAGCTGAAGCTGTTTCTGGAAGTAGAACATGGACCGGTAATAACATAAAGCAGTTGCAGTTTATTGTATCTTTATGTTTCCTACAGTGCTATCTATTATACTTCCCAGATCAGAGATGCTTGACTATGTCTAATTTTTACTTGTATAGGATTTGCGCCCAATTCGTCCTCCTGAGAAGAGCAAGGAAGATATACTACTTTTCTTTAAGGTTTATAACCCTGAAAAGGAAGATCTTCGGTACGTTTTTTCTCCTAAATTTGTTCCTTGAGCATCATGTTGAAAATTAGTATAAAAGACTCACATGATGACATCATTTTGTTATACAGCTTTGTTGGTAGGCTTTTTGTGAAGGCTTTGGGAAAGCCATCTGAAATCCTGAAAAAACTAAATGAAATGGCCGGATTTTCCTCAAATGAAGAAATTGAGCTATATGAGGTGACTGTTACATTCATTTATTCACAATTATCAATTATGATTTTATTTCTCAAGACTACAAAATCATGTGCTTCTTGTACTCTTGTAGTTTTGTGAAGGTTGTTATTTATGGAAGTGCAGCTCGCTTGATAGTTTATGTCAGTGTAGTATAATTTTATGAACTTCTTAGTGATGCTCTTCCCCAGATGAATATTCTGAGCTCTTTGACATTGTTGTACTGCAGGAAATTAAGTTTGAGCCAAATGTGATGTGTGAACATATTGACAAGAAACTTACTTTCCGTTCTAGTCAGGTTTGAAAAAATCCTCACTTTTGATATTCAAGCATTTTTAATTTTGCAGTTAAAAAGGCAATAATTGGTTTCTCTCTCTCTCTCCTCATGCTTTAGCTTGAAGACGGGGACATAATCTGTTTCCAAAAGTCACCTGTACCAGATGGTGATACTCAAGTGCGCTATCCAGATGTTCCTTCATTCTTGGAGTATGTTCATAATAGGCAGGTATACTCAGATACAAATGAAGTGTAATATTTTCAACTTTGACTCTTGTCCAACTTATACCTTCCCCCCTTATTTGTTTCATTTTTGTTTTTGATATGCTGTTCTCTCTACTCTTCCATTTATTTATTTGCGAAAGGATCTGGTGTGTTTTTCATATGCTCCCAATACTGTTGTGCAAATAGTACATTTGGAGAACTTTAGGACCTTGGTGTGTTTTTCATGGCACTATATTATTCTTTACAATAATGTCTCGGGTGTTTCTATATCATGATACACACACTAGTTGTATTACATTTGTACGGTTGTACCTAAAAAGAGCTGCTATGTTTTTACCTTCGTTGCTGTACTACATAATTATATATATGCGTATCCTTCTCTTTTCTATATACAAGTTCAAATCTTTATTTTTCTGAGCTCGCTAGTAACCTTTCTTTTGTTGGTACTATAGGTTGTGCACTTTCGGTCTCTGGAGAAACCAAAGGAGGATGATTTTTGTTTGGAATTGTGAGCGATTGCAAATCACTTTTTTTTTTTCTATTCAAACTATTGTTTCATAATCAACTTACATATAGATGTTTTTTGTTTTCAATTAGGTCAAAGCTGCATACTTATGATGATGTTGTTCAGAGAGTTGCACGTCAACTTGGCTTGGATGATCCATCAAAAATTCGGCTTACATCTCACAATTGTTATTCTCAGCAACCTAAACCGCAGCCCATCAGATATCATGGAGTAGAGCATCTACTGGATATGCTTGTCCATTACAATCAGGTTAAATTCTTTCTTTCTTTCTTTACTCAAATAAGCACAATTATTTATTTAAAAATGTAACATGACCATGATAATTTATTCTTTTTTTTTCTCCCTTCCTGCCTTTCACAGACTTCTGATATCTTGTATTATGAGGTTCTAGACATTCCACTGCCAGAACTGCAGTGTTTGAAAACACTTAAAGTTGCATTCCACCATGCAACAAAAGACGAGGTTTGTCTGCCTGCTTGATACAAGTTCTTACATTCATCTTAAGTTGGTAAAGTGTGTCACTGAGGCCCATGATTTGCCAGGTTGTAATTCATAGCATAAGACTTCCAAAAAATAGCACCATCAGCGATGTGATTATTGACTTGAAAACCAAGGTGATCATCTATCTTTTCAGTTTACTAATTTGTTATCTTTTATACTGAGAACCAAACTGAAGTTGGATATACCTGACTGAGGCAAATCTAGCCACTAGGTTGCATCTATTGAACTGGCACTTAATCCCATTATCTTTAATATGCTCTATTTTGGTTTAAACATGTCGACAATCTTTATATTAATTCACAACAGGTTGAACTATCTAATCCTGATGCCGAGCTTCGCTTGCTTGAAGTCTTTTACCACAAGATTTATAAGGTTTGTGCATGTTAATTTATAAATTTGGAATGGTGTATATGAAGTATTTCCCCAATGAAGACCCCTGTCTATTCTTTTTCGTGCCCTTGATTTTCTGATCTTCATTTGAAATTTGTACTCTGTTTTTCCTTACTCTATTTTGCATTGCTGTAATTTAACTCCGTCTGTAGATCTTCCCACTTCATGAGAAGATAGAGAACATAAATGATCAGTACTGGACACTACGTGCTGAGGAGGTTCGTCATATTCCTGAACTGATTTCATTGATGATATTCACCCCTTGATTTGTTGACATTTAATAGGTGCTTGGCATGTTTTTAACATCATCATACATGACATTGTTTCTACCAACTGAAAAACAGATCCCAGAGGAAGAGAAGAATCTCGGCCCTCATGATCGGTTGATTCATGTTTACCATTTCATGAAAGACCCAAATCAAAATCAGGTACTGCACTTTCCATTTGATTGCCTTGTTAATTTGTTAATTACTTGTTTAAAGCGAGTTGCATATGAAAGAAACTACAATATCGCTCATCCAATATCAGTTGACAACTTGACATTACTGTCTGGCCAACAACAGCAGATACAGAACTTTGGAGATCCATTTTTGCTGGTTATCCGTGAAGGTGAGACTGCAGTAGAGGTAATAGAGCGCATTCAGCGAAAACTCCGAGTTCCTGATGAGGAATTTTCTAAGGTAATACATATTTTTGTTTCCTAACTATTTTTTAGAATGGATTTTTTGCTGCATGTCTTGCTTTGTTATAGACTAGTCAAAGTGCTCATGCGTTGCAATGGAAACACATGCTTTGTGCCAAATAATTTCCTTTTTTTATTACACGTTGTGTGAAGCACAAAAAGAAATGCAAGTGAACATTTGTCATCATGATCTATTTCAAACTGCAATTCATACGCGCCTAGCACTTAATCGCCGATGTATTGCCACCCAGAAGGCAAAAATCGTTCAACTATCATTCATACCATAACAGGAACAAACCTCTCGATTGACAGCACTTTCCTACACTCCAGTAAATGAAATACATTATAGCTAGCATTCTATTGTTCTAGCAACTCTGCTCATTAATAAGGGGGAAATAGTTAGGATTAACAAAATAAGACGTTGCCTATAATACTATAAGGCCAATACAATAACAGTGAATAATCCAGTGGCAAACTGTACTCACTAATCCAATTGCAAAATGGTGATCAACCCCATGATGTCTATTAAAATTCACAAAGACTGGGTGGTAAGCGAAAAAGAAAAGGCCAAACTCTAGCACAGCAATTGGGCAAGTCTATTTCAATCAATCACTGCCATGAGTCCTCGACAATCACATAGGATGGATCTTACAGAGCAGCGATATTGCCCCACAACGAAACAAAGATGGAGAGTCATCATCTTGCTGCTAAAGAACGTGAGCGCGTCCCAGTACTTGTTCTTCCATGAGATTAATTATCTCCCCACCATTCATACTAATTTGCAACCACATAATCCAAAGACTCACATTAGATTAACAAAAGCCAAAGAAAAGCCAACCTGATTTCCCATCAGAGTCCCACAAAAATTCCCAGTCAAGAACTGACCACTGCTTCATGCATGGCAGACTAAAAGAGAACAAACAAGCATAAAAGCAACTCACCATCCCAACCAAAATCTTCCCTTCACCGTGTGGCCACCAAATCATGGTCCCAGCTCCGCCAGCCTCGTCCTATCAGGCGAGCCACTACCATCCCTACCCTCCGCTACAAGTGATGACAATACAGCCACATGGTTGGGCGCTAGTTCCAATGCAGATCTTTTCGTCGTTCTACCGCAGCTGGTTTCACCTAGTCGGTACATCGGCTGCCGTGGTCGATGCTTTGCCGCCCGAGGCCGCCAATTGTCATTCCTATTCTCAGGCTCCTAGCAGCCTGAGGTCATCCCCCATGACTACTCCACCTCGATCCAATGTTGCCAGTCGTTCATTGTAGGAGATGGAGGGTAGAGGAGGAGGTGCTGATCGGGAGGTGAGGGGAGAGTTGTGGGCGGTTAGGAACGTGGGGAACGCAGTTGCAATCAGGCGATGAGGGCTTTGTGCGGCCGTGCGGGCGGTTCATCGAGGGAGAGAGCAAAAGGGGAATGAGAGGCTGACATGACGGCCTGTACGTCGTGGCTTGGAAGAGAACCAGTGGACAAGTTTGCGATGGGATGCTGCACAAGAGTGGATTGGTTAACGAACAAACTCCCCATTTCTATTAGTAAATGTAAAGATAAAGAGATGGAAATGGAGGTGGTTGGATCTCATCCTTTTGTTGCTCCAATTCAACAATATCCAAATCCTCCAAACATTATACATGTTCGATGAGGAAATGGGTGTTGAATCAAAATGACAAAAAATCCATATACCCATCCATAATTGAGATGCTTAATGATTTTGGATAGGACATTACTTATTACTAAAATATTAGTGTGCATTTATAATCAAGGTGTCCGTATCTGTTTTGGTAGATGCGTATTCAGATCTGAAGGAGAAGTAATTTTGGGAGAATTGAGTGAGTCTCATTGATAGAGCAGGTTCAAATATATAGTACAGAGCTTGATCTATCTATAGCAGGTTATCTCTAGATATAGACATCTATCTCTATACAAGGTACAATCCAATCAGGAGATATATATCCTAAATATAGATATCTCTATATAAGGAAGGCTAAACCTATAAAAGACAAATAGCTATCTTAGGTAAGTATCTCCTGAATATGGTACAGAGGATATATACAATCAATGCTGATTGAGGCGCTAGATATGGCAGTCTAGAGGCGCCATTTATGGTAGAGGAATATACTCACCCCCCCTCCCCCCCGCAATCTCAGCCGGGAGGAGCTCAGACGTTGAGATTGGCACGAAACTCTTGGAAAACTGCCGTCGGGAGCCCCTTGGTGAAGATATCGGCATATTGGTGGGACGTGGGGATGTGGAGAACACGAACATCGCCGAGAACGACGCGCTCGCTGACGAAGTGGAGATCGATCTCCACGTGCTTCGTGCGCTGATGCTGCACGGGGTTGGTGGAGAGGTACACGGCACTGACGTTGTCACAATAGACAACGGTGGCGCGACGAAGGGGTTGGCGAAATTCAAGGAGTTGACAAAGCCAGGAAGCCTCGGCCACGCCGTTGGTGACCCCTCGGTACTCAGCCTCGGCGCTCGAGCGGGACATTGTGTGTTGCCGCTTTGAGGACCAGGCGAGGAGGTTAGGGCCGAGGAAGACACAGTAACCGGATGTTGAGCGGGTTATGCAGACGGCCGGCCCGATCGATCCGTGTGACGGTGAGATCATGGGACTCGCCGCGGGAGATCTGAAGGCCGTAGTGGAGGGTGCCCTTGATGTAGCGAAAAATCCGCTTGACCAGCTGAAGATGTTGTTCGCGTGTGAAGGCACACCTGCTGGACAGCGTGAGTGATGTCCGGCCTGATGAAGGTGAGATACTGGAGTGCGCCTGCGAGACTTCTGTAGAGGGTGGGATTGGCAACGGCCGGCCCTCCATTGGCCGAAAGCTTCGTATGCGCCTTGAGGGGGGTGGTGCAGGAGTGACACTCCGACATGCCAGCACGCTGCAGAATCTCTGCAGCGTACTTGCCCTGCGACAGAAGAAGACCGTGCTCGGAGCGGGAGACGGCAATCCCGAGGAAGTGGTGCAGGTCGTCGAGGTCGCTCATGGCGAACTCTTGCTTGAGTAGGTCGATGAAGCAGGCCTGGGGAGGATGCGGTGAGCACGATATCGTCGACGTACAACAAGAAGTAGGCGATGTCCGAGCCGCGGTGGTAGATGAACAAGAGTCGGACTTGGAGTTGAGGAATCCGGCGGTGGTGATGAAGGTGTGGAAGCGGCTGTACCAAGCCCGAGGGGCCTGCTTGAGGCCGTAAAGGGACTTGTGGAGGCGGCAAACATGCTGTGGACGATCCGGGTCGACGAAACCGGAGGGTTGCTGAGCGTAGACCGTCTCAGAAAGGATGCCGTTGAGGAAGGCGTTCTTGACGTCGAGTTGATGGATGGGCCAGGTGTTGACGACGACGATGGAGAGGATAGTCTAGATGGTGGCCGGCTTCACCACCGGACTGAAGGTCTCGTCGTAGTCGATACTGGGCTGCTGGGAGAAGCCGCGAAGAACCCAGCGAGCCTTGTATCGGGCGAGGGAGCTGTCGGAGTGGAACTTGTGCTTGAAAATCCATTTGCCGGTGACGATGTTGGCGCGTGGGGGAGGAGGCACAAGATCCCAGGTGTTGTTGCTCATTAGTGCGGTATACTCATCGATCATGGCCGCCCGCCAGTTGGGATCGTTGAGAGCACCGCGGTACGTCTTCGGCTCGGGGGAGATGGTGCAGGCGAGGCGGTAGCGTACTGTCCTTGCTGCGTGTGGTCATGGGGTGTGATGAAGTCGTGGAGGGAGGTGTCGGGGACGGCGAAGGAGCACTGGGCTGCGGGCGCCTGGCGTACACCTGTGTCATAGGATGAGGAGGAAAGAGCCTGGGCTCGGCGTTCCCCTGGGCAGATGAGGCGGGGACCAGGGGGGGCACCGGTGCTGATGAGGAGGGGTCGGCCCTTCTTGCCAAATGAGGCGCGGCCAAATGAGGCAGGGGTTCCCCACCGTCCATGCTTGTAGATGGCGGTGCCGCCACCTTAGTAATCTTGCCTCTGCCAGAGGAGGCGCAGCGGCGAGAAGCGGCTCCCTCTTTCCAAAAGAGGGAGGGGCGGCTGAGGTGTAGCAGGGCCACCAACCCTAGGCGCCACCTCAGCGGGTAGGAGCGCTCCTGGCGTGTCGTCTGCATCTGCATCCAAAAACATGTAATCGGAAGGGGTGATGGGGGGGTGTGGTTGGCGAAGGGGAATGTGTTTTCATCGAAGACGACATGGCGAGAGGTGAGGATGCGGTTTGTGGTGAGGTCTTTATGGTGGTCAGGGTAGCCGAGGAAAACACATTCGGTGGATCTAGGGGCTAGTTTGTGGGAGGTTGTGGCAGAAAGGTTGGGATAACAACGACAACCGAAGACACGGAGGTGATCGTAGGTGGGGGGACCAGGGGTCCAAATTTCGGCGAAATTCGGCGAGATCCCTGCGAAATCTCGGATTTCGGACCCCTTCGAGATTTAAAATTCCGGAAAATTCAAAAAATTCAAAAAAAAAATTCAAATCTCGGATTTCTCGGCGAGATCTTGGCAATTTCGGGCGAGATTTGGTAGTTTTTTTGCCGGATTTTGATTTTTGTGCATTGTATTTGCTTGGGTTTAGGATCAAGATCATCCACAAAAAATTTCAAAAATTTTTAACATGTTTTTGACCATTTTTTGGTCGGTTCAATTTGTCGATTAGGACTTTCCGAATTTTTTAAATTTTTTTAAGGTTGATCATCTTCTGAAAATTTTATGGGAATATTATGGATGTGTTGGGACCATTCACAAAAATTTTCACAATTTTCTAAAGTGGTTTGAACTTTTTTAATACATAGGAACTTTTCTAGTGCATTGAAACAGCAGAGAGAAATGATATCTGATACTGACATTGATAGTTGGAATCAATCTGTGTATGACTATGAGAGAGAAGTGGAGTGGAAACAGTGGTACAAAAACCATTTCAAAATTATTGAATGACATATTGAAAAACAAAATTTAAAACCTAAGATAACATGTATTTATAAATGGGTACAATACTAACTCACCTATGTATATATGGCATTGATCAGGCCTTCATCAATTCAATCGCATGCATGTCATGCTAGGTCAGCTTGAACTTCATATCACCAAACCTGAAGTAGAGCTCAATAGATCTTTTCTTACTGGTCAAAACTCAAAACTGCAGGTGGTTTCAAAGAAAGAACCTCCCTCAATACATATGAACATATATAAAACTTTTCAAATGACTTGAAGTTCATTTGTTACATTTGAAAAACCAAAAACTGATTTTATATAAGGTTTTTATCACGACTATACCACTGTTAATTTTTTTAAAAATTCATCATGCTTGATCATCATCTCAAATTTTTATGGGAACATGAGTGATGTCTGAGGACCATCCAAAAAAATTTTCAAAATTTTTTGACGTGTTTTGGACCATTTTTTGACGGTTCAATGTGGACCGAGATCTCGGTGATTTCGCCCGAGATCTCAGTAATTTCGGCCGAAATATTTGATTTCCCGGTTGAAAAAAAACCGGATTTGAAATTTGGTTTTTGCATTTCGTCCGAATTTTGCCCGAAATTTCCGAATCTCGCCGAGATTTCGGATTTCGGCCACCTCCGAGATTTTTCCAAAAACGAGATTTGTAACCTTGGGGGGACTAAGGTATAGTGCCTGGAACGGTGTGCTGAATTTGAGGAGTTTGGTGGGTTGTCGATTTAGGAGGTAGGTGGCCGTGGCGAGAGCTTCTGCCCAATAGGGCGGAGGCATGGATGCCTGGAGGAGGATTGTGCGAATAGTGTTGACGGAACGTATGATGCGTTCGGCCTTACCATTTTGCTGGGATGTGTATGGGCAGGAGAGGCGGAGGTGGATACCGTGTTCTAGAAAGGAGCGAGCTGTGGTGTTGTCGAATTCACGACCATTATCGCACTGAATGTTTTTGATTTTGGTGGAAAAATGGGTTGAAACGAAGGTGTGAAAATGGCGTAGTGTGGAGAAAGTGTGCGACTTAAGTCGGAGAGGAAATGTCCATAGGAAATGTGTGTAGTCATCGAGATAGACAAGGTAATACTTAAAACCCGAGACTAGAAACAGGTGATGTCCACAAATCGCAATGAAGTATTTCAAACGGTGCGGAAGTCTTAGATGAAGACGGGTGAAAAGGTAGACGAACGTGTTTGCCCAACTGGCAGGCATGACAAACATGGGGGGGGGGGGGGACTTTGCTAAAGGGTACAACAACAGTTTTATTGAGGTGGGGGATGATCTGGTCGCCGGGGTGCCCCAACCGGCGATGCCACAAGGTCTGGTCGGAGGTAGCGACGGCGAGGACGTGTGGCTTGGACGGGAGATGGAGAGGATAGAGGTCCCCGCGACTATTGCACCTCCAAATCACCGCCTTGGTACGGAGATCCTTCACAGAAAAACCATACGGGTCATTCAATAGAGCAGTTATTATCTCGAGTAAATTTACGGATGGAGATGAGGTTGGCGATGATGTTGGGGGACACTAGAACATTGGAAAGGGTGAGTGGGCGGGTGGTGGTGGGAAGGTGCTGGGAGTAAGTCAGAACGGAGAGGTCTCCCCGCGCCAGGTTGCGGAACTCGGCTTCCAGAGCCAGAGCCCGCGAGGGGCGGTTGTCATGGAAGAGCGCCTCCACACTCCCAAATAACGCGAGCGGAGACGCCCCGCTGCAGGACAATGCCGAGGATCTCCTCGGACACCGAGGCGTAGAGGAGGGATTTGACGGCGAAGTTCGTCATCTCCCAGGAGGAGTCTTGAACGGCGGGTGCATCTACAAGAAGATGGGCAGTGGCACCAAATTTTCCGACGAGAATCTCGAAGAGCTCTCGCCAGCGGGAGTAGTTGGGGGGGTTAAGCTGCAGGGTAAAAGGAATATGAGTTTTGACGTTGACGGTGGAGAGTGCGGAAGCAAGGTGAGCTGGAGGGGCGCCATCAAGGATGGCCTTCTGACGCCAGAGGGAGGAAAGCGGCAGAGTGTGGGTGCCATTGGCGGCAGGGGGAAGATCAGCCATGGGGGAGAAGGGGGTTGGGGTGGCGCAGGAACAGACCTAGGGCTCTGATACCATGAAGGAGAAGTAGTTTTGGGAGAATTGTGTGTCTCATTGATAGAGCAGGTTCAAATATATAGTACAGAGCTTGATCTATCTATAGCAGGTTATCTCTAGATATAGACATCTATCTCTATACAAGGTACAATCCAATCAGGAGATATATATCCTAAATATAGATATCTCTATATAAGGAAGGCTAAACCTATACAAGGCAAATAGCTATCTTAGGAAAGTATCTCCTGAATATGGTACAGAGGATATATACAATCAATGCTGATTGAGGTGCTAGATATAGACATATACAGCTGCAGTAAGCTATTTAGAACTGATCGTATGTGACCCGTTTCCATCCCTACTTTATTTTTGTTAGGCTATCATTATTTTGGTGAAGGGTTAGCATCAACATATATTTGTGTTGGTCCTGCTCAACTGATGTGTCGGGAATTTGCCATTTTCGTAGAGCAATATATTTATTATTATATCCTGTTTGGGCATTAGGGATAGAATTCTTGCTAGAAAAATACTTCGTAGGATTTGATATGTCCTGTGAATCCTTTAGAATTAAAACCAACCAGAAGCAGTGTTCTAAATAAAGGTCGTTAAGGCCTTTTAAACGGCCGTTAAAATGGAAAAGGACTCATGCCCGTTTTGTTTATGGACATTTCAAGGTTTGTCTTTTTTAACGAGCTATTTATTCGGTTTAATGGTTGTCAACATTTAACAAGCCCATTTTATTGGGCTATTTATTTGGGTCTAGTTGCAAGATTGCCATATGACATGGAACTTTATGACATACATGAGATGAATGCCATCTTTGCTTTTTTATTGCCACTTGAGCTATTCATTCATTTAATTATGATTCTTTAATTACATTTACATCATGTCATCTTTTTTCTTCATGTCACTGCTGTAGACAATTGTTGATGGGTACGACTAGTTCGAGGGTAACCTCCAACTAACAAATTTAAGGACACCCTTCAAGATGTCGTGTGTGATCTTCTACATCCACCTCCACTATTCCCCCTTCCCCCACCTCCCTTCCACTCTAACAGAAAAATTTAAAATTAGAATGTTTTAACTATGAAAATTTTAAATATGAAGTTTCAACTCGAAAAAAATTCAACTCAAGATTTTTGACTCAAACAAATTTAAATAGAAAAGTTTCAACTTGGAAAATTTTAAATTAGAAAGTTTCAACTTGAAATATTTTAATTCGGAAAATTTTAAATTAAAAAATTTCAACTTGGAAAGTTTCAACTCGACAAAAATTAAAAAAAAAAAATCCCAAATTACGAAGTTTCAACTCCAAATGTTTTAAATTGAAAAAATTTCAAATTAGAAAGTCTTAAACCGAAAAAGTTTCAACTCCAAAAAGGTTCGATTCAAAAAACTTTCGACTTGAAAAGTTTTGATTTAAAATTCAACTCAAAATTTTCGACTTGAAAAATTTCAAATCAGAAAGTATCAAAAAATTTTGAATAAAAATTTTCAAATGAGAGTTTCAACTTGGAAAGTTTCCACTCGAAAAAATTGAAATAAAAAATTTTCAACTCTGAAAACTTTAAATTCAAAAACTTTCTGTTCGAAAAGTTTCTCAACAAATCTTCGGTTAGAAAAGTATCGATAAACTTTCGAAAGTGGTTAAAAAATTCTTGTTTTCAGAAACTTGGGGGAAATTTTGAAATACAAAAAATATTTTGAATTTGAGATGGGAATGGAGGATGAAAGTGGGATGAAGGTGATGGCCCCACGTGTCGAGACGAGAGAACCTGAGGGGGAAGGGAGGTGCTGCCACTTGTCACATAGAGAGAGCCTTTGAGGGTGAAGGGATGTGGGGGCATTAAGGTCCTGCTACTTGTCGCAAAGAGATGGCCTTTGAGGGGGAAGGAGAGGGGGCCTTTGAGGGCAAGGGAGGTGGGGGAATGAAGGAGGTGCTGCCGCTTGTCGCAAGGGGAGGGCTTTTGAGGGGGACATAAGGAGGTGGATAGCGTAGTAGTTCTATTATGTATGCTGTATGCATGAAAGAAGATGAATTAGATGCTTATTTTGTTACTATAAACATATGTATATATTTATCTGAATTTTAAATTAAAACCGTTTACAAGGACGCTTACCAAATTAACACTATAATGTGGGGTGACCGTTAAAGTTCATCGTTATTTAGAACAGACCAGAAGGGATTTTTTCTTTGATATCTGGGATCTAGGACTTCTTCTGAGAGGCCGAGAGGGCCATTTGATCATTTAAAAAAGAGGAACTTGGTGGCAACGCTAACTTTTTAAGCCTTATTCAGCCATTCTTGTCCAGCTGTAAATGTTAATACTTGGGATTGACGAACCCCATTGAGGTCCATGTACCCCAATGCTTGCACACTATATGCCCTTTTACCCTCTTGCTCATTTGACTCTTCCCTCTATCTGATTGTGCCCTTGTACCAGATTTATGTATACCAGATTCGTTACAAATATAATATTCTTTCGTCAATTGTACAGCCAACATGCATCTCTAACCTTGATAATTCTTATTTGATCAGTGGAAGCTTGCGTTCATATCCATGAATCGGCCAGAATACCTCCAGGATACTGACATTGTATCTACACGTTTTCAGGTAAGTGGTTGTTTTCAGCATGTAGGAATGCCCAAATGTGTACCTTTCTTTTCTTGTCCACTGTTAATACCATGATGTTTTCTTCTGATGCTACAGAGGAGAGACGTTTATGGAGCTTGGGAACAGTACCTTGGTTTGGAGCACACAGATACAACACCGAAAAGATCGTACACAGCCAATCAGGTAGGGAGGCTAATTGTGAAATGAGCAAAAAGTGATTTGATTTGTTGTTGAATTTATTCTTGGCCATGGGCCATGCATCTATCAAGATTTGCAGTCTTAGTGTCAGGACTTTCTCTGCCATTGCGGAATTTCCCAAAAATATCTACTTTCGGACCATGGAAGGTTTTTAGTCAGTGACCTTTCCTTTTAGCAAAATGTTTGATTTTATTTTTGGCCCAGACCCATAGGTTTGATGCCGGCTGTTTAGTTTGTTCGTGAAGCTAACAGCTTTGGTATTTTGCAAGAGGTGATAGCTTCTGCCCGAGAGCACAATAATAACCCTACTCTACACACGTGTTGCATGACCGCATGTACACTTAAAATTTACTTGTAAAAATCATCTTTTGTTTTTTTAATAGAAATCCATGTCCAGATTAAGAGAGCATGGAGACACGTGTTAGAAGTATAGCTGGGGCGACCAATGATGTTATGCATTTACGCGAACTAATATGCAGATATCCCTTTATGTAACTCTTCTTTGCTTTGATGGTTGAACTGTCTTCAGAATCGTCACACGTTTGAGAAGCCTGTGAAAATTTATAATTGAGAAACCTTCCACCTGGGCTTCAAGCCTCTAACAAAGGCCTCGTGGGAGGTAGCATGCCAAAGAGGACCACAAAGTAAGATACCTCAACGGAAGAAAAATGGTAGACAAACATATGGCCATTTGTGTGCTGAGGCCTGCATTGCTTGCCACTGGCTGATTCCGTCGTTGGTTGGCGGCACCGTATTTTTCAATGCTTTCCATCTTGCTTGCTTCTGGGAAACAAAGCAGGCGTATTGATTTTCGTCGCGAGTGTAGTGGCCCCCGCTAGGATAGATGTTTGCTTTCATTTCTGTAGAGCAAAGCTGGTACATAAGAAAAAAGATTTTGGTAGGGGCATGTATACAGGAGGATTATAGCCGAGACCGATTGCTTTATTTGCTTCTCCCGTTTCTTGTGGCCTGGGAGCAGTGGGAGAGATTGTATAATGGGCTTGGTGTTGATTGTATAATGGCCTGGGAGCAGTGGGAGAAATTTGTATTAAGCTATAAGAATTCAGATTATATAATAAAAACTATTGTGTTCTATGCAGATATGAATTGTTTAAATCAAGTTCACTTACGATCCTTTTTTGAATTATGAAGCAACTATACAAACTATTCCTCAAAAAATTATGAAATAAATATCACTTATTCCTGGGTCTTAGATGTTCCAATTTTGCAAAAATATTTAGGAATGAACCCAGTTTAATAAATCAAATGACTATAACAATACTCTCTTGCATGCAATATGAAGTAGTTAAAATATCGATAAAATGAAGATAAAATTTGATAAAATCAGTTTTGTTGTGTTCCAGTTTAATAAACCAAATGACTATAACAATACTCTCTTGCATGCAATAAGTTTAGCTATCATATGCATTATTTTTTCCATAGTAAAAGTTTTAATATTAGAAACGTTTAAGCCTTTTTGGCAGCTCGTAAAATATTATATTTGAATGTATTTTTAGGAAGAATAGACCAGATCTGCTCTTTCATATATGGACTACCATATTCTGGAAAAAAATATTTAATTTACACTTTTCATTGCATCTAAATTCTTCTAGTGCAATATCCCTAAGTATTATAGTCGACAATTGTTAAAGTAATGATGAAATGAACATGAAATTTGGTAAAACTAATTTTGTTGTCTTTTTGGATTCACAAGGATCCCAAATATACAAAAATATTTAAGTTTAGCCATCGTATGTATTATTTTTTCTATAGTAAAAGTTTCAATACTAGAAACGCTTAAGCCTTTTCGGTAACCTCACATTCTGCTCAATCTCTGTCCCTATGCTGCCTTGAAAGTGTTAACATGTCGTAAGATATATGTATGTTTGCATTTCATTAAAAATTTAAGTATATTTTCTAGTGGACGTACAACAAAGTGCATCGTCGATTCAACGTAACTAGGATATGTGTCGTCAGCACTAGCCGGTAGGATATCCTCTTGGTCAGCAGCGGGCAAAAGACGTACTCGTGTAAGTGGAGAGTACCATTGCAGGTACTCCTGGTATCCCTGTATGTCGTACGCGAACCCGTCTGCAACCACATCCTGTAGTGCATGACTCAACTGTTCCACCCAAGGGGCCATCTTCATGGTCCAGTTAGTCCGACGGCCCTGCAAACCTTTCCTCGGATGCCTGTGTAAGTTATTAACCTGTTAGCATGTGTAGTCAGTTGCATTCAAAATGTAAGGAGAAGAAAAGTTACGTACATGTGTGCCTCTACGAGGACCAGCACGCCGCGCGGAACAAAGACCTCCTGCTTGAGTCCGAATTGCCTTATTACTCGGTGAACCCCAACGTAGACATCGAACATAAGCTTCCGCCGTGTGATCGAGTACGGAAGATCTCGCGCGCAAAGAATGAACAAACCGTGCGGTGCGCACGCTGTGACCTGCGGTAAGGTGTAAGGCTCCCACCGGACACGTTCGGCCCGCAAAAGGTCGAACGCCTCCGTGAAGTGTGTGTACACACTCCGTACTTGCAGACCAGTCCACTGTGGCTATAGAAGGTACCAACAAAAAAGTTAATATAAAAGAGGTAGGAATGCGATATTGCACAGTACAAAAATGATTTATGTACCCGTTTGCGGCACCAAAGGGAGCCCATCTTAGGGCGGTCCACCTCCGTGTCGCCGTAGAACTCCGGGTCGTACACTCGGTCCCCAACCCATGGTCGTCCAATCTGGAAGCGCTCGAATGACTAGAGCATGAGCAAGAGTGGGAACCCGGAGAGGATCGAACCGAGGTGCGTCCTGAGGCACGCGTCACACAGACCCCGGTAGGTGGCACAAAGCACAGCTAAACCCTAGCTGTACTGAGGTACCTTGCCGGGGGCAGCGTCAGCAATGGCGCGCGCGCTCGGAATGAGCCTAGCGTCGATGTTGTCTCCATAGGTGGTGGTGAACATCACCCACCCGAACAACCATAAAAGATAAGCCTCCAGGTGCCGGTTCACCTGGTACTCCACGGCGTCCCAACCATCATAGTAACCTGCAAGAAGAAAAGTTTGTTGGTTCCACCGATAAATTAATTTGTATCAATTTTGAACCACGACAACACATACCACGAACTGGCGAAGCCACGTGAGAGTAGGACCATGCTTCTGTCGTGGGTGTAGCGTGGCGTACTGTGGCTGGCCTCCGTGTGCAGGGGGAGGACTGCTGAGAACCTAGCAAAAAGGTCGTCGCACCAGTTGTCATCCACCTCTTCTGGCACAACCGCCTGGTCAGCGACCGGGAGACCAATAAGCATCGAAACATCCTGCAGAGTCAGCGCCATCTCTCCGCAGGGCAAGTGGAAGGTATGTGTCTTTGGCCACCAGCGGTCCACAAGTGCAATCAGGAGTGACTGGTTGAAGGGAAAGCGTCGGGATCTCTCCACGACGATGACCTCACATCCGGACCATTGACGAAGTCCTCCTGTGTGGCCTCCACCATCCGCGCAAGTGGAAGAAATCCCGCCGCCTCCAACCTACAACAATACATTACAAGTTAGGGCACAATATGTTACGACCTACTAAGTACGATAAAATTTGGTACGTTTACATACCTCGGTAACCAGCGTCTGTCAAGGCCCCAGGCACGTGCTGGAGTCCATGTGGACAAGACACCAGGATCCACCTCCGATCCGGCAGTAGCGTGTAACCGTCCACGGTGGCGTGCGTCCAAGTAGCGATCAAGAAAGCCGTACGACTAATTGCCACGGTCACCCACAACTGCCATAACCTGCGTACAATAAACAATTTAATAATTTTAACTGGTCGGATAAAAGAGAGATATTATGTTAAACAAAAAATAAGCAATACCAAACATATGAGAGAGAGATAAAACGATACCGGTTTGCTAGATTTAAACTATGAATAAATAACATAACTAGCGACGATGGCAATCTCAGCTAGCAGATGCAACGAACACAAGTTTGTCCGTGCCCTAGAACAAACACATGTACTTTTGTTTAATACATAAACACACACAATTCTTCTGACATTACAAGTAATCGCTCTTCGAAGCATAACATACAGAAGGTACACAATTGTTGACAGTAGTCACTGCCATAAGAACTTAACATAGACGTGTACGATTATTACATTCCATAGACAGGGAAGGAACCCCCGAACATGGCAACACGCCTTACAGGCATATACGTCAATACCCTCCATCTGAAACGTTCTTCCCAGGACATTTGTTCTTCCTGTGGTCGTAGTCTCCACATAGGACACCTCCGGACAGGGCCTCCCACCTCAGACTCGTCCATGTCGTTGCGGATGCGGAGAGTTTGGCGACGACCTTTCCCGCCTTTGACTCTGTTAATGTTAGGACCCATCGGCGTGTGGTATTATCAATTTCAGTGAAGTTTTTGGCAACACGAAACCCATGTAGTTCACTGGACCCATTGAATTACATATAGTCTTCTTGCCGATTGCAGGATCAAATTGGCTGGCATGCCCGCACCTAAACATTAAACCGGTGTTTGCGTGTGTTGACTGCAATTAACACTTCGTCACGTTTTTGATGTCAACAATACTACATAGTCTTGGATCACGCGTTTGCACACAGTAGTAACATAGATGTAATATAAAAAATATACATAGCGAAAAACATAATAAAAGATTGTATTTTATTGAATAAAAGATTATTGAAAAAGCTTAAAGTCAATTTTACACTTACTAAGCCTCACAAGATTTAAACTTTATTGAAACAACAGTGGAACAAAAAACTTAACAAAAACACATCAATATACCATAGGCATCTGATAAGGTTTGACTTCTAGACACTCGGCTCTTCGTAGAACTCTAAAGCATGTGTAGACTCACGTTCAACTGATGAATTTTTTGTGGCAAAGCTGACTACATAAAACACTCAACAAGTTGTGTACAGAATGCAATTCTATTATAACTGCATATAAAGCTTATTCCAATAGAATGGCTAATATGTCTATTTTGCAATAAGCAGATTGAAACAACAATAAAACAAAAGGCAATAATAATTAATTCCTCAAAATTTTCTCAAAGTAAATTGGCACACAGCCATTGGAACACGTCATCCCTTTCCAAATTTAGTTGTATAAAATCTATCCCTTGACTAAAATTCCCAAGCAGTGTTCCATACCGTGAACACAGCTATTCGAATAGATTAACACTCTGCAGAGGTTATACACTTTACCTACAAGATATGATTAACCTTATAATATCGATCATTATACGTACTCATCGACGTGTGACTAAGAAGATCATAACAAAACCTTTCGAAAGCTCTATCCGAACATACACTCCTGATAAGCGTGATCTCACTATCCCTCGGTCACAAAAAGTAAAAGAATAAGAGGGACTCATCGTTGTACTAGAAACAATTATTGTTCAAGATGCGGAGCAACTACAACACACACATTCACTAACCGTGCACATAGCTTGGTTATTCTCCTAAGATATCATGTGTCAAGACTCGATAATTTATTGAGCTAGGTCTATAGTTGCATGATAAGCCCAGTTTAATGGCTTGCAGGGTTAAGTCCTTAATTGACCGAGGCAAAACTTACAACAATCTTAGAAACCATGTTAAGCAATTCACACAAAATATCCAACCCAAATATCACACAGACCCACCATAGCATACAGCCTCTTACGAATTGTCTCAATCAAAATCATTTTACCACCCCAGTTGATTATCTTGCAACTCATGCTATCGACAACTCAATGTCATTGTGTGACAACACATGACACCCTTTTTCATAGACCATTAGTAAGTTTGAATTTGCACTTTCAAAAGATATCAATGATTCATGGCAAGACTAAGGCCCTGTTTGGCAGAGCTCCAGATCCCAGCTCCACCTCAGAGCTGAAACTTGTAGACTAAAATAAAATGACTTAAGTTTATAATTTTATTCTAAAATATAAACAAGATGACCCACATAAACACTCTTAGGGGGTGTTTGGCAGAGCTCCAGCTCCACCAAATTCTTAAGAGTTGGTGGAGCTAGGTATTCCTAACTCCACCAAATTTGTGGAGCTGGAGTTGTGGGTATATTAAGAATGTTTAGGTGAGTCATCTTGTTTATATTTTAGAATAAAATTATAAACTTAAGTCACTTTATTTCAGTCCATAAGTTTCAGCTCTGAGGTGGAGCTGGGATCTGGAGCTCTGCCAAACAGGACCTTAATATACCCACAGCTTCAACTCCACGAATTTGGTGAAGCTAGGAATACCTAGCTCCACCAACTCCAAGAATTTGGTGGAGCTGGAGCTCTGCCAAACACCCCCTAAGCAAACTAAGCACGATATAACCAACTCACGTTGAAATTATATTAGCAACCAACTAATGAAGATCCATCCTAGAGTGATAAATAATCATGGCA
Organism: Rhipidocladum racemiflorum; assembly: GCA_036346355.1. Taxonomy (NCBI): domain Eukaryota; kingdom Viridiplantae; phylum Streptophyta; class Magnoliopsida; order Poales; family Poaceae; genus Rhipidocladum; species Rhipidocladum racemiflorum. The sequence continues at coordinate 14,528,224 of CM070591.1, read as the reverse complement.
TAGCAAATGAAAAGGTATGCATAATTCAAATGGGTTGAATAGCTAATTCCTAAATTATTTGAAAACAGGTTTAGGTTGAAATTGTTGGAAATATGCCCTAGAGGCAATCATGGAGATGATTATATTTCCTAATATTTATGATTTATCATCTTGTTCCTTGAATAATCTCATCATTATTGATTTAGCAAGTATGTGACTTGTTAGTGAAACTCTATAGTGACCATATGATGATTATTCTAAAGTAATCCCTAGTCGATGATCATATAAGGACACATGTAAAGACTAGCATATGTATTGGTTGATGACCATGTTTCACGGGTCATAGATATAGAGGTATCAAACCAATGATATGGACTCATGTTAGAGAATGTGGAGTTGGATCGATCCACCCTTGAGATAATGCAAGAACGTTGTATTCTTCTTGTCATCAGTTGGTCTCAAAACAATGTGTATGCTATATCCTTAGACCTAAGATTGTCGCATATTCATGAGATGCGTAATAAATTACTTAGGGGTTGCAAAACGCTATTTCGTAACTGGGTAGTTATAAAGGTAGCTTTTGGGTTTGTCATGAAGCATGCTGTAAGTTGTGATCGATCAAGATAGGATTTGCCCCTCCATACAACGGGATAAATATCTCTAGGCCTCTTAGTGATCGGATTCCGGAAATGCACAACCATGCTACTTGTGGTTAAGAGTTAACCGTGGTTTGGGATTCCGGGTCATAGATCAAGAAAGAGTGGTCGAGCTAACCAAACAAGGATAACCTGAACTCACCTTCAGCTTAAACAATATCGTGAGGCAAAGGGAAAAGCATATGACCGAACATTGTTAAGGTTCGTCTAATGTGATCTTTACGTATACTTGGGAGTCAGCACGTTCTACTAGGAGCCGCTACCGATTATTGATTGAGTAGGAGTACTCGGACCATGTCCAAGTACATGTGAACCTATAGGGTCGCACGCTTAAGGGTTGGGAACCGAATTCTAATAGTGATCAGAGTTGGAACTCGTGAAACCCTAGCCACCGTTCTCCCTTCTCGTCTAATCCGCATGATTGGAACTAGTATTCTGACTTGTGGTGTTTCTTCCTGTACGTGTGGATACCTTGGAGGCGTTGTTGCAAGGCTTCAACGCTAGGACGATCCGCAACCTGAGTCCATCACGAAAGGTTCGTGAAGGAGGTACAAGTCTACAACGTTTGGTCGGCAGACTGGTTAGGGTCAATCTGATCTGGTCAATAGACTAGTCGATGCCAATTGGTTCTGGTCAAGAAGCTGGTCAGAGTTCATCTAACCTAGTTGGCGAGCTGGTTGGCGCTGGTCGGCAAAGGGACGCGCTGCATTGATCTATTAATTGTAGCGGTTCCTAGATTATCGGTAGAAAATTTTGATTTTGTGCTAGAGTAGCTTACCCGTTTCCCAACAGAAATATCATGTAATAGATTAAAACAAAATAGCATCTGTAATACTGGGTTCAACATGATCAAAATATAACTTGTGTGGGAACAACTCTTAGTCTTGATCTTGAATCAACTCTTCACGTTCAAATGCTCACGACAATTCAACGTCTAAGCGAAACGAATAGCAAGAATCAAAATAAATTCAAATCAACTACAGAACAAAATCCAATAAAATACACCAAAATAAAAACCATGAATTTAGATGAATTTACAATTTTGAATGGACTCAATCGGAATTCGTATGAAGGAGAACAAACTCTCGAAAGATTCAATAGAAATTAAATTCAGAAAAAGAAAAGAAAAGAAAATAGAATATTCCTTAAATATTCCTTGATAAGTGGGCTTCACAGATTTGCTTTTCCATTTTAATTATTTTTCAGAATATAAAACCCGCAGTGACCGATATGTTAGCCCTACGTGTCATTGTCTCACGCTCACATCATACTGATGCCAGCAAACACGTGGCAAAACCCGGAGATGGCCACATCGACTCAAGGATGGTCGCAACCAAGGATACAAATTTCGTTTTGAGCTAAATCTCGGACATGCCCGAAATCCGAAATCTCGGCGAGATTTCGGAAATTCAAATAAAATCCGTTCGAAATATAAAATTCAAATTTCAAATCCGGTTCAAATTCTACCGAAATTGAGATTTCGGCGAAATTCCGAGATTTCGGCCGAAATATCCGAGATTTCAGAAAATTTCAACCGACCAAAAAATGGTCAAAACACGCCAAAAAATCTGAAATTTTTGTAGATGATCTTCAACCTAAATCCAATCATATCCGCCAAAACAAATAAAAATCCGGCAAAAATTTGAAATTTTACCGAAATCACCGAGATTTCTACTAAATCAAGCAGATTTCATTTACACTGTAGCATTTCGATTTTTTTTCAAATTTTTTTACCGGACCGGATTTTGAATTTCGGAGGGTCGAAATCCGAAATCTCGGCCGAGATTTCGGATTTCGGACCGAAATTTGGAACCCTGGTCGCAACCCTATGGTTGCGGGTGCTGCTCCCCGACGACTCGGGGTCATCACATCTGGAAGCCCTCGCCATGGTCAAGCTTATGACGCGTGTGTCGCGATCATCGAAGCACTCAGGTGACGGCGGCGCGCAAGGAAGTGGTGGCGGCTTGGGTCGACGCCGGCGACGACATGCGGCCACGCTCCGCCCAAACGAGCGTGCACACGAGAAAGAACATGACAAGGCGAACTCAAGAATTTTTTTTTAAATAATAATATTTTAATCAATATTTACAGAAATAATATGCCGAAAATAAAAATAGCAAAACTACCCTCCTGTCGCCATTTGAATTGGCGACAGGGTCCTGTCGCCATTTGAATTGGCGACAGGGCTCCTATGTCCATTTCAAATGGCGACAGGGGGTAAAATCGGAATATGAGTCCTACACAGGCAGCAGTGGGATGCCCCCCTGTCGCCATTTGAAATGGACATAGGAGCCCTGTCGCCAATTCAAATGGCGACAGGACCCTGTCGCCAATTCAAATGGCGACAGGAGGGTAGTTTTGCTATTTTTATTTTCGACATATTATTTCTGTAAATATTGATTAAAATATTATTATTTAAAAAAAAATTCCGCGAACTCAATATATAGGGTCAAGAATAGGTTATGTGGCTCACTGTTGACGGCTAACGACGGTATTCCCCCATGGTGGCGCTTACAAATATTGGTGAAATCTGGGAGAATGACGATGGCTCTAGGGAAATTAATCCAGGATTTTGGTTCGGGTGCTTATTGCGATCACGAGGCTACCCGCACATAAAGTCCTGGATGAGATTGGAATGCAGGAGGAGGTCGCGGCGACACGGCGGTGCACTTGGAGTCCGACTCGAGCATGGAAGTGACAAGCGGCGCGGGACAAAAATGCAAAACAGCTTCAAATAAATAGCAAACACATTAAGAAAAATCCATAAAAATTCTGTCTGAAGCATTTAGAACCCAAATAAAATAATTTTAATAAATACCCTTTTATAAAATAATCTTATTAACTCCTTTTTAAAATAAAGAAATTTCCAATTAAACTTTAATTAGCAATAAAATTATAAAAAGATTGAAAAAAATTCAAAAACAAATTCAAATACATAAAAATTAGGATGTGACAAATCTGCCGATGTCTGATCGGCATGAAGCATCGTAGACGTGGCGCCGGCGACGAGGACAGACACGTCTTGCTTGCAGCATGCCTGACAGGATATGTTCCATCCCTCAACAAGGACTAAGGTCACGGAGAATTAGAAGGGCTGTTCAATTTCAAACTTTGAGGAAAAAGCCCAAAAGTGCTGAAATTTTAATTCTAATTTAAAGTCGAAAAATCTGAATTGAAAGTTATTCGTTCCAAATTTGAAAGCTGAAAAGGGGAAGAGGGAGTGTGTGTATTGATCGGCCCTAGTCCAGCAAAGGAGAGAGCGACTTGATTTCTATTTTCGGAAAGGGAAATCACCGGCTGATGTAGTTTGACAAAAACACATGCACATTAGACATTTAGCAGTCCCGATCTAGTATCCGTATCTATCAAGGCTTTAATAAAATCCTACCTTTAATCTAACATTTGCATCTATCAAAGCTTTAGTTAATTACTAATGCAGTCCGGGGCGAATCCACCAAGGGCTTTGTTAGGCGACGAAGCTGAGGGAACCGAGATCGAAGGCGACCTGATTGGCTGATTGGTACTTTTTTTTCTCTCTCTCTCTCTCTCTAAAGATTAATCTTGGTACAATCATAAATATATATTGATGTTGTATTTACTGTTGACATTGTATTGCATATTTCCATAGATGATTAGGCATTAAATATCTAGACTTCATTGCATTTTTTCTTTTTTGTAGTGACGAATTCTACAATGTATATACTAGTAGTATGCCCGTGCGTTGCTACAGATCTTAAATATGGGCTAGGAAAGCTCATGAGCAGTAGCAAACTATAGCTGAAATGTCATGAGAAGCAACAAACTACAGCTAGCATGTAAGCTATACCGTAGTTGATGAGGGTTAAGATGGAGCCAAAAAGTGCTCTCAGTTTACAAGCAAAGTTTTCGGATGAAAATACGCAGCTGGATAGGTCCATTATACAAGGGATCCCTGTGAAACTCGAATTTTTTTGCCAAGTTAACCAGGGCCAACTTTTTGGATGTCGTAGTGCTCACTGAGATTTGCGAGGTATTGGTTGAAGTCCTGGATGCGGTCCCTGTGTGACTTGTCGGCAACCTTGGCAATCTTGTGCATGTCAATCTTTTGATCATCATCAGCTTGTGGGTTCCCTTCTTCTCCCATCCTGTCAGCTTCAGTCAATTCATTGCTAGGATCAGCTGGTAATTCAGAGATTCTGCCTGAAGAATTAACCATCGAATTAGATATGAACATATGTGTCAAATCAGTTACTCAGAGTGCAACGAAGGGATTGAATGGCATCAGCCCTAACTCACACCATAATGATCACTAACACATTCAGTTGTTTTAGGAATCTGAAAAGATGCTTAGGTTTAGAATAGGACAGTGTAGTAATGAACAAAACCTTCGTGAAGCTGGACGTGCCAGCTCTGAGACGATTCCTCATGGTAGTGCTTCTTCTTCTTCTTTTTCTTGACTCCACCTTCCTTGACATCTAGCGCTTTCCCCTTCAGCTTCAACCTCCCCCCAACAACGTTCTGGTATTCCAACATCTCGCTGCAACAAGACCCAAACAAATTCAACTCATATTGAACTGCATCCGATGGTAGGCAGGGGCGGATCAAAGTGAAACAGGACGGAGAATCCCACGAAGAATGTAAAATCCTCATGAAACGTATGGACCTTATTATCTGTTGACTTTGTTTCACAGTCTTCTCATTTCTGCAAGTAGCTGGTCTTTCTGGAAGATTCTTATCAGCAAGTGATTCCCCATCATCCAATTTCCGCTTATATGATATTGTTGATGTTGAACTATCAGTTGTGTTCCTATCAGTGTCCCTGTTATGCAGAGAAAACTCGACAAAGATACTGACCAAATCGTCATTCAAAGATACTATCAGCTGTGTTCCTATCAGTGGCAGATTCTGATGCAGGAAAAAATGATGCCTCAGACGAACTATTCCACAAATTGTTCATGTGTCATGGCAATAACACACACAAAAAAAAACTCCTTTTATGCCACATTGAAGACAACAATGCTATGTTGGCACCCCAAAATGACATCATGCATACCTTGTGGGAGAAAAACGAGAGGTGCAACATCGGCAACACCTAGCACATATTGTATATCCAAATTTCGAGTTGTAAGTTCAACTACAGGGCATATGAATTTGGTGTAGAGCGATATTGCAAGCATATTGGATTGATTAGACTCCCAGTAATAATAATACTATCCTTTGTTATCTTGAGTACCAGAGAAAGCTAGAAACAATTCAATAGATGAATGATAATGTATCAGTCGACATTAAACACACAGCTTATACAAAAACCATCTGAAATTTAGAACATCCTTATGATATAATACTATATGGCCTAATTGAATAGGTGGATGGTGCCCTTAGCATAATCCTTTTAGAGAATAAACCCAGAAATCATAATACAAACCCATGGCAGATTCAGCTACAATGGTGAACTAAAAAATTTCATGGAATCAAATGACTATCATCAAGCTACATATTTTCGTGTATTTATCAGTCAGTTAGAAAGTTTCTGCACAATGCAGTTAGAAGCAGGTAAAGTAAGACAAGCATGTGCCTTCCCACAAGGCCACGACAAAAACAATAACATACAATTGGCAAGTATAATAGAAACATACCTTCGGAACAGCACAATCTGCATGAATTGGATCCCAAAGAACTGAACACCAACAATCCCAATTGCTTGATTGAACAACAAACAGTGGTGCCCTGAAAGAGATCCCATGGTGGTGGCCTTGCTGCACGGGCCGTGGAACTGCACTGGCCCAACGTAGTAGGTCCCCGGCGGGAGCACCAGCGTCACCGCGCCAATCGCCGAGCACGCCGCCTTCCATGCTGTCATCAACGACTGCATGCAGGGCAACCAGCAGCCGCCATGCGCACGTCATTGGTGTCGTTGCCCTTGGCACCGTAGTTCTTCACATTGAAGGTGGTCGTCGCCGGGGCGCCGTGATACCCTGGCGTCAGTTGCCTCACCGTTGTCACTTCCGGAGACGCGACAACAGCGGTGGACACGGCCACGGCGCAGAGCGCGACAACAACGAGTAGTCAGTGCCACGCCTCCATCTCCTGGCCTCCTCACGCGCGCACAAGACCGTGACGGCAATAGAGCATAAGCCGCTCTCCTTCGTGCTGCCTAGCTTTCCGTTCTTCTTCTTCTTCCCTTCTGCTCTTCTTCTCTGCTATCTTGACCGATTGGAGATAAACTTAGATGCCTAAAACAACATCTTTGAGCTTTAATTCAAGAAAATAAAAAAAGGGACACACTCTATAAACACAAAAGAAAATTTGATACTAAACACTATATAAAAAAAGGTCGCAAATCATATCCTAATAACATAGTCTAGAGTTAGATCTGGGCAATGGGGGAGGAGAAGATGGCACCGAAGCTGGAGGCCCGCACGGCAGTTGAGCTGCCGGGGTTCGTGATGAGCGCCGAGGATGAGGAGCGCGCGGCCGCGGCGGCCGGTGTGAAGATGGTGGAGGACCTACTGCCGCCGCCAACGTGGCCTCCGCAGGGGAGCCCGCGCTACGCGCCGTCGCCGTCTCCCACATCCCCTGCGGCCACTGCCACCAGTTCCTCCAGGAGATCCGCGGTGCCGCCGGGATCCGCATCGTGGTCACCTCCGACGCCGACAACGGCTGCGCGCCCAAGTTGCGCACGGTGCCATCGCTCCTCCACCGCCCCTTCAGCCCCCACGTTCTCCTCCCCAAGCACGCCCCCCTCTTCCTCGAGCCGCACGACAATCCTCTCGGCGACCCCATCTCCACGGTCGCCAATGGCTTCGCCGGCGACGATCTGGAGACTCGCCTGAGGGCGACGGCCGAGGCGGCCGCAGCGGGCGCGACGCGCCAGATGGTGCCGGCAGGGTTCGCGGTGGCGAACGGCGAAGGGAAGGTGTACGCCGGTGGCTGTCTGGAGTCCGCGGCCTACAACCCGACACTGGGCCCCATCTAGGCGGCCATCGTGGCCGCCGGAGCCCCCCCCTCGGGATGTAGTGGCGACGGCGCTCGTGGAGGAGGAGGGGATGTAGTGGCGGCGGCGCTCGTGGAGGATGGCAGTTGTATAGAGGCGGGGGTGGTGGCTAGGGAGGAGGAGGGTGCGGCGGGGATGGAACTAGGGGTGGAATTTTAGCTCGAGGCTCGAGGCTCGGCTCGGCTCGGTGCGGCTCGGCTCGGCTCGCATGGCCAACGAGCCGAGCCCGAGCCTACCGCCTGGCTCGCTTGGCCAACGAGCCGAGCCCGAGCCAGCTCGTGAGCGGCTCGTTAGGCTCGTTAGGCTCGACAGTCATTGAGTTATATAAGGTATGAATTCACAATACAGTAATTAACATACCCAATACTAGACATCTAATGAGCAATGCTTGTCTTACCTTACTTTTTGAGTTTACTCTTCTTAGTACTTCAAATGTCTTGTATTGGGTCTACTGATTACTTTTGCACAGATAAAAGTAAGCGGAGTATTCTTTTTCCAGATTACATGTTTGCAGTTTTATAAACTGAAAGAACAGTCTAACCAACTGTGCTTAAAAAGACGTCCCTAGAGGAGGCTGGAGCCTGAGAACGGTGAAAATGGATGGAGGAGCTTCGTTTTTTTGTGAGAATAAAGAGCATTTAGGCCCTTGCCAGTGCCCTTGTAGGCCGGCTCGCGAGCCGGCTCGAGGCTCGAGCGAGCCCGAGCCGAGCTCAAGATTGAGCTCGATGTATGCAACGAGCCGGGCTCGGCTCGGCTCGAAAACTGGCGAGCTCGGCCGAGCCGAGCCGAGCTCGGCTCGGCTCGGTTCCACCCCTAGATGGAACCATGGGGGAATGAATAACTGCATAAGAGATCGAGCAGAACGTGGGGGGTGAGACGAACATGGGCTGGAGTTGGCCTTATCAATGTGTGGACGACAGGGTTGCGCGACTGCAGGGGCGAGGGTGTGGACTGCAGGCGCGATGGGTAGCGTCGGGTTAGGCGATAGGCGTGATTGGGGCACAGGCGGGGAGGAAAGTTTGATGGGATGAATCGGGTGATTTGGTCCATCAGATTTGATGAAGTGATGTGATAGAAGATCTTAGCGCTTGATTATAAGGAAATAGGATTTCTGTGTGCACGTGTTAGGGTGAACAAAGAAAAAGTATCCTCTGTGGGGGCAGAACAGTGTGTGCATGTAGAAAAGAATTAACTGGTGAATTATAAAGGGGTAAAGATTCATAGATCGTCGTGATGTAGCTAGAATCGAACTTTGGCATTGGCCTGTTTGTTTTAGCTTTGGATTCTCTAAAAGCTGTTTTTGGATTGTGGTTGTAGATAAGCTAATTCTCCAAAAGCTAGAACCCAAAAGCACATATAAAGTGGATTGTAGATTCTAGTGTATATGTGTGGATTGGATTATGAGAATTGACTCCTAGAATTAAGCTATTTGTTTTTTATTCAGCTTTTAAAGACAGAATCCAAAATCAAAAGCAAAAACAAACATATACATATCGAAACCAAAAAACAGACTCTCTAACAAGAAATTCAAGTCGAAGAACCGATCCAAGATCAACAAAAGGGACAACTAGTTCTGATACACACCGACACACGGCTCAAATCGACAGCGATCGATATTGTGATGGACCGCCTTTTTAGGGGCAAGACGGAACTCGCAACAGTTACCCAGAAAGACTAACTGTTGAAAAGGACAAGAGTATTTTGCCAGACCAAAAGCAGTTCAATTCTTTTTATTCAACATAAGGCCTAGCGGCCGAAGTTTTTACAAAGGGAAGCGTCATAAGCTTCAATAGGTTACAATACCAAAAGTACTCCACAGGTAGGGCTTGAGCGAAAGACAAGACCTAAAACCAAATGATATCGTCATCTACGACTTCTTGATAGGCTCCAGCTTCTTCAATCTCTGAATCGGGTGGGATTTTTTTTTGCAAGGGTGAGTACGGGAGTACTCAACAAGTCGTACGGGGATTTCACTGAATACTAAATGTAAAGGGGTAACAAAGGAGGCAATAGGATTTAAGTATCTGGATGCAGTTTTATTTTCTAACCAATTTTTCATTTGAAGCACAAACCATAATTAAGTAAATAGGGGGGGGGGGTTTCAAGTTCAACAACAACATTAACCAATTTATTTAAAATTCCAACACATTACTTGAGCTAGGTTACGGGTAATCACCCCAGTTCAAACTTAACTTCATTTACCGGAAGTACAGCGTAATCGATTACTATTTAATGATTAACTCCGTAGAGGTGCTAAGCTTTACCCACAAGATATCTACGACCGTTAATGCCAACGTACGAATTTAACATGCAATTTAAATGCATGCGTCCGGGCCGAGATTATCACAGCATTTTGTTAAATCATTCTTGGATTCAGTTATTTACCGATAGGCCTGAACGCTACCTTGGAACCCAAATTGTTCCAACTAGCACCTACCGTTGTGAGAACCGGCGAATGACACTACAGTTCATTCTCATTCCACCCCTTCGGTATACTCCCCTGCCAGGGAGGCCGATCCCTATTCTCTACGGAGAATAGTACCACCAGTTAATTAAATTTTCCAGGAAATGACTAATTTACTGAGCTATGTTGGAGACAGGCCCACTGACCCATCCGACTTGCGGTTGAGCGGGAACTTAAGTTATTTACTTTGCTCAAGGGGGTTCCATCCTTATATTGCCACAGATTAAGTCTTAAAAACATTCACAAACCCATCTGGTACCAACTGTACCAGCCACCATTCCAACCATAACATTAATCATCAGCCGGGGATCGGACTCAACTTCATCTCGTGGATAGCCCAATACTGTCCCCCTTACTGTAGCACATTTACAAATATCCGAGCCAACAGCTCGACAGCATTTTAGTTCCATTTTAAAAGCATTTGAACTAACTAACTGGAGTAATAGTAACTAACTTAACATGGCATAAGTTATTATCTAGGGTTACAAAGGGTTTAATTGATTCAAATATTTTTCAAGGAAGTTCCATGAGCAATTCGGCATCGGTTATTTACATCAGTCTTTTTGGGCCGACGAAAATAATATGGATCGACGAAAACAGTATAGATTCCTGTAGTGTGAGTACATCAAAGTTTAACTATTGCTTGGTCTGTTATAGATGAATACAACGGTTAGATGTTTGTTTTATTCTTTAACTCATACTTAAACTAAAAAACACAGTTAAGTGATTCCTTCTGGAAACATTCTTATTGGTCGTTTCCTGCGCCCCTGATTTAAGTTAAACTTACAATTACCACTCGTTCCAACATTTTTACTCTATCTTTGGAACATTTTCCCTTGCTGTTTATTACTTCCTTTTTTTGCGGAGAGTTTGTATTTTCCCCCCGTGATGCATAGAACTTCCGAGATTTTCTTCTTCCCTAAGATCTTTCCAAAAAATACATATTAGTTCGTACTTCTTTCCCCAGTCTCCAGAACTTTCGAAATTTCCTTTTTTTCGTAGATTTCCCTAGAAAATTAAAAAATTACTAAAATTAGATACAAATCATGTGCATACAATTTTTTTTGCGAGTAACCCCTAAAAAACCGAAAACACATGAAGTTTTCCTCTCGGCCACGTGGCAATGGGTGCGAAAATCTAGTGTGTCTATATATATAGGACATACATTTTCTATACACATGTGTAGATACACATGTTATCTATACCGTACACTTATTCCCTTAAGATCTGTGCTATTCTGTCTTTTCCTTTATGTACTACACAGCACACATCCCAAAGCAGAAAAGAATGGCATAGATAGCATGTGTAATTACTTATCTAAAGCTGATAGAAATGTTGTAACGCTGCACCCACGCATCTAGTGTGTGTGTGTGTAGGAAACCTCTTTTCTACTCCCGGAAGTAATTACTCTCTATGCCGTATCTCACAACATATGGAGTCTTGCACAACGGAGAGTATGCACGTGTAGTATGTAAGTATATAAGATCATCTAGGTGCTATTTACATTTTTTCAGAGGTGATATGTACACTTTTTATACATACTTCTTTTTATACACGTATATGAAGGTATTTGCAAAATATGCTAAAAACTACGTACTCCCTTGCAATTTTTTCATGTGGATCTTATTGGAATATCTTATAATTACTATATGAGTGTATCCAAAGTGATAAAGGAGTATTTCAAGTTTGTTTGGGTGGGTATTAGGAAACCCGATTTGTACACCCAGGTGTATGTACTCCCTACCTCTATTTGGTTAATAACAACTTCCTAATTAAGAGGAATTAGTTAACAACTTCTATTTATGGAATGTGCTTCCACTTGCGTAACATGAGTTAATGTACGGGGGTAGGGAGTACATACTCCTGGTAGTATGGAAGCATTTTCATATATATATATATATATATATATATATATATATATATATATATATATATATATATGGGCTGTTTGGTTGCCTTCTCAACTCAGCCAGGCTGTATGAGTGGAGCCAGGCTGGTGAGAGCCAGGCTGAGTGGATGCAAGGAGATGCTGTTTGGTTGATTGTATGAGTTGGTGCAGACTAGCAAGAGATGTTGTTTGGTTGGTTGTATGAGCTGGTGCAGGCTCGCAAGAGATGCTGTTTGGTTGGTTGTATGAGCTGATGCAGGCTGACAAGAGATGCTGTTTGGTTAGTTGCATAAATGTTTATAGATATCATCGTTTTTCCATTTGATTAAGTATGCAACTCCTATACATCACCATATTTAAATATTATTACAATATTTTCGAGAAATGAAACTACAATATCAGAATGAGAAAGTAACACGGTTTGAGATGACCAGAATGAGAATTCTGTGACAGACATGTGCAAACATATCATATTAAATATGGAACAAACAAACAATCGATTCCTATCCCATAAAAACCTGAATTGTATTGATCAGGCACACATAAATATATTATAAGTAGACAAAAGAAAACAAAAAATGTAACTGGGAAGGAAGAACCTGCTGACCATCCTTTGGACAGTCTCTTGTACCAATTTTGATGTCCTCATACATTAGTCCAGAGTCCCGTGTTATGTAGTTGTCAGATATCACTACTTTGACATCAAAACCTGAAATGCATTTAATTGTGCCATGTTTACTTCTATTACATATTCATATAACAACCTAAAGTTAGTGCTTGACAGAATAATTTTCAGTCATTCATATCAATGTACGTACAGGGGATTACCCCTCCATCTAATTTATAGGATAATAATTAAGAGAACAAAACAAAGCTTCTTTTCAAAGAGCTTAACTTTATCATTCGGTTCCTGAATCAAATGTCTCTCGTATTCCTCAGAAGAACAATTGATTTTTCTTGCAGATTCTTTAGTTTTTTTTATTAAAGAATACTAACTTGATAACATAAAATTATGTTGCAAATAAGTTGTGATGCCTTTTCTCAATTGAAAGTAAGAGTAGTTTTGCTTTTCAGGTACCTCTTCAGGTTATTTGTGGAATCGGAGGATACAAACTGAACAATATAAGAAATATTTAGTAATTTGCATCTGACTTACAAATCAATTAACGATAGCCGATAGGTACAAAAAAGGTTCAACATCCATGTATGTTATATACAAGAATCTGCTAGTCATTTGCTTGTGTAATTTGGACCCCCCCACCCAAAGTTCCCTTCAAATTATGTAGAATCAAGTAAATTCGGTTGCAAACAATATCCAAAAGAAATTGCTTTGTGAATACCAGGTATGTTATATACAAGAGAACAAAACAGCTACAAGGCCTGAATCATAAATGAGATTTATCACCTTCTATGATGAAGTTTGGAAAATCGTCAGGGGCACGGTTGGCTTCCTGAATCTTCCTATTCTGCTCGAGAAGCCGCCTTTCGTTGTACGGGTTCTTGGATTTGGTCTTCCCATGAGCCGAGAACGCAACCGACAGCGCCGGCGAAGCCAGCAGCAAAGCAAGAACTGCCCTCCTACTGATCCTCCCGTCCACCACGTCCTTCCTCTCACCATTGCAACCCCTCGCTCCCCACCGAAGAGACTGGATTGTTTGCACAACACGGGCCTCCATTTACAAAATGAGACAGGGCAATCACTCCTACAAGACGCCCTTCCTCTCTTCTCTTTGCACCTAGCACTTGCGCATGCCCTCCTGGACGGAGCAATCACTCCTACAAGAATCGCGAGACAGAAATGGATGACCAAGAAGATAGAAAATGAGCAAATCTTTGGGGGGGGTGAGGCCTCACGACTGCAGGAGGATACGACGGCGCGGGAGGGGGACACCAGCTCCATCTCCTCCCACTGGGAAGCAGTGGAGCGGCGCCGCGCTGAGATGGCTTCTCCTCATCTTCTTCACCTGCTTTTCTACTCTCCGCGATGAAGGGGATAAGCAGAGCCGCTCGCTTATGGCGGGTCGTCGATGAGAGGCGGCCTCCCTGGGGTCAGAGACGGGCGGAGAAGCGCCGAGGTCGGAGACGGGCGGAGATGCGCCGAGTGTGGAGGCGTGGGGGAGATGGGAACCCGAGAGGAAGCGGCGTGGGGGAGATGGGTTCCCGAGAAAAACCCCGTGCGAGCGAGAGCATGAGCGGAGCAGGCCCGCCGAAAACGCCCAAAATTTCCGTTTCCGCGGGCCTGGCTCCGGGCGAAGATTGCATGCGCAGGGTTTGGCCCAGTGGGAAGAGAAGTGAACCAAACAGTAGAATAATGCATCTAGAGAGTTAAATCCCTCCACATGCAGCCAACCAAACATGCCAATATATACACACACACACATAGAGAGAGAGAGAGGAAAATGGTTCCATACTCTTGGGAGTATGTACTCCCACTCTCAATATACTGCATAAATGATAGTTATACTTCTTTATCTGTTTGAGTATACTCTAATACTAATTATAAGATACTCCAAAGTGAATTCCATGAAAAATTTCATCAAAATCCACCATGTATAGCATAATATGTTTATATACTCTTTTTACACATGGAAAAGGGTATATAACAAAAAATAAATGGCTCGCATGAATTGTTTTCATTTATGCCGTATTGGAGTATCTTAGAATTATTATTAGAGTATACTGAAAGTGATAAAGGAGTATAACACGTTCATTTAAGTGGTATACTGAAGGTGGGAGTACGTACTCCCAAGAGTACAAAAAAGGCTTCATATATATATATATATATATATATATATATATATATATATATATATATATATATTACAATTACTTGGGACACCATGGTGCCTGGGTACCATGATCCAAAACGGGTATTTTTCATATGTATTTGTATGCAAAAATTTTTAAAATTTTTAAGATGTCGAGTTCAACCAGTTTACTAACTTGTTCAAACAAGTTTGAACTGAAATTCAAACTAAGATTTCCTTTTTTGATGATAGTTTGATTGTAGGTATCTGTTGATTATACATATAAATCAGCAAAGTATGTAATCTAAATTCATTCAAATCTTTAAATTCGAGTATATTTTTTCAATGGTATGTGTTTCATTTGAATTCTTATATATGGGTATATACCCTAAAACTGGAAGTTTTAAAAAATATATTTGAATTTGACTTGAATTAACACATTTAAAATCATGGTGCCTAGGCACCATGGTGTCCCATTCCATCATCCTATATATATATATAGGGGAGATATCTAGTGCAAACCCCCTTTACCGTAAAAACTCCGTGAAACCCACGTGTAAAAGTTTTGAAAAATTCTCAAAAAATTATCATATGTAGGGGAGATGAGGTTCTACAACCCTGTAAAATTTGAAGACCAAACTCAATTGCATTTGAAAGATATAAAAAAGACAAATTCAGTATGAATAGTAATTTTTCACTATTTAGCACTATTCATTTTGCAATTTGTCTTTTTCATATCTTTCAAATGCGATTGAGTTTGATCTTCAAATTTCACAGGGTTGTAGAACCTCACCTCCTCTACGTATGGTAATTTTTGAGAATTTTTCAAAACTTTTATACATGGGTTTCACGAAGTTTTCACGGTAAGGAGGGTTTTCACTGGATATGTTGCCATATATATATTACTTATTTAAAGCTAATAGGAATGCCGTAAGGAGGAGGGTGCCACGTCATACTTTTCGCAAATAAAATCTCGCCAAATTTAAAATTACATTTAGGTCCTCTCAGCAATATACATGGTTCAAACTTTTGTTATGTTTCCATTAAATCATGTTGGAAAATTTTGAAACTTTTTGAGAAGGGTTCTGAGAGTGTCTAAACTACCATAAAATTTTTAGATCACGATCAAACTTGTGCAAATATTAGAAATTCTGATGGTGCAACTAATGCATTTAAAGCAACTTTACTGATCTAATTTACCTATTAAATCATCTTAGAAAATTTTAAAACTTTTTGATAAGGTTACTTAGATTATTACTAGGCTAACATAAAAATTTCAAATCATGATCAAACTTGTGAGATTTTTAAACATCCTGACAATGCTATTAATGCATTTAAATTTCACTATTTTTTTTTGTTTTTCATAGTCATCGAATGAATTTGATTATGATCAAACTTTAGATTATGATCGAACTTCTACAATTTTTAAAAATTCTGACAATGCTAATAATGCATTTAAAGCAACTTTACTGATTTAATTGAGCTATTAAACCATGTTGAAATTTTTTTAAAACTTTTTGAAAAGGGTCATGAGAGAATTAGTAGGTTATCATAAAAATTTTATATCGTAATCAAACTTGTGAGATTTTTAGACATTCTGACAATGGTACTAATTCATTTAAATTTCACTATTTTTGGTTTTCCAAAGGCATTAAATAATTTCAAATTTCTCTGAAACTTTTTGGAGATGATCTGAGGGTTATTTAGGATTTAATTATATTTTCTGTAGATTTTATATTCATTTGATTTTGAAATTTAAGTCCGAAGCATTTCAAAAACTTTGCTAAGGGTTTTGGAATTAGGTTGTTAAATTCATTGCGTTACTTTGCACAACCAGTGGTCAAGCCGAGTCGTCGAATAAAACTTTGATTAAGCTCATAAAAAGGAAAATGACGACAAACCTAGGAATTGGTACTTAACATTAGCCAATGCATTATGGTCGTATCGGATTGCTTGTGTAACATCCCAAAATTTGCTAAACAGTAAAAATAAAATATTAAAATATAAATTTTATTTATTAGTGATTTCCCTAAAATTTAAAAGCTTTTGATAGATATCTCGCTAAAAGGTAATTGAATCTTAGAAGTTAGGGAAAGGAAATTGTTAAAAGATAATGGTAGGAA
This sequence comes from Rhipidocladum racemiflorum, assembly GCA_036346355.1. Classification (NCBI taxonomy): domain Eukaryota; kingdom Viridiplantae; phylum Streptophyta; class Magnoliopsida; order Poales; family Poaceae; genus Rhipidocladum; species Rhipidocladum racemiflorum. The sequence goes on along the minus strand of CM070591.1, from coordinate 14,511,394 downwards.
GATAAAATTTCCTAGCATAAATCTTAAGAATACTAGATTGATCATGAGGATTCCTTGATTAGTTAAAGAAATTAGTGTGAACACCTTTGAGTCATGAAACGATTGACTATGAATAGTATAACAACATATAAGGGAAACTAATTGCCATTTCCTGATCAAATGTATTCATTGCATGGGATTAAAATTACAACATGGAGTTTATTGATACATCGAAGTATACATTTACAACGAATAGGAAATACAGGAATCTTTATAATAACATACAACAATTATTTGGATTACAAATTATACAACTACCCGATTACATATCATCCCAAAAAGTAAATTACAAAACTATAGGCTACAACTCCTGAGCTGACTTGATCTGCATTTGTGAGTCTGCATATTCAATTGAACACATATAAGAATAAGAATGGAGTAAATGCATTAAATTAGATGCAATAAATAAATAGGGAAAGATTGCCGTCAGCTAAGAATGATCGCTCAGTGAGCTACCCTAGATTGTCCGAGGGCCAATCTGGCTCCTCTCGCGATTAGGTTTGCATCATCTGGCATTATACAAACCTGGTTAAGCCGTAGGCGCGAATATTTAGAAAATAGCTTGAGGGGGGAAATATTTTACCACAGTAAAGTAGTGAAACCACAGTGAAAAGGGATAAAGCCATGGCACTGTGCCCATAGGACAGCAGCACATTCCAAATTCAACCAAGCCGGCAGCCACGAAGGGGTCATCCCGGCCACAACATTAAAGCATTTTATATGATTTAGATAAAGCAACCCAGCCGAATCCTCCAGGGCAATCTCCAGCCGAAACCAGGGTAAACAGCCAACCGGCCAAGCATGGGTTAAGGCTAAGGCCAAGCCACATGAGAAGAGTCATCAAGCTATCCCTCTAGCCGGCCGAAAACTCCAGAACCACCCAGCCGAAAACTCCAGAACCACCCAGCCGAAAGCAAAAGCCCAAACAAAACTTTAACAAGACTAAGGCAACCGTTTTCGTAAGAAGCTACAAGGAACCATTTCAGCCATACAAACCAAAATCAATGCACTGACAAGGTTATTGAATACGCATTCAATCCAGCCGCATTATCAAGCCACCATTCAAACACTGTTAAATTTTCTTTGCTGTGGCTATATAACCTACCCAAGTTCCATCCAGGAGATCAAAGCAAATCCTTCTCAGTGAGTCACCCAAGACATAGGAATACACCACCCAAGACTCCCCTGTCCAGGGCAAAGTCCAATCAAAGGACAAGCTGAACAAAGGTGAGCTGCAAGAGCCAAATCTTAGAAGCAAGAAAGGGGACCAAGTTACAAGCCGCTTAAGTGTCGAGCTCCTCCTTTTTCCCAACTCGCATCTCCTTTCATACTCAAGTAAGTTCCCATGATTCGATTCCATTAAAAGTATCCTACCATACTCAGTAAGATTGAAAACGAGCTATAAATGTAAGGGGCAGTAGAAGATTAAAAGGAGAAAACATAGCAGGAATGGTCTTGTTAGCCGGACCGCCACACCTAGCACGTCCGGATCTCAGATCAGGCCCAACCCGAGCAGCGGGCCAATGTCTCTTGGACCATCTCCCCCAAAAAGCTAGCTCAATGAGGGGGTGCTCCCTCACCCTTATAAACCATGCTCAAGCCCTCCCCACAACCAATGTGGGACTATTCCAACAATCTCCCCCTCACACATTGGGCCGAGATTATCTAGGAACCACCTGAGCTACCTGGGCCACACCTGGACCACCCTGGGCCCCTACCTGAGCTCCCCCTGGGCCACACCTGGGCCCCCTGGGCTCCCCCTAGGCCACACCTGGGATCCCCCTGGGCCACACCTGGGCTCTGATACCACTTGTTAGCCGAACCGCCACACCTAGCGTGTTCGAATCCCAGGTCAGGCCCAACCTGAGCAGCAGGCCAAGGTCTCTTGGGCCATCTCCCCTCAAAAAGCTAGCTCAAGCCCTCCCCACAACCAATGTGGGACTATTCCAACAGGTCTCAAATTATTTTGATGTTTTGGAGGTTGCACCGTGTGTTCCCTAAAGCTTATTCGTGCTCCCCCGGCGCATAGTAAAGCTTAGGGCATCGTTGCAATGCCATCCAACCCATTTATCATCTTTTATTCAAGCCTCAGTTAGTGGTTGCAAATAACGATATCGTACATCCCCACGGTATTGCCTCACTCCCCGGTGTGCGACAATAACCGTAGGTATCGCCACGATACCGTTATTCGCCATCCAACTAATTTAATCATCACAGACCCTGGTGCTCAGTCATTTTAACCAATTCATAACTCATTAGTGCATAGCAATCAACGTCAGACTACTAAGCAACATCATAGCACCAGCAAATAACAAAAGAATTTGAGAATTCCAATCCTCAGTGCTTAGCAATTATCATGAAGTACTTAACAATATTATAGTGCCCACAACCGATTAAGGAACTAAAAACTCCCAAATCCTCAGTACACATCACAGTTAGTCATTTAGTTAAGGCAATAACAAGCATAAAGGGATCTCATACGTTCTAGTGAGTAACTTTAGCCCTTCTCTATTTTCAACATGAGCCTTTATAGCAAGCATAAATAATTCTCGCCTATTTAGGATTTTACACACATCAACAGTTTGATAGATTCAACATACTTTTGATGGCCTCAATAACTTTATAGGATCCAGTACCAAAAGGAATTACTAATCACTTATCGATTAAAATATATATTTGATTGATTCTCCGGAATAACTAGAACATTTAGTGTGAATAAAAACTACATATAGATGATTAATCAGAGTATGGACTTGCACTTTATCTAAATGGGAATCCAGAACTGCACTTCCCAAAAGACCCCAAATTTGTAATACCGAAAGATTTAAAATGATAAGGCGCGCAAGTTTAATTATAAGGATATGTATACTTCGGTACTGCTTTGACCACGAACACATTCACGGTTGGCCAAAACGGTTGTAGCTTATACAAAGTAGAAATGCTCATTATAGCCGCATACAGGATCTTATAGCAGAGGACTGGGAGGAGGGTGAGAAGGTGACTTAGCTTAGGTGTTGGAAGATACGAGGTATAGCAGAACACCGAACCATAGTTAAAGCCGCCGGCATCGAGTAGGCACTGGATCCAGAGGGCGGCAGAGCCAGTAGATTCGAGGGCTCTCTCGAAACAACAGTACCAAAGCCGGTCTAGGGCAAGAAGAAAGAGGGGTGGTGAGAAAAAGGATGATGATGATGAAATGGATTAAAGGAAAAGAAGGGGGAAGAGGTTTACCTTGCTCGAAGTGGCCGGATACACCTGAATCGGCAAGGAAGACCATTAGGGCAAATTCAGTGTGCCCCGAGTGCACCAGCTAACGCCGTGAGCAGAGGGCCGGCCAGCGGCCTGAGGCAGACGAGGAGGCCGGCGACGGCGCTAGGCTCGGGGCGGCCCGAAGGAGATCGGGAGACACCGAGGAAATCGAAGAAGGGGTTGAGGAAATGGGGAAACGTTTGGTAGAAGAAGACTCCAGAAGAGGGCAGAGGCTTCGGTTAGCAAGGAAAGAAAAGGGCAAGGAGATAGAGAAAAGAAAAGGAAAAAAAGAGAAAGAAATAAGAAAAAAAAATGGGAAAGGATAAAATAAAAAGATAATGGAAAAATATATATATAACCATAACAATAAATAATATATATATATTTCTAGGAAATTGGGTAATCCAAATATGCAAGAATTTTGTATGACTAATTGAGTTTAAATTAAGTTAGTATAGAATCATGCTAATCAAATACTGATATAATTAATAGACACATATAGGTGAGCAGAAATGCATATAGAACCTACCATAGCTAATTCAAGTTACTAGACCATTTAATATTATAAGAGTAAGTAAATTTAACCCTAGTTTGCATTAGTTTCAAATCAGGAATTTAATTATGATCATAGGTGTACCGGTAGCCCCTATTCGGCTTATTCGGCCTAGCTCTCATTCGATGAATGGAACATTCATTCGAAGAATAGAACATTATCAATAGGCACTAATATCAGTAAGATCAACCTTGGAATACTCCTTAAGGCACCACTATTTCATTTTATATAAAATCATTTCTATTATAACTTGCTTTGCATCTGAATCCTATTAAAACATGACCCTACAAGGGATAAACCCTAAGGTCTGTAGTAACGATGCATATACCTAAGCTTAACCCTGCAATTTTTAGTTACTTTCACCCCTATTGTTTTATGTACTAATTCATATTAGTACAAGCAGCTCCACACCCTGAAAATGAATTATAGTATATTAAATCTTACGATCTTAGCTTCTTGAATTCGTAAAATAAAATAGAATGAATCATAAAGAATAGGTGATCTGTGCGATGCAGCCCTCAAACTGTAGTAAAGACTATAGCGTAGAATTAACACATTCGCTCATGCGGTTTCGAAACCCTAAACCACGACCCACGCTTGTTTTATGTAATGATTGCTTATTTGATTTCCCATCTGGTTTCCTTTTGCCCTTATTGAAAGTGTTATTTGCTATTTGTATCTTTTCCATTTCTCGACGTGTAGAATTCAACGTCTCGGACTTCGCCCTTGATAACCTCAAGACTACGTCCTTGATTCGCCGTTGAAAACAATGGATAGCAAGGCAAGCACTCATGTAGATCCTACTTTTCCTTTAACAAGAAAAACTAAATTAAAACTTGCATGCATGTGCTATATTTTGTATACACTGCTGTATTATGGAAAATGGTAGTTATAACTTTCTTTGATGGTTATCCTTAATCAGTAGTGATAGATGAAACCCTAGATTGTTGATGGACACACAAAATGGGTACATTCGATTATTACTTGTATATGCTTAGCCCTGCTTTAGATTGGGAACACGAACAGCGGGTTATACTGTTCGTGATAAACTAAAATTTTGGACATGATGAACTTTAAATCTTGAACCTGATGGTATCTTGTGGATTGAGTATTTTATCACTTCTGAAAATAAAAACTATGATTTCGACGTGGGTGATTATTGGCAATAGCCGGAAGTGCAATTAATAATGCACGTAGATAGGGGGAGTATCGCCCATGTCACTTTAAGGACCGAACGTAGTGTTGCATGATCCAAGTATAACCGTACATCCACAAGTACTGGAATGGGACAGTCTTAACCTATTAAAATTATTTGGGACTAGCTTTGCACATTGGTAGGCAGTTGTAGCACAGGCACTCCGAATATAGGTTTGCTCGAGGGAGGTGCCTTCACTGAGGTGTTGACATTTTCCGATATAACGGTGTACGCCTGGCTATGAATTGGGGCTGTTATTCTATTGAGCTGCGGCTCCTGATTATCTTTATTACTACATTTGGCTTCCATCATAGTCAGGGTGATTCGACATTGGGCTAGTGCAAAGTTAGGTTCAGGTAATCGAACGGTTCCGTTATGAACTCTCTAGCGGCACACCAAAGGAAGTGTGCTAATGATCTACCACAAAGGGAGAACATATCTTGTGGGTAAAGCTGTACAAACTCCGCAGAGTCTAAAACTAATCGATTAACCGTATCCACGATCATGGATGATTTCGTGAACTGATACTAGTTAGTTGTTTTTATAAAATGATTTGGTGAGCTTACCCTTACAGATGATTCAATACTTGACATTACGTTGGCAAGGTTGAATTCAGTTGTTGTGCCCTGTGTGGACAAAAATTTAATCTTCAGATAATATTTCATATGATGGGACTGGACGTTTTATCACTCACGAAGGGCTGTGAGTATTTTGTTACATTTTATTCACGAAGGGCTATGAGTTATCTATCTCTTCTTTTTACTTTCATGTACATACTTGTCATTTTACTCATTTACTTACTTTTAAAAATTTTGCTTTCACTCTACTATTCAGTATTTATAATTCAATTTGGCTCCAAGCAAAAGTTAACCGTAGAAGCTTTACTCTAGGATCAGCCTGCATTCCAAACACACAACTCAAGTCTTGCTGAGTACAAAATGTACTCACTCTTGCTATCATTATTGTTTTTAGGTGAAGATGCAGGTATCTCGATGAACTTTATTTTGACGCAGGAAAACGGGAATATTAACGACGGTTCTTTGTAAGGCTTTACCTTGTCAGTTGCCTATGGATTATGTGGCAAACTACAAGACAGTTGTTTCTTCTGCTATGTTTAAGTTGACCTTCTCGGTCATATTGTGTCAATACTTTCGCTGAAATAAAATATAAAACTTTTGCATGGTTGTGATCTCAAATTGTGTTTGTGCGTGCTAGCTACTGATCACGGGACTAGCACAGTATGCGCATTAGAACCTTACTTTTATGTTACACTGTAGCATAAAAGGGAGGGTCTCACAGCTTGTTATGGAGTCACTAAGGTACCACCGTATCAATTTGTGTATGGTCAGGAAGCAGTATTGCCGATAGAAATCGGCGTAAGTTCATTTAGAGTCACCGGATAAGATAGTTTATCGGCTCAAGATTGTAGAGATTTGTTAGCCGATAATTTAGATGACTTAGCTTAATTGAGACTACGAACGTTGGAGCGAATCAAGAAAAATAAAGCTGGAGTCGCGAGAGCTTACAACAAAAAAGTTGTGCCTAAATCGTTTAATAAAGCTGATTTGGTATGGAAAATGATTTTACCCGTCGGCTCAAAGGATAGTCGTTACGGAAAATGATCTTCTACATGGGAAGGACCCTATAGAGTTAATTGGCTAGTTCAAGTTAATTCTTATATTTTGGAAACTTTGGAGGTAGTATTGTTTACTAAGGCCATTAACGGAAAATATTTGAAGAAATATTTGGGTCGAATCTTAACTGGCTAAAAGGTTTTAAAGGGTTGATTCGTTGCAGTCACGATTGTTTGAATGGTTGATTAAAACGAATGCCAAATTAACTCGTTGTAGTTAATTTTGGTTATATGGCTAATGACATACATCGCCCTTAGAATAAAAACAAAAGACAAACGTAAAATTATACAACTAAATCGGTTAAACAGCCGATTCATAGCTTCACAACATTCATAAGTTTACAGCAAAAGTTAGCATTCAACAAGAGTTTAAAATGATACCAGCAAATAACAACATTCAATTCATTACATAACAACCTTCAAGGATTGATCCCCAACCCCGATAGCACAACAAGTGCGATGGCGAGGATTTTGTCGATCTCATCTATGACTTTGTGATCCTCGTCGGCGGTGCCAGAGATTGGAGTGACTTGGTCGATTGAGTGCGGACGGTGGCGATACTCTTAGCCAAAGCGACCTTCTGTTCTTTGATTGAAGATGCAAAGTTTGGTCAAAGTTGTTCTAACCTCTACCGATCCACCAAAGCGGTGAGTAGGGACCTGTCGAACGGGAACCGGCGACCCACATCTCGTCCATGCACATCGTCGTGCGCCGCTTCCACCATCCGAGTGAGCGTCAGCAATCCTAATGCTCGAAGCCTACGAAACAAAAATATGAAATTAATACCTGCACTGCAACAATTAATAAAAATAAACTATGATACTACAACAAACATATTTAGACATTTAAAGTATAATATGTTACCGGGGGATCCAACGAGGATCGAGCGTCCAGATCTTCTACGGTGTCCTTGTTGCATTCCTGAACATGTTTCTCATGGTTGCATTCCCTAATTTTGGTGTCAACATAACTGAACTCATTTTGACCTCCACTGCACTCACTGGCGTCCAAGTGCTGCTGTTGCAAGGCAACACCCCTTTCATATGCTTCTACTAAAAGCACCCGATGCCATCCACGTTGCTCCGCCCCCCTCACATATGACCTACACGATGCAATTCTCTTCACCTCAACTAACTCCCAATAAATATGGTCACTCGACTCTAAGGATGACTCTTATTCTATAACGCGACTCGACGAAGGAGTCTCAACTTCAAAACCTACGCTCACTCGTCGAGAAAACCTCCACTGCCTCCTCGCGGCGGGTGCGACGGCATAGGCGCGAAACAATTGCCATGCCCCTCAACTGCAGCTGTGGTTGACGACGCGATGTCCTCCTCTGGCTCTGGATCCGCATTCTTTGTTGCTTTGTGGTACGGTGCGTGTGGCGCCTCTTCCGGTTCCTCCTTCAGTGCAGGCGTCCAACTCCAACACTGGATCGGGGCCCTGTCCATACAGTGCGGTCTCCAGCTCTGCGATCCTTTCCGCAGCATAAGCGACATACTCACGGGCATTCTGCAAGTGCTTCTTCTCCTCCTCAACCTGCTCGCGAGCCTTCTTCAACTCCTGAACTGTGTCTTCGATCAGCTCCTCCTGGGCGGCGACGAATCTGGCTAAGTGAGTGATGGTAGCATCCTCATCTTCTATCGGCTTCCGTTGAGCTCTGCTGTCTCGGCGTGGGTGGTGATGGAACACTGTGCCTTCCAGCTCCCTGGAGTAAGTGCGAGCGATCTGCTGCATTGCTCGACGCGACACCTCCTGGATTCCAATCTCAAAGGTAGACCTCCTGGCAGTGAAGTGGAAAGGGCGACTGAACTTTGTCTTCTCTCGGGCGTACACCGTGATCCTGACGTCCCATCCTATGACCAGTCCTGCCTGCACGAGTGTCGTCCCTCGGTAGAGCGGCCTCTCAAAACCTCCAAGAAACTGAAGCATACGCCACAACTCGGCGGCATAGCCTCCTTCACGCTCGGCGTAGTTGTTCTTCATCATCATCTGTCAAAAGACCTCGCGTAAGAACGCAGCACTTTAAAATCAATGTAGAAGACGAAAAGAACTCAGCAAGGGGTATGAACAAGAAAGAAAGGGGTAAGTCGAGAATTCATTCATTATCTTGACAAATTTTTATCTTTTAGAAAATAGGTTTTATCCTTACTACGACCATTCTAACTATGGGTTGAGCCTACAGTCAGTATGGCTCTGATACCACCTCTGTCGGGACCCGAATTTGCAAATCTGGACCCTCTGTGTATTCAGCACTAGTCTAGGAACGCGCTAGTGCACATAGTCTTAACATTGGTAAATATCACAATCATACCACTCGATACTAATAAAGTACTTTAAATAAGTAATCAAACTGGTTGCTTGACCTTATGGTCAAGTTACAAATATACGCCACGCAGGGCGAAACTTAATAAGAGAGAAATAATAGCAGCGGAAAATAAGATAACTTCGTGGCGCCATCCAGTATACCACAGGCAACTGACTGGGCTCGCTTCCTAGTTAGACGGATCTTCTGGGAGCTCCTCCTCCAAGGCTGGTGTAGACTCCTCTTCAACTGGTGTTGTATTGTGGCAAGGGTGAGTACTTGGTACTCAGCAAGTCATGCATAGAATGCAGCTAATATACTACATTCATGGCTTAATACAAAGGAGTGGCTCAAGGTATATTTGCAGTAAAACAGCTTTTGACAAGTAGCATAAGTAGATTCGAAAGCAGTAGAAATAAGTATAAGATCAATAACTTTTCCAGGAGTTTAATAAACATCTTTCCCAATCCTAATTCACATTTCCATCAATATCATTATTAAACCAAACCCAACCTTTCAAGTCCAAGTTATTTTCAAGAAAGTCTAAACCTTAACTGTAATTCCCGAGCGATGTCCAATACCGCGGACACGGCTATTCGAATAGATTTTACACTCTGCAGAGGTTATGCACTTTACCCACAAGATACAGTCAAACACCACAAAGGCGAGTGTCCGTAACAAAGTCTTTCGGAAACTTCTAACAGCACAAGTGGTCCTCCCCGGTGTTTGCACACTAACCCTTCCCTTAGCGAAGGCGAAGTTTAGGTCAAGCCACCGTTAGATGGGTACTGCCGCAGCTCTCAGACGCTTCTGCATAACTACACAAAGGGTGTAGTTGACATCCCGAGGTCCCACAGTGCGTTATTAGCAACTTATTCAACTAGGTCCGTCCCATTACAGACATGTGGTTGCACGATTGACCCAGTTCAAAGGCTTGCAAGGTTAAGTCCTTAGGGTGACCAGGGCAAGACTACCCGAAGAACCAAACCAACGTTCCCGGTGCCACAACTGGCCCACCCTGATCATTCTTGCCACATGCCCCGGTCAAAAGCTATTTATCAAAACCCAGTTGATTACCATGCACCACGTGCCATCAACATCACAATACATGATACCTTTCCAAAACAGGTTCAATATATCATTAAGTCAATATTAACATTTGATTGTTCAAAATCATGTCAAGAGCACGTAGCAGGTCTAAGCAATATACTACAACGATCTAAAATCCCATGTTGGCAATTTAGTAATGTCCAACTAGTAATCTACACTAGGGTGACAAGGGGTCATGGCAAATATTTAATTAACCAAGGTGTCATACAACAATTTGGCATGTATCTAATTTCCCATAATTAAGTAAAGCATTTTCTAATTTAAACTAGCATGCAATAATTTAAATCAAAACAAGTTTCAAATTGGGATCAACATGGTCAAAGCACAACTTGCTTTCAAAGAGTACTTGTTCTTGGTCCTGAGCTGGCTCCTGGGTCAACATTTCTCATTCGAAGCCTTCGGGCACTTCAACGTCTACTCGTAAAGCGTGCAAACAGCAAATAATAAATAAACAGTAGATAAAAAGTGTCCAAACATCCAAATAAAGTTTATAAACAGAGAGAGCATAATTTTATAAATTTTTAGAAACTGGAATCGTCAAATTCGGAGTTTAAATGCAAAAGATACAAGCATTTAAAGTTTAAATTAATCAATTAAATAATATTACAGAGGAAAACTTTAGTCCAAAAATTAAATAAAATTCATCATTAGGTAGATCTCAATTTTATACAAATTTAGAAATTTGAATCACTCAAATCGGAGTTAAAATGCAAAAGTTATAAGCATTTGAAGTTTGAATCAAATTCTGAAATCAATATTTCGAATTAATAAATCATTTTCTTTTTCGGAAATTAATTATTGCGTCATCAAGGACACGTGTCAGCCTCTTATTGGGCGGATGGCGTCGCCGGTCCACGGCTCACCACGGCCGACAGTGGGACCAGCTGGTGACGTCATTGCGACGCCACCGCACTACCGGGGTGGCCGACAGTGGACCCCATGACGCCGGCGTGGCGACGTCATGGTGCGGTTTGGCCGCGTCGCTGACACGCGGGCCCGGCGTGTCAGCGTCACACACGCGTACGGCGCTGACCGCGCCGGTCCAACTTCCTCACACGTGGCTCAATCTCGGCCGTTGATTTGAAAATCAACGGCCCAGATCGGATCTAGCCTAACGCAGAAGAAAACTACTCGGCTGATCTGGACCGTTCGAACTTGATCGGACGGTCAAGATCCAATCTAACGCAAACAACACGGCTAACCCTAACCGTTCGATCTAAATCTAACGACTGAGAATGGATCTAGTACTGTGCAGTGAAGGCTACGTGGCACAATCTAAGCCGTTGGATCTAGATCCAACGGTTGAGATTAGATCTAGAGGGTTGCACGTGAGATCTCACCGCGGCGTGACGTGGCGCGATCTGGGCCCTTGGATTCTGATCGAACGGCTGGCGGTGCTTGCGGACGGCGATGGCGACGCGGCGGAGCAGAGGCCACCGGAGACGAAGACGACGACGAGTCCAACGGCGCTTCGGGGCTTCTCCGGCGGGGTGAGTTGGCTCCACGGGTGCGGCTCGACGTGAGGACTCCGGATCTGGGTTCCGCTGCGGCGGAGAACGGCGGACGGCGGCGGGGCGAGGCAAGAACCGTGGCGGAGGAGAGAGCTAACTACAGCGAGCAATAGCGGGTTGACGGTGGCGGCTAGGGCTAGGGCACTTGGGGCAATCGACGCACGAGGCAAAGGCGAACCTCGGGCGCGAGTCCGGGCATTAAATACCGGCATGGACGCCAAGATCCCCGCGGAATCCGCGGCGAAGCCGGTACGGGCGGCGGAGTCCGTCCTGGACACGGCGAGGACGACGTGGCACGCGCTCAGCCGTTGGATCAAGATCCAACGGTTGCGCGGGTTCGGCTTCCGGCTCGGCGAGCCGGCTCGGTCGGAGCCGGGCTCGGGTGACGTGGCTCAATCGTGGCCGTTGGATCAAGATCCAACGGTCACGCGGTTTGGGTTCGGGTCTGGCTCGGGTCGGACTCGAGTTTGACTCGGACTCGGGTCCAGTCGGATGAACAGTAAAACCCACTCGCATTTTCCAACGATTAAATAATCCAATAAATTCTCAGAAATTCATTTAATTCATTAAAAATAGCAAAAGACTCAGAAAAATTCCAGAAAAATTCTGGAAAATATTTTGGGGCATTTTGGACTCAAATAAAAGATTTCCAACAAAATTTTATTTGCAAAGTTAAATTCTTTAATTATTTCAAAAGAGAATAAATTCAAATAAATTCCAAATAAATTCCAGAAAATTCCAAAATTCACCAAAGTGCCAAATCACACATGAATTTAAGGAAAGCAAAATTTTGGGGTGTTACAGTTGACATGTTCCAACCTAGCTCAGTATATTGTGCATCCCCTTGGAATACCTACAGGTTGTAGCTACCATTCTCGTGGGTAGAATGGATCGCGTAGCGAACGGGGTGGAACAGAAATGGGCATAGTGTTGCCATTTGCCAGTTCTCACAACAGTAGGTACCCACAATATCGGATCATGTATACCGCTTTGGCCAGTGGGTCCCGAGAGCTGTGAGTCCTCGAACCTACTGGGTAGGAGCTACCTAGGGGAAGTCCAATAAAAGGCTATGATCATCTCGGTCCAACAAAAGGCTATGATCATCTCGGTCCGACTGCATGAATTTAAGTTGCATGTAATTGCGTGGCATCAACTATCGTTGATATCTTATCGGTAAAATTGAGCAGCTTTATAGAGTGATAATTAAATGATATTCGGATACGCCGTGCTTCCGGTTAATGAAGCTAAGTTTGAACTGGAGTGACTCCCGAAACCTTGCTCAAGTAGTCTTTTATATTGAGAATCTGACGTGTTGTTATAACTTTATAAAACCCCCCGCTATTGTTATTTTTTTTTATGGTTTGTGTTTTATAGTTCTTAGGACTACTAGTTGTGAAACCGAAGCCTCCTTCCCCAACGTTCTCTCTTCTATTTCCCGTCCCCTCCCCTCCCCTGTAGGGGTGAAACCGGGTCGGATACGGGCAGATATTGTTCGTCCCGTATCCTAACCCATATTTTTTTCCGGATACGGATACGAATTCGGATTATTCGGGATTCGGATACGGAGCGGATACCTGACGGATTTGGGTCGGGATCGGATATCATAATCGGATAGTAGTATAATACATAATTGTGTACATAAAAGAAAGAATGAAGCATTAACCTTACAACATTAGCTTCAAATCATAATTATTTTAACGTAGGATATTCGTATAGTTAAGAGGTGCAAATGGGTCAGATACAAGGAGAGAGATCGAGACATACAGAAAACAGAGAATAAGGGGAGCTCTTCCATCAAACTTAACCTTACGGAATAAATTCTTAGAGATATTAAATAGTGTTGAATTGTCACATTCTAACAAATTGAAGCTAGACTTCTCTCATAATGAGGACTACTCGGATTTGTTTGCTATGCTTCAATTTAGTAACTCAACTAATTCCAGTAATTTGAATAGAAAAGAAGTTTATCAAATAAGTTGAACAAATCAATTTAGGTAAAAGCATTATGACATCACTCTATTTGTTTGTTGATAGATTTGTTGAAGTTCACGCTTAATAACAAAGTAGTGTTTTTTAGTACCAGTATCAAACAACTACTCTATCTATCCAATAATGAACCAAATTTATGGAAGAATAACTGATTTTATTCGGATATCGGGTCGGATATTTACCGGATATCGGGTTGGATATCGTTCTTCCCATATCCTAACCCATATTACATGAGATTTTTCGGATACAGATCGGATATTGCTCTTCCCATATCCTAACCCATATTACATCGGATTTTCCGGATACGGATACGGATAACATCGGTACGGATTTTAAACGGATTCAAGATCGGATCGAGCAGATATTTCCTGCCATGTTTTCATCCCACCTCCCCTGCCCTCCCCTCCCGTCCCGTCTGCCTTCCCCAACCCCATTGTAGCATGCCTCCTGCCGGCACTCCTCTCTGGTTTTATAATTTATGGAAGCGGGCTAGCTGGTTGAATACAAACAACCAATCGGCCCTATGGCTACCTCGCTCATCGATTGTCATGCACTGATGCTGTTTAAATGAAATTAAGCTCTGTTTGTTGAGGCTCCGTTGTTAATAGGCCGATCAAAAAAGGAAAAAAGAAAAATCCTATCTCTTCTTGTCAGTACTTACTGCTGATACTAGGGTATTTTACTTACTTGAAGAATTTTAACGCTCCATCTTCAAAAGAAATTGCTGTTCACGAGATATTCAATGCTTTGGTTCGGTCCATAGCATGCGAATAATATTCCCTCTATTAAGCGGGGAAGTTTTGCGGAGCAGCCAGGGAAGCCACGTCGCCTCTCAACTGTTTTCCAAAAGAGCATTCGGCTTTCTTCAAATTATGGATAGGTCCTTATAAAATTATAAAAAAAATAAAAAAAATTTTTTTGCCCAAAGCTGTGGTAGTAAAAACTTTTTTTCCAAAATAAATCGAGTGTTCTTTCGAATAGCGTTTAGGTCCCTCTTTCGTTATGTTACAGAAAAAAAACTCCCGTTAAATACAAATCTCGAACGAGTTCTTTTCTAATTTTTTTGAATAGCGCTTCAGTCCAAAAGAATACGAACAGGTCCCCATTCATTGCGTTCAAGTCCTTTGTTCGTTTTTCCCGAAAAAAAATGATTTTATCAAAAGAGATATGTGTGCAGCTCTATCTCTAAAGGTTTTTTTTGCGGCTCGATCTCTAATATTTTCCAGATCATATATTATTACCCGGTGAACGCATAGGGTGTTAAAACTCAGCATCTATAATTTTTTTTCCAACTCGATCTTTAATATTTTCCAAAACATGTATTATTACCCGGTGAACGCATAGGGTGTTAAACTCGGCATCTATAATTTTTTTGGCAACTCAAATTATAAAATTTTTCGGAAAGATCTCTAATATTTCTCAAAACATGTATTGTTACCCGGTGAACACATAGGGTGTTAAACTCGGCATCTATAATTTTTTTTTGCAACCCGATCTCTAATATTTTCCAAAACATGTATTATTACCCGGTGAACACATAGGGTATTAAACTCGGTATCTATAATTTTTTTGGTAACTCGAAATCTAATATTTTCCGGAACATGTGTTATTCATTTTTTTTCAAAAAAGCTCATTGTTACGCAAATTCGTCGACGGTTCCTACCTAGCGTATTTTTTTTAAAAAAAAGTCCAAGAAAACAAAAAAAAGCTTAGATTTTCCTACCTTTTTCAAGAAAAAAAACCTTAGATCGAATTTCGCACGGCGCGGCAACGCACGCAACCCTGCTGTTCGCGCTAAAAACGTGAAGGAGGGTTTTCGGCCTCGAACACACAAGACAAACGCCGGGTTTGCAGAGCGTGCCAGTCAATTTGACCTGAAATTGACAAGGTAGAGTTTATAATTTGATCAAAGCCGATAAACAAAGATCTATCGGCTTTTCGCTAGTCGGCTAGAACCGATTAGGAAATAACTAGATCAACCGGTTACGATTGATCCGGATACAAGGTAAAAATCGGCTTCGGGAAGGCGATGCGCAACAAAACGAAGCAGATCAAACCTGGGTGAAAATCGGCAAAAACCAACAATCGGCGATGCGCAACTATGTTGATTCCGTCGACTTGCAGAGGGATCTATGAAGCTAAAACAATGTAAAAGAAAAGCTTGTAAAAAGTAGATGTGTGTGGTTGGATTGATTGATGCCAGTTTCGCTTGACGTTTACCCTCTTTTATAACACACCTGGCCGATCCGAGTTGTATATGGATACGGCAAGCATCTGCATCGGCCTCCGGTCCGATTTCTTTTCCTTTTTAGAAACGGATACCTTTTCCGACTCGTTTACCGATTTCTTTCCATACGCACATTTTCTTTCCGTCTCAAACCGATTCCAATACGTGCCGAATTTTGGTGCAAACATATGCCCCCCATTTTTGAAAAGGTAGCTTGCTATCTTTCAAAAATTCTTCGCCTTTTTTCCGTGATCGGCTTATCGTTTAGGATTCACCTCGGTAACTTCCCCATTAATAGCGCCGCAATGCCCTCGGTGCGTTTTTAATGCAAAGAATCTGCTCTCGCTTTTCACCTTTTTCACCGAGGTATAAATATGAGGTCCCCTGCGTGGTCATTTTCACCTGGGCGTGCTCTCGCTCATCTTGAAATCGGCTTTTCTCGCGCCAATCCCTTCTTCCTGTCAGATCGGCTGAAATGGACGCATCCCAGGTACTCATTCCGATCCAAGATAGCGACCATCAGTACTTTCTAGGCCCAATAGGAACCATAGAAACCGATACAGTTGTTGGAGATGAAATTCCTAGACTCCCTCTATCGGCTCCTGGCTATAATATTAAGGAATGGACAAAAAGCTTTAGGGCTTGGCCGACAGCTCTCAAGGGCTGGAGGTCGTGGTATATTAGAGTATCAACCCGAGAAAAGGCCGAGTGGGAAGGAATGGGTATCGCTGAGTGTATTCCCATGGCCTTAGCCGATCCAGTAACCTAACGAATCCTTGGTAGCCGCGCTTGCTATTTTTGGTCGGATTCTTTTAACGCCTTCTTTTTCCTTAACTGCCCCATCGGCCCAACCCTCTTAGACATGGCAGAATTGTGTTGCCTTAGGCCCGATGGAGACCAAATATCGGCTTTTAGCGGAAACCCCAGTATAAATTGACTCGAAAAAGGGAGAAGGCTGGTCCAGATATATACAAAATAATAACAAGTTGATCGCCTCAGTATCGGATGAGGAACATGTAGCTTTCCTCAACCTATGGCTAGATCGATTCCTCTTCCGTGGGCGCTTCCTTAGGACCAACCTGTGTTTATCAATTCATGTCTGAGCAGCTAGTTATGGGTCGTCGGCTAGCTCTAGGGAAATCCTTGTTGGGGGCCGATACCATATGATGCATATCATCCGAGTCGCCTCTTTACCTAAGAACGGTTCCTATGTCGTGGGCAACATTGGTGGTCCTCTTTGGTTCATTCAGATCTGGCTTTCTTGTGTCTTTGGCCGTCTTATTATCGAGATCCATCGAGGAATCGGCTTTTCCAACGGAAGATTTTCCCGAGGGTGCAACCCCTAGATTTCAACCTAGCCGATCTCCGGTGAAAAATTCATGATGTGTTCATCCGATGAACCTAAAATCTCCCTACGGTTTTCATAAGTACTTATCCTTCTTCTTGAACCTTAACCAAGCCTCCTTCAACCGCCGAGACTTCTTTTCAGATAGCCAACTAGCCGATCTCCCATGGCCTTCTTTCCTCCGTCTAAACTCGATAGCTCTTTAATGCCCCACCACTCTTGATCCGCTTCCTCTCACTGATTTCTCCTTGCATTCTTCACGTCGGCTTGAGTACTCGAAATAGAACATTTCAGCCGACGTATGAATTCTATCACCCTTCAGTGTATGCTCGCCAGCTGGGTTTTGGACAAACAATCCCTTGCTTTCCTTTGCTCAACATGATCAAGCCACGAAATAAAGTCACTAACATTACTGCGGCGGAGCTTATTATCGAGCTAGCCGATGAGCTCCATGTGGTAGACTTGCCATTCCTCGTGCTAAACACACGTCGATCGGGCCAATTTACCACATGGTGGGCTTCCATAGCTGAGGCGCTCTTGCGGGGGCGCACTATCCATGAGGTTTTGTCCTCTTTTCTCCCTGGCTTCCAAGAGCCGACGGAGACCGCCGCTGGGTCTAGCTCGAGTTCAAGCCACGCTAACTCGTCTTTAGAGGTATTTTCATTTTGACGTTTATTGAAATAAGATTTTCATCGGCTTAATCATATCTTTTGTCCTTTCTCAGACTAGCAAAAGGTCGACTCCAGCGCAAACTGCATCGGCCGACGATCGCTCAAAACGGCAAAGGCCGTCGACCCCTCTTGCCGGTTTATCTTCTGGCACGTTGGGGGTCAATAGCCCATCACTGTCCGATCTTGCCGATCAGCGTACTAAAAGTATGTCCAGTTCCATTTTTGCTTAGATTTCTTTTGTAGGCGACGTTTCATACTTGCTGTCGGCTAACCCCATGTTTGTCATTTTTAGAGAAAAAGAAGAGCCGTAGAGTCGTTATTAAACGATCTCCAAAACCTGCGGGTCGTGATGCAGCATCATCCCCAACCGGATCGGCCACTGCGGTTAGCTTCAATTTATCTTGATTTGTCTTTGTTTTCCTTATCTTACCGTAAAGTATTCCTCAGGAAACCCCTTCCGTCCAGCTGTTAGAAGCCGATGCAGAGAAGACTCAGACAGATGTGCTTGTCTTGCCGGCTCCTGCTCCGCCATCCGCTTCCTCACCTCCAAAACCTGCTTCTGGCCCGGCTCCGTCGATGGACTTAGCCGATCTTTTAGGCTTTTCTTTGGACGAGCTCGACGATCCGGAAGTGTTGGCCACTGACGACTACCCGGCCGACATTCAACGCATAATTGCTGCTTCTGCGCCAGTGTCGGCTGCTGTAACCGCGGAGCCGGGCATGCAGGAGCGGCTCAACCGCCTCTTGGACGAAGTGATGCAACCGGAAGCGGCTCTTCTGGCCAACACTCAACCTCTGAGGAATGCGATGGCTGCCGTCCAAGCCGATCTTCCCCCTGCTGCTATGAATGTGCTACTAGAGGTATGCCACCTGGATGCTCGTCGGCAGGATGTAGAGTCAGCCAGGCAAAGGGTTGAACAGCGGAAGTCCCAACAAGCCGACCAAGAGATCTTGGACAAGCTCATAGCGGATGCCAAATCTCGAAAGAGTGCATTTGATCAGGGTGCTGCCGCGCTGAAATCGGCTAAGACTAAGGCCCAAGAGCTGGAGTTATCCAAGAAGAAACTTGAAGAACAGCTGGCCTTGGTTACAAAAGAACTCTCAGATTGCCAGATCGGCATCACGGATGCGACGTCTTCACTGGCGGCCCAGAGACAGCAAATCGGTGAAGTCTTCACCAAAGTCAGGAACCATTCAGCTAAAATGATCCCAATTCCGGGTGATGCAAAAGCCGATGAGCAACTAATAGATAGTGTTCAAGCTACTATTGGTAGGGCGGCTGCAGCACTATCGGCTTTGGGGGCCCATCTGCCCGGTTCCGGACTTCACTGATTTGAAGACATCTTCTAATGAACTGATTTGTAGCACTGGCTGTGTAGCCGATTTTTGTAAACTATCTTCGCCTTGGGATGACATTTTCGAAAACTTGCTTGATCGGTCATGTAACCGATCTTTATAGACTGTTTAATCCGTGGATGTTTACTTAATTGACTCGGTCGGCTGTGTGACCGAATTTATGTGCATGTGCTTCTGTAATTGATCTTGTTTCTCTTCTTGTAATTAGGACCCAACCCATATGCTTGGGTGATAAGCTTTTAAATATTTCCCATTGATCGCTTTAGGTAGGACGAATCCGCCTAAGGATTCCAGTATATACGAATTCCCGTCAATCGGCCGATTGATCTTATAAGGCCCTTCCCATGTTGGAGACCATTTGCCGAATCGATTATCCTTAGACCCAATCGGCAACACGGTTTTCCATACCAAATCGGCTTGATCGAATGATTTTAAAATCACTTTTTTATTATACGACCTGGCAACCCTCTCTTTATTCCTTTTAAGCCGATCTAGCGTGATCAGCCTTAGTTCAGCCAGATCATCCAGATTGTCAAGCATCGCCTGTTTGTATTCATCGGCTGATACCTTATCTTGCTCATATATCTCATCGAGCCGATGTTGATTTCTACGGGCAAGACGGCTTCTTGTCCGTATACCAACCTAAAAGGTGACAATTTAGTTGATCCGTCTTTGAGATAGCCGATAAGCCCATAAAGCCTCCGATAGCGTTGAATGCCATTTCTCGGCTCTTCCTCAATTTTTCTTTTATCAGTTTTATTAATGTCTTGTTTGACGACTCGGCTTTGTCCATTGGCCTCGAGCGTAGTAAGGGGAAGAGTTGAGTAATTTTATCCCAAGACTTTCCGCAAAACCTTTGAACTCGTTGGACATGAACACAGTCCCTTGATCAGTAGTAATTGTCTGTGGAATTCCAAACCGATGGATTATGTGTTCATTTACAAAGTCGATCAGCTCTTTACTAGTAACCTTCTTGAGAGGTACAGCCTCAACCCACTTTGAGAAATAATATGTGGCTGCAAGGATGAATTTATGTCCTTTGCTGGATGACGGAAATATTTGGCCGATTATGTCTATGCCCCATCCTCTAAATGGCCATGGCTTGATGATCGGATGCAAAGCCGATGCTGGTGCTGACTGTATGTTACCAAACTTTTGGCACGTTTGGCATCCTTTATAATATTTGAAGCAGTCTTCCAACATTGTCGGCCAAAAATATCCTGTTCGTCTTAGTATCCACTTCATCTTATGGGCTGATTGATGTGATCCACAGATGCCTTCATGGACTTCACCCATCGCTACTTTGGCTTCCTCGGTTCCCAGGCATCTTAACAACAACCCTTCCATAGTCCGAAAGTATAATGCATCTTCTAGTAGAACATATTTGAGTGCTTTGCGCCTGACCTTCTGCTCGGTCGGCTTGGCTGGATCTGACAAATAATCCCTTATCTCTGTTCTCCAGTCGACAGGGTGAACACATAAAATCGGCCACACGTTTATCCCGATTGGTCCCTATCGGCTTTCAATCTTGTACCCTGATGCACATTGTGCTAATCGGTTTGCTTTATCATTAGCTTCTCTGGGGATATGTTTTATAGAAAATGTAGTGAGCATCTCGATGATCTGGAGGCATTGATGTAAGTACTGAGTTAGCGCACCATCGTTGCATCGGTATTCTCCTTTGACTTGCTGTACAATTAACATCGAGTCTCCAAAAGCTTCGACGTCTTTCACCCCGATGCTATCTAGCAATTGTAGACCTCTTAGCAATGCTTCGTATTCTGCTTGATTATTTGAACATCGGCTATTTAGCCGATACATGAAGTCATACTCCTGTTTTCTAGGTGAAATCAATATCACGCCGATGCCTTCGCCTTCCTGGCAAACGGATCCATCAAAATACAACGCTAAGGAGTTACATCAGCTGTTCCTGCTAATGTTTCACTTCCTGTGATAAAATCGGCCACAGCTTGTCCTTTCACAGATTTAGCCGACTCATAGGTTAACTCGAACTCCGTTAAGGCGTATGCCCATTTACCAAGCCGACCCAGCAGAATTGGCGCTGATAATATGTATTTGACCACATCGGTTTTGCATATTATAACGCATTTGGAAGCCAGCATATAATGTCTCAATTTGGTGCAGGCAAAATACAATGATAAGCATAATTTTTCTACTAGGGGATACCTGGTTTCTGCATCTAAAAGACGTCGGCTTAAGTAAAATATTGCTCGTTCCTTCCTGTCGGCTTCTTGTGTTAAAGCGCCTAATCGAATCACCTTCAGCCGATATATATAGTCTAAAAGGTATACCATGTTTTGGTGCGGTCAATACTGGTGGACTCATCAGATAACCCTTTATATCGTCGAAGGCTTTTTGTTGATCGGCTTCCCATTTGAACTCTTGGTTGTCTTTAATTTTCAGCAGCGGTGTGAAGGCCCAAATACGCCCTGACAAGTTTGAGATAAAACGTCGCAAGTAGTTGATTTTCCCAATCAATACCTGCAACTCCTTTTTGCTCGTCGGCGGTTTAGTATCGGCTATGGCTTTTACTTTGGCTTGGTTTACTTCAATTCCTCCTTCATGCACCGTAAACCCAAGAAATTGTCCAGCCGATACTCCGAAAGCACATTTGAGAGGGTTCATTTTTAACCCATGTAACCTTGTACTTTCGAACATCTTTTCCAGATCGGCTAAATGTTGCCAGTCTTCTTTGGATTTTACCACTATGTCGTCAATGTATATCTCCACGGTATTGCCGATCATATCATGGAAAATATGGTTCATAGCACGCTGATAAGTAGCACCGGCATTTTTTAAACCGAAGGTCATAACTTTCCACTCATACAGCCCTAAAGCCCCCGGACATCTGAAAGCCGTTTTGGGTATATCGGCTTCGGCCATGAATATCTGATTGTATTCGGCGTTCCCGTCCAAAAAACTTATGATTTTATTCCCAGATGCAGCATCGATAAGCATATCGGCTATAGGCATCGGGTACTCGTCTTTTGGTGTAGCTTTGTTTAAATCTCTAAAATTGACACATACCCTGAGTTTGCCATTTTTCTTCTTTACAGGGACGATGTTTGAGACCCATTCAACAGATCGGGCAGGCTTCTGATAAACTTTGCCTCTAGCAATCGTCCTACTTCTGACGTTATCGCGTCATCTAACGTATGTTTACATCGCCTAGTGTATTGTTTGAATTGTAGATACCCATGTTTTATTGGTATCCGATGCTCAACTAGATGTCGGCTTAAGCCTGGCATCTCGTAATACTCCCACGCGAAGCAATCTCTATATTTTTGAGTATTTCGACCAACTTTGCTTTATAATCGGTTCTAATTTAGCACTTACAAACGTTGGTCTTTTGCCATCACCTTCCCCAATATCGATTTCTTCGAGTAAATCGCTAAGTAAATCCTAACCCTTTTCTTTCTTCTTCAATATCCTCAACGGCTTCTTCATATTCTTTTTGCCGATAGCTCCTGGTCTTTTCCTCAGCTTTGCTAGTGTCTTGTACTCCATCTTCTTACTACTTCGCCTGCTCGATCAAACGTGTTGGGTTTAACGCTGATCGGCTTGAATCTCGATTTCTCAACGCCAAATAAAATCGCAATTGTCCAAAGCTTTTCACGATATACATTCGGCTTCTTCGTGTGGCGGTTGGTGTCGGGGCTAGCCATGGCGATATGAGCCGATGTATCGGCGGCACGACTTCTCTTGTATCATCGTTCCATCGCACCAATTTTTGGTGCATAGTTGATGGTATACGACAATTGGCATGGATCGATCCCCGCCAAGGAGCACGCTGTAATTGCCTTTGGCTTCAATCACAAAAATGCGATCGGCAAAGTTTTATTACCGATCGCCGCTTCTGACACCATTACGCCTTTAGCCTCAGTTGGGTCTCCCGTGAAGTCATTTAGCACCATATTGGTTTTGATCAAGTCTTCATCGGCTTTACCCAATTTTCTGAAAGTACTTAACGGCATCAGATTGACTGTCGCCCCGCCATCGACCAACATACGAGATATCGGCCATTAATATACCCTTTTAGATATAATGGTTTCAGATGCCGATGCATGTCTTGTGGCTTTTCGAATACAGCATCTGGTGCTCCGAGGCACAATTGGGCGAACACTTCTTCAGCTGATTCTTCGGTTTTGAACTCGGCTGGTAAGGTGAATACCATGTTTATATCCATTGGTGGTGTATCATCACGGATCATCGGAGAACCGGATTCGACCGATTGATCTGAGTCACTATCGATCTGTTCCTTCTTCCTCCATTCCTTTTTCAAAACCGGTGCAGGTCTTAACTTATTAAACATCCGATCCCTCTCGCTCTCCTTTTCGGCTTCCCTCTCTTCTTGTGTTTTTAATCGCTGAAGCCTCCTGCGTTGTGATTTGCTGAGACCCGAGGGGCACCACCTAGGTTTAGGTTCTATCGGCTTTCTTATTTTTCCAGCTAAATTGCTCATCTCGCTGTCAGATTCCATTCTACTTGTGTTAGCCGATAGTTCCTGATTTCGGGAGGACTCGCCTTGCTCTGATGTTGACAACCTTTCATGGATCGGCCTCCTGCTTCTCACATCTGGATGATTGTATATCGGTCTAGACAACCTATCTTTTCTGTTCGGTTTGGCCGATATACAGGCGAGTGTTGCATAGGATAAGACACAACTGTTGGTAAGGTAATCCCTTTCTCCCAGCAAAACTGCCAAAAGGGACATTGCCGATGTTTCTCTTCTTCAGTAGTTGGCCGACATGACGTATCTGGCCGCCAACGTTCGTCCCTCTTTTGCCCTAGTCGATGAAAACTCTGGTGTTGTTGAGTGTTACATCTCCGACTTATCCTTTCATACTTCCCCAGGAGCTGTGAGAAGGTCGGCTTTGGTTTGAAATCGACTTTTCTCGGAGCCCTCTCAGCCCGATACCATTTACCGACCTCCAAGTCCCCTCTTGGTTTTACCGTTCTTGAGTTTTGTCCATTCCTATCGGCTTCTATCTGTATAGAACCGATAGTAATATGCACTGTCTCGTCTCGTGATACAATTCCTTTAGTCGGCTTATCTTCTGCAGGCCTCTTTCCTTTTTGTGAACATTGAACCATGTTGACTTGAAAAGGGCTCATATCTATCTGCATAGCCGACTCTTCCGCAAATTTTAGCCTGCCATCAGTGATGGCCAATTGAATCTGTTGTCGAAAAATATTGCAGTCGTTAGTATTATGTGAAAATGAATGGTGCCATTTGCAATACCTTCGCTTTTTAATTTCTTCGGTCGATGGTATGACGTGTCCCTCCGGCAACTTTATGAGTTTTTCTTGCAGTAATAAATCAAATATCTTGTCACACTTAGACACGTCATATGAATACTTGATCTCCGCCCTATTTTTTATTGGTTTGAGCAGAGAGCATACGAGTGGCTTTTTAGAACTCTTGGTCCACTCGGCTATGTTTATTTCTGCTTCGTCCTCGGAGGTGTCGCTTGAATTGTAATCTACCATGTTTACTTTGGCCTTTTCACTACTGTTTGGCTTAAATCTATCTTTAAACCCTTTGCTCTCTGCATATCGGCTTTCATGCGCCCGACAAAGTGATGGAGTAAGTGGCCTAAATCTGGAAACTCTTGGCCCGATAGCTTCTCTTTTAATGGCGGGATTAGCCCTTGGAATGCTAAATCGGCCAATTGATCATCGGGTAATGTTACACTAAAGCATCTATTCCAGACGCCTCTAAACCTTCTCGATATAATCGGAAATCGATTCGCCAGATTTCCGTCGGATGAACTAAGATCAGAAATCCTAAGCTCCATAGTTCCGAAAAAAGTATTCATGGAATCGGCTTTCTAAATCGTTCCACACGTGAACTGAATTTGGGGTAGATTAGTGAACCAAGTGAATGCAGCACTGCACAATGATAAAGGAAACAGTCTAATTTTTAGTCCATCTGATCGCATGACCTCTCCAAGATCGAGCCATAAACCGTCCGATATGCTCAATTGTGGTGACGGAATCATCACCTGAGAATTTGGCGAAGTCTGGTATTCGAAAGTTGTGTGGGTATGGCATTCGATCTATGTAATCGGGGTACGGCTTCCTATAGCCGATCACTCTTCCTCTGGGCTGTAAACCGAACTGTTCTCTTAAAACGTTAGCAATTTGCTCCGCCCAATTGACATTGTCGGCTTATGGTGCAACCGGACATTGCCAATTTTCATGGTTCACGCCCTGCCCCCCGAGTGCAAACTCGGGTCTTTGTCCAAATCGCACCGCAGGGGGTCTTGGTACTTGGTCATAATCATGATTAAAACCCAATGCATCGGGTATGGACGCGAAAGGTTCGACGTACGGCACCACCAGACGGGCGCTTGTTTTACGGTTGTGGCTCCTCGTGATTGCGAGCCTGATCCGTTTCGATCGGCTGATAAGCCGATAGACCGACGCTATTGGATGGCCCGTTTGACGGATTTGATGCGTTTATCTTAGCCCCATCCGTGTGCCCATGGTAGTGCGTAAATCCATCTCTCTGTATGCTTGGTTTTAAAACAGTAGGTTGAGTTGGCATCGTAATAGGTGTTTGAGCCGACACGCTTACTGTGTTGGTGTTAGGTGTTATGGAATATACTGGGTACGCAGGGATGGTTTGTGGTGGATCTAGCAGGCTTCCAGACACAGCTAATTCTTGAGCAATTGTTTTCACACTATTTTCTATCATCGGCTTCAATGTGGATACTAGAGCCGATGACTGGTTAATTAATGCGTGATGAACAGATTGCTCGATCATACTTGATAAATCGGCTTGAGCGGGTGCGTATCGGCTTACCGATTCGGATGACGAATCTCCGATAGGATTGAGGCTTGGGAGTGCAGTCTTTTGAGTAACGCCACGGCGTGTTTTCTGGAAGCACTGCAGCATCATTTCTTCTAAAGCTGCCTTTCGGTCCTCGATTTCCTTTCGCTGTTCAGGGGTTAAATCGGCCATTTGAGGCGCGATTATAGCATCAGTGTTGATATCGGCGGTAACCGCAGGCTTGTTAGTTGACGACATGTTTGATTTCCCTTGTGGTCCCACTGGGCGTGCCAAAATATGTTCGCGCTAAAAACGTGAAGGAGGGTTTTCGGCCTCGAACACACAAGACAAACGCCGGGTTTGCAGAGCGTGCCAGTCAATTTGACCTGAAATTGGCAAGGTAGAGTTTATAATTTGATCAAAGCCGATAAACAAAGATCTATCGGCTTTTCGCTAGTCGGCTAGAACCGATTAGGAAATAACTAGATCAACCGGTTACGATTGATCCGGATACAGGGTAAAAATCGGCTTCAGGAAGGCAATGCGCAACAAAACGAAGCAGATCAAACCTGGGTGAAAATCGGCAAAAACCAACAATCGGCGATGCGCAACTATGTTGATTCCGTCGACTTGCAGAGGGATCTATGAAGCTAAAACAATGTAAAAGAAAAGCTTGTAAAAAGTAGATGTGTGTGGTTGGATTGATTGATGCCAGTTTCGCTTGACGTTTACCCTCTTTTATAACACACCTGGCCGATCCGAGTTGTATATGGATACGGTGCGTTTACCCGTATCGGCCTCCGGTCCGATTTCTTTTCCTTTTTAGAAACGGATACCTTTTCCGACTCGTTTACCGATTTCTTTCCATACGCACATTTTCTTTCCGTCTCAGACCGATTCCAATACGTACCGAATTTTGGTGCAAACACCTGCCTAGTTGAGATCAATGGTGGGAATCTGACACGACGTGCCATTCTGAAGATAAACACATGCACAGTTCTCTTCACACGCAGCTGACAGCCGGAAGTGAGTGTGGAAAAATCTAAGATGGAATAAAGTTAGCAGCGCCAGTTGTCGGCGAGGAGACTGAAGTCACTGAACGAGTCCACACCATCCTTCCATTCCACTTGAGTTACTAGGAAGGTACGCGCGGCGCACGCCGCGTCTGTGACCGGGAAACGAATTTATATTTTTTTCCGGAGAAAAAACGGACTATGGAACAATTTTTCCCGGGAAAAACAAGGAAACACGACGTAAAATATTTTTTTCCCATACTCTGGAGACAAAACGGACAACAAAAACATTTTTTTCCAACAAAAAGGATAAATGATGGACGAAAAACGGATTCTATATTTTTTTTAGAGAAAACGGCAAACGAAAACATTTTTCCCATGTGTCGGAGAAAAAACGGATCACAGAAACATTTTTTCCGAGCAAAACGAAGAAAGTTTTTTCTTTAAGAGAAAACGGCCAACGAAAACATTTTTCCTGTGCTCCGGAGGAAAAACGGATCACGGAAACATTTTTTTCGAGCAAAACGGAGAATGGAATTTTTTTTAGAGAAAACGGCCAATGAAAACATTTTTCCCATGCTCTAGAGGAAAAACGGACCACGAAAACATTTTTTACGGGCAAAACGGAGAAAGGACCCGAACGTAAAGCACAGGGACCCATTTGTTATAATTTTGGACCTATCCGCTATTTTGAAAAATTAGAAAAGGGCTCGTTCGCTATTCGTATTTAATGGGGGCTCTCTCTGTAAAATACCGAACGAGGGACCTAAACGCGAACCGGGAAAATCTATTTTCCTCTCACAGAAAATCACCCAAGGACCTATACGTAATTTTGATGAAACGGAGGGTCTTTTCGCGAAATAGAGGAGAGAGAGGTTGGGGGTGACGTGGGGGTCTGAGGGAGCCAGAAAGCTTCCGGCTGTAATATATGTAGTATTGTGCTACGATGCGTTATACTTAATTCTACCGTTACAAAGGATGCCTTTAGTCGGTAACATGGCTGCACTTATTGTCAGAGGCTCTAAAACCAAGAATTCGGAGACAAAATGAAGTTATCAAGTATATAAACAGAAATAAACTTGAAAAAGACATAAGGGAACAGATCAAGGGACACTTGAGGTTGCAATATGAGAGCAGCTACACCGAAGCTTCCGTACTTCAGTATATCCCAATTTCTATTCGTGCAAAGGTGATAGCCATATTTTGCGTATCTAATATCTTGCAGTCCTTAGTTATGAAAACTGTTAAACTGTTTTCTACAATTATCTGCTTACAATACTATTGCTTCACTTGTCTTTACTTCTTTATATTTCGTATCAACTGCGTTCTTGTCTGCTCTGAGTTGTGACTCATGATACATTGTATTGTATTTGCTGATTTCTCAAGCACTTACAAACCATATATTGAAATTACTCCGCTGTTCAAAGGGTGTTCAGCAGAATTCATTCAACAGATTGTAAGTACGATTTCCTTTTGGGCAAATTATCTACGTTGATCTACTGTATAAATTTCACTATGTAGAAATTTCTCTAACATGTTGTCGCGCTTGGCAGGTGATTATGCTGCAAGAAGGGTTCTTCCTACCGAAATTTTTTTAAAAATAAACATTTTTAAATCCTAAAATTCAGAAATATACACGTTTGAATTTTTTTTGCAAAACTAGCCTCTAGTCGCGCCACGTGGCAGCGACACGTGGGTCAGTCGTGCCACGTGGCAGCGACACGTGGGTCAGTCGCGCCACCGTGGCGCGACAGACCCCAGTCGCGCCACGTGGCAGCAACTGGAGGTCCACGTGGATTTTCTATTTATTAAATAGAATTTAATTATTTTATAGTCCAAAAATTCATATCGGATGCTAGGAACCTCGAAAAATTATGAAACAAATTTCTAAATTTTTATTACGCTATAAGAATTCATAATATATGAAAAAAAGTAGTATGTTTCATACAAATTTAAAATGTTAAAATCAGGTTTACTAAAAGATCATTTTAGGTATTATGAAAAAACTATATAAACCATATAGCTCAAAAAATTATGAAAAAAATTGCTAAATTTTTATTACGCTATAAGCATTCATAATATATTAAAAAGTAGCATGTTTCATTCAATTTTAAAATTTTAAAATAAAGTTTACTAAAAGACCCTTTTAGGTATTATGAAGAAACTATATAAACCATGGGTCCAAAAATGATGGAAATTTTTTCTAAATTTATATTAAGCCATAAAGATTCATAATATCTAAAAAAATACTATGTTGAATGCAAATTTAAATAGTTCAAATCAAGTTTAGTTAAATACCCTTTTATCTATTATGAAGAAACTATATAAACCCTGGCTCCAAAAATCATGAAATAAAGTTCACCTGTTCTTAGGGTGATAGATGTCTCATTTTTGAAAAAATATATAGGAATGAACGCAATTGAAATAACCAAAAAGCTATAAGAACCCTCGCTTTCATGGGACGCCGAAGCTTTTTCGGCAGCCCTGAAGATATCCTTTTGGAATGTATTTATTTTGAAGAATGAGTCAATTTTGCTCTTTGCTATATGGACTACCATGTTATGAAAAAATAATGTATTTACACCATACTCTGGAGCTACATTGTAGTAGCGTAATAACCCTGACTATTTTAGTTGACGGAAAACGGAAACGCTCAAGCCTTTTCGGCAACCTGTAAAATATGATGTTTGAATGTATCTTTTCGAAAGAATGTGGCAGATTTGATTTTTGATGTATGAACTACCATATTCCGAAAAAATGTTTTATTTACACCTTTCTTTGCATGTAACATGTATTAGCGCAATAACCCTAAGTATTATAATCGGAAATAACCCTAACGAGGTTGGGAGAGGGAGATACGAGAGAGGTCGATTAACAAATAAGATGTTAGTGACGATAATAAGGTAGGCAACACTCTTTATTACGGCTTAAAACTAAAAGCGGTTATACGAAACAACAATGGCCCTTCTGCTACAATACTGAGTGCACCGGGGATATTTCCCCATACGCAACCCATCGGTGCCTCCCGCCCTGGCCCTAGCCGCCCTCTCGCGCTTCCTCTCTTGCTCGGTCTCCCGCTCGGCCGCCAGGCGCTGCCATTCGGCCTCCCTCTCTGCATGCATTTCTTCGTGATGCTTCATGCGCTTCTCCTCCTCGTCCTGCTCACGC
Organism: Rhipidocladum racemiflorum; assembly: GCA_036346355.1. Classification (NCBI taxonomy): domain Eukaryota; kingdom Viridiplantae; phylum Streptophyta; class Magnoliopsida; order Poales; family Poaceae; genus Rhipidocladum; species Rhipidocladum racemiflorum. The sequence goes on along the minus strand of CM070591.1, from coordinate 14,481,234 downwards.
CACTGCTGCTCTACCATAGCTCTGCGATGCGAGTACTCCCAATTCCGCATCCTCTCCATCTCAGGAGTCTGCTCTGTGTCGTAGAATTTGATGAACTCGCACAATGGAGGCTGCAATTGGTGCCAGCAGATGGTATTACAGCATTAAGGTTTGCGCGGTAGGATGTAACATCAAATGCGAGTACAAACATACCGGCCTTTTCCCCCGCATTCGCATCTCCAGCGTTGGCTCGGAGTCATAGTTGCGGCAGCTCCAATACCTCATACCGTAGGTGTACGAGTTGTCCTGAGACTTCTGCAACCGGCAAGGATCCCCGCATAGGCACATGGGGACCTGCGTGCCTTCGGGGATGGCTTTGGGAAGGCTATGCCTTGGGGGGAGGGGAACATTGGCACTGGTTGGTTGGTTGGCGAACTTGTAGTCCATGTTTCATCTTCCCTCGTATTGGCCCGAAGCTTGCTTGCTTGCTGTGATTATTGGGAGGCGACCACTAGGGCTTAAATAGCCAGCCAAAGGAGAGAGTGGCGGACTTAAGAGAAGTTCAAATCCGCGAGCATCGGATTCCTCTGCAGCTTTGCAGATGACATCGATGGGTCATGGCAGACATGATAAGATAGCACACATGCATGATGGGTAGCTCATCACGAATACCTTAACTGCATGCTAGATGTCAGTGCTGATTAATATACTATGCAATAAGTGGTCGCCTCGGAGTTAAATGTAGGCAGTGAGTGGTCATGTCAAGCATTTCAGCTTTGAATGAGGGAGTGCAGCATTGTTTGAGCGTGACAGGTTGTGCAGCTTTGTTTGAGGTTGACATGTTGTGCAGCTTTGAATGACAGTGACATGGGAGCAGAAATGTAGAGAATACAACGTAGAAATGTATAAGTTAGAGCATAACATTACAACGCAGAAAGAACAACGTAGGCATGCAGTTCTCAATGGACGCCTACTCTCCCTGCTGACCACCCTCTCCCTGCTGACCCCCCTCTCCCTGCTGACCGCCCCCTCCTTGTGCACGAGGTCTGGTCCGCCTCGCTGGTCGACGTGCAGCGGCAGGGTGACGTCTGGGACCAGAAGGGCTGAATCGATCTGGTGTGTGGCCGATCCGCGGCCCAAGGGTCTCAGCTGCTGCAGGGGTATGGCATGAAGAACTCGGGTCCGTCGGATGTGTAGGCGTGGGTCACTAGGCTAGGACCCATATACGAAGTCCGGGTGCGGCGGCATGGAATATGCCGTGTCAAAGTCCTCCGCACGCGTGTACGACGTAGTGGGGCCCTCTGGGAAGTAACCTGAAAGCACGCACAACATGTTGGAATAAAGCATATATTGCAAAGTAAAGTTTAAAGCAATGTTAGTTTACGATGGGTATTGAACACACCTGGGGTCGGCACCATGACAGGAGGAGAAGGAGTACACCGAAACAACGTGCCGGTAGGGTATCCGAACGAGTATCCTCCTGTACACAAGTATTAGTTACCACGAAATGCATTGCATATTTAAGGGAGCAAGTACGTAAGTACCTGGCGTGCCGTACGAGGGCACCTGCCACTGGGAGCTCCCTGGCTGGTCCTGCGGTGGCGCTGGAGGGTTCAGCAAGGTGGGAGGTGTGAATTGGAAGGTGGGAGGTCCGAGCGGCCGGATAGCAGAGTCGTCCGACGGTGGTGTCGGAGGTGGTGGTCGTGTACTGCTCCCGACCCCCTGCTGTCGTCGGCTCGCCGACCTTGAGGGCGCACCACCGGCGTCGGTCCTCTGCTGGCAAGAGCAGGCCTGCGCTATCCTCTGCACCTTCATGGACAACCGCTCGAGGAACCCTGTCAACTCCTCGTGGGAGACCTCCGAACCCCCGCCCAAACGCCCTACCATGGACTGCGTGTCATCGTCAATCTCTGTCGCCATATCGCCCTGAAAGTGTTAACTTGCGGTGAGATATATGTATACTCGCATTCCAATAAAAATCTAGGTATAGTGTGTACTAAACGTAACGCAAAGTGGATCGCCGATGCAACCCATGTGCCATATGTGTCGTAGGTTGTAGCTGGAAGGATATCGTGCTGGTCGTCAGCGAGCAAAAGGCATACCTGTGTAAGTCCAAGGTACCACTGCAGGTACCCCTAGTATCCCTGTATATCATACGCGACATACGCTGCAGGCACTACGTCCAGTGCATGAGTCCATTGCTGCACCCAAGGGGCCATCTTCGCGGCCCAGTCTGTTCGGCGGCCCTGCATGCCCTTCCTCGAATGCCTGCATAAGTTATCAACCTGTTAGCATGTTTAGCCGGTGCCATTTGAAATGGTAAGACATGAATAGTAACTTACGTGTGAGCCTCTACCGGAACCATGACGCCGCGTGGGACAGGCACCTCCTATCGCAGTCCGAGCTGCCTCATCACCTGATGAGCCGGGTAATCCTCAACGTAGACGTCGAAAACCAGCTTCCGCCGTGTCAGCACGTACGGAATATCTCGGGTGCAGAGGACAGACAAACCATGGGGTGCGCGCTCCTGTACCTCCTGAGGGGTGTAAGGCTCCCACCGGACCCGCTCTGGTCGCAGGAGGTCGAACGCCTCCGTGAAGTGTGCGTACACACTCCGTACCTGCAGACCAGCCCATTGCGTCCGCAGAAGTTACCGGCAAAAAGTTAGTACAAAAGAGGCAGGAATGCGATATAGGAAAGGGGGAAAATTCACGTAACTGTCTGCGGCACCAAAGGGACCCCATCGTAGGGGCGTCCACCTCGGTGTCGCCGTAGAACTCCATCCCGTACGCTCCCCCTCCAATCCAGGGTCGTCCAATGTGGAAGCGCTCGAATGACCACAGCATGAGCAGGAGTGGGCACCAAGAGAATATCGAACCTTCGCGTTGTCGGAGGCACGCGTCGCACAGCCCCCGATAGGTGGTACAAAGTACTGCGGGCGTAGCATCAGCAATGGCCCGGGCGATCGGAACAAGCCTGGCGTTGACGCTGTCTCCATGGGTGGTGGTAAACATCACCCATCCGAACAGCCACAAAAGGTAAGCCTCCAAGTGCCTGCTGACCTGGTACGCGCCAGCATTCCCAACTAGCCTACTAACCTGCAGGAAGAAAAGTTAGTTGGTTATAGGAGTATATTAATTCGTACCAATTATGAACCACGACAACACGTAGCTCGAACTGGCGTAGCCACGACAGAGTAGGACCGTGCTTCTGTCGTGGGTGTAGCGGGGTGTATTGCGCCTGGCCTGCGGGACCAGGGGGAGCACTGCCCCGAACCTGGCAACTAGGTCATCGCGCCAATCGTCATCCACCTCCTGTGGGACAACCGCCTCTCCAACGATCGGGAGGCCGGCGAGGAACAAAACATCCTGCAGAGTCGGTGCCATCTCTCCGCAGGGCAAGTGGAATGTATGCGTCTTCGGGCGTCAGCGGTCCACGAGGGAAGTAAGGAGGGATCGGTCGAACGGAAAGCGTCGGGATCTCTCGACAAAGATGGCCGCACCATCCGGACCACAGACCGTCGACGAGGTCCTCCTGTGTCGCCTCCACCATCCGCGCTAGGGGTAGCAATCCCGCCGCCTCCAACCTGCAGCAAACCATTACAACTAAGGCCACAACGTGTCACGACCAACTAAAGTCATACGAAAAAATTTGTATTCTTACAGACCTGGGAAACCAGCGTCTGTCCAGGCCCCAGGCGCGTGCTGTAGTCCGTGTGGACAAGACACCTGGATCGACGGTAGTAGCGTCTAACCGTCCACGATGACGTGCGTCCAAGTGGCGATCTAGAAGGCCATACGGCCAATCGCCAATGTCGCCCACAGCAGCCATTCCTGCACACAAGAAACAATTTAATAGTTCCAATCCGTCATGGAGTAAGGAAATTCCAACCATACAAATAGAGATACCAAACATACAATGTAGACAGATGCTATAAAAAAGGTAGTATGGAAATTGCAGCAATTACAGGATGTATCTAACAATTCGCACAATACCGTAACTTTCTAGAACATACACGCATGCATAATAGTGCTCACAACACGAAATCCGATCACACATCTACGAACCGTAGTAACACAACATACACGCGTAAGGGAGTTGTACGATTATTACATTCCATACCAATAAAATGCAATCCACAACTTGGCAACATGCCTTACAGTTGTGAAATTCAAGCCCACCACCGGAAACTTCATTCCGAGGACATTTGTTCTTTTTGTGGTCGTACTCTCCACAAAGGGCACACCTGCGGACAGGACCCCCCACCTCGGACTCATCCATATCGTTGCGGATGCGGCATGTTTGTCGACGACCTTTCCCGCCCTTAACTCTACTGATGTCAGGGACCCATGTACGTGTGGCATGATCAATTTCAGTGAAGTTGCCGGCGACACGAAACCCATGCAGTTCACCGGACCACGCTTGAACGACAATGTCCGCCATGTAGTACGGAGAAACGAATTGTACACTGCTCATCTTAATCTGGCCACAGGCCACCAAGACATGCGAACATGGTTTGTGAAGAAGGTACGGCTTTAGGCAAGTGCAGGTGCAGGTGCGGTCCGTACCGCCCCCCAAGCTCACTTCATGGGTGATTCTTCCACTAGCCATTCCAAGCCCCTCGTTGTTCCTCAGTGTAACCTCAAATCGTAACTCTGTGGTACCCCTGACGACGACCGAGTGTAGGAGGGCCTTCTCAACCATGTTCGCCATCCAAGCTGTAACGACGCTGCAGTAAGGACTCTGAATGGTACTTGCATGCAACACTGCCGCGGCGTGCCATTCCCGAAAGTACCTCACCGTACCGTGCAGTACACCTTCAGCGATAGCAACGAGGGGCATGCCACGAAGACCCCTTATCACCCAGTTGTAAACCTCGGCCAGGTTGGTTGTCATCAGCCCGTACCTTGCCCCGTTTGTGTCGTACAATAGTGCCCACTTCTCTAGTGGTTCGGACTCGATCCAGTGCGAGGCCTCCTTCTGATGTTTGGTGGGTCAATGCCCGGTAAGGGCTGTAAATGCTACGGTGCCTCCGAACTACTCCCCCCAGCTTGCCTCTCTCCGTCACGAATCTGCTTGGTAGTGAGCTCGTCAAGCTTCTCCCAGATGGCAACAAACTTCCTGTGCTGATTTTGTTTGCACAACCTCTTGAACAGGTTCATGAGCCTCTTACTCTTGAAATATTTGAATAGGTTTGCCCCCATGTGTCGCATGCACCACCGGTTCTGCAAATCCGGCCACGGAATAGGCTCTTCCACATCTTCCTGCATCTTCTTTATTGCTTTCATCATCCCAGCATGATGGTCATGTATTATGCACACATTGGGCCTATCCTTCACAACACCGATCTTCAGTCTCCTGAAGAACTACAGCCAACTCTCGTAATTTTCACCCTCCACAAAAAGCAAAGGCTATCGGAAGTATTTGGTTGTTTCCGTCCACACCGATGGCCGTCAGGATTTGACCCTTGTACTTGCCGGTGAGGAAAGTCCCGTCCACGCATACGACCGGACGGCAATGCCTGAAATCCTCCACACATGGCCCAAGTGATAAGAAAGCACGCTCCATGACTAGGAAGCCGGGGGGGGGGTTCTTGTAACATCCCAAAATTTGGGTTTTCAAAAATTTTTGGTTTAGTTTAGCTTCCCAAAAATTTTCGTTGATTTTCTCGCGTTTATAAAACTTGATTTGAATTTTCTAAAAGCTAAAACAATTTAATTTGATTATTATAAACCTCAAATAAGATAAATTTAATTTTATTTGGATTCCTTGTGTTTCAAGAAGTTCTTCTGTAATTTTTGAGATTTTTCGGAGCTCGTTTGCTATTTATTGGATCTATTCGAATTTGATTTGAATTAAGCCCTTTTATTGAAATTAATTAATTATTTGGAAAAGTTTATATAAAGTTTTGTTGCAAATATTTTATTTGAGTTTAAAATATCTCAAAATATTTTCTAGAATTTTTCGGGTATTTTTATTGCCTCAAATGATTTATTCGGGATCGATTTGTATTAAACCCTTTTATTAAAATTAATTAATTATTTGGAAAAGTTTATATAAATTTTTGCTGCAAATATTTTATTTGAGTTCAAAATATCTCAAAATATTTTCTAGAATTTTTTGGGTATTTTTATTGACCTAAATGATTTATTGGAATTTGTGGAATTGTTTTTATTCGAAAAAGATTGGAAAATCCGCTTTTGGAAGTGGGCCGGCCCATCCCGTGCACCAGGCTGGCGCCCCACTTGGGCCAGGCCACCCCGCTGCCACGTGTCGCCCCACGAGCGCGCCACGTCAGCCCTAATCCGATTCAGGCATGGAAGTTGCTCGTTTAAATGCCACAATGCCCGTTTTTGCTCCAAACGCGTTCAAATTTTTTTTGCTTGACCTAGCCGCCACCCCTAACCTTTGTAGACCTCCCACACGTCCCCTAGACCTCAGATCAATTTTCTAAAATTCCAAAACCGCCGCGAGAAGCCCAGATATCACCCGACGATGGCCGAAATTTCGAGTCGCGTCCCAGGCAGCTCGTCGACTCTTTTCGAGATCCGTCTTCGCCATGGTGTGCCACAAGGTACCATCTGTTTTCTGTACAAAATTCCGCCAATTTGGCCCAGGGAATCAAAAGTTATGGCCGTTTCAATCTCGAATCTTGCCGAGGCCATAACTCCCTCAATTTTTCGAGTTTGACCGTGAATTTTTTGTGTGGACTCCTGGGGATGTCCTCTACGTGATGCATATCTTTCCCCATGGTTTTTCCCTATGGATTTTGTGCAGAAAATTCTTTTCTCCGATCAGACTGCGATTAGACTGCGTTTCAGACAGCGGCAAACTTCCTCGCGCGTTCCCCGCTGTTCCAAAAGGTAATTCTTCGACCCACCTACGTCACGATGTGCCTCTTGGTCCCATCTAGCTCTCGGTAAAATTTAGTTAAGTTCCAATTATTATTTTAGAAGTTATGGCCGTCCAAAGTTTAGATCCGAAACCCGTTAATCGGCAGTTTGTGATTAATCCGGAAGGGCGCCGCAAAATCCGCCTATACCGTTGAGTTCGTCTAGCCGCGTTCTACGTGGTAGACATTTCCCCTTTGCCATCCCATCCTCCGAATTTTTTTATATATTTAGGCCACCGTTTAGCCTTCGCCGCGCGCCGCCTTTTGACGCCGGTTATTTTAGTTCGCTCTGGTCGTGTTGTCGCGTCCGGTGGATCATCATGTACTGTTTTTTATCATCCTTAGAATTCTGTTTGTCTCCGTTTGCCGTCGGAGCCCGATTCCGGCCTAAAACCGTTGTCTTTGACCTAGCCGTTGCCGCAGGTTCACGTATCGGTTAGCCATCCTTGGTAGCGTTTTATCGCGGCCATGTCGTTGCATCGACGGTCGCTACCTTGTTTCATGAGTATCCTATCATTGTTTGACCTCCGTCGTTAACGCTCCGCCGTTAACGTTCCTCCGTTACCTGTTCCGTTAACGTTTCACCGTTAACGCTTCCGCTGCACGCTTCCGCTGCACGCTTTCGCTGCACGTTCCTCCGTTAACGTTTTGCCGTTAACGCTTTCACCGCACGCTCGTTAACGCCTGCTGCACGTTTCGCAACGCTCCGCTGCGTTAACGTTTCGTCGTTAACGCTCCATCGTTAACGCTTCATCGTTAACGCTTGGCTCTCTTCGCTTCGTTGTCATCGCATGCGTGCATTCATGCAAGAGCCCTAGTGCGATGTCCTCATCTTCTCTATCATCATGACGTGAGCCTAGTCTCATCGTCATATCATCTTCAAAGCCGAATCAAAACCCTAACCTAAGACCGGTTCGATGGACTAAGTTCATCGTGAGCCGCGTTGTTATCTTTGCAATCTTTTCCGTTGTTTCAATCGTGGTAATACACTTGTCTTGTCTTATCCCTGAAAACCTAATCTGCCATTAATCAAGAATTCCTTCGTTGACTTGGTCGATAGACCATTGGCCATCTGTCATACCCCTGTGCCCGATCTATCCGTCTCTCTTTTGTTTGACTGTGTTCGTTCGGTCAACAAAAGTCAACTACGAGAATCAGTTTAGTTCATTGCGAACTAACACATCTTTATAGACCCGGTTTATAGATCGAGCGCCCATATATCAATGTCTGTTCAATCAAGATAATAACTTCAGAAGAAATATTCTTCGGAATAATATTATTTCTTTCTCAGTTATTAATCTTTCCCTTTTCGGTGTTTTTCCGAAAGCTCGTTCTCTTTTGTCTAACCTTCGATCTAATCCAATCAAGTTCCTAAATTCATCCAAGCCGTTGTGCCAATGCTGTTCGTTCTTAATTTGGAGTTTATTTGAATTGTCTTTTGAGTTTTGTTGTATTTGTGTTTCTTTATCGTTAGACGCGTCGTCCGGAAGTCGCTCGAAGGAACCGAAGATCAAGAAAGTGGAGATTGATGATCGAGGATCAAGTATCAAGGATAAAGAGTAAAGAACAGTAAAATATTGCAAGGGCCAGGCAAGTTGTGCTTTGACCATGTTGATCCCATTTTCAAAATTTATGTTGTTTCAAATTATTGCATGCTAGTTTGAGTTAAACTGATTTCAATTAATTTGGGATTAGATAATCCACCTACTTGTTATCGCCACCTTGCCTATAATGATTGTATGCCATGATTCATTTGTCACCCTAGGTTTGTTGATTAATAGTTGGTAGCTAATAAATTGCCAACATGGGTTAGATAGAACGTATTAGTTTGCTTAGACCTGCAATGAGTCAGTGCCATCATTTTGGAATTACAAATGTCAATATTGATTAATGGAATATGCAATGTATTTTGAAATCGTGTGATGTGTTGCCGACACGATGAAGTTGATATGTGGGGGCCCTCGCGCTTCTTCAAGGATGTTGAGTTGTTGTTGGCATTGTGTTGCGCAATAATCAACTGGGGTCGTAAAATGATTTGGACTCGGGCAAGTGGCAAGAATGAGCTGGTGGGCCATGGTTGGCACCGGGGAAATCGTTTTGGTTCTTTGGGTAGTCTTGCCCTGGTCACCCTAAGGACTTAACCTTGCAAGCCTTTGAACTGAGTCAATCATACAACCACATGTCCGGAATGGGACGGACCTAGTTGATTAAGTCGCTAATAACTTGCTTGTGATACCTCGGGGTGTCAACTACACCGTTTGTGTAGCTTGAAGGGGGAGCGTATCAGGGCTGCGGCATGGTACCCATCCAACGGTATGTCGGTCCCATACTTCGCCTTTGCTAAGGGAAGGGGTGGTGTATGGCAAAAACCGGAGAGGTTCACTTGTGTAGTTAGAGGCTTCCGAAAGACTTTGTTATGATCGCTCAATCGCATACTCTTGTATGGCGAGTCACGGCTGACGTGGTGAGTGAATTATATCTTGTGGGTAAAGTGCATAACCTCTGCAGAGTGTAAAACCTATTCGAATAGCCTAGTCCACGGTAATGGACAATGCTCGGGGATTACAGTCAAGGGTCAGCTTTTCATGAAATTGATCTTGGGTTTGGAGGCAGTTTGCCTGTGGAAAAGTGATAACTGTTTAAGGATGTGGAATGGTTTACTTGTGGAATAACTATGAAATCTATTACTATCATTATTTGTTTTACTGCTTTACAATCTATTATGTTTATTTATGATTGTTGCTTTTCTGCAAAATAACCATTCAGCCTGTTACTTGGAATAAGCCATGCATATAGTTATTAGACTTGCATTCTGTGTATGACTTGCTGAGTGCTTTATGTACTCACCCCCTTGCAAACAAACAATCATCAGTGAGCAAAAGTCTACATCGTCGAAGAAGAAGAAGTTCCGTGAGAAGGCGATTATCTAGAAGTCGAACCCTGTCAGTTGCCTGTGGCGTATTGATGGGATTCACCGATGTTCTTCGTTCCGCTGCTGCTTATTTGGAGTTGAAGCCGTCAAGGCCTCACAAATGTAAGGTTGACCTTAAGGTCGTTCAATAGTTTATATTCTATATTTGTGTTATTTCTCTTTTTCGCTGTGTATGATTGTGATATTCATCTATGTTGAGACTGTGTGCGCTAGCGTGATCCTGGACTAGTGCTGAATACACAGAGGGTCCGGATTTGCACATTCGGGTCCCGACAGTTCTGAGATTCCCTTTCGTGTACATCAGTATATGTCCCGGGGTTTCTCTCCTTCAGGACCTCCAGTAGTCGGGGAAGGTTGTCATACGATGCCTCGAAGGTCTCAAAGCGCTTCTCCAATGCCTTCTGCTTCGCCCTCCAGGCTTTAGCATAGATGATTTGGTATTTATATATGTTCTTCATGGCAAGAACTATGTGTTGTGCCTCAATGTCAACCTTTTCGACAATCTCTCCGTACATCACATTTGCGATGAAAGAGGATGTGAGGTTACGATATCTCGATGTTACATTGCTGAGAACACAACTGTGCTGCACTACTTTCATGACAGCCCATTTCATCTCGTACTTGGGCTTGTGGGCATGAACCCGCCAACCACATTCGGCATTTTCACACTTCACCGTGTAACAGTCTTTACTGGATTTGACCACTCTCGCCGGTCGCTGCAAGCTCATCGCCCATACCCTTATAGCATCCTGCAAAGCAGACTTCTTCGTGTACATTGCGTGCACGTGTACCTCATTTGGTCGGTACTCACATGTGGAGTCATGGGCGTCGTTCACTGCTAGGGCTCCGACTTCGGCCCTATTCCAAGCATCGGGCACCTCTACGGACGTATTTCCATCATCGTCCGACAAAGATTCATCGTGGTCCTCCATGGCCAGTGCCTCTTCTTCCTCCGTCGCTCGCTGATCATCCTGCTCCATCACATCAACTAACCCCTCCAACTCCCCTTCATCTGCTTGTCCCGTCGGTGCAGCACATGATCGAACATTCTCATGAACTTCCGCCACAGTTTGTGCCTGCACCGTGATAGGGGTTTCATCACTAGGCAGGTTTGTATTGATCGTCGCCTGCACAAAGAGGATGAAACCCCAACCACACCGCCGTGATGCATTGATGTAGTTCATCCAAGATTGAGACCGCTCCAATGGTCTAAGTACCCATACCGAGTCATGTGTACCCCTCGGCCACAAGCATTTGACGCTGACATCAAACTACGCAGGATTCAATGAAAGACCGTCACAAAGCCACCCACAAACAGTTTCAAAATTCATCTCCTCCGGATTCTGATGGTATAAAACTCGATGCTCAAAACCATTCAAATCAACCCCATATGGGCCCTCCCGAACTTCTCCTTCACCGTAATGCACTCTGAATGCATCCATAGCAGACATACCTTCTGGAATACGCAAAAAATATTATGTAACATACGCAACAAATTATATAATGCACTTACTTTCTAAATTTTTTGAGCTACCCTAGTATTTTTCGACTAGTTATATTTCCCTTAATTACGTACCAATTGCACTGACGAAAAATTAATTATACGAATGCCTTGCAGGGGGGTGTACTGGTCGGCAAGCCTACTGCAATCTAGTATAACATGCGCAAGGATTTATATCAATACAGAAATCCAAAAAATTTTAGCTACCGTAGTATTTTTCTAACTACATACCAATTATATTGACGCAAAAATAATTATAGAAAGTACTAACCGATGAATGAGGAACGAACGATATATGTTTTTCGTACTACCCTAATATTTTCGGAGACTGACTATGTTTTTCCTAACTACAAATCAATTATACTTAAAAAAATCATTATATGAGTACATTAAAGAAAATTAATCGATTATTACATTTTTTTGTACTAACCCAATGTTTTTTCCGACACTAACTATATATTTGCTAACTACGTATCAATTACTAACCGATGAACGATATGTTTTTCGTACTACTCTAATGTTTTCCGAGACTATCTATGTTTTTCCTAACTACAAATCAATTATACTTAAAAAAATCATTATATGAATACATTAAAGAAAATTAATCGATTATTACATTTTTTGTACTAACCCAATATTTTTTCGACACTAACTATATATTTGCTAACTACGAATCAATTACTAACCGATGAACGATATGTTTTTTGTACTACTCTAATGTTTTTCGAGACTATCTATGTTTTTCCTAACTACAAATCAATTATACTAAAAAATCATTACATGAATACATTAAAAAAATTAATCGATTGTTACATTTTTTGTACTAACATAATATATTTCCGACACTAACTATATTTTTACTAACTACGTATCAATTATGCCGAGAAAAAATGATTTATATAAATTACTAACCGATGAACGACGAACGAACGACGAACGAATGACGAACGAACACGGGATTTTTCTTCTTATCTTCCTTCTTTCTTTCTATTTTCCTTCTTTTCTTCTCTTCTTCTTCTCTTTTTCTTTTCCTTCTTCTTCTTCTTCTTCTTCTTCTTCTTTCTTTCCTTCTTCTCTTTTTCTTTCTTTCCTTCTTCTCTTCCTTTCTTTCTTCTTTTCTTCCTCTTCTCTTTCTCTTTCTTTTCTTCTGTTGGCCAGCCGAGCCCTCCCCTTTTTCCCCCCACGCCGAAGGCTGCACCACTGCGAGGGTGCCACGTGGCAGCACGGGGCTCAGTCGCGCCACCGTGGCGCGACTGGAGCTTGGTCGCCGCCACGTGGTGCGACTGGAGCCCACTCGCTGCCACGTGGCACGACAGGAGGTCATTTTTGAAAAAAATAAAAAATAAAATCGATATATTTTTGAATTTTTTGATTTAAAAATGTTTATTTCGAAAAAAAATTCTCTTCCTACCAGGGGAGGTTATTCTGGAGCAAGGAAGGGCAGCTGATCAGTTATACTTTGCCTGTCATAGTGCGCTGGTGAGTTCAGGCCTTGGGAATTAGGATATTTGCTGTTCTTTGATTCTTTTTGTATTCAGATTAGAGGTGGGCGTCGTGCTGTGCCGTGTCGGCCCGGGCCGGGCCCATCGTGCTTCGGGCCAAAACCGTGCCGTGCCACGACGGCCCATCGTGCCCACCGTGTCGGGCTGTGCCGGCCCGACTCACCTTTGGCGAGCCCAAGCCCGGCCCATTTGCGCTTCGTGCCTGCTTTGTGCCGTGTCGGCCCAAGCCCAACCCATTTTTGCTATTGTGATGAGCAAAGAAATAAAACAAATCACTACTACTAAACTACATTTTTTAATTACATAAGAGACTAATCACATCAACAAAATGTCAAACATAAATGCAATGCTTGAAGATGCCTTGAATCAACAATATCTGCCAACTTTTAGGTCTTAATCCGTGATTTCGTGCTCGTTGCGGTCGCGTCAAGACGGCCCGCCCAAATCGCCGTGTCGTGTCCGTGCCGCCTGCTATGCCTGGTTCCCGACTCCGGCCCGAGCTTCTGATTGGGTGTCGGCCCGGCCCGGCACGGAAACATGCCGTACCGTGCTTTACACCGGACCATCCCATCGTGCTTCGAATCGGCCCAAAAGAGCCCGATCCAAGTGCCCACCTCTAATTCAGATGAGTTTGGTATTGAATGCTTTCGTAATCAAAATATTCCATACCTTAAAATTTCTTGTGGTGGAGCCCATGTGTCCCACCTCGTGAAAAGGCGCCAAACAAATACAAAATTGCGTTGAGATTCTTCCATCTGTTTTTCTAACAAAAAGAACCTCTTAATTTTGCAAATTCACAAATCCTTCACGAAAAGGCCCCAAAAGAGATTCAACATTACGTCGAGGTCCCTTCACCTTTTTTGTGGAAAGAATCTTCTGGTCCCGCAAAGTCGCAACCAAGTTCGGCCAGCCAGGTCCTTTTGCGAACGGATTCTCGCATTCCTGAGAAATTATGTCCACGTGAAGTCTAGCCGAATCCCTCCTTCGAGGTGCTGCACGTCATTGCGCACTTGCGCGGCGTGTTGGCGGCTTGGCGCGTACACGCATATAGTTGGCTTTATGGCAATGCATGCTCTCCAATGAGTAGAAGCCACACGGCGAGAAAAGGTCTTGGCAGTGTTTGCTTGATTCGTCGAGTATTTGCTTGATTCGTCCAGCACAATGTAGTGAAGCCGTGGAGGTAGACGTGGATAGGGGTGGAAATTGAGTGAAATTCTTATTTTTCGAGTTTTTTTTGAAATTGACATAATTTGATTTAATATAATTTTATTTATAATTTGGAAGTATTTTTAGAATCGAGCTAACACTACTATAAAACTATGTTTTACTACCGGCATATCACTACCGATTGAATTTGAACCGATATTGATAGTAACATCAGTACTGGTTCATTGGTTACTGGGCTATAGTGGGCTTTCAGTACCGGTTGGTAACATGAACCGGTACTAATGCCATCACATTAGTACTGGTTCGTGACACGAACCGGTACTGAAGGCACGGGGCATCAGTACCAGTTGGTAACACGAACCGGTACTGATGCTCATTAGTATCGGTTCGTGTTACCAACCGGTACTGATGCCTCGTTTCAGGAAAGTTCAAAAGGAATGCATATTCTATGTGTATCAGTACGCGATGGTGGGTGGATTGGTTAGAAGGGTGAGACTGGAGTCACGAGGTTGCGAGATCGAGTCTCGCTTCTCCCATACATCCTCGACATATTTTGAAACATTTCTAGTACTATCAATACCAGTTGGTTGAACCGGTACTGATGCTCAATGAGAATCAGTCCCGGATGGCCTGTACCGGTTCAACAACCGGTACTGATGTCAGTTGTGAACCGGTACTAATGGCCAGATCTGTTGTAGTGTAACAAGCCGAGCCAGTGCAAAAAACCAATTTCATTCGAAATTGACTCATTCAATATTTAATCAATAAAGCGTAATTGGAGTAATTTTGAACCAACGAGCCCTACAAACGAGTTTTTTTTCCGGTCCTAGTGTGGAGTATGTCCAGTGATGTGAGAGATAACAAGGCATGCAGTCATGTGACCACAGTCCTAGTATGAACTGTTCATTCAAATAGACCCCTAGCCCTCTTTTTTGTACAAAAATATTGCTAAACTAGCCCCCTTCATTAGCACGAAAGAGCTTACAGGGGACACATGTCCCATGCCATGTCCCTACACCTGGATCGAGTTTTCAGTAATTTCCACAGTAGTAATTTTCTTTTCTGCTATTTTATAGCTTGGAATGACGGCAAAATATCCGGTGCAACCACAGTGCAACCCGACTAAAAAATGTTTCAAAAAATTTTGAAAAAAATCATGGATGTACATATCAACTTACCCCATCTACGTATAAAATTTCATGATCAAATACGTCCTATGCTAGAAGTTACAAAAAAGACAAAATTTCGTTTGGAATCTTGCTACAGTAGACAGCACAAAATTTGTTTTTTTTGTAACTTCTAGCATATTACGTATTTGATCATGAAATTTTATACGTAGATGGGGTAAGTTGAGATGTACATTCAGGATTTTTTTCAGAATTTTTTGAAACTTTTTTTAGTAGGGTTGCACAGTGGTTGCACGAAAACGGTGGTTGCACCGGATATTTTGCCTAGAATGACACACACAAGACAAACTAGACACCAAATCGAGGACGACTTCGTTCTTAATATATGAAAAATAGCAATTAATTGGTTTATTGAATCTCCGCACATTGATCAATCAGATCTACCAATCGATCGATGCTTACTTGTAACATTTGGACATTTGGACAACACCAGTTTTTACCATATAGCCATTACAATATAGCCGTTACGATATAGCCATCACTATATAGTCATTATCATATATCCGTTACAATATAGCCGTTACGATGGTCGTTAGAATAAATTTTAAAATTTCACATTTAAAAATAGCCGTTCGAATTTTTCCCAGTAAAAAATAAATGTTGCTCATATACCAATTATAAAATATTATTATAATATATGATGGAGAAAATAGAGGGTAAGATTTGGGGAATGCTATCGGAGAGGGAAGAGATATAGAGAAATAATCTTTTTATAGAATTGTGTATATGTAAATATAGGAATCCAAATTTAAAAAATGCTGTTAGAGATGGCCGAACGTGGTGGCCGAAAATAGGGAAGCATATCTTTTGCAGTCACTGCCTCTGCAGTTGGGTCACTGCACGTGGGCCCTACACGTCAGGGCCCACGTGCAGTGACCCAACTGCAGAGGCAGTGACTGCAAATGATCTCATTTGCGAAAATAAGGGTGGAAATCGAGCCAAATCCTCATTTTTAATTTTTTTTTTCGAAATTGACACTGTTTGATTTAATATAATTTTATTTATAATTTGTAAGTATTTTTAAAATCGAGCTAACGAGCCGAGCCGAGCTGAGCCAAAGCAAAAAACAATTTCATTCGAAATTGACTTATTCATTGTTTAATTTATAAACGAGTGTAATTAGAGCAATTTCAAACTGAGCCAATGAGTCCCACAAATGAGCTTTTTTTCTGCCCTAGTCGAAACCTGTGAGGTTTATGACTATTTGTTTTTGCTTTGGATTATCTAAAAGCTAATTCTAGATTGTGATTATACAGAAGCTGATTCTTCGAAAGCACATCTAAAGTGGATTGTGGATTCTAGTGTATATGGATGGGCTGGATTCTGATAATCGGATTCTAGAATCAGAATGTTTGTTTTTATTCAACTTTTAGAGTTAGAATCCAGAATCAAAAACAAGAAACAAACAGTCTCATAATATATGTGTTATTTAATTTAATTTTGTTAGCTGCTAATATTACTACTGCTACTTTTACGCCGGAACGATTTCGCCAGAGCTTAGCCATGTCACGTCACGCTATTTGCAAAAACGCCCCCAACAATTTCGAAATCACGCACAAGTCGTCCCCCTGTCCGTCGGCCAATCGCAGCCTCGCCGCCCCTCCGATCGAGGCGATGGATCTTTCCGCGTCATGGGATCCTTGCTTCCGGATCCTTCGAGGCCACGCCGCCGCCGCCCGAGGACCTCGCCATTGCCTGCGCGTTAAGCCCTCCTTCGAGTGTGCTCCCCATTTCCTCCCGGGCCCCGACGCCTTGCCTCACGACCTCCGCCGGTGGTTCTTCTTCGAGGCCGTCACTCCTTCCAGTGCGGTCCCCCTTTCCTCTCGCGCCCCGTCGCCTTGGTTCGCGGCCTCGCCTACTCCACCGGTGGTTCTTCTCCCACATTACTTCATTCAGAACAGGCCCTTACTTCATTCAGAACACTCATCTTGTTTATTCCTGTGTGCAGATGTATTACACTTTGTTGAAGGACATCAGCCAGGAGTCACATCGTTCGCGTCCATGTGAGAACTACTCGATTCTCACAGTATGTCGATGAGAACAATTAAACCTGTCAGGGTTCTGTGCCTTGATTTGGTTTTCCTTGGCGAACAGGGATAGTTCATTCTTCACTTCATTATCCGATCTCAACCAATCCTCAGCATCGGTCTCATGATATCCTATTTTCGATTTCAGGGTACTGCCATGGATGCACAGATTCCAGAAAGGTTCCCTACATATGCATGCACACTTGTTTCATTGATGTTCTCAGGAGCAGAGCAAACGATAGGTTGCTGTTGTTTGGTATTGTTTACTGTCAGCCTATTTCTTACCCTTCTCCCACATTACATAACAGAATACTATTTGTTTTGTCATTATATATTTTAAACTAGCGATCTTCGACACACAGATATTATAGGAATTATTACAACTGTGTCACACACAGAGACAGTTGCTGTCAAAGGAATTCCCAAACCAATTCGAAACATTCACGTCACAAATGGCAGGTGTGTCCACAGGAATATATATTGTCCCAACTATCTACAGAAAATAACGTTTGTACGATCAACCTTGAGTACGTTTCCTATTTAATCCTCTTGTGTACTCAGTTCTGTTACCATGATCGCTGCATATGCAAACACTGAAATCTCTGTGTGACAGGAAAACCCTTTATAACATAATTTATTTATATACACTTTTTAAGTATAGAAAAGGGTATATAGTAAAAAAATAAAGGTTCCGATGAATTTTTTTTCCAACAATATTGTATTGTAGTATGTTAGAATTATTATTGAAGTATATTGAAAGTGATAAAGGAGTATAACACATTCGTTTAAATAGTATATTGGAGGTAGGAGTACGTACTCCTAAGAGTATGAAAAAGGCTTCATACTTTTTTCTATTCTTGGTATGCACTGTAGAAGCTACAGTGATTTTGCAAAAAAAAATAAGCATTTTTTTCAATTGAATCTCAACGGCAGCAAGATCTTTCTTTTTTCTGTTCCTTCAAGCTACAGTGCATCATATTTTTAATTATGTTTTATTTCTGATTTTTTAAAAATAAAATCATTATTTTCTTTCACTGTAGTTTCCATACTGACTGGGTACATGATAAACAGTGACTTTTTTGAATTTTTTAATTTCTAAACCTTTTTTAGATCAGTGTATTTTCTACCATGACGTCTACAGCGATTTCTTTTTTAATTTTTTTTTAAAATAAAATTAAAACTTTTTTAGCGGAATATTTTAAAACAAAATTTTACTTTGTGGTTTCCTTTTTCTGGAGGTATTCCCAAAATTACATTTTTTTTAATTTTAAAAACTTTTTGAAGGAATGTTTCTAAACAAAATTCAAAGAAATGTTTTTAAAAGAAAACTAGCACTTTTTTGTTTTCTTTTTTTTTTCTAGGTATTGCCAAAAAGAATCCAATTTTTTTTTTAAAAAAAGAAAATTTGCACTTTTTTCTCTATTTTTCAGGTATTTCTGAAATTAAAAACTTCATCACGATAAAAAGCAAGTTTATTGAGCTTGCATCAAACAGATATTCATGTAGGATGTATAGTAGTACTAGTAGTTTTTTTCTGGCATAGCAAATTAACAATCCACCAGCATCCTCTCAATACACCCATGGACCAATGAGGTCGTCGTACAGTACAACTTAGGGAAAACTAGGTAAAAGGCACCTAATGCTGCTATATTAATTCTTAGTGCAGCAGTAAACATATATATATATATATATATATATATATATACATATATATATAAAAGCAAGGGTAATCAACTTACTGACCAGCACTCCGCATCGCTACTATCGAGTTAGTGTACTCCTTTTTGATCTTCTTCAGCCTCACTACCACATCACTCATGCTGATCCTTTGCTCAGGCGAGTCACTCGAGGAGAGCAAACCGATCTCGAATACTGGCACAAGAAAGCCATCCAAGTTGCAGTTAGAAGAAGAAGAGCTGTGCAGTAGCTGGCCATCCACAACATGGCAAAGCTCTGCAGGAAACGCCTGAAGAATCCATTGCCTAAGGCTCAGTTGTCCAACAAACATAGCATCTGTGGGTCTCCTTCTGGTGAAGACTTCAAGGAACATGATCCCGTAGCTGAACACGTCACTCTTCCGTGATGCTTTTCCAATTGAACCGTACTCTGCTCAAGAAATTCACAAACAATAATGAAATTAGAGCATGATTGATCAACCAATGATTTTAAAAAGTGCTGGAATGAACAATAGTACAAGTGCTAGCTAGTACCTGGTGCCATGTAGCCAAGTGTTCCAGGCATGCTCGCAGAGATCATAGAGCTGTCATCAGTTAACAGCAACTTTGCAATGCCGAAGTCTGCCACATGTGCCGTCATGTCTTGGTTGAATAACACGTTGCTAGGCTTCAAGTCACAGTGCAAGATCACCTCGTAGTGCTCATGGTGCAGATACTCCATTGCCAGCGATACGCCTAGCATGATGTCCAACCTCTGGAGAAACTCCAAGTTCCTTCTGCCTTAGAGTAGTGTAGGAGCGTCTCTAAGCTCCCATTGGGCATGTACTCAAGCACCAATGCTCTGAAGTCCAGGTTGGAACAGGTGTTCAGAATTCTTATCAAGTTGCGGTGCCTTGCCATGCGAAGTACACGGCACTCGGCATCGAAGCTTCTCAAGGCCTATTCCAGTTGCATGTCTAGAACTTTTAATGCAACCACCAAACAGTTGCTCAGTTGGCCCTTAAAGACCTTTCCGAAGCTTCCAGACCCCAGCAGGTTGCTATCGCTGAAATTATCAGTGGCGCGAGCTAGCTCATGGTAGGAGACTAACTGATTGCTGATCATGTCAACCACACCGGCAGAAACTGTCATCCCTTGCTGCTTCTTAACCTTCTTTCTAATCAATGCATATATGCAGGAAGCTACAGCTCCAACTGATATGATGATAGCAGGGAGCAAGAATTTCAGCACATGACTATTGGTTCTGCGATACTTGCTATGACAGGGTGGAAATCCTAAATGCGAAGCACCACATAGCCCCGTGTTGCCCACCAAGCATTGCAGGCTGATGTTTGAGAAGACACCTCCTTCTTGTATTTGACCTTGTAGCTTATTGAAAGATAGGTTCAAGCTAGTGAGGTCGGTAAAATTGGCCAGGTACATTGGGATTGTGTCGGCGGGATCGTTATGGGATAGGTCCAAAGTTTCCAAGCTGGCTAGCTTGTCAAAAGAGTTTGGAATCGAATCATTGAACAAATTATGTGATAGGTTCAAGTAGGCTACCATTTGGAGTTGTCCAATTGAATCTGGGAGGTTACCAACTAAGCTGTTGGTAGAGAGATCCAAGAAGTTAATTTGTTTCAAATAGCTTATATCAACCGGTAATGCACCATTCAAGAAGTTTTGAGACAGATCTAGCTGGATGAGGCTATCAAGATGAAACAGACTTGGGGGTATAGTTGACGCTAACTGGTTGCCGGATAAATTCAAGGTTTCTAACTTGGTGAGGTTGCTGATGTCCTTTGGTATAGAACCAGAGAATTTGTTGTTTGAAAGGAATAGTTTTTCTAGATTCTTGAGTATTGCAATCTGAGATGGGATGGGGCCAAACAAGTTATTTCCATGGAGGTCAAGCGCCATGAGATTCTGCATCATCACGATAGACTCTGAAATCGCACTATGCAGTTGGTTTCTTGAAAGATCTAGCATATTGAGACCGGTCAAATTTGTAATTGTAGTAGGAAATTCACCAACCAACTTGTTTCCAGCTGCAAGAAAAATTTGCAGCTGACTTGATAGATTTCCAACAGAGCTAGGGAAGTTCCCGGTGAAATAATTAAACGAGATGTCAATGTACGAGAGTTCTGTACATTTAGAAAGAATGGACAAGAAGCTGAGATCCCCTCGTAGGCGGTTTTGTTCAATACCGAGGTACGTTAGCGAGGTCATGTTACCAATTGTTGCTGGTAGCGATCCAGCCAACATGTTTTGGTCCAATTCTAGGATTGCTAATTCGGACAGGTTGCCAAGAGAAGCAGGGATGGGTCCAGTTAATTGATTGTCGTTGAGATGGCTTAGTTGTCCAAATTTTGCCGGAATGGCTCCTCCTAGGTTGCAGGATGCCAGGTCTAGGATACCTAGCCAAGTGAGGTTGCTAATTGCAGCAGGGATTATTGGGCCAGCAAGGTCATTATTAGCCAACGAAAGCCAATTGAGATGAGCCAACTTGCCCGGGCATGTTGGCACAACACCCTCAAACATGTTTTCAGATAGGGAAAGAACTTGGAGGTATCGACAAGATGAGATCCCTGGTGGAATCTGACCTATGAAACTGTTATATTGGATGGCAAATATTTGTAGCACCGGGAGATTGAAACTTTCATTGCCAGGGATAGTACCAGTTAAGTTGTAGTTGTTACCGAGCGAGATAAGTTGTAGCGTAGACTTGTTGAAGATGGCTGGAGGCATCGGGCCGGCGAGAAGATTGACTTGCAGGATAAGGTGCTCGAGCATTGGCAAGGAGCCAATGCAATTTGGTATCGGCCCTGACAGGCTGTTGTTGCCAATGTTCAGATAAGTTAGCAAAAGCGTATCATTGAATAGACTGTTTGGTATCGAGCCAATGAGGTAATTCATCATGAGACTTATGCAGTGAGGATTGCGCAGGTTCTGCAGCTCTATCGGGATTGGACCAGATAGATGGTTAAAATCTAGGGAAAGAAATTGAAGCTTCGTGAGGTTTCCTACGGTGGCAGGGATGCCACTTGACAGGCCATTGAATGTAAGATCTAGAACTTTGAGGCGACGCAGCTTTCCTATATCATCTGGGATTGAACCCGTGAGGGTGGTGTTGGTGAGGTTGGGGACGGAGAGGAAAGAGAGGTTACCGAGGTGAGGAGTAAGCAAACCGTGGAGGGGCACGCCCGACAGCTCCACGGCAGTGCGCTGCCTGTGCTGACTGCATGAGATGCCGACCCAGTGACAAAAATACGTGCCGGTGGTCCAGTTGCCACTAAGGACACCGAGAGGGTCGGAAAGCTGAGCTTTGAAAGCCAGTAGCGCGGCGAGGTCAGTGTCGCTGCCGTTGCACTTGCTCTGACCTGGAGAAGAAGCAACAACCGCAGTGGACAAGGCGATCAGCAACATGATGGATGTGAATGGAAATCTAAGTGCCATGTTTGGGGAGTGATGCATTGGCGAGAACAGAGTATTGCTTTCCGGACAGCACGAGGCTTTAGCTCTCTATTGCATGCATTGTTTCCTTGCCACTTGCAAATATTTATGATACTCCCTCCGTTTCTTTTATAACACGTATTTTGGCTAGGTACGGAGATTAAAGATGTTGTAAAACCAAGAGAAAGACTAGATGAAATGAGCATACTGATATCATATTGTTTCCTATCTCCATTTCTCAGCGGTCACTCAGACCTTGATTTAGTGGCTTCTGATATGTGTTAACTTCCGACATGTGCTTTCACATTGGAAACCTGTGTCGTGACGGCGACGACGACGGCCGCTGTCCGCCATGAGAGAGACAACATAGAACATTCACGATCATGCTACAGGCTACACTGTCAACATAGAATTACTATAGGAATCCGATCTATTTACGTCGGTCTAAAAAAACCTCCTCACATGATTTCTTGTAGTGAACATTCTAGCTGGCCGGTGCGTCCATTTGTTGCGGACGTGCATCGTAGGAATTTTACAGAAACCTCCGCACATCATTTCTTTTTTCATCACAGGAATTTTTGTCGCAATTGTATTATTTCCATATAAATCACTCGCGCGGTCACTCAGACCTTGATTTAGTGGCTTCTGATATGTGTTAACTTGGTGCCAGCATCCTAGGGAAACTCCTTCCTTGCATTCTCTCGATCGTGCATGCATTAATTGCTATTTCTCCCTGAGAATGAGATACGTCAGGACTTTGATCCTTGGTGGTGACAGCACTGAAGCAACACACCACTCGCCGCCCTCTCTCTCCTCTTCTCCCACGGTGATGCCATCGTCCTAGGTGTGGCGATATTGCACCACCGGGTTGTTCTTCTTCTTTGTTTTTTTTGTTGTGGAGTTTTTTTTATTTACGGTTGTCCCCCGTTTTCTTTCCCTCTTTTTATTGGGAGGGCCAGGGAACATGAATGCATTGGTCGGCCCCTTTTTCTCCCGGCTATGTCCTCGGGGTACAGGCCTTTTTTAAATTGTCTTTTAACCCTTTTCTTCCACCTGTCCCCAGCCAAGGGCTGGATTAGCCCTATGTGGTGTCTTTTTACTCGTGCTTTACATTTTTACCCTTTATTCTTACGACTTCTATAAGGGTTCCACGGGAATTTCACTCATTTTAGGGTCCCAGGCTAGTCTGACATATCCTGGTGTTCCCAAAGGGGCTGTCATTAGGTGTCAGGTGTTGGCAGCCCGTACTAAATTTGTGTCGACAGGAGATGGGGCGGAGGGGAGTTCCCTCCATTCTCCTCCCTCGCTAGCGAGGGGAGTCCCCCCCGCTACGAAGGGGAGTGGTTTTTATCCTTTTCTGCCTTTCCTGAGGGATGAATTCCCAAGGTTTGTGGCCCTTGCTTCTCCAGCGGGAGGAGGATTAAATATTACCGGTGGGCCTTTATAAATCGTAAAGAGGCACAAGCCTTGCTTCTCTTGTCAAGGGAAGATGAGTCCATTTGATCCACAACAGTAGCCCCGCATGACGGCGAGTTGGTATTGTTCCACCCGCTGGGATGCTATAAAGAAGGTTCAAATCATTTTTCATCTTGCTTACTCGGCACGCGAAGGGAGGTTTGTTTGTTTTTTGTGTGTTCCTAGGCGGATTGGTGGGAGTAGTTGACAGTCTTGTCTTTTCTAGCCGAGTGTCAGAGCTCTTTATGGCGTCTTGGCCCAAATATTGGAACCATACAGCTTTTTGATGATACGTTCACGCTTTCCATTATTTCCCCCCCTTTTTATGTATAGCAGGTGGGGACAGGGGTTCCCCAGCTTTTTGGTGTCTAATTTGCTTCGCGTCCCTTCGTTTTCCTTACTTGTTCGTGTTTTCCTTTCGCTCCGTCCTATTTTGTTCGCCATTGATCCACTTCTTCATGGGTCCTCAGCACGCTCCTAAAATGAAACCGGTTTTGAGTAGAGAAGACGCTGCGGAACTGTCTCCCGTTTTAGGGCGGTCGATCTTGAGATCCGCCGACCTTGACATAATGGCGAGGGACTTTGGAGTTGCGCACTCTTCCATGCGTCTTCCTGGTGACGAGGAAACCCCCCGGCCTCAAGCAAACGAAGCTGTGGTGTTTGCGGCGTTTCTAGAGGCGGGTCTTCGGTTTCCTTCCGCTCCTTTGCTGGCATCCGTGCTTCGGGCTTATCAGGCAGAGCTTTCGCAACTCACACCCAATGCTATTGTGCGGTTAGCAGTATTGGAATGGGCATTCCGTCCTACCAAGATCAGATTGACAGGGTGCTTGTTTTCTCTCTTCGAAGATGCATTCTGGCAGCCGAAACAGCAGAAGACGGGGAATGAAGGTCAGAGATCATGTTTTGGCTCTTTGAATTTTCAGACGAAGAGGTCCCTTGTGAAAGAAATCCCGGTAGCGACTGCCAAAGGAAAATGGGATTCGGGGTGGATGCAACGATGGTTTTACCAGATACTTGATGGCCCAGATTCTTTTCTTCGTACCTCGATGGGTCCGGTCTATGCTGTTCGGTCCCCAAATTGGAGCACAACGGCGGAAGAAACTAGGTGTCTTGACTACTTGAAGGCTCTTCGTGCTCAGAGTACCATGCGTGACTTGGTTGAAGAGTATTGTCTTTGTCGTGTTGAGCCTTTGGCTAGAGATGCTGCTGTGACCTTGAAGTGGTCGTCGAAGGATTCAGTTTCCGTGGATTTGCCGGAGGGGGTTCAGATCCTCGGGCGCGGCGTGGCTGAGAAGTTGGCGAGGGGATTACTTGGACCCTGCAAACAGGGTGAGTATGAAGTGGCCATGGTAGCGGTGGGGGCTGCTAGAAATCCTCGATTCGCGGAGTGGGGATCCCGTGTGGTTCCCACTCCTCGGGGAGCGACCGGCTCTGTTCGTCCGTCAAAGCGAGTCAGGCTGATTCGCCCGATTCCAGCTCGAGCAACTGTTTCTGCCAAAGAGAGTGAAGAATTAGGTGAGGATGAAGATGACACTTGGAGTGATGAGGAGACGAGTGATGATGGTGATTCGTCAGCTTCTGTGGCGGTTGTCTCTCCT
The DNA here is from genome assembly GCA_036346355.1 of Rhipidocladum racemiflorum. NCBI lineage: Eukaryota > Viridiplantae > Streptophyta > Magnoliopsida > Poales > Poaceae > Rhipidocladum > Rhipidocladum racemiflorum. The sequence continues at coordinate 14,455,886 of CM070591.1, read as the reverse complement.
GTTCCTTTGTCTACTCATGTGGCGGATACCTCGGGGACAGCACCCGTTGGAGCAACCGTCATGCCATGCCCTGGTACGATCCCAGGTGGAGTATTATCTTTGAGCGTAAAGGTAGATTCCGCAATACAGCCCCGGGTTGGGGGTTCGTCTCCCCTCGAGGGTCAGTCCACTTCAAAAGTGGCGGAGGTCATAGGCCCAAACACTGGTCCAACCGAGGGACGTTCTCCGGGGTATTCATTTTTAGATATTCCTGATGTAACCTTTAGCGATCTTGAAGGTGACGAAGAAGAAGGAGGAGGGGAAAAAGATGCTTTGCTGGCTGAGGAGGTTTTTGGTTCGTTGGGGCCTCCCATTGATAAGGAAGCTGCCCAAGTGGCTGCGGAAGTGCGGGATACTCAGGATGAAGTTACCATTGATTTTCCTGAAGAAGTTCGTGGCCTTCGGTTGGAGGTTTCCGTTCCGGATACCCCCTTCGGGGCTGAAGGTTTGACTCCTGAAATTTCTCCTCAGGAGACCTTTCGTTGTGTTAATTTATTTGAGTATGATATAGCTCGCGCAGGAACGAGGGATGTGAACACTATGGGGGAGGTAGCAGTTGCTGATCCCGTTCCCGCCGGACTGCTCGCTGCTGCTTCACTTCAAGTTGGAGCAGTAGGTCTGGGACCCCTCGCTCCCATCCCAGAAGGCTCTTCGTCCGCAAAAGGAGAGGATCCCTCACTCGGACTGTCTGATTCAAGGGTTCGTCCTAGGCAACCTCCTTTCAGATTTGATTTGTCAGATCTTTTAGCTGGGGACTTCGAAAGCGGTGTTGCTTCAGGGCCTGCGTTAAGGAAAATGCGATAGGCTTTTAGTCCCTACAAGGATTCGGTGACTCTCTTTGAAGGTACTCATGATTTACGGCTTTGTGAGGCCTCTCTGGATCTTTCTCTAAAGGGGGCCATCGTGGCGTCTGAGATTATCCGTCGAAACCGAGATTTACAAAAACGATTCAGCGAAGCCTCAGGCCAATGTCGCACAGTTCAACACCGCTCGGAGGAGCTAGAGGTCGAAAATGCTCAGTTGAAGGAAGACTTGGCTAAGATGCAAAATGAGCTATCTCAGAGTCGTGATTTGGTGACCCGAAATGCCGAGCTTGAGAAATCTGTGTCTTTAATGAGGGAAAACCTCAGCAAGGCGGAAGAAGCTCGTGTGGTGGCTGAGCGGAATGAGAAGAAGGACGACCTTATAGAGGAACTAAAGGACCTTTTAAAAGCCATGGAGGATGGTAACAGGACCCTTAGAAAGGCTGCGGAAGAGCATCCCCAACAACTCGCAACGGCGAAGATGGAAGCGCGGATGCATCTGGATAATGCTAAACGGGCGGAGGAGCATTACGAGCGTATCGAGAGGGAGAAGCAATTTCTGGCTTCGGGCGTCCAGGGAGCAACAAATACTTTTCTGCAGCAGCTCCCTCGCTTAGGAATCGAGGCTAGCCTGGGTCGGAGCCGCGTTCCTTCGTCTGATTCTGAAGCTATCAAGTTTCTCCAAACCTCCGCCAGCTTGCTTGGGTCTTCTGCTGTGGCTTTTGGCGATCATTGTGCGAAACTAGGGGCTCTTAAAACTGCCCAGCTTTTGGAAGCGAAGGGCTGTACTCATATTCGCGAGTACTTCGGTGTCGTCTCTGCTACTCCAACTCAGCCGGGATTCGCTGACCTTATTTCAGTTGGGAAACCTTCATCTGCTTCGATTCGGTTGGCTTCTCATTTTATCTCCGACTTTTGGAAACAGCATGGGGAAGAGGCAGCGAGGGAATCAATTCTGCAAGCACAAGTCGCACTGGGTGCTCCTAAGCCCGCAGCTAAACCCTGCGAAGCAAAGGACGAAGGAACACGCCCTCTTCAGTAATTTCGCCTCTTTTTCGTAATGAATTCTTTGTATGTAAGGGGACGTTCTCGTATGATGTGGTGAACTCGTTTTTGGATGCTGCGATGCTCTGCTTGTTTCCTCGACACTGAATTTGTAAATTTTCAATGTTACGACATTTGTACATTTTATTCCATCTTCGTTTAACCAAATCACGTGTGCTATCGGATTCTTGGAAACAACACGGTGGCGCTGCTGCGATGGAGTCGGGGTGCCGAGGTCGTGCCGCGATGCACGATCTAACGAAGGGTAAGGAAAAAAACCATCCTCTTCCTAGCTTGTTTACCTCGTGTGTTTTTTACCTGAGGAATGTCTGGTTACCCTCCATGGGGTCCTTGTGGTTAGTGATAAAACTCAAGAGATAAATAATTTAGCTCAATTCTTGAGGGAAGTGACGTGAAGACGCCTCGATTTCCCGCACCCGCATTAAACCTAGCCCATTCGCCTTCTTTGCCTCGAACATATATTGATGTTACTGGTTTCATAGCGAGTGCCTGCATTCCGATTTTATATTTGCCCTTGTTTCTTCGATGGCCGACGTCCCGTTGGATCTCCCAGAGGAAGACGTCCCGTTGGATCTCCTGATGGCGGACGCCCCGCCAATGCCCGGTGAGGGGGAAGCTCCTGTCCTTGTTTTTGATTTTGGAGACGATGCCCCAGCTCTTCAAGACCTTCCAGCACCTGACGATCATGAAGCTTTCATCGCAGAGCTTTGGGCAGATTTCGACATGGTTATGGCTGAGTTAGCAGAAGAAGAAGCTCTCGCCCATGATCTGGATAACCTCGATGTATTGATCGGGATCGTTCCAAAGTTGTGGGAGGTAAAAGAGACCCTTACTGAAGCTGTGGTTCGTGCTCATCGCGCTTAAATTCCTTATGCTATGTATTGGAACTTTTGTTGAACTCTTTCATCGTACCTGATCGGGATGATACCATATGGCTATTTACCATGGTTCCTCTTCGAGGTTTATCCCCTTTTCTTGTTTCCTTGAATTTTGCCCATGCTCATACTTTCTCAATTTGATAATAGGGCTATGCTCAGCAACGTGAAGCAGCCCTGGTTTTTGCCCGGAGATATGTTAGATTGGAGTTTAGTGGCTTGTTTGTCCGCATTTGGAATTGCTAGATACTGGATGTCATACGCACGATTCAATAGGATACGGGCCTAAATTATTGTCTTGGACGCCTAGGGTAGATGGACGCCTAGGGTAGATGGACGCCTAGGGTAGATAGACGCCTGGGACGTAACTTGTTTAGGCGAACCCCTTGGTCTTACCCGGAGCGGAGCTTCGGGTCTTCGGAGTGAAAGGAAAGGTGGGACATTAGCCCAACTAAGCGTCCGCGAAGTTCTACCCGGAGCGGTGCCTCGGGTCTTCAGAGCGAAAGAACGGGCGGGACGTTAGCCCAACCGAGCGTCCGCGAACTCCTACCCGGCGCGAGGCAACGGGTCTCCGGAGCGAAGGGACGGGTGGGACGTTAGCCCGACCATGCGTCCGCGAACTCCTACCAAGCGCCGAGCCCCGGGTCTCCGGAGCGAGGGGACGGGTGGGACGTTAGCCCGACCAAGCGTCCGCTAACTCCTACCCAGCGCCGAGCCCCGGGTCTCTGGAGCGAGGGGACGGGTGGGACGTTAGCCCGACCAAGCGTCCGCTAACTCCTACCCGACATGAGGCAACGGGTCTCCGGAGCGAAGGGACTGGTGGGACTTTAGCCCGACCAAGCGTCCGCGAACTCCTACCCGACGCGAGGCAACGGGTCTCCGGAGCGAAGGGACGGGTGCGGGTCTCCGGAGCGAAGGGACGGGTGGGACGTTAGCCCGACCATGCGTCTGCGAACTCCTACCCGGCGCGAGGCAACGGGTCTCCGGAGCAAAGGGACGGGTGGGACGTTAGCCCGACCATGCGTCCGCGAACTCCTACCCGACGCGAGGCAATGGGTCTCCGGAGCGAAGGGACGGGTGGGACTTTAGCCCGACCATGCGTCCGCGAATTCCTACCCGGCGCGAGGCAACGGGTCTCAGGAGCGAAGGGACGGGTGGGACTTTAGCCCGACCAAGCGTCCACGAACTCCTACCCGGCGCGAGGCAACGGGCCTTCGGTTCAAATACTGGGGAATGTAGAGATGACCATCGTTCACAACATCTTCTTACTATTTTATTGATAAAAACCGGTACATTTTTTGCCTTCGTATCTCATCATCTATGAGTAAAATTTCTTGAGTGCGTCGGTATTCCATGTTCTTGGTATCTCCTCGCCATCTGGAGTGATGAGTTTGTGTGCTCCCTTCGCTGTTGACTCTCGGATAATGTATGGTCCTTCCCATGTTGTTTCCAGCTTCGCGAAGGCCGGAGCAGCTTTCTTGAGCACCATATCCCTGGGATGTAGCTCGCGTTCCTTTACCTTCTTGCTGAAGCTTCGTGTTGAGGCCTTCGCATACGTTTTCATAGTCTCCAAGGCTTGAAGTTTCTGTTCTTCCGCCAAATCACACATGATATCGACTTCCTCGTAGATTGGAGTTTTAATCACTCGTAAGGATTTTGCAAGAACTTCAGCAGGTGAGACAGCTTCTTCTCCGAAAATGAGCCGAAAAGGGGAGAACCCGATTGCTCTTGAGGTTGAGGTACGAGTTTCCCACAAAACATGGTTGAGCTTGTCGGGCCAAAATCCTTTTGCAGAGTTATAGAGCCTTTTCTTGATGCCATCAAGAAGCAATCCATTCGCTCGTTCCACCGCCCCGTTTGACTGAGGGTGACCCACTGAGGCAAAGCAGATCCTTGTCCCAATATTTTCACAGTAATCACGAAATTTCCTGGAGTCAAATTGGGATCCATTGTCGGTCACGATTTGGAAAGGGACCCCGTATCTACAAATAATCATTTTCCACAGGAACTTGATGGCAGCGTCAGCGGTTATCTTTGCTACCGGCTCTGCTTCGATCCAGCGGGATAAGTAGTCGATGGTGACGATTACAAACTGAAGATTTGCCCGGGCTTTGGGAAGCGCTCCGACGATGTCCATCCCCCATTTGGCGAAGGGCCAAACCGGGGGCACTGCGTGCAGTTCGTTGGGCAGGGCCTTTTTGTGCTTGGTCATCCATTGGCACGCATGACAGTATCGAACTATCTGCTCGGCATCTTGCAACGCCGTGGGCCAGTAGAGTCCCATTCGGAACACTTTTCCTGTAAGATTCCTGGGAGCCTGGTGTGCTCCGCAATCTCCTTGGTGTGCTTCGCGCAGGGCCTGCATCCCCTCCTCACGTGAAATACAGCGGAGCCATGGGGGCGCAGAGGCCACTGCGGAATAAAAACCCATCAATGATGGCATATTTCTTCGCTCGCCTCTCGAGGCGTCTTGCTTGTGCTTCATCATCTGGTGAAGTTCCCTCAAGGAGATAGTCGTATATCTCATTCCTCCAATCCTCGCTGGTCACTTGAGTAATGAGGTTTATTTGGGAAGGAATGGAGGCGGTGCGAAGTATCTCAAAGAATACTGTCGAAGGTAGACTCCCTCTGGTGGCGGCGATCTTCGCCAGCTCGTCGGCTCGTTCATTTCGGGCTCTGGATATTGCATCAATAGTGAACCCGATGAAGCCCTTCTCCATTGTCCGGACCGCTTCGACGTACTTCTGGAGCTATTCATCCTTTACTTGATATTCTTTGGAGATATGCCCCTGAATAAGCTTCGAATTAGTGTATAAAATAGCCCTTCTCGCTCCCATGGTTTTCGCTTTCCTGAGCCCCAGCAGAAGCGCTTCGTATTCGGCTATATTATTGGTCGAGGGAAATTCCAGTCTTGCTGCGAACTCAACCTTCTCACCACTAGGCTTCATTATCACTGCAGCTATCCCCGCTCCGCTTGCTCCGCACGATCTATCAGAATTGATGGACCATACCGTTAAAGCATCATTATCTCCGGACACAGGAGAAGTCCATTCTGCCGTAAAATTAGCTAGGGCTTGACTCTTGATGGCGGTGCGAGGCATTATAGTTAACTCGAAGGGAGCCAGCTCGACCGCCCATTTGCTGATGCGGCCAGTACTTTCTTTGTTGGATAGCATAGACCCAAGAGGGTACGTGGTTGGTACTTTGATGTGATTAGCTTGAAAATAATGGCGGAGTTTTCGGGAGGCCATCAACAAAGCGTATGCCAATTTCTCCACTTCTGAGTATCGTAGCTTCGCTCCTTGGAGGGCTTCGGAGACGAAATAAATCGGCTGTTGTTTTACACCTTGTGGCCGCATTAGTACAGCGCTTACGGCCGAAGGGCTGGCCGCCAAATATAACAGAAGCTCTTCACCTTGCTTCGGACTTTGCAGGATAGGGACCTCCATGAGGCTTTGCTTCAGATTATCGAAGGCGCGTTGGCACTCCTTTGTCCAAGTAAAAGTATCACTTGAACGTAAGGCTTTAAAGACCGGCAGGCTTCGCTCCGCAGATTTTGGTAGAAATTGGCTAAGTGCTGCTATCCGCCCCGCCAACCGTTGTACTTCCTTTAGATTTCTTGGTGGAGCCATGTCTTGGATGGCCCTTATCTTTTCCGGGTTCGCCTCAATACCTCGTTGGGAGACCAGAAAGCCTAGCAGCTTTCCTGCGTCCACGCCAAAGACGCATTTGGACGGATTGAGCTTTACTTTCCCCCCATCAAGTTTTCGAAGGTTTCCCGGAGATCAGCGACATGATTTTCTTTCTTCTCGCTCTTAACAATGATGTCGTCGATGTAGGCTTCCACGTTCCTTCCTAGTTGGCAGGCGAAGATCTTGGTGATGAGCCGCGCGAAGGTAGCGTCCGCGTTCTTGAGCCTGAAGGGCATTCGTACGAAGCAGTAGGTGCCGAAGGGGGTAATGAACACCGTTTTATCTTCGTCTTCTTTTTGCATGTATACTTGGTGATAGCCAGAGTATGCGTCGAGGAAACTCATCATTTCTGACCCAGAAGTAGAGTCGACAAGTTGGTCAATGCGGGGCAAGGGGAAGTCATCTTTTGGACATGCTTTGTTCAAATAAGTGAAATCAATGCACATCCTCCATGCCCCGCTGGCCTTCTTGACTAGGACTATGTTGGCTAGCCACTCCGTGTGGCGGGCTTCGTGAATGATCCCCGCTTGAAGCAATTTAGTCACCTCCGTCTTCGCAGCCATTTGTCTTTCCGCCGCAAGTTTTCTGAGTTTTTGCTTCTTCGGCTTCGCGTCCGGGCTAATGGCGAGGATGTGTTCGATGGTTTCCCTTGGGACTCCAGGGAGGTCTTCGGGCCCCATGCGAACACGGTTTCGTATTCTTGAAGGAGTTGCATCATACGTTTCTCCTCATTAGGGAGCAGCATGGCGCCGAGAATCACCTCCTTACTACCTCCTAGCCTGAGCAACACTTGTCGTGTTTCTCCTTGAGGCTGTGGTTTAGGGAGCCACCGACTGCGATTCATAGGTATAACAGGGTCTAGCTCTGTGGTACAAACATGCTTAACCTGGGAAGGGTTTTCCATGTCTATCTTCCTTGCGAGGGCTTGATCTCCTCGCACCGTGACGACACCGTCAGTGGAGGGAATCTTCATACATAAGAATCCATGATGAATTATGGCCCCCATGGTCATCAGTGAACCCCTGCCCAGGATAGCATTGTACTGGAATGGCATGTCTACCGCATCAAATGTTACACGACTCGTGGCGTTGGCTTGTGGTGTTGTGAAGGTGACCTCTAATTCCAATTGACCCTGGGTGTCGACCATGCTTCCTCCAAATCCCATCGGTGGCACCTCCGATTTCTTCAATCGATCTTGTGGAATCATCATCTGCCGGAAAGCCTTCATGGACAAAATATCCACCGTGCTTCCCCCGTCTATCAACACGCGACATACTTCACAATCAGCGATTATAGCAGTTACTACTAAAGAGTCTTGATGTGGGAAGTGCACCCCCGCGGCGTCCTCTTGTGTGAAGGTGATCGGCTCAAACTTTAATGGAGGAGGGGTAGTCGGGTTAATCACAACGTGGTTAATCTGCCGAGCATAAGCTTTTCTCTGCCTTTTTGACGAGAGATGCGACGAGGAACCCCCAACAATGACGTTGATGATGCGACGGGGATGATTTACTCCCACCCGAGGGGGGGATGTTGACGTTCGACTGCGGGTGTCTCAAGCGGTGTGGGGTGCGTCCCAACTTCTCTTTGTTTGGCTTTAAATCGTCGGTATCCATTAATCACTTTGCAATGGATGGTGTCATGGGTGTTATTTTCACCGTGATATTCGCAGGGGTACCGCCTGGGCTCTGGTCCTTCCCTTTTGATAATTCGACTTCCTTCGTCCTGCCTCCCTCGGCCCGGGGGTGGACCTCACCTCTGTTGCTCCGCTAGCCTATCACCCATGACTCGTCGATTGCTTGGCTCATCAATGTGATGAATCCTCCTTCTTTCGTCTCTTCTCCCAGACTCAGGGTATCATTCCTTCGTTTTGGTATTAGGTGGGGGATCTTTCCATCGCCCTCTCTTGCGTGGAATAAACTCTTGGATCTCTTGTCGTGGCTTGTCTTCCCTACGGAGGTTGTCTTCCTCCGCTCGTGCATATTCCCTCATCTTCGCAAAGAGTTCCTCCACCGTACGCACCTCTTTACGAGCGAGCCTTTCTGCTAACGACCCCCTTCGCAGGCCACAGCGCACCGCGTTGATGATAGTGGTATCACTAACACCTCGAATTTGGCATTTAACCTAGGAGAAGCGCTGGAAATAACTCTTGAGAGTTTCTCCTTCGCGCTGCCTGACCACAAATAAATCGTTTTCCTCTTTCATCCCGTCAAAGTTTCCCTGGAAATTGCCTTCCAGCTTGCGGCGGAGTTGTGACTAGCAGGTGATCGATCCAAGCTCCAACGAAGAGTACCAGGACAAGGCGATGCCTTCGAGTGCCAGCAGGAGCCCCTTTGCCTTGATATCGTCATCTCCCCCCGCGGCCTCCACCGCCGTGTCGTAGACGCGGAGGAACTCTCTTGGGTCTGTCCGGCCATCATACGGCTTAATGGTAGGAAACTTGAAGCTTCCTGGAGAAGGCCATTTTCTAGCTCGTAGGCGGATGCTGAGGGGGTTCGGATCGTCGTCCTCCCTGTTCGCGGCCACCAACGCTGGGGATAGCACTTTGCGGCTTGGGCTTTCGTCTTGTGACTCGTCTCGCCCCCATCTTGTTGTTCTTGCAGGCGTTTCACCTCCGCCATGAGCTGCTCATTAGCTTCCATCAACGCTCGCACGTTGGGGTCAAGCTCCCCCTGAGCCCTGGTCCCCTCTTCGAGGATCTCTTCGAGGATCTCTTCATCCCCATGGATCTCTCGGCGACGGGTCGGATGTGTCGACGCTTCTGCCACATCTCCTCCTGGTGTCGAAACCGTTCGGCCTGCCGTCGGAGGCCGCCGTTTTGGAGCTCGCTTGCGCGTTGCTGCCGGGGTCTGTGGAGACAATGCTCCCACCATATCCCGGACTTCTGTTGGGGCTGGCAGCCGATTCTCACCATCCAGAAGTTGGGGTGGATCTCGAGATTGGCTCCTCGCAGGTCGTCTTGATTCTTCCGCTCCTGCCATCATTGCCGCCTCCTTGGATGCTGTCGCTTTTCCCTTCCTTGGTGGCATGGCTACAGAAAATGTACCTCTCGTCCTCGTCGGAGAGCAGTGGTTTCACCTTGCAGTTAGGGTTCCCCACGGACGGCGCCAGTGTGGCGATATTGCACCACCGGGTTGTTCTTCTTCTTTGTTTTTTTTGTTGTGGAGTTTTTTTTATTTAGGGTTGTCCCCCGTTTTCTCTCCCTCTCTCTCTCTTTTTATTGGGAGGGCCAGGGAACATGCATGCATTGGTCGGCCCCTTTTTCTCCCGGCTATGTCCTCGGGGTACAGGCCTTTTTTAAATTGTCTTTTAACCTTTTCTTCCACCTGTCCCCAGCCAAGGGCTGGATTAGCCCTATGTGGTGTCTTTTTACTCCTGCTTTACATTTTTACCCTTTATTCTTACGCCTTCTATAAGTGTTCCACGGGAATTTCACTCATTTTAGGGTCCCAGGCTAGTCTGACATATCCTGGTGTTCCCAAAGGGGTTGTCATTAGGTGTCAGGCGTTGGCAGCCCGTACTAAATTTGTGTCGACAGGAGATGGGGCGGAGGGGAGTTCCCTCCATTCTCCTCCCTCGCTAGCGAGGGGAGTCCCCCCCGCTACGAAGGGGAGTGGTTTTTATCCTTTTCTGCCTTTCCTGAGGGATGAATTCCCAAGGTTTGTGGCCCTTGGGCCTTTATAAATCGTAAAGAGGCACAAGCCTTGCTTCGCTTGTGAAGGGAAGATGAGTCCATTTGATCCACAACACTAGGGAAACTGTGCGCTGCCCAGCATCCTGGGGAATCTGCGTGGTGCCTGCCAGCATCCTAGGGAAACTGCATCCTGCCGGAGTCGTGTTCAGTCTTCATTTACACTAGGAAGGCCTGCGCGCTTCGCTGCGCCGTAGGCAATTTTGGTGATCCCATAAAGATAAAGCATAAAATAGCTTTAGGATTAGATGAGATAAAAAAAACAATATATGCTGAATAACTGAATCAGTATTAATATATGAAAGTGATATAAATAGAATGGATAAACGCTATAGATCATAGCTAACACAGGATTAAGAAGGGGCGTAGGTAATTATATATCGAGGTATGTTTTGTGATACAGATATACATAAGACGTGTAATGGGTAGTCAAACAAAAGGCAACATAATTTAGTTACATAGCTATTTTGTTGCAATTAGGTAGAAAGGTCTGAAGTTATTAATTTGGTACGGAGGTAGCATAGCAAAACAGTCATATATTATGAGACACCACTTTGGTCATCGTAAACAGGGCGGCGGCCGTGGGAAGAGTAATTTGATATACATTTTGACCTGCGTACGTAATAATGAAAGGGGTTAAAATGAATATTCTTTTTTGTTAGCTAAGAGAATAGAACCACGAATATAGAAGATAGAAATAACCTGATGTCGTCGTAGCATAAGATATTGATCTTATAAATTGAGGTATATTCTGTCCACTGGTTTTGGAATATAATCTTCTGACAGAGGCTCGCATCGGAGAAGACTGAGGAGGTCATATGCTAGGATTTCATGAGGAGTAGATGCTGGCTGTGTCCCTATATAAGACAGAGTCATCTGGCGTGGTTCACTGCTAGAACCTGTTGTTTTAATAGGGAGAAAACCAGCATTTTTAGTGCAGATATGACTAATTTCGTATAGTAAATTGTTGTGTTCCTGTGTAATGGCACGGATGGTATTTTGTGTGGTGACAGCATGTCACGGAAGAGATCTGTCCAACATTTTTCGGTCTTGAGTCTCTTACGTGTAGCACAGAGATCTGTATAATTGGCATCTTTAATCTTTACATGCGCATTGGTTTGGAGATGTTGAATGGCTGCGTGCGCTGCATTTTCCTTTGTACTGTATGTTGTGTTAGCCAATTCTCCATAGAATGTTTCTTCTTGTTTGATATTATGACTGTGTGTCAATGGTATATCCATTTTTATCCAACCTCTAATCTAGCTGTTGTCTTCATACGTAATACCAGAAGAATGTATTGCAAGATGCAATTTAGTGGTTATCTCTTTAACAAGAGCTGCCTTGAAACAGAGATAATTGTTTCAACCTATGAAAAACATAAAGGTTAAGGCTTTTATCAGAATCAGAGTTGAGAATATCTTGTGTAGGTCATATGATAGGAAATATTGCGTAAAAATCCATATTAAACTGTATTGCAGTCGAATATAAAGATGTTTGCTATTAATACGCACATAACAGTGGATCATTGTTCTTAATCTATTATCTATTTTGGTTAGACATCGGTATTTTTAACATGAGAAAACAATTTACATATGGTCTAGTAGTAAACATAAGATTTACATAAAACCCTGCGCGTGTTTCAAATCGTGAGAACAGGAGAAACACTCAATTGCCATGCGTAGGCCGCACGGAGAGTAGCAGAAGACAACAGGAATCATATATAGAACATCACGGCGATACACGTAATAACAAAGTAATAATCCACCTGTGAACGCCTAACACGGCAAAAGTAAGTTAATGGCAAAGACGATGGTAACAAAAGTAAATAGTCAGGCACGCATAATAACTAACGCCATGGACAGCAGGCAAACAAAGAACATATACATTGATAAAAACAAGAAGCATACGTAAGTAAAAGTAATAGAATCAAGAAGCAAGCATACCATCAGAGAAACAGGAAGCATTACATAGACAGCTATACAGACGGGGAACAAAAGCTATAGGACGAAAAAAAATCATATGGGAAACACGAGAACAACAATAGCTAATCGAAAGAATTAACTCTAAAGGAATCGGCTAACCTGAGGACACGGATCGGCCGACGCGATGGCTTTGAAAGCGTGACCTACTCACGAATTGGCAGGCACAATGCTGCACAACGCGTTGTCTCTCCGGCAGCCCAGACCTCCCAGTTTGCGAAAAGACAGAAAACAACAACGAATTAGGACTGCGACATAAGAAAAAGCGAGGAATCGTACAAAATAAGGAAAGGCAAACACTCGCAACCACAACACTGAGAAAACGGCAGACACACGAACGGCAACGCAGGGCGCGGATCGGCAAGCATAACACTGTAGAGGGCACCGCCTACCCGCTACCTGAGATCTCCCATTTGGTGAAAAGACGTGGAATGCGACGCCAAAGCTGAAGCAAAGAAGCATACAACAACGGATTAGGCATGCGGCATAACACAAAATGAGGAACCAACAGAGAACGAGCAAGGCGACCAAAAGACAATACCGTTGGATCTGCTCAAAGATCAATCATGCGATCAGGCTTCGACGTGCATGCAACTCACGCACGGGAGAAATTTTCCTTTGCTCTCTTCTGAACCTTCCGGCAACAATACATAGAACTGGAATTCTCGGTGAGGGTAAACAACAGAAGGCTCTTAGTTTTGCTTGTGCCCAATCCACGAAGCTTTATTGCCTTTTCTGTTGCTTGCCTTCACCGAGAATTCCAGTTCTATGTATTGTTGCCGGAAGGTTCAGAAGAGAGCAAAGGAAAATTTCTCCCGTGCGTGAGTTGCATGCATGTTCTCCATTGTCGTCGAAGCCTGATCGCATGATTGATCTTTGAGCCGATCCAACAATTGGTATCAGAGCATGTGCCTGAGTTCTTGATCTGCTGCCCAAGAAGATGTCGAAATCTCCGGGAAGTGGTGACACCGGTGATCAGGCGACATCAAGTGCGATGGCGAAGGAGAGTTCCGCTATGGCGCTGCATTATCCGATGCTCACGAAGAGCAATTATGCAGCATGGTCAATCAAGATGAAGGTGTATTTGAGGGCTCAAGACCTGTGGGGAGCAATCGAGGACGACAAAGTCAATGTGCGCAAGGATCAGATGGCATTGGCGGCCATCTACGGAGGCATCCCAGAAGAAACACTCTTCCTACTGGCTGAAAAGGAGACAGCCAAAACTGCGTGGGAGACGTTGAAGACGATGCATCTTGGCGCTGATCGTGTGAAGGAGGCTAAGGTACAGACCCTGAAATCTGAGTTCAAGGGGCTGCGCATGACAGAGACGGAGTCAGTCGACGACTTCGCCATCCGGCTGACAACGATCGTCAACAAAATCAAAGCGCTTGGCGACAAGATGGAGGAAAGCTACATGGTAAGGAAATTCCTTCGTGCTGTCCCTAGCAGGTTCCTACAAATCATCTCCACCATTGAGCAGTTCGGCGACCTCAAGGTGATGACGATCGAGGAGGTGATCGGTTGTTTAAAGGCACATGAAGAACGGATTAAGGGATCCGACAGCGGTAAAGAAGAAAACCTACTCCTGACGCGCGCCGAGTGGGAGGCCCGATCGTCGAGACGCGACGGCGAGGGCTCGTTCGGTGGCTCGAAAGGAGATGGTCAACGAGGCCGTAAGAATCGGAGATTCGACAAGGCAAAAGTGAGATGCTATAATTGTAATGATTATGGGCATTTTGCTTCGGAGTGCCGCAAGGAAAAGGAGGAGGAAAAAGCGCTTCTTGCTGAGGTTCAAAGTAAGAAGGGACCAGTGTTGCTTTGATGCTCTGTCAAGTAAGAGAGTTGAGTCCGGGGCGTTGAAGAGATGCGTTCGCCGTCCAAACTCAAAGTCCGTTGAAGATGAGTCCAAGACGTAGAAGAGATGTGCTCGCCGTCTTGAATTAAGTAAGTTGAGTCCGGGGCGTTGAAGAGATGCATTCGCCGTCCAAACTCATGTCCATCAGAGTCGAGTCCGGGGCGTTGAAGAGGTGTGCTCGCCGTCCAAACTCAAGTCCGTCGAAGATGCGTCCAAGACGTAGAAGAGATGTGTTCGCCGTCTTGAATTAAGTAAGTTGAGTATGGGGTGTCGAAGAGATGCGTTCTCCATCCAGTGTCGAATAAAAGTTGAGCAAATCGTAGTTGTGACCGATTGCTTCAACAAGTTAGAAATTAGGCGTTACAAAATTAGGGGGGGTGATTGTTGGAGCTAATTTTGTATAGGTCGCCGTATTCGTATCCTATACCGAGTCTATGTCCGAGTTGTCTCCGTGGCCGTGTCCAAGTAGAGTTCGTAAGGTGCTATCCGAGTCGGCTGTGGAGAAAAGCCTTTATAAGGCTCTGTAAGCAACCAGAATAAAGCAATGCAATGAGCATTAGAACAAAGCAATAAGAAAAGAGCAGTAGACAGAAGACTGTTCTCTTTTGAAGTCTATCCTGCGCGTACTGCAGGCAGCGTGTTTGGTCATCTAGCTAGCAGCATGCATTTACGTGAAGCACACAACACATGAAGAATATCAAGTTGTGCTATTTGTAGATGCATGCTTGATCGGAATTCTTGAGCCGGATCCAACAAATACCTGCAACCTGAGTGAAGGGAGCACGACGAGCACGGAAATAGCGACAAATGGAGACAAGCCGAAACTCAAGACTCTTCAAGAACCAAGCACGGGAATAGCAATGGGCGCGCACGGAGATAGGTCGAAACTCAGGGCTCCTCCAAAGCCGAGCACGGCAACAGCAATGGGTGCGAACGGAGACAAGCCGAAACCCAGGGCTCTTCCAGAGCCGAGCACAGGAACAACAACGGGCCAGGCGAAATCATAGGGCAGGGTCCCTCAAGAGCCACGGGTAGGCCAGCAACAAGGAGCGATGATGGATGAGCAAGACGCCACAACAGAAGAAAAGGCAACGGAGAGACAGAAGGCCCTCACGGCAAAACAACGGCAAGAGAAGAGGGGCGCAACGCGGCGAAAGGCGACTGGGCACACAGAGGCAGAGACAACGAGAAAAACAAACGGTGCGAACGGCGTGACCGCGGCGAACGAGACGCCACACGGTGGAGCAAGACAGGCGCGCGCAACGCGAGGCGCGTGGATTGCGAGGAGGCACGAATACACGGCTCGAGCAAATGGGGTCGGACGGGCCAGAGCAAACGAACCACAAGACGGGAGGAGGCTTCCCAGGCACGGAAACAACCACTGGACGAGGGATGCGCTGACGGCCGGCCGCCGACGTGGCATAGCGAAGGAGCCGCGGATTCCTGGGCCTATTTCAGGTAGAGATGGTCAACCAGTCAGTAGTGTTCAGTCTTCATTTACAAATTGCGTAACTCAGATCCTTTACACTCTAACCATAAATAGTAACCATTAGTGCCATCTACATATTATTACTGTCGTTCTATCCTTTCGTACTCTTTACGCATCTGTTTCTTCCAAATAAATATTAATACTCAACTTGTTTGCACCAAAATTTGGCATGTGTGGATAATATCGGCCCAATTTGGAATGAAAGGCACGATAGTTGAAATTTGATTACATCCCGTAACCAACATGGATTCGGCTGCTAAAGCGAAGAGGGTTTGATTCGAAACCGATACGAGTTTGGTTGCACTTCCAACCATCAACCCTATCGGCGATGCCTCTACCGATCCGGTAAGCCGATATGCACCTGGCCAGGCCGATTTATCCATTATGATCGAGCAATCCGTACATCATGCGTTAATCAACCAATCATCGGCTCTGGTATCAACGCTAAAGCCGATGATTGAGAACAGTGTCAAAACGATTGCTCAAGAGTTGGCAGCGTCTGGGAGTTTGTTAGATCCGTTACAAGCCCTCCCGACGTACCCAGCATACTCGATACCACCAACACTGAGCGCAGTAAGTGCATCGGCACCATTACCTCCGATGATGCCGACCCAACCTACTGTGTTAAAACCTAGCACTCATATAGGCGGCGTGGTGCACTACCATGGGCACACGGATGGGGCAAAAATAAACATACCAAATCTGCCCCCGTGCCTTCTGTTAGTGGGTTTGGACAATCGGCTTGTCGGACGATTGATGCGAGCCAAGCCTACCAATCCCAATGTGCTATGCCTAGAAACCAAACCCCACACAAGGTGGTATCATACATCGAACCCTTTGTACTTATACCCGAGACGTCAGTTGTAAGGAACAACGATTATGAGCCATTTCTTAGGCATCCAGAGATGCGGTTCGGCTGACAACCCGAGTTCGCACTCGGGGGGCAGGGCGTCAACTACGGTGATTGGCAGGGTCATGTGGGACAACAAGCCGATAATGTCAATTGGGCCGAACAAATAACTGCTGTATTAAGAGAGCAGTTCGGCCTACAGCCAAAATGGGGGATAATCGGTGTCGGTGTTTCGTATACCGGCAAGTAAATTTGTATAGGTAAAGGGGGGGGCGTTCCCTCTCCTCGAATGACCTGACCCAAGAGAGCCCAAGAAGTATACTGGTTCGGGCTGAACGTCCCTACTCCAGTTCGTGTGTTATGGATTGTATTGATCTATTTTCTTCGTTCACCCCTTCCTCCTCTTATATGGCCGGGGAGGCGGGTTACACTGTCGATCGGGTAAAAAAAAAGAAAGGAAAAGGCTACCCCTAGGGATCCTATAGTCGTCCGGAGGTGTACCCTCGCGGCGGGCTGATGGGGCTTGTCGCCGACCCCTGTCGTCCTGCCGCCAGTCGCCGCAGCCGCGGCATCGCTCGTAGTAAATGCGAGCGTCGGGAACTCGCACTGCCAAGCCGTCGTCTTTATTGCTAGCATTTAATGCGCACGTTATGCGATTAATGCAAGTGCCTTTTCGAGTCGTGAAGACCCGGCCATGCTCTCGGGCCGTGGCTGCGTCGGGGTCGGCCCATTCGTTGTTCCGGGCCGCTGGGGGTACCCATGTCATGGGTACTCGTCAGTAGCCCCCGAGCCCTCGAGCTGGTCGGAGAGCAGGTCGGGGGGTTGCAGTCATCCGATCGGGCTGATCGGCTGGTGCCCGAGACGCTCGTTGCTGCCGACCGTGTCGGTCGATGTCGCCGACCGGGTGCGCGCGAGCGCACCCGGTGGGTGTAGCCCCCGAGCCCCCGAGCTGGTCGGAGAGCAAGTCGGGGGGTTGCAGTCATCCGATCGGGTTGATCGGCTGGTGCCCGAGATGCCCGTTGCTACCGACTGTGTCGGTCGATGTCACCGACCGGGTGCGCGCGAGCGCACCCGGTGGGTGTAGCCCCCGAGCCCCCGAGCCCCCGAGCTGGTTGGAGAGCAGGTCGGGGGGTTGCAGTCATCCGATCGGGCTGATCGGCTGGGATTAGGGAGGCCCGTACTAGGCCGGAGCGGGGCAGGTTGCCACGACTCGTCTTGCGCCGGAGCTGGGCGAGTTAACGTCCGCCCTGAGACCTCGTTTGGCGAGTTTGTCTTCCTGGCGGAGAGGTTGCCATTCGTTCCCCGCGTGCGCCCCTGTCTGCAGGTGTGGGACCTGGAGGGGGTGAGAGACGCGTGCTTGCCTGCGTCGGCTCGAGCACCGTTCTCGCGGAGCTGCTAATGGGTAGTCCGAGTGGAACCTGGAGACCCCCCTGAGAGGGGGCCTCCTAGCGGACGATCCCAGCGTGGGTGTCCGACCCCTCTGAGGGGTGATCCACAAAACACCTTTCCTTACTCGATCCCGTGTCGGACCCCGGGTCGTCCGCCGACCCGGGGCGCAGCTGGCTGCCGCCCGTCGTCGGGTTCCGCGGGAGAGTGTGAGGTATGGTCTCGGACACGAGTTAAGGCGATTGGGTCGTTCGTTGACCCAACTGGAGGCCTGCTGGGGGCTCGCCATGTCCTCGCCCCTCACTCGTTTTGTCGTTGGGGTGGTATTGGATCCGCTTGGCGGGCCGGGCTTCCACGGCTTTCAGCGTTTTAGACCGGGCCTTGGCCGCGAGCTGTCGAGCTCTTAGCGACCCCGAGGCCTCAGCGGCCCAGCGGGCCTTCGTTGATTTTGGTCGCGTTCCTGGCCCGACCCTAAGGTGGAGACCGAGGGGGCGCTGGGGGTGTCGTTCGAGGCGACGCCCGCTCTTCTCTGCGGTTCCTGACAGCAGTTAATGCGTAGTGGGGGGAATTGGTAACTGACGTACTTACAGCAACGTGGGGGACGAGACGCGCGCGGAGCGGGGCGGCTGCCTTGACTCAACCGCCCGTCTTCCGCCGGTTTGGCCCTTATAAGAAAGGGGACGGGGAGAAGGAAAGAAGTACTGGCGACGCCATTCGCTTTCACTGCCACTCCCTTCCGCTTTCGCCTGCAACGGAAGAAAAAAGGAAAAGTGGTTTTCCTGCTGCCTTCAAGCTGCTGCCGCCGCCTTCGTTTCCGACGATGTGGCCGGAGTGCTCCACCTGTTCCTCTCGCGCGGCTGGCCTGGAGAAGAAAGGCTTCCTCGCGCCGCGGGATGTCTCCGGGTGGCGGATCCCGACGATGGGGGCCGCTCCCGAGCCGCGTGACGATGAGGTCGTGGCGCCCGCCTGGTTTTACGAGGGCGAGTTCGGCCTCCCTCTCCATGAGTTCGTCCGGGGACTTCTCTTCTTTTACGGGGTGGAGGTGCACCAGCTCAACCCAAACGGTGTACTCCATATTGCGGTGTTCACGACACTGTGTGAGGCGTTCCTCGGCATCGGGCCGCATTGGGCGCTGTGGAGGTATTTCTTCTCCAATCGGTTGCTGAAGGAGAAGGGGACGAGCCGTGGGGCGTCCTTTGGGGGCGCGGCGTTGTAGCTGCGCCCTAATCGGGCGTCGGAGTATATTGACGTTGAGCTGCCCAAGTTTAACCGGGGCTGGCATTCCGAATGGTTCTATGTCCGGAATGTGGGGAACAGCGCCCCGCGTTTCTCCGGCCAGCTTCCCGAGAGCAAAGAGTGCTGGACTTGGGGGCCTGAGCGGAAGGACAAGCGCAAGGTGCAGCTGATCGTTGACCAGATCAAGGTCTTGAAAGAGCGTGGCCTGACCGGCGAGGTCGTTGTGCGCGCGTTCATGGAGAGGCGCGTGCAACCCCTCGCGGATAGGGTGCACCCTATGTTCGAGTACTCAGGGCCGTCTGACCCTATGAGGATGGCGGAACCTGAGCTCCCTCGGTCGGAGGTTGACGCTCGGGTGTTCTCCGTCTTGGCCGGGGGTGCGGCCGTGGCGGTGGCTGGAGCCCCCGGACCTCTAATGGCGGGCCATCGTTCCGACCTGGTAGGTTCAATGATTTCCCTGCCCGGTCCCTTTTCTCTTCCTCCGGCCGTTCTGACTGACTTTCTTATTCTTCATAGGGTCTTGGCGGGATGACCTCTCAGCCAGACTTGCCGGGGGATAAAGAGCGGAGGGCCCAGGCTCGGGTGATTAAGGGATCACATGACGCCACTCGCAGGGAGAAGAAGAAAGTGGCCGAGCTGAAGAAGAGGCAGCGGGAGGCAAGGCGATCCCGCGGGGAGGATGTCTCTGATACGACCGACGCCAAGTCGTGAGACTCGGAGTCGTCCCCGAGCTCTGGAGGCGAGGGGGGCGGCGGTCAGCCCCTCGCGTTTGACACCGAGCCGGACGTTGGAGGCGGCGCGGTCGTGGGTAGTGGCAACGCGCTGCTGCCGAGTCTCCAGCGGAGGCAGAGCTGGACCCCCGGGGAAAACGGAAGGCCGAGATGCCTCCGCCGGGGGAGCCGGTGAAGAGAAGAAAAGCACAGTGCAGGCGTTCGACGAGGTGAGTGCCCTCTGCTTGCTGGCTTTTAAGTTCGCAGGCCTTAAGACCGCCCTCGTGGTCTCTTGTTGCGTCGTCGTGTGCAGGAGTGGTACGGGGGCGGTCGCGCACCCAGTGGCTTTCTCGCGGCAGTTGGGGTTGCCGCCGCCACCGCCACCGACGAGCGTTCCGCCGATCGAGGCGGAGCAGCCAAGGGTCGCAGTGCTCCCTGCCGGGGCGGAGGGCACCACGTCAGTTGCAATGGTGGTGGCGGGCGCCGCGGCGTCGGGGACGGCGACCGAGCGATCGGTGGAACCGCCGGTCGTCCCGTTGGCCGAGACGGAGGAGGAGCCGCTGGTCGCGCCGGGGTGCGAGGAGGAGGCCGCCGCTGGAGTTGAGCTGGATCCGTTTTCGAAAGAAGGAGTGGATGTGGAAGGGCTCCCACTGCCCCCGCCGGGGACTCCTCCCCCGGGCCCGATCCTGGCGCCGGGGTTCGCCGTACTGTCGATCCCGGGGCCCCGGGGACGGCGACCGAGCGATCGGTGGAACCGCCGGTCGTCCCGTTGGCCGAGACGGAGGAGGAGCCGCTGGTCGCGCCGGGGTGCGAGGAGGAGGCCGCCGCTGGAGTTGAGCTGGATCCGTTTTCGAAAGGAGTGGATGCGGAAGGGCTCCCACTGCCCCCGCCGGGGACTCCTCCCCCGGGCGCGATCCTGGCGCCGGGGTTCGCCGTACTGTCGATCCCGGGGCCCTCCCTTTCGCCCGAAGCTGCCGAGGAGACGAGGGCGGAGACGGCAGTTGGGGCAGCACGGGGGGAGGCATCCGAGGACCCGACGCTAGCGGCCGAGGCGCCCGCTCGAGTCCCCATCCCGCCGTTGGTCCTGCCGGGTTCGCCGCCGGTAGTTCTGGACGACGAGGCGGAGGGAAACGATTGGGTCGCGCCCGGCGAGACCTGCCAGTGTGTCGTGGCGGAAGTGGACCGGGCCCGAAAGGCACTGTCGGCCACGCTCCAGGCTTTTAGCGAGAAGCTGGGGGCCATTTCCGGGGATGCTCGCCGGGAGGTTGTGGTAAGAAGCTTACACTGTTGTTGATTTGTCTTTTTTGTCGGCCGGGTCGCGGGCTGACGGGTGATCTCGTCTGCAGAGCCTGAAGACCCGGTCGCTGTTCAAGTCCGGGTACATCCGGGTTCAGAACCAGCGGGGGTCGACCGTCGGGCTGGAGTGCAGCAGACTGCCCTCCGAGCTATCGGATGCCCAGAGGGCCTCGGATCGTGAGCAGGTCGAAGCGACGAGGGCCCGTCAGGAGAGTGCAGACGCCAAGATAGGCCTGCTCGAAGAACGCCAAGTGAAGAAGGCTTTGGACAAGAGAGTCTCCGAGCTCGAGTCTCTCCTGGCGGAGGCGATCCGGGTGAAGGAGGAAGCTGAGTCGAGTGTTGCCCGCCTTGGTGGGGAGCTTGAGGCGGTTCGGAAACCTGCTCAGGACGCGGCAGTCGAGCGTGATGCTGCTTTGGAACAGGCTAAGCGCGACCGAGCGGCTCGGGTACGGGCCGATGAGGACCTCCGCGCCCCGCTTGATTCCGCGTCGGGTAAGTGTCTTAGCTCTGATGTCCTATATCTTGACCTTTAGGTTGCCTCACCGTGCCCTCCCTTCGCCGTCGATTTTTGCGCAAAGATGCAGAAGAATCTCGGGAGCGCCACGGAAGCGCGGAAAGTGGCGGAGGAGGCGCGTGATAAGGCGGTCGCGGCACGTGATGAGGCCATCACGGCACGCAATGTGGCCCTGTCCACGCAGCGGCTGTCGGAGGCGGAGGAGTCCGAACTAGCGGCTTTGCGAGCGGTCGGTCGGGAGATCCGCGATCGGGTGCTGGGGCCAGGGGGACGTCAACCAGGGCCGAGCTCGCTGGCGAGTGCCCTGGCCCGCGTGCCTGAGCACATGGAAGCTTCGGTGGCAGCCGGCGCCGTCCTTGGGGCTTCTTCGGCGCTGGTCTGCATGCTTTCCTTCTACGAAGGTATCGACCTTGATACCGTTAGTAGCGGGATCGCTGCGAACCGATCTGAAGAAGAGGTCGATGCCCTCAAGCTCCGAGTTGAACCGCACGCCAGGGCGATCGCCGACCAAATCTCCCCGACCGACGTCCTCCACCAAGAATAGGGAGGAAGGGGTTTTAGGTAGTTTATACTTCAACCTGTAACGCACTGGGCAGTGCCATTAAAAAAGTCCTGGCCGGGTAGACCGGTCGAGATTTCGTATTTGCTCATTTTTCATGCTTTTTGTTGTGATGAACACTTGTCGGCCGTAGCCGCGGGGGTCGTGCGTGGGCCGGTGTGTTCGTCATACTTTTACAAAGCGAAAAAGAGAGAGAGAGAGAGAGAGAGAGCAGGCGTCCCAAAAAACAAGGTGTTTTGCTGGCGCAATCGTGGGGAGGAGTGTTCCCGACCAATCGCGGGTCGCTCTGCTTGGGTGCTTTGGGTCGAGAGGGTCGCCGAGAACCCGGTAATTGGTCGGGTCACCGACCCGCAAGGTTATGTGAGACAGATGAAGCCCCCGAGCGGTGCGTGGGGGTTAGGCCGTCACCGCCATGCAGCGCTTGAAGGAATTGCAAAAGAAGGGTCGTTACTTAACTTTTGTGGGCGGACTTTTGACGTGGTCTTGGTGTAGGCGCGGGGCCCGATGAGGCGCGCTGGTCCCGGGGTGCCTCATTGTCAGAGTGAGACGTCAGCGGCGCGTCGATTCCCGAGCCTTCAGCGTTGGAGAGGTGCAGGCGTGATAAATGCTGGGGGCTGGCGCCGTCAGCGCGTTGCTTCGAGTGGTCCCGGGCCGCCTATAAATAGGCGGGCGAGGCGTGCGGTGTCTTCACTATCCAGTCGAAGGCTTGGCACTCGCACATCTCTCATGGCTGCCTCACCCTCCCGTCCTCGCTCTATAGACGCGACCTCGCCGGGCGGCGAGATTGACTGGGAGGCCCTTGAGCGGGAGGCAGAGGAAGAGGAGCTGGAGCAGCCGGCAGGTGGTTTCGTAGTCGCGGCCCCGTCAGACGACGGGGTCGATTGGGAGTTGCTTGAGCGGGAGGCGGAGGAGGAGGAGCGGGGGCTGCTGGCTGCGGGCGCTGGTCCCGGCGCTCTTTTAGAGGGGGGGCTCCGCAGTAGCCGGAGCAGGTGGGGGATCCAGACGACGCCCCTCCTCGCGTCCCATCTCCTTCGGGGAGCCTTGAGTCTAGCGCGACGTCGAGGCCGGCCTCGATCGCTCTCCCGATCGGCTCGATCAGGGTGCCTTTTTCTTCCTCGAAAGTAGACCCCCCTATGGCGGGCCCCGGGGCCTCCCGGGAACCACAGAGGTAACACAGGGAGGGCGCAGCCGGCCTCAACGACGCGTGGAGTTCGGGCTGGTCCGGTGCGTCGAGGTAGGCCGGAGCCTGTCCTGGGCGCTTTGCGGCAAAAATTGTGCGGGAAGTCCAGGGCCGCGCTTGAAGATTATGGGTGATAGAGGGTTCCAACGAACAGTAGTAGAACTCAGTTAGTTTCTTGTTTCGAGCGAATGTAAAAAACGTCTTTATGAATAAAGGGAGATGCTTTATTTTTCCGTAAGCCTGGCGTTGCTTTTGCTATTTTTCGGTTTTTGGGTGACGAAAGTGCTGGGATCGTCGTCTTTGGGACCGCAGGGGTCTCTCGAGAGTTGATCAGCACGTAGGTGTTTTCCCAAAAAAATAGGCGAGAAACAGCACGAGGACTTAGCGCGATCGTTTGCACTTGGCCTTCGCGCGTTGGGTAAGTCTCCGACCGACTTTAGGTGGTTTCGCTCAGGTGCCTTTTTCCCTCGCAAGATGTCACTTTGCAACCGTAGCCGCTGGGGCGTAGGCCGTGGCATTTTGGTCGGGAAGGAAGGAGCGAGCGATCGTTCAGGAGGACTTAGCGGTCGGTTAGGTAACCGACCCGCGCGGACAGGGGTTCTAAGCCAAGTGCGGGTCCGATCAAAATGTCGGGCCTATCGATTCAAGCGATCGCAAAAAGGCGAGAGTTGCTTTAAGAGTAAGAGAGGAAAGTTAAGGGTAAAATCGTCTTAGCTTTTCAATATTCCAGGCATTGGTCGAAACGTTGCCATCTGGATCCTGGAGTCGATAGGTGCCAGGTCGGAGGACTTCTATTATAGTGAAGGGTCCTTCCCAAGGAGGGGAGAGCTTGTGCTTGTCTTTGCTAGACTGGACATGGCGCAAGACCAGGTCGCCTACGCTGAACGCTCGATCCCGAATCCTGCGGCTGTGGTAGCGTCGCAGTACTTGCTGGTACTTGGCCGAACGCAAGGTGGCGACGTCACGCGCCTCATCGAGCTGATCGATGGCGTCTTGCTGAGACTTGAGCCCTCGAGCTTCGTCGAAGGCTTGGAGTCTTGGGGCGCCGTACTCCAAGTCGGTCGGCAAGACGGCTTCGGCGCCGAACGCCAAGAAGAATGGCGTAAACCCGATCGACCGGGTCGGTGTGGTCCGCAGGCTCCAAAGCACAAGGGGTAGTTCGGCCACCCACCGTCCGGCATATTTCTTCAGACGACTGAAGATCCGCGGTTTGAGTCCCTGGAGGATCATCCCGTTCGCGCACTCGACTTGGCCATTGCTTCGCGGGTGGGCAACGGCTGCCCAATCGATGCGGATGTTGAAGTTGTCGCAGAACTCGAGGAACTCTTTCGCTGTGAACTGCGTCCCGTTATCGGTGATAATGGAGTTTGGGACTCCAAATCGATAAACGATGTCGCGGAAGAAGTTTGCTGCTTGTGCCAAGTGATGGTGGAAACTGGCTTGGCTTCTATCCACTTGGTGAACTTATCTATTGCGACCAATAAGTGGGTTAAGCCCCCGGGCACTTTTTTGAATGGCCCGACCAGGTCGAGTCCCCAAACAGCGAAAGGCCATGTGATGGGAATCGTCTGGAGGGCTTGCGCCGGGAGATGCGTCTGTCGAGCGAAGAGTTGGCACCCTTCGCATGACCGGACAATTTGCTCAGAGTCGGCCACGGCGGTCGGCCAGTAGAAGCCTTGACGGAAAGCTTTTCCGACCAGGCTTCGCGAGCCGGCGTGGTGGCCGCAGATTCCGCCGTGGATGTCGTGGAGGAGCTCTTTTCCTTGGTCGGCCGGAATACACTTTTGGAGGATTCCGGAGGGGCTCCGTTTGTAGAGGTCTTCGCCGACCAGTACAAAGGACTTCGCCCGTCGAGAGAGGCGTCGGGCCTCGGTTTGGTCGGTGGGGAGCGATCCATCGGTCAATCGGTCGACAAAGGGATTTCTCCAGTCGGTGCTGGCCATCAAGACGTCGTGGCCTGACTCGCACGGCTCGGCCTCCGGTTGCTGGTCGGTCGGAGGAGTTGCTGGGAGATTGGGCCGAACGGACGCCTGGTGTAGGTCGAGGACGAATATCCCCGGCGGGATCGGCCCTCTGCTGGGGGCAAGGTTGGCCAGGTGGTCGGCTTCACTATTGTTTCGTCTGTAGCTATGATGAAGCTCGAATCCCTTGAACCTCTCCTCCAGTTTGCGTACTTCTCGACAGTAGGCCGCCATCCGGACATCACGAGGCTCTGCGGCCTTCATGACCTGGTCGACGACCAGTTTAGAGTCACCACATACAAGATGGCCGAGCTCCGAGGTCGGCAGCGATCCGGAGACCACTGACTAGGGCTTCGTACTCGGCGACGTTGTTGGTGGCGTCGAAAAGAAGCCGGATGGCGTACTGGAGCTTGTTTCCAAGTGGGGAAAAGATAACGACCCCGGCTCCGGCTCCGTTCCTGGTGAAGGATCCGTCGAAGTACATTGTCTAGTACTTGGGGTCTTCGAGCGGAGGTGGGGCCTGGGCTTCGGTCCACTCAGCGACGAAGTCGGCCAGAGCCTGTGATTTAATCGCAGTCCGGGGAACGTACGATATGTCGTGGCCGTTGAGCTCGAGCGCCCACTTGACGATCCTTCCGGAGGCCTCACGGTTGTGGACGATCTCGCCGAGTGGTGACGAGGTCACCACGGAGACGCGATGCTGGTTGAAGTAGTGCACCAGCTTTCTCTTTGTGATGAGCACCGCATAGAGCATCTTCTGGACTTGCGGGTATCGGGTCTTGGACTCAGAGAGTACTTCGCTGATGAAGTAGATCGGTCGCTGGACCTTGAGGACGCGTCCGTCCTCTGCTCGCTCCACAACAAGTGCCGTGCTGACGACCTGGGTCGTGGCGGCGATGTAGAGGAGCAGAGGCTCTTCGGGCGTCGGGGCAACCAGCACAGGAGGGGAGGTCAGGAGTGCCTTTAGCTGACTGAGGGCCTCCTGTGCTTCCTGCGTCCAGCTGAACCGGTCGGACTTCCTTAGCAGTTTGTAGAGTGGCATACCGCGTTCTCCGAGTCGAGACAGGAATCGGCTTAGGGTTGCCAGGCACCCCGTCAGCCTCTGGGCTTCTTTGAGGTTGTTGATTAGCCCCATCTTCATGATTGCGGAGATTTTGTCCTGGCTGGCCTCGATACCGCGTTCGGAAACGATGAAGCCGAGCAGCTTTCCCTTTGGTACCCCGAAGATGCATTTTTCGGGGTTGAGCTTGATGTGGAACCCCTGCAGTTTTGCGAACGGTTCCTCCAGGTCGGCAACGAGGTTGTCCACCTTTCTGGTCTTGACGACGATGTCGTCGACGTAGGCCTCGACGTTACGGCCGATTTGGTCGGAGAGACACGTTTGCATACATCGCTGGTATGTAGCACCCGCATTTTTTAGGCCAAACGGCATCGTCACGTAGCAGAACGAGCCGTGCGGAGTGATGAAGGAGGTCGTGAGCTGGTCTGCTTCCTTCATCGTGATCTGGTGGTATCTTGAGTAGGCGTCCAAGAAGGACAGGGATTCGCACCCCGCGGTGGAATCTACCACTTGATCAATGCGGGGCAAGGGAAATGGATCTTTCGGACACGCCTTGTTAAGGCTCGTGTAGTCGACACACATTCTCCATTGCCCACTTTTCTTTTTTACGAGTACAGGGTTTGCCAGCCACTCGGGGTGGTGAACTTCTTTGATGAACCCTGCGGCCAAAAGTTTGGCGATCTCTTTCCCTATGGCCACGCGTTTCTCTTCATCGAAGCGGCGTAGGCACTGGGCGACCGGTCTTGACCCGGATCAGATATTCAGTGAGTGCTCGGCGACTCCCCTCGGGATTCCCGGCATGTCGGAGGGCCTCCATGCGAAGATGTCCCGGTTAGCGCGGAGGAAGTCGACGAGCGCGTTTTCCTATTTGGCGGGAAGCGTGCTCCCGATCCGAACGGTCTTGGTCGGATCCTCGGGGTCGACCTCGACTGCCTTCGTGTCCTCGGAGGATTTGAAGGAGCCTGGTCCGGACTTACTGGAGTCGGGAGCAGACTGGGAAGTGTTGGCCCGGAAGCCGGCAAGCTCGGCGGAGGCGACGACCGCCGAGGCCAATTCGCAACTGCTTTTTTCGCAGTTGTAGGTAAGCTGGAAAGATGCCGTCACGGTGATTACTCCCCATGGTCCGGGCATCTTCAGCTTCAGGTAGGTGTAGTTAGGGATCACCATGAACTTCGCGTAGCATGGCCTCCCTAAGATGGCGTGGTAGGAGCCGGGGAAATCCACAACCTCAAAGGTGAGGGTTTCGGTGCGGAAGTTGCTTGGGTTCCCGAAGGTGACAGGCAGGTCGATCTGCCCGAGCGGATGGGCCTGCTGGCCAGGGACGACACCGTGGAAAGGTGCCCTGCTCGGCCGGAGGTCCGAGCGGGGGACCCCTAGGGCGTCGAGGGTCTCAATATAGAGGACGTTGAGACTGCTGTCGCCATCCATGAGCACCTTGGTCAGGCGCTTGGTCCCCATGATGGGGTCGACGACAAGCGGGTACCTCCCTGGTTGGGGGACGTGGTCGGGATGGTCACTCCGGTCGAAGGTGATCGGCGACTCTGACCACCGAAGGTATTTTGGCACGGCAGGACTTGACGTGTAAACCTCGCGGGAGGCAAGCTTGAGCTGCCTTCGGTCGGCGTAACTTGCTGGCCCACCGAAGATCATGAGGCATCCGTCAGTTTCGGGGAAGCCGGCGTCCGCCTCCTTGTCCTCGGCGCTCGGCGCCGAGTCGGGCTTCTTTCCTTTGCCCCGCGGCGTTGTGGGAGCTCCGGAAAGAAAGCGCTTCAGGACTTCGCAGTCCCGGTACTTGTGCCTGACGGGATACCCGTGGTTTGGACACGGTTTCTCCATCATTTTCTTGAAATGGTCGGGGGATTGCCGGGCCTGCGGCCTCCCTGGCCGGTCGGTGGCTGCGACCACGCGGTCCTCGCGGACCTGCTTTCCGTGGCGCTTCCGTTTGTCGGGGCGGTCAGAGGAGGGGCCGGCCTCAACGCCGGGCCCTCACTTTGCCTTCCCTTTATCGAAGATGACGTCCACAGCCTCCTCGCCCGAGGCGTGGTTGGTGGTGATGTCTAAGAGCTCCTTGGTGGTGCTGGGCTTCGCGCATCCCAGTTTGTGCACCAAGGCCTTAGAGGTGGTGCCATAAATGAACGCCCCGACGACGTCGGCATCGCGAATGTCGGGGAGCTCATTGCATTGCTGGGAGAAACACCGGATGTAATCCCGGAGGTTCTCGCCTGGCTGCTGCTTTCAGCTCTTCAGGTCCCAGGAGTTCCCGGGGCGCTTGTAGGTGCCCTGGAAGTTGCCCACGAAGTGGTGCTTGAGGTCGTCCCAGTTCCTGATGATGTTGGCGGGGAGATACTCGAGCCATGCTCGAGCCGAGTCCGCCAAGTAGATGGGGAGGTATTGGATGACGAAGAGGTCATCAGTTGCTCCCCCTGCCCGGCATGCGAGCCGGTAATCCTCCAGCCATACACTGGGGTTAGTGGCCCCCGTGTATTTGACTATGTTGATGGGCGCCCGGAATCTGGCAGGGAATTTCGCACTGCGAATCCCCTGGCAGAATGCCCGAGGTCCGGGGCCGTCGGGGCTCAGGCTACGGTCACGGCACGGACCGCTGTCTGCGATGTGCGAATGGTCCGGGTCGACCATCGTCCTTTTTCGTGCCTGGAGGGTGGCGCGAACATCGCGGTTGTTTCCCAGGCGCTGGTGCACCGGGGAGCGTGAGGCCTGGGGGTGTAAAGAGGATGATGCCGCCCTCGTTGCGCTCCGGTGACTCTGGGAGGCGCCGTGGCGCGGGTGGCCTAAAGAGGCACCCGAGCGCTGCGACCCGGAGTCCTGTGCGTGCTGTGCGGCCGCACGTTCCACCAATCCCCGGAGGTCCCGGTTGGTGGATTTGGCCGCTGGATCGTCCGGCTCGGGGATGCCGCGAAGCAACATTGCTGCTGCGGCGATGTTCTGGCTGGCGCGGGGGAAAAGCGTCGTCTCTTCGGCCACCGGTGGCTGGACTGACTTCAGCAGTGCGCACCGCCAGGCCGGTAGAGTTCGGCTGTTCTTTGCTCCAGGTCGGCCTGGAGCTTATCGAGCTCAGCTTTTTGGGCCTCCAGCTCGTCGCGCCGCCGCTGGAGATCGGCGCTGCGAGCCTGGTGGTCCTCCTCGGTGCGCTGGAGGAGAGTTTTCGGCGTGGCGGGGGTCGCAGGGGGATCGTTCTTGCCTGCCGCGGTGTCGGAACCGCGATAGCGTGGCCTGTTCCTATCTCTCCCCCCGTTGTTACCGGAGTCATGGCTGGAAGAGTTCTCCGAGGGGTCGTTGACGGAGACTGGTAAGTGGCCGACCACCGCTACGAAGCGCGGGGCCGCGGGGGGCATCGTCGCTGCTGGCTGAGGCTTCCGTGCACCGTGCGAGGCGGCAGAGCTTTCGGCGCGCTCCGGCGCTATGGCCCGCGCGGGGGTGTCGAGCCGGAGTCCGCCGAAAGTGTCGGTGACAAAATCAAGGGAGCCGAATCGGATCGAAAACTCCGACATGATCGTGTCGTGGTGAGCGGAGAACAAAAACCGTCGAGGAAGCTTGGTGGGAAAACGATGGTGACGAACGCCCAACAGCCCCTACCTGGCGCGCCAACTGTCGATGTTTCGTATACCGGCAAGTAAATTTGTATAGGTAAAGGGGGGGCGTTCCCTCTCCTCGAACGGCCTGACCCAAGAGAACCCAAGAAGTATACTGGTTCGGGCTGAACGTCCCTACTCCAGTTCGTGTGTTATGGATTGTATTGATCTATTTTCTTCATTCACCCCTTCCTCCTCTTATATGGCCGGGGAGGCGGGTTACAATGTCGATCGGGTAAAAAAAAGAAAGGAAAAGGCTACCCCTAGGGATCCTATAGTCGTCCGGAGGTGTACCCTCGCGGCGGGCTGATGGGGCTTGTCGCCGACCCACAATAAATCCTGCCGCTTGATCGCCGTGACGCGGCATCGCTCGTAGTAAATGCGAGCGTCGGGAACTCGCACTGCCAAGCCGTCGTCTTTATTGCTAGCATTTAATGCGCATGTTATGCGATTAATGCTAGTGCCTTTTCGAGTCGTGAAGACCCGGCCATGCTCTCAGGCCGTGGCTGCGTCGGGGTCGGCCCATTCGTTGTTCCGGGCCGCTGGGGGTACCCATGTCATGGGTACTCGTCAATCGGCTACAAAAAGACGCATCCCGATTACATAGATCACATGGCCTACCTCCATAGCTACAGGATACCACATTTTGCCAAGTTTTTAGGTGATGATTCCGTTACCACTATTGAACACGTCGGACGATTCGTTGCTCAGTGTGGGGAAGTCGCACAGTCCGATGGGTTGAAAATTAGACTATTTCCTTTATCACTGTCCAGGGCAGCGTTCACTTGGTTTACCAATTTGCCTCCAAATTCGGTTCATCTCTGGAACGATTTGGCAAGCCGATTTCATGAATACTTGTTTTCCGGAACTATGGAGCTTAGGATCTCTGACCTTAGCTCAGTCCAACAGAAATACGGTGAATCGGTCTCCGACTACATTAGGAGATTCAGGGGCGTGCGGAACATATGCTTTAGTGTAACACTTCCCGATGATCAATTAGTAGATATGGCATTTCAAGGACTGAACCCGCCATTAAAGGAAAAATTGGCGGGGCAGGAGTTCTCCGACCTAGGTCATCTGCTCCATCGTGTATCGGGGCATGAAAGTCGATATGCGAAAAACAAAGGGTTCAAGGATAAATTTAGATCGATTGGCAATGAAAAAGCCAAAGTAAATATGGTAGAGTATAATCCAAGCAACATTTCTGAGGACGACGAAGCAGATATAAATATAGCCAAGTGGACTAAGGGCGCTAAAAGGCCATTCGTTTGCTCTCTGCTTAAGCCGATAAAAAACAAAATAGAAGTCAAATACTCGTACGATGTGTCAAAATGTGACAAGATATTCGATTTATTGCTTCAAGAAAAACTTATAAAATTACCAGAAGGGCACGTCATCCCGTCGGCTGATGAAATAAAAAAGCGAAGGTATTGCAAGTGGCACCATTCCTTTTCGCATAATACTAACGATTGTAATATTTTTCGGCAACAGATTCAATCGGCTATTGCCGATGGACGGTTGAAGTTTGCAGATGAGTCGGCTATGCAGATAGATGTGAATCCTTTCCAGATCAACATGGTCCAGTGTTCATGGAAAGGAAAGGAACTCATGAAAGAGGATGTCAAGCCGACCAAGAAAGTTGAAATCCGGTCAAAGTGAGATGAAACAGTGCAAATCACCATCGGCTCAATACAAATCGAGGCTGATAAAAATGGGCAAAACTCAAGGACAGTAAAGCCGAAAGGGGATTTGGAAGTTGGGAGATGGTATAAGGCGGAGAAAGCCCCAAGAAAAACCAGCTTCAAGCCAAAACCAACTTTCTCGCAATTCTTGGAAAAATATGAAAGGATAAGCCACAGACAAAACTCCCAATGACCGAACTACTTTCACCGGCCAAGTATTCATCGACCAGGCAAATACTATCGGCCAGACGCCCCTCATTGGCCAAATACCGAAGAAGAAGAACATCGGCAGTGTCCCTTTTGGCAATTTTGCTGGGAGAGAGGGATGACCTTACCTACAGTGCTATCATGCCCTATGCAACACCCAATTAGGCATCAGCCAAATTGATCGGTTAAAGACAGGTTGTCTAGGCCGATGCATGATCGACTAGGGGCAGAGAGCAGAAGACCAATCCATGAAAGATTGTCAATACCAGAACAAGGCGAGTTTTCTGGAACTCAAGAAGCACCGGCTTCCAACAACACTGTCAGGACGGAGTCTGATAGTGAAATGAGCAATCTGGCTGGAAAATTCAGAAAGCCGATAGAACCTAAATCGAGGTGGTGCCCTTCGGGTCTTAGCAAATCGCAACGCAGGCGACTTCAACGACTAAAAACACAAGAAAAAAGGGAAGCCAAAAGAGAGAGAGAAAGAGATCGGGTATTCAATAAGCTGAGGCCGATACCAATTGGAAAACATGAGTGGAGGAAAAAAGAGCAAACCGATAGCGATTCAGATCAATCGGTTGACTCTGGATCTCCAATGATCCAAGACGATACACCGCCAATGGACATAAACATGGTGTTCACTTTACCCGCTGAGTTCAAAACCGAGGTAGAATCGGCTGAGGAAGTATTCGCCCAGTTGTGCCTTGGTGCACCAGATGCCGTATTCAAAAAACCTCAAGACATGCATCGGCATCTAAAGCCACTATATCTTAAAGGCCATATCAATGGCCGACCAATATCGCGGATGTAACACCCCGGCATCTAATATGCCCGAATGCTACCAAACATAGACTAAACATCACCTAAATACCACAAATTAAAATAAATTACAGCAAAGGCGCAAATGCTAAAACCGAAATTTCGGCAGCATCTCCTTTGTTTTATCATGAATTGGAGCAATAGCAATCACATAGCAAGTTATATCATAGCATAAGACATCTAAAACATCAATATCAATGGATAAAGCATCAACATAAACCAATAAAACCGAATCCAACCACTCCATAATCTATAGCTAAGCAAATAAGGATCACAAGCACACTAAACTATTCCATACACCAAGTTCATGGCACTTATTATGATC
Source organism: Rhipidocladum racemiflorum (assembly GCA_036346355.1). Classification (NCBI taxonomy): domain Eukaryota; kingdom Viridiplantae; phylum Streptophyta; class Magnoliopsida; order Poales; family Poaceae; genus Rhipidocladum; species Rhipidocladum racemiflorum. Next base: position 14,423,026 of record CM070591.1, on the reverse strand, counting down.
ATGACTCAAATTGGTAAATGAGACTTGAACTTCGTGAAGATGTGTAGCTAATGCCCCTTCCCACATGCCGGTGTCATGGTACCTAAAACAACATAAAACACAAGCGTGAGTTCATCACTCAGCAAGTATATTGCAATGGGTCATACAGAACAATTCAATATTATCATCACTACATAACAAACTTAACATCATGATTAAGTCATACATCATATGCAACATCATAATCATATCTCAACCTCATTGAAATCATTTCATCATCATCATCATCATGTATGTAATGCAATGCAATGCACATGTCTCCTCTGTAGGACCGAATATAGCAATCAGAGGGGGGGTGAATGATTGTGCGGAAGCTAAAACCAAATTCTTGACCTACTAAAAGTTCACCCCAAAACAGAACCAAATAGTTGCCTCGTATTCGACAAAAACAGAATAACAGAGGTTGGGTAAAACGTGAATTCCCGGAAATCCAACCGTCGGAACGATCTGAAATTTGGACACAAGAAACTAGATTCCAATACGAATCGAACCCAAAAAGAATCTCCTCGATCGGACTTACGGATCAAAAGTTATGACCTTCGCAAGCTTGCTATTTGAGAAGATAGCGAGAATAAATCTAACTAGAATTGTAGCTCGCCGAAAGATTTGATGAACTTGATCTTTATTTCTCCTTTCTTTTGTCTAAAGTACTCCAAACAAAAGAGTACAACCCTAAAGCTTGCTCAAAGCTTGATGCCTAGGTTGATGATCTAAACAGGAGACAACCCCTCCTATTTAAAGGAGCAACCCACAAGGAGTTCTGAATACAATTCCTATTCCCTAGAAGGAATCTGTATCCAACACAACTCTACTTGGCCCAACCTGGCCGAGTACAACTCTTGCACGCGTATGGTAACCCTACCATACTCACGTGACTAACACTTTGCACGTGTATGGCCACCTGCCATACTCACGTGACTAACACTTTGCACGCGAATGACCTCCTGCCATTCTCACGTGACTAACCATTCTTCATGTGCACCATTCTCTTAGCCCGAACGTCCCGCATGACATCCTTGACCACCAAGACCTCAGTTCCTCCCTGAACCTAGTCCCGAACCTCAGTTCCTCCATGAACCTAGTTCCGGTCCCATCATCGACCACATTCGTCTTCGAGCAATACCTGCACATGAATAAACCACAAAACAAATCCGAGCACAAGTCCACGACTTGACTCAATGTCAATCCATGCAACTACTCACATGAGCATTACATAAAGTCCACATCAAGCATCATGAAATTCTTACCAATTTCATTATCTCAAGGTCAAACCAAAAACTCAATTCCAAGTTTGCTCAAAACCCTAATCGAGCAAAAACGCATTCACGACGGACCAAAAAATTTGGTCCGGCGTACATGTAAAACTTACTGTTTTTAAGAACTTGGTCCCGCGCAAAAATATCAAAATCACGTTTATGACGGACCAAAAAATTTGGTCCGTCATATATGGGAAAAACGAGGTCGCCAAAATCATGTGTATGACAGACCAAAGTTTTTGGTCTGTCATACATGGGAAAAACAAAATCGCCGAAAACATGTGTATGACAGACCAAATGTTTTGGTCTGTCATACATGGGAAAAAATGCGTTCGCCAAGAACATGTGTATGACAGACCAAACACTTTGGTCTGTCATACATGGGAAAACTGAAATCGCCAAAAGCATGTGTATGACAGACCAAAGTTTTTGGTCTGTCATACATGGGAAAAATGACATCGCTAAAAGCATGTGTATGACAGACCAAAGTCTTTGGTCTGTCATACATGGGAAAAATGACATCGCCCAAAACCAAGTGTATGACAGACCAAAACACTTGGTCTGTCATACATGAGAAAAACGAAGTTTTCTTGGAAAAATGTCAAACACAAGCACATGCACATTTTTCAAATTCAATTCTAATCAAACTGATTTCTGATCTTTTCAAATCTTCAAACCATATTCAAATCTTTTCGAATATTCAAATACTCATCATCAAAAACACATGGATCAAAAAACAATGATCCTTCATCCTCGACGCAAATACTGGTATTGCCGAGTGCACACCCGTCGGCGTGCACCCACGCCCCCCTTCCATCCCATAGATGGAGGGTGCCTACTCCTCGCTTCCACTCACCGCGTGGGTGGAATCACGAGGTAGGTCTTACATCCATGGCGCTCTGGATTAGTCATAACTTTCTCACCAACCTTACCGGAATAGTTATGACGTTCTCACCGATCGGGCCAAGTTTCATGCCATGTATGCAACATATGCCATAATCATTAACCATAAACCATTGCATAGCATCTTAACATACCCTTTTTATCATATCATGGCAAAAACTAAGCATGGCAAGATAGCATAACATGGAAACAATTGCATCTAGTCAAGGCAAGCAAATAAACCACATGCTACCCATCCCAATACACTTGCCTTAACCTCGGGCGACGGATTGGCGGGATGAGGAGGGCACTCCCGGGGCCACACCACCTGTACAAAGATGCCACACAATCACAAAGTGCCCATAAAATAGTACTCCATTGCCCATCTACCCCGATATCGCAAACTACTCCCGAAAATGAAAAAACAGAGAATCTGTCCCCCCCGGGACAGCAGACTTCAAACTATCATAACTTTAGATCTAGGACTCCGAATCGATTAAATGAGTACATCCTCGCATAGCTTAGGAAATTTCCTAACTTTTTCTAAGTATATGGAAAAGCTGATTCGGAATCTAAAGTTGTTTAATCTACAAAACACTACGTTCTATCCCAGCTACATCACAGATTTGAACATGTTTGGTAAATCGAGCATAACTATCAAACGGTTTGGCGGAATTGGACGTTCTTTATGTCCACTAAAAGGTATTGAAGTTACCTACAACTTTCTCAACAGGCGGCCGACCAAAATCCGAATCTAAGGTCACGAAAGCTCAAACCCTAGGTCGACTGCACAATCTGCCCGAAGCAGAGAACGTGGCAACCTCTATTTTTCATCTAATCTACCCAATAACAGCACCACCACTTGATCTAAAAGCATCTAAATACCCTCTAACACAGCCCCTAGACCAAACCCAAGGATTCCCCATGCCATACCTTCGCCCGACGAACGATGAACGCCGAAAACCTTCCTCCCGGGCTCCCCGATCGTCCTCCTCGCGCCGGAACCGCCGGATCTCCTCGTCGCGGGGCCTTCCGATGGATGGAACAACGGGGTGGCGCGGTGGAGAGCTCCCTTAGGGAAGCAAGGATGGTGGAGAGGAGAGGGGAGAGGCGGTGGCGCCATGGGGAAAGATGGAGAGGAAGGAGGAGGGTGGAGGCGCATGGGGGGCTAGGGGGGTGGCGGCTAGGGTTGGGAAAGGGAGTAGGGGGGCGCACAACCAAGGGTGGGGGCGCCCCCAAGGCAGAAATTTCAGGTTCCCCCCCCCATGGGCCCAAAACTCCCCCACCAACGGCCCACTTCATTGCCCTAAGGCCCAAACTAGCTCCCGCTAGGCCCGAACTTCCCCGGAAGGCCCAAAAACATGCTACTAAAGTCGTACCGTCAAGCCGACATCGGAAATGACTCACACCGTCGATCCGTAGTGTCACATCGGATGTTGGTCGACGGTGGGGCGACAGTCAATCTTATGCCTTTGAGCACCTTTAAAAATTGGGCAAAGCCGATGAAGATCTGATTAAGACAAACATGGTATTGAACGATTTCACGGGAGACCCCACCGAAGCAAAATGCATAATGATGATGGAGTTGACAGTCGGCAGTAAGACTTTGCCAACTGCATTTTTTGTGATAGAAGCGAAGGGCAATTATAGCGTGCTCCTCGGACGGGATTGGATCCATGCTAACTACTGCATACCATCGACCATGCATCAAAAATTAGTACAGTGGAACAGTGACACAGTTGAAGTTGTATCTGCCGATACATCGGCTCATATTGCCATGGCCAGCCCCGACGCCAACTGGCCACACGAAGATGCCGAATGCATATCGGGAAAGGTTTTGGATGATTGTGATTTTATCTACATCGAGAAATCAGGATTCAAGCCGATCAGCGTTAAACCCAATACGTTTGATCAGACAAGTGAAGTAGTAAGGAGATGGAGTCCAAAACAATAACGAAATTACAAGAAAAAGCGAGGAGCTATCGGCGAGAGGAGTACGAAGAGGCTATTGAAGATTTCAAAGAAGAAAGACGAGGGCAAGGCTTCACCTCTACCGATTTGCTTGAGGAAATTGATATCGGAGAAGGCGACAGGAAAAGACCAACGTTTGTGAGCGCTAGATTAGAACCAAGCTACAAAGCAAAGTTGGTCGAGATACTCAGAAAATACAAAGATTGCTTTGCATGGGAATACTATGAAATGCCAGGTTTAAGCCGACAGCTTGTCGAACATCGGCTACCCATAAAAACAGGGTACCGGCCATTCAAACAGTATCCAAGACGGTTTAATCCCGTACTGTACGATGCCATAAAAGAAGAGGTAGGATGATTACTAGAGGCAAAGTTTATCAGGCCTTGCCAATATGCGGAGTGGGTCTCAAATATCGTCCCTGTAAGGAAGAAAAATGGCAAGCTTCGTGTGTGTGTGTTGATTTTAGAGATTTAAATAAAGCCACGCCAAAAGACTAATATCCGATGCCTATAGCCGATATGCTCATCGATGCTGCATCCGGAAATAAAATCATAAGTTTTCTTGATGGAAATGTCGGATATAATCAAATATTCATGGCAGAAGCCGACATACCCAAAACAGCCTTGAGATGCTCAGGAGCTTTAGGGCTATACGAATGGACTGTCATGACGTTCGGCTTGAAAAACGCTGGCGCCACTTATCAACGCACCATGAACCATATTTTCCATAATCTAATCGGCCATACTGTAGAAATCTATATCGATGATGTTGTTGTGAAATCCAAAGAAGACTGGAAACACTTAGCCGATTTGGAAAAGATGTTCGAGAGCACAAGGGAACACGGATTAAAGATGAATCCACTCAAGTGCGCTTTTGGGGTATCGGCTGGACAATTCCTCGGATTTACAGTGCATAAAAAAGGGATTGAAGTAAACCAGGCAAAACTAAAAGCGATAGTCGATACCAAGCTGCCGACAAATAAAAAGGAGCTACAGGTATTAATCAGCAAAATTAATTATCTTCGGCGTTTTATTTCAAATTTGTCCGGACGGATTCGCGCTTTCACACCACTACTGAAGATAAAAGACAACCACGAATTTGAATGCGGAAACGATCAGCAGAAGGCTTTCGATGACGTAAAAAGTTACATGATGAAACCCCCGGTGTTGGTCACACCAAGGAATGGCATACCTTTCAAATTGTACATATCGGCTGAAGGAGATACGATAGGAGCAGTTCTGACACAAGAGGCCGATGGGAAGGAACAAGTCATATTTTATTTAAGCCGACGACTTTTGGACGCAGAAATCAGGTATCCCCTAGTGGAAAAGTTATGTTTATTTTTATACTTCGCCTGCACCAAATTAAGGCATTACATCTTGACGTCAAAATGCGTCATAGTGTGCAAAACCGACGTAATTAAATATATACTGTCGGGACCCCGAATTTGCAAATCCGGACCCTCTGTGTATTCAGCACTAGTCCAGGAACGCGCTAGTGCACACAGTCTTAACATCGGTAAATATCACAATCATACCAATCGATATTATCAAAGTACTTTATTTAAATAACCAAACTGGTTACTTGACCTTATGGTCAAGTTACAAATATATGCCTTGCAAGGCGAAACTTATTAAAAAGAGAGATAATAGCAGCGGAAAATCAAATAACTTCGTGGCGCCATCCAGTATACCACAGGCAACTGACTGGGCTCGCTTCCCTAAGTAAACGGATCCTCTTGGAGTTCCTCCTCCAAAGCTGGTGCAGTCTCTTCTTCAACTGATATTGTGTTGAGGCAAGGGTGAGTACTTGGTACTCAGCAAGTCATGCCTGTAATGCAAGCTAATATACTATATGCATGGCTTGGTACAAAGGAATAGCTCAAGGTATATTTGCGAAATGACATTTGAAAAGTAATATAAGTAGATTCAAAGCGGTAGAAATAAGTAAAGCGTAAATAACTTTTCGGAAGTTTAATAAACATTTTCCCCATCCTAAACCACATTACCATCATCTTTATTCTTAAACCAAACCAACCTTTCAAATCCAAGTTATTTTCGAAAGTCTAACCCTTGATTGTAATTCCCGAGCATTGTCGATCGTGGACTCGGCTATTTAAATAGATTCTAAACTCTGCAGAGGTTATGCACTTTACCCACAAGATACAGTCAAACACCACAAAGGCGAAGTTCCTCAGAATAAAGCCTTTCGGAAGCCTCAAACAACACAGTGGTCCTCTCCGGTTCGTGCTCTACACCATCCCTTCCCTTAGCCAAGGCGAAGTATGGGACCAACACACCGTTAGATGGGTATCGGCCACACCCACGACACGCTCCCCCGCACAATCACACAAACGGTGTAATTGACACCTGAGGCTCCACAAGCGAGTCCTTAGCGACTTAGTCAACTAGGGCCGTCCCATTCCAGCCATGTGGTTGCAAGTATGACCAGTTCAAAGGCTTGCAAGGTTAAGTCCTTAGAGTGACCAGGGCAAGACTACCGAAGAACCAAATCAACATCCCCAAAGTGCCACAACCGCCCACCTGATTACTCTTGCCACATGCCCTGGCCGAAATCGTTTATCAAACCCCGCTTGATTACCATGCACCACGTGCCATCAACATCACATGATACTTTTCCCAAAACAGGTTCAATATATCATTAAGTCAATATTAACATTTGATTGTCCAAAATCATGTCATGAGCACGTAGTGAGTCTAAGCAAAGATACTACAACGGTCTAAACCCATGTTGGCAATTTAATAATGTCCAACTAGTAAACCACAACTAGGGTGACAAAGGGTCATGGCACATACTTAAGTAATCAAGGTGTCATATAGCAAATTGGTATTTATCTAACCCTGTGTTTAAACAAAGTATTTTTCTAATTGAACTAGCATGCAATAGTTTAAATCAAAATAGATTTCGAAATAGGATCAACATGGTCAAAGCACAACTTGCCTTCAAAAAGTACTTGCTCTTGGTCTTGAGTTGGATCTTGAGTCAATACTTCTCCTTCGAATCCTTCCGGCACTTCAACGTCTACTCGTAAAGCGTGCAAATAGCAATACACAAATAAACAATAGGCAAAAACATCCCAAAACTCCAAATAAAATCCATAAACAGAGAGAACATAATTTTCTGGATTTTTAGGAACTGGAATCGTTCAAATCGGAGTTAAGACGCAAAAGTTATGATTATTTAAAGTTTAAATAATCAATTAAATAATTTTGCAGAGAAAAACTTTAGTCCAAAAATTAAATAAAATTTATATCTAGGTAGATCTCAATTTTATACAAATTTAGAAATTTGAATCACTCAAATCGGAGTTGAAACGCAAAAGTTATAAGCGTTTGAAATTTGGAACAAAATCTGAAATCATTATTCGAATTAATAAATCATTTTCTTTTTCGGAAATTAATTGTTGCGTCAGCATGGACACGTGTCAGCTCCTGATTGGCTGGCTGACGTCAGCCGGTCCATGGACTTGGTCCATGCTTGGCTCGGGTCTACCGTGGACCCGGTCCACGACTCCACGTGAGACTGACATGTGGGACCACTCGGATGACGTCATTGCTGACGTCAGCGGGGACTTCGGCCGCAGTCTGGCAGGTGGGACCCGCTGTGGCGTCATGGGTAGCGTCGGCGCTCGGCTTACGGCCCGTGACATCGAGCCCTCGACACGCGGGCCCCGCGTGTCGGCGTTACTGCTGCCAGCGTGGGCGGCCCGGCCGCGTCGGTCCAACTTCCAAGACGCAGCGTGGCACAATCTCGGCCGTTGATTCGAAAATCAACGGCCCGGATTGATCGGGTAGCGCTGCGTTACGGGGTGAACGTGGCCAATCTGGACCGTTGGATCTAGATCCAACGGCCGGGATTAGATCCGAGGATCTAGACGTGATCTCACCGTGACGGCCGATCTGGATCGGACGGCCGTCCGAGCTCGCGAGGTTGATGTCGACGCAGCGGCGTTGGCTTGACCGGAGACGAAGACGACGACCTCCCGCGGCGGCGCTTCCGTGCAACTCGGCGTGAAGGCCGGCACTCCAGCGCGGCGCGACACGGCGATCTCGATTCTTGGTTTGGTGTCGTCGGAAGACGGCGGATGCGGCGAGGATCAACGAAGAATCATGGCGGAAGACCTCCTCTACTCCGGCGAGCAATAGCGGGCGACGGCGGCGCTCAGCGAGGTGAGAAGGGGGCTCGAGTGCGGACGGTTGTGCGCTTCCGATGGCGGCGGCGGCAGATTTAAAGGGGCCTCGGCTTCCGTGTAGAGCGCGGAAACCGAGGTTGACACGGTGACGGCGGCGGAGGACTCTGGCTCGGATCTGGCGAGGACGACGAAATCGCGGTCGTCCACGTGGCGCGATCAACGGCCACGATGGCTTGGCGCGAACGGTCCGGTCGGACACGGCTCGGTCGGTCGGTCGATCATGACCGTTGGATCTCGATCCGACGGCCCACGTGGGTTAAGGTTCAACGTGGTTCGGTCAAGTCGGTGGCTCGGGTCGGACTCGAGTCCGACTCGGGTTACGACTTCGATCGGAGGAATAGTACTTGACCCGAGTTGAATTTCCAGCGATTTAATATTTAAAATAATTCCCGATAATTCATTTAATTCATTAAAAATAGCAAAAGACTCAGAAAAATTCGGAAAAATTCGAAAATACTTTGGAACATTTTGGACTCAAATAAAATATATCCAACAAAATTTAATATGCAAAATTAAATTCTTTAATTATTTAAAAATGGAAAAAATTCAAATAAATTCCAAATAAATCCAAATAAATTCAGAAAATTCCAAAATTCACCAAAGTGCCAAATCACACATGATTTTAAGAAAAGCAAAATTTTGGGATGTTACAATCCTCCCCCCCTTATTAGAACCTCGTCCCCGAGATTCAGGGCTTACTAAAGGAATAGGTTTGGAAACTCTTTCTTCAAATCCTCTTCGCTCCCTAAGTCGCTTCGCTCTCTGCATGGTTACTCCACTGAACTCTACAGAAACGGGTTGACTTATTTCTGGTTTCTCGATCCATTGTGTCTAGAATCCTCACGGGATGCTCCTTATAGGTCAAATCCTCTTGCAACTCAATTGACTCTAGCGGGGTCTGCTCCTCAGAACTCGGAGACACTTCTTCAATCGGGACACATGGAATACGTCATGCACTCCTCGCCAACGATCGTGGCAACTCCGGTACTGTAAGCAACCGCCTCGCGACTCAAAATCTTAAATGGTCCCACATAACGGGGTGCGAGTTTCCCTTTGGCATGGAACCTCTTAACTCCCCTGAGAGGCGTAACTCTGAGGTATACAAAGTCTTCTGGTTCAAAACTCAAGTCTCGGCGACGATTGTCAGCATAACTCTTTTGTCGTGATTGGGCTATCTTCAACCTTTCCCTAATCATGGCGACCGTTTCTTGACCTCTTGAAGAATATCAGGCCCAAAGACACGGCTCGCCACGGTCTCATTCCAATTCAATGGCGTCCGACAGTGGTCGACCATACAAAGGCCTCAAAAGGTGACATCGTAAACTAGCTTGATAACTATTGTTGTAACTAAACTCGGCATACGGCAAACTCTTATCCCAAGAGGTAGCATAAGCCAATGCACAAGCTCTCAACATATCCTCCGAATCCGGTTGACTCTCTCGATGCCCATCCGTCTGTGGATGATAAGTCATCTTGAAGTTCAAACGGGTTCCCATGGCTTCATGCAACCTATTCCGTAACCTTGAGGTAAATTGGGTACCTCTGTCCGATACAATCCTCTTTGGCACTCCGTGCAAGCAGACAATCTGATCATGTATAATTACGCTAATTTATCTCCGAGTAAGTGGTCTTCACGGGATAAAATGGGCTACTTTAGTCAAGCGATCCACTATAACCCATATGGAGTCATAACCTCCTTGAGTCTTGGCAAACCGGTAATGAAATCCATTCCGATTTCCTCCCACTTCCACTCGGGTATTTTCAGCGGTTGTAGCAATCCTGCTGGTCTCTCGATGCATTGCCTTGACTCTCCGGCATACGCCGCACAATGCAACATGCTCGGCAACTTCACGCTTCATACTCGGCCACAGAATCTCTCCTTGAGATCCTCGATACATCTTGGCGCTTCCAGGATGAATCGAGTACTTAGAGTCATGGGCTTCTACCAGAATCAGTTGTTTTAAATACTATTTGATAGGCACACAAATGAGAACAATCATCCACAACGTGCCTAGCTCATCCAACTAGAAGTACTCTGCCATGCCTACCTCCATTTTGGACTTAATCCAACGGATCTTGTCATCATCCTTCGTCCTTCTCGGATCGATCCTCTAGGGTAGGCTTTACTTCTAATGTGGCCAAGAATCCGCTAGGTACTACCTCAATCTTCATTTTCTGAAAATCCTCACATAACTCATCCTGACTTGTGGCTAGCAACGTACTCACAGTATGGCTTTTCCGACTCAGAGCGTCGGCTACTACGTTGGCCTTCCCGGGATGGTAATGGATTCCAACATTGTAGTCCTTGATCAACTCTAACCATCTCCTCTGCCTCATATTCAGATCCGACTGGGTGAATATGTACTTAAGGCTCTTATGATCCGTATACACTTCACATCTGTTTCCAATCAGATAGTGACGCCATATCTTCAAGGCATGCACTACGGCAGCTAACTCTAGGTCATGTGTCGGATAATTTTCCTCATGCGGCCTCAGCTGCCTTGATGCATAAGCAACAACCTTTCCGTTCTGCATCAACACACATCCAAGTCCTTGGCGCGATGCGTCACAATAAATATCGAAGCTTTGAGCAACATCCGGTAGAACTAACACCGGTGCTGACGTCAATCGCTTCTTCAGCTCCTGAAATCCTTTCTCACATTCTGGCATCCATGCAAACTTCTTTTCCTTCTTCAGCAGTTGCGTAAGAGGTTTCGCAATTGTCGAAAAGCCTTCGATGAAACGGCGGTAGTATCCTGCCATTCCAAGGAAACTCGACCGGGTCACAGCCTTCTACGCTCCCAATGTAACACAGCTTCTACTTTGCTTGGATCTACGGCGACTCCTTCGCGGTCATTACATGTCCAAGAAACTCCACCTTGTCCTTCCAAAAATCACACTTGTGAACTTGGCGAAAAGTTGCTTTGTTCCTCAGCTTTTCCAAAACTCGCCTTAAGTGTTCGGCATGTTCGCTCTCTGTCTTGGAGTAGATTAGGATATCGTCTATGAACACGACGACAAACTTGTCCAAATATTCCATGAACACCTTATTAATCATATTCATGAAATAATCTGGCGCAATCGTCGGCCCAAAGGACATAATCAGAACTCGTAATGTCCATATCTTGACGAATGCAGTCTTGAATATCTTACGATCGGATCTTCAATCGATGGTATCCCGATCTCGAGATCAATCTTGGAGAAAACTCCGGCTCCTCTTAATCGATCAAACAAATCATCAATCTGGTAGCGGATACTTATTCTTCACTGTGACTTCGTTGAGTGCACGGTAGTCAATGCACATCCCGAAACTCCCGTCCTTCTTCTTGACAAACAAAGCTGGTGCTCCCCACGGCGATTTAACTCGGTCGATAAATCCTTTCTCCATTAACTCTTCTAGCTGTTTCTTCATTTCTACCAACTCCTCGGTGGACATCCGATAGGGTCTCTTTGCTATCGGTCTTTGTGCAGTACAAGCTCTATTACAAATTCTATGTCCCTGTCTGGCGGCATACCGTAGATCTTCGGGAAAAACATCGGGTACTCATTCACTCTTTGGGACATCCTCTAGGCTGATTGCCTTGGTACTGTTAACCATCAACTGTCCATCTCTAATCGCTGTGGCTTGAAATTCCACTTTCTTCCCACACGGGCTCTCAATCGAGATAGTCCTTCGTCCACAATCCAATACGGCCTTGTGCTTGGATAACCAATCCATTCCCAATATAACGTCTAGGTCCGGGTCTCCAAAATTATAAGGTTTGCTAGGAACTCTATTCCATCTATTAGTATTCTCACCGGAACATCCCACTTTCGCTCGGAGTTCGGAACCAGGGTTTGAACTAAAAGCATGCACTTAAGTCTTGCAATCCTCAAATCGTTTCTAGTAGCAAAGCCTTGCGAAACAAACGAATGCGAAGCTCGAGTCAAACAAAATCAAGGTGTATCGAGTTAACAAGTAACTTACCCAAGACGACGTCCGTAGCATTCGCGGTGCATCTGCGGTGACATGGTTGACTCGGCCTCTCACCACGGCCTGGGGTGTGGCTCTGTCTTTGGCGTCCTAGCTGGGGTGGTTCCTAGATTGAAGCGAATCGGGTCACTCCTGCTGTCTTCTTTGGACAAGCTGTTGGCAAAGTGTCTGGCTCGTTGCGATTGTAGCAGCGTCTCATTGTTCCTGTTTGATCGCTCGAGTAGTGTTTCTAGCGGTGAAGTGCAGTAGTTACGATTGACAGTCTTGGTCTTTGGGGTGGTGTCCTTGTCGCATTCGTGGTTGGAATCGAAGAATTGATTTGGTGCAACTCTCAGCGCCGCTATGCGTTCCTGGCGTGATCCTTCTTTGTTGCATCCTGCGCTTCTGTTCTCATCCAGTTCCTTGCGCTTTGTCCTCAAGAATAAGCGCCTTATTCACCAACTCTTGGAAATCTGAAAGGTGTGGGTGATCAACCCTACTTGCAATCTGAGTTAAGTCCCTTCATAAAACGAGACTGCCTGGATTTATCTCGTCGCTACATCCTCGGTGCGTAGCGTGCTAGGCTGTGTGAACTTGTTCAGGTAGTCGGCCACCGGGTGATTACCTTGCTTGATGCTCTGAACTCCTCCTTCTTAAGGTCCATAATTCCTTCGTGCACGTGATCTTGTCGGAATGCATTGTGAACTCTTCCCAAGTGATATCTTGAGGGTTCTCTTGCGTGGGCACGAAGTTCTCCCACCATTCGTAATTTGTTCCTTCCAAGCGATGAGAAGCGTAGAGTACCTTCTCATTTCCTATGCATTGAGCTATGTGTAGCTTCCTCTCGATTGATCTTAACCAATCATCGGCCTCCAATGGATTGGCATTCCTGCAGAAAGTGGGTGGGTGAGTTCTCATGAACTCGATAGTCTTGTATTCAGGCGTTGTCCATGATTAACTTGATTAGCAAAGTGGCCTGAGCAAAGGACGTGCTGCATTTGTTGCATCATAGCATGCATCAATCGAGTGCAGGCAGCAAGAAAAGCTCCGAAATTCTGCATATCTGTGGCGGTCTTTGGTGCTCCATCATTGGGGTTTTCTGTTGGCGAGAACCACTCCCATTGCTTCCAAAGTTTCCACGGGTGTTCACCATCTGTCGATTTTGCTCTAGGTTTAGAGATGAGAGGGAAACAAGAATGGACAAGTAATATGGAACTTATGCGGGGCGAAAGGGGTAACTTTAAGGTCCAACTTTATTATTTTAATAACTTGGTATGGCTGCTTACAATGCCTAAGGGCCTTGCAACACATACTGCACACTCAGCAAACAAAGCAAATCCAAATCGAACTAACTCTGGAGTCTAACGCCTAAAGGGTGACTCTTTATTCTATGACGCGACTCGGCGAAGGGGCCTCACTACAGAACCTATACTCACTCATCGAGAAAACCTCCATCTGTCACAAGAGTGCTTTACGTAAGAACTCGGAATTTTTAAATTGTGACAAGGTAAGGGAAAATTCCAGCAAGAGACAAGAAAAGAGAGAAGGGGATAAGTCGAGATGTCATTTCTTATCTTGACAAATTTTTAGCTTTAGAAAATAGGTTTTATCCTCACTACGACCATTCTAGCTTAGGGTTGAGCCTACAGTCAAGTATGGCTCTGATACCACCTCTGTCGGGACCCCGAATTTGCAAATTCGGACCCTCTGTGTATTCAGCACTAGTCCAGGAACGCGCTAGTGCACACAGTCTTAACATCGGTAAATATCACAATCATACCAATCGATATTATCAAAGTACTTTATTTAAATAACCAAACTGGTTACTTGACCTTATGGTCAAGTTACAAATATATGCCTCGCAAGGCGAAACTTATTAAAAAGAGAGATAATAGCAGCGGAAAATCAAATAACTTCGTGGCGCCATCCAAAGATACCACGTGCAACCGACCGGGCTCGCTTCCCTAAGTAAACGGATCCTCTTGGAGTTCCTCCTCCAAAGTAGTGCGATCTCTTCTTCAACTGATATTGTGTTGAGGCAAGGGTGAGTACTTGGTACTCCAAGTCATGCATGAGAATGTAAGCTAATATACTATATGCATGGCTTGGTACAAAGGAATAGCTCAAGGTATATTTGCAAAGAAACAGCATTTGAAAAGTAATATAAGTAGATTCAAAGCGGTAGAAATAAGTAAAGCGTAAATAACTTTTCCGAAGTTTAATAAACATTTTTCCCCATCCTAAACCACATTACCATCATCTTTATTCTTAAACCAAACCAACCTTTCAAATCCAAGTTATTTTGAAAGTCTAACCCTTGACTGTAATTCCCGAGCATTGTCCAAAGACTGCGGACTCGGCTATTTAAATAGATTCTAAACTCTGCAGAGGTTATGCACTTTACCCACAAGATACAGTCAAACACCACAAAGGCGAGTTCAGTAACAAAGCCTTTGGAAGCCTCAAACAACACAGGTGGTCCTCTCAGGTTCGTGCTCTACACCATCCCTTCCCTTAGCCAAGGCGAAGTATGGGACCAACACACCGTTAGATGGGTATCGGCCACGCCCACGATACGCTCCCCGCACAATCACACAAACGGTGTAATTGACACCCTGAGGCTCCACAAGCGAGTCCTTAGCGACTTAGTCAACTAGGGCCGTCCCATTCCAGCCCATGTGGTTGCAAGTATGACCCAGTTCAAAGGCTTGCAAGGTTAAGTCCTTAGAGTGACCAGGGCAAGACTACAGAAGAACCAAATCAACATCCCGATTGCCACAACCGGCCCACTGATTACTCTTGCCACATGCCCCTGGCCGAAATCGCGTTTATCAAACCCCGCTTGATTACCATGCACCACGTGCCATCAACATCACATGATACTTTTCCCAAAACAGGTTCAATATATCATTAAGTCAATATTAACATTTGATTGTCCAAAATCATGTCATGAGCACGAAAGTGTGTCTAAGCAATATACTACAACGGTCTAAACCCATGTTGGCAATTTAATAATGTCCAACTAGTAAACCACAACTAGGGTGACAAAGGGTCATGGCACATACTTAAGTAATCAAGGTGTCATATAGCAAATTGGTATTTATCTAACCCCCAGGTTTAAACAAAGTATTTTTCTAATTGAACTAGCATGCAATAGTTTAAATCAAAATAGATTTCGAAATAGGATCAACATGGTCAAAGCACAACTTGCCTTCAAAAAGTACTTGCTCTTGGTCTTGAGTTGGATCTTGAGTCAATACTTCTCCTTCGAATCCTTAGGCACTTCAACGTCTACTCGTAAAGCGTGCAAATAGCAATACACAAATAAACAATAGGCAAAAACATCCCAAAACTCCAAATAAAATCCATAAACAGAGAGAACATAATTTTCTGGATTTTTAGGAACTGGAATCGTTCAAATCGGAGTTAAGACGCAAAAGTTATGATTATTTAAAGTTTAAATAATCAATTAAATAATTTTGCAGAGAAAAACTTTAGTCCAAAAATTAAATAAAATTTATATCTAGGTAGATCTCAATTTTATACAAATTTAGAAATTTGAATCACTCAAATCGGAGTTGAAACGCAAAAGTTATAAGCGTTTGAAATTTGGAACAAAATCTGAAATCATTATTCGAATTAATAAATCATTTTCTATTTCGGAAATTAATTGTTGCGTCGGCATGGACACGTGTCGGCTCTGATTGGCTGGCTGACGTCACCGGTCCATGGACTTGGTCCATGCTTGGCTCGGGTCTACAGTGGACGGCCCACGACTCCACGTGAGGCTCGACATGTGGGACCACTCGGATAGCGTCATTCTTGGCGTCGTGAGGACTTCGGCCGCAGTGGCGGCAGGTGGGACCCGTGGCGTCATGGGTGACGTCGGCGCTCGGCTGAGACGGCCACGTGCCCGACATCTTGAGCCCTCGACACGCGGGCCGCGTGTCGGCGTCTACCTGCCACGCGTGGGCGCGGCCCGACCGCGTCGGTCCAACTTCCAAGACGCGTGGCACAATCTCGGCCGTTGATTCGAAAATCAACGGCCCAGATTGATCGCGACGACGCTCGGGGTGAACGTGGCCAATCTGGGACCGTTGGATCTAGATCCAACGGCCGGGATTAGATCCGAGGATCTAGACGTGATCTCACCGTGATTCGCCGATCTGGATCGGACGGCCGTCCGAGCTCGCGAGGTTGATGTCGACGCGACGCGGGCGTTGGCTTGACCAGAGACGAAGACGACGACCTCCCGCGGGCGTTTCCGCAACTCCGGCGTGAAGGCCGGCACTCCAGCGCGCGCGCGACACGGCGATCTCGGGCCTGGGTTTGGTGTCGTCGGAAGACGGCGGATGCGGCGGGATCAACGAAGAATCATGGTGGAAGACCTCCTCTACTCGGCGAGCAATAAGCGGGCGACGGCGGCTCAGGCGAGGTGAGAAGGGGGCTCGGTGCGGACGGTTGTGCGCTTCCGATGGCGGCGGCGGCAGATTTAAAGGGGGCCTCGGCTCGTGTAGAGCGCGAAACCGAGGTTGACACTGACGGGCGGCGGAGGACTCCGGCCGGATCCGGCGAGGACAGCGAAATCGCGGCCGCCCACGTGGCGCGATCAACGGCCACGATGGCTTGGCGCGAACGGTCCGGCCCGACACGGCTCGGTCGGGTTTGCCGATCATGACCGTTGGATCTCGATCCGAGCGGTCCACGTGGGTTAAGGTTCAACGTGGTTCGGTCAAGTCGGTGGCTCGGCCTGGACTCGAGTCCGACTGGTTCCGACTTCGATCGGAGGAATAGTACTTGACCCGAGTTGAATTTCCAGCGATTTAATATTTAAAATAATTCGATAATTCATTTAATTCATTAAAAATAGCAAAAGACTCGAGAAAAATTCGGAAAAATTCTGGAAAATACTTTGGAACATTTTGGACTCAAATAAAATATTTCCAACAAAATTTTATTTGCAAAATTAAATTCTTTAATTATTTCAAAATGGAATAAATTCAAATAAATTCCAAATAAATCCAAATAAATTCGAGAAAATTCCAAAAATTCACCAAAGTGCCAAATCACACATGAATTCAAGAAAAGCAAAATTTTGGGGTGTTACAAACCTCCCCTTAATAGAATCTCGTCCCGAGATTCGTGGCTTACTAAAGGAATAGGTTTGGAAACTCTTTCTTCAAATCCTCTTCGCTCCCTAAGTCGCTTCGCTCTCTGCATGGTTACTCCAATGAACTCTCTGAAACGGGTTGACTTATTTACGGTTTCTCGATCCATTGTGTCTAGAATCCTCACGGGATGCTCCTTATAGGTCAAATCCTCTTGCAACTCAATTGACTCTAGCGGGTCTGCTCTCAGAACTCGGAGACACTTCTTCAATCGGGACACATGGAATACGTCATGCACTCCTCGCCAACGATCGTGGCAACTCCAAATGTAAGCAACCGCCTCTGCGACTCAAAATCTTAAATGGTCCAACATAACGGGTGCGAGTTTCCCTTTGGCATGGAACCTCTTAACTCCCCGAGAGGCGTAACTCGAGGTATACAAAGTCTTACGGTTCAAAACTCAAGTCTCGGCGACGATTGTCAAGATAACTCTTTTGTCGTGATTGGGCTATCTTCAACCTTTCCCTAATCATGGCGACCGTTTCTTGACCTCTTGAAGAATATCGTGCCCAAAGACACGGCGCCGGTCTCATTCCAATTCAATGGCGTCCGGCGAGGTCGACCATACAAAGTGCCTCAAAAGGTGACATCGTAAACTAGCTTGATAACTATTGTTGTAACTAAACTCGGCATACGGCAAACTCTTATCCCAAGAGGTAGCATAAGCCAATGCACAAGCTCTCAACATATCCTCCGTAATCTGGTTGACTCTCTCGGCCTGTCCATCCGTCTGTGGATGATAAGTCAGATCTTGAAGTTCAAACGGGTTCCCATGGCTTCATGCAACCTATTCCAGAACCTTGAGGTAAATTGGGTACCTCTGTCCGATACAATCCTCTTTGGCACTCCGTGCAAGCAGACAATCTCGATCATGTATAATTCGCTAATTTATCTCCCGAGTAAGTGGTCTTCACGGGATAAAATGGGCTACTTTAGTCAAGCGATCCACTATAACCCATATGGAGTCATAACCTCCTTGAGTCTTCGGCAAACCGGTAATGAAATCCATTCCGATTTCCTCCCACTTCCACTCGGGTATTTTCAGCGGTTGTAGCAATCCCGCTGGTCTCTGATGCATTGCCTTGACTCTACGGCATACGTCGCACAATGCAACATGCTCGGCAACTTCACGCTTCATACTCGGCCACGAGAATCTCTCCTTGAGATCCTGATACATCTTGGCGCTTCGGGATGAATCGAGTACTTAGAGTCATGGGCTTCTTCCAGAATCAGTTGCTTTAACTCCTTTTTGTTAGGCACACAAATGCGATCCTTCATCCACAACGTGCCTTGCTCATCCAACTTGAAGTCCTCTGCCTTGCCTTCCTCCTTGATGGACTTAATCCTACGGATCTTGTCATCATCCTTCTGTCCTTCTCGGATCTGATCCTCTAGGGTAGGCTTTACTTCTAATGTGGCCAAGAATCCGCTAGGTACTACCTCAATCTTCATTTTCTGAAAATCCTCACATAACTCATCCTGACTTGTGGCTAGCAACGTACTCACAGTATGGCTTTTCCGACTCAGAGCGTCGGCTACTACGTTGGCCTTCCCGGGATGGTAATGGATTCCAACATTGTAGTCCTTGATCAACTCTAACCATCTCCTCTGCCTCATATTCAGATCCGACTGGGTGAATATGTACTTAAGGCTCTTATGATCCGTATACACTTCACATCTGTTTCCAATCAGATAGTGACGCCATATCTTCAAGGCATGCACTACGGCAGCTAACTCTAGGTCATGTGTCGGATAATTTTCCTCATGCGGCCTCAGCTGCCTTGATGCATAAGCAACAACCTTTCCGTTCTGCATCAACACACATCCAAGTCCTTGGCGCGATGCGTCACAATAAATATCGAAGCTTTGAGCAACATCCGGTAGAACTAACACCGGTGCTGACGTCAATCGCTTCTTCAGCTCCTGAAATCCTTTCTCACATTCCGCATCCATGCAAACTTCTTTTCCTTCTTCAGATTGCGTAAGAGGTTTCGCAATTGTCGAAAAGCCTTCGATGAAACGGCGGTAGTATCCTGCCATTCCAAGGAAACTCCGAACTGGTCACAGTCTTGGTGCTCCCAATGTAACACAGCTACTACTTAGCTTGGATCTAATCCGACACCTACTGCGGTAATAACATGAACAAGAAACTCCACCTTGTCCTTCAAAAAATCAAACTTGCTGAACATGGCGAAAAGTTGCTTTGTTCCCTCGGCTTTTCCAAAACTCGCCTTAAGTGTTCGGCATGTTCGCCTCTCTGTCTTGGAGTAGATTAGGATTTCTTCTATTAACACTACGACAAACTTGTCCAAATATTCCATGAACACCTTATTAATCATATTCATGAAATATGCTGGCGCTGTCGTCAGCGCAAATGACATAACCGTAAACTCGTAATGTCCATATCTTGACGAGAATGCGATCTTGAATATCTTCTGATCGGATCTTCAATCGATGGTATCCGATCTCGAGATCAATCTTGGAGAAAACTCGGCTCCTCTTAATCGATCAAACAAATCATCAATCCTGGGTAGCGGATACTTATTCTTCACTGTGACTTCGTTGAGTGCACGGTAGTCAATGCACATCCTGAAACTCCCGTCCTTCTTCTTGACAAACAAAGCGGTGCTCCCACGGCGATTTAACTCGGTCCGATAAATCCTTTCTCCATTAACTCTTCTAGCTGTTTCTTCATTTCTACCAACTCCTCGGTGGACATCCGATAGGGTCTCTTTGCTATCGGTGCTGTACCAGGTACAAGCTCTATTACAAATTCTATGTCCCTGTCTGGCGGCATACCAGGTAGATCTTCGGGAAAAACATCGGGGTACTCATTCACTACTGGGACATCCTCTAGGCTGATTGCCTTGGTACTGTTAACCATCAACTGTCCATCTCTAACTGCAGTGGCTTGAAATTCCACTTTCTTCCCACACGGGCTCTCAACTGAGATAGTCCTTCGTCCACAATCCAATACGGCCTTGTGCTTGGATAACCAATCCATTCCCAATATAACGTCTAGGGTCTGGGTCTCCAAAATTATAAGGTTTGCTAGGAACTCTATTCCATCTATTAGTATTCTCACCCC
Organism: Rhipidocladum racemiflorum; assembly: GCA_036346355.1. NCBI lineage: Eukaryota > Viridiplantae > Streptophyta > Magnoliopsida > Poales > Poaceae > Rhipidocladum > Rhipidocladum racemiflorum. The sequence continues at coordinate 14,402,457 of CM070591.1, read as the reverse complement.
GGAACATCCCACTTTCGTTCGGAGTTCGGAACCAGGGGTTTGAACTAAAAGCATGCACTTAAGTCTTGCAATCCTCAAATCGTTTCTAGTAGCAAAGCCTTGCGAAACAAACGAATGCGAAGCTCCAGAGTCAAACAAAACTGCAGGTATCGAGTTAACAAGTAACTTACCCAAGACGACGTCCGTAGCATTCTCGGTGCATCTGCGGTGACATGGTTGACTCGGCCTCTCACCACGGCCTGGGTGTGGCTCCTGGTCTTTGGCGTCCTAGCTGGGTGGTTCCTAGATTGAAGCGAATCGGGTCACTCTCGCTGTCTTCTTTGGACAAGCTGTTGGCAAAGTGTCCTGGCTCGTTGCATTGTAGCAGCGTCTCATTGTTCCTGTTTGCACTCGAGTAGTGTTTCTAGCGGGGCCGGGTGCAGTAGTTCGATTGATGTGTCTTGGTGCTTGGGGGTGGTGTCCTTGTCGATTCGTGGTTGGAATCAAGAATTGATTTGGTGCAACTCTCAGCGCCATTGCGTTCCTGGCGTGATCCTTCTTTGTTGCATCCTGCGCTTCTGTTCTCATCCAGTTCCTTGCGCTTGTCCTCAAGAATAAGCGCCTTATTCACCAACTCTTGGAAATCTGGAAAGGTGTGGGTGATCAACCCTACTTGCAATCTGAGTTAAGTCCCTTCATAAAACGAGACTGCCTGGATTTATCTCGTCGCTACATCCTCAGGTGCGTAGCGTGCTAGCCGTGTGAACTTGTTCAGGTAGTCGGCCACCGGCTGATTACCTTGCTTGATGCTCAACTCCTCCTTCTTAAGGTCCATAATTCCTTCAGCACGTGATCTTGTCGAATGCGGTGTGAACTCTTCCCAAGTGATATCTTGAGGGTTCTCTTGCGTGGCACGAAGTTCTCCCACCATTCCCAATGTTCCTTCCAACCGATGAGAAGCGAGAGTACCTTCTCATTTCCTATGCATTGAGCTATGTGTAGCTTCCTCTCGATTGATCTTAACCAATCATCGGCCTCCAATGGATTGGCATTCCCGAGAGAAAGTGGGTGGGTGAGTTCTCATGAACTCGATAGTCTTGTATTACGGCGTTGTCCATGATTAACTTGATTAGCAAAGTGGCCTGAGCAAAGGACGTGCTGCATTTGTTGCATCATAGCATGCATCAATCGAGTGCAGGCAGCAAGAAAAGCTCGAAATTCTGCATATCTGTGGCGGTCTTTGGTGCTCCATCATTGGGGTTTTCTGCTGGGCGAGAACCACTCCCATTGCTTCCAAAGTTTCCACGGGTGTTCACCATCTGTCGATTTGCTCTAGGTTTAGAGATGAGAGGGAAACAAGAATGGACAAGTAATATGGAACTTATGCGGGGCGAAAGGGGTAACTTTAAGGTCCAACTTTATTATTTTAATAACTTGGTATGGCTGCTTACAATGCCTAAGGGCCTTGCAACACATACTGCACACTCAGCAAACAAAGCAAATCCAAATCGAACTAACTCTGGAGTCTAACGCCTAAAGGGTGACTCTTTATTCTATGACGCGACTCGGCGAAGGGGCCTCACTACAGAACCTATACTCACTCATCGAGAAAACCTCCATCTGTCACAAGAGTGCTTTACGTAAGAACTCGGAATTTTTAAATTGTGACAAGGTAAGGGAAAATTCCAGCAAGAGACAAGAAAAGAGAGAAGGGGATAAGTCGAGATGTCATTTCTTATCTTGACAAATTTTTAGCTTTAGAAAATAGGTTTTATCCTCACTACGACCATTCTAGCTTAGGGTTGAGCCTACGGTCAAGTATGGCTCGATACCACCTCTGTCGGGACCCGAATTTGCAAATTCGGACCCTTCGTGTATTCAGCACTAGTCCAGGAACGCGCTAGTGCACACAGTCTTAACATCGGTAAATATCACAATCATACCAATCGATATTATCAAAGTACTTTATTTAAATAACCAAACTGGTTACTTGACCTTATGGTCAAGTTACAAATATATGCCTCGCAAGGCGAAACTTACTAAAAAGAGAAATAATAGCAGCGGAACATCGAATAACAGTGGCGCCATCCAAGTATACCACAGCAACCGACCGGGCTCGCTTCCCTAAGTAAACGGATCCTCTTGGAGTTCCTCCTCCAAAGTGCGATCTCTTCTTCAAGCGATATTGTGTTGAGGCAAGGGTGAGTACTTGGTACTCAAGCAAGTCATGCATGTAATGTAAGCTAATATACTATATGCATGGCTTGGTACAAAGGAATAGCTCAAGGTATATTTGCGATGCTTGACATTTGAAAAGTAATATAAGTAGATTCGAAAGCAAGAGAAATAAGTAAAGCGTAAATAACTTTTCGGAAGTTTAATAAACATTTTTCCCCATCCTAAACCACATTACCATCATCTTTATTCTTAAACCAAACCAACCTTTCAAATCCAAGTTATTTTCGTAAAGTCTAACCCTTGATTGTAATTCCCGAGCATTGTCCATCAGTGGACTCGGCTATTTAAATAGATTCTAAACTCTGCAGAGGTTATGCACTTTACCCACAAGATACAGTCAAACACCACAAAGGCGAAGTTCAGTAACAAAGCCTTTGGAAGCCTCAAACAACACAGTGGTCCTCTCCTGTTCGTGCTCTACACCATCCCTTCCCTTAGCCAAGGCGAAGTATGGGACCAACACACCGTTAGATGGGTATCCGGCCACAGCCACGACACGCCTCCCGCACAATCACACAAACGGTGTAATTGACACCTGAGGCTCCACAAGCGAGTCCTTAGCGACTTAGTCAACTAGGGCCGTCCCATTCCAGCCATGTGGTTGCAAGTATGACCAGTTCAAAGGCTTGCAAGGTTAAGTCCTTAGAGTGACCAGGGCAAGACTACCCAAGAACCAAATCAACATCCCGATTGCCTGGCGGCCCACTGATTACTCTTGCCACATGCCCTGGCCGAAAGCTGTTTATCAAACCCCGCTTGATTACCATGCACCACGTGCCATCAACATCACATGATACTTTTCCCAAAACAGGTTCAATATATCATTAAGTCAATATTAACATTTGATTGTCCAAAATCATGTCATGAGCACGAAAGGTGTCTAAGCAAGATACTACAACGGTCTAAACCCATGTTGGCAATTTAATAATGTCCAACTAGTAAACCACAACTAGGGTGACAAAGGGTCATGGCACATACTTAAGTAATCAAGGTGTCATATAGCAAATTGGTATTTATCTAACCCTGTGTTTAAACAAAGTATTTTTCTAATTGAACTAGCATGCAATAGTTTAAATCAAAATAGATTTGAAATAGGATCAACATGGTCAAAGCACAACTTGCCTTCAAAAAGTACTTGCTCTTGGTCTTGAGTTGGATCTTGAGTCGATACTTCTCCTTCGAATCCTTACGGCACTTCAACGTCTACTCGTAAAGCGTGCAAATAGCAATACACAAATAAACAATAGGCAAAAACATCCCAAAACTCCAAATAAAATCCATAAACAGAGAGAACATAATTTTCTGGATTTTTAGGAACTGGAATCGTTCAAATCGGAGTTAAGACGTTAAAAAGTTATGATTATTTAAAGTTTAAATAATCAATTAAATAATTTTGCAGAGAAAAACTTTAGTCCAAAAATTAAATAAAATTTATATCTAGGTAGATCTCAATTTTATACAAATTTAGAAATTTGAATCACTCAAATCGGAGTTGAAACGCATAAAAGTTATAAGCGTTTGAAATTTGGAACAAAATCAAATCATTATTCGAATTAATAAATCATTTTCTTTTCGGAAATTAATTGTTGCGCAAAGATGGACACGTGTCAGCTCACGATTGGCTGGCTGACGTCACCGGTCCATGGACTTGGTCCATGCTTGGCTCGGTCTACCGTGGACCCTGGCCCACGACTCCACGTGAGGCCCGACATGTGGGACCACTCGGATGACGTCATTCTTGGCGTCGGCGGGGACTCACCACGCAGTCTTGGCGAGTGGGACCCGCTGACGTCATGGGTGACGTCGGCGCTCGGCCACGGCCGGCCCGACATGCTTGAGCCCTCCGACACGCGGGCCGGCGTGTCGGCGTCTACACGCACGCGTGGGCCAGCGGCCCGACCGCGTCGGTCCAACTTCCAAGACGCAGCGTGGCACAATCTCGGCCGTTGATTCGAAAATCAACGGCCCGGATTGATCGGGTGGCGACGACGCTCGGGGTGAACGTGGCCAATCTGGACCGTTGGATCTAGATCCAACGGCCGATTAGATCCGAGGATCTAGACGTGATCTCACCGTGACGGCCGATCTCGATCGACGGCTGTCCGAGCTCGCGAGGTTGATGTCGACGCGGCGGCGTTGGCTTGACCAGAGACGAAGACGACGACCTCCCGTGCGGCGTTTCCGTGCAACTCCGGCGTGAAGGCTGGCACTCCCAGGCGCGGCGCGACACGGCGATCTCAGTTCTGGGTTTGGTGTCGTCGGAAGACGGCGGATGCGGCGGGGATCAACGAAGAACCGCGGTGGAAGACCTCCTCTACTCCGGCGAGCAATAGCGGGGCGACGGCGGCGGCTCAGGCGAGGTGAGAAGGGGGCTCGGGTGCGGACGGTTGTGCGCTTCCCGATGGCGGCGGCGGCGTATTTAAAGGGGGCCTCGGCTCGTGTAGAGCGCGAAACCGAGGTTGACATTGACGGCGGCGAGGACTCGGCTTCCGGATCCGGCGAGGGCAGCGAAATCGCGGCCGTCCCACGTGGCGCGATCAACGGCCACGATGGCTTGGCGCGAACGGTCCGGTCGGACACGGCTCGGTCGGGTCGATCGATCATGACCGTTGGATCTCGATCCGACGGTCCCACGTGGGTTAAGGTTCAACGTGGTTCGGTCAAGTCGGTGGCTCGGTCGGACTCGAGTCCGACTTCGGTTCTCGACTTCGATCGGAGGAATAGTACTTGACCGAGTTGAATTTCCAGCGATTTAATATTTAAAATAATTCCCGATAATTCATTTAATTCATTAAAAATAGCAAAAGACTCGAGAAAAATTCTAAAAATTCTGGAAAATACTTAGGAACATTTTGGACTCAAATAAAATATTTCCAACAAAATTTTATTTGCAAAATTAAATTCTTTAATTATTTCAAAATGGAATAAATTCAAATAAATTCCAAATAAATCCAAATAAATTCCAGAAAATTCCAAAAATTCACCAAAGTGCCAAATCACACATGAATTCAAGAAAAGCAAAATTTTGGGGTGTTACATATACTATCCGCACCGATTCTATGGGGTCGACTCGGTAAATGGGCGTATGCTTTAACCGAGTTCGACCTAACGTATGAATCGGCTAAAGCTGTGAAAGGACAAGCTATAGCCGATTTTCTTACAGGAAGTGCCACGTTAGCTGGGACAGCCGATGTTACTCCTTGGCAATTGTACTTTGACGGATCTGTCTGCCAAGAGGGTGAAGGCATCGGTATCGTGCTAATTTCACCCAAAAGACAGGATTTTGAATTCATGTATCGGCTTGATAGCCGATGTTCTAATAATCAAGCAGAATATGAAGCACTGCTAAAAGGGCTACAATTACTGGAAAGCATCGGGGTAAAAGACGTAGAAGCATTCGGGGATTCAATGTTAATTGTGCAACAGGTCAAAGGAGAATACCGATGCAATGACGAAGTGTTAACTCAATATTTGCATCAGTGTCTCCAAATTATCGAGACATTCACAACGTTCTCCAGAAAACATATCCCCAGAGAGATCAATGATAAAGCAAACCTACTAGCACAATGGGCATCAGGTTATAGAAGTAAAAACCGACAGGAATTGATCAAGTCAAACGATAGGCCGATCATGTGCGCCCATCCTGTCGACTGTAGAACAGAAATAAAGAATTATTTGTTGGATCCATCTAAGCCGACTGAGCGAAAAGTCTGGCATAAAGCACTAAAGTACGTTATACTAGAAGATGTATTATATTTCCGAACCATGGAAGGCCTGCTGCTAAGATGTTTGGGAACAGAGGAAGCCAATGTAGCAATGGGAGAAGTCCATGAAGGGATTTGCGGATCACATCAGTCGGCCCACAAAATGAAATGGATGCTGAGACGAACATGATACTTCTGGCCGACGATGTTAGAAGACTGCTTCAAGTATTACAAAGGATGTCAAACATGTCAAAAATTTGGTAACATACAGTCGGTACCAGCATCGGCTTTACACCCGATCGTCAAACCATGGCCATTCAGGGGGTGGGGTATAGACATCATCGGCCAAATATTCCCAGCATCCAGTAAGGGCCATAGATTCATTCTTGCTGCCACGGACTACTTTTCAAAGTGGGTCGAAGCCATACCACTCAAGAAAGTTACTAGCGCGGAATTAATCGGCTTTGTGAACGAACATATCGTCCATCGGTTTGGAATTCCACAAACAATCACAACCGACCAAGGGACGGTATTCATGTCTAAAGAGTTTCAAGACTACGCGAAAAGCATAGGTATCAAGTTACTCAATTCCTCGCCCTATTACGCTCAGGCTAACGGACAAGCCGAGTCATCAAACAAGACTTTAATAAAATTAATAAAAAGGAAAATCGAGGAAAAACCAAGGAGTTGGCACACTACGTCATCAGAAGCTTTATGGGCATATCGGCTATCGTATCATGGATCGATTAAACTATCCCCCTTCCAGTTGGTATACGGACAAGAAGCCATCTTGCCCGTTGAAATCAATATCAGCTCAGCCAGAACGGCTCAACAAGATAATTTGCCGGCCGATGAGTACAAGCAAGCAATGCTGGACAAACTAGACGACCTAGCCGAATTAAGGCTAATCACACTAGATCGGCTTAGAAGGAACAAGGATAGAGTTGCCAGATCATACAATAAGAAGGTCGTGCCGAAATCTTTTAATCAAGCCGATTTAGTATGGAAAACTATATTGCCGATCGGATCTAAGGATAATCGATTTGGCAAGTGGTCCCCGACGTGGGAAGGGCCTTATAAAATAAATCGGTCGATCGACGGAAACTCATACATACTTGAGACCTTGGATGGATTCGTGCTGCCTAAAGCAATCAATGGAAAATATTTGAAGGCGTACTACCCTAGCGTTTGGATCGGATCCTAAATACAAAAGCAGAATTGGTTAAAAAGCCGATTACAAAAGCACGCACATAATGCCAAAGCAAAAGATCGGTTAAACAGCCGATCAAATTACATCATCCAAAAGAACTGTTTACGTCATAAACTTAAGACACCAAGTGTTAAAAGCAGTGATAAAAGGTTACAGCCCTGATCCGGGCAGATGGGCTCCTAAACCCGACAGCGCTCCCGCAGCCTTGGCAATAACATCTTGAACATTGTCCACAACACGTTTATCATCAGCCGCGCTACCAGGGATGTTTTTTATCTTAGCCGATTGCTGCTTAACCTCAGCTACAATTCCACCGATGGCGCGCTTTTGATCAGACAAAGATGAGGCCGATGTAGTGAGAGACAACTGGTGGTCGTCTAGTTGTTGGGTGACCTTGGCCAGCTGCTTCTCCAGAGATTTCTTCGCAGTTTCCAAATCTTGGTGCTTCGCCTTGGCCAATTTATAATCGGCCATATCCTTATCAAACTTGTGTTTCTTGGCCTTCGCGTTAGTAACCAACTTGTCCAGGATGGCTTGGTCCTCTTGCTGCGCAGCCCGCTGGGCTATCCTCTCCTTGGCAGCTGCAACTGTCTCCCTCTGAGCGTCTAGATGACAGACGTCCAAAAGGGCCCTCATAACTTCCGGGGGCAGGTCGGCTTCCACCGCAGCCATAGCCATCCTCAGGGGTTATGTGTCGGCTAGGAGCCGAACTTCAGGCTGCATGACTTCGTTAAAAAGGTGGTTGAGCCTCTCTTGCATTCCTGGTGCGGATGTCACGGTAGCCGATACCTCCGCAGTCGCGTTGATTATCAATTGGGCGTCGGCTGGGTAGTCATCAGTAGCCAGGATCTCGGGGTCGCCCAACTCATCCAGAGTAAAGCCCAGAAGGTCAGCAGGGTTGGCCAAACCCGGTGAGGCAGGCGCGAGTTCTGTTGATGATGGCACGATAGCAGGGGCCGGAACCAACGGCAGCGACGCCGAAGTGCCCTGGATATTGGCTAGGACCCCAGCCACTTGTACAGAAGGCAACGGCTGATGCAAAGGAAAATAGTATCAAATGGATGAATAAAAATCAGGAATATAATCAAAGAAATTCTACCTCTGTGGCCGACTGGCTCGGAGAGTGATGGGCACTCTGCTCTATGGGCTTTAGAGGTCTCTTCACCCTTGATTTCGTTTTTGTCCTCTCTGAAAGCAGCAAGCAAACGAAGTGTGAGAAGAGGACAAGTATGAGGTGAGAGAGACGATGTTTAAGGGATGTTGAGACTTACTCATTGGGCGTTTGCTCTGGGTAAGTTCAGAAAGAGATGGGCTTCGAACGCCAAGAGTGCCAGACGCGTAGCTAGTAAGACCGATTGACTGACCGGATCTTCTCTGGTGGCCACTAGCAGCAGCTGCTGCGGGATCGGGCGCCTGTCCGACAGTGCCCATCTCGGTCTAGTATCAAAAACATAACTGGTTAAAACCTATGCATGAGAAGGGATCAAACATACCATTAAAAGACAAATACTTCTTCGGCTACCGAAGAGTTGGTGTAACCGGAACTCTCACCGGCACTAGCGGAGGGGTCTACCATCGGCTCTTGGAAGTTAGGAAGAAATAAAGAAATGATGGCCGACGGGGACCTATCCAACAGAAGAGCCTCTGCTATAGGTGCCCACCATTGTGAGAAAGAAGCCGATCGACGAGAGTTGAGGAAAGACAATCTCCGCAGCTGCTTGACTGGTCACCCTAGATCGGGGTTCAATATGCTCGAGCAACGAAAAACGCGGGATGGTTTGGCCAAAGCCCAGTTGGCGGGCGTAAACAGCGGGGTGATAGAATTCATATGATGGTTGAAATGTTCGATTCCTGGTGTTTAAGCCGACATGGAGTATGTAGGGAGAAAGGAAAAGCTTATAAAGATTTAGCGTTGATTGGGACATTTCAGAACTATCTTGCAGCCAAAGGTAGGAAGGAAGGCCAAGGAGTATCGGCTGCATCAGTATAACTAAAGAAATCACGCTGGCCAAAAATGGATCGGTCCAAGGTAAGGAAAAAGTTTAGGTATTTATATAGGCCAGCCGGGGTGACTTTTAGCTCACCAGCAGAGCACATGATGAACTTCTCCCCATAGAATAGGTTGGCCCGGTACTGAGGAGTTGAGGTTTCGGGATAGTCTTCTCGGGGGAAAGCCGAGTTACCTTGACGATCGGCTAGGATGGATCGGCTGAAAGAGCAATAGAGCCAAACCTGAATAAACCAAACGGGGCCTCCCACATTCCCTACCACATGGTTGGCAAAACTAGAGAAGAGTTGGCTACGGATAACGTGCATCATTTGATACACGGACCCTAAAAATAATTTTCCTAGCGAAAGCCGACGGCCCTCCACCAGTCGCTCTGCTACTAGTTGGAATGTTTGGGTAGGACCAAGAGAGGCTCCGCAGAGAAGATACCGATCAAGCCAGAGATTGAGAAAAGCGACATGCTCTTCATCCGACACTAACCCATTGACCTTGTTGTTATTTTGAATATATTTTCGCCACCCTTCCCCTTTGGATTGGATCAGCTTGCATGAAGGCTTACCACTAAAAGCCGATATTTGATCACCGTCCGGTCGAAGGCAGCAAAGCTCAGCGACATCAAGGAGGGTGGGACCAATGGGACCAGTAGGGAAAAGAAAGGCATTGAATAAGTCTGACCAGAAGTAACATGCCGAGGCTACCATTGGTTCGTTGGCTTCGGGATCGGCTAAACTTAAGGGAAGACACTCGGCTATACCCATCCACTCCCACTCTGCTCTTTTCTGAGCCGACACCCTAATGTACCAAGATCTCCACCCTTTTAGGGGAGTAGGCCAGGCTCTAAAATTCTTTCCCCATTCTTTTACGTTATACCCGGTAGCCGATAAAGGTAGTCTAGGGATCTCTTCATTAATTACTGCGTCAGCCCCCGTATTGCCTACCGGTCCTAAGAAAAACTGATCGTTGCTGCCAGGGATTGGAATGAATACCTGGGAAGGATCCATCGCAGCCGATTTCAAGGAGGCCAAGGAGGGACAGAGAAAGCCGATTGCTGAAGGAGCGAGAGTTTGAGAGCATGAAAATGACTGTGGGGGGACCCGCATATTTATAGCACGATGAAAAAGGTGAACAGGCGGGAACAGTTTTTGCATTTAAAGCGCACCGAGATTTTTACAGCGTCATTGAATGGAGCGGTTACCAAGAATATACTTCACGGAGGCTGATCGACGGATTGGCCGATACAATTTTTGAAAGACAACAAGTTATCTTCCAAAAACGGGGGGGGGGGCATATGTTTACACCAAAATTTGGCATGTGTAGATAATATCGACCCAATTTGGAATGAAAGGCACGATAGTTGAACTTTGATTACATCCCGTAACCAACATGGATTCGGCTGCTAAAGCGAAGAGAGTTTGATTCGAAACCGATACGGGTTTGGTTGCCGTATCCAGGATGGACTCGGATCGGCTAGAGCGATATAAAAGGGGACGGACCAGGAGTAAAAAAGGAAGAATCAATCCAACACCACACACATTTACTTTTTACAATTCTTTTCGTCATTTTTAGTTTCACAAATCATCCCTCTGTAAGTCGACGAGATCAATTAAGTTGCGCATCGCCGATTGTTGATCTTGACCGATTTCGCCCAGGTTCGATCTGCTTTGTGTTGTTGCGCATCGCCTCTCAAAGCTGATTTCGCCTTACCTTCGGATTAGCCGTAATTGGTTGATCTAGTTATCCCCTGATCGGCTTTTAGCCGACTAGTGTTAAGACGATAAGCGTCGATTTATCGGCTTTACCTGATTTACAAATTTCACCTTGTCAATTACAGGTCAAATTGACTGGCACGCTCTGCAAACCCGGCGTTTGTCTCGTATGTTCGAAGCTAGGAACCCTGCTTCACGTTTTTAGCGCGAACACAACTTTATGCTCTTAAATTTTCTCCCGTGTTCTAACTTCAGTCGCAACTAATTCCTTGCAACAAATTTCCGCAGCAATATGCGAGGCGTAATCTAGTCTGTTCAGGAGTGGTGTATCCAGGATTTTCAGTATGGGTGGTCCAATTTGGCATAAATTTTTTAAATGCCATGCGAGTGCAGACTATAGTCAGCAGTCGGTGCACTGCACATAATTTACGAAGCACAATTAAAACTCAGTTTCTTAACTCTAAAACTAGTAGGGTGCCCGTGCGTTGCAACGGAATAGAAATAATGTCAACAAATTAATAGAATTGCTATCTCAAAATTCGGTGCTCCATATGTAATGTCACTTTGAACAGCAGGCCTAGGACTGTACCAATCTGTAAAATTATCATCACTTCAATTCCCCAATATGATTCACTTAGCATCTGGGCATCCAATTCTGTATACATTAGCAATTGAACGGATAGAAGACTACTGGATCAGATTAAAATTGAAGAATTGTTGATAATTAGGAAAAGAAACAGAGTATTCACCAAAATTCTAATCTGTAAAATTATCGACACTTTCATTCCCCAATCTCATTCCCTCATCATCTAGGCATCTAATAGTGTACAAATGAGTAATTCGATGGACAAAAGACCACCAGATGTGATTAATTAGAACTCTTTCTAGTTGTGCACTTGTTCTCCCACCAGTTTCTAGTCACTTAGCCTGTTAAAGATTATTTGAACCAACTGTCAACAATATTGTAACCAAAAAGGTACTGACAGCAATGCAAATAACACAAGAACACAATAAAAACCAAACACAATAAACAAAAAAAGGTGCACCCAAAATCCCATCAGCACAACCAATGATTCAAACCATCGAGTTATCTCGATATGACAAATGACAACCTCCTACTTAGCTGATTTGTCAACTATTTAGACAGAGCCCTACAAGACAAACTCAATTTTGAACACTTGATGCTGACATAACCTAAACAATTTCAAGTGATTGTTGAAAACAACTCATGCACACTACTCCTTAAATCATATATGGCTACAATGATATTTGAGGACCAGATTAACAAATATAGCTACAACCATGTTAGAAGCTTCTGCTCACAGCTACAAAAAAGCACAAGTCTCACAAAAAAATTAATTCGTGCTTAATGGGGAGAACAGATCGCATTTGACATCAAGTTTATTTTATTCAACATCCTTGGCCTTCATGTGAATTTCTTCAGTTCTTACCCCCAACAAAAAATCCAATCTCCACATGTAAAACCCAAAAAATATATGCAGAAATGAAATTTGCAGCCATTGAAACCTGATGTGAACAAAGTTGCAAAAGTTTCTTTGCCCGATTTTTTTTCTGCATTGAAGCCATCTTCTTTTGGCACTTCCTTCACATCCACAAAAGTTGTATTTTCATCAACTTCTGCACTGACAGCCTCCTCTCTCCCATCAGCTGGTTCCTGTGTATCTTTTGCCTCCTTTAAATTCTTATCTTTTCTTATCTTTTCTTCTTCATGGAGGTCTTGCTCTCTGAAGGACTAGATGGTTCTTCCTTTCTCTCTCTATCACCAATTTGATTCACACCCTTCTTCTCAGTGGCAAGAATGTATAGCATTAAAAACCAAAATCCAGACAAGCAGCCCAACCACCAAGAGATATTCAGCTTCATATCCAGAGAAATGTTCCTTCAATCATGCACCACAAAGGAAGACACAACCTGGAAAAAAGAACAAACTATACTGTAGAATTTATCGTTGCAACAGAATATTAAAACAGGAGGGTGATACATATCATCAAATGTGATCTAAATCGTGCAATCTAACATTAAAATCTATTACACATGTATCAAGTAAAACATATATGTACACATTTAGTGTATGTGTGCAGAAATTTTCCTACGCAAGGGGAAGGCATGTGTATGCATGAGAAATGTAGCAGGATTCCTGTAGAATGCTACAATTGAATTTCAATTTAGCATTAAAAGTAAACAAGTTGTATATGGCATAAGATGGATCACAAGAAAATAAAAAACAAAATCGACCATCTGAATGCATGTATAAGAGATACGAAAACTGCATTCATGCCACCAAGAAGCGGTGAAGTATCAAATTTGGGATACTTCTCAAAGAACCTATTAACCGATTTTTGTCAAAATGAGTAACATCTGCATATTCATGTTTTTAGATAGAGAAATCAAGATAAGGTTGATTTGAATATTCAACTGTCGATCTGGTAGCATCTGTTTTTGCTTTCTTCCTTTTTCATATGACACGTGTTCCTCTTAAGTATCATAACTATGCAAATATTAAAAGAACATAACTGGAATGAATAACTAATTACAGATATTTTAGTGAGAAAAGTGCATGCTCTCTAGTTTACTTGAAAGATTTGAATCCATTTACCTTGAAAAAAAAGGAAAACAGGAGTATAGACGTGGTGGACGATTGTTCAATGGTGCATGAGGAACAATCAATAATTGAGTGAAATTACTGAAAACATATCTAATTTTTTAACCATGGAGCATAAGTGAAAATATCATATTCCAAGTGTTTCTACCATTAGGAATATCCGTTGTGACATAAAGCTAAGAAACAGAATAGTTCTCTGAATTAGCTGCAGGAGATGGAGACAATGTCAATCCATTGGATATAATATCCATTCCAGAGGGCAATGACACTCTGCTCATAAGGGAAAAAAAAGAAATGAGTCAATTAATTGCAATAAGGGGTGATTTTAAAACATGGAGCACAAACTAAAAGATCATGTGCCAAGGATGCTACCATTTTGGGAATGTACATGCCAGTTACATGCATCTTAGGAATATCCCTTGTGGTATAATGCCAAGAAACATGACATGGATAGTAGATGAGTTAAATCCAGCTTAAGGTAAACCTTGTAGCTTAATACTTTTCAGCAGTAAAAGGAATTGTGCTTTATACACTCATCAGCTCAACAGAACAAACACATGACATGGAAAGTATGATATTCATGGCAAGAATCAAAGGTATTATATTTTCTAAATGTCCTAAATGGATAGCAGAATATACAGTAGAAAAAAAAAGGAAATAACATTCACAAATAACTTCCACTTAGAATATATATTCAGGTACATACAGCTTTGCAGGCTAATTGTCTGATATTCTTCTAGTTTGTGAGCAATCCAGCTTGAATAAATGCCTGAAAGATCAAAGTAGAATTAAAACTTTGGATATTCAAATGTGCATAACTGTAAGTACAAATTGCTTAAGAAATAAGACACGTAATTTACAACAGAATGTACACATACACCATAGCTTGGCAGAAGCGATGCTCCGTAGCTCTCCGTAACTAGATTGATTGATTAACAAGACTATGACATCAAGATGCCAATTAATGGTCCTCCTTACAAATCCTTAGAGCAACGACAAGTTATGCACTTGGGTCAAATAAAGTCTACTTCAGGGCACAAAGTTATCACACACACATACACGGGGGAGGTAAAAAAATGAAGAATGTATGTGTTACCGTCCTTGCATTTGCAACACATAAGCACGAAGCCACGCGAACGTGAGCAAGTTCACTTCTAAATGAAATCAACAGGAGTGAAAGAAATATAGAGCATCCATCATCCTATAAAAGGTTTTAGTTACCCTTTCAGCTCTAAAGGTTTATCAGGTGGCTCGTGCATTAGTGTCATTTTCAATCTTTCATTGCTATTTGAACTGGACAGCCATCCCATTCCCAACAAATATTTTACACCAATCATGATAATTTCAGAAACTGTCACAGTATCACATCCACCCATTAAAATCCCAGGACAATTCCTAGCAAGTCCAAACATACTGTACTCAATCACAGACGCTTAGATGCAACACTGATGGGTGACACACAGATGCAAAGAGCATACATATCCTAAATTCTACTCAATCACAAATGCTCAGTCGATCACACGATCAAGAGGGCCAAGCGGCAAGGATGGCGAACCTGGCGCACACGAACGGGGCCCTTGACGAGATGCAGCGCCACCACCTCCTCCGGGTCCATCCAGAATCGGCCGCGCTCGTCGCAGTACACCAACCGCAGCGGCCGCCCACCTCCCCCTCCCCCCGTGGACGGCGACCGCGGCGAGCCGGACGCCGGTGACGCCTTGTGGTCGCTGCCGCCACGGCTCCGGTCCCGCTCCTTGGACGCGGAGCCCCGGAGTCCCAGCATCTGCATCATCGTGGCCTTCGCGGGGGATGATCTTCTCTAGGGTTTTTCGCGGGGGATGATCTGGCGGTGGCGGCATAGTCCAGGGGGATCTCAGGGCTCGGCACCTCCATGGCCTCCTTACATGCTGCCACCTTCGGTGCCTGCGCCTTCTCGCTCGCGCCGAGTGCTGGAACAGGGGGGAAAACGGCGGCGCCTAGTGCTGCAGGGAGAGGCCTGGGCGGCACCAGCCACAGGGAGGCGTCGGGGAGCTCGGTGCAGGGAGGCCGCCCGGAGGAGGAGGTGGCAGCGTCGGCGTTCGCACGGGAGTAGGGGGAGGAGGCGCACGGGAGTAGGGGGAGGCGGCGGCGATTGGGGTGCGGGTCTTTAGGCGCGGCTGGGGCACGGGCGGCTCAGAAAGTTGGATGGAATGATGGGATGAACCGAGTGATTTGGTCCATCAGATTTGATGAAGTGATGTGATAAAATATCTTAGCGCTTGATTATGAGGAAGTAGGATTTCTGGGTGCACGTTTTAGGGTGAACAAAGAAAAAGTATCCTCTGTGGAGGCAGAATAGTGTGTGCATGTAGAAAAGAATTAACTGGTGAATTATAAAGGGGTAAAGATTAGAGTACTTGCCCTTCACAAAGAGCTAGAAAAATTACTAGTCGAGAGTAGCAGAAACAGAAGCTACACGCCTAATTTTCTCATGACAAAAGATGCTCACAAAGCAATCGATTAATTAGTAGCTGCCTATTGCTGCAAACCAAAAAAATGGCTTAATGCCAACAATAAGCAACATAGCTGCTACTTCAAAAGATTAACAGAACAACAGCCCAATCGATAGATAATCTAACATTCTGACCAACTAGCAATTTATGAACTAGTATAAGATCGGCAACATCTAACACATGCAGGTCACGAACGGGAATAGAACTATTGAACTAGTTCTAGCGGAAGCTGAAAACCCTCGCGTAGCAACCGTCGTGGCGAGGCCTCGGCTCCGCGTTGCCGACTTTCGAGGATCGCGCAGGCGACAACAAGATGCAGCACGACGCAACGCGAGGGAGCGGAAACGATGCCGTTCATTGGGCCTTAGACTGAGGATTTTTTGGGTGGGCCGCGGCCCACCTGGTCCACCCTCTGGATACGCCACTGCTGTTCAGGGTTCATTCCCATATTTAATTTATCTTGTGAGAGGTGCTTCTATACTTTTCTTTTTTACTGTAGCTATTAAAATATAAATAAATAGTAGATGATGATTACTCATCTCTTTATTTACTTTAAAATTTATGCTACTTCTATTAAAATAAAAGCATAGAAACACTGCTCTTATCTTATTCAAAACTCCTTCCCACATGTCCAATGCTTCCGATTTAGGATCATTTGTGGGTGCTGTAAATCGGATCATTTGTGGGTCAATCATGCAAGAGCCTCCGTGCATCTCCCTTGACGCCTCCAATCACGAGAGTCAAGAGCACTTAACTTGCCATGCATGCATGCATGCCTTTTCTTTAATTTGTGCTCCTCCCCCGTCTAAACGAAATGAAGCTCATACTTGATCATGCATTCCCATTTGATAGACGGGTACATGGGCCGTGGGCCTACACTGTGTCGTACCGTTCCAACTTATTATTGGTGAGTCCAGGAATGACTGATTAGCGAGTCGTGTCAGTCTAAACTCGATCTATTTGCACTATTGCAACAAGAGAAAAAAGTTGAAGACACACGAAGATAAGAAGTAGACACAAATATTAAGGAAAAAGAAACATAATTTTATTCATCCTTGAATAGATACATACTTCAGCTTCTCTCTCTCAATATTTGTCATCGTCTCTCAATCTCTCTCTCTCCTCCCCTCCCCACAGAGCCTCTTCACCTCCTCGCCCCTTGCCCAACTCGGCCTCCTTCGCCATGGCCGTCTCCCTCGCCGGTTCACCCCTCTCCCCGGCTCGCTCCCTCTTCCTCCTCGCCCCCCTCAGCGTCGACTCACCCCCCTCGACCTCCTCCTCTATGGCCGCCTCCCTCAGCCTCCTCCGCCATGGCCGCCCCCTTCCTGACTCCTCCGCGTGGCCACCCCCCCTTCCGACTCGCCCCCTCCGCCTCTCCTCATCCTCGCCCGTGCCCCCTTCGCCTCCTTGCCCTCGCCCCCCTTGGCGCTGTGTAGGATCGAAGTATACGAATATAGCAATCAGAGGGGGGTGAATGATTGTGCGGAAGTTAAAACCAAATTCTTGATCTACTAAAAGTTGACCCCAAAACAGAGCCAAATAATTGCCTCATATTCGACAAAAACAGAATGACAGAGGTTCGGTAAAACACAAATTTCTAGAGATCCAACCGTCAGATCGATCTGAAATTTGGACACAAAAAACTAGATTCCAATACGAATCGAACTCAGAAAGAATCAGCTCGATCGGACTTACAGATAAAAATTTATGAACCTCGCAAGCTTGATGTGATAGAAGATGACGACAATAGATCTTACTAGAATTGTAGCTCGCCGAAAGATTTGAAGAACTTAATCTTTATTTCTCCTTTATTTTGTCTAAAGTACTTCAAACAAAAGAGTACAACCCTAAATCTTGCTCAAAACTTGATGCATAAACAGGAGGCGCCTCCCCCTATTTATACAAAGCAAACACATAGAGTCCTGAATACAATTCCTACTCCTAATCCTAGAAGGAGTCCCACTCCTAATCCTAGAAGGAGTATGTATTCAACACAACTCCACTTGGCCCAACCTGGCTGAGTACAATTCTTGCACGCGTATGACCACCTGCCATTTTCACGTGACTAACCATTCTTCATATGCACCATTCTCTTAGCCCGAACGTCCCGCATGACATCCTTGACCACCAAGACCTCAGTTCCTCCTGAACCTAGTCCCGAACCTCAGTTCCTCCATGAACCTAGTTCCGATCCCGTCATCGACCACATTCGCCCTCGAGCAATACCTGCACATGAACAAACCACAAAACGAATCCGAGCACAAGTCCGCGACTTGACTCAACATTAGTCCATGCAAATACTCACACGAGCATTGCATAAAATCCACTTAAAAACAAACATCATGAAATTCTCACAAATCTCAAATTCAAACCAAAGTTCAATTCCAATTCTTGCAAAACCCTAACCGAGCAAAATGCATTCACGACGGACCAAAAATATGGTCCGGCGTACACATGAAAAAGTCACTCGAAAACCCATTCACGACAGAACAAAATTTTGGTCCGGCGTAGATGCGAAAGAAACCCTAATTTGGTTCGGCGCTGATGCAAAGGAATGATCCGGCGCAATTTGCTTTGGAACTTTTGGTCCGGTGGCAATAGGAAAATTTGGTCCAGCATAAAGTACCTCGAGAACACGTTCACGCCAGACTAAAAGTTTAGTCTGGCGCGAGCTTAAACCGGTCCCACAGAAAAGGGAAACTTACTGTTTTCTGAAACTCTGGTCTGGCGCTAATGCGAATCTTACTGTTTCTTCTCAATTTGTCAAACACATGCACAAACACATTTTGCAATTTCAATTCTAAGCCAATTTTTCAGCACATGATTTCACATGCTGGCTCCCTTGGCCTCTGGCATGGCACAAGTGTGCATGTGGTGTGGGAGTGTGCGTCGCGGGAGCGTGCTGAGCCAGGAGCATGGCATGGCGTGGGAGCATGTGGCGGGCATAGTGAACGGGCGCGGCATGGGAGTGTCACAAGCTGGAAGCATGGCACGGGAGCATGTGGCGGGCATGGCGCGGTGAACTGGCGACCGTGCCGAGGGCATACGAAGAGCGTGGCAAAGCCAGGTACGCTCGCTCCCTCCATCCCTCTCCCATCGTGTGCCTAGTGCCGTGTGGCATGCCGTGAGAAGGCTATGCCGAGCCGTGCCTCCTTGCCACTATGGCGGGTCGACCACCCACTATGCCCGGTTTTCAAATCTGGCACGGTCTTCACAACCGTTTTATACCAGCACACCCCATTCACTGTAATACCTCAGCCTGTTAATATAAAAGTCTATATGACTCGTGTAGAAGAATGATAGGACCCGTATTTGTTCCATAAAATAAGTTATAGTAGTATATAATGTCTGCTTGGTCTAAGTAGAATACCTTCATGTTAACCCTTTTAGACGAAATGGGAACGAAAGTGTGGATTGATATGCATGCGTAGGCCCACCCCATAGTAGACTGGGTCATGAACAAAGTTCAGTGCATCAGCATGTGCGGGATAGAGGCGTGGACATATGGTGCATAGCATGTGTGGGCATGGGCCCGGAGTGGACTGTGGACATATGGTGCATTCCGTCCCTTGGTAGGCTAGGTCATGAACGAAGTTTGGACCAGGTGTTACATCCGCAACAGTAATTTTCTTTTCTACTATTTCAAAACATGGAATGACACACCAATTCAAGGACTACTTGGCTCTTCATATATGAAAAATAGCAATTAATTAGTTTATTGAATCTCTGCACATCGATCAATCAGATCTGCCGATCATCGATGCTTACTTGTCACCATGACATTCACTCATGCATTTGGACAGCACTAGTTTTTTTTGTTTTTCTTTCAGATCAAGGAAAATGGACAGATGAAGGTGGGTTGCGTGGGCAGCATCATTCGTGTTCATTTTTGCAGTAGCCTCCATCGGCCGACCTGGCTTGGCAGGCACTCTTGCACCTGTTCGAGTCGCATCCTGGCACAGGGATGCATAGCTCTGCATCTAAATTTACACGATTAAAATGCAATGCCCTGATTAGGCCATAGATACTCAATTGTACATGAATTGTACGACGAAAAATGTGTTATGTGATGGAGAGGAGGAGAATGCACGTACCATCAACTTGTGCGTGAGAAGACAAGAAAACAGTAGCCATGATGACCATTAGAGCAGCCAAGAGCACGACCTTACTGCTGTCTTTTTTGATAAACGCGCACACCATGAGGAGATCTAGCTAGAGATCAGAAGCTAGATAGCAACAAGTCCTTTTCGGTTGTAGTCTAATGGTTCTCTATTTTGATCGGTGTATATCCTTATTGCAATGCTTTCCTCGATCTCACGGGCATGTGTTTATATAGATTTCTTTGCAGGAGCCATTCTTAATTTCCTGATTCTATTCTCTCATGCATGCATTAATTGTTATTTCTCCCTGAGAGAAATTAATATTCTCCTTTTAATATCACATCTCAAACTTAAAGGATATGCATATCTTTTGGATTGTTACTACCTCAGTCCAAATTTATATAGTGTATTTTTTCTTGTTACATTTACCTAAGAGATATTAAAATAATTATTATATCTGAGAACTATATTTGTATGCATGTAGAGAATATCAAGTAAATCTGAATATTTAGTAGAGTATAAAGGGTATATCACACTAATTTTTGTATTTAAATATGAAATACACCTTATATTTATAAACAAAACTGTTAAAAAATATGCCCTGTAAACTTGAGCGGAGGGAGTATATTACTAGCTGCTAATTTAAAATCCTCCTCCTAGATCAATTAATTTTGCTAGCAACTGTGAATTTCCCTTTTCTATTTTAATTTTGTTTTCGAGAATACACAGTAGAGCAACTCGTACTTGTTTTCTGGTTGATACTAGGAGAGGTGGACACGACCAGCTAGAAAATTATTTTGTATAATCAGTGCTCTTAGTTTCTGCAAGGCTCGTTCAGGTGTCTCTTGATAATTCATAACTAGTAGACATATATTAGTTTATTGAATCTGTCGCATTATCATTTGGATCGATGCATCCGTGCATATATATACCACAGACTAATTCAGTACCATTAGATGCTTGCAGCATCTAGCACTAATGCATACAGGTGATTTTTGATCAGTTGTGCCGGCAGAAGCAGAAGGCGTCGCCCTAGACTTTGCAGTAGGCCCCATCCATCCTTTCTAAAACCATAGGTGTAGCCAAGGATTCGAATTTCGTTTGGAGTATTTTTTCGGTACCCACCGAAAGAGTCAAAATTCTATGATTTTGGCAAATTCATTTGAATTTGGGACGAAATGATGAACAAATTTTTTAAAAAAAATTTGACCAAAATTTGCTAGAAAATAGAGCCAGGAAAACAAAGAAATAAGAAAGAAAACAGAGTAAGAAAAACAGAGAAATATGGAGAAAAGAAGCAAGGAAAAATAAAATGCACTATAGGCTGTTTGCATGAACACTACACTACTGAGCACTGAGCCACTGACCTCTTTTGTCCAGCATTTTACTGTTCTGGCCCCGCCAAAATAATTTCCCTGTAACAGTGCAAAACCGCGGATTCCCGTTGCGGTAATTTTTTTAATTTTTTAATTCCAATTTCCGCTGTCCCGGAACGCTGCATATTTTCTAGAATTTTTTCCCGACTTTTTTCCGCACTTCCAAACCTTTTCGCGCTTCCAAACCGTTGGATATTACAAAATTAATTTTTTCCCGTGTTTTTAAATATGCCGCGGTGGGGGAGCACTGAAATATTTTTTTTCAATTTTTTTCCCTTTTTGAATAATCAAGCGGTGGGGGAGAGCGGTTTAATTTTTTTTTTCTTTTTTTAAATATTGCAGCGGTCGGGGAGGGCAATATTATTAAAAAAAAATCGTTTTATTAAATATTCCATGTTAGCTGCACTTTTTGTTTATTAGTTTGCAGCCGGTCGACCTGATGGATGGATGAGTGACGGGCTTCACTGATCAATTCTCACATGCAATTGTTTGTTAGTTTGATTCTTCACTGATCAATTCTCACATGCATTCAAAGCATGCAAGGAAAGGAGTCCACTAAATACTAACATAACTAGTAACGGCACGTGTGTGCTGAGCTGAGTACTAAAAGATGAAGACACTGATATTAGCATCCAAACTTTGTACGGTAATGCTACAGTTCGGACGTCTGATTTCTACCGCAACATTTTTTTCTACGCATGCAACATTTTTTTCTACACATGCAACATTTTTTTCCTACGCATGCAACATTTTCATTCGACAAACAATAAATGTTTCAAAAGTGAAAAAAATGTTGCGAACGTTGAAAAAAAATGTTGCAAACAGTAAAAAAAATGTTGCGCGGGCGTCCGAAATTTTTAAAAAAATCAGACGTCCGGCTGCTAGTACTGTCCAACTTTGTATCATCCACGACGCACACTGATTCACCAAAAGCATAGAAACAGAACTAATAGGCAACAGAATACCATTTATAAGCGAAGCCAGACAGACGCGTACTTCACTCGGAGGGACCTGCAGCAGCGACGTGGCACTCGGCGAAGGAGTCCACCTGGCTGCCGCCGTGCGGCATGGCGTCAGCAACTGGTATTTTTGTTATTTTAATTCCCTGTTGTATATTTTTGCTATTTCGTATTTTCGTGTTATATATTTGAGCATTTTTCCCCATTTCCGCAAAAAAAATTACATCGGCTAGATTCGAAATTTACACCGGCTAGACGTGCGGGCATGCAGGCCAGGGGCTATTTCTGCAAAAAAAAAAATTGTGCTACCTAATCTCGTAAAAACTTTTTTTACGAGGCCATAACAGTGAAAATTTCGCCAATTGATCAACAAAATGTATTTTTTTTTTCATTTTTCAGATTTGTGATCAATTAAACCGATAAAGGAAAACAAATTAAAATTAAAAAAACATTTCAGCGCTGGCCGCCCGCGGTGAAATAAAAAAACATCATTTTTTTTTAAAAAAAATATCCAGCGCCTGTAACGTCCGAAACTTTGTTTAATAAAATAAAGTTTCATTTCCTTCTAATCCCAAGTGATCCTTACTTGCGTGACTCTAAGCAAATGCTTGCATTCAGTACCTTGATACCCAAATAAAGCTCCTATTCCCCTACATTCCAAGCTAACCATTTCGGGCACCAATTTGTTTTGAACTGGAGCCAATGCTTTCAGATGGGAGCTATCTAACCCAAATATCCTCAGACCACAATTGCCCAACCTAATGCTTGTAACTGGCAATTCAATGTAGCAGTCAGGCAATGTATTACCCGGAACCTCACTAACCTAATAAAGTGCACATTCCAACCTTTCCAAATTTGAGTAGTGGATGGTTGGTTCCCGAACCTTACTTCCAATCTATCTAGCTCAAAGATCTTTAGATCACTTCGGCCAATCCGATGTTTGAACTGATAACTCAAAACAGCAACTTCAGTTACTGTTTTTACCTGAACTCGCACTGTAGCAGGTATTGAAAAACTGCGAACTCTGCTTCGTCTGAACTTTTGGCACCGTGCTTTGGGTGGTTGACTGAAGGCTGGGGTGAGCATTGAGCGACGTCGCCGTTTGCTGCCGTCGCATGCCCTGGCTCCTCCGCCCGTACGCTGTAGTGGTGCCCTGGCTGTCGCTGTTTCCCAGCTCACGGCGCTGCCCTCCTCTCTCACCACTCCTTCTCTCCCCGGCCATGCCACTGTCAGGGCACGAGCGCCACGCGGCTGCAGCGACCGAGCTTTGTCGCCCCGCCAATGCCGTGCCCTGTCAGGGCACGAGCGCCACGCGGCTGCAGCGGCTTTAAAACGGCGCTTGCTCCTCGCCATTGCTCCCCTTTTCACCATTTCTTCCCAAGAGCCACCTCCCTCTGCTCCGTCCATTCTTCAGAGAGCGCCCGACTTGGGGGGAAAATGCCAATCGAGCCGATCGGTGAAGTAGCACCCCAATCCAACCAAATTTCAGCGTCTACGGACCTCACTGATCCTCTCCCATCACTCCTTTGCAGGTCCCGTTGGCCGAACCGCCGCCGCGACCTCGTCCTTCTTCCCCGCCTCCGGTCACTCGGCGCTGGCCAGTTCCGCCGCTCCTCCGCTCCTCCAAGGTACTCCCTCGGAATCCCCTCACCTCACTAATCGTTTTCATCTCCTTGGCCGAGCCTAACCTTCCTTCTTCCTCCCCGCCGGCAGCACGCTTCGCCGAGCTCCGCCTTGCTCTGCCGCGGGACCTCCTCACCAACGCTCGACCCCAATCAACCTCCCCTTCAGGTCCATCGCGCCGCCCTCTCCATTTCCCCATGGACGCCCGGCCTTCTCCACCGACGGCGCGCCGCTGACAAGCCCCGAGCCCCCGACGTCCTCCCCGTGCCAGAAATACGCTTTCCCTTAAGGGGAAACGTATTTTCTATCTTTCTCCCAATTTCTATTTGATTATTTGGCCGAATCAATTTCAAAAATTCATATCTTGTGCTACACAACCCCAAATGAGATGAAACCACTTCCTAAAATTTTGTAAAATCATGAACTTTATGATTATGTAAAAATATTTCATGTTGGTTTAGTGTACAGCAAATGATCTCAATTAAATGCTTTAGGTTAGTAGATGCTTAATATGCAACTTTTGCATTTCAATTCCAAAATGCATGAAACCAACTTCATTTGAATCACTGGTCTATAAGCTTTCCAAATTTGTGATCATAGTTGAATTTGGACTTGATTTGTATTGAACATTATCATAACTGTATGTCAATGCATGGAATTGCCAAGATGCTGTTAACTTGTGCAACTTTGATCCGAATGCAATTGAATTTGTTTCTAGGACTCTAATATAGTGTGTTCCTGCTGTTACATGACCTTGCTTAGGCCTTACTTACTACCTTTACGTGTTTTAGTATCAATTTTGATTCATGTTCATTAAGGAAAATGGAATAACAATAAAGCTTGCATGCTAAATTAAGCTGTTAATGCTACAAATAGGTTTTCAGGTGTAGTAAGACCAACCTTAATCCATTTCTGCATACATCCACTAATTACTACCAAAGTTTGAGTAAACCCTTTACCATGTTGCTATCTCAATTTAAGCATGTGAGCTCAACTTCATACATGTCAAAATGTGCTCTTTTAGGACTTTTTAGTCCTCCGTAAAAGTACTCGTCTAAAGGCAAACTTAAGGGAGACTAGCTCGGAATCATTCTACATTATGTGTACTACCATGTTATAGAAAAACATTTAGTTAATAACTTGCTTTGCATCTGAATCCTATTAGAGCAAAAGGGCTAAGTTTCATGATTAACCAACGCATTGCTTAAGTAGCTAGTCTTGAATTTCTTTTAATCCAAACAATCTTAGCTTCCTGAATTCGATTGTTTAAACACTAAGATACATGTAATTAACCTGCTGTGTGTGGAACTAGTATGCTAGCATTTGAATGAATCCTTCCTGTAACTGCTTGTTCTTTTGTTGAGTTTTAAGTTGTTATTTGCTTCTGATTTCCTTTTGCCCCATTTTGATTTGTGGTTATTTGCTTTTTGCCGCGGTTTCCATCGTTCGAACGCGTAGCTGACGACGTGTCGGAGTCCGTTGCCAACGACCCCGACTACCTTCCCGAAAACGATTCCGTTGAAGAGCAAACAGGCAAGCACCATCCTTTGAACATGTTGATCCCATACTTTACAAAGTCTAATTTGTTTTAATCAAACTATTATGCATGCGTTTAATTTCTGTAAAGTTGCTATATTGTGGGTCATGGTAGTTATATTCCTAACTTGTGGATTTACCTTAATTACATTGCCATGAAAACTTGCTAAAACCTAGGCTAGGGATTATTCATGCTATGAAATGAAAGATGGTTACTATCGATACATAATACTATGCTTAGCTATGCTTTAGTTGGGTAGAATGTTAGGCTTGAATCTTTATGAAACTTTGCAAATGTTGAAAATGGCAGAAAAGGATACTGATGTGTGGTTAAAACTGGAAAGAAAAATATGTTTTAGACACGGGCGAGTTATGTTTAACTGAAAGTGCAATGGGTTGTCTTGCACCGTACAAGTGGCCACTTGTACGGTACAAGGGAATGAATTGGTGTTGTATGGAATTGGTAATTGCACATAGATAGGGGGAGATACTCGCCTGAGTCAACCTAAGGACCGAACTTGATACTATTAACTGAGTTAATTGGTGCAACCACATGTGCTAGTATGGGATAGCCTTAACTTAGTAAACTAGATAAAGTCTTAATCTTGCACGTCGGTAGGCAGGAGAGTAGGACGAACCAAGTGAGTGGTGTCGTTCGAGGGCGCTCCCTTCACCGAGGTGTTGGGAGTAAGTGACCCGATACAACGAGTATGCCTTGCTATGGGGAGAACGAGGGCGATGACTAGCGAGACCATTGTAACTGTTGAAATTCTGCCGCCATAGCAAGGACAGGTCATACTCGGGCTAGTGCAAGGTTAGGCTTTAGCTAGTCGAAAAGTTTTGTCATAGTCTAGCAAAACCGGTACTTGCGTATCGCGTGGCATGGTTAACATGATTGCTAGAATATATCATGTGGGTAAAGTGTACACTCTCTGCAGAGATTTAAATCTAATCGATTAGCCGTGCTCACGGTCACGAGCGACTTGGAAACATAATGTCAAGTATAGTGTTTTGGTTTTGATTTAGGTTTTGCAAAATGACTTGGAAAAATGGTGGTCTAGTGTGTTGGTGTAAGACATTGGTGGGTTGGTTATATTTCGGATATTATTCATGGCCATGGAGGGTCATGAATGATTGCTCAAAGTACTTACATGTTACTTGTAGTTTCTATTCAAATGCTCTTTTCAATACCGTCGTTGTTTATCAAATTGCATGGTTACAAATAAAATTTGGGGAGAATTGATCATTTGCCCTAAAGTTCATGGTGCAATTGATCATTTGCCCCAAGTGTCTCACTGACATGTGGCCCTAGGACCCACATGTCAGTGAGATATGAGAGGGCAAATGATCAATTGCACTTGAACTTTGCGGCAAATCATCAATTAATCCTAAAATTTGCCTTATGCTGAAAATTTAACCTAGAGTAGAAGCTTTCATTCATTGAATAACCTTGCATGTATAATTTCTTCCATACACTAAAGTCTTGCGAGTACATACGTGTACTCACCGTTTGCTCTACTTAAAAATGCTTAGAGGAAGGTCATGACGACGCTCCTGACGGCGCTTACTTCGAACCGGGGTCAAGCGATTTCTTGGTTGGATGAACTGGGTTTTTCCCCCAGTCGATTGCCTATGGGTTATGGTTGGCACACCGCTATCCCTCTTTTGGACTTAAGGTTATTTTCGCTTCTCTTTACTCTTTGTGTATCATTGAGTAGATGTAATAGTTTCTAGACTACCTTTATGTCATTTGCATATTTGTATGTGTGATGAAACATCTCAAGTGCCAAATATGTGTGTGCCAGGCGTTGATCTTGGGAACTAGCACCGAACACATATGTGGGAAGCTCGGATTGATTCCAACCGGTTGGCAAGAGCACGTGTGTTGCGCCGATTGATTGTTCTCAATCTGAGTACAGTTTCAGATAAGCGATTGGATTTCTTTCGGGTTGCATCATTATCCAGTCCGATGCAACAGTAAGAGTCTTTATCGCTAATCTAAGACCGGAGCCCCCACAACGCCCCACCCCTGAAAATAAAGAAACAATTTTTTTTTAAATAACTAGCGCCCCCAACGCTGAAAATAAAAAACAAAATTTTTAAAAAAATTCCAGCACCCCCACCGCTGAAAATAAATAAAAAAATATATCCAGCGCCCCCCACCACGGGAAATTTAAAAAACTAGGAAAAAAAGAAATAAAAATGCCGTGTTCCCCCACCGCTGGATTTGCATAAAATCGGGAAAAATTTTTTTAGAAAAAATACAACTGTCGGGGACCGCGGGAATTTGAATAAAAAAATAGGAAAAAAAATTCCGCGGTGCGAACGAGCGGTTTTGTACTGTTACGGGGCTATTTTTGCATTTTCAGTGCAGCAACGGCCTAGATCTTCAGTGGAGCAACGGCTAGATCCGAAAATTATTTTTTTTGGGGGGCCAGAACAATAAAAAATTCCCGAGCTCCAAGCCAGCCATAGAGTAGAGCCCAGAGTGATCTTCATACGCGCATTCTAGTTCAATGGCTGCTCCTCTTGTGCGTCTCCTGCCATTCGTAACACAGCGCATAAAGCAGCAGGCTGCGTAAGTGATTGGGCCAAGGCTGGCTTACGAGCTGCTTTTGAAGGTTCCGAGGATACCAACATTTGGGATCTCTCTAGAGAAGAAATTGGACAGATTCCTGCAACTAAAGCAGGTCATATTAGCATACATTGCTCTGCGCTCTGTGCAGTTCGTGATATCTGTCGCGATTGGACCATGCAAGCTGTTCTAGTGCAGAGCTTTGAAGAGGACCAAATGCATACACACAGGAAAAGGAAATTAGAAAAGGCTGAAAGGACCGGGATGTCGGCCTAGAGGGGGGTGAATAGGCGATTACAAAATTATACCCAATTTAAACTAAACTATCAGAGATAATGCGGAAGCAATGGGTATAATTAAATTCTGCAATTTAGACAATTCAGCCCGAGACAGTAAATTTGGATACTCTGGATATTTGGTTCGGATATTCCGGTATATCCGGATACTCCGGATCAAAGTACTTGATACTCCGGATTGCCTGGTTCGGCCAGAACAGAGTATGAGCAATAAACTTAGGCACTTCTTCGATTCTAGAGATACAAATTACTCTACTGCAACAAAGTAAGGATACAAGAAAGAATGGATGCAGTAGACGCAATCTAATCAATATGATCACAAGAATCGAGAGCAAATTAAGCGGATGAGCAAAGAGGATAAAACTGAAATAAAGGAGACACGAAGATTTTATCCCGATGTTCGGATCCTTGAGGGGATCCTACGTCTCCGTTGAGGCGGCACCAAGCCGGGGTCTCTTTCAACCCTTGTCCTCCCGGTGTTGAACTTTTCACTCGCCGAGGGCCCGGTCACCCAAGACACGGGGGTCTCTTTCAACCCGCTAGCCGCCCAATGTTGCACCTTGCACTCGCCGGCTTCACTTCATGTTCCTTTTCCTTTCGGAGGCAGAATTCAACCTTTACAAACTTCCTACGGCACACCACAGAAACGGTGGCTTGTAGGCGACCTCCTAGCCGTCTAGAAGTCATCAACCTCCAAGAGCAACAAATGCTCACGAAGAACGAACTTGGAGATGAACTCAAGTGCTCAACAACTCAAATCAATCCTCAATCCAAACACCTCTCTCCTCTACCCAACCCTTCACTCAAAAAGGGGATCACTAAGATCTAAGGAGTATGGAGGAGTATTGGGGGCTCAAAAAGTCACAAAGAACACCTCTAACACCTAGCAAAACATCCCCCAACGGCTACTTTGAAATGGGCAAGAAGGGGGCTTTAAATAGAGGAACACCAAAAACTAGCCGTTTGGGACCGAACCGGGCAACCCGGAATGTCCGAATCAAACCCCGGATACTCTGGATCATCCGGATACTCTGGATTAAAGTCCGGATACTCCGGATCTCCCAGGCAGCACGTAGCAGCCCAACAAAAACGGGCATAACTTTTGATTCCGGACTCCGATTTCAGTGAGTTTCGACTCTACGGAAAGCTAAGAACGAGGGATACACAACTAACAAGGTTTCACTACCCAAATCTCAAAATATAAAAATAGATTGCATAAAGAATCCACAAGGAGACCTCAAATTCTCACTTTCCGATACTAACAACACTTCTATCCCTCACACCAACCCACCTACACCTAGGTGAACAAAGTGTGACTTGGGTTTCTCAACCTTAGACAAGGATAGACCACTTTGAGCACTTGAGACATGTCTAAGTAATTTCAACGATTGCATCCCTCTTAATAGTACGATAATCCTTAGACTCAAATTTAAACACAAAAATCTAAGTCTTACACTCAGCTTACATGTCGACTTCTTCCGGATGCACTGATGTATGATGACGCTTCCACAAAGATTGATGACGCCCTTCGTCTTGTCAACCTCGACGCGATTCACCTCATGAGACTCTCATCCTCTCGACCTTGACTTGATCATCCTCTCCGACGATCTCCACGCCAAGTTTATCTTGACTTAGTCCTCAACTTTTAGTGACACCGCCGTCTTATTGACTTCGACTCGCTTGTCATCCTTCAAACCACTTGGTCATCATACACACAACTTTGGGACCTAATTCTTACCAAAGCACTCGGCAAACACATTAGTCCCAAAAGCTTAATAAGTACGAATTAGATTTAAATGTGTGAGAGCAAATAAAACACAACAAGTGTTCCATGTAAATAAACATGACACAACTAGGAACACTTGACATAAGAAATGTTCTCTACTAAGTACATCATGATGAATATTTAATTGATCTATATGCACTAGAGAGA
Source organism: Rhipidocladum racemiflorum (assembly GCA_036346355.1). Taxonomy (NCBI): domain Eukaryota; kingdom Viridiplantae; phylum Streptophyta; class Magnoliopsida; order Poales; family Poaceae; genus Rhipidocladum; species Rhipidocladum racemiflorum. Next base: position 14,372,099 of record CM070591.1, on the reverse strand, counting down.
TAATTGCTAATATGATGAATTAATTAAATTATGGCAAGGATCACATCCTTTACTTAAATGAAACACATGATAGAATATACATGAATTGTACATGTGCAAATAATATTTGGAAAGAGTAAATATGTGATCCAATTCTAGATTAAACTTCACTAAGAGAAGTGAATGATAAGATATACAACTAAGACATGTATGCACCATGTCAATCTATAGCAATGTGAAGTTTAACTCTAGTTAATACATGCATACTAAAATAAAAGCACATAATGAACTCAAATGAATATGCAATTTATCAATATGCACTTAATTTAAAATTGATAAAAGAATTTAACCAAAGATATACCAAACTCCTCTTATTAAGGTGCGACTTAGAGTAATCTTAAACAATAATCATCTTAGTCTCATATTAAAACGCAACCTAGAGGATTGGCATGAATTAATTACTTAATGGACTAATGACCTTAACAAGATTGTTATCAAAACGTGTTTGTCATTAACCACTAAAGCCATGCATCATAAACATAATCAATAACAATATATGCATGTCAATTAAGCACAAAACATCTTACATTGATATTAATATGATTGTCATCAAAATACGTTTGTCATTAATCACCAAAATTATTGCAAGAGTCACTTGCATTTTAAATCTCCCCTTTTTTGGTGATTGATGACAAACCTATTATCAATTGCAATAAATGACAATCTAATCAATCAAATATATTACAATGAAAGCAATTTATTAGCAAAGCATTACTGTGAGACCCTGGATCGGCTATCCGAAATCTCCTATGTATTTCTGTACTAGTCCTAGATCAGTAGCTAGTACACACAGTCAACAGTGATACATCATTGACGAACATAACGAAATTGTAACATAACTATAAAGTATTAGCCACATGACTACTTATTACAACACTCGGTCACACGACCAGAGTCACGGCAGCGGAAACAAAACGACAAGAAGCGAAACCCAAATAACACGACAGGCGACGACAAGACACGCGACTAGTTCTCCTGGCGATCTTCCTCGAACTCCTCGGCATAGAACTTACCGTCTTCAACGGCATCCTGATAGTTTTCTGATGACAACAGTTTATGTAGCATGTGAGTACAAAAGTACTCTGCAAGTCTGGAAAATTATGCACATGTGGGGCTTTTCAAGGAAGGCTCAATATGGTTCATTTGCATAAAGCTAAGTTTCAACAAATCATACTTAATAATAATTTCCACAAATCATATTTTAGCAATTATTTTAACAATTGAATTATTTAATATTTCAATGAGGGTTCTATCCACCATCACTAGTATAAAGGCTCTATCCGCCACAGTTTAAAAGATCAAGATTATCCACCCATGACTCTAACCGTCATGAAATAAAAACAGGTTCCATCTATCTGGTTGGCTCAATCCGCCACTTCAGCATTCGAGAGTTCTAACCACTACCGAATCCCAAAACATCATTTATTTTCAAAACCAAAACAAAAGTCTACCAGTATGAAAGCATTCTTTGCTTTGCCCTTGACCGTAGGCACGGCTATTCGAATAGTTTTAACTCTGCAGAGGTGTACAGCTTTACCCAAAAGACATGATCATCTCTTATTGCCTCCGAATTAACACACTTCCTTTGGTGTGCCGGCAGAGAGATCATGACAAGGCCTTTACAATGTATACGCCTAACACGACCCACCCGCTGAGGTTTCACCGCTGTTAGGGTTCAATCCACCCCGTACAGAAGCCCCCTCTTGTGCCGTGTGAGAAAAACAATCTTGCCTCTATCCGGCACTCACATTCCACCAATTGGTGAGTCTAAATTAGGTTTCTACAAATTATTTAGCCAGGTTGTACAATTATAGACATGTGGTAGTACGGTTATGCTCAGAATGGATAGTCATAAGCGTCGGTCCTTAATTGACTTGGGGCGGTACTTGCACAATGGGAACTAGTGCTCAATCCGCACCCACTCGACATTCCAATCCGCCCAAGTCCAAATCCTTTTCATTTTTCTTTTTATTTTGGAAAAATAGTACCAAATACTTTGCTATAATTTCCAAATCACAATTTAAATCACAACCTTTGTATAATCCCACCCATGGGTCATTTTCATCAATTTGGTTACTAAGCATATCTACCGTTCTAACCAACAAAAGTCACAATATAAGATATACATGACATAGCAAAGGGTTCTAGGGTTACAATTAAGCATGGGTATCAATAATCAAGGAGGTAATCGCAATTGGGATTAACTAATCAGTTATATTTGACATACGATGATAAAGATAACGATGCATGTTGATAAAGCATTGTAAACACATTTGCAAACATGGAATCAAAATGCGTCAAAGGACTTGCCTTCAATCACGCGTGAGGATGTCCAAATCTTGAAGTCCGGCGGCGGGGTCGGCGGACTCGACGGGATCCTCTGCTACGCGCAAAACGGTACACAAAATAAATAACAATTAAATAAATAGAATCCAAAAATTACAAAAGTAGTACTGGTAGGTCGATAATGAATTCAGAAATTTAAACGGAGTCAATCGGAGTTCGGATGGAAAAGTTATGAGTGTTCGAAGTTCGAAAAATCTGGAAAATGGAAAACGAGGAATATTCCTCGGAATCTTCCTTTTGGCTGATTTTTGGAATTGATTGGCTCTGTTACATGTGGGACAATGTTGTCATACTCTTGGGGTTCTTCCCCATGGCCAAGGAACAGGGGAGCTTGAGCTCCCCATGGCCGCCGGCGGCGAGCGGCAGGCGACGGCAATGACGGCGCTGGGAGCGGGCATGAGCGGCGGCTTGGCTGTGGTCAGACGGAGGCGGCACGGCAGCGCGGCGGCTGGCGGTGCGACGCACGGCGTGGCGGGCAGCGGCGGCGGGCAGCGGCGTCGCGCGGCGGTCCCGATAAACTGTCGGCCGGCCGAGCGACGGAGGCGACGGCAGGCGCGGCTGCCAGCCGACGCGGCGGCGTGGTGCGGGCCCGTGCGCCCTCACTGACGGCGAGCAGCGGTGGCACTGGACCAGGGGGCGGGGTGGCCAACGACTGGCCGGAGGTCCGGCGACGGCGACGAGTGGCCGGCGGCAAGCGCACGGGCGGAGCAAGAATAGAGGCATACCAAAAATTCCGAAAATTCAAAAATTTGTGGAAAATTGAAACATTGCATGCCCAATTGAATGATGGATCATCTAGGGAACATCTAGGGGAGTCCAAGATTGCAAGGAATTGCATAATAGATTACCGGAGACGACGAATTTGATGACAAACGGCGATTCGGCCAGAAGGGTTGAACTCCAAAATTCGTCGTCCAAACTCGATGAAACCTAAAATTGATTGAAGGACTAGAATCTAGACATCCCTACGAACACGAGGAAACAACCGAAATTGAGTTTGACTCACCGAAGAAGAAGATAGGACGAAGAACGCGAAGCACACGAAAAACATGGCTTCCTCGTCGGTTTCCTCAATATAGCGGACGAATGTGTTGGAGATGCAAAAGGAGGATGCTACCACCGGGAAGAGCACTCCAACACGGAGATTTGAGAGGTGGTGTTGCGCCGTTTGGAGTTCAAACGGCCGAGTTAAGAGCAATTAAAGAGATTTTGGTTTTTGCTTTATTGTTCAAATTCCGGCGTGACTCTGGGCTGAAGATCGTGGGGGATGGAAAGTTTTCGGCGCTACGAATCCAACGGATCCAGCCGTTCGCGATTTGGAGCATTGATGAAGAAGTTATGAGGGATTGAATCATAGAGCTCAAGTATGGGAAGATGAAGTTCTTTCTCTGGAATCCATTCCAACGTGAGGTTGAGGATGATGAATAGTGCCTACCACGTGTCACTTCCTCATTGGCCGAGGATTACGCGAATGCAACGCCCTAGAGAAAAATTAGCAAAAATGGTCTAAAAATTCCAGAAAAATTCCTTTAGAATATTCTGGACAATTAGGGAATATATGGAACCCAATAAAATTTGTTTTGCTAAATTTGGATGAAATTTGGAGTTTAGAATATTTAGGAGCGAATAGCGGGCATTTAACGAAAGCCGCGCGAGATAAAATTCCAGAGAGCTTCCAAAAATATTGGGAAAATTCCCAAAATATTTTTAGAATATTTGGACCTAATACAATAGGTTCCGGGATTTTTGGAGCATTTTTGAACTCGGGCGAAATTTCGGGTACGATGGGAAGTTGGAAATTTGATTTTTTCGAGCGCGGGAGAATTGAACTCCGATTTTGGACGGATAAGGATGCCAGGTTAAATTAAACACCAAGGGAAAACCTGTAACACCCCAAAATTTTACTTTTCCTAAATTCATGAGTGATTTGGCACTTTGGTGAATTTTTGGAATTTTCTGGAATTTATTTGGATTTATTTGGAATTTATTTGAATTTATTCCATTTTGAAATAATTGAAGAATTTAATTTTGCAAATAAATTTTTGTTGGAAATATTTTATTTGAGCCCAAAATGATCCAAAGTATTTTCCAGAATTTTTCTGGAATTTTTCTGAGTCATTTGCTATTTTTAATGAATTAAATGAATTACTAGGAATTATTTTAAATATTAAATCGCTGGAAAATCAAACTCGGGTCAAGGCATCGTTTCATCCGATCGAGCCCGAGTCAGACTCGTGTTCGAGTCCGACCGAGCCACGTGACTCGACCGAACCCACTCTAACCCTAATCAATCCCAACCGTTGGATCAAGATCCAACTACCGAGATCCGCCGACTTCGACCGAGCCGCGTGTCCGGACCGGACCGGTCGCCGCGCTGCGCGATCGGGCCGTTGATCGCGCCACGTGACGGCTGCGCGATTGCTGCCTCCGCCGAGTCCGAGCCGGACTCGCCGGTGAAGCGCCGCCGGACCGACTAGGGTTCCGCCGAGCACGCCCCGAGGGCTATTTAATGCCGGATCGCACCGAGGATCGCCATCCCACGCCGTCCCGAAACCCTAGCTCACGCCGCTAGGATCCCCACCGCCTCGCCGCTATTGCTCGCCGGAGTTGGTAAAGCACTCCGCCGCGGTTTCGCTGCTTCGCCACCGTCCGCCATCCTCCGCCGACGTTGACCAGATCCAGATCCCTTGCGTCAAGGCGCACCGTGCCTACCATCCACTTTCACGGAGGGGCCTGCAGCGCCGTCGGGCGTGTCATCGCTATCAGCCCGGCCGCAAGCCGCCAGACGCCATTGCTGCCGCTCGAAGCTATCTCAGCCGTCCGATCAAGATCGCACGATCCAGATCTTGCCACGACATCGCACGGTGAGGTTTCGTTACGATCTCTAGATCCAATCTCAACCATTGGATCTAAATCCAACGGTCCAGATTAACCGCGTTCACCCCAAACGCGTAACACCAGATCCAATCTGGGCCGTTGATTTTCAAATCAACGGCCTAGATCTAGCCACGTGGCCAGAAGGCCAACCGCCGCGGTCAGCGCCGCGCAGGAGAACGTGTCTCTGACACGCTGGGCCCGCATGTCGTGGCCAGCCAAATCGCACCAGGACGGCACGCTGACGTCATGGCGGGCCCGCTTGTCGCCACTGTCCCAAAGAAGCAGGCCGACGCCAAGAATGACGCTACCCGAGTGGACCCACATGTCGGGCCTTCACGTGGAGCCGTGGACCGAGTCCACCGTAGACCCGAGCCAAGCGTGGACCAAGTCCATGGACCGGCCGACGCCACCAGCCAATCAGAGCCGACACGTGTCCATGCCGACGCAATAATTAAATTCAAAAAAGAAAATGATTTATTAATTCGAATAATGATTTCAAATTTAGATTCAAACTTCAAACGCTTATAACTTTTATGCGTTTCAACTCCGATTTGAGTGGTTCAAATTTCTAAATTTGTATAAAATTGAGATCTACCTAAATATGAATTTTATTTAATTTTTGGACTAAAGTTTTTCTCTGTAATATTATTTAATTGATTATTTAAACTTTAATAAATCATAACTTTTGCATTTTAACTCCAAATTTGACGATTCCAGTTTCTAAAAATCCAGAAAATTACGTTCTCTCTGTTTATGGATTTTATTTGGAGTTTTGGGATCTTTTGCCTAGTGTTTATTTGTGTATTTGCTATTTGCACGCTTTACGAGTAGACGTTGAAGTGCCGGAAGGATTCGAAGGAGAAGTGTTGACTCAGGATCCAACTCAAGACCAAGAGCAAGTACTTTTTGAAGGCAAGTTGTGCTTTGACCATATTGATCCTATTTCGAAATCTATTTTGATTTAAACTATCGCATGCTAGTTCAATTAGAAAGATACTTTGTTTAAACATGGGGTTAGATAAATACCAATTTGCTATATGACACCTTGATTACTTAAGTATGTGCCATGACCCTTTGTCACCCTAGTTGTGGTTTACTAGTTGGACATTATTAAATTGCCAACATGGGTTTAGACCGTTGTAGTATGTCGCTTAGACTCGCTACGTGCTCATGACATGATTTTGGACAATCAAATGCTAATATGGACTTAATGATATATTGAACCTGTTTTGGAAAAGTATCATGTGATGTTGATGGCACGTGGTGCATGGTAATCAAGCGGGTTTGATAAACAGCTTTTCGGCCAGGGCATGTGGCAAGAGTAATCAGTGGGCCACTTGTGGCATTGGGAGTGTTGATTTGGTTTTTCGGGTAGTCTTGCCCTGGTCACTCTAAGGACTTAACCTTGCAAGCCTTTGAACTGGGTCATACTTGCAACCACATGGGTGGAATGGGACGGCCCTAGTTGACTAAGTCGCTAAGGACTCACTTGTGGAGCCTCAGGGTGTCGATTACACCGTTTGTGTGATTATGCGGGGAGCGTATCGTGGCTGTGGGCCAGGTACCCATCTAACGGTGTGTTGGTCCCATACTTCGCCTTGGCTAAGGGAAGGGATGGTGTAGAGCACGAACCGGAGAGGACCACCTGTGTTGTTTGAGGCTTCCAAAGGCTTTGTTACTGAACTCGCCTTTGTGGTGTTTGATTGTATCTTGTGGGTAAAGTGCATAACCTCTGCAGAGTGTAGAATCTATTTAAATAGCCGAGTCCACGGTGATCGACAATGCTCGGGAATTACAAATAAGGGGTAGACTTTACGAAAATAACTTGGTTTTGAAAAGATGGGTTGGTTTAACAAGGAAGATGATGGAAATATGGTTTAGGATGGGGAAAATGTTTGTTAAACTTCTTGAAAAGTTATTTATGCTTTACTTATTTCTCGCTTTCGAATCTACTTTTGTCAAAAGTTTACCGCAAATATACCCTGAGCTATTCCTTTGTACCAAGCCATGCATATAGTATATTAGCTTGCATTCTCAGGCATGACTTGTCGAGTACCAAGTACTCACCCTTGCCTCAACACAATACCGCTTGAAGAGGAGACTACGCCCGGTTCGGAGGAGGAGTTCCAAGAGGACCGTCTACTTAGGGATGCGAGCCCGATCGGTTACTGTGGTATCTTGGATGGCGCCACTAAGTTTATTTGATTTTCATTCTTGTTATTTCTCTTTTAATAAGTTTCGCCTTGCAAGGCATATACTTGTAACTTGGCCATAAGGTCGAGTAACCCTTTGATTATTTAAATAAAGTACTTTGATAGTATCGTTTGGTATGATTGTGATATATACCGATGTTAAGACTGTGTGCACTAGCGCGTTCCTGGACTAGTGCTGAATACACAGAGGGTCCGGATTTGCAAATTCGGGGTCCCGACAAAACCAAATTTTGAATTTACTTAATTTAAATTAAATTTTGGCAGCAGATCGAAATTGAGGATGTTACAAACCTACCCCCCTTAGAGAGAATCTCATCCCCGAGATTCGGACGAAGAAAGAAAAAGATTGGGAAACTCTGCTCGAAGATCCTCTTCTCGCTCCCAGGTAGCTTCCTTCTCGGAATGATTGCTCCACTGAACCTTGCAAAACTTGATTACACGACTTCGGGTTCGACGCTCAGCTTCATCCAAAATCTTGGCAGGATACTCGGGATAAGACATGTCCTCTTTTAATTCCATCTCTTCATATGGCATCTGATGCTCTGGTATTCTGAGACACTTCTTCAACTGAGAAACATGAAAGACGTCATGTACACCCGATAGCTGTGGAGGCAATCCCAGCTTGTATGCGACTTCTCCTCTCCTGGCAACCACTGTAAATGGACCAATGTAGCGAGGCGCTAACTTCCCACTAACTCGGAATCGACGCATTCCCTTCAGCGGTGAAACCTTCAGGTACACATGATCACCAGGTGCAAAACTTAATTCTCGGCGACGATTATCAGCATAACTCTTCTGTCTTGACTGGGCTGTCCTCAAATTCTCACGGATCAATCTAACTTGCTCTTCGGCTCCTTTCAGAATATCAGGTCCAATTATCTGTCCCCCTTCTGCCTCCTTCCAATACAACGGTGTTCTACATTTTCTCCTGTACAGAGCTTCAAAAGGCGCCATTTTCAAACTAGACTGATAACTATTGTTATACGAGAATTCGGCATAGGGCAAATTTTGATCCCAAGAACCCTTGTATGTCAAAGCACAAGCCCTCAACATATCTTCGAGGATTTGATTTATTCTTTCCATTTGACCATCTGTCTAAGGGTGGTACGCTGTATTGAAGTTCAAATTCGTGCCCAAAACTTCATGCAATTTCTGCCAAAACCTCGAGGTAAACTGAGAACCTCGGTCGGACACGATCCTCTTTGGCACACCATGCAAACACACAATTTTGGCCATATACAGCTCTGCGAGCTTATCACCAGAGTAGGTTGTCTTCACAGGAATAAAGTGTGCTACTTTTGTTAATCTGTCCACAACGACCCAAATAGAGTCATATCCAGATTTGGTTTTGGGTAGTCAAGTGATAAAATCCATTCCTATTTCTTCCCACTTCCAAACAGGTACTTGCAAAGGTTGCAATAGACCGGCTTGTCTCTGATGTTCAGCTTTTACCAACTGACATACATCACAACGAGCCACGAAGTTAGCAACTTCCTTCTTCATATTGGACCACCAATACTTTTATTTTAGGTCCAAGTACATCTTTGTACTTCCCAGGTGAATGGAATACACAGAGTCATGAGCCTCCTTCAACACTACATCTTTGATGTATTTTTGGTTAGGGACTACTATTCTTTTCCCGAACCAAACAATACCTTTTTCATCCTCGAAAAATCCAGGATGTTTTCCTTTCTTTAACTCCTTTAGATCCACAATACCATTATCATTCTTTTAAGCCTCGCTGATCTTATCTTCTAGGGTCGATTGCACTTCCATATTGAAAATACAGCCTTCATTCACCAATTCCAAGTTAATGTGTTGGAACTCTTCATGAAGCGCTAGTTAGCCTTCCTGTACCATAACATTGTTGCAGTAGCTTTTCCTGCTCAATGCATCCGCAACAACATTAGCTTTTCCAGGATGGTAATGGATTCCAATATTATAATCTTTCACCAACTCCAACCATCTTCTCTGCCTTAAATTGAGATCGGACTGGGTGAAAATATACTTCAAACTCTTGTGATCAGTATAGATCTCACATCTATTACCGATTAAATAGTGTCTCCAAATCTTGAGTGCATGCACTACAGCAGCTAGTTCCAAATCATGGGTTGGATAGTTTTCTTCATGGGGTCGCAACTGTCGTGAAGCATATGTTATTACTTTTCCTTCTTGCATCAAGACACATCCAAGACCTTGCTTTGAAGCATCACAATACACTTCGAAATCCTTATGAATATCTGGCAAGACCAGAACTGGGGCAGAAGTTAACCTCTTTTTCAGTTCCTGAAAACTCTGTTCACAGGATTTTGTCCATTCAAACTTCTTCTCTTTCTTCAAAAGCTGAGTGAGGTATCGCTATCTTGGAAAAACCTTCAATGAATCGTCGATAATAACCAGCTAGTCCAAGGAAACTTCTGATATCCGGGACTGACTTGGGTTGCTTCCAATCCAGAACATCCCTTACTTTCGCCGGATCCACTGCTACTCCTCCAGCAGAAATAACATGACCCAGGAAAGAAACTTCCTTTAACCAAAAATCACATTTACTGAACTTAGCATAGAGCTGATGCTCTCTTAACTTTTCCAAAATGATCCTCAGATGCTCTTCATGTTCTTTTAGGCTCTTAGAATAGACAAGAATGTCGTCAATGAAGACTACAACGAACTTGTCCAAATATTCCATGAACACCTTGTTCATCAAATTCATGAAATAGGAAGGGGCATTTGTTAATCCGAATGACATCACTGTAAACTCGTACAGTCCATATTGGGTAGTGAAGGTTGTCTTAGGAATATATTCTTTCTTTATCTTAAGATGATGATATCCTGGTCTCAAATCTATTTTGGAAAAGACTTGAGCTCCTTTTAATTGATCAAACAGATCATCTATCCGAGGTAACGGATACTTATTCTTGATGGTGACCTCATTCAGAGAGCGGTAGTCTATGCACATCCTCAGACTACCATCCTTTTTCGTGACAAAGATTACGGGTGATCCCCATGGCGAAGAACTCGGTCGAATAAACCCTTTTCTCCTGCAATTCTGCAATTTGCTTCTTCATTTCTACTAACTCATTGGCAGGTAGCCGGTAGGGCCTTTTCAAGATCGGAGCTGTACCAGATACAAGCTCAATGACGAACTCAATATCCCGATCTGGTGGCATACCAGGCAGGTCTTCAGGAAACACATCCGGGTATTCATTCACTATGGGCACCTTTTCTAAAGATGTACCTTTCAGACGGTTCAGGGTACTACCCCCCTTAGAGGAAAGATTTGACAAGAATTCCACTCGAATTCCCTCAGGGCAGGTAAGAGAAATGGCTCTAGTAGCACAATCTATCTGACCCTTGTACTTGGTTAACCAATCCATTCCAAGGATTACTTCTATACCCTTAGTATCCAATAGTATTAAGTTCGCTATGAACTTTACTCCTTTTATAATTATGTCCATTTTCGGGCAAATAGCAGTTGTTCTTAATTCTTTACCAGGGAATTGAACTAATAAAGGATTTCTTAACTGAACTGTATCCCAACCATGCTTTCTAACCAAGTATTCTGATATAAAGGAATGCGTTGCACCCGAATAAAACAAAACTGAAGTATGCACCGAGTTGACGAAGAACTTACCATAGACCACATCCGGTGCGTTCTGTACTTCCTCAGCTGTGACGTGGTTCACACATCCTCTTCCAACGGCCCGAGGGGTACGCGGGGTCTGCGGTGTACCTCTCCGTTGAGCTGGTGCTGGGGCACGGGCTGGTGTAGATCCCAGATTGACCCGCATTGGGGTGATCGGTTGACGCTTCTGCGGACAATTATTGGCATAGTGTCCCATCTCCCTGCAATTGAAGCACTGAACACCAGCAGTTGCGGTGTTGCTCTTCTGAGCTTGACTTCCTGCATTGCCGGCAGGGGCTTGACCTATCGGACGGGGAGTGGACATTGGAGTCCTAGACGGGTTGGGAACTACTGGCTGGCTGGGCTGCTGAAAAGTGTGGGGCCAAGAACTACTAGCACCCCGCTGACTCTGGAACATCATCTTTCTTTTCCTGGACTCGAACAGCTGACGCTGAGCATCTTCCTGTATTAAAGCCTTATTGACCATATGCTGGAACATCGGGAAGTCATTCGATACCAGCTGAACCTTAAGGTTGGGGTCAAGACCCTCCATGAACCGCCAGATCTTAGCTTTATCAGTAGCGACATCTGCAGCCGCATAGCGTGACAGTTGGGTGAAGCGATTCAGGTATTCAGACATAGATAAGTTTCCTTGCTGCAGCTTGTGAAATTCACGCCTTTTCATCTCCATGATTCCTTTAGGAATATGGGTAGCCCGAAAAGCTTCCACAAACTCATTCCAAGCAATGTTCTGAGCATCTTCGTGGGCTGCACAATAATTTCCCCACCAACTAACTGTTGTTCCCTTGAGCTGGTGCGAAGCAAACCGCACACTTTCCACTTCATCACACTGGGCCAAGTAGAGTTTTCTCTCGACTTCCTTGAGCCAGTCATCTACTTCCAATGGATCCACATATCCAGCAAAAGTTAGAGGTCTAGTCCTCATGAACTCCCCGAACTTGGACTGGGGCAGCTCAGCGGCGGCTTGGACTGGTGCAGCATGAGGCGGGTTGAGAGCATTTTGCGCCAATGCTTGTAAGAGCTGAAGCTGCATCGCCATCATTTGTTCCAGATTCGGCGGATGAAGCGGGGGTGGAGGTGGCGGTGGTTCCTGTTGAGCTGCAGGTGGTTGCACATGTTCCTGTTCCTGCTGCTGCTGTTGCTCCACAGGTTCTTCTTCCAGGAACTGCACTTGTCCACGACCATGTCCACGGCCTCTACCTCTTCCTCTTCCACGACCACGGCCTCTGCCTGGGTTCTCCATCTGAAACAGGGACGGCCAAAGCACAAGGAAAGAGGGAAAAGCAAAGAGAAGAAATAGGGCCTAACCACATCCACAAAGACAAAGGCACACAACAGAAAGAAAACTAGCAAACTCTTTATTCAAATCAAAATAGTTTGATAACGATAGCTGAATCATAGACGCCCCAGGCACGATCCGGACCAACACAAGCAATTATTTAACGGCTAGCGAACAAAATTAAGGCCCTACAGACTAAAACATCTAGGTACTCGCGTCACTCTCGAAGACACGCGGGGACGGGTCCTCCTCCTCCTCGCTCCTGCTATGGGAAGGGGTAGCTGCTGACGATGGTCCTGCTCCTCCAGGGGCAGCCAAGAAACTCAGGGAAACCCCCAAAGGTGACTAGCGACGAACTGACTTGCGCGTGGTCTCTCGAGTCTTCGGGCCCTGATGACGCTTGGCTGGCGGGGCATCAGGAGTCAACCCTCTCCTCGGCAGATCCTCTGGGACTGGCGCTGGTGCTACTGGCTGTGCCGCCTGCACAGGGGCTGGTGAAGCAGAGCAGCTACCTGCTGAGTCTCCTTTAGCTGGCGAATCTCCTCACGAGCTGCTGCCAACCTCTGGTACACATCCTGGAGCTCGTGGGTGGTGCTGACATAAGCCTCATCCTGGGCTCGGATGAGCGACCCCATATGCACAATCGTCGGATCCGCTTCCTGATCCAAACTCCGAAACCTGCTATGGTACCTTCCTTCCTCATGGCACAGAAAAAGGCGATACGTCGAATCCTCCAACCTATCATTGTAGTTGTTGCCCAGATGGATGAGGGCCTGTCTCGCCGCATCCTGCAGCGCATCTCCCATCTTCAGTCTCTCCGAAGTGAAGTAGAATGGACGATCCTCTGCCAAACTCCGACTCCTGGCGTGCACCAACAGCCTGACCTTCCACGTGCTGTAGCCAATGCTAGGCACGGAGGTACAATGGTACTCTGGGCGATGGGGAAACTCTAGCTCCTGGAGCATCAAGGACAGCTCCGCACAAAAGCCTCCAGCCAATGACGCAAAGGTCAGTAATCTATTACAATGAAAGCAATTTATTAGCAAAGCATGACTGTGAGACCCCGGATCGGCTATCCGAAATCTCCTGTGTATTTCTGTACTAGTCCCAGATCAGTAGCTAGTACACACAGTCAACAGTGATACATCATTGCCGAACATAACGAAATTGTAACATAACTATAAAGTATTAGCCACATGGCTACTTATTACAACACTCGGTCACACGACCAGAGTCACGGCAGCGGAAACAAAACGACAAGAAGCGAAACCCAAATAACACCACAGGCGATGACAAGACACGCGACTAGTTCTCCTGATGATCTTCCTCGAACTCCTCGGCATAGAACTCACCATCTTCAACGGCGTCCTGATAGTTTTCTGATGCAACAGTTTATGTAGCACGTGAGTACAAAAGTACTCAGCAAGTCTGGAAAATTATGCACATGTGGGGCTTTTCAAGGAAGGCTCAATATGGTTCATTTGCATAAAGCTGAGTTTCAACAAATCATACTTAATAATAATTTCCACAAAGCATATTTTAGCAATTATTTTAACAATTGAATTATTTAATATTTCAGTGAGGGTTCTATCCACCATCACTAGTATAAAGGCTCTATCCGCCACAGTTTAAAAGATCAAGATTATCCACCCATGACTCTATCCGTCATGAAATAAAAATAGGTTCCATCTATCTGGTTGGCTCAATCCGCCACTTAAGAATTCGAGAGTTCTAACCACTCCCGAATCCCAAGACATCATTTATTTTCAAAACCAAAACCAAAGTCTACCAGTATGAAAGCATTCTTTGCTTTGCCCTTGACCGTAGGCACGGCTATTCGAATAGTTTTAACTCTGCAGAGGTGTACAGCTTTACCCACAAGACATGATCATCTCTTATTGCCTCCGGATTAACACACTTCCTTTGGTGTGCCGGCAGAGAGATCATGACAAGGCCTTTACAATGTATACGCCTAACCCGACCCACCCGCTGAGGTTTCACCGCTGTTAGGGTTCAATCCACCCAGTATAGAAGCCCCATCTTGCACCGTGTGAGAAAAACAGTCTTGCCTCTATCCGGCACTCACATTCCACCAATTGGTGAGTCTAAGTTAGGTTTCTACAAATTATTTAGCCAGGTCGTACCATTATAGACATGTGGTAGTACGGTTATGCTCAGAATGGACAGTCATAAGCGTCGGTCCTTAATTGACTTGGGGCGGTACTTGCACAATGGGAACTAGTGCTCAATCCGCACCCACTCGACATTCCAATCCGCCCAAGTCCAAATCCTTTTTCTTTTTGTTTTTATTTTGGAAAAACAGTACCAAATACTTTGCAATAATTTCCAAATCACAATTTAAATCACAACTTTTGTATAATCCCACCCATGTGTCATTTTCATCAATTTGAGTACTAAGCATATCTACCGTTCTAACCAAGAAAAGTCACAATATAAGATATACACGACATAGTAAAGGGTCCTAGGGTTATAATTAAGCATGTGTATCAATAATCAAGGAGGTAATCGCAATTGGGATTAACTAATCAGTTATATTTAACATACGATGATAAAGATAGCGATGCATGTTGATAAAGCATTGTAAACGGGGTCGGCGGACTCGACGGGATCCTCGGCTACGCGTAAAACGGTACACAAAATAAATAACAATTAAATAGATAAAATCCAAAAATTACAAAAGTAGTACTGGCAGGTAGATAATGAATTTAGATGAATTTAGGAATTTGAACGGAATCAATCGGAGTTGGAACGGAAAAGTTATGAGCATCCGAAGTTCGAAAAATCTGGAAAATGGAAAACGAGGAATATTCCTCGGAATGTTCCTTTTGGCTGATTTTTGGAATTGATTGGCTCTATTACATGTGGGACCATGTTTTCATACTCTTGGGGTTCTTCCCCATGGCCAAGGAACAGCGGGGCTTGAGCTCCCTATGGGCGCTGGCACAAGGCGACGGGCACGACGGCTGGATGGGCGGCGAAGCGGTGGCTCGGCCAGGGTGGACGGAGGCGGTGGCGCGGACGACGGCGAGGCGGCGCTGGCGGTCACGACCGCCGATCGGCCGGGCCGAGCAAAGACGGAGGCAACGGCGGTGTGGCACCGAGCCGGCGACATGGGCGCGGCGGGCCTGCGGCTCGCCGGTGGTGAGCGACAATGGCGCTGGACTGGGGCGGCAAGCGGCATCGCGGCCGGCCGGAGGTCCGGTGACGGCGACGAGTGGCCGACGGCATGCACACAGGCAGAGGAAGAACATAGGCATACCAAAAATTCCTAAAATTCAAAAAATTGTGGAAAATTGAAAAATTGCATGCCCAATTGAATGACGGATCATCTAGGGAACATCTATGGGAGTCCAAGATTGCAAGGAATTGCGGAATAGATTACCAGAGACGACGAATTTAATGACGAACGGCGGCTCGGCCGGAAGGGTTGAACTCCAAAATTCATCATCCAAACTCGATTAAATCCTAAAATTGATTGAAGGATTAGAATCTAGACATCCCTACGAACAGGAGGAAATAACCGGAATTGAGTTTGACTCACCGGAGAAGAAGATAGGATGAAGAACGCGAAGAACACGAAAAATGTGGCTTCCTCGTTGGTTTCCTCAATCTAGCGGACGAATGAGTTGGAGATGCAAAAGGAGGATGCTACCACCGGGAAGAGCACTCCAACACGGAGATTTGAGAGGTGGTGATGCGCCGTTTGGAGTTGAAACGGCTGAGTTAAGAACAATTAATGAGATTTCAGTTTTTGCTTGATTGTTCAAATTTCGGCGTGAATCCGGGCTGAAGATCATGGGTGATGGAAAGGTTTCGGTGCTACGAATCCAACGGATCCGACCGTTCGCGATTTGGAGCATTGATGAAGAAGTTATGAGGGATTGAATAATGGAGCTCAAGTATGGGAAGATGAAGTTCTTTCTCTGGAATCCATTCCAACGTGAGGTTGAGGATGATGAATAGTGCCTGCCACGTGTCACTTCCTCATTGGCCGATGATTACGCGAATGCAACGCACTAGAGAAAAATTAGCAAAAATGGTCTAAAAATTCTAGAAAAATTCTTAGAACCATTAGGGAATATTTGGAACCCAATAAAATTGGTTTCGCTGAATTTGGATGAAATTTGGAGTTTAGAATATTCTGGAGCGAATAGCGGGCATTTAACGAAAGCCGCGCGAGATAAAATACTAGAGAGCTTCCAAGAATCTTGGGAAAATTCCCAAAATGTTTTTAGAATATTTGGGACCTAATGCAATAGGTTCCAAGATTTTTGGAGCATTTTTGAACTCGGGCGGAATTTCGGGTACGACGGGAAGCTGGAAATTTGATTTTTCGAGCGCGGGAGAATTGAACTCCGATTTTGGACGGATAAGGATGCCAGATTAAATTAAACACCAAGGGAAAACCAAAATTTGAATTTACTTAATTTAAATTAAATTTTGCCAGCAGACCGAAATTGAGGATGTTACAATGACATTAATCAAATCTAGGAAAGACAATCATAATGCAAGGAGGCAATACATAGGATTTACACAATTTCCCCCTTTTTACACGTTTCTCCCCTTTTTCTATCAAAATAGGCGGGCAATTGATAAGACTAGCATAATTCTCCCCCTTTTGGCATTAATCACCCAAAAAGAATTTCCCTTTTTCTAAGTGAAGTCATGCAAAGATTTCTCCCCTTTAATTGATACCAATTGACATAATAGCAAGAACATAGGGAGCAAATCAAAGAACAGAGCAACGCACAATTCATGAATACCAATTGAAAATAATAATTGACACCAATTGAAATCAATTAAAAGTATCATGAATATATGCTCCCCCTAAATCTAGACAAGATATGAAAGCTATAATATCCTAGATTTAGGTTTAAGGATAAGCTAACATCATAAATTGATACTAATGAACTATGATGCCTTAAAAGATATGTAAATGACAAGCACGATAAAACACCATAAAAATAATGATCATGAGTCAAAAGATATAAAGGAGGTACATACTCATGATTGAATAATGTATCAACTGAAAGAAATAGACAATATACAAGGGTATACCTTAAAGAAGTATCATCCAAAAGATAAGACGTGATTGTCACATGCAAGGAACTAAAAGTAGCTCACCAAGCATGTTAGATGACATTTGGATGCACATATGCGATAAATACATTTAAGGAATACCACTTGTAAACAATTAAGAACAATTTATTTTATTCATTTTTTTATACCAATTTGAAATGACTAGATTCATTTGATATCAACTAAAAATGATTCTGACTAAACAGATACCAAATGAAAGTGATTAATTAAACTAATTCAACAAGCTCTTGAGCTAATAATGGTATCGAAAGGATAAATCATTTAATCATTTTAGGTGATAAACATCAAGAGCATGTATGAATAACATATGAATGAGAAAGAGCTAAAAGAATATTCTAATACACAAAAGCTCCCCCTAAAACTAAGCAATATGGTACCAATTGAGTAATTCTAGATAAGCAATAAATGAACTCAATGATACCAATTTGAATGAAGTCATGATTCACAAGAATGTAAGAGATGCTTAAATCATGACAAAGATCATATAGCAAATATGTGTATCTGAGCATAATAACTATCAACATCATATAGCCATTGTATTGAAGCGAATTACATGCTTATGATCAATTTAAAGAGTAAGGTATACCTCTTACTAAAATGTTCTCCAACTTACATTTCCTCCTCTTTAGCATGGTGTCATCCATACCAGTCATACTAATATCGCAAAATGTTAGATGACACTTAAATAGAGAGAAAATGCAATTTACAATGAGAGGATACCAATTGATAAGTATAGCATCATTTAGAAAGTGATACCAACCGATAAGCAATTGAAGTAGTATCAGATCAATCTAATTACCAATTGAAATACATAATGATTGAAAGAATTAATGCCAATTGGATAACATGATAAACATTACACCATTTAAAATTTAATACAATTAGCATAATGGTGTACAAAGACATTATTAAATATGGTCAGAAAGAAATACGTCCCTTCTGTCGGTTCTTGTCTATTGCATGTTCGAATCGGTCATGGTCAAGTCGCACGGCCTCGGATCCCTCGGACTCTGGAGCTACACTCCTTTCCTTCATCTCACCATCGAAGTTGACACCTTTTTCGAAACCTTGAACATCAACAGACAAGCACATGATTTCCGGGAACAAGTATCTTTCAACTTGACCCAAGTTAGTCTCACAAGGTCTAAGTGTAATATGCATGATGTAAATGATAGACATGATACTACTAATCTCATGCAGGCTAAATACCGATTAAATTTAATACACAAAGAAGGATTTGAAAAGCAAATTTAATTCTTAAAGTTCAAAGAGAGACAATGGATAAACCATAAACGAGTTCACTCATGAACTTACAGGAGAAAGTTCCACTCTCTAAGAGATAAACTTCAAAGAGTTGAGAGAGGAAGCAAATTGCAGCTAGTATACAATTAATTCCAATAAAAGAACACTAGCCCCACGAAGCACTTTCAATCATGTGAAAACTTAAATAGATAAGCCCTACTTTAAGCCTTGAAAGAATTCACAAAGTTTTTATCTTGAAAGGCTTGCCAAGAAATCCAAATTAAAAATATCAAAAACTTAGGTTGTTTCGAGGATGAAGAATTTTAGTAAATGTGCTCCCAACTAATCTTAAATGGATCATGGAGCTATGCTCATGCTCAACTCAAATATCCATCAAAAGAGAATATCGAATTAACCAAACAAGGTCCGGATATTCCGGATGAAATATCCGGAGAGTCCGGATTGGCAAATAGGACATTCTTAACACGAGGGTTAACCCGGACAGTCTAGATATATGATCTGGATACTCCGGATAATATGTCCGAAAACTCCGGGTTGACCTGTTTGGCAAAACACTGAGAATTTGCGAATTTTGGTCAAATGAAGTCCAATGACCATAGGATTTCATGGAGATTATCCATGGACAACCAAGAGACCTTTTCAACAAGAATTTCTCAAATAAAATCCTCCACACAAGAGATATTCTAATAAGAATAAATGGAGGTTTAGATTTGACACTAAGTTAAAATCAAGTCAACAATCTTGCAAACAAGTTCGAATAAATTTGAGAACTCTCCGATATGAACTTCATATGCAAGAGAAGGCTTATTGGTTGATGCCATTTTGATCTTCTTGGTCCCACCGGGCGTGCCAAAATATGTTCGCGCTAAAAACGTGAGGTGGGGTCTTCAGCCTCGAACACACAAGACAAACACTGGGTTTGCAGAGCGTGCCAGTCAATTTGACCTGAAATTGACAAGGTAGAATTTGTAATTTGATCAAAGCCGATAGAGCAACGTTTATCGGCTTTTCGCTAGTCGGCTGAAAACCGATTAGGGGATAACTAGATCAACCAGTTACGGTTAATCTGGATACAAGGTGAAATCGGCTTTGAGAAGGTGATGCGTAACAAAACAAAGCAGATCGAACCTGGTGAAATTGGCTAAAACCAACAATCGGCGATGCGCAACTATGTTGATTCCGTCGACTTACAAGAGAGTTTGTAGATCTAAAAACGATGTAAAAAGGAACTGTAAAAAGTAGATGTGTTGTTGGACTGATTCATCCTTCTTCCGCTTAACGCCCACCACCTTTATAATACGTCCGGCCGATCCGTGTTGTATATGGACACGGTATGTTTATCCGTATCGGCCTCTGATCGGATCTTTTTCCTTAGAAACGGATTCTTCTTCCGATTCGGTCACCTGATCTCTTTCCATACGAACGCTTTTATCCGATTCAAACTGATTTCACTATATACCGAATTTTGGTGCAAACATATGCCCCCCGTTTTTTGGAAGATATTCGTTATCTTTCAAAAAAAACTTATCGGCTTTTCTTTCCATATCGTCATACAGAGGTGTAATTTCTCGGGAACCGCTCCATTAACTGCGCCGTAATAATCTCGGTGCGTTTTAAATGCTCAATCACTCCCGCCTGTTCGCCTTTTTTTCACCGTAGTATAAATATGGGGGTCCCCCCACGGTCATTTTCATCCCTTGAAGCCCTCGCGTCCTCGTCGATCGGCTTCTTCTGCATCCCTGGTCTTCCTGAGCGATTCCTCGCTTTTCTTCGTCTCTTCTTCCTTCTCGGTTGGCTGAAATGGATGCCTCGTAGGTACTCATCCCCATCCCAAATAGTGATCATCAATATTTTTTAGGCCCTATAGGAACCGTAGAAACCGATACTGTTATTGGAGACGAGATTCCTAGGCTTCCTTTATCGGCTCCTGGCTACAATATTAAGGAATGGAGTAAAAGTTTTAGGGCTTGGCCGACAGCTCTCAAGGGCTGGAGGTCTTGGTATATTAGAGTATCGGCCCAAAAGAAGGCGGAGTGGGAAGGAATGGGCATCGCTGAGTGTATTCCCATGTCTTTAGCTGCCCCAGAACCCAATGAATCCCTGGTGGCTGCCGCTTGCTATTTCTGGTCGAACTCCTTCAATGCCTTCTTTTTCCCAATTGGTCCTATCGGCCCAACCCTCCTAGATATGGCCGAGTTGTGTTGCCTTAGGCCTGATGGAGACCAAATATCGGCTTTCAGCTGGAAACCTCAGTACAAATTGGTTCGGAAAAAGGGGGAAGGTTGGTCTAGATATATCGAAAATAACAACAAGGTAACCGGTCCTGTATCGGATGAGGAACATATCGCTTTCCTCAACCTATGGCTAGACCGATTCCTTTTCTGCGGCGCTTCCTTAGGGCCAACCCAGGTTTATCAATTTATGGCAGAGCAATTGGTTATGGGCCGTCGGCTAGCTTTAGGGAAATCCTTGTTGGGGGCTGTGTACCATATGATGCATATCATCCGGAGTCGGCTCTTTACCGGTAACGGCTCTTATGTCGTGGGCAACATTGGTGGCCCACTTTGGTTTGTCCAGATCTGGCTTTACTGCGTTTTTGGCCGCCTCATTATTCCAGACCCTTCGGAAGAAGCGGCTTTCCCAACGGAAGATTTTCCTGAGGGCGCAACTCCTAGATTCCAACCTAGCCGATCTTCGGGCGAGAAATTTATCATGTGTTCATCCGATGAGCCCAAAATCTCCTCGGCCGGTTTTCATAAGCATTTATCCTTCTTTTTGAATCTAAACCAAGCCTCCTTCAATCGTCGAGATTTCTTCACGTATAGCCAATTAGCCGATCTCCCATGGCCTTCTTTTTTCCGTCTAAACTCTGATAGCTCTCTACTGCGGCGGAGCTTATTGTTGAACTAGCCGATGAGCTCCATGTGGTGGACCTGCCTTTCCTCGTGCTGAACACACGTCGATCGGGCCAGTTTACCTCGTGGTGGGCTTCCATAGCTGAGTCGCTCTTGCGGAGGCGTACTATTCATGAAGTCTTGTCCTCCTTTCTCCCTGGCTTTCAAGAGCCGACGGAGGCCACCGACGGGTCTAACTCGAGTTCAAGCCATGCTAACTCGTCTTTAGAGGTATTTTATTTTGGTATGCCTGTCAAAACAAGATTTTCATCGGTTTGACCATGTCTTTTACTCTACAGACTAGCAAGAGATTGGCTCCAGCACAAGCCGCATCGACCGATGATAGTTCGAAACGGCAAAGGTCATCAGCCCCTCTCGCTGGTTTGTCTTCCGGCACGCTGAGAGTCAACAGCCCATCTTTATCAGACCTTGCCGAGCAGCGTATTGAGAGTAGGTCCAGCCCTTTTGTTTAAAATTCTTATTTTTGTCGGCTAACCCCACTATTTGCCGTTTTTCAGAAAAGAAAAAGAAGGGCCGTAGAGTTGTCATCAAACGACCTTCTGAACCCGCCGGGCGCGATGTGGCGTTATCCCCGGCTAAATCGGCCACTGCGGTTTAGCTCTATTCCTCAAACTCTTTTCTTTGCATCGGTTCTTATTTACATTCTCATGCTTGAACTCTGTCTTTTCAGGAAACCTCTTCTGTTCAGCTGGTTGATGCTTTAGCCGATACCCAAGGGACTCTGACCGTCAAGCTCCCAATATCGGCTCCTGCTTTAGTGCCACCACTTGAGTCCCCGACTCAACACCCTCCTGCTTCATTGGTACCATCGGCTGCTGCTCTAGATGATGTTGAAACCCCGATGTTTAAAGTAGATCCTGCCGATCTTCTGGGTTTTTCCTTGGATGATCTGGGCGACCCCGAAATCATAGCCACTACTGATTACCCGGCCGACATTCAGCAGATTATTGACGTAGCTGCAGAGGCATCGGCTGCTGTGACTTCCGCCCCAGGAATGCAGGAGAGACTAAATCTCCTTTTTCAACGAAGTCATGCAACCTGAAGCCCATCTTCTAGCCGATACGCAGCCTTTGAGGACAGCTATGGCCACGATGGAGACCGACTTGCCTCCAGAAGTTCTGAGGGCCCTTCTGGATGTCTGTCACTTGGACGCTCAGAAGGACATAGTTGCAGCTGCCAAAGAGAGAATCACTCAACGTGCTGCGCAGCAAACCGATCAAGACACCCTGGATTGACTGGTGGCTGATACGAAGGCCAAGAAGCAACAGTATGACCAAGGTATTTCTGACTTTAAATCAGCTAAGATGAAGCAAAAAGATTTGGAATCTACAAAGAAGTCTCTAGAAGAGCAGTTGGCCCAAGTGACCCAGCAACTGGCTGATCTTCAGACGTCTATTTCTACGTCGGCTTCATCTTTGTTAGTGCAAAAACACACCCTAGGTGACATGGTGGCATCGGTGAAGAGTCAATCGGCCAAGATCAAGATAATACCTGGGAGTGCGATTGATGATAAGTGCATTGTTGATAATGTTCAGGACATCATCGCCAAAGCTGCGGGGGCTTTATCAGGTTTAGGAGCTCGTTTGTCCGGGTCTGGGCTGTAATCCTTTTAAACAATGTTCTGTCGTCCATTGTCTTCTTATCGGCTTTTGGGATGTTTTAGATACAACGATTTCACTATCGGCTTAGTGAGCCGACTGTTTTAATGTTTATGTTCTTTTGATGATGCGATTGGCTGTCTATGCTCCAACCCAGACGCTGGGGTAGTATGCTTTCAAATACTTTCCGTTGATTGCTTTAGGCAGTACCAACCCATCTAATGTCTCGATTATGTACGAGTTCCCGTTAACTAGCCGATTTATTCGATAGGGTCCTTCCCATGTTGGAGACTACTTGCCGAATCGATTATCCTTTGAACCGATCGGCAATACAGTCTTCCATACCAAATCGGCTTGACTGAAAGATTTTGGTACAACCTTCTTATTATATGCCCTGGCAACTCTTTCCTTATTCCTTTTGAGCCGATCTAATGTGATCACCCTTAGCTCGGCTAAGTCATCTAGATTGTCTAGCATTGCCTGCTTGTATTCATCGACTGGCAAATTGTCCTGCTCAAATAGCCTCACTGAGCCGATGTTGATTTCCATGGGTAAAACGGCTTCTTGTCCATATACCAACTGAAAAGGCGATAATTTAGTCGATCCATGGTAAGATAGCCGATAAGCCCATAAAGCTTCCGATAGCGTTGAATGCCATTTCCTTGGTTCTTCCTCAATTTTTCTTTTTATTAGCTTTATCAAGGTCTTGTTTGATGACTCGTCCTGCCCATTGGCCTGAGCGTAATAAGGAGAAGAGTTGAGTAATTTTATCCCAAGGCTTCCCGCGAAACCTTTGAATTCGTTAGACATGAACACAGTCCCTTGATCAGTAGTAATCGTCTGTGGAATTCCAAACCGATGGACGATGTGTTCATTTACAAAGTCGATCAGCTCTTTGCTGGTAACTTTCTTGAGTGGTACAGCCTCAACCCATTTTGAAAAATAATCTGTGGCTGCAAGGATAAATCTATGTCCTTTGCTGGATGATGGAAATATCTGACCGATTATGTCTATGCCCCACCCCCTAAACGGCCATGGCTTGATGATCGGATGCAAAGCCGATGCTGGTGCTGACTGTATGTTACCAAACTTTTGGCATGTTTGGCATCCTTTATAATATTTGAAGCAGTCTTCTAACATTGTCGGCCAAAAATATCCTGTTCGTCTCAGTATCCATTTCATTTTATGGGCCGATTGATGTGACCCACAAATTCCTTCATGGACTTCTCCCATTGCTATTTTGGCTTCTTCAGTTCCCAGGCATCTTAGCAGTAACCCTTCCATGGTCCGAAAGTATAATACATCCTCCAGTAGGACATATTTGAGTGCTTTGCGCCTGACCTTCTGCTCAATCGGCTTAGATGTGTCTGATAAATAATCCCTTATTTCTATTCTCCAGTCGACAGGACGGACACACAAGATCGGCCAAACATTTAGCTCGATTGGTTCCTGTCGGCTTTCAATCTTGTACCCTGATGCACATTGTGCTAATCGGTTCGCTTTCTCATTAGCTTCTCTGGGGATATGTTCTATAGAGAATGTAGTAAACGTCTCAATAATCTGGAGGCATTGATGTAAGTACTAGGTTAGCGCACCATCGTTACACCGGTATTCCCTTTTGACTTGTTGTACAATTAACATCGAGTCTCCGAAAGCTTCGACGTCTTTTACCCCGACGTTGTCTAGCAATTGCAGCCCTCTTAGTAACGCTTCATACTCTGCTTGATTATTCGAACATCGGCTATTTAACCGATACATGAAATTGTACTCCTGTTTTCTAGGTGAAATTAATACAATGCCGATGCCCTCACCCTCTTGGCAAACGGATCCATCGAAATACAACTGACAAGGAGTTATATCGGCCGTTCCTGTTAATGTTTCACTTCCTGCGATAAAATCGACCACAGCTTGCCCTTTCACAGATTTAGCCGATTCGTAGGTCAAATCGAACTCAGTTAAGGCGTATGCCCATTTACCAAGCCGACCTCGCAAAATTGGTGTTGATAGTATGTACTTGACTACATCGGTTTTGCAGACTATAACGCATTTGTATGCCAGCATATAATGTCTTAATTTAGTGCAAGCAAAATACAAAGATAAGCACAATTTTTCTACTAGGGGATACCTGGTTTCTGCATCTAAGAGACGTCGGCTTAGATAAAATATCGCTCGTTCCTTCCTATCGGCTTCCTGTGTTAAGACTACCCCTACTGTATCACCTTCAGCCGATATATATAGTTTAAAAGGTATACCATGCTTTGGTGCGGCCAATACTGGTGGACTCATCAGATAACCTTTTATGTCGTCGAAGGCTTTTTGTTGATCGGCTCCCCATTTGAACTCTTGGTCGTCTTTAGCTTTCAGCAGCGGTGTGAAAGCCCGAATACGTCCTGACAAGTTGGAAATGAAACGTCGCAAGTAGTTGATTTTCCCTATCAATACTTGCAACTCTTTTTTGCTTGTCAGCGGCCTAGTATCGGCTATAGCTTTTACTTTGGCCTGGTTTACTTCAATTCCTTTTTCATGTACGGTAAACCCAAGGAATTGTCCAGCCGATACTCCAAAAGCACACTTGAGAGGGTTCATTTTTAATCCATGTAATCTCGTGCTCTCGAACATCTTTTCCAAATCGGCTAAATGTTGCCAGTCTTCTTTGGACTTTACCACCACATCGTCAATGTATATTTCCACAGTATTGCCGATCAAATTATGGAAAATATGGTTCATAGCACGCTGATAAGTGGCACTGGCATTTTTTAAACCGAAGGTCATAACTTTCCATTCATATAGCCCTAAAGCTCCTGGGCATCTGAAAGCCGTTTTGGGTATATCGGCTTCGGCCATGAATATCTGATTGTATCCGGCATTTCCATCCAAAAAACTTATGATTTTATTCTGACGCAAAGATCGATAAGCATATCGGCTATAGGCATCGGGTACTCATCTTTTGGTGTGGCTTTATTTAAATCTCTAAAATCAACACATACCCTAAGTTTGCCATTTTTCTTTTTTACAGGGACGATATTCGAGACCCATTCAGTATATCGGCAAGGCCGGATAAACTTCGCTTCTAGCAATCGTCCCACTTCTTCTTTTATAGCGTCATACAACGTAGGATTAAACCGTCTAGGATACTGTTTGAATGGCCGATACCCAGGTTTTATGGGTAGCCGATGTTCAACTAGTTGTCGGCTTAAACCTGGCATCTCATAATACTCCCATGCAAAGCAATCTCTATATTTCTTGAGTATTTCGACCAACTTTGCTTTATAACCGGGTTCTAATTTAGCACTTACAAATGTTGGTCTTTTACTATCGCCTTCTCCAATGTTGATCTCCTCGAGCAAATCGGCAGAGGTAAATCCTAAACCTTTTCTTTCTTCTTCAAAATCCTCAACAGCTTCCTCGTATTCTTCTTGCCGATAGCTTCTTGCCTTTTCTTGTAGCTTCGCTAGTGTCTTGGACTCCATCTTCTCACTACTTCATCTGTCCGATCAAACGTATTAGGTTTGACGCTGATCGGCTTGAATCTCGACTTCTCGATGCAGATAAAATCGCAACCGTCCAAGACTTTTCCTGATATACATTCAGCTTCTTGGTATGGCCAATTGGTATCAGGACTGGCCATGGTGATATGAGCCGATGTATCGGTTGGTACAACTTCAACTGTATCATCGTTCCACTGTACCAACTTCTGATGCATAGTGGATGGTATGCAGTAATTGGCGTGGATCCAGTCCCGTCCAAGGAGCACACTATAATTGCCTTTGGCTTCTATCACGAAAAATGCAGTCGGCAAAGTTTTACTGCCGATTGTCAGTTCAGACATCATCACGCCTTTAGCTTCAATAGGATTTCCCATGAAGTCATTTAGCACCATATTGGTCTTGATCAAGTCTTCATCGGCTTTACCCAATTTTCTGAAAGTGCTTAACGGCATCAGATTAACTGTCGCCCCACCATCGACCAACATACGAGATATCGGTCGGCCATTAATATATCCTTTTAGGTATAACGGTTTTAGATGCCGATGCATATCTTGTGGTTTTTCAAACACAGCGTCTGGTGCACCGAGGCATAGTTGGGCGAACACTTCTTCAGCCGATTCTTCGGTTTTGAATTCGGCAGGTAGAGTGAATACCATGTTTATATCCATTGGCGGTGTGTCATCCCGGATCATTGGGGATCCGGACTCGACCGATTGATCAGAGTCACTATCGGTCTGTTCCTTCTTTCTCCATTCCCTTTTTGAAGCCGGAATGGGCCTTAGTCTGTTGAATACCCAATCCCTTTCTTTTTCTTTCTCGGCTTCCCTTTCCTCTTGTGTCTTCAGTCGCTGAAGCCGCCTGCGCTGTGACTTGCTAAGGCCACCATCTTGGTTTAGGTTCTATCGGCTTTCTGATTTTTCCAGCTAAGTTGCTCATTTCACCGTCAGATTCCATTCTGAGTGTGTTACGAGAAGCCGATATCTCTTGAGTTCGGGAATCACCTTGCTCTGATGTTGACAATCTTTCGTGGATCGGCCTCCTGTCTCTCATTTCTAGCCGATCGTGTACCGGTCTAGACAACCTGTCTTTTACCGATTGGTTTGGTCGATATGCAGTCGAGTGTTGCATAGGACAGGACATGACTGTTGGTAAGGTCATCCCCTTCTCCCAGCAAAATTGCCAAAAGGGACATTGCCGGTGTCTCTCCTCTTCAGTAGTTGGCCGATGTGGCATATCTGACCACCAATATTCGTCTCTCTTTTGATCCGGCCGATGAAAACTTTGGGTTTGTCTGGCATTATATTTTTGGCTTATCCTTTCATATTTTCCCAGGAGTTGCGAGAAAGTTGGCTTTGGTTTGAAGTTAACTTTTCTTGGGGCCCTTTCAGCCCTATACCATTTTCCGACTTCCAAATCTCATTTTGGTTTTACTGTTCTTGAATTCTGTCCATTTCTATCGGCTTCTATTTGTATAGAGCCGATAGTGATTTGCACTGTTTCGTCCCCTTTTGACCGTGCCTTGATTCCTTCAGTTGGCTTGATATCTTCCGCAGACCCTTTTCCTTTCCGTGAACATTGAACCATGTTGACTTGAAAAGGATTCATATCTATCTGCATAGCCGATTCTTCCGCAAACTTTAATCTGCCATCGGTGATGGCCGATTGAATCTGTTGTCGAAAAATATTGCAATCGTTAGTATTATGTGAAAATGAATGGTGCCATTTACAGTACCTTCGCTTTTTAATTTCTTCGGCCGACGGTATGACGTGTCCTTCTGGCAACTTTATGAGTTTTTCTTGCAATAATAAATCAAATATCTTGTCGCACTTTGACACATCATATGAATACTTGATTTCCGCCCTATTTTTCGTCGGCTTGAGTAGAGAGCATACAAGTGGCCTTTTGGAACCCTTGGTCCACTCGGCTATGTTTACTTCTGCTTCGTCTTCAGAGGTGTCGCTCGAATTATACTCTACCATGTTTACTTTGGCCTTTTCATTACCGTTTGATTTAAATCTATCTTTAAACCCTTTACTTTCTGCATATCGGCTTTCATGTGCCGATACGCGATGGAGTAAGTGGCCTAAATCGGGGAACTCTTGGCCAGATAGCTTCTCTTTTAATGGCGGGATTAACCCTTGGAATGCTAAATCGGCCAATTGATCATCAGGTAATGTTACACTAAAGCATCTGATATAGTCGGAAACCGATTCGCCGTACTTCTGTCGGACTGAACTGAGATCAGAAATCCTAAGCTCCATAGTCCCTGAAAAGAAGTATTCATGGAATCGGCTTTCTAAATCGTTCCACACATGAACTGAATTTGGGGGCAGATTGGTAAACCAAGTGAACGCATCACCAGACAATGATAAAGGAAATAACCTAATTTTTAATCCATCTGATGCGTAGCCTTCCCCACACTGAGCCATAAATCGTCCGATATGCTCAATTGTGGTAACAGAATCATCACCCGAGAATTTAGCAAAGTCTGGTATCCTGAAGTTGTGTGGATAATGCATACGATCTATGTAATCGGGATACGGCTTCTTGTAGCCGATTACCCTTCCTTTGGGCTGTATACCGAACTGTTCTCTCAACACGTTTGCAATTTGTTCTGCCCAATTGACATTGTCGGCTTGTGGTGCAACCGGACATTGCCAATGTTCATTGTTCACGCCCTGCCCCCCGAGTGCAAACTCGGGTCTTTGTCCAAATCGTGCCACAGGAGGTCTTGGCACTTGGTCATAATCGTGATTAAAAATCAATGTATCGGGTATGGGTGCGAGAGGTTCGACGTACGACACTACCCTATATGGCGCTTGTCTCGTAGCCGCGACTCCCCGTGATTGTGGAACCTGGTCTGTTTCAATCGGCTGATAAGCCGATAAACCGATGCTGCTGGAGGGTCCGTTTGATGGGTTTTGCGCGCTTATTTTAGCCCCATCAGTGTGCCCATGGTAGTGCGTAAATCCATCTTTCTGTGTGCTTGGTTTTAACACAGTGGGTTGAGTCGGCATCATGACAGGTGTTTGAGCCGACACGTTTACTGTATTGGTGTTGGGTGTTATGGAGTATACCGGGTACGTAGGGATGGTTTGTGGGGGATCTAGTAGGCTCCCGGACACAGCCAATTCCTAAGCAATCGTTTTCACACTATTTTCTATCATTGGCTTCAAAGTGGATACTAGAGCCGATGACTGGTTAATTAGTGCGTGATGAACAGATTGCTCAATCATATTTGATAAATCGGCTTGAGCGGGTGCGTATCGGCTTACCGGTTCGGATGATGAATCTCCGATAGGATTGATGCTTGGGAGTGCAGTCCTTTGAGTAACGCCACGGCGTGTTTTCTGGAAACACCGTAGCATTATTTCTTCCAAACCGCCTTTCGGTCTTCGATTTCTTTCCGCTGCTCAGGGGTTAAATCGGCCATTTGAGGCGCGATTATGGCATCTGCATTGATATCGGCGGTGATCGCAGGCTTATCGGTTGATGCCATTTTGATCTTCTTGGTCCCACCGGGCGTGCCAAAATATGTTCGCGCTAAAAACGTGAGGTGGGGTCTTCAGCCTCGAACACACAAGACAAACACCGAGTTTGCAGAGCATGTCAGTCAATTTGACCTGAAATTAACAAGGTAGAATTTGTAATTTGATCAAAGCCGATAGAGCAATGTTTATCGGCTTTTCGCTAGTCGGCTGAAAACCGATTAGGGGATAACTAGATCAACCAGTTACGGTTAATCCGGATACAAGGTGAAATCGGCTTTGAGAAGGCGATGCACAACAAAACAAAGCAGATCGAACCTGGTGAAATCGGCTAAAACCAACAATCGGCGATGCGCAACTATGTTGATTCCGTCGACTTACAAGAGAGTTTGTAGATCTAAAAACGATGTAAAAAGGAACTGTAAAAAGTAGATGTGTTGTTGGACTGATTCATCCTTCTTCCGCTTAACGCCCACCACCTTTATAATACGTCCGGCCGATCCGTGTTGTATATGGACACGGTATGTTTATCCGTATCGGCCTCTGATCGGATCTCTTTCCTTAGAAACGGATTCTTGTTCCGATTCGGTCACCTGATCTCTTTCCATACGAACGCTTCTATCCGATTCAAACTGATTTCACTATATACCGAATTTTGGTGCAAAAGTGGCCTACTGCTATGCTTTGGTTAAAATATATAGCACCACTACTGCTACGCACTAGTGTCATGCTTTGCATGGTTCAACATCGAAGACCTTGACTATCAGTTGGTTTATTGCAAGCAAGTTGTTTCCATTGCCACTCACCGATCGATGTGTCCTCAGTCACCTCACGGTCACGGATAAGTCCTCAGTCCACTCTCTAGTGCCAACCGTAAGGTTTGGTGGGCTACCGCTATGCTTTTAAGTGCAAGTTGTTTCCTTTGCCACGATAGCTAGCGCTATGCTTTGCATGGTTCAACATTGAAGACCAGCTTGACTATCAATCGGTGCTATGCTTTGCGGTGAATAAGTGCATGACCCACTAGGGCATTACTCCTCTTTATTAGCTGAACAAATCAAGCAGTCAAGTTTCTTCGCGACACCTAAACAGCAAGTAGATACCGATGGTGCTTCTCGTTGTGACCGAAGGCAGGTTCAGTCTGTAGAAGAAGGCGAAATAAATAAAAGAAAGAAAGAGAGCACCAAACGATAGCAAAAAAGCTATGAAACATATATCGCGAGACTAAAGAAAATGAAATATACAAGCTGAAGGGGATGACCTCGAAAAAGAATACAATTAAGTGAAGTTGGGCTGCCTGAACCTACATATTCAAACCAGGTGCTATCACTTTATTGTTTCGGAAGATGGTATGATCTAATTAATATTCTAAATTCAAAAAAGGGTATGGGATATTGATTAGAAATAGTGCCAAGCTAGCTTAGTTACCTCGATGAAGAACTGCCTCAAACGAACGACTAGTCGTTAAGAAACCCATGAAATAAATATCTACTTTTTACCTCACAAGGTGTGGCACCTGACTCGTTCCTCCCATGTTCTTTTCAAACTCGTTTTTAATCAAATTTCAGAAATAAAACTGGATGAAACTTATAGTCTCGTATTTCAAACTCATTCAAATTTATTGAAACACGCTGGAACCTTACAAAACCCATTTGAAACTCCTTTAAAACTTGCTGAAACCTGCATAATACAGATGAAACCCAGTGAAACTAGATAAAATTTGCCTTGACCGTTGGAGACAATTCCAATTATAAACCATTGGCTAGCTGCTCCCTATTATTATTTGAGAACTTGGACATGTTTTCCACATAGTAACCTTGCAGTTGACTTAATAGAGTATGTTTTGCAACATACTCTATTAACAAAAATAACTTTCTTCAGTCTTTACCACTGAGTGACTTCATCTTATGAACATACTCATAATGGAAAGAGCAGCATGCTATAACCACGGCTCAATTCGTGTAGTTGTCATTACTCGGCTACCATTCCTGTTTTCTGGAAGATCGAATCTAATAGTATTCCATTTGGTTGCATCCCATATGTCATCAATTACAATAAAGTACCCGCCAAATAGTTTCTCTCTCACACTAGGTAATTCTTGTATCGGAGTTTCTCCTCTGCCTCTGCCTGTCTCTCTCTCGTGCGCATGCATACAGGGCATGGAGCCGTAGCCCTAAATTCTTCGAGGTATCTTGACGACGCATTCCAAAACTAGTTTTGTTTATGACCGAACTGGTTATTATTATTCTTCGAGGTATCTTATCGACGCATTGTGATGGACCGCCTTTCGAGAGGCTCGTCGAAAAACGCAACAATTACCTAGGAAGACTAACTGTTGGAAAAGACAAGGGTATTTTTGCAAGACAAAAGCAATTCAAGTTATTTTTATTCAAATATTTGGCCTAACGGCCAAGTTTTTCAAAGGAAAGCATCAAAAGCTTCAAATAGATTACATTACCAAAAGTACTCCACAGGCAGGGCCTGAGCGAAAGACAAAGACCTAAAATCAAACTAGATCGTCATCTACGACCTCCTGGTATTCGCCAGCATCCTAGTATTGAGCCGGGGCCGGAGGCGGGGGAGACGGGTGCGCAGGGCAGCAAGAACTGGGCCAAACGGGCCGGGAGAAGAGAGGTCGTGGGCCGGTCGGGCTGGAGCAAGAAGGAGGATGGGCCAAAGGCCCAAGAAAGATTTGGCCCAAGAACAAATGGGAGAAAGAAAACAAAATCAAATAAAATCCAAATAAATTTATTTTGAAATTTTTGGGTTATTTCATGCATTCCACTATTGTCCCCTGTCATATAAATTTATCTCCCTTGTCGGGCAGAAAGTCTGAAACCGAAGGATACGACGAAGACTTGGGAGTCGTTCAGACGCAAACAAACGGAAAAGAAGCAGCGACAACGGCTTCGAAGTCGATCTTTGGCATGCGAACAAAAATAAAATTAAGAATCGCATTTCCCTGTCTAGTCAGAATCACAGCGGTGAAGTGAGAAAAAAAAATGAAAAAGGAGCGTTTCAGTTTGCCTTTCGCGTTACAGAAGATACTCCTATCTGACAGTCTCACGGTCAAGCGTTGTACCTATACAAGAAGCTAGAGATCAGAACTATACCTGACTCTACGTTGGGTGAGAAGTGCATGGTCGAGGGTTTGGCTCATTCATCGCTCTCCCTACGTCAGACCTGCGTGACGGGCGCCTCCACCTCCCTCGGCCGACACATAGCTTCTCATGGCCTGCGTGATCAGTTTGTTCAGGTTGGGGGGTGCCGTGCCATGTAAAACACACGGCAATCAGCAATTCAGCATGGAAGCTTCTCATGGACGCGACAGATCAGCCGACTGCCTTAGGCGGCTGGGCCGTGTCCTGGAGGTTCTAACAAATGGCAGAAGTTCAACTTAACAGTCTCTACTGAAACGCTGGTATATCAAACAGTAGTGATTATTGGCAAATCTCTAAATGGGCATTTGAGATCTGGTGGGGGATTGTTGGAATAGAGTGGGCTTGGCCCAGATCAACTAATTCCTAGAGAAAATCTCAAAGGCCCATGTGAGAGCATAAGGATGGTGGAATCTTTTAGTCCCATATTGCTAGTGGAAGGGGAGGAATACCTACTTAAAAGTGGAGGTTCTCCTCTCCCACCAAGTCATGGGTGTGGGGAGAGAAGAAAGGAATCCACACGCGCGCGCTCACTCGCCTCGCCTCGTCGGGCCGGTCTCGGGCACGGGCTGGGGCAATGGGCGCGGCCGCGCGGCACCTGCATAAACCCTGCGATCGGAAGAGTAGGTCTCCGGAACCCTGCACCGGGAGAGGGTGAATAAGGTTTTTGGGAAGCGCTCCGCGCGACTGCTCAAGATCTTCACCACGGGTCGTCTTCCTGTTCCTGCTGCTAGGCGCCGCAGTCAGCGGCTTCTACGACGTGCCACCAACAACATCGTCCACGTCAACATCACGACTGCACCAGCCGCGGCATCTGCATCTTCTTCTGCTCAGTACGTTCGATCTACCTTAATCTCGTGGTTAATCATGTTTAACAAGATGATCATGATGTTCGTGTTGTCTAGTATGTTAGAGAAATACATGCTAGTTTCTGTGATGCTGTTCATGATTTATATTCGGAATTTAATTTGGAAACTGTCTACTTTCTCAACAGAAATTTTGGTGCCACGTCGGAGCTTGAAAGACCCGTCCGAGTGACCTGACATATGTTATCTGCTACAGTCCACTAGTTGCTAGGAAGGACGGTGAGGAGGAGGCAAGTCAGCCGTAGGCCAAGCAGTATGCATGTGGGCTTCAAAACTGCTATGGAAATCAGTGGAATTCAATTTCAAATTCAAAAATTTAGAAAATTTTATAAAAAAAATGTTAAATTTTTTTGTGTGAGGTCATGAGGCAATGTTAATAATACTGTAAAAATTTTATATCATTATCAGATCTATGTATTTTTAAAAAAATGTTGACAGTACTACTGCCTTTGTACATGTTCTTCTGTTTTTTATTTTCTAGGGGCAATAAATGAAGTCTAATATTTCTAAAAAAATTTATGTGAGGTCCTGAGGCGATGATAATAATGTAAAATTTTTAGATAATGATCAGACTTGTGTATTGTTTTAAAATTATGGCGGTGCTACTGTGTTTGTATATACTCTTCTGTTTTTTATTTTCTAGGGCATTAACATTAAGTCTAATATTTCTCGTAATTTTAATATATGATCCTTGAGAACTCTTTATAATACCAGTAAAATTTAAGACCATGATCAAGCATGTAAATTTTTATAATAATCTGACAATGTCTTTGTTCTTTTTCATTAATTGTTGTTTTTTTTATTTTTCCACAAGCACTAGATGAATTAAAAAAATTGATAAAATTTCTCTGAGATGTTTTGTAGATTAATTGGGATTTATTATGACTTTATAATTTTTTAAAATTTTCTATTTTCCCTTGAGTGTGGCAAAAATTGGTAAAAATAGTTAAAAATCGGTGAGGGAACTAACATCGCTTAGTTTGCCGATTTTCGACAGTGAAAATAGCTCAAAAATCGGTAAAAATGATCGATTTTGGATGTTTTTCTCAAGTTTTTTTTTACCGTTAATATCAAAGAATTCGATTTTAGCATTCATACGATTTCTAGCAATTTTTGAACGCTCGTTCAAATGATTTTGCGAACTCTGGAGATCACAACCTGCTGTTTACCTCAAATGACATTGATGCCTAGTTTCAACACATGCACACACATCACTTTTTTTTTGTGCCGCCAGCACGATAGCTACCTTTTTTTTCCCACAGCAAACACATCATTTAACTCTAATTTCTTATCTCTAATTAAATATAGACATGCATATCCACCTAACCTAATTGCATATAGTACATTGAATATATACATACACAACCAATACATGCGCACGGCCCACTCACCGCTCTCGCATGACTTGCTCACCCATACGGTCCTCAGGGCATTACACCGCGTTATCCATCTGTGTAGACCTCTTCATATCCCATCTTATTGCACTCGTGACCCTCGTGTATTATTTCGTGTCCCGTCTTGTTGCACTCGCGACCCTTGTGTACATATTTGCCTCGACAGTTGGCAAATATTCGAGCGGTACATTCCGTGTGCCATCAAATAATTGCCCTGTATTCTGAATAAGGATGAGGAAATTTTGGTGCCTCAGAGCTCGATAGACCCGTCGGTGGGATGATCTGCTACAGTTTCTTGCTCAGAAGGGAGGTGAGGACTGAGGACGCGGCTCACTCCACGTACCCCTGCACCTCGGCGATGCTATTCAACATCACGAGGAAGGTGTTTCTCAAATGTGCTTCAAACTGAACCAAACCAGAAGAAAAAACAGGGCAAACAAGACGTTTCCGAAACAAAGCGGATAAAATTGCAAGAAAGAGTGATAACTAATTGTTAGAAGTAATCTCTAAGGACTAAGTCTTCTAGCCTAAGTCATGATCACTAATGCGGAACAAGAGTCATTAGATCATACCCGGAGATGACGATGCCATTAGAAGCTTGTCGATGAAGCAGTGAGTGTGAGGATGAGGGCCACCGTGATCCTTACGGTGATCGCAGCAGCCTGAGGAAGAAGACACTGAGGTGAACTCAGTTAGGGCTCCGGTCTTCGATTACCTCGCGCTAGATCCCAGATCGGAAGGATTGTCGGGAGAGGTAGAGTTCTAGATCGATCAACCACGAAGTGAACGCCGGCCTCTCCCTTTTATATAGCGCTGGCAACCGGGACCAAAACCTAAATCAGTTTAAGGCGCTCCCGATTAAAACGCACGTAGTGGTCATTAGATCCGAAATTTTCGGATTTAGTTACATCTACTGAGATCACTACTAACATTCTCCCACTTGATCGAAAGGCTAATAACATAAGTCCATACTCAACAGAACAGCACACTAAGATAAAGTATTACAACGGTTAATAAAGTCACCGCTGAAACCCAGTATCTATAGTGTACAACTCTATCTCAATGGAATAATTATTTATTCTTAATGGGAGTGTGGTTTATTTCTTATAGTCCTCATTTCCAGAATCAGAGGCTTTCCAATAAACCCATGCCGGCAACATGCTCTCGAAAGAAACTGGGTGGTAAGCCTTTAGTAAGCGGATCCGCAAGCATAGACTTGGTACTTATATGCTTGACATCAATTGTCTGATCCTGGATTCTATCTTTCACAACATGATACTTAATGTCAATGTGTTTGGCAGCACCACTTGACTTGTTGTTACTTGAATAGAAGACTGCGGCTTTATTATCGCAGTATAATGTCAGTGGTTTAGATATACTGTCAACCACTCTTAGTCCGGGAATAAAGTTCTTTAGCCATACAGCCTGCCCAGTAGCCTCATAACATGCCACAAACTCAGCCTGCATCGTTGATGATGCAGTTAGGGATTGTTTGGAGCTTTTCCACGAAATGGCTCCTCCCGCAAGTGTGAAGATATAACCTGATGTGGATTTCTTAGTATCTACACATCCTGCAAAGTTAGCGTCTGAATAACCCACAACCTCAAGATCATCAGACTTCTTATATATGAGCATGAAATGCTTAGTGCCTTGCAAATAACGCAAGACTTTCTTAACAGCTTTCCAGTGGTCCAACCCTGGATTTGATTGATATCTGCCAAGCATCCCGGTTACGAATGCTAAATCAGGGCGAGTACAAACTTGAGTGTACATAATGCTTCCGACAGCTGAAGCGTAAGGAATCCCCTTCATCTGATCAGTTTCTAATTGATTCCTTGGACATTGGAATGTTCCAAATTTATCGCCCTTTACGATAGGAGCAGGCGTGGCAGAGCAGTTATGCATATTATATCTCTTAAGCACTCTGTCAATGTATGCCTTTTGGGATAGGCCTAATATCCCTTTGGACCTATCTCGGTGAATCTCAATGCCCAGAACGTAAGAGGCATCACCAAGATCCTTCATGTCAAAATTAGCGAAAAGAAATCTTTTGGTCTCATACAGCATATCCATATCGCTGCTAGCCAACAAGATATCATCCACATAAAGTACTAAGATAGTGAATTTTCTCCCCTTAATCTTAATGTATATGCAATTGTCCACATCATTTTCCTTGAAACCAAAATTTCTTATGGTCTCATCGAACTTAAGATACCATTGTCTAGACGCCTGCTTTAGTCCATAGATGGATTTCTTAAGTCTGCATCCCATATGTTCCTTGCCTTCCACGACAAAACCTTCCGGTTGAGCCATGAAAACATCCTCATGCAAGTCACCATTAAGGAATGCAGTTTTGACATCCATCTGATGTAGCTCTAAATCGTAATGAGCAACAAGCGCCATGACAATTCTTAACGAATCTTTCTTCGAGACGGGAGAGAAAGTATCAATATAATCAATCCCCTCTCTTTGTGTAAACCCTTTTGCTACAAGCCTTGCCTTGAATCTTTCGACATTTCCTTTAGAGTCATGCTTAGTTTTGTAGACCCATCTACAGCCTACTGTTTTGACTCCATCAGGAATTTCTACTAGATCCCAGACGTCATTAATGCTCATAGACTTTATTTCATCCTGCATGGCCTCAAGCCACTTGGATGAATCTTTAGTCGTCATAGCCTCCTTAAATGATGTAGGATCA
This sequence comes from Rhipidocladum racemiflorum, assembly GCA_036346355.1. Lineage (NCBI taxonomy): Eukaryota > Viridiplantae > Streptophyta > Magnoliopsida > Poales > Poaceae > Rhipidocladum > Rhipidocladum racemiflorum. The sequence continues at coordinate 14,333,712 of CM070591.1, read as the reverse complement.
TCTACCTTCCCTATATCGCATACATCTTCATTCATGTATACAACATAATCATTAGGGATGGCTGATCTTCTTTCCCGCTGTGATCTCCTTAGTGGTTCATTAGTTATCACAGGAGGCTGTTGAGGCTCATCATTAGGTGTTGTACTGTTGAAATCTGAATTCTCAGATGGGGGCTCAACTCCAGGATTCTCAGCTGGAGGAATAACTGCATGAGGTACAGGAACAATAGTCTCTTGGATTATCGGCAATGGTACATAAGTCCGAACCTCCTCAAGATCTATTTTCCTAGCCTATGAGCTCCCACTGATTTCATCATTCTCTAAGAATACAGCATGGTGGGTTTCCACAAACTTAGTGATGTGATTTGGACAATAAAATCGATATCCCTTAGACCTTTCAGGATATCCAATAAAATGGCAACTTATTGCCTTAGAATCCAATTTTCCAAGATGTGGATTAAAGACTTTAGCTTCAGCAGGGCAGCCCCACACACGCAAATACTTTAAACTCGGTTTCCTCCCAGTCCACAATTCATAAGGGGTTTTAGGGACTGATTTACTGGGAACCCGGTTAAGTATGTGTGCGGCTGTTTTTAATGCTTCCATCCACAGACTAACTAGTAAACTGGAGTAACTCATCATGCTACGCACCATGTCCATAAGGGTGCGATTGCGCCTTTCAGCTACTCCATTTTGCTGAGGTTCACCAGGTGTGGAATATTGTGCTACTATGCCATTTTCTGAGAGGAACTTAGCGAATGGACCGGGAATTTGTCCATAAGGAGCATGTCTCCCATAATATTCTCCTCCACGATCTGATCTCACTACCTTAATCTTTAAGTTAAGCTGATTCTCTACTTCGGCCTTAAAGATTTTGAATTTATCGAGTGATTCAGATCGATCGCGAATGGGGAAAATATAGCCATAACGGGAGAAATCGTCAGTAAACGTGATAAAGGAGTTATACCCATCAACTGAAGTCACAGGAAAAGGTCCACATATGTCAGTGTGGATTAATTCTAAAACTCCTGTGCTTCGTGTGGCTCCTTTCTTAATCTGTTTTACATATTTCCCTTTAATGCAATCAATACAATGATCTGAGTCAGAGAAGTCTAGAGGTTGGAGTATCTCTTCCTTAATGAGACGCTCCATTCTCCCCTTCGAAATGTGGCCTAAACGACAATGCCACAATTTCGATGAAGTCTCATCACTTAGACTTCTCTTTCGTTTATTGGTGGCATCACACACATTCATTGATACACGAAATTAAGAGAGATGAAGCATATAGAGTTTGTCTCGTCGAGTTGCGAGACCAACATTATTAGAATTAAAGTTTACAATGCATTTATTGTTCCCAAAGATGCAAGTGTATCCATCATCATCTAATAAAGAAACTGAAATAAGGTTTCTCCTTATACTAGGAACATAAACGACATTATTCAAGAGAAGGGTGAAGCCACTATCTAATACTAATGATAGTGTGCCAACGGCTTCAACTTCAGCCTCCTTTCCATCAGCAACTCTAAGGCTTCGCTCCCCCTTTCTTACCGTCTTCACGGTAAGGAATCCCTGCAATGAATTGGAAACGTGCACAGTGGCACCTGAGTCAATCCACCAGGTATTAGGGGACAAATCAGCATAAAGGGTTTCATCAATAAAGGAAATTTCATCATTACCCTTTTTAGCAAGCCATTTCATAAAGCCCGCACAATCTTTCTGAACGTGCCCACTGGTTTTGCAAAAACGACAGATGGGCCCATCAGAAGTGGATGTAGCAATGGCTTTCTCCTTTTGCTTTGGCTTGCTTGACTCAGCCTTAGGGGAGAAATGCAGCTTCTTTTTGGACTTAGCCTCCCCTTGAAATTTCCTTTTTCCATGGCCAATATGGAAAACTTGGTCCTTTCTTTCAGCTTTAACCCTCTCTTCTTCTTGGACACACATAGCGATCAACTCGCTCATAGTCCACTGCTCCTTCTAAGTATTATAATTAATTTTGAATGCATTATTGTAACACCCCAAAATTTTGCTTTCCTTAAATTCATGTGTGATTTGGCACTTTGGTGAATTTTTGGAATTTTCTGGGATTTATTTGGATTTATTTGGAATTTATTTGAATTTATTCCATTTTGAAATAATTAAAGAATTTAATTTTGCAAATAAAATTTTGTTGGAAATATTTTATTTGAGTCCAAAATGATCCAAAATATTTTCCAGAATTTTTCTGGAATTTTTCTGAGTCATTTGCTATTTTTAATGAATTAAATGAATTACTGGGAATTATTTTAAATATTAAATCGCTGGAAAATCCAACTCGGGTCAAGTACTGTTCATCCGACCGAGTCAGACTCGAGTCCGACCCGAGCCAGTTGGCTCGACCAAACCAGCTCCCAACCCTAAGCGATCCCGACCGTTGGATCAAGATCCAACGGCTGAGATCCGCCCGACCCCGACCCGAGCCGTGTCCGGACCGGACCCGGTCGCGCCGCGCGATCGTGGCCGTTGGTTGTGCCACGTGGACGGCCACGATTTCGTCGTCTTCACCGAGTCCGAGCTGGACTCCGCCGCGCCGCCGCCGTAGCAAATTAGGTTTCCGTTTTCTGCACGGACGCCGAGGCTATTTAATGCCCGGGGCATACCCCGAGGACCGCCGTGATCCCGCGCCCTCCCTTCTCTACTTCACCGAGGCTAAGTCGCCGCCGTTTAGCCGTGCGAGCTCGCCGTAGTTGCGCGCTGCTCCGCCACGGTCTTTGCTTGCTCGCCGCCGCCGCCCCTGGCCGTTGACCTCAGATCCGGACTCACCGCGACGACGCACGAAGGACCCTTCATCTCGCCGAGCAACCCCGAACGCCCGTTGGGCTCGCTGTCGTCCTCAACTCCGGCAGCCGTGCGCGCCGCGGCCATCACCCTCGCGAGCTCACGTGCACCGTTGGATCCAGACGGACGGCAGCGGTGAGTTCACGAAGTTCCAAACCCGATTAGATACGACCGTTGGATCAAGATCCAACGGTTCACAATCGCCACGTGCCGTAGCAGTGCGATTATAGGATTAGATCTGGACCGTCCGATCTAGATCGAACGGCCCACAAGCATCGAGTAGTTTCAACGTGTTAAACCCTGGATCCAATCCGCGCCGTTGATTTTCAAACCAACGGACGAGATTGCGCCACGTGTCGGGAAGTTGGACCGACGCGTCGGGCCCACGCCGCTGGCAGGCGTAGACGCTGACACGCGGGGCCCGCGTGTCAGAGGGCCCGCATGTCAGTGGCTGACCCAGCCAAGCGCTGACGTCACCCATGACGTCATCTGTAGGCCCCACCTGTCAGCGACCGTGAGCCATGAACCGAGTCCACGGTGGACCAAGCCGAGCGTGGACCAAGTCCATGGACCGGCTGACGTCAGCCAGCCAATCAGAGGCTGACACGTGTCCTTGCTGACGCAATAATTAATTTCGAAAAGAAAATGATTTATTAATTCGAAATATTGATTCAAATTTAGATTCAAACTTCAAACGCTTATAACTTTTATGCTTCAACTCCGATTTGAGCGATTCAAATTTCTAAATTTGTATAAAATTAAGATCTACCTAAATATGAATTTTATTTAATTTTTGGACTAAAGTTTTTCTCTGTAATATTATTTAATTGATTATTTAAACTTTAAATAATCATAACTTTTATGCTTTAACTCCAAATTTGACGATTCCAGTTTCTAAAAATCCAGAAAATTATGTTCTCTCTATTTATGGATTTTATTTGGAGTTTTGGGATCTTTTTGCATAGTGTTTATTTGTGTATTTGCTATTTGCACGCTTTACGAGTAGACGTTGAAGTGCCGGAAGGATTCGAAGGAGAAGTGTTGACTCAGGATCCAACTCAAGACCAAGAGCAAGTACTTTTTGAAGGCAAGTTGTGCTTTGACCATATTGATCCTATTTCGAAATCTATTTTGATTTAAACTATTGCATGCTAGTTCAATTAGAAAGATACTTTGGTTTAAACCTGGGGGTTAGATAAATACCAATTTGCTATATGACACCTTGATTACTTAAGTATGTGCCATGACCCTTTGTCACCCTAGTTGTGGTTTACTAGTTGGACATTATTAAATTGCCAACATGGGTTTAGATCGTTGTAGTATCGCTTAGACACGCTACGTGTTCATGACATGATTTTGGATAATCAAATGCTAATATTGACTTAATGATATATTGAACCTGTTTTGGAAAAGTATCATGTGATGTTGATGGCACGTGGTGCATGGTAATCAAGCGGGTTTGATAAACGATTTTCGGCCAGGGGCATGTGGCAAGAGTAATCAGGTGGGCCATTGTGGCATTGGGAGTGTTGATTTGGTTTTTCGGGTAGTCTTGCCCTGGTCACTCTAAGGACTTAACCTTGCAAGCCTTTGAACTGGGTCATACTTGCAACCACATGGTCGGAATGGGACGGCCCTAGTTGACTAAGTCGCTAAGGACTCACTTGTGGAGCCTCAGGGTGTCGATTACACCGCTTTGTGTGATTGTACGGGGAGCGTATCGTGGTCGTGGCCAGGTACCCATCTAACGGTGTGTTGGTCCCATACTTCGCCTTGGCTAAGGGAAGGGATGGTGTAGAGCACGACTGGAGAGGACCACCTGTGTTGTTTGAGGCTTAGAAAGGCTTTGTTATGATCGATCATTCGCATACTATTGTATGTCGATTCACTGCTGAAGTGGTGATTGGATTGTATATTGTGGGTAAAGTGCTTAACCTCTGCTGATTGTAGAATCTATTTTAATAGCCGAGTCCACGATCGACAATGCTCGGGAATTACAGTCAAGGGTTAGATTTTCTGAAAATAACTTGGATTTGAAAAGTTGGGTTGGTTTAACAAGGAAGATGATGGAAATATGGTTTAGGATGGGAAAAATGTTTACTAAACTTCTTGAAAAGTTATTTATGCTTTACTTGTTTTTACTGCTTTCGAATCTACTTATATTACTTGTCAAATGCTGTTTACCGCAAATATACCTTAAGCTATTCCTTTGTACCAAGCCATGCATGTAGTATATTAGCTTGCATTCTGTGCATGACTTGCTGAGTACCAAGTACTCACCCTTGCCTCAACACAATACCAGTTGAAGAGGAGATTACGCCAGCTTTGGAGGAGGAACTCCAAGAGGACCCGACTACTTAGGGATGCGAGCCCAGTCAGTTGCCTGTGGTATACTGGATGGCGCCACGAAGTTCATTTGATTTTCCGCTGCTGTTATTTCTCTTTTAATAAGTTTTGCCTTGCGAGGCATATATTTGTAACTTGGCCATAAGGTCGAGTAACCCTTTGATTATTTAAATAAAGTACTTTGATAGTATCGTTTGGTATGATTGTGATATATACCGATGTTAAGACTGTGTGCACTAGCGCGTTCCTGGACTAGTGCTGAATACACAGAGGGTCCGGATTTGCAAATTCGGGGTCCCGACAGAGGTGGTATCAGAGCCATACTTGACTGTAGGCTCAACCCTAAGCTAGAATGGTCGTAGTGAGGATAAAACCTATTTTCTAAAGCTAAAAATTTGTGAAAACAAGAAATGACCTCTCGACTTATCCCCTTCACTCTTTTCTTGTCTCTTGCTGAAATTTTCCCTTACCTTGTCACAATTTGAAAATTCCGAGTTCTTACGAAAATCACGCTTGTGACAGATGGAGGAAGAGTTCAACTACGTTGATCTGGGAGTTGGTCACGCTGCAGAGCTTTGGCACATGCTACAAACTCTCGGAGATTTTGAGAAGCCCCAATACCAAGTGGAAGTGATCAGACAAGCAGGATTGATCAAGGCTTGTGACGTGAGGATTGAGGTACCTGCCAGGAAGAGGGGCCAGTGCAATCGCCGATACACCGTGACCGCTAGAAGGTCTACAATGCAGATGGGTATCCAAGAAGTTTCACGACGAGCAATGCGGCACATTACCAGTATCCACGCCAGAGAGTTGGAAAGCACGGTGTTCCGTTATCATCCGCGCAGCGATAACCTTCTTGACCCGAAGACGATTCAGGATGAGAATGCCACGGTTACACAGTTGGCACGAGTCGTCATCGCCCAGGAAGATGTACTAGATAATACAAGCAAGGAGCTACAGAAGGCCCGCAAGGAGATCACGACAGAGAAGAACAGATGGCGGGAAGCTCAAGAGTATGTGGCACATCTTCTGCGAAGGATTGACGAGTTGGAAATGACTTTGTACGGACTGCACCCAGAGCCAAGATTGAGCTACACGAGCCAGATCCAGAGGAGTCAGATCTCGATGAGGACACTGCTTCTTCGACTACCACAGATGACATAGTCGCTGGACATGGCGATCGTTTCGCGCCTATGCCGCAGCACCCGTACCCAGGCCGTGGAGGTTTTCTCGATGAGTGAGCTTAGGTTCTATAGTGAGACTCCTTCGCCGAGTCGCGTCATAAAATAAAGAGTCACCCTTTAGGCGTTAGACTCCGGAGTTAGTTCGATTTGGATTTGCTTTGTTTGCTGAGTGTGCAGTATGTGTTGCAAGGCCCTTAGGCATTGTAAGCAGCCATACCAAGTTATTAATAATAAAGATGGACCTTAAAGTTACCCCTTTCGCCCCGCATAAGTTCCATATTACTTGTCTATTCTTGTTTCCCTCTCATCTCTAAACCTAGAGCAAATCGACAGATGGTAAACACCCGTGGAAACTTTGGAAGCAATGGGAGCGGTTCTCGCCCAACAGAAAACCCCAATGACGGAGCACCAGCACCGCCACTGGATGTGCAGAATTTTGGAGCATTTCTTGCTGCTCAAACTCAGTTGATGCATGCTATGATGCAACAAATGCAGCACGTCACTGCTCAGGCCACTGCTAATCAAGTTAATCAGGGACCACGCCAGAATACAAGGCTGTCAGAGTTCATGAGGACTCACCCACCCACTTTCTCTGGGAATGCCAATCCGTTGGAGGCCGACGATTGGTTAAGATCAATTGAGAGGAAGCTACACATAGCTCAATGCATAGGGAATGAGAAGGTACTTTACGCTTCTCATCGCTTGGAAGGAACAAATTACGAATGGTGGGAGAACTACGTGCCACGCAGAGAACCCTCAAGATATCACTTGGGAGGAGTTCACGGTGCATTCGACAGATCACGTGCACGAAGGAATTATGGACCTTAAGAGGGAGGAGTTCGAGCACTAAAGCAAGGTAATCAGCCGGTGGCCGACTACGAACAAGTTCACACAGCTTAGCACGCTACGCACTGAGGATGTAGCGACAGATAAATCCGCATACCTCGTTTCATGAAGGGACTTAACTCAGGATTGCAAGTAGGGTTGATCACCCACACCTTTCCAGATTTCCAAGAGTTGGTGAATAAGGCGCTTATTCTTGAGGACAAGCGCAAGGAACTGGATGAGAACAGAAGCGCAGGATGCGGCAAGCAAGGATCACGTCGAGGAACGCAATAGCGCTTGAGAGTTGCACCAAATCAATTCTTGATTCCAACCACGAGAATGCAACAAGGACACCCTCCTCAAAGACCAAGACCTGCCAATCGAACTACTGCAGACCCAGCCCCCGCTAGAAACACTACTCGTGCAACCAGGGACAGTGAGACGCATTGCTACAAGCGCAATGAGCCAGGACACTTTGCCAACAGCTTGTCCAAAGAAGACAGCAGAGCGACCCGGTTCGCTTCAACCTAGGAACCACCCGGCTAGGACGCCAAAGACCAGGAGCCACACCTGCACCGTGGTGAGAGGCCGAGTCAACCATGTCACCGCAGATGCACTGCAGAATGCTACGGACGTCGTCTTGGGTAAGTTACTTGTTAACTTTCGATGCAACAGTTTTTTGTTCGACTCACGGAGCTTCGCATTCGTTTGTTTCGCAAGGCTTTGCTACTAGAAATGATTTAAGGATTGCAAGACTTAAGTGCATGCTTTTAGTTCAAACCCCTGGTTCCGAACTCCGAACGGAAGTAGGATGTTCCGGGGTGAGAATACTAATAGATGGAATAGAGTTCCTAGCAAACCTTATAATTTTGGAAACCCAGACCTTAGATGTTATATTGGGAATGGATTGGTTATCCAAGCACAAGGCTGTATTGGATTGTGGACGAAGGACTATCTCAGTTGAGAGCCCGTGTGGGAAGAAAGTGGAATTTCAAGCCACTGCAGTTAGAGATGGACAGTGATGGTTAACAGTACCAAGGCAATCAGCATAGAGGATGTCCCGGTAGTGAATGAGTACCCAGATGTTTTCCCCGAAGATCTACCTGGTATGCCGCCAGACAGGGACATAGAGTTTGTGATAGAACTTGTACCGGGTACAGCACCGATAGCAAAGAGACCCTATCGGATGTCTACCGAGGAGTTGGTAGAGATGAAGAAACAGCTAGAAGAGTTAATGGAGAAAGGATTTATCAGACCAAGTTCGTCGCCGTGGGGAGCACCAGTTTTGTTTGTCAAGAAGAAGGACGGGAGTTTCAGGATGTGCATTGACTACCGTGCACTCAATGAAGTCACCGTGAAAAATAAGTATCCGCTACCCAGGATTGATGATTTGTTTGATCAGTTAAGAGGAGCCGGAGTTTTCTCCAAGATTGATCTGAGATCGGGATACCATCGATTGAAGATCCGATCGTAAGATATTCAAGATCGCATTCGCCAAGATATGGACATTACGAGTTTACTGATTATGTCCTTTGATCGACAAATGCGCCAGCTTATTTCATGAATATGATGAATAAGGTGTTCATGGAATATTTGGACAAGTTTGTCGTCGTGTTCATAGACGATATCCTAATCTACTCCAAGACAGAGGATGAACATGCCGAACACTTAAGGCGAGTTTTGGAAAAGCTGAGGGAACAGCAACTTTTCGCCAAGTTCAGCAAGTGTGATTTTTGGAAGGACAAGGTGGAGTTTCTTGGACATGTAATGACCATGAAGGAGTCGCCGTAGATCCAAGCAAAGTAGAAGCTGTGTTACATTGGGAGCACCAAGACTGTGACCCATTCGGAGTTTCCTTGGAATGGCAGGATATTACCGCCGTTTCATCGAAGGTTTTTCCACAAATGCGAAACCTCTTACGCAAATGCCGAAGAATGAAAAGAAGTTTGCATGGGCGCTTGAGAATGTGAGGAAGGATTTCAGAGTGAAGAAGCGGTTGACATCAGCCGGTGTTAGTTCTACCGGATGTTGCTCAAAGCTTCGATATTTATTGTGACGCATCGCGCCAAGGACTGGGATGTGTGCTGATGCAGAATGGAAAGGTCGTCGCTTATGCATCAAGGCAGTTGAGGCCGCATGAGGAAAATTATCCGACACATGACCTAGAGTTAGCCGCCGTAGTGCATGCTTTGAAGATATGGCGTCACTATCGATTGGAAACAGATGTGAAGTATATACGGATCATAAGAGTTTTAAGTACATATTCACCAAATCGGATCGAATATGAGGCAAAGGAGATGGCTAGAGTTGATCAAGGACTATAATGTTGGAATCCATTACCATCACAGGAAGGCCAACGTAGTAGCCGACGCTCTGAGCCGGAAAAGCCATACCGTGAGTACGTTGCTAGCCACAAGTCAGGATGAGTTATGTGAGGATTTTCAGAAAATGAAGATTGAGGTTGTACCTAGCGGATTCTTGGCCGCCTTGGAAGTAAAGCCTACTTTAGAGGACCAGATCCGAGAAGGACAGAAGGATGATGACAAGATCCGTAGGATTAAGTCCAAAATGGAGGAAGGCAAGGCAAAGGATTTCAAGCTAGACGAGCAAGGCACGTTATGGATGAAGGATCGCATTTGTGTGCCTAACAAAAAGGAGTTAAAGCAACTGATTCTGGAAGAAGCCCATGACTCTAAGTACTCGATTCATCCTGGAAGCGCCAAGATGTATCAGGATCTGAAGGAGAGATTCTGGTGGCCGAGTATGAAAGGTGAAGTTGCCTACCAGCTGGAGTTGCCACGGTCGTTGGCAGGAGTGCATGACGTATTCCATGTGTCCCAGTTGAAAAAGTGTCTCCGAGTTCCTGAGGAACAGACACCGCTAGAGTCAATTGAGTTGCACGAGGATTTGACTTATAAGGAGCATCCCGTGAGGATTCTAGACACAATGGATCGAGAAACTAGAAACAAGTCAACCCGATTCTGTAGAGTTCAGTGGAGCAACCATGAAGAAAGTGAAGCGACTTGGGAGCGCGAAGAGGATTTGAAGAAAGAATTTCCAAACCTATTCCTTTAGTGAGCCCTGAATCTCGGGGACGAGATTCTATTAAGGGGGGGAGGTTTGTAACACCCCAAAATTTTGCTTTCCTTAAATTCATGTGTGATTTGGCACTTTGGTGAATTTTTGGAATTTTCTGGGATTTATTTGGATTTATTTGGAATTTATTTGAATTTATTCCATTTTGAAATAATTAAAGAATTTAATTTTGCAAATAAAATTTTGTTGGAAATATTTTATTTGAGTCCAAAATGATCCAAAATATTTTCCAGAATTTTTCCGAATTTTTAGAGTCATTTGCTATTTTTAATGAATTAAATGAATTATCGGAATTATTTTAAATATTAATTCGCTTTAAAATCCATCTCGGTTCAAGTAGTGTTCATCCGACCGTGTCTTACTCTTGTCCGACCAGAGCCAGTTGGATCGACCAAACCAGCTCCCAACCCTAAGCGATCCCGACCGTTGGATCAAGATCCAACTACCGAGATCCGCCGACTCGACCCGAGTCGTGTCCGGACGACCCGGCCGCGCCGCCGCGATCGTGGCCGTTGGTTGTGCCACGTGGACGGCCACGATTTCGTCGTCTTCACCGAGTCCGAGCTGGACTCGCGCCGCGCCGCCGCCGTAGCAAATTAGGTTTCCGTTTCAGACGGACGCCGAGGCTATTTAAAGCCCGGGCATACCCGAGGACCGCCGTGATCCCGCGCCTCCCTTCTCTACTTCACCGAGGCTAAGTCGCCGCCGTTTAGCCGCGGCGAAGCTCGCCAGAAGTTGCGCTGGCCGCCCGCCACGGTCTTTGCCCGTTCGCGCCGTCGCCGTCCCTCGCCCGTTGACCTCAGATCCGGACTCACCGCGACGAGACGCACCCGAAGGGACCCTTCATCTCGCCGGAGCAACCCCGGAACGCCGTTGGGCTCGTCGTCGTCCTCAACTCCGGCAGCCGTGCGCCGCCACGAAGCCATCAGCCCTCGCGAGCTCTGTGCACCGTTGGATCCAGATCGGACGGCAACGGTGAGTTCACGAGTTCCAAACCCGATTAGATCTGGACCGTTGGATCAAGATCCAACGGTTCACAATCGCCACGTGCCGTAGCAGTGCGATTATAGGATTAGATCTGGACCGTCCGATCTAGATCGAACGGCCCACAAGCATCGAGTAGTTTCAACGTGTTAAACCCTGGATCCAATCCGCGCCGTTGATTTTCAAACCAACGGACGAGATTGCGCCACGTGTCGGGAAGTTGGACCGACGCGGTCAGCGCCGTCCACGCGCGCGTGCGTGTGACGCTGACACGCGGGGCCCGCGTGTCAGAGGGCCCGCATGTCAGTGGCTAACCCAGCCAAGCGCTGACGTCACCCATGACGTCATCTGTAGGTCCCACCTGTCAGCGACCGTGAGCCGTGGACCGAGTCCACGGTGGACCAAGCCGAGCGTGGACCAAGTCCATGGACCGGCTGACGTCAGCCAGCCAATCAGAGGCTGACACGTGTCCTTGCTGACGCAATAATTAATTTCCGAAAAAGAAAATGATTTATTAATTCGAAATATTGATTCAAATTTAGATTCAAACTTCAAACGCTTATAACTTTTGCGTTTCAACTCCGATTTGAGCGATTCAAATTTCTAAATTTGTATAAAATTAAGATCTACCTAAATATGAATTTTATTTAATTTTTGGGCTAAAGTTTTTCTCTGTAATATTATTTAATTGATTATTTAAACTTTAAATAATCATAACTTTTGCGTTTTAACTCCAAATTTGACGATTCCAGTTTCTAAAAATCCAGAAAATTATGTTCTCTCTATTTATGGATTTTATTTGGAGTTTTGGGATCTTTTTGCATAGTGTTTATTTGTGTATTTGCTATTTGCACGCTTTACGAGTAGACGTTGAAGTGCCGGAAGGATTCGAAGGAGAAGTGTTGACTCAGGATCCAACTCAAGACCAAGAGCAAGTACTTTTTGAAGGCAAGTTGTGCTTTGACCATATTGATCCTATTTCGAAATCTATTTTGATTTAAACTATTGCATGCTAGTTCAATTAGAAAGATACTTTGGTTTAAACCTGGGGGTTAGATAAATACCAATTTGCTATATGACACCTTGATTACTTAAGTATGTGCCATGACCCTTTGTCACCCTAGTTGTGGTTTACTAGTTGGACATTATTAAATTGCCAACATGGGTTTAGATCGTTGTAGTATAACGCTTAGACACGCTACGTGTTCATGACATGATTTTGGATAATCAAATGCTAATATTGACTTAATGATATATTGAACCTGTTTTGGAAAAGTATCATGTGATGTTGATGGCACGTGGTGCATGGTAATCAAGCGGGGTTTGATAAACGATTTCGACCGGGGCATGTGGCAAGAGTAATCAGTGGGCCGCTTGTGGCATTGGGAGTGTTGATTTGGTTTTTCGGTAGTCTTGCCCTGGTCACTCTAAGGACTTAACCTTGCAAGCCTTTGAACTGGGTCATACTTGCAACCACATGGCTGGAATGGGACGGCCCTAGTTGACTAAGTCGCTAAGGACTCACTTGTGGAGCCTCAGGGTGTCGATTACACCGCTTGTGTGATTATGCGGGGAGCGTATCGTGGTCGTGGGCCAGGTACCCATCTAACGGTGTGTTGGTCCCATACTTCGCCTTGGCTAAGGGAAGGGATGGTGTAGAGCACGTACCGGAGAGGACCACCTGTGTTGTTTGAGGCTTCCGAAAGGCTTTGTTATGATCGCTCATTCGCATACTATTGTATGGCGATTCACGGCTGACGTGGTGAGTGGATTGTATCTTGTGGGTAAAGTGCATAACCTCTGCAGAGTGTAGAATCTATTTGAATAGCCGAGTCCACGGTACTGGACAATGCTCGGGAATTACAGTCAAGGGTTAGATTTTCTGAAAATAACTTGGATTTGAAAAGTTGGGTTGGTTTAACAAGGAAGATGATGGAAATATGGTTTAGGATGGGAAAAATGTTTACTAAACTTCTTGAAAAGTTATTTATGCTTTACTTGTTTTTACTGCTTTCGAATCTACTTATATTACTTGTCAAATCGTTTACATAAATATACCTTAAGCTATTCCTTTGTACCAAGCCATGCATGTAGTATATTAGCTTGCATTACGTGCATGACTTGTCGAGTACCAAGTACTCACCCTTGCCTCAACACAATACCAGTTGAAGAGGAGATTACGCCAGCTTTGGAGGAGGAACTCCAAGAGGACCCGACTACTTAGGGATGCGAGCCCAGTCAGTTGCCTGTGGTATACTGGATGGCGCCACGAAGTTCATTTGATTTTCCGCTGCTGTTATTTCTCTTTTAATAAGTTTTGCCTTGCGAGGCATATATTTGTAACTTGGCCATAAGGTCGAGTAACCCTTTGATTATTTAAATAAAGTACTTTGATAGTATCGTTTGGTATGATTGTGATATATACCGATGTTAAGACTGTGTGCACTAGCGCGTTCCTGGACTAGTGCTGAATACACAGAGGGTCCGGATTTGCAAATTCGGGGTCCCGACAATTATACTCAGGAGGGAGAGAGGTCATAATAAAATGGACCAAGAACCCATCAGAAATGGCCATATCCATGCCCTTGAGTTTTGCAGCCATATCATTCATCATCATGATATGCTCACGAACGCTGCTAGAGCCATCATACTTACTCGTGAGCATCTTCATGATCAAAGTACTGGCGTAAACTTTTGAGGAGCCTTTAAATTGCTCCTCGACTGAGGCCAAGTACTTCTTAACGTTGTCGGAATCAGGGATTGCTCCCCTTATCGCAACAGATATGGTGCTCTTTATAATCATCAAAGACATGCGGTTGGACCGCTCCCACTTTTCCGCTGTTAAATCATAGAGTTTCTTTTTCTCAGTGAAACTCTCATCTTCAGCGGAAGGAGGTACGGGAGCATCCTCACGTAATGCATAGTCTATGTCCATAATACCAAGGACAATCTGAACTCTTTCCTTCCAAGAAGGAAAGTTCGTCCCTGTTAGCTGCTCAATGTCGTTCAAATAAGCGGCAACATTAGCGTTGTTCATGGCTGAATCAAGAAAATAAAATATAATCAGTAAATATTGGAGAAAGTAAATGTCTTGCATGAAATTAACCCTATGTTGGTCTGATTAATAACATGCTAACGACAGAAAAGAACTAAATTAACCCTTGGGTAACACATGGTCATAAGCAACGTTGGTCAGAATATGATCATGGTTATGACATAATCCCAGTTTTAATTAAATAGGTATGATACATAGTTATAATCAACTTTGGTCAGAATATAACTATGATCACAAAATAATCCCAAAACATTATTAAATCTCTAATCAATATTTCCCGTTGGTTCCATATTAATTAGAGACAAAATACAGAAATAATCATGAAATAAAATTAATGGGCACATTAATTAATTTGCTTAGAAAATTAATCATAAGATTAATCTAAATATAAATGTCCAGAATAATAACCATAGAATTAACAGTAATAATGCCCAGGAAATTAAAATCATTGAACAATATTTGCTAAGATTAAATAAGACATAATGAACAAATATTGCAAAGAAGTTAAACAATAACCATTAAAACAATAAAGTGCCTTAAACAGTAAAGGCCATTTCGGCCCAGTCACGAGACGGCTCACCGGCACACGCAGTCAAGCAGCCAAAGCGGCCCAAAAGCGGACAGAACCCAGTCAAAAGTGAATCACGACCGTTGAATGAAATGAATGGCGCAGATTGCTTCGAGCCCGAACAAAAGTGACCAAATAACCATAACCCTAACACAATCAGTCCCAACCCGAAAAATCCGCGCGGGAGAGAGAGAGCGGCGGTGGCCCAGGTGCGCGGCGACGGCACATGCCGCTGGGCCGAGGGTGTGGCGGCGAGGCGAGGCGCCCGACGCGAGCTGATGCGCTGGCGGCGGAGAGCCGCCGGCGAGGCGCCGGCGAAGAAGCGAAGCGCAACGAGGGCGCCGAAGTGAGCGGGCAAGGCAGAACGGTGCCACGGCGACGCGAGGGTGACCGCATCGTCGACGACAGCCGGTAGGTAAGCCCAAAAACCCCTCCAATGTTATAGGTTTCTTGACTGATTTGGGGTTTTGGGGATTTCGGGGGTTTTGGCGATTAGGGTTTCGGATCCGGTTGGGGATTTTGGGGATTTATCAAATTAGGGTTCGAATCCGATTTGGATTTGGGAATTTAGGGTTACGATCCAACTTATCCCCTTCTAATTTGATCCAATCATCTCCTTCTAAGTGCTAACCGAAGCTAATTGAACCCCGAAACAACATCAACCGAAAGGACTAAGGTCTAAACCGGGCTAAGAGGAACATGAATAGGCTAGATTTGCTCTGATACCAAATGTTAGAAGTAATCTCTAAGGACTAAGTCTTCTAGCCTAAGTCATGATCACTAATGCGGAACAAGAGTCATTAGATCATACCCGGAGATGACGATGCCATTAGAAGCTTGTCGATGAAGCAGTGAGCGTGAGGATGAGGGCCACCGTGATCCTTACGGTGATCGCAGCAGCCTGAGGAAGAAGACACTGAGGTGAACTTAGTTAGGGCTCCGGTCTTCGATTACCTCGCGCTAGATCCCAGATCGGAAGGAGTGTCGGGAGAGGTAGAGTTCTAGATCGATCAACCACGAAGTGAATGCCGGCCTCTCCCTTTTATATAGCGCTGGCAACCGGGACCAAAACCTAAATCAGTTTAAGGCGCTCCCGATTAAAGCGCACGTAGTGGTCATTAGATCCGAAATTTTCGGATTTAGTTACATCTACTGATCACCACTAACATTAATGAAATCACAAATTTGGGAGGACATAACATTATCATTACTATTTTTGAGACTCGACGACGGTAAGACATATTCTCGTCACTCTTGAAATTTCACAACTTTTGTGTGCCTCCCATTACACATCGGTAGAGTTCACCACTCTTTAAGTTCTCTTAATCGCATGACCGCATCACGCTCACTGTTACATATTACTCGGTCTTTTGTGATCCAGCGGTCTACGTTCAAACTATATCTTGCCGGTATTAAATGTAACAAATCTATTACCAATCCTTAACTTTACCCTCGGAGAAAAATCTTTAACTTTAATTGTCCTTGCACATAAATAAATTTGATTAAAAATATCCATATGGTATATGTATTATTGCTGCATAGCATTACACTCGATTAAAGAAATAGATGTATTACTCGTCCGGCTGCTAGTACTGCCCAACTTCGGTAATGCTACAGTTAGGACGTCTGTTTTTTTCCACAACATTTTTTTCTACGCATGCAACATTTTTTTCTACACATGCAACATTTTCCTTCGACAAACAGTAAATGTTTTAAAAGCGAAAAAATGTTTCAAAAGCGATCGATTAGGCTAATCGGCCCACTTAGTCCGCGCGGGGGCCTAATTGTCATGGTGGGGCCCAGTTAGGCGTAGCTCCAGCACGATGAGTTTTGCGAAGGCGCAAGTGCAACCATAGTAAATGCAGCAGAATATCAGGCTCCAAGAGCTGCGTGTGTGCCACCTAGGATTCAAATTTCGGTCTGAAACTGAAATCTTAGTCGAGATTTTAGATTTAGGACCCCTCCGAGATTCAAAATCCCAGCCGAGTAAAATAATTCAAAAAAAATTAAATTTCGGATTTCTCAGCGATTTCAGTCAAAATTTGTTTTTTTTTTTTTTGCCGGATTTTAATTTTTGTGCATTGGATTTGATTGGATTTAGGGTCAAGATCATCTACAAAAAATTTTAAAAAAAATTAACATGTTTTTGACCATTTTTTGTCGGTTAGGACTGTCCGAATTTTTTAAAATTTCTCAAAATTGATCATTATCTGAAAATTTTATGGGAATATTATGGATGTGTTAGGACCATTCATAAACATTTTCAAAATTTTCTAAAGTAGTTTGAACTATTTTTCATTAAGGTAAAATTTGTCGATCCGTCTTTAGTAGCACTATTTGAATTTTTGAACATTCCTAAATATTGATTCATCGTCAGCCATTCGACATAAATAACCATTCCACCATCAATTTCAACACCAAAGTTAGAAAATACATGCAAAACTTCAACTATACATTGTAAACTTTCTGAATACGTAGCATCAGTTCCTTTGTTGGAATAACAAGAACACTGTAAACTTTCTGAATATAACTCGACAAATCTCAAAATTAGGATTAGTCCACTCCATCTCAGAACAACAGGTTTAATAGAATATGTACTAGTTATCCACAGAGACTCCGAGTATCAAGACTTTTACAATTCAACATGTCCTAATGAGGTACTATCTATATAATATATAGGAATATATAGAAAACTTTCCAAAAACTTGAAATTACCACTATTAGATTTCCAAAAACTTCATTTGTTACATTTGAAAAATCAAAAACAAACTTTATATAAGGCTTTTATCACGACTTGATCACTGTTAGATTTTTAAAAATTCCTCATGTATGATCATCATCTGACATTTTTATGGGAACATTAGTGATGTGTTAGGACCATTCAAAAAAAATTTCAAAATTTTTTGATGTGTTTTGGACCATTTTTCGGTCGGTTCAATGTGGATCGAGATCTCGGATTTCCCGGTTGAAAAAAAAAACTAGATTTGAAATTTGATTTTTGTATTCCATTCGGATTTTATCCGAAATTTCCGAATCTCGCCGAGATTTCAGATTTCGGCCAACTCCGAGATGTATCCTAAAACAAGATTTGAAACCTTGCGTGCCACCGCCATCGGTAGTAAGACCTTGGGTGCACATCAATGGATGTTCCGCCTCAACGCTGACTGTGCAGCACTTCTATTGGATGCCTTGGCACCATAGCCCCCAATTTGTGTAGAGATTTCCTTGAGGCTTGACGGGTGCTCGACGCCGATAGATGCAGCGCCGTACTTGTCCCCATCCCTGCACGCTGAATCTTATCTGGAGCCTTTGAAGCTTGGGCATTGCCCCAGCCTCGAAGGTCAGTAATGGTTTCCTGACCCAGGAGATTATAAAAGGGGCAATTTGTTACTATTAATTTTTCGCCATCCCAGATACCCACATGTCAATGAAGGATGGTATATTTGGTATTTGTGCAATTTTGCAATGGTATGCAAAAAATTTTTCTATTATAAAATGCTTGAGAACAGGAAATCCCATTCCACGGATGACCTACTTCTCTTCATTGGTTCCTCTTATGAGCAATTTCATTTGGATATATAAGGGAGGCATACACGCAAAGATACAAACGCCATCCTTCCACACCTCCTCAACTAAAAAGTTCCACTACCAAGAGGTAGGGGTGCAAACAGAGCGGATACAGACGGATTTCATTCATTCCGTATCCTATTCCAAATTTTTTCTCGGATATAGAATCGGATACAGACAGTGCCGGATTCGAATACGAATACGGATTACTTCGGTCATGAATACGGAGCGAATACAGATCTTTCCGGATATAGTTAGTCTCGGTCACGAATAGTTAGTCGGATAATGCGTGAAAACAGAAACCATATATGTCATGCATATTAGGATCGATCAACCATACACAAAATTTTACTAGAACCTTCAAGACATATAAGTGTTTCAAATTCGATAATAGGTGTCTTCCCTACATAAGAATAATATGTAGACAAGTATAATTTCAATCAACATATGAACTTATATGATGTATAATATTTATATTTATCGGATTTGTTACCGGATATCTATTTCACTAATTTATACTGATATTTTTCGGATATCTCGGATATGCGGGTACGGGTCAGATACGAATCGGATACTACTCGTCTCATATCTTAACCCATATTTTTTTCGGATGGGCGGATTCGAATCCGGATCGAATCTGGATATAACCGGATATCATTTTTTCGGATTCGAATCGGGTTTTAAACGAATTCGGGCTCGGATCGATCGGTCGGAATTTGTAACCCATACAAATTAAGTAAGATTTACTGATAGGTTAATTAATTTGATCGTCGGCATATCAGCAAAAAAAATACAGAGTAAAAAAAATAGATGGGATGTTCCAACGTACCTGATGCTTAGCAGGGTGAGAAGCTAGTTGACATCAATCACGATCACAAGAGCCATGGAAACAACAGCTATGGAGTATACGATCCTCGTCGCATTGCTCTTGACAAGTCCGTTAGGAGAAGATTACTTCTATCTGTCCCCCCTTCTGTTTCGTTGTGCTTATTACAATGCGCCGGCCTTTGCATGCCTTTATATAAAGGCACAATCAAATCCTAGTCATCCATCGATTCCTAAAACTTGCTGAAACTGTATGAAATGTGCTGAAACTTGAGTTTCAATTCTGAAATTGGAACTTGATGTTTTAGTTTCAAAACTCTCCTAAACGTGATGAAACGCGATGAAACTTGAAGTTTCAATTTTGAGCTTTTAGTTTTTGGAACTCTCCATGATGTGGTTTTGAAACTATACGAGAGATGCTAAAACTATATGAAACATGTTGAAACTCGAGTTTAAATTTTGAAATTTAAAATTGGAATCTTGATGCTTTAGTTTTAAAACTCTCTGAAATGTGATGAAACTGTATGAAAAGTGGTGAAACTTATAGTTTCAATTTTAAAATTGAAAATTGAAACTTTAGTTTTCAGTTTTGGAACTATCCGAAGTGCACTGAAACAACATGGAACTTGTGTAGAGGCATCGATCATGCATGTTCTTACATGCATAGAGGCAGCAATTGGCTCAAGCTAATCTGAATTGCTACAGAATTAATTGTCGCCATTCTAACATTTTCCTTTCGTTTTCTATGATAATCCAAGTCTTTTGTTTCATTCCATCCTCTAATGCATCTAACATTTTCCTTCTTTTCTTAAAAAAATATCAAATGGTTACACATACTAGTTTAGAGCTTTTGCTTTCGTTATTTTTTTCTCTATGACGAGTTATCAAGCTTCTTCACATAGGTTCTGAATTTACATTGGGCCATACTGGGCTGATTTTGATAAGCCTTATTTCTTAATGGCTCTGGCCCATCTATATATGGTTTCAAGAGAGTTTGCAGGTGGTTTATTTTTTTCTTCAAAAAATTGGATGACAACTCTGCTTAAATTCGACTAGAAAAAGTTGTCACATATTTCTTTTCATTCAAATGTTAGTTGTCGCATGTTCTTAAGAGCTGAGCTGAGTTCACTCTCGTAGTGCCATGCATGCATTTCACATAGCGTCAATAGTAAAAGGCAAAGGCTCACCAATTAAAGATTTTATGGAGAGCAATATCATCATCCAGTCTACTGAATCTGCAGGCACCATGCATTCAGATGCACACACATATACTTGTTGTTCACCATTATTATTAAAGAAGATATATAAATGAAACTAAGAGGTAGGATCGTTATCGATCGAAGTAATTAATTTGGACATGATCTTCCTCAACAAAAAGAAAGAAAGAAAGAAGAGGAATCATTTGGACATGAGCACGTCCATGCTGCTAGTGATGCGTTGCTGGCGGCGGCAGCAGATGGGGTCCGGCTCGCAGTACGTCTTAGGGTTGTTGAACCCCTGCTTCTGGCAGTACTCGGGGCATGTCGTCTCGTCGCACGGTACGATCGCATGGCAGAAATTGTCGTCTATGCAAATGCAGTAGATCGAGTTAAGCTTGATTAGCACATGAATGTGTATGTATGTGCACACAAATTAAATCAACTGAAAATATATTGTATGCGTGTAAATATTTTTATTACCTTATGCATGACAGGATGGGAAAAGCATAGCCAGGACGACAAGAGCACCGGGAACATAACCCTGCAGGTATCCTTCGCCATGATCGAGAAGTTGAGATCAGGCTAGCTATCTAGGGTTCTTAGTTGATCTCTTGTGTTTTAACTCTTGTTCTTATGATTGGATGATGTGTATATGCTCCTTTGAACCTTGTTATATGTTGAGATGCAGAAGGTAGGAGCTAGCATTGGCAAACATGTGAGGAGCCGTCCAGACCGTCCTCGAGCTATTTGAAGACTCAGTCATCCCCATCGGATTTGGGGACTAACAACGGATCGCCGAGGGCGCTCGCAATGTTAGCACCCAAGCCCAATAGAGACAACAGTGAGACTCTTCGAATAACTCGACAACAATCCCGGTATTCCCCCGGTATGCGACCCGAAGCTCGCCCAGGATCGCCCCGCATACCGGTTTCGCTGTCATATCAACTAAATTTGCATAAAGGGGGCAACGAACTCAAACCCCCACAACCAACACGCCACGCGGAAGCACAACAACTAACACACGCACGCACGAAGACAAAACCCGACGAAGAACACTTAACAACACAAATCAACACCCCGACAACCACCAAGCAACACGATCCAATGAGAAAGAGAGTACAACAGTAAATTAAAGAGTTACAACGAAGTAACCAAGTGTTCAAATGAGACATAACATAGTTTAAAATTAATCTATACAACAAAAGTGAACACCCGACTAATAAATTAAAACAAAAGTACAACTCCTCCGGAAGTGTCCTGCCCCTGAACACTTTCGGGCGTAAGCAACGACGCTGGCAGCCTCTACTCGGTGCCCCGCCCAGACACCGAGAGGCAATATGGACAGAACTCACATCCGTCTGGATCCTCACCTGAAAACCACAAAGCAGAAGCATGAGTACAAAAGGTACTCGCAAGACTTACCCGTGGTCCATATATGACCGACTCGAAAGAATTGCATTTGGATGTAGCAAGGAATCAAGCTTACGGTAAAGAGTGCGGAAAAGCTTAACTTTGTTGTTTAATTAGATTCCACTACTCAATTTTACAGCTTTTATGGCACTTATGAACAGCACCTATCACTAGAGTGAAATCTGAAACTTTACAATTAAAGTAAAACAAGTGAAACAAGTGAAACAAGTCTCACCATCCAAACCAACTAGCATCAAGTTCAAGTTGTTACTACGTTGAAGTGTCGGATGATACAAGCGTGCTCATATCTGAGAGCGCGGCAATTCGAATCGCTTATTCACCCTGTAGGGGATCATCAATCGCACGACATGTGCCACAAGGAACCTCATGTCAACCCTCCTCCCATCCATACCTACTCGTTGGGCCATCTTCATGCGGTCCGAGCACCTAGCACCCCCTCGAGCGGCCCAAGCCCGGCTTGGCCCTCGAGGGTCGGCCTAAGCCTCACCCTCAACCACGTCCAACCGCATGAGGGCATGACCCATCGGGCAGTATGCGATGAAAGAATAGCTTACCGTACCATTATCAGGCATGCGATTAACAAGGGGTGCTTGATCAACATGGCAAACAACGGATCGGTCCTCAACCGACACAGGCGAGACTACAACACTTGGGTCTCCACACCCAAATGATCCAACTCTCTCGCCCGGTCTCAATTCAACATTTCCAAGCATAAACACATCCGTTGCAACCCAATATTTGTGAAGTAATTAATCGCAAGCGATGGAACCATCCACCACTTGGCCCATACCCGACATCTAAGCAAGACTAAGCATGGACACAATATATTACCCATATACTAGCTCCAAGGAGATATTCCACAAACGTGAAGCAGTGTATGTGCAACAAATAGGATCTAATACCTTTCCCACAACTAAACTCCTAATGCATAACTTAGCCAACCAATAGACAATTGATTCACAAAAATACCATTACATAAGGTTGAATATGCTTAGGTGCTTGCCTTGTGCTTTTGCTTGAGTATCGACCCCGACTGGCTCTTCGGCAACCCCTTTAGTCGCCTCTGCGCCAATCTCCGCGGAATCGCTCTCTACACGAGTACAATGCATAATAAGATGCATGCAATGCAGATGAAATGAACAACAATGCAATTCCCCAACCGAAACAGACCAGCCAGCCCGGATAGTCCGGACTTTTCATCCGGACAATCCGGACAACTCGGACATTCCGAATAATTTGTCCAGACACTCCGGACATGGCGCATTTCACCCAATGACTGAAGGGATCGGAGTGTTTCCAAGTTCTACGGCACCGCGAGGGCCCGATCTACAACTTTCCTACACATGGCCAAGCCGGAGAAGCTCCGAGCTAGCTCAAAACACGATGAAACGGTACTCACTTTCGTGGCCCATGGCCAAAACGAATCCCGACCCTCGAAATGGCATCACCTCCACACGATCCCTCACTCTATACCCCTACATCGCCTAATCCACCCCAAATCCAACCACCCACCAAAACCCTAACACTCCCAAAGTTACCCCCAACTCCCAACCTACATACCAAGCCGATCCTGGTCATGTATAACTCGGCTAACTTATCCCCCGAATAGGTTGTCTTTACTAGAATAAAATGGGCGACCTTAGTCAAGCGGTCTACTATAACCCATATGGATTCATATCCTCCTTGAGTCTTGGGTAAGCCGGTAATGAAGTCCATTCCGATTTCCTCCCATTTCCACTCAGGTATCTTCAATGGCTGCAGCAGTCCCGCTGGCCTCTGATGCATTGCCTTGACTCTCTGGCATATGTTGCACAGCGCAACATGCTCGGCAACTTCTCGCTTCATGCTCGGCCACCAGAATCTTTCTTTCAAATCCTGATACATCTTGGCACTTCTCGGATGAATCGAATACTTGGAGTCATGGGCTTCTTCCAAGATCAACTGCTTCAGTTCCTTCTGGTTTGGCACACAGATTCGATCCTGCATCCATAACGTGCCTTGTTCGTCCAGTCTGAAGTCTTTTGCCTTGCCTTCATCCATCTTGGACTTGATCCTGCGGATCTTGTCATCATCCTTCTGTCCTTCTCGAATCTGATCTTCCAGGGTAGGCTTTACTTCTAATGCGGCCAAGAATCCTTCTGGTACTACTTCAATCTTCATTCTCTGGAAATCCTCACATAGCTCATCCTGACTCGTGGCTATCAACATGTTCACAGTATGGCTTTTCCGACTCAGGGCATCGGCTACCACGTTGGCCTTTCCGGGATGGTAATGGATTCCAATATTATAATCCTTGATCAACTCTAGCCATCTCCTCTGCCTCATGTTCAGGTCTGATTGGGTGAAGATGTACTTAAGACTCTTATGATCCGTGTATACTTCACATCTGTTTCTAATCAAATAGTGACGCCACAACTTCAAAGCATGCACTACTGCAGCTAACTCTAGGTCATGCGTCGGATAATTCTCCTCATGCGGCCTCAACTGCCTAGATTCATAGGCAATGACCTTTTCATTCTGCATCAGCACACATCCAAGTCCTTGGCGCGATGCGTCACAATAAATATCAAAGCATTGATTGACGTCCGGTAGAACCAACACCGGGGCTGATGTCAATCGCTTCTTCAGCTCTTGAAAACCCTTCTCGCACTCCGGCGTCCATGCGAACTTCTTCTCCTTTTTCAACAATTGCGTGAGAGGTCTCGCAATTGTCGAAAAGCCTTCAATGAAACGGCGGTAGTAACCTGCCATTCCAAGGAAACTCCGGATCTAGGTCACGGTCTTCGGCTGCTCCCAGTGTAGCACAGCTTCTACCTTGCTTGGGTCGACGGCGACTCCTTCTGCGGTCATTACATGTCCGAGGAATTCCACCTTGTCCTTCTAAAAGTCACACTTACTAAATTTAGCGAAGAGTTGCTGTTCCCTCAGCTTCTCCAACACTCGCCTCAAGTGCTCTGCATGTTCTTCCTTCGTCTTGGAGTAGATGAGAATGTCATCTATGAACACGATGACAAACTTGTCCAGATATTCCATGAACACCTTATTCATCATATTCATGAAACAAGCCGGCGCATTCGTCAGACCGAAGGACATAACTGAAACTCGTAATGTCCGTGATCACGGGCCGAAAAATGCGGTCTTCGGAATATCCTCTGATCGGATCTTCAACTGGTGGTATCCCGATCTCAGATCAATCTTGGAGAAAACTCCGGCTCCTCTCAGCTGATCAAACAGATCATCGATCCTGGGTAGCGGGTACTTATTCTTCACGGTGACTTCATTGAGGGCACGGTAGTCAATGCACATCCTGAAACTCCCGTCCTTCTTCTTGACGAACAGAACTGGCGCTTGTAACACCCCAAAATTTTGCTTTTCTTAAATTCATGTGTGATTTGGCACTTTGGTGAATTTTTGGAATTTTCTGGAATTTATTTGGATTTATTTGGAATTTATTTGAATTTATTCCCTTTTTAAATAATTAAAGAATTTAACTTTGCAAATAAAATTTTGTTGTAAATATTTTATTTGAGTCCAAAATGCCCCAAAATAATTTCTGGAATTTTTCTGAGTCTTTTGCTATTTTTAATGATTTAATTGAATTTCTGGGAATTAATTGGATTATTTAATCGTTGAAAAATTGAGTTGGTTTTACTGTTCATCCGACCGGACCCGAGTCCGAGTCAGACTTGAGTCCGACCCGAGCCAGTTGATCCGGTCGAACCCGCTCGCCAAACCCTAACGCGCGTGACCGTTGGATTGAGATCCAACGGCCACGATTGAGCCACGTCACCCGAGCCCGAGTCCGACCGAGCCAGCCAGCTCGCCCGAGCTAGACCCGAGCCCAAGTCCCCACACCGTTGGATCTTGATCCAATGGCTGACGTTGAGCCACGTCACCCAATCCGAATCCAACTCGGATTCCGCCGCCGCAACGGAGTGGGCCTCGGTCTCCGCGCGTTTCACGGACGCCGAGGGCCCTATTTAATGCGCCGCCATCGCTGCCGTGATGCCGACTTCCGCGTGCACCCGTAGCCCTAGCTCACGCCGCCTGAGTCGCCGTGGTTGCGCCGCAATCGCTCGCCGGAGTTGGAGGAGCGTTCCGCCGCGTTCAAGTGCTGTTTCCGCCACCGTCCGCCATCCTCCGCCGCCGTTGAGCCCAGATCCGGAACCGCAAGGAAGAGACGCGTCGGTGGGTACCCTTCACTTCGCCGGAGCACGCCCCAGATGCCGTTGGGAGTGTCGTCGTCCCCCGCGCCATTGACCTTGCTCCGCCGCGAGCCATCGCCGTCGTTCGAGCTCCACCAGCCGTCCGATCCAGATCCAAGGGTCCAGATCGCGCCACGTCACACCCTGGTGAGATCCCACGTGCAAACCCTTAGATCTAATCTCAACCGTTGGATCTAGATCCAACGGCTTAGATCATGCCACGTAGCCTAGACCGCACCAATCTAGATCCAATCTCAGCCGTTAGATCTAGATCGTACGGTTAGGGTTAGCCGCGTTGATTACGCTAGATTGGATCTTGACCGTCCGATCAAGATCGAACGGTCCAGATCAGCGGAGTTGTTTTCCAACTACGTTAGGTTAGATACAATTTGGGCCGTTGATTTTCAAATCAACGGCCGAGATCACGCCACGTGGCCGGGAGGCCGACCGTCGCGATCGGCGCGTCGGCGCCGTAGCGTGGGCGTGTCGGCCGACACGCGGCCAGCGTGTCGATGGGGCCCGGTATCGGCGGCCCAGCTAAGTGCACCATGACGTCACGCTGACGTCACAGTGGGGCCCAGCTATCAGCCGTCCTCAGCCGTGCGTGATGACGTCACTGCTGACGTCATCCGAGGGCGCCCACTTGTCAGTGAGACACGTGAACCGTGGACCGCGTCCACGGTGGACCGAGCCGCGCCCGTGCGCCGGGTCCATGGACCCGAGGCGACGTGGCGGTTTCTGGTTGGTCCACGTGTCATGCTGACGCAATAAAAGAATTTCCGAAAAAGAAAATGATTTATTAATTCGAAATATTGATTTCAGATTTTGATTCAAACTTCAAACGCTTATAACTTTCGCGTTTTAACTCCGATTTGAGTGATTCAAATTTTTAAATTTGTATAAAATTGAGATCTACCTAATGATGAATTTTATTTAATTTTTGGACTAAAGTTTTTCTCTGTAATATTATTTAACTGATTATTTAAACTTTAAATGCTTGTATCTTTTGCATTTAAACTCCGAATTTGACGATTCCAGTTTCTAAAAATTTATAAAATTATGTTCTCTCTGTTTATAAACTTTATTTGGATGTTTGGACACTTTTTGTCTACTGTTTATTTATTATTTGCTATTTGCACGCTTTACGAGTAGACGTTGAAGTGCCGGAAGGATTCGAAGGAGAGGTGTTGACCCAGGAGCCAGCTCAGGACCAAGAACAAGTACTTTTTGAAGGCAAGTTGTGCTTTGACCATATTGATCCCACTTTGAAACCTATTTTGATTTAATTATTGCATGCTAGTTTAAATTAGAAAATGCTTTACTTAATTATGGGTAACTAGATAAATGCCAAATTGCTGTATGACACCTTGATTAATTATATATGTGCCATGACCCTTGTCACCCTAGTTGTGGTTTATTAGTTGGACATTACTAAATGGCCAACATGGGTTTTTAGACCGTTGTAGTATACTGCTTAGACCTGCTACGTGCTCTTGACATGATTTTTGGACAATCAAATGCGAATATTGACTTAATGATATAGTGAACCTGTTTTGGAAAGGTATCATGTGATGTTGATGGCACGTGGTGCATGGTAATCAACTGGGGTTTGATAAATAGCTTTTGACCGGGGCATGTGGCAAGAATGATCGAGGTGGGCGGTTGTGGCACCGGGAATGTTGGTTTGGTTCTTCGGGTAGTCTTGCCCTGGTCACCCTAAGGACTTAACCTTGCAAGCCTTTGAACTGGGTCAAACGTGTAACCACATGTCTGTAATGGGACGGACCTAGTTGATTAAGTTGCTAATAACGTACCTGTGGGACCTCAGGATGTCAACTACACCCTTTGTGTAAGTTGTACGGGGGAGCGTACCGGGGCTGCGGCCAGGTACCCATCTAACGGTTTGTTTGGCCTAAACTTCGCCTTAGCTAAGGGAAGGGTTAGTGTGCAACAACCGGGGAGGACCACTTGTGCTGTTAAAGGTTTCCGAAAGGCTTTGTTACGGACACTCGCCTTTGTGGTGTTTGACTGTATCTTGTGGGTAAAGTGCATAACCTCTGCAGAGTGTAAAATCTATTCGAATAGCCGTGTCCGCGGTATTGGACATCGCTCGGGAATTACAGTCAAGGGTTAGACTTTCTTGAAAATAACTTGGACTTGAAAGGCTGGGTTTGGTTAAATAATGATGTTGATGGAAATGTGGATTAGGAATGGGAAAGATGTTGATTAAACTCCTGGAAAAGTTATTGATGTTATACTTGTTTCTACTGCTTTCGAATCTACTTATGCTACTTGTCAAATGCTGTTTTACTGCAAATACACCTTGAGCTACTCCTTTGTACCAAGCCATGCATGCAGTATATTAGTTGCATTCTGTGCATGACTTGCTGAGTACCAAGTACTCACCCTTGCCACAATACAACACCAGTTGAAGAAGAGTCTACACCAGCTTTGGAGGAGGAGCTCCCAGAAGAACCGTCTAACTAGGAATCGAGTCCCAGTCAGTTGTCTGTGGTATACTGGATGGCGCCACGAAGTTATCTTATTTTCCGTTGCTATTATCTCTCTTTTATTAAGTTTCGCCCTGCGAGGCGTATATTTGTAACTTGACCATAAGGTCGAGCAACCAGTTTGACTATTTAATTATAGTACTTTATTAGTATCGAGTGGTATGATTGTGATATTTACCGATGTTAAGACTGTGTGCACTAGCGCGTTCCTGGACTAGTGCTGAATACACAGAGGGTCCGGATTTGCAAATTCGGGTCCCGACAGAGGTGGTATCAGAGCCATACTGACTGTAGGCTCACCCATGGTTAGATTGGTCGTAGTGAGGATAAAACCTATTTTCTAAAGCTAAAATTTGTCAAGATAATGAATTAATTCTCGACTTACCCCTTTTCGTTCTTGTTCATACCCCTTGCTGAGTTCTTTCGTCTTTCACATTGATTTTAAAAGTGCTGCGTTCTTACGCGAGCGTCTTTTGACAGATGATGATGAAGAACAACTACGCCGAGCGTGAAGGAGGCTATGCCGCCGAGTTGTGGCGTATGCTTCAAGTTTCTTGGAGGTTTTGAGAGGCCACTTTACCGAGGGACTACACTTGTACAAGCAGGACTGGTCACAGGATGGGACATCCGGATCACGGTGTATGCCCGAGAGAAGACAAAGTTCAGTCGCCCTTTCCACTTCACCGCCAGGAGGTCTACCTTTGAGATTGGAATTCAGGAGGTGTCGCGTCGAGCAATGCAGCAGATCGCTCGCACCTACTCCAGGGAGCTGGAAGGCATAGTGTTCCATCACCACCCACGCCGAGACAGCAGAGCTCAACGGAAGCCGATGGAAGATGAGGATGCTACCGTCACTCACTTAGCCAGATTCGTCGCCGCTCAGGAGGAGCTGATTGAAGACACAGTCCAGGAGTTGAAGAAGGCTCGCGAGCAGGTTGAGGAAGAGAAGAAGCACTTAGAGAATGCCCAAGAGTACGTCGCTTATGCTGCAGAAAGGATCGCAGAGCTGAAGACCGCACTGTATGGCCAGGGTCCCGATCCAGTGTTGGAGTTGGACACTCCAGACCCAGAGGAGGAACCAGAAGAGGCGCCACCTGCACCCGCGCCACAGCCACAGCAACAGCCAGATCCAAAGCCAGAGGAGGATGCCGCGTCGTCAACCACAACTGCAGTTGAGGGGCATGGCGATTGTTTCGCGCCTATGCCGTCGCACCTGCCGCAAGGATGCAGTGGAGGTTTTCTCGATGAGTGAACGTAGATTTCGAGGTAGAGACTCCTTCGTCGAGTTGCGTTATAGAATAAAGAGTCACCCATTAGAGTCGAATTGGATTTTCATTGTTTGCTGAGTGTGCAGTATGTGTTGCAGGCCTTTAGGCATTGTAAGCAACCATACCAAGTTATTATTATTAATAATAATAAAGTTGGACTTTGAGTTACACCTTTTCCCCGCATAAGTTTCCCTAGTACTTGTCTATTCTTATTCCCTCTCATCTCTAAAACCTTGGAGCAATCGACAGATGGTGAACACCCGCGGAAACCTTGGAGGCAATAGAAGTGGTTCTCGCCCAGATGTGAACCCCAATGATGGAGCACCAGCACCGCCAGTTGATATGCAGAATTTTGGAGCTTTTCTTGCTGCTCAGACTCAGTTGATGCATGCCATGATGCAACAGATGCAGCACGTCACTGCTCAAGCTACCGCTAATCAAGTCAATCAGGGACAACGCCAGAATACAAGACTGTCAGAGTACATGAGGACTCATCCACCCACTTTCTCCGGGAATGCTAACCCGTTGGAAGCCGATGACTGGTTAAGGTCAATTGAGAGGAAGCTACACATTGCTCAATGCATAGGAAATGAGAAGGTACTCTACGCTTCTCATCAGTTGGAAGGTACCACCGCAGAATGGTGGGAGAACTTCTGTGCCATGTAGGAGAATCCTCAGGACATCACTTGGGAGGAGTTTACAGCTGCATTTCGCCAGTATCATGTGTCAGAAGGAATTATGGACCTCAAGAAGGAGGAGTTCAGAGCACTGAAGCAGGGTAATCAGCCAGTGGCCGAATACCTGAACAAGTTCACACAGCTTGCACGCTACGCGCCTGAAGATGTAGCGACAGATAAAACCAGACAGTCTCGCTTCATGAAGGGACTTAACTCAGGACTGCAGGTGGGACTGATCACCCACACCTTTCCAGATTTTCAGGAGCTTGTGAATAAGGTGCTCATTCTTGAGGACAAGCGCAAGGAACTGGATGAGAACAGGAAGCGCAGGATGCAGCAGCAGGGATCGCGTCAGGGAGCGCAGCAACGTTTGAGGGTTGCGCCAAATTAATTTTTCAGATTCCAGCCGCAGAATGCAACAAGGACACCGTCACCAGCACCAAGACCCGTCAATCAGAACTATCAGACCCCAGCACCAGCCAGAAACGTCACTTCAGGCAATCAACAGGGGACAGTGAGACGCTGCTACAACTGCAACGAGCCAGGACACTTTGCCAACAGTTGTCCTAAGAAGACAGCAGGAGTGACCCCAGTTCGCTTCAATCTGGGATCCACACCAGCCAGAACGCCAGCACCAGGAGCAACACCCCAGACTGTGGTGAGAGGCCGACTCAACCATGTCACAGCAGATGCACTTCAAAATGCCACGGACGTCGTACTGGGTAAGTTACTAGTCAACTCAGTACCTGCAACAGTTTTGTTTGATTCCGGAGCTTCGCATTCGTTTGTTTCTCAAGGCTTTGCTGCTAAAAATGATTTGGAGATTGCAAGACTTAAATGCATGCTTTTAGTTCAAACCCCTGGTTCCGAACTCCGAACTAAAGTAGGATGTTCTGGGGTGAGAATATTAATAGATGGGATAGAGTTCCTAGCGAACCTTATTATTTTGGAAACCTAGACCTTAGATGTTATTTTGGGAATGGATTGGTTATCCAAGCACAAGGTCATATTGGATTGTGGTCGAAGGATTATCTCAGTTGAGAGCCCGTGTGGAAGAAAAGTGGAATTTCAAACTACCGCCGTTAGAGATGGTCAGTTGATGGTTAACAGTGCCAAGGCAATCAGCATTGAAGATATCTCAGTAGTGAATGAGTATCCAGATGTTTTTCCTGAAGATCTACCTGGTATGCCGCCAGACAGAGACATAGAGTTTGTGATAGAGCTTGTACCTGGTACAACGCCAATAGCAAAGAGACCCTATCGGATGTCCACCGAAGAATTGGTAGAAATGAAGAAACAGCTTGAAGAGTTAATGGAGAAAGGATTTATCAGACCGAGTTCGTCGCCGTGGGGAGCACCAGTTTTGTTTGTCAAGAAGAAGGACGGGAGTTTCAAGATGTGCATTGACTACCGTGCACTCAATGAAGTCACCGTGAAGAATAAGTACCCGCTACCGAGGATCGATGATCTATTTGATCAGCTGAGAGGAGCCAGAGTTTTCTCCAAGATTGATCTGAAATCGGGATACCATCAGTTGAAGATTCGATCCGAAGATATCCCGAAGACCACATTCTCGTCAAGATACGGACATTACGAGTTTACTGTTATGTCCTTTGGTCTCGATTTAATGCGCCAAAGATATTTCATGAATATGATGAATAAGGTGTTCATGGAGTATTTGGACAAGTTTGTTGTTGTGTTCATAGATAATATCTTAATTTACTCCAAGACAGAGGATGAACATGCAGAGCACTTGAGGCGAGTGTTGGAAAAGCTGAGGGAACAGCAACTCTTCGCCAAGTTCAGTAAGTGTGATTTTTGGAAGGACAAGGTGGAATTCCTCGGACATGTAATGACCGCAGAAGGAGTTGCCGTTGATCCAAGCAAGGTAGAAGCTGTGTTACATTGGGAGCAGCCGAAGACCGTAACCTAGATCCGAAGTTTCCTTGGAATGGTAGGTTACTATCGCCGTTTCATTGAAAGCTTTTCGACAATTGCGAAACCTCTTACGCAATTGTTGAAAAAGGAGAAAAAGTTTGCATGGACGCCAGAGTGCGAGAAAGGTTTTCAAGAGCTAAAGGAACGATTAACATCATTGTCGGTGTTGGTCCTACCGGACGTCAATCAAAGCTTTGATATTTATTGTGACGCATCGCGCCAAGGACTTGGATGTGTGCTGATGCAGAACGGAAAGGTCGTCGCTTATGCATCGAGGCAGTTGAGGCCGCATGAGGAGAATTATCCGACACATGACCTAGAGCTAGCTGCCGTAGTGCATGCTTTGAAGTTGTGGCGTCACTATTTGATTGGAAACAGATGTGAAGTATACACGGACCATAAGAGCCTTAAGTACATCTTCACCCAATCAGACTTGAATATGAGGCAAAGGAGATGGTTAGAGTTGATCAAGGATTATAATGTTGGAATCCATTACCATCCCGGAAAGGCCAACGTGGTGGCCGATGCTCTGAGTCGGAAGAGCCATACTGTGAACCTGTTGTTAGCCACAAGTCAGGAGGGGCTATGTGAGGATTTCCAGAGAATGAGGATCGAAGTCGTACTAGAAGGATTCTTAGCCGCATTGGAAGTTAAACCTACCCTGGAAGATCAGATCCGAGAAGAACAAGAGGATGATGACAAGATCTGCAAGATTAAGTCCGACATGGATGAAGGCAAGGTAGAGGACTTCAAGTTGGATGAGCGAGGCACGTTATGGATGAAGGATCGCATTTGTGTGCCGGACAAGAAAGAGCTGAAGCAGCTGATTCTAGAAGAAGCCCATGACTCCAAGTATTCAATTCATCCGGGAAGTGCCAAGATGTATTAGGATTTAAAGGAAAGATTCTGGTGGCCGAACATGAAGCGTGAAGTTGCCGAACATGTTGCGTTGTGCGACATATGTTAGAGAGTCAAGGCAATGCATAAGAGACCAGCAGGATTGCTACAGCCGTTGAAGATACCTGAATGGAAATGGGAGGAAATCGGAATGGATTTCATTACCAGTTTACCCAAGACTCAAGGAGGATATGATTCCATATGGGTTATAGTGGACCGCTTGACTAAGGTTGCCCACTTTATTCCAGTGAAGACCACTTATTCGGGAGATAAGTTAGCAGAATTGTACATGACCAGGATCGTCTGTTTGCACGGAGTGCCGAAGAAGATTGTATCCGACAGAGGTACCCAGTTTACCTCGAGGTTCTGGAATAAACTGCATGAAGCCATGGGAACCCGTTTGAACTCCAAGATCTGACTTATCATCCATGAGCGAATGGAATGCAGAAAGAGTTAATCAGATTCTAGAGGACATGCTACGAGCTTGTACATTAGCTTATGCTACCTCTTGGGATAAAAGTCTGCCGTACGCCGAGTTCAGCTACAACAACAGTTATCAAGCAAGTTTGCAAATGTCGCCATTTGAAGCACTATACGGTCGACCTTGTCGAACACCGTTGAATTGGAACGAGACGGGTGAACGTCGTGTCTTTGGACCTGATATTCTTCAGGAGGCCGAAGAACAGATTGCCATGATCAGGGAGAGATTGAAGATAGCCCAATCACGACAAAAGAGTTATGCTGACAACCGTCGCCGAGACCTGAGTTTTGAACCAGAAGACTTTGTGTATCTCAGAGTTACACCGCTCAGAGGAGTTAAGAGATTCCATGCCAAAGGAAAACTCGCGCCGAGATATGTTGGACCATTCAAGGTTCTCAGCCGCAAAGGTGAAGTTGCATACCAGCTGGAGTTGCCGCAATCACTAGCAGGAGTGCATGATGTGTTCCACGTGTCCCAGCTAAAGAAATGTCTCTGAGTACCCGAGGAACAGACACCGCTTGAGTCAATCGAGTTACAAGAAGATCTGACTTACAAGGAGCACCCCGTGAAAATTCTGGACACCATGGATCGAGAGACGAGGAACAAGTCAACCCGTTTCTGCAGAGTTCAATGGAGCAACCATGCAGAGAGTTTTCCCGGAGAAAGTGGGTGGATGAGTCCTCATGAACTCTGACAGTCTTGAATTCTGGCGTTGTCCCTGATTGACTTGATTATTCTGATTAGCAGTGGCGTGAGCGGTGATCTGTTGCATCTGCTGCATCATCGCATGCATCAACTGGGTCTGTGCAGCAAGAAAAGCTCCAAAATTCTGCATGTCAACTGGCGGTGCTGGCTGGGGTGCAGGTGCTCCATTATTGAGGTTCCCAGCTGGGTGAGAACCACTTCCATTGCCTCCGAGGTTTCCGCGGGTGTTCACCATCTGTCGATTGCTCCCGGGTTTCAGAGATGAGAGGGAACAAGAATAGACAAGTAGTAGGGAAACTTATGCGGGGGAAAAGTGTAACTCAAAATCTAACTTTATTATCAATAATAATAACTTGGTATGGTCGCTTACAATGCCTAAAGGCCTTGCAACACATACTGCACACTCAGCAAGCAATGAAAATCCAAATCGACTCTAAGGTGAATCTTTATTCTATAACGCGACTCGACGAAGGAGTCTCAACCTCAACGCCTACGCTCACTCGTCGAGAAAACCTCCACTGCCTCCTCGCGGCGGGTGCGGCGGTATAGGCGCGAAACAATCGCCATGCCCCACAACTGCAGCTGTGGTTGATGACGCGGCGTCCTCCTCTGGCTCGGGATCTGGCTGTTGCTGTGGCTGTGGCGCGGGTGCATGTGGCGCCTCTTCTGGGTACTCCTCTGGCTCTGGGGCTTCCAACTCCAACACTGGATCGGGGCCATGTCCATACAGTGCGGTCTCCAGCTCTGCGATCCTTCCCGCAGCATAAGCGACGTACTCACGGGCATTCTCCAAGTGCTTCTTTTCCTCCTCAACCTGCTCGCAAGCCTTCTTCAACTCCTGAATTGTGTCGTCGATCAGCTCTTCCTGGGCGGCGATGAATCTGGCTAAGTGAGTGACGGTAGCATCCTCATCCTCTATCGGCTTCCGCTGAGCTCTGCTGTCTCGGTGTGGGTAGTGACGGAACACTGTGCCTTCAAGCTCCCTGGAGTAAGTGCGGGCGATCTGCTGCATCGCTCGACGCGACACCTCCTGGATTCCCATCTCAAAGGTAGACCTCCTGGCGGTGAAGTGGAAAGGGCAGCTGAACTTTGTCTTCTCTCGGGCATACACCGTGATCCAAACGTCCCATCCTATGACTTCTCATGCCTGCACGAGTGTAGTCCCTCGGTAGAGCGGTCTCTCAAAACCTACAAGAAACTGAAGCATACGCCACAACTCGGCAGCATAGCCTCCCTCACGCTCGGCGTAGTTGTTCTTCATCATCATCTGTCAAAAGACGCTCGTGTAAGAACGCAGCATTTTAAAATCAATGTGGAAGACAAAAAGAACTCAGCAAGGGTATGAACAAGGAAGAAAGGGGTAAGTCGAGAATTCATTCATTATCTTAACACATTTTATCTTTATAAAATAGGTTTTTATCCTTACTACAACCATTCTAGCTATGGGTGAGCCTACAGTCAGTATGGCTCTGATACCACCTCTGTCGGGACCCGAATTTGCAAATCCAGACCCTCTATGTATTCAGCACTAGTCCAGGAACGCGCTAGTGCACACAGTCTCAACATTGGTAAATATCACAATCATACTCAACGAAATAATAAAGCACCTTTAATAGTTAACCAACCGGGTTGCTCGACCTTAGGGTCAAGTTACAAATATACGCCACGCAGGGCGAAAACTTAATAAGGGAGAAATAACGGCAGCGGAAAATAAGATAACTTCGTGGCGCCATCCAGTATACCACAGGCAACTGACTGGGCTCGCTCCCTAATTAGTCGGTTCTTCTGGGAGCTCCTCCTCCAAAGCTGGTGTAGACTCCTCTTCAACTGGTGTTGTATTGTGGCAAGGGTGAGTACTTGGTACTCAGCAAGTCATGCACAGAATGCAACTAATATACTACATGCATGGCTTAGTACAAAGGAATAGCTCAGGGTATAATTGCAGTAAAACAGCATTTGACAAGTAGCATAAGTAGATTCGAAAGCAGTAGAAACATGTTCAAGAGCAATAACTTTTCCAGCAATTAAATAAACATCTTTCCCAATTCTAATCCACATTTCCATCAACATCATTATTAAACCAAACCAGACCCTCCAAGTCCAAGTTATTTTCAAGAAGGTCTAACCCTTGACTGTAATTCCCGAGCGATGTCCAATACCGCGGACACGGCTATTCGAATAGATTTTACACTCTGCAGAGGTTATGCACTTTACTCACAAGATACAGCCAAACACCACAAAGGCGAGTGTCCGTAACAAAGTCTTTCGGAAACTTCTAACAGCACAAGTGATCCTCCCCGGTGATTGCACACTAACCCTTCCCTTAGCGAAGGCGAAGTTTAGGCCAATCCACCGTTAGATGGGTACCTGGCCGCAGCCCGCACGCCCCTGCATAACTACGCAAAAGGTATAGTTGACACCCCGAGGTCCCACAGGTACGTTATTAGCAACTTAATCAACCAGGTCCGTCCCATTACAGACATGTGGTTGCACGCTTGACTCAGTTCAAAGGCTTACAAGGTTAAGTCCTTAGGGTGACCAGGGCAAGACTACCCGAAGAACCAAAACAACGTTCCCGATGCCACAACTGGCCCACCCGATCATTCTTGCCAATTGCCCCGGTCAAAATCTATTTAGCAAACCCCCAGTTGATTACCATGCACCACGTGCCATCAACAACACAACACCTGATACCTTTCCAAAACAGGTTCAATATATCATTACGTCAATATTAACATTTGATTGTCCAAAATCATGTCAAGAGCACGTAGCAGGTCTAAGCAATATACTACAACGATCTAAATTCCCATGTTGGCAATTTAATAATGTCCAACTATTTAAACCTCAACTAGGGTGACAAGGGTTCATGGCACATATTTAATTAACCAAGGTGTCATACAGCAATTTGGCACTTATCTAATTTCCCGTAATTAAATAAAGCATTTTCTAATTAAACTAGCATGCAATAATTTAAACCAAAATAATTTGAAAATGGAATCAACATGGTCAAAGCACAACTTGCCTTCAAAGAGTACTTGTTCTTGGTCACGAGGCGGCTCACAGGTCAACACTTCACCTTCGAAGCCTTCGGGCACTTCAACGTCTACCCGTAAAGCGCGCAAATAGCAATAAATAAATAAACAGTAGACAAAAAGTATCCAAAATTTCAAATAAATTTCATAAACAGAGAGAGCATAATTTTATGAATTTTTAGAAACTGGAAACGTCCAATTCGGAGTTTAAATGCAAAAGTTATAACCGTTTAAAGTTAAAAGGAAACATTAATTAAATATAAACAGAGAAATATTCATAATAAACAATTAATTAAAATTCACATTTGAGTAGGTCTCATTTTTATGAAAATTTAGAAATTTGAATCACTAAAATCGAAGTTAAAACGCAAAAGTTATAAGCGTTTGAAGTTTGGATCTATATTTAAAATCAATAAACCGAATTAAATAAATAATTTCATTTTCGGAAAAGGATTTATTGCGTCAGCATGACACGTGTCAGCACCTCATTGGTCCACGTGGATCCGCTGATGTCAGCACCGGCCGAGTCCCCCGATGACGTCAGCATGACGTCACCATGACACGTGGCACCACCCGGGTGCTGCCACGTGTCCTGGTCTACGGACGCGGTCCACGTGCGCGGCTCGGTCCACGGTGGCACTGGTCCACCGGACCTGCGTCACTGACAGGCGGGCCTGCCCTGTTAGCGACCCCGTCCCCGCCCACGCGGGCGCGCCGGTTCGGCTTCCGCACACGTGGCTAGATCTCGGCCGTTGATTTGAAAATCAACAGACCAGATCGGATCTGGCTTAACGCGTTATGGAAACTACATGGCTGATCTGGACCGTTCGATCTTGATCGGACGGTCAAGATCCAATCTAATATTTACAACGCGGCTAACCCTAGCCGTTCGATCTAGATCTAACGGCTGAGATTGGATCCAGTACGGTGCGGTTCTAGCTACGTGGCACAATCTAAGCCATTGGATCTAGATCCAACGGTTGGAAATAGATTTGAGGATTAGAACGTGGATCTCATCGGGGGTGACGTGGACGATCCTGGGCCCTCGGATCTGGATCGGACGGTGGAGGGAGTTCGCGAGGCGGCGATGGCGCGCGGCGGAGCAGAGGTCACCGGAGATGAGGACGACGACACGCTCGACGGCGTTTGGGCGCGATTCCGGCGAAGTGAAAGGTCCCCTCCAACGCGTCTCAACCTTGCGGTTCCAGATCTGGGCTTAACGGCGGCGGAGGACGGCGGCGGAAACAGCGATTAACCGCGGCAGAGCCCTAATGCAACTACGGCGAGCGATTGCGCGGCAACCACGGCGACTCAGGCGGCGTGGTCTAGGGCTACGGGTGCGCACGGAAACGGAGCACACGCTGGCGGCGGCGACGCATTAAATAGGCCTCTCGGCGTCCGTGAAATCCGCGAAAACCGAGGCCCACACAGTTGGCGGCGAATCCGGTGGATTCGGATTGGGTGACGTGGCTCAACGCGAGCCGTTGGATCAAGATCCAACGGTGCAGGGGTTTGGGCTCGGGTCCGGCTCGGGCGACTGGGCTGGCTCGGTCGGGCTCGGGTTCGGTGACGTGGCGCGATCGTGGCCGTTGGATCTCGATCCAACGGTCACGCGCGTTAGGGTTTGGCGACTGGGTTCGACCGGAACGGCTGGCTCGGGTCGGACTCGAGTCTGACTCGGACTCGGGTCCGGTCGGATGAACAGTACAAACCAACTCGGTTTTCCAGCGATTAAATAATCCAATTAATTCCTAGAAATTCATTTAATTCATTAAAAATAGTAAAATACTCAGAAAAATTCCAGAAAAATTCTAGAAAATATTCTGGAGCATTTTGGACTCAAATAAAATATTTCCAACAAAATTTTATTTGCAAAGTTAAATTCTTTAATTATTTCAAAAGGGAATAAATTCAAATAAATTCCAAATAAATCCAAATAAATTCTAGAAAATTCGAAAAATTCACCAAAGTGCCAAATCTTATTTAAATTCATGAAAAGCAAAAATTTTGGGGTGTTACAGTTTTCAGGAAAGTATAACCCTTGACTGTAATTCCCGAGCAATGTCCAATACCGCGGACACGGCTATTCGAATAGATTTTACACTCTGCAGAGGTTATGCACTTTACCCACAAGATACAGCCAAACACCACAAAGGCGAGTGATTGTAACAAAGCTTTTCGGCAACTGCTAACTACATAAGTGAACCTTTCCGGTTTTTTCCATACACCATCCCTTCCCTTAACAGAGGCGAAATATAGGACCGACATACCGTTGGATGGGTACCATGCCATAGCCTTGGTACGCTCCTCATTCAAGCTACACAAAAGGTGTAGTTGACACCCGAGGTATCACATGCAAGTTATTAGTAACTTACTCAACTAGGACCGTACCTCTCCGGTCATGTGGTTGCACGATTGACTCAAGTCAAAGGCTTGCAAGGTTAAGTCCTTAGGGTGACCAGGGCAAGACTACCCGAAGAACCAAAACAACGTTCCCGGTGCCACAACTGGCCCACCCGATCATTCTTGCCACATGCCCCGGTCCAAATCTATTTATGAAACACCAGTTGATTACCATGCACCACGTGCCATCAACATCATCGTTAAGAACACATGACACTTTTCCAAAACTGGTTCCATATCTCATTAAGTCAATATTAACATGTAATTGTCCAAAACATTTCACGTGGCAAGGCTAAGCATACTACATCGGTCTAACTACCCATGTTGGCAATTTAATAATGTCCAACTACTTAAATCAGACTAAGGTGACAAGGGGTCATGGCACATAAATAATAATCAAGGTGTCATAGTGCAAAGCTGGCATTTAACTAATTTTCCAAAATTAATTAAAGCATTTCCTAATTAAACAAGCATGCAATAATTTAAATCAAAATAATT
This sequence comes from Rhipidocladum racemiflorum, assembly GCA_036346355.1. Taxonomy (NCBI): domain Eukaryota; kingdom Viridiplantae; phylum Streptophyta; class Magnoliopsida; order Poales; family Poaceae; genus Rhipidocladum; species Rhipidocladum racemiflorum. Next base: position 14,293,205 of record CM070591.1, on the reverse strand, counting down.
TCAAAATGGGATCAACATGGTCAAAGCACAACTTGCCTTCAAAAAGTACTTGATCTTGGTCTTGAGCTGGCTCCTAGGCCAACACTTCACCTTCGAAGCCTTCTTGCACTTCTACGTCTACTCGCAAAGCGTGCAAATAGCAATAAATAAATATACAGTAGACAAAAAGTGTCCAAACCCTCAAATAAAGTCCATAAACAGAGAGAGCATAATTTTATGAATTTTTAGGAATTTGAATCATCAAAATCGGAGTTAAAACGCAAAAGTTACAAGCGTTTAAAGTTTAAATAATCAATTAAATAATAATATAGAGAAAAACTTTGGTCCAAAAATTTAATAAAATTCAACATTAGGTAGATCTCAATTTTATAAAAATTTAGAAATTTGAATCACCCAAATCGGAGTTAAAATGCAAAAGTTATAAGCGTTTGAAGTTTCAAAAATTCAATTAAAACAATATACCGAATTAATTAATTTATTTTTATATTGAAAAACCGAATAATGACGTCAGCATGGAAATTAATTTTCCACCGAATTATTTTTCTATTGAAAAATCAGATTATTGCGTCAGCTGACGTCAGCCGGTCCATGGACGTGGTCCACGGTTCGGGCTCGATCCATCGTGGACCCGGTCCACGGCTGCACGTGCCTCTAACAGGTGGGACCCCTCGGATGACGTCAGCGCACGGCTCGACCGAGGGCTCTGACATGCGGGCCCCACTGTGACATCTCGCTGATGTCACGGATGACGTCATCGAGCCGCTGGGACGGCCGTTGACACGCGGGTCCCACGCTGACGTCACGCGTGACGTCAGCGGCGACCGTGCTGACCGCGACGGTCAAGCTTCCGGCCACGTGGCTCAACCCGGACCGTTGATTTGAAAATCAACGGTCCAGATTAGATCTGGGCCGCGCACGTTGCGGGCAACATGGCTGATCTGGGCCGTTCGATTTGGATCAGATGGTCCAGATCCGATCGGGTTTCACCGCGTCGGGGGAGGGTGACGCGGCATGTCCCGGTGGCCGACACGTGGCACGCTGAGCGCCGTTCGATCTTGATCGAATGGTTGAGATCGTATCTATTGCTATAACGCGATTCAATCCTAACCGTACGATCTTGATCTAACGGCTGACATTGGATCTAGCACGGTGCAGTCTATGACTATGTGGCTTAATCTAAACCGTTGGATCTAGATCCAACGGCGGGGATTAGATCTGGAAAATGCAACGTGCGGATTACCTCCCGGTGACGTGGCCGAATCTGGGACGTTGGATGGCGATCGGACGGTGGAGGAGCTCGAGGACGGCGATGGCTTCACGGCGGGGCTGCGGTTGCCGGCGCTGAGGACGACGACCACTCGGGCGGTGTTTGGGGCGTGCTCCGGCGAGGTGAGTGGTACTCCCGGACGCGCCTCGTCGCGAGGAGTTCGGATCTGGGCACAACACGGCGGGGAACGGCGGACGCGGCGGGGTTCGGCGGAAAACCGCGGCGGGGCAAGGTTCCAACTACGGCGAGCTCCTGCGGGCGAACGGCGGTGGCTCAGGCGAGATGGTCTAGGGCTACGGGTGCGCACGGCAACGGCTACACGGTGGTGGCGGCGGCGGTATAAATAGGGGCCTCGGCTTCCGTGAATCGCGCGGAGACCGAGGTCCACCCGACTGCGTCGGCGAAATCCGAAATGGATTCGGATTGGGTGACGTGGCGCAACGTGGACCGTTGGATCAAGATCCAACAGTCGCAGGCTAGGGTTAGGGTTGGGCTCATCGCGACACGGTTTGACCGAGACGGCTGCGCGGTCGGGTTCGGGTCGGACTCGAGTCCGACTCGGACCCGAGGAACAGTACTAAATCCGAAGCGATTAAATATTCAAAATAATTTCCCGAAATTCATTTAATTCATGAAAAATATCAAAATACTCAAAAAAATTCCAGAAAAATTCTATAAAATATTTTAGGGCATTTGGGACTCAAACAAAATATTTCCAACAAAAATTTATTTGAAACTTTTAATTCTTTAATTATTTCAAAAGGGAATAAATTCAAACTAAATCCAAATAAATTCCAGAAAATTCCAAAAATTGTCAAAAGTGCCAAATAACATTTGAATTTATGAAAAGAAAAAATTGGGGTGTTACACCAACCCCCGCAAAGTCCGGACATTCCGGATGTTTAGTCCGGATACTCCGGGTTTGGGCCTTCGGTCGACCCAATCCGGATATTCCGGACATTTAATCCGGATACTCCGGGTTGAGGTCTTCGGTCACGCCAAACTGGACACTCCGGACATTTAATCCGGATACTCCGGGTTCAGTCCTTCGGTCACATCAACCCGGACACTCCGGACCTTTTGTTCGGATACTCCGGATCGCCCAGAATTTTCAGCACAGGATTCGATTTCTCTCGCCAAGTTTGAACTAGGGTTAGATGTCGGATCTCGGTGCAAACCTCCCATGCCGGAGAGAAAAGTTTCTAGTTTGCGACCAAGCCACATGCGCATCTTGGATCATCCCGGATCACAAGTTGCAAAGCCCCAAACTTGGATGAAAAACTCATTTGCGGATTGGAGTGTTCAAGCTCCAACTTGCGGTTGAGCTTTGGACACTACTAAGGGACGGTTTAGGACACCATAGGGAGTTATTACTCGAACCCAATCGCGGCTACAGGCTGGTTAGGGCTTAAGTTTGCCGCGCTAGTCGAATTTAAATTTGGGGCCTGACAAAACATCTTGGAGATCAAGTTTATTCTCCCACATTTAATATGTACTACTATCTAATGCATTCATATGATGTCTTCTTAATTTGCTGGATACATTGTCCCGGGTGGTACAGCGAATTAAAACTAGACGATGATCTTGTTTTCAATTATATTACTTTAAACCAGGTCGTATGATACGATCCGAAGTTGGATGAGCGCGTGTGTAGGCTCGGGTTCCCGGTCGTAGACCGGAACGCAAGTTACTCGACGAGGAACTCGTCGTGGTAGCTCGCGCCTTACGTAGTTTGGCTGTTGTCGGAGCCACCGCCTTGGGATTGGTTTGCGACAAAACAAGCTTGTCTTTTCTCTTATTATTTCTCTGTACTTATACTCGACACAACTCACGCGTATACTTTCCGAGTTCCGATTACAATCGGCCACAACGCACGTATAACTCCGTAACTAACTCTTATTCCTATCCAACTCCTTGCATGGCTTGCCTTTACGTGCATGGATTCTCCGGTTGCATGCTGGGCGCAAGTGGCCACTACTACGGAAAAGGCTTTTAGTACCGGTTTAAAAGAGCCTTTGGTACCGGTTTTTGAACCCAAGATAGTTATCCGGATCGATGCTCTTGAGCATCGATCCGGTTTTCACCCTGATCGATAGAGTATCGATGCAGGTTGGTAGTCACACGTGGCAGCGCATCGTGAGACCAGTGGACCTTATCGATGCACGGTTGGTGTCTCCAACGGTGCTCGATGAGCCCTCATCGATACGGTTGTTTTATCTAACAGATTGATGGGTTGTATATAATATATATGTAAATATGTGTGTGTACAATAATGGCTATAATATATAATATACTAAAATATATTATATCAAATCACGGTGACTTCATGTGTGTGTTAAATCACAACGAATTAAAACACATATAATCAATCATGCACATTTGCCTGATAATAAAATCACTGTACATTCATTAACAAATTTAATTACATATAATGTACTACAATATGCACACAACTTTAATTACAACTCCAGTATTTCTTTTCCTTACATTCATTGGGATTTTTACGTGCATCGCTCTTGCTAGCCGTAGATGTCGAGAATGACGATTCACCGGTCCTTATTGAAGGGCCCCACCTATTAAAATTTGGTTCGTGGAACTCGCCTTTTGGATTTACAACCTCATCGTAAATGAAGCCAACGAGTTGTTCTTGAATTGCTCTCACTCGCCGGCGAGAGTTCGAACCTTGTTCCGCCAAATATTGAGGCACTGCCGTTAAGTCATTAACAAATCAATCCTTGAATTTGTACCAGATGTAAGGAGTAATATACATCGTTAAAGGTAGTAATTATATTTACTCACCCCCTTGTCGCCTTTTAGCATGCGGTCAGCGGCTCCGGTTTGGGTGTGCAAAAACTCACATACGTAGTAACCGCATAAATTGTTGCCCGCCGACTGACTCAAGATCTGCGGTTGAAAAAGTTGAAAGCGTGAAATGAATGCAAGGAAATTAACTTAACTAACCAAAAAGCTAGCTTTATGATATACGTACTTGAGAGGCTGTTGTAATTTCGAATTTCTCCTTGAATGCGCCCCTATTTTTAGCACTAAATCTGCGAATGCACTACACATGTGATTACCAATTGTACATGATTAGAATTTGTTTCAAATGGAAGGAAATAGAAGTAATACAATAATGAAAGGAACAAGAATTAATACCGGTCGAGCAAATCGATGAAGGTTTGATACGTTTGAACTGGTTTCCTTCTCGAGTCCATAATTGTGATCCGACTATGATCTAGCTCGATCATAATAAGAATCCAGTGAAAACTGTACATATGTCAACATAGATAACTAATTAGTTCTAACATAGTGTTATGAAAAAGGAGTAGAACAAGGCGGTACGAAAACACATACTCATGTGCGTAGGGTAGATATATCCTTGACTTATATTGATGTCCCATTAGCGCATTGTATACGTTAGTCTGTGTTTCGCTTGGGCTGTATCTAACGGTTGTCTCGTTGATAACTAATGGGTCCATGAATCCTATGTCAAAAATTTGATCCCTTCGGCATCTTTGTATCTCCATGCTACACAAGAAGAAATTAGTTAGGCTTGCAAGGTCCGTGACTCTACAAGGGCACGCACGATGGTTTTTGTAAATAAGACACTTACAGAGTCCAAAGAACCCACCAAGGACGCTACCGAGGGCGTCTGCAGTATAGATCATACATGACGTGCCATTCCATAAAAATTCACCGTCACCGTGATAAAAATCTTGATCCTTGTACTTGACAAAGAAACAAGCGTAGACCATGCTTGGTCGCGTCCCAAGTACCATTCATGGAATTGCCGCATCTTTGTCGTTATTGGAGCGACTCCTCACGCTGACCAATGATCCACCCAATGTAAATGGCCATCTTACTTGGGCATACTCAATCTCTCTTGAGCCTAATATTTGATTTGGGTCAAGCCCGGTTTCATCAAAGAATTGTAGCATCGCCTTAGCCTTCTCCTTCTCCTTCTCCTCACCTGCCCACTCCTTGTGGCATTCCTTTCGCAATGTGCGCGTAGTTTGATTGGCGAGGCATTTCTTTTTATCCTTCAAATTTGTAATAGTCCTCAAGCCTTTGTGAAATTCTTTCGTGCAAAGTTGAACCTTCTTCTTTGGTGACTTGGGTCTAAAAATTCAGTTACCTCACCTTGTACAATCTTATTGGTCTCCTCGTCGGTCATATCGTGCGCCCGGCTTGAAAGTGGACGCAACTTCTTGGATTGGGTGGAGGACGTCTTCTTGGGAGTCTTGGTGGTGGCTTGTTTCCTTTGGTCGGCGCCTTCTTGGGAGGAGACGGTCTTCTTGTGGGGCTTAAGTGCACGGGAGGTGGTGTAGAAGTTGGCGCATTCTTGGGAGGAGACGGGCTTCTCGTAGGGCATATGTGCGCGGGAGGTGGTGTAGGAGTCGGCGCCTTCTTGGGAGGAGATGGGCTTCTCGTAGGGCTTATGTGCTTGTGGCGAGGTGGTGTAGGAGTCGGGCTTCTTCTTGGGCTTGGGTGTGCGGAAGTGGTGTAGGAGTCGGGCTTCTTCGCAGAGAGGACACATCCATGTTATCTCGAAAAATTATGTGCCGTTTGCGCCATAGGATGAAAGTGTGTACCGCCTCTCCTAGCTTCGTACTCCCGTCACCTCCGGGAATTTCGAGCTCAAGGTCCTCGTACCCTGGGCAAACCTCCTCCACCGAGACCTTGGAGTAGTTTGACGGTATCTGTTGGCCATGGATGAGCTGCCCCGGCTCCACTGGGTGAACCATGCCATGCGCCGCCTTCAAGGAGAGGTTTCGCGCCCGACATGCAGCTCACAAGGTGTCTGGCCGCTCGATGTCATCTACGGGTACTGTCCAAGTCCGCTGGGCAACTCCACCGGAAGCGCAATGCCCGCATTGCCGGTGGGGTGATGATGTTAGGATTCTTTGGGAGGTTCTGGCACGTCTCCGTTGTTGGCTCTGTGCTAATTGTTCCTCTATTTGAGTCATGCGTTCTTCAAGCGCACTAAGTTGTTGTGCATGTCGAGCCTTGCTTCTCATTCGACTCCTATAGGTCTCGGCGTCTGGCGAAACCAACCTTCCAAGGGACGACGCCAACGCCTCGTGGTACGCCCAGGGTGCTCTGGGTTTTGTAGAGCCCTTGTTAGCTCGTCATTCTCCCTGCTTGGCACGAAGCTACCTTGGGAAGTCTCCTCGATGGATCGCACAAGCCTTACGCCACATCTCTCAAAGACCTCCCCAAACACCGCATTGCCGTTATCATCGAGGCCACCGCTGTGAGCATAGAACCAATGCTTTGCTCTGTCAGGCCATTCCATTGTTGCGAGTGTGACACCCTTTGCTAGCAGGTCATGCTCCCTCTTCTCCCATTTGGGTATTGCTTGGCGGTAACCACCAGGGCCGAGTCGGTGGTGGTAATTCTTCTTCTGTGCATTCAGCTTGTTCTTCTCACTCAAACTTTGACCTTCCTCCGAAGTCTTGTAGTTCACGAACGCTTCCCAGTGATCTTGCAACCGGGAACTTGTTGAAGTCGGGCGTTCGATTCTTCTTGATATACTCTATGTTCAACTTCTTTTTATAAGTTTGGAATGCGATGGCCATCTTCTTGAGAGTGTAACTCTTCACCTTCTCTTCGGTCCCTTGGGGGAAGGTGAATGTCTCTCTGACATCGTTCCAAAGCATGTTTTTCGTATCTTCAGAACCTGATCCCATTTTGCTATGCTAATGGGCACGTGGTCCCTAACGTGGACGCCGCATGCCGAATTGAACGGCCCAATCACCGTCAAGGGTTTCTGAGGTTGGCCGTTCTCGTTGACTTCGGTGACAACATATCTTGCCTTCGGCTTCTTGGTTGGACCTCGCTGTTGTGATTGGCGCTTGATTGATCGGTCCGAAAGCATGGTACAATCATGAACGGGTCAAAATGTTGGCTTAGCATGATAGTGACCTCGACAATCATTAACGTGATTGATTGTTACCTCCGCTGGCCTCATCGTGCTCTGCGGCCTCATAACCACCATCTCCCCGCAATCAAATTTGTCATAAATTCTTCCTGATCAAATCCTTCGCCGTCCATCGTTGTTTCTTAGGCTAGAAGAAGGTACTAAAAAGTAACGGCGTGGAAGACGGCGAGGAACAAATGTTGATTAGACCAACTCCATACTCATGTGCGTAGGGTAGATATATCCTTGACTTATATGTCAATGTACTCCAAATGACAACTAGCTAGGGCTTGTTTTTCTTTGTACGTATTGCTAGTTGTATGATGAAGTATGTGATCCATATAAGAGCAAGTGGCACGAGTTGAGTGGTTCCCTCTTTAGATATTTTTGTCTCACTAATACTCTATGTTAACTCTTGTTTTACAAAATATGAGTTAGGGATTACAGGTAAATGAACAATTAAGTAGTATCAAACCAAGCGTATGTGTAACATGAATACCCCACTATAAAAGACAAGTTTGCTTGGATTAGCCATGACATTATGTAGTTTGTGTTCCATTTATAAAGGAGAACACGTAACAGATGCACCATGCAAAATTGATAGCATCTCTCAATAAACTCAATATCATGTACAATAGAAAACGGAATTGTAGCTTGTGCTTCATTTATAAAATTGATAGCATCCAATCCGTGCTCTATCTCAACAAGCTCTATCTCAACAACTATCAAGTAGCGTAAATGAAAGAACTACCTTATTTGTTTATGCGATTACTATCTGGCAACATAGAATTATTTTTGACTCCACATAACCTATCACAGAGACACAGCATTCATTCAATATTCGTGAACAAGATCACAACCTCCACGGGACGGCGGCGCGGTCGGGCGAGCTCCGGGACGGCGGCCAGGTCGGGCGAGCTCCGGGACGGGCGGCGCCGTCGGGCGAAGCTCGGACGGGCGGCGCTGATCGGGCGAGCTCGGAGGGCGGCGTCGTCGGAGGGGGCGAAGCTCGACGGCGGCGGCGCGGTCGGGCGAGCTCCGGGACGGCGGCGTCGTCGGAGGGGGCACGAGCTCGGACGGCGGCGCTGGTCAGGCGAAGCTCGGACAGCGGCGTCGTCGGAGGGCACGAAGCTCCGGACGGGCGGCGCGGTCGGCGAAGCTCGGACGGCGGCGTCGGAGGGGGCACGAGCTCGGACGGCGGCGCTGGGCGAGCTCCGGACGGCGGCGCTGTCGAGGGGGCGCGATCGGAAATGGGAGTAAATCGGGCGGGAGGAGCACCAAAGTGGGGAAGAAATGGCGGCAGCGAGGTTTATAGGGCCCCATCAGTCCCGGTTGGTTTAACCAACCGGGATTGATATACATATCAGTACCGGTTAGATACACCAACCGGGACTGATCGTTCCACATATGACTCACGAAGGAAAACCTAGGTTGGCTATCAGTACCGGTGGGTGTATCCAGCAGTCTTGATTATATCACATCGATCGTTAAATACACCAACCTGCATCGATTAGAATTAAATTCAAAATCTCTTTAGAATAAAATGAAAGAAAAATCAATTATTGCTTCTTTGCTTAATAAAAAGTAATAAATTATACTTATTCGGTTATTCCACACTAAAATGATTTTTTTTAAAAAAAAAGATTACTAGTCATTTATAAATTCCTTTTATAGTTTCTACAATTCAACAATAATATTGAAAATCTATATTTTCTTTAGAATATTAATTTATGAATTAAAAATATAAAAATAAAATGAAGTAATTTTTCACTCTTATAATTCCAATTCAAATTTTCACCTTGTTACATGCATATCACAAAGCATGGGAACACAATGAGACAAGATTTAACATTAAAAAAGAAAACTAAGCATCCATCAGTGATAGACTATAACTTGTAACAACGGACTATACAACACAGTTGGACTTATTTGCTAACATACTTTGTTTTTACAAGCGATCCTTCATTATGATCGCGGTGTACGTAAGGAGAGTCCTCTGTATCATTCAGGACACTAATGTCTACGTCCACTGTGAAAGGAGGCAGCTCGTCGAATTGATTATAATCTTCTTCATCCGTGACGCCCTCAACTCCGACAATCCTTCTTTTACCTGAAAGAACCACGTGGCGCCTTGGTTGATCGCTACTGCTAGTCTTCTCATTCTGATTTATGTTTTCGATAGATTTGTCATGCTGCCTCTTCCTTTTAGTAGGCTTGTCCTTCTGCTTCTTCGGTTTGCTGTCCATGTCCATCACATAGAATACCTGTGTCACATCATTAGCGAGCACGAACGGTTCGTCCCTATAGGCCACTTGCTTGAGGTCCACAGTTGTCATACCGTACTCATCGATCTCCATGGCTGCCAGTTTGACCCATTGGCACCGAAACAGAGGGACTTTTAAAGGTCTGTACTCGAGCTCCCAAATCTCCTGTATGAAACCATAATAGGTATCCATCTTACCATTTTTGTCCAAGGCATCTATACGGACGCCGCTGTTTTGGTTGGTGCTCTTTCTATCCTGGGCTGTCGTGTAAAATGTGTACCCATTTATCTCATACCCTTGGAATGATACGATTGTCGTGGACGGTCCCCGAGCCAAGAGTTTCAACTGTTCATCATCTGTCTGGTTGCCCAACAGTTGCTTTTGTAACCAACCGCCGAAATGATCCATTTGCTCGACTGCGATCCACTTATCTGACTTCTCTGGGTATTGGGCGCGTAGACTCATCTCGTGAGCATACATATACGAGCCACTCTGCTTGCTTGTTTCAATCTTGTGAAATGTGCTTGTTTAAATGAAAGTAGATCGCCGCTATAGGATTCTTTTCTCCCTAAAGTCCCTTTTCCCGGAGCCTCCCTCATGGCGTGATACTGAGAACGCCGATCGGATTCAGATCATCAATGTAATTAACACAAAACTTCGATGACCTCCTCTGTGCCAACACCTGCGCAATGCAGCCTTCAAGGCGAGACCGGTTACGAACATACTTCTTTAGGATGCCCATGTACCTCTCGAAAGGGAACATATTGTGGAGGAACACGGGTCCGAGAATTTCTATCTCTTTAACAATGTGGACCATGAGATGGACCATAATATCAAAAAATGATGGAGGAAAGATCATCTCAAGGCTAACCAGACTATTGACCATGTCATCATGCAGATTAGATAACTTATTTGGCTCGATGACCTTCTGCGACACCGCGTTGAAGAACGAGCATAACTTTATGATTGTCCCTCGTACCCAGTCCGGCAGAATACCTCGCACCGCCACCGGGAGCAACTGTGTCATCAACACGTGACAATCATGGGATTTTGTGTGTACAATTTTATTCTCTTTTATGTTTATGAGTCTCCTTATGTTCGAGGAGTATCCGAAGGGACCTTCACACTGCTCAAGAACTTAATCATATTTTTTTCTCTTCCTTGCTCAGAGTGTAGCTAGCGGGGTGGAGGTAATCTTGTCCTTCCGCTCTCATTTCGGATGTAGGTCGTTCTGATTCCCAGAGCTGTAGGTCCTTTCGTGCTTGAAGTGTATCTTTTGATTTGCCATACATATCTAGGAAGCCTAGCAGGTTCACGCAGACATTCTTTGTGATATGCATGAAGTCTAGTGAGTGACGGACCTCTAAGTCTTTCCAGTAAGGTAAGTCCCAAAATATTGACTTCTTCTTCCAAATGGGCTTCGTGTGACCTTGTTCTCTCGGGACAGGTTTGCTACTGCACCTTTTCCAAATACTACTTTCAGATCCTTTACCAAAGAAAATACAAGAGCCCCAGCTGCGATGCAGGGGTTTCTTACGTTTCTCTTCTGTCCCATCAAAATTCTCACCCTTCCTCCTTAACGGGTCCTTCGGATGGAGGAATCTGCAGGCCCATGTACACAACCTTTCGAGAGTTTTTAGGTACTTGCTGTCCGTTTCCTCTAAGCAGTGGATGCAGGCTTTATATCCTTTGATAGACAGGGCCGAAAGGTTGCCAAGTGCAGGCCAGTCGTTGATGGTTACGAATAGCAATGCACGCAAAATGAAGTGCTCTCTCTTGTACTCATCCCATACACGTGCACCATCGTTCCACAATGTTAGCAGATCTTCAACCAACGATTTGAGGTACACATCGATGTCGTTTCCAGGTTGCTTCGGGCCTTCGATAAGCAACGGCATCATAATGTATTTCCGCTTCATACACAACCAAGGAGGAAGGTTGTAGATACATAGGGTCACAGGCCAAGTACTGTGACTGCTGCTCATCTCGCCATACGGGTTCATCCCATCTGTACTCAACCCAAACCTTATGTTCCTTGCATCCTCAGCAAAGTCCGGGTATGTTCTATTGACTTTCCTCCACTGGGAGCCATCAGCAGGGTGTCTTAGCCTTCCGTCGTCCTTACGGTCTTCTTTGTGCCAGCGCATCATCTGGGCATGCACTTTGTTCGCAAATAAACGTTTCAACCGGGGTATTATAGGGAAATACCACATGGCCTTAGCAGGGGGCCTCTTCTTCTTACACTGCCCCTCTACCTCACCTCGGTCATCATGCCTGGTCTTATACCGAGAAGTTTTGCACACCGGACAAGCATCCAAATCCTCGTACTCATTGCGATAAAGGATACAATCGTTACGACATGCATGTATCTTCTGTACCTCCAACCCCAAAGGGCAGATAACTTGTTTGGCATCGTACGTAGTTTCGGGCAGTGTGTTCCCCTCTGGAAGTAACTTTTTCATGAGGCATAACAACTCGTCGAATCCCTTATCAGACAATCCATTGGTCGCCTTCCATTGCATCAGTTCTAGTGTAGTACGCAACTTTGTATGGCCCTGTTGGCAGTTTGGATACAACAATGTTTTGTGGTCCTCCCATAGGCGCTGAAATTTTCCGTAATGTCTTTCATCGATGTATTCTCCCTCTCCATCAAGCAGCATCTGGTCTAGGTCATCATTACCAAACTCCCCAAATGTATCTTCGTTAGAGCCGGGTTGGCCGCGTCTAAGATATTGTTCTCCGCCTCTTCTTGTTCACCTTCTTCTTGTATAATCTCTTCTTCACCGTGCTTGGTCCAATGGTATAATTTGACATGAAACCTCTTGAGAGCAAATGGAAGTGAATGTGACTGGAGTTTGACCACTCCTTCTCATTCTTGCAGTCTATGCATGGACAACATATGTAGCCTCGACGTCGTGTATTCATCAATTTGCACGAAGAAAATCTTGCAAACCCTGCAAGAACTCAGGAGCGTCGGTCCATGTACATCCATCGCCGGTCCATCTACATTATATTCGATCAAGGTAACTTTTAACTCATTTTTCGATAATGAATTATTGAACATTTCCCAAAATCCAAATCAAGACAACTATATTTTTAAAATGGCTTTATTTCATTAAATATTTTTAAAGGCACTATATTTCATTACATATTTTCCCATAAAATGATTATTTACTCCGGTATTCATACTCCGACAATTGCACTTAGGTTCGCCACACATACAATTCGAGCTAAATAATAATGCAAGCAAAATATAAACTTACACAAGTTTTTTCAACCTACAAAAAAAATTGGTCAATCATAGTCTAGATTCAAAATTGTGAACAAATTTAACGACATCTTTGCTTAAATTTTGAAAACTTTTGTCAAATGCACTATTCTTAATTTCCCAACTACGTGCAACCAATTTTATGAAAACTTTTCTCAAATGCACCATTTTTAATTTCCCCAACTACGTGCAACCTAATTTGAGCTAGATCGATGGAACTAAAACATAAAATTGAGCTAGATCCAAACCTTAAATGCGAGCTATATTATAATCCAAGCAAATTATAAGCTTACACAATAAGTTTTTGTATCTTACTTCAATTGATCGAGCTTGATTTATACATTTATAATCCTTCAACGATTAATGGAAAAGATTAAATTTTCTTTATAATTTAAGCAAAGAAGAGGCCCCATTTAACACCAAGTGTAGTGAGGAATGATATTACTAACCTTAGGTATCTTGGTTGCGAGTAAAATGACAAAAAAATTCGAATTTTTGGCAGCACCTCCCCTCCTTCGAGCTCCTTGGCGATGAACTCCTGTTCATCTCTCGCGATCAAATGACTCGATGCAGCAGAGCGGGAGGACGAAGAGTTTAAATTGGTCGGACACTAGTCCCGGTTCAAAGCACAAACCGGTACTAATATCCACTTGCAACCGTAGCTGTTGCTACTAGATAGTACCGGTTCAGAATACAAACCGGTACTGATGTGACTATCAGTACCGGTTGGTACCTTTAACCGGTACTGACGACCCCGAGATAAATGTACACAAATGATTTTCATGCATATAATATAAATATTTATAAAGATATTCATCTCGAATCATACTTTCATAATTTTTCTTGCGATTTTCTCCTGATTTTCACTGTCCAATCGAATGTTTCTCGAAGCCATTGTTTTGAACGACAATGCATTGTGCCGTAATTTTTTTCAACGGTTTTTTATGTTTTATAATTTTTTTTAATATTTCAATTTAACGGTAAAGGCGGCGGAGCTTCAAGAAGGGGGAGGTAAAACATTATATATTATATTAATAATTCATTACATAAAACATTACATATCATATTAATAATTCATAATATAAAACATTACATATTATATTAATTAATTACAATATATATAATATGCATAGCGGCGCACGGGTGGTGGGTGGCGCGATCACCCATACCACCACTCGTAAATGCCGGGGTGGGGCCGTCGCCGAGTCGTAAATGCCGTCGGCGATTGTCGTAAATCGCCGTGGATGACGTCTTCATCATCGTCATCCTCGTCCGACGACGTCGCGCTCCTCGAGCGGACCCAACCCCAACCCTCCTCCTCCTCCTCCTCCTCCTCCTCCTCCTCCTCCCGCTCCTCCTCCTCCTCCTCCTCCTCCTCCTCATTGTCCTCCTCCTCCTCCTCATCCTCCTCCTCCTCCCGCTCCTCCTCGTCCTTCTCCCGAGGTGGTGATGATGGCACGCCAGAGGGAGAAGAAGGAGAAGCTGCCATAGTTAAAAAATGGGCTTACTCGATCATCAAGAAGTCTCCCTTCTGATCGATCTGACGGTTTTATAGGAGGCTGGATCGGAAAACAAGAATCCGGATGAACACGAATTAAGAGTTTCATCGTAAAGGCGCGCGGGGGATTGATCGGCGCGGGAGACGAAGCGCATTAGTACCGGTCAAATACAACAACCGGTGCTGATGCTCCATATCTCGATGGTTGGTTACACCAACCCGCATAAGCAAAGACAGAGCCGAGGAGGCTGCGCTTAGTCTTGGTTGGTTTAACCAACCGCATCGATAACACTAACATCAGTACCGGTTGGTTACATCAACCGGTGCTAAGAACCATCCACGGCTCTGTCTTTGCTTAGTACGGGTTGGTGTAACCAACCGCATCGATGTGAGAGCATCATCGGCACCGGTTGGTAGTTACAACCGTCTCGATGATCCCCGGACCTGTAGACCGTTGAACCGGGACTGATGTAAATGTTAGTCCCGGTTCATGCATAACCGGTACTATTGGGCCGGTATGGAAGGCCGGATCTGTAGTAGTGTCGTCTTCCTTGGCTCCTTGCGCTGCTTTGTTTGCCGACCCGTTACGCCGGCGCCGTACGTATACACGATCGTATACCTGCTCAGCCGTATCATCGTATCTTTGGATGTCATTGATATCTTTGTGAGGGTAGATGTCATTAATTGGCTGCTAATTAAATTAACAGTTTGTTGTATTCGGCCTGAGGCTTGGGCTAGATTGCAACTGGGCTTGGACAAAGAGCCGTGGGCCCATATGTGGGCACCAAGGCCACATACTATTTCGTACTACTACGGTCCATCCACGACAAGATCAATCTTTTCTCCAAATTACACATGTGCGGACAACAAGGTGATAATCTTGATTTTTTTTTTCTTATGATCATCTCCAAAATTCGCTTGTGTGCATCTCAGTAGAGTGGCAATGAAAGACGAGTAATGTGCGGACAACAAGTAATGAAAGACGAGTAATCTTTTCTCCAAATTACACATGTGCGGACAACAAGGTGATAATCTTGAAACGATCTTCGTAGAACGATTGCGTCCATCCACGTTGCTTCGTCGGCGGGCTCTCCTGACCATTGCACAAGAAATTGGCGAGCTCCCTTGACGAAGCGCTGAGCAAGTATTTGGTGAGGCTCTGGCTGCGTTGGTGCTGCTGTGGGGGTAACGTCAGCTGGCAGAGCACCCGGATGAGCGGGAGGGTCACCCTTGAAGGCTTTCAGTAGAGAGACGTGGAAGACATTATGTAGGCGTGCCGCCGGTGGCAAATGAAGTCTATATGCCACGGCACCAATCCGTTGTTCCACTTGAAAAGGGCCGAAGAAACGGGGTCCCAACTTTGCCGACGAATTGGACCGCAAGGAAGTCTGGCGATGCTTCTGAAGTTTAAGCCAGACCCAGGAACCTACTGGAAACTCCACTTCGCGGTGCCTGCTATCATAACGTTGTTTCATACGGTTCTGAGCATGGAGGAGATGTTCGCGTGCCTGTGCTAAGAGAGTGTCTCGATCCGTCAAAATGCAATCCACGAGGTTGATGACGGTGGAGCCTTGTTGATATGGCGTAAGGGCTGGTGGTGGACGCCCATATACTAGCTCAAAGGGAGTCAGCCGGAGGGCAGAATGGAACGACGTGTTGTAACAAAACTCCGCCCATGGTACCCATTGAGCCCAGCTGGCGGGGTTGGATCCCGTGAGACACCGAAGGTACATCTCAATAGTGCGATTCACGACCTCTGTTTGACCGTCTGTCTGGGGGTGGTAAGCCGTGGATAGCAACAAAGTGGTGCCGCTCCGCTTCAGCAAATCCTGCCAAAAAGCACTGAGAAAAATGGGATCACGATCTGACACGATTGACTCGGGTATGCCGTGCAAGCGCACCACATGGTCGAAAAAGAGCTTGGCGACTGTCTGTGATGTGGCCGGCCGGGACATTGGAATAAAGTGGGCGTATTTGGACAAACGATCCACCACAACAAAAAGGGCCGATTTGCCATGGGATTTCGGCAAGTCTGTAATGAAGTCCATGGAAACGTCTGCCCAAATTTGCTGCGGTATCGGCAGGGGTTGAAGGAGACCGGCAGGGGATGCAGTGCTGGACTTGTTCTGCTGGCAGGTGATGCAGCGACTCACGTAGTCTTCTACGGTGTCACGTTGGTGCTCCCAATAATACTGGTTTTGCAAGCGCAGCAAAGTCTTTCGGGCCCCTTCGTGTGTGAGATCATGCACCGACGCGATGATCAAATCAATCAAGGAAGATGCGTGTGGAACGTAGAGTCGACCTGCTCGGTAGACTATCCCATCCCTTACCTGCCAGTCCTCACGTTTCTTGGTGGTGTTTGCCGTGGCACTAGAAGGTGTAGCCGCATTTGAACCTGTCTTATCGGCGTGGGTCGCGGCTAGGCGCTGGACGTCAGGGTCGCGCCTTAATATATCAAGCCACTGAGATCGAGTCACCTCCTGAAGTTGGGAGATGGTGGCGCAGTGGGCTCCGTCATCCTGTTCTTGGGGCATGCGGGAGAGTGCATCGGCTGCGGCGTTGTGACGTCCTGGCTTGTACTCGACCCGAAAGTCAAACCCCATGAGCTTACTGAGCCAATGCTGTTGGGGTGGGGTGACGAGCGCTTGGTCGAGGAGGAACTTGAGGCTTCCATGATCGGTGCGCACCACAAAGGAGTGTCCCCAGAGGTACGGCCTCCAGTGGCGAACTGCCTTTGACAGGCCAATGAGCTCACGTTCGTATGCTGCCAATTTCCTATGCCGGTCCGCTAACTTGCGACTGAAATAAGCAATGGGATGGCCATTCTGCTGCAACACAGCGCCAATGCCGGTACCTGATGCATCGCATTCTACGATGAACGGGGCCGTGAAGTCAGGCATCTGGAGTACCGGTGCCGATATTAACACATCCTTGAGACGCTTGAAGGTGGCTTCCGCCGAGTCCGACCAAGTGAAATTGTTACGGCGAAGCAGCGCCGTGAGTGGATCTGCAATGCTGGCGTAGTCCCGGATAAAACGGCGATAATAGCCCGTAAGGCCAAGGAATCCACGCAATGCTGATACTGATGAAGGTCGGGGCCACTGCACCACTGCCTGAAGTTTCTCCGGATCCGCTGACACGCCATTTGGAGAAATAATATGCCCCAAATATTGCACACGCCGTTGGGCGAAGGAACATTTGGACTTCTTGAGATAGAGGTGGTGGAGTCGAAGGCGGTCGAGTACTAGTCGAAGGTGTTCAAGATGCTCCTCCTCTGTTTTGTTGTAAATTAGTATGTCATCAAAGAAAACAAGGACGAATTTGCGGAGGAAAACTTGCAAAACTTCATTCATGAGTGCTTGAAAGGTGGATGGCGCATTGGAGAGGCCGAAAGGCATTACGAGAAACTCGTAGTGCCCATGGTGCGTTCGGAAGGCGGTTTTATGGATGTCGTCGGGCCACATCCGCACTTGGTGGTAGCCTGAGCGGAGATCCAGTTTGGTGAAGAAATGTGCGCCCCTTAGCTCATCGAAAAGTTCCTCCGCCACGGGAATGGGAAACTTATCTTTGACTGTCCGGGTGTTGAGCTCGCGGTAGTCAACACAGAACCTCCAAGTCCCATCTGCCTTCTTTACGAGTAGGACGGGTGAAGAGAACGGGGAGCGACTGGGGGTAATAATACCTTGCTGCAGCATTGCGCCACATTGTCGTTCGATCTCATCCTTTTGATGGTAGGGATACCGATAGGGTCGAACGACCACGGGTTCAGTACCTCCCATCAAGGTGATGCGGTGATCACAATGCCTGGGCGGAGGTAATCCTTTGGGCTCCTCAAAGATGTCATGAAATACCTCCAGGAGACTTGGAATGGCTGTTTGATTCTTCGCGGTTAGGTGCATGGCAGTGGCTTTGGGAATTCGCTGCATGCCCTGGAGGCGAACCACCGAACCAGCATGGCTAAACTCCATAGATAGTGCTGAAAAATTCCAATTGATGTTGCCGAGAGTACTGAGCCACTGCACCCCCAATATAATATCAAAGGTAACAATGGGAATGATAAGGAACTGAGCTGTGAAGTGTTGCCCTTGAATCACAAAGTTAGCCGCGACGGTCCCCAAACAAGGCAGGTAGGAGCCACCGGCCACCCGTACTTGTTGCTGTGTGTCGGCTACGGTTGTCCAGCCGCCATGCTGTGCTGCATACGTGCTTATGACGTTGTGAGTGCTCCCACTGTCTATGAGCCCCAGCCAGCAATGATCCTCGACACACACCTTGAGCTGCATGGTGTTGCCATGTTTCGGACCCAAGACTGCAAGCATGGATAGGGAAGCTTCGTCGTCCTCTTCAGCGGCCGGTTCCTCTGGCTCGTCCTCAGAGTCTACTACTTCTAAGTGGAACAAGCGCTTGCAACGATGACCGCGAGTATACGTCTCGTCGCAGTTGTAGCAAAGACCTTTTGCCCGTCGCTCGGCGAGCTGGTCAGCAGTGAGGCGCAGCCGGCTAGGAACCGAAGTGGTGCTGCCTTGCGCACTAGCAGTAGGTCCCGGTGGTCTGCTTCCCTCCGATCTTTGAACTCCAGCAAGTGGTGTGCTTCTGCTTTGAATAGGGTTGGTGTTCGTGCTGCGCCATGCTGTAGTGCCGCCGACGCTGGAGCCTAGCGTGTTGCCCCTGGTGGCCGACCGAATAGCGGAAATCCCTGCGCCATTGGTCGGCATACCACGGTTGAAGTTTCCGCGATCCCGGCCAGTGCCTGAGAGGCCCTCCAGTGCTTCCGCGATCCAAGCTGCCTTGCGTGCTTCTGCTTCCCGTGCGAACGCGATGGCTTCGGAGAGATCTCGAGGTCTTTCACGCCGTACGTCCATGCCCAAAGCTACCGACAGCCCGGCGACAAACATGTCGATCTGATCCGTGCGTTTCATGTGTGGGGCACGAGCCAATAGCCTCTGGAATTCTCGCGCATACTCATCCACCGGGTCGCTGCCTTGCTTGAGATTTACTAGATCGCCCAACGGTCCAGCCGTAGAGTGGCGGGTGAATCGCTGGGCAAAGGCTTCCGAGAAATCTTCCCATGCGATCCATAGTTCTTCCTGTTGCCAGTTGTCCAACACTTCCTGGGCCTCCCCCGTCAGATGGAGACCGGCGATCTCCACATAATCTTCCTCGGGGATGCGATGTACCCGGAAGAATCGTTCACAACGCCTTAGCCATCTCAACGGATCATCCTGACCATCGTAGTCCGGAAGGTCAAATCGTGGTGGACGAGGTGTCCATCTCCGATGTCCCTCTTCCTCCTCACGGTCATATTCCCGTCGCCGGTTGATGAAAGGCTTCTCGCCTGCTCTCGCCTGATGGTCACGAAGTGGTGCTCTGCCATCTTTCCTAGCCGATACCTCTTTGATGCTAGTTGCGGCCAGAAGTGGATGTCCTTCGTGCGTGTTCGGCTCGGTGACGATTCCGTTCTTTCCCTTCAATAGCTGCATCATCTCTGTCATCATGTTCTTCATCTCCTTTACTTCAGTCTCTAAGGCCGTAACTCGGTCCTCAACTGGATTTGCCATCCTTCCCGAATCGTTTGGCTCTGATACCAAATTGATACGATCCGAAGTTGGATGAGCGCGTGTGTAGGCTCGGGTTCCCGGTCGTAGACCGGAACGCAAGTTACTCGACGAGGAACTCGTCGTGGTAGCTCGCGCCTTACGTAGTTTGGCTGTTGTCGGAGCCACCGCCTTGGGATTGGTTTGCGACAAAACAAGCTTGTCTTTTCTCTTATTATTTCTCTGTACTTATACTCGACACAACTCACGCGTATACTTTCCGAGTTCCGATTACAATCGGCCACAACGCACGTATAACTCCGTAACTAACTCTTATTCCTATCCAACTCCTTGCATGGCTTGCCTTTACGTGCATGGATTCTCCGGTTGCATGCTGGGCGCAAGTGGCGTACGCGGCTCGTCTTCCTTGGCTCCTTGCGCTGCTTTGTTTGCCGACCCGTTACGCCGGCGCCGTACGTATACACGATTGTATACCTGCTCAGCCGTATCATCGTATCTTTGGATGTCATTGATATCTTTGTGAGAGGGTAGATGTCATTAATTGGCTGCTAATTAAATTAACAGTTTGTTGTATTCGGCCTGAGGCTTGGGCTAGATTGCAACTGGGCTTGGACAAAGAGCCGTGGGCCCATATGTGGGCACCAAGGCCACATACTATTTCGTACTACTACGGTCCATCCACGACAAGATCAATCTTTTCTCCAAATTACACATGTGCGGACAACAAGGTGATAATCTTGATTTTTTTTTTCTTATGATCATCTCCAAAATTCGCTTGTGTGCATCTCAGTAGAGTGGCAATGAAAGACAAGTAATGATCTGTCGATGAGGCATGCAACCATTCCATTATGTAGTCCTTCAGGCCGGAATCACGCATGCATTTCAAGCACAACTGATCGATAGCAGAGAGATCGAGGGTAACATCCTCCTCTGGGAACATCAGATGAACATATTTCAATTGTGCAGTACCTCTAGATTACAGGAATCGATGGTACAATCATTGTCACCACTCCGCAGCAAGTTTCTCAGGTCTAGTTTTATCAGTGCTTCAAGTCTAGTTTCATCAGGTTTGTTGCCTGACGTGCATTCTCTAATCCTGATATGAATTCTCTAATACTGGTCAATATGTATTTCAGAAAATTTATATACTGAGTATTGTCTTACTGAAAGTACTGTCATTTGGCCATGCCATGTTCTTTGATTTTCAGACTTGGAGACTTTGCTATGACTTCTCAGACTTGGAATGAAGTGTGTTATCTCAGTTATGCAGGTGGAATGAATTGTGCTATCTCAGTTATTCTTGGTGACATCTTTTTTTAAAGATGGCTTGTTTCTTGTATGAGGCTGCTTGTTATCTAGAAATGAATTATGCATGTAGGGCTCAAGGTGTTGATGTGCTATAACTTGTCTGTTTTAGACTATCAAGATTTTGACTCTTTTGAAAAACTTCTTTATTTCAAGATTACCATTACGGTGCATATAAAATATAAATTAGTACATAATTGAAACACTACTAAATTACACCCCTCCATAACTCTGCCATAAGTGCTCCACTAGATTGTCTTGAAGCTGATGGTGAGTTTTCCTGTTCTGAATGAAATGATGAGTTTGAATAATCTCATAGAGTTCATGTGTATGTTCATATGACACCAAAACTCTTTCCCCCATTCCTTCGTAATTGTAGTCAAGTGGTCCTCCATCCCGCTCATCTTCAATTGTCATGATGTGCATGATGATACATGCTGTCACGATATCTCTTAGTGTTTATTGATCCTAAAAACGTGCTGGTCCTCGAACAATTGCAAAACTCCAAAGGCTCCTTCCACAGCATGCCCTTCCCCTCTATTGCGATCTACGTATTGATGGCCAAAAATAAACCCCCATGGCGTTGAGCATTCACACACTCATCTTGCTCCTATGCTAGGTATGCTACTGTAAAAAGAGATTCATCGTCGTCATTCGACGATGAGTCTTCTGAGAGAAAATATTTGACTAAGTTGCGACGACTCATTAAGATATGCTAAATTATGAACATTCAGAAATGGGTAAGGCTTGGAAGTGCAAATGACTATGTATATATAGTCCAGAAAAATATAGCAATTACGATATAACCGTTATGATATAGTTGTTACCATATATCCGTTATAATATACCCATTACGATGGTCGTTAGAATAAATTTTAAATTTTCGCATTTAAAAACAGCCGTTCGAATTTTTCTCGGCAAAAAATAAATTTTGCTAATATGGTGGTTATAAAATATCGTTATAATATATGAGGGAGAAAATAAAGGATGAGATTTGGGAAATGCTATTTGATAGGGAAGAGATATAGGGAAGGAATCGTTTTAGAGAATTCTGTATATGGAAATATAGGAATCCAAATTTAAAAAATGCGGTTAGAGATGGCCGAAAATAGGGGTGGAAATCGAGTCAAATCCTCATTTTTCGAGTTTTTTTTTCAAAATTAACACAATTTAATTTAATATAATTTTATTTATAATTTGTAAGTATTTTTAGAATCGAGCTAACGAGCCGAGCCAAGCTGAGCCAGAGCAAAAACCAATTTTATTCGAAATTGACTTATTCATTGATTAATCAATAAACGAGTGTAATTAGAGCAATTTTAAACTGAGGAAATGAGCCCCACAAATAAGCTTTTTTCCACCCTAGCCAAAATCTATGAGGTTTAGGGCCTGTTTGTTTTTGCTTTGGATTATCTAAAAGCTAATTCTGGATTGTGGTCATAGAGAAGCTGATTCTCCAAAAGTTAGAATCCAAAAGCACATATGAAATAGATTGTGGATTCTAGTATATATGGATGGGCTGAATTGTGATAATCGGATTCTAGAATCAGACTGCTTGTTTTTTATTCAACTTTTGTAGTTATACCCTGTTTGGTACGGTTACAAATTCTAGTAGAAACGGAAACGGTTTCAGGTTCTTGGTAGAAACGTTTCAGAGAGGATACTGTGAATCGGGTGAAACGGGGTTGAGACCGATTCAGCCACAGAGTGGAGAAAGAAGAAACGATCTAAGGAGAATCATTCCGAGCTTTAGCCCATTTGGTTGGGTTTCTTCCAGAACTTAGTAGAAACGGCTCGGTTTCAAGTTGCCAATCGGAGCCTTAGAATCTATAATCAAACAGACCCTTAATATATTTGTTATTTAATTTAATTCTGTTAGCTGCTAATACTACTGCTACTTTTAGACTATCTCCAGCAATTTCCCTTCATTCCATTCCCTTCCCTATTCCCTTCCCCATATTCATTCCCTTTATTTCCTACTATCTCCAGCAGCATCCCCTCAAGGGATTTGTGAAGGGATTGGAGAGAGAATCCCTTTCTAATCCTTGCTGTGCTTTGGGTAGTCCTGTAATAAAATCCATTCCGATTTCATCCCACTTCCATTCAGGGATCGGTAGAGGTTGTAACATTCCAGCGGTCTTCTGATGTTCAATTTTAACTTTTCGGCACACGTCACAACACAGTACGTGCTAGGCTATCTCTTTCTTCATGCCTTTCCACCAATATTCACCTTTTAAATCATTGTACATCTTTGTACTGCCTGGGTGTATGGTGAGTTGAGATGAGTGAGCTTCTGTCAAAATCAATCCTCTTATATCTTTATTATTAGGAACACATATACGATTACGGAATCGTACTATGCCTTGTCCATCTTCCGAGAATTCCGAAGGTCCGTTTGTATTCATTTCTTTGCGATACTGCTGGATTTCTTCATCTTCTTGCTAGGCTGTTTTGATTTGACTGAGTAGATCTGACTGGATTGCAATGGAAGCTAAAAATCCTTTCTCCACTATCTGTAGGTTTAGACGTTCCATTTCAAACTGTAGCTGTTGTGAGATGTCTGCTGTCTGGGCTATGTGGTGGCATGATTTTCTACTTAATGAGTCCGCTACTACGTTAGCCTTTCCAGAGTGGTATTGTATCTCCAAGTCGTAATCATTGATCATTTCCAACCATCTTCTTTGCCGGATATTCAGATTTGGTTGAGTGAACACATACTTCAAACTCTTGTGATCTGTAAATACGTCACTATGGTTACCCAATAAATAATGTCTCCAGATCTTTAGTGCATGTACTACCGAAGCTAATTCCATGTCATGAGTTGGGTAATTCTCCTCATGCGGTCTTAATTGTCGAGAAGCATACGCAACTACCCTTCCACCTTGCATCAATACGCAACCTAATCCTTGTTTTGATGCGTCACAATATATCTGGAAATCCTTGCTTGTGTCGGGTAGTATGAGTACTGGGGCTGATGTTAGTCTTGTCTTTAATTCCTGGAAACTTGCCTCGCATTTCTCAGTCCATTTGTACGGCTATCCTTCTTGAGTAGGTGTGTCAAGGGTTTGGCAATTTTCGAGAACCCTTCGATGAATCTCCTATAGTATCCTGCCAATCCAAGGAAACTCGACCTCTATCGACGTTGGTCGCTTCCATTCTTTGATCGCTTCTACCTTCGTTGGATCCACTTTGACTGGCCCTTGGTGACAATATGTCCTAAATGCGATCTCATTCTTCCAAAAGTCACATTTAGAGAACTTGGCGTATAAATCGATGCTCCCTAAGCTTTTGTAATAGCTGGTGTAAATGCTTAGCGTGTTCGTGCTCATCCTTTGAATACACCAAGATGTCGTCTATGAATACTACGACGAACCGATCCAAAAATTCCATACATACTTTATTCATCGTGTTCATGAAATAAGTCGGGCGTTTGTGAGCCCAAACGGAACCACCGAAAACTCATATAATCCATATCCGGTTGTAAATGCCGTCTTTTCCCTATCCTGCTTTTCTCACTTTCAATTGGTGATATCTTGTTCTCGAGATCTATTTTGGAGAAAACTTGGGCTCCTTGAGTTGATCAAATAGTTCGTCTATTCGCGCAACGGGTACTTGTTCTTGATGGTTACGGCATTCAATGCCCTGTAATCCACGCAAAGTCTCGCACTTCCATCCTTTTTCTTTACTTAACAATACAGGCGAGGCCCAAGGTGAGATGCTTGGCGGATAAACTCCTTCTCTAATAACTCGTCCCAACTGTTTCTTAAGTTCTCTCAATTCCGCAGGTGCCATTTGATATTGGCGCTTGGTTAATGGTGCGGTTCCGGGGATCAGCTGTATTTCCAGCTCTATATCTCGGTCTGGTGGCCTTCCTGGCAACTCTTCTGGAAAAACATCCGGGTATTCCTGAACAACGGGCACTTGGTCTAATGCTAGGGTCACGGTACTGAGACTGCTTCCATTGTCTTTTACTAGCTTAGGGTCGGTCCTTACGGTTACTCGTTGTCCTTCGTCGTTGACAACTGTTACTAGCTTCCTTTCACAGTTTAAGGTTGCTTTATGTTTGGACAGCCAATCCATTCCTAGGATGACGCTCCATTGTTCATTTCCAGTAGTAACAGCTCAATAGTAAACTTAACTCCTTGTAGCACTAATTCTAACTTCTGGCTCTTATATCGAGCCATTAATCTATTGCCCGGCGTTTGAAACGCGCAAGGGCTTGGTAACGGAGAATAAGAAAAACCATTCTTGCAAACGAAAGTCATTGAAATGAATGAGTGAGTTGCTCCAGGATCAAATAAAACCAAAGCCGGCTGGGATTGAATTGAAAATTTACCGATAATCACGTCGGTGGCTGCCGCGGCGTCCTCAGCTGTCATATGGTTGATCCTGCCTTGAAAATTGCGGGAGTTGTTGGAGCTTCCTTCGCCTCTCGGAGGTGCCCTTCCTTGTAACATTCCTTGTTGTTGCGGTGGCGGTCGGTAGACTGTTGGCTGACGGTTTACCGAAGCTGCTGACGCTTGGGATTTGGCCACTTCAGTTGGCTGGTTCCTCCTCGGGCAATTTTGTTTGAAGTGCCCCTCCTGACCATAGTGATAACAACCTGTAGTCTTCTTAGTGCAGTTGTTGGAATAATGGTTTCCTCCACACTTAAAGCATTTCACTATTACTGGCTGGCTTTGAGCAGGCACTGGTCGGAATCCTCCTACTACTAGCCTTTTAGCAGGAAATCCGGGTATTGGAGCTGGGGCTCTTCCTCTGGGTTGGTTGGGGGTCGGAAACCTCATTTGCTGGGCTCTTCTCTTTCGGGTGTCTTCTAAGTCATTCCTGGCTTCCTCTATCATCATTATCTTGTCGACCATTGTCGACAAGTCCCTGAACTCTAGGGCAGCGATATGGAATTTCAAGTTCTTTTGTAATCCTTCAGAAAATCTTTCCATCTTTTTGGCCTCGGTGTCTACTTCATTGGGTGCATAGCGGGCCAGTTGGTTGAATTGTTGGAGGTACTCCATGACAGTTCTTCCTCCCTGTCGGAGGGCTAGGAATTCTCTCCTTTTTGAGGCCATTAGTCCTGTAGGGATGTGAGCCTTGCGGAATGCTTCCTCGAATTCGGTCCATGGAATCTCTTGATCGTTCTTGGTGGCTTGATAGTTCATCCACCAAGACGCGGCTTGTCCTTGAAGTTGGTGCGAGGCAAACAATACTTGTTCCTTATCCGAGCATTGGATGGTATCCAGTTTCCTTTTTATATCCCGGAGCCAGTCATCAGCCGCTAATGGTTCGGTTGCTGTCGCGAAGATAGGAGGTCGGGCCTTCTGGAAATCTGACCATTTCGTCCCTCCAATGTGGCCTTCTTGCATGTTGTGGTTTCCTTGAGGGGGTCCTTGTGGTCTTGCGGTTAGCTGCTCTAGGACTCTTTCCATGAGCTGTGTTTGATGCCTTTCAGCTTCATATCGGTTCCGTTCCATCATCGCCATTATTTGGGCCAAGCTGATCTGTTCAGCGTTGGAGTTACCCTCCTCGCTGTTGTTTCCTCTCAAATTGGGTCTCACCATGGTTGACTCGGTTGTATTCAACTTCCTTTCGATCTGCAGCAGGGTTTTAATGAAAGTGAAAGGTAAGTGGGAGTTAAGATTTCTAGATAAGGCTAGAATGAATAGACGAGGGCTTAGATGAAAAGGGCGGGAGAATATTTTGAACGAGATAGGGCTAATCCTGATATATTACTAAAATTAAAGTACGAAGGGGGATCATATTTTGTTACAAGCCATAGGTCGTACACCATACCATTCAAGGTAGGGTACCACCAATAATACAATACCAAAAACACTTAGTTCTATTACATAAATGGGGGGTGGCATCAACTCCTAACGATCTTGGCAGCTCATGGGTTCCATCCATTTGTCGGGTCCATAGAAGAAGCGCTCCTCAGGGTCTTCCTCGTCCTCCATGTCGACATCTGGAGGCGGCGGTTCGTCTATAATCATTGATGGTCCGTCCACCGAAGGCTCTTCTTCTGGGGGCGCCACCGGTTGCTGCACAAGCTCGATCTCCATTATCTGGTTCATCAGCTGCTGTACTTGGCCTTGGAGTTGAACCACGTCGTTGTGCTGTTGGTCTACCAGGTCCCACATTTGATGAAGGTGATCGTGCTGTACTTTGTTCTCCCGGAGGGCGCGGTTGTATTCGCGTTCCATCAGCAATATATAGTTGGAGGTCTCTTCGATCCTTGGGTCCGCTTCATCCAGAGGGAAGGAGATGCCAATGCTTTCATCACAAAGCTAGGGAACCAGCTGGAATTGGGTGTCATCAAGTTCTCTCTCGTAGTGGTTCCGGAGGTAGTGGACAGCTTGGCGAGCGGCATCCTGGATCGCTGCGGACTCGTAGAGTCGCCTCCCTTCGAATCGTCGAGGGACACCTGGGCGGAGTGGCAGGGGCGGCAGCTCGACCCATGCCATCCACTGGCAACGTAAGTCATCTCGAAGCATTTCTTGAGTGTGGAACGCAGGGCGGTGTTCATCTGTTGCTCCGACTTGCTGCATCATCCTCCAGAGTAATCCAGCCCAACTACCGAAAACAGTCGGGTCCGGATAAGCATGGTGAACCATCTGCGATCAACGCGAAATTTGAGTAAGTTAAGAAATGGAAAAATTAAAACAAAACCGGAAATAAGAATACTAAGAGGGTTGAGATAGAAAGAGGTAGAAGAGGACAGCAATAATACTTATATTTTTCATAACCCATTTTGTTTATATGTTAAATTAATTTTCGGTAAAAGATCCTTAAGCCAATCCAGGTCTCAATCTACGGTCAACATAGGCTCTGATACCACTTGTGATGGACCGCCTTTTCAGGGGTGCGTTTAAATTCCGAAATGACTACCCAGGAAGATTAGTCACCGGAAACCAAGTTGTACGTTACCCGCAAAAGATCAATACAACTGTTTTTACATCACATAAGGCCTAACGCCAGAGTTTTCAAGGGAAGCGACGAGCTTCAAGTATATATTACATCACAAAAGACAACAGCGCAAAAGCGAAATCCACAGGCGAGTCGAGCGAAGACTGAGACTAGAACCACACTGTGTCGCCGTCTATGATCTCTTGGAAGTCACCAACATCTTGATACTCTAAAATGGGTTAATTAAGCAAGGGTGAGTACTACAACGTACTCAACAAGCCACACAGTAAATCCTGATTATCATATGCAAGGGATAACAAGAGATAGCCCTATGTCTCATTTGTGTATGCAAGTTTTCATAATATTTGGCATTTCATTTAAAACACAAATCATAATAATAATATGAATAAGGGGGTTTTCCAAAGTTATCCATTTCCAACACTTGTTAATCCAAAAACTACTTGAGCTTAGGTTCGGGATTCACCCCATTTTAACTCAGCTTCATTTACCGGAAGCACGGCGTATTCGAATACCATTTAATACACTCTGCAGAGGTGTTCAGCTTTACCCACAAGATTCCACGATCGTTATGCCACGCGATTAACATGCAACTTTTATGCATGCGGCCGGATCGAGGTTATCGTAGCTGTTGAATCTTTCCCCTTTAGCCCCTATCCGGTAGAGTTTCGGTCCACATTAACCCGGGGTCCCCACTGGCCAGAGTGAAGTTCGCGATCCCGTTTACTGTGGACACCTACCGTTGTGAACCCGAAATGCCACAGTTTCCTCGTGCACACTTTCGTTCCACCCCCATAACTGCGGACCATCTCCCATACCGGGAAGGTAACCCTGC
The DNA here is from genome assembly GCA_036346355.1 of Rhipidocladum racemiflorum. NCBI lineage: Eukaryota > Viridiplantae > Streptophyta > Magnoliopsida > Poales > Poaceae > Rhipidocladum > Rhipidocladum racemiflorum. The sequence continues at coordinate 14,264,375 of CM070591.1, read as the reverse complement.
TCCTATAGGTATTCCGGGGAAAGTACAATATACCGAGCTACGTTGAGTCAAGCCAACGAAGTTGACCGGCCCAACCTGTGGTTGAACGGTTTCTTAAGTTATTTACTTTTGCCCAAGGTTGTATGTCCTTACTTTGTCATAGACCAAACCATTACATTCCACATCCCCTGGTATCCGCAGTACCATCATCCATCCATACCTTGGTATCAGTCCTCGTAGGGGATCGACTAACACCCATCCCAGAGTTAGCCCAATACTGTCCCCCGGACCGCAACATTTCATAAACATTCCACATCCAAGTACATCGACATTTCATGTTTCCTTTTTAAATGGTCTAATTAACTATAATAGAATATCTAGCCAAATAATGACAATAGTGATGTTCTAGGGTTACAAAGGATTATTCGGATTTAATATTTGTCAAGGAAGTTCCATGAGCCTTTTTGGTATTAACTAGCTATCATGTCATTCAAACATACCAACTTTGCGATATTTCAACATATAGTTCGGAAATAATGCGGTAGAAAATAATTATGAAGTATTTTAGGGAGTATTAGGTTCAACATGATCAATGGAGTATGGCTTGCCTTGCGAGGCGGAGGGGTTCCTTAGTTCCGAGTTGGTGTAGTCGAGTTCGGCTTCACACTGGTCCGGCTCCTGTTCCACGTACTGCTCCTGCTCCTGGTCCGGGAGTTGGTATTGCTCGGTCGTCGGCTCTAGCGTAAACAAACACCATAAGATAAACAATAAACAATAAATAACACAAAAAGAAAGAAGAGAAAAGAAAAGAGAAAAACTGAGAGAGAAAATAGCCGAAAATGGGTCGGAGGGCAATTTGGGAATTTTTGGAACTTGGTTTGGCGGAACGGAGGTCATTTTTGGACTCAGTGGCTCGAAACGGTTCGGAATATGTATTTTTGGGCATTTTTGGATTTTCGGATATTTTGGGACATTTTTGGATATTAAAAAGAATTAATAAAGGATTTTAGAAATTAAAATCAGAAAAGAAAATAAAAAAAGGTACTGTTTCTATTGGGCCGTGCCAAAACTGGGTTTGGCCCATGTAACGCCAAGGAAGCTATCGGGCCGGCCCAAATCAAGGCCGAGTGGGGAAGCTGGCAAAGGGCTCGGTCGGCAGTGTCCGCGGGAGAGGGAGAGAGACTGGCGGGTGGGCCTCGGGTGTGGGGAGCTGGCTGGTGGGCCCGAGCGGCAGCGACGGGGGAGGCCGCACGGCGAGCTGAGCGGCATTAGCCGCCGGAGTTGGGGGAGACGAGGTGCAAAACCACACCTCTAGGGCACGGGGCGCACCTGGCTTGGGGAAAAGGAAGAGGGGCTTCCCACGAGGCTAGGGCACGGCTCGGGGGAGGCCCGGAGGCGGCGGAGCGGCTTGGCGGCTGCGTGCATCCGGAGAGGAAGGAGGTGACCGCAGGGCGAGCTCGGGAGGGCACGAGAGAGCAAGTGAGAGAGGGCAATCGAGAGAGGAGGGAGTGGCGGGCTCGGCGAGCCAAAAATGGAGGCCGAAGCGGGCTTATATAGCCGGGGAAGACGATGGAGTCGCCGGCTCCATCATTTGGACGGGGACCAAATGGCCGAGGTGATGGGACGCGACGGCGGTGCAGGCAGCGGCGGCGCTAGGCGGCGGAAGGTGGAGAGCCCTAAGGCTAGGGCTGCGACGGGACAAGGCGGAGCTCTACCATGGCAGTAGATCACGGGGGGAGAGAGAGGAGGAAGATGCACAGGGGCGAGGCGCCCTGGCGCGGGGGCGCGGGCGGGGACGGCAGGCGGCAGTGCGGGCTGGCGCGGGCGGAGAGGGGAAAGCGCAACGGCCAAAAGAGGAAAGCGCCCCGCGGACGAAACTTTCCAAAAATGGCAAGAACTCGTAAAGTAATCAAATGAATTCAAATAAAATCCGAAAAATTCAAAAAAATTCACAAAACGCAAATAAAGCCTAATTCAAACTCAGATTTGCAATTTTAGGGTTATTTCAACCTACCTCCCTTAAAATAAATCTCGTCCCCGAGATTCATTCCGCCTGGGGAAAGAGGTTGGGAAAATTCTGCTGCAGTTCCGACTCCTTTTCCCATGTGGTTTCCGTGAGCGTGTGATTCTTCCACAGTACTCGGCATACTCTAACATCTTTGTTTCGAAGTTTCCTTTCAACTGTCTCGATAATCCTGACTGGTTCCTCTGTATAGGTCAGATCATTCTGTAGGTCGATTTCCTCTAATGGTACTTGTTCCGTGGGTTGTCGAAGACACTTCCTCAATTGTGACACATGGAATACGCTGTGTACTCGTGACAATTCAGGGCTCAACTGTAGTTTGTAGGCTACTTCTCCAATTCGGCTTATGATCTTATATGGTCCAACATATCTTGGTGCCAATTTTCCTTTGATCTGAAATCTATGCACGGGTTTGAATGGAGTTACTTTCAGATAGACAAAATCTCCAACTTGGTAACTGATATCCTTCCGCCTGGTGTCTGCATAGTTCTTCTGTCGTCCTTGGGCTATCTTTAAGTTTTCTCTGACGATCCTCACATGGGCTTCTGCATCATGCACAATCTGTGGCCCTAATAATTGATTTTCTCCCACTTCAGTCCAATTCAAAGGGGTTCTGCACTTCCTTCCGTAAAGCGCTTCAAATGGTGCCATTTGTAAACTGGCCTGATAACTGTTATTGTAAGAGAATTCTGCAAATGGCAAACAAGTGACCCAAGACGCTCCATAGGTCAATGCACAAGCTCTTAACATATCTTCTAGTATTTGATTGACCCTTTCTGTCTGTCCATCTGTCTGTGGGTGATATGCTGTACTGAAGTTCAGGTCTGTCCCCATGGCTTCATGTAGACTCTTCCAGAATTTTGATGTGAACTGGGCTCCTCGGTCTGATACAATCTTTTTGGGAATCCCATGTAATCTGACTATCTGTGTCAGGTATAGCTCTGCTAGCTTATCCTTGCCATAGGTCTGCTTGACTGGTATGAAATGTGCTACTTTAGTCGATCACAATTATTACCCATATGGAATCAAATCCTTGCTGTGCTTTGGGTAGTCCTGTAATAAAATCCATTCCGATTTCATCCCACTTCCATTCAGGGATCGGTAGAGGTTGTAACATTCCAGCGGTCTTCTGATGTTCAATTTTAACTTTTCGGCACACGTCACAACACAGTACGTGCTCGGCTATCTCTTTCTTCATGCCTTTCCACCAATATTCACCTTTTAAATCATTGTACATCTTTGTACTGCCTGGGTGTATGGTGAGTTGAGATGAGTGAGCTTCTGTCAAAATCAATCCTCTTATATCTTTATTATTAGGAACACATATACGATTACGGAATCGTACTATGCCTTGTCCATCTTCCGAGAATTCCGAAGGTCCGTTTGTATTCATTTCTTTGCGATACTGCTGGATTTCTTCATCTTCTTGCTAGGCTGTTTTGATTTGACTGAGTAGATCTGACTGGATTGCAATGGAAGCTAAAAATCCTTTCTCCACTATCTGTAGGTTTAGACGTTCCATTTCAAACTGTAGCTGTTGTGAGATGTCTCGTCTGGCTATGTGGTGGCATGATTTTCTACTTAATGCGTCCGCTACTACGTTAGCCTTTCCAGGGTGGTATTGTATCTCCAAGTCGTAATCATTGATCATTTGCAACCATCTTCTTTGCCGGATATTCAGATTTGGTTGAGTGAACACATACTTCAAACTCTTGTGATCTGTAAATACGTCACTATGGTTACCCAATAAATAATGTCTCCAGATCTTTAGTGCACGTACTACCGAAGCTAATTCCATGTCATGAGTTGGGTAATTCTCCTCATGCGATCTTAATTGTCGAGAAGCATACGCAACTACCCTTCCACCTTGCATCAATACGCAACCTAATCCTTGTTTTGATGCGTCACAATATATCTGGAAATCCTTGCTTGTGTCGGGTAGTATGAGTACTGGGGCTGATGTTAGTCTTGTCTTTAATTCCTGGAAACTTGCCTCGCATTTCTCAGTCCATTTGTACGGGCTATCCTTCTTGAGTAGGTGTGTCAAGGGTTTGGCAATTTTCGAGAACCCTTCGATGAATCTCCTATAGTATCCTGCCAATCCAAGGAAACTCCTGACCTCTGTTACTGACGTTGGCTGCTTCCATTCTTTGACTGCTTCTACCTTCGTTGGATCCACTTTGACTCCGTCCTTGGTGACAATATGTCCCAGAAATGCGATCTCATTCTTCCAAAAGTCACATTTAGAGAACTTGGCGTATAACTGATGCTCCCTAAGCTTTTGTAATAGCTGGTGTAAATGCTTAGCGTGTTCGTGCTCATCCTTTGAATACACCAGTATGTCGTCTATGAATACTACGACGAACTGATCCAAAAATTCCATACATACTTTATTCATCAGGTTCATGAAATAAGCTGGGGCGTTTGTGAGCCCAAACGGAACCACCGAAAACTCATATAATCCATATCTGGTTGTAAATGCCGTCTTTTCCCTATCCTGTTTTCTCACTTTCAATTGGTGATATCTTGTTCTCAGATCTATTTTGGAGAAAACTTGGGCTCCCTTGAGTTGATCAAATAGTTCGTCTATTCGCGGCAACGGGTACTTGTTCTTGATGGTTACGGCATTCAATGCCCTGTAATCCACGCAAAGTCTCGCACTTCCATCCTTTTTCTTTACGAACAATACAGGCGAGGCCCAAGGTGAGATGCTTGGGCGGATAAACTCCTTCTCTAATAACTCGTCCAACTGTTTCTTAAGTTCTTTCAATTCCGCAGGTGCCATTTGATACTGGCGCTTGGTTAATGGTGCGGTTCCGGGGATCAGCTGTATTTCCAGCTCTATATCTCTGTCTGGTGGCCTTCCTGGCAACTCTTCTGGAAAAACATCCGGGTATTCCTGAACAACGGGCACTTGGTCTAATGCTAGGGTCACGGTACTGAGACTGCTTCCATTGTCTTTTACTAGCTTAGGGTCGGTCCTTACGGTTACTCGTTGTCCTTCGTCGTTGACAACTGTTACTAGCTTCCTTTCACAGTTTAAGGTTGCTTTATGTTTGGACAGCCAATCCATTCCTAGGATGACGTCCAGTCCGTTCATTTCCAGTAATGTATGACTCAATAGTAAACTTAACTCCTTGTAGCACTAATTCTAACTTCTGGCTCTTATATCGAGCCATTAATCTATTGCCCGGCGTTTGAAACGCGCAAGGGCTTGGTAACGGAGAATAAGAAAAACCATTCTTGCAAACGAAAGTCATTGAAATGAATGAGTGAGTTGCTCCAGGATCAAATAAAACCAAAGCCGGCTGGGATTGAATTGGAAATTTACCGATAATCACGTCGGTGGCTGCCGCGGTGTCCTCAGCTGTCATATGGTTGATCCTGCCTTGAAAATTGCGGGAGTTGTTGGAGCTTCCTTCGCCTCTCGGAGGTGCCCTTCCTTGTAACATTCCTTGTTGTTGCGGTGGCGGTCGGTAGACTGTTGGCTGACGGTTTACCGAAGCTGCTGACGCTTGGGATTTGGCCACTTCAGGTTGCTGGTTCCTCCTCGGGCAATTTTGTTTGAAGTGCCCCTCCTGACCACAGTGATAACAACCTGTAGTCTTCTTAATGCAGTTGTTGGAATAATGGTTTCCTCCACACTTAAAGCATTTCACTATTACTGGCTGGCTTTGAGCAGGCACTGGTCGGAATCCTCCTACTGCTAGCCTTTTAGCAGGAAATCCGGGTATTGGAGCTGGGGCTCTTCCTCTGGGTTGGTTGGGGGTCGGAAACCTCATTTGCTGGGCTCTTCTCTTTCGGGTGTCTTCTAAGTCATTCCTGGCTTCCTCTATCATCATTATCTTGTCGACCATTGTCGACAAGTCCCTGAACTCTAGGGCAGCGATATGGAATTTCAAGTTCTTTTGTAATCCTTCAGAAAATCTTTCCATCTTTTTGGCCTCGGTGTCTACTTCATTGGGTGCATAGCGGGCCAGTTGGTTGAATTGTTGGAGGTACTCCATGACAGTTCTTCCTCCCTGTCGTAGGGCTAGGAATTCTCTCCTTTTTGAGGCCATTAGTCCTGTAGGGATGTGAGCCTTGCGGAATGCTTCCTCGAATTCGGTCCATGGAATCTCTTGATCGTTCTTGGTGGCTTGATAGTTCATCCACCAAGACGCGGCTTGTCCTTGAAGTTGGTGCGAGGCAAACAATACTTGTTCCTTATCCGAGCATTGGATGGTATCGATTTCCTTTTTATATCCTTGAGCCAGTCATCAGCCGCTAATGGTTCGGTTGCTGTCGCGAAGATAGGAGGTCGGGCCTTCTGGAAATCTGACCATTTCGTCCCTCCAATGTGGCCTTCTTGCATGTTGTGGTTTCCTTGAGGGGGTCCTTGTGGTCTTGCGGTTAGCTGCTCTAGGACTCTTTCCATGAGCTGTGTTTGATGCCTTTCAGCTTCATATCGGTTCCGTTCCATCATCGCCATTATTTGGGCCAAGCCGATCTGTTCGGCGTTGGAGTTACCCTCCTCATTTGTTGTTTCCTCTCAAATTGGGTCTCACCATGGTTGACTCGGTTGTATTCAACTTCCTTTCGATCTGCAGCAGGGTTTTAATGAAAGTGAAAGGTAAGTGGGAGTTAAGATTTCTAGATAAGGCTAGAATGAATAGACGAGGGCTTAGATGAAAAGGGCGGGAGAATATTTTGAACGAGATAGGGCTAATCCCGATATATTACTAAAATTAAAGTACGAAGGGGGATCATATTTTGTTACAAGCCATAGGTCGTACACCATACCATTCAAGGTAGGGTACCACCAATAATACAATACCAAAAACACTTAGTTCTATTACATAAATGGGGGGTGGCATCAACTCCTAACGATCTTGGCAGCTCATGGGTTCCATCCGCCGTCGGGTCCATAGAAGAAGCGCTCCTCAGGGTCTTCCTCGTCCTCCATGTCGACATCTGGAGGCGGCGGTTCGTCTATAATCATTGATGGTCCGTCCACCGAAGGCTCTTCTTCTGGGGGCGCCACCGGTTGCTGCACAAGCTCGATCTCCATTATCTGGTTCATCAGTTGCTGTACTTGGCCTTGGAGTTGAACCACGTCGTTGTGCTGTTGGTCTACCAGGTCCCACATTTGATGAAGGTGATCGTGCTGTACTTTGTTCTCCCGGAGGGCGCGGTTGTATTCGCGTTCCATCAGCAATATATAGTCGGAGGTCTCTTCAATCCTTGGGTCCGCTTCATCCAGAGGGAAGGAGATTCCAATGCTTTCATCACAAAGCTGGGGAACCAGCTGGAACTGGGTGTCATCAAGTTCTCTCTCGTAGTGGTTCCGGAGGTAGTGGACAGCTTGGCGAGCGGCATCCTGGATCGCTGCGGACTCGTAGAGTCGCCTCCCTTCGAATCGTCGAGGGACACCTGGGCGGAGTGGCAGGGGCGGCAGCTCGACCCATGCCATCCACTGGCAACGTAAGTCATCTCGAAGCATTTCTTGAGTGTGGAACGCAGGGCGGTGTTCATCTGTTGCTCCGACTTGCTGCATCATCCTCCAGAGTAATCCAGCCCAACTACCGAAAATAGTCGGGTCCGGATAAGCATGGTGAACCATCTGCGATCAACGCGAAATTTGAGTAAGTTAAGAAATGGAAAAATTAAAACAAAATCGGAAATAAGAATACTAAGAGGGTTGAGATAGAAAGAGGTAGAAGAGGACAGCAATAATACTTATATTTTTCATAACCCATTTTGTTTATATGTTAAATTAATTTTCGGTAAAAGATCCTTAAGCCAATCTAGGTCTCAATCTATGGTCAACATAGGCTCTGATACCACTTGTGACGGACCGCCTTTTCAGGGGTGCGTTTAAATTCCGAAATGACTACCCAGGAAGATTAGTCACCGGAAACCAAGTTGTACGTTACCCGCAAAAGATCAATACAACTGTTTTTACATCACATAAGGCCTAACGCCAGAGTTTTCAAGGGAAGCGACGAGCTTCAAGTATATATTACATCACAAAAGACAACAGCGCAAAAGCGAAATCCACAGGCGAGTCGAGCGAAGACTGAGACTAGAACCACACTGTGTCGCCGTCTACGATCTCTTGGAAGTCACCAACATCTTGATACTCTAAAATGGGTTAATTAAGCAAGGGTGAGTACTACAACGTACTCAACAAGCCACACAGTAAATCCTGATTATCATATGCAAGGGATAACAAGAGATAGCCCTATGTCTCATTTGTGTATGCAAGTTTTCATAATATTTGGCATTTCATTTAAAACACAAATCATAATAATAATATGAATAAGGGGGTTTTCCAAAGTTATCCATTTCCAACACTTGTTAATCCAAAAACTACTTGAGCTTAGGTTCGGGATTCACCCCATTTTAACTCAGCTTCATTTACCGGAAGCACGGCGTATTCGAATACCATTTAATACACTCTGCAGAGGTGTTCAGCTTTACCCACAAGATTCCACGATCGTTATGCCACGCGATTAACATGCAACTTTTATGCATGCGGCCGGATCGAGGTTATCGTAGCTTTTCGTTGAATCTTTCCCCTTTAGCCCCTATCCGGTAGAGTTTCGGTCCACATTAACCCGGGGTCCCCACTGGCCAGAGTGAAGTTCGCGATCCCGTTTACTGTGGACACCTACCGTTGTGAACCCGAAATGCCACAGTTTCCTCGTGCACACTTTCGTTTCACCCCCATAACTGCGGACCATCTCCCATACCGGGAAGGTAACCCTGCTCCTATAGGTATTCCGGGGAAAGTACAATATACCGAGCTACGTTGAGTCAAGCCAACGAAGTTGACCGGCCCAACCTGTGGTTGAACGGTTTCTTAAGTTATTTACTTTTGCCCAAGGTTGTATGTCCTTACTTTGTCATAGACCAAACCATTACATTCCACATCCCCTGGTATCCGCAGTACCATCATCCATCCATACCTTGGTATCAGTCCTCGGCCGGGGATCAGACTAACACCCATCCGGTAGTTAGCCCAATACTGTCCCCCGGACCGCAACATTTCATAAACATTCCACATCCAAGTACATCGACATTTCATGTTTCCTTTTTAAATGGTCTAATTAACTATAATAGAATATCTAGCCAAATAATGACAATAGTGATGTTCTAGGGTTACAAAGGATTATTCGGATTTAATATTTGTCAAGGAAGTTCCATGAGCCTTTTTGGTATTAACTAGCTATCATGTCATTCAAACATACCAACTTTGCGATATTTCAACATATAGTTCGGAAATAATGCGGTAGAAAATAATTATGAAGTATTTTAGGGAGTATTAGGTTCAACATGATCAATGGAGTATGGCTTGCCTTGCGAGGCGGAGGGGTTCCTTAGTTCCGAGTTGGTGTAGTCGAGTTCGGCTTCACACTGGTCCGGCTCCTGCTCCACGTACTGCTCCTGCTCCTGGTCCGGGAGTTGGTACTGCTTGGTCGTCGGCTCTAGCGTAAACAAACACTATAAGATAAACAATAAACAATAAATAACACAAAAAGAAATAAGAGAAAAGAAAAGAGAGAAACCGAGAGAGAAAATAGCCGGAAATGGCCTGAGGGCAATTTGGGAATTTTGGAACTTGGTTTGGCGGAACGGAGGTCATTTTTGGACTCAGTGGCTCGAAACGGTTCGGAATATGTATTTTTGGGCATTTTTGGATTTTCGGATATTTTGGGACATTTTTGGATATTAAAAAGAATTAATAAAGGATTTTAGAAATTAAAATCAGAAAAGAAAATAAAAAGGTACTTGTTTTATTGGGCCGTACAAACTGGGTTTGGCTCATGTAACGCCCATACAAGACGGAGCCATCGGGCCGCCCAAATCATGGCCGGCGTGGAATCGGCAAAGTGCTCGGTCGGCAGTTGTCCGCGTGAGAGGGAGAGACCCAAGTGGTGGGCCTCGGGTGTGGGGAGCTGGCTGGTGGGCCCGAGCGGCAGCGACGGGGGAGGCCGCACGGCGAGCTGAGCGGCATTAGCCGCCGGAGTTGGGGGAGACGAGGTGCAAAACCACACCTCTAGGGCACGGGGCGCACCTGGCTTGGGAAAAAGAAGAGGGGCTTCCCACGAGGCTAGGGCACGGCTCGGGGGAGGCCAGGAGGCGGCGGAGCGGCTTGGCGGCTGCGTGCAGCCGGAGAGGAAGGAGGTGACCGCGGGGCGAGCTCGGGAGGGCACGAGAGAGCAAGTGAGAGAGGGCAATCGAGAGAGGAGGGAGTGGCGGGCTCGGTGAGCCAAAAATGGAGGCCGAAGCGGGCTTATATAGCCGGGGAAGACGATGGAGTCGCCGGCTCCATCATTTGGACGGGGACCAAATGGCCGAGGTGATGGGACGCGACGGCGGTGCAGGCAGCGGCGGCGCTAGGCGGCGGAAGGTGGAGAGCCCTAAGGCTAGGGCTGCGACGGGACAAGGCGGAGCTCTGCCATGGCAGTAGATCACGGGGGGAGAGAGAGGAGGAAGATGCACAGGGGCGAGGCGGCGCTGGGCGCGGGCGCGGGACGGCAGCGGCAGCGGCTGGCGCGGGCGGAGAGGGGAAAGCGCAACGGCCAAAAGAGGAAAGCGCCCCGCGGACGAAAGTTTCCAAAAACGGCAAGAACTCGTAAAGTAATCAAATGAATTCAAATAAAATCCGAAAAATTCAGAAAAATTCACAAAACGCAAATAAAGCCTAATTCAAACTCAGATTTGCAATTTTAGGGTTATTTCAGAAAGGTTCCCTACATATGCATGCACACTTGTTTCATTTGATGTTCTCAGGAGCAGAGCAAACGATAGGTTGCTGTTGTTTGGTATTGTTTACTATCAGCCTATTTCTTTCCCTTCTCCCACATTACATAACAGAATACTATTTGTTTTGTCATTATATATTTTAAACTAACGATCGTCGACACACAGATACTATAGGAATTATCACAACTGTGTCACACATAAAGACAGTTGCTGTCAAAGGAATTCCCAAACCAATTGGAAACATTCACGCCACAAATGGCAGGTGTGTCCACAGGAATCTATATTGTCCCAACTATCTACAGAAAATAACGTTTGTACGATTAACCTTGAGTACATTTCCTATTTAATCCTCTTGTGTACTCAGTTCTGTTACCACGATCGCTGCATATGCAAACACTGAAATCTCTATGTGACAGGGAAAACACGGAGGTCACGCTATGGGGATCACATCACATGCTGTCCAGTTTGGTCCGATGCCATGCAGTCTGAATCACGTCGAGCCCCTGTTGTCCTACTGTTACTTGGGTTGATAGTTAAGTAACATAACGGTATGCACTACCCGCGCTGGTCCCTTTTCCCGTTTGTTCAGCTATTAGCTTGATAGTAGAGGTGGGCATTTGGGCCGGGCTCTTTTGGGCCGGTCCGAAGCACGATGGGATGGCACGGTGCAAAGCACAGCACGCAACTGTAGCATGGGCCGTGCCGGGCCCGGGAACCAGGCACGACGGGCGGCACGGCACGGCGACGATTTGGGCGGTCTGCGAAGACGGCACGAACGGGCACGAAATTACGGATTAAGGCCTAAAAGTTGGCAGATATTGTTGATTCAGGGCATCTTCAAGCATTGCATTTATGTTTGACATTTTGTTGATGTGATTAGTCTCTTATGTAATTAAAATAGGTAGTTTAGTAGTAGTGATTTGTTTTATTTCTTTGTTTGTCACAATAGTAAAAATGGGTTGGGCTTGGGCCGGCACGGCACGAAACAGGCACGAAGCGCAAATGGGCCGGGCTTGGGCTCGCCAAAGATGAGTCGGGCCGGCACAGCCCGGCACGGTGGGCACGATGGGCCGTCGTGGCACGGCACGGTTTCGACCCGAAGCACGATGGACCCGGCCCGGGCCGGCACGGCACGGCACGACGCCCACCTCTACTTGATAGATAGTGTACACAGATCCACCTCACTGTTCCTTCTACTGCTTTTCGATGTTAGTACTTAACAACTGGATTTCGGTGGCTACATGTTGTTATAAGCTGGTACGTACCATCGATCATTCTTGTTGATGCAAACACTACTACCATATCCTACTGCATTAGTTAATGATCCAAGGGAAAACAAAGTGAGGAAGGTTTGACATTCCATCATTGTGTACAATCTTGGAAATTTTAAAGAAACATAAGAGCAGCATATCTATTAAGGTAAATACCATCTTCCTTTCCTTCTATCCAGCTGTATTGCTCTACTTTTTATTCTGCTCTTTTCAGCACTTCATCAAACTGTGGTACAATAGACAATGCCTTTTGTTTGTTGGATGATCAATACCATGCATTTGATCTGCTTCATCTTACTGATTGCTTACCTCAGCAAAACTTTGTCCATCTTTATTTACTGCTGCGTCTTCACAAAGAGGCCCACCAAGGTGGTGACATCATCGCGTGCGTGCTGCTAGCTAGGGCCCACATGTCATACACCACTCCATCTTCATTTGGATCCCAATTGCGCCGGCGGGGGATGGGATCCGAGCAGAGGCGACGACGACGCACCAGACCCCGTCCTTTCTCCAGTCCTGCCCCGGCCGTACCTCGGGAGCCCGAAACATAGGTATGATGTGCCAGCCAATTCTTCGTGCCTCTCTTTCGCATTCGTGTCATCTCAGCCATCTCCGCGCTGCGAGGGTTTCTCAGCACGGAATGGAGCTGCTTTGCTCGTCTGGAATTTGTGAGGCTTGTGTTAGGTGAAGCGCGGGTTTGGGATTCCCGATTGTGTTGTAATTCACAATTGGGGTTTTGGTTTTGTGAGATTTCTTGCTTCCAACCCTAACCCTAGGTACCTCGTTCGATGACTTGGCTTGGCGTTCGATTTTGAAAGTTTTTTCTTTTCGTGTTCGTTTGGCGTTCGATCTTGAAAGTTTTTTCGTATTCGTTTGGAATTCGTTTGGAATTTGTGGGACATCTAGAGTTCTAGACTCCAGGCTCACCTCTTTCGCTGATCAAAATGCCGCGCAAGAAAAATCAACGAGACTCGGAACAGGATGAAAGATTTCAGGCTCGATTAATATTAGCAGAAAATAAAATCCCAGGCTAGCGGGCGCGCGCGCACACACAGACTTCCTAATCTCATTTCCTAGTGAGACTAACATGCCGTACATATACAATTATGTATCGCTCTGATGTCTGATACTTCATCAAATTATTGCTAATTAAGCTCTCTTTAATGTGTAGTAAGCCCTAACAATTTAATTGCATGTAACATCCTGAAAATTTAAAAGGATTGGAACCAAGAATTTAAATTATGGATCCTGTCTTTTATTTGAATTTCAATCCTTTTGTGATCTCATTTGAAATGTTGTATTGCATTGCCTTACGTTCAACTGACTTAGAAGAAAGATTCTTTTCCTCGAAATTTTAAAGTTGTGTGTATGAGTTTGAGAAAAATATGATTGGATCCCTAATCAATATTATATCATCTCTGCAAAATTTTAGAAATTTTTGAATTGATTTAATAGTTTTAGAAAATCAAAAACAGTAAATAGAGTTTTAGACCTAGAGCAATGTTAGAATTTTATAAAAATAAATATAAGTGTTCTTGATCTGAAATTTTTATACTAGAATGAAAATGATTACAGTACATTACAGTAAAAATTTCAAAATTATTTGACTTATCTTGTAGCCTTAGAAAAATCATTTACAAAAAGGGCTTTTTCCTGATAGCAGTATTGTCAGATTTTTTATAAAAATATTCGCGTGGTATTTTTGTCTGAAAATTTTATGGTAGTTCAAACTTATACTCAGGACCCATCACAAAAATTCTCAGAAATTTTGAAATGAATTTGGTGCCCCAACCGAATTAGTTTTTGCTTGCTGTCCCAAATCAGGAAACTTAAATCCCTCGTCTCTCCTCACTGCCAAGCGGGCCCTCCGGCCGGTATGACCCACCTGGCAGCGTGGCTACTCCCTCTCTACGTCACTCTCTGCCATGTGGACCCCATGGCCCACCGGTCAGTCCTCCCCCCTCTCTTTCTTCTTTCCCCTCTCTTTTCTCTCCCGTGCGGGCGCCCTGCCGAATCATTGTCACGGCAGCCAATCCCTCCCCTTCTCTCTGCCGCGACAGCAACCTCACGTGCCACTCTACCGAATCACTGCCGTGTCGCCAACGCCCCTCCTTTTTCCTCTGCCGCAGCAGCTGGTCTCCATTCGTGCTCGTTTGCGCAGAAGACCGCGGCCATGTCGCGCCCATTCCTTGCCGTGGCAGCCCTTCCCCCTCGATTTTCCGCTGCAACAGCGGTGATTCCGACTTCGAATCAATGCTGCAGCAGCTCCCTCCATTGGCTCATCTCTGCCATGGCTTAACCAGACGCTACCCTGATCTGACCCAGCCGAGCCATCACCTCTCACGTGCGCACAAACCTCGCCGAAAAGCCTGTCGCCGGTGTCCTTTCCCATTGTCATCAAACCACAGCCTCGAGCCAATCCTCCCCTTGCCCATTTAACCTGTGCCCAACCCTCCTGCACTCGGTACAAGCTTCCCTGGACTGGGCTTGTACCATTGGTGCCGTTGAGGAGCTACGGGCCGAGGCAAGCCGTAGAGGGGGGATTTGCAATTGCCTTTCTCCATGGCTCCATCCTTCGATTCCACCAAGCTAGAGCACCGCTGGAGCTGCCTGAGCCTTTTCCCCACTTTATTTTGCAGTGAAATCCACTGGAGCATTGCCACACCGGCCTTTGTCTTCCTCGGCTCCAGCGCATGATGCCAGGCTTCTCCGGCTGTTCTTCCTCCGCTCCAAGGTATCAAACAGCACTGTTAGGGTTTCTAGATGCTTGCTGATCTCCTAATTGAGCTTCAACGCCGCCCTACCGCCGCCACGGCCGCGCGCCATTTCCGCCGCCGTTGGCCTTCCCGGTGGCTCTCGAGCCGAACCGAGCAATGCCTTAGAACCTCTGTGTCGCGCTCATGCTCACCGCACACTCGCCCAGCCACCTCGGCCTCTGCTCGCCGCCGGCGAGGTCTCCTCCCCCGCTCCTCTGCTTTGGCTCACTGAGTCGTGGGCCCATCTTGTTAGCCTCGCGCCTCGCACAGCCAGCCGGTCACTGCACCGTGGGACCGCCCCGTCAGTCACACTCCCACACAGCTGAAACGTAGCCACTGATAGCCAGCCCCACCCTGTCAGTCGCACGTGTCCACGGTATGGTTGAACCCGAGCCGAAATGCGCTTTTGCAAAGGGAAAGCGTATTTTGCATTTTTGGACTATTTTCCAGCCCGAGCCAATTCAAATGCTTATAACTTTTAAAATATAACTCCAAATTAGTTCAAACCAGTTTCTAAATTTTTGTTAAATCATGTAGTTTCTGAATATGTAAAAATATTTCAAATTCGTTCACTGGAAAATGTTTGAATTTCAAATTCATGTCTAGGCTGAAACTATGCTCAATGCAAAAATTTTGCAAATGACCTCCAAAATTGATGAAACCAATTTTATTGAGTTCCTGATGTCATTAGGAGTCCAAATATGCAAAAACATATAGTTTTGGACTTAGTTTGTATCAATTACTTAATTAGATTAGTTTCAATACATTCAAATTTGAATTTGCTTGTATCTAGTGCAAATGAACTTCAAAATTTGTGAAGCTAGTTCCTATGCTTACATGAAATGGCATTCTTTTTTGTCTATATGAAAATATTTAGGTTTAAACCATGTTTAATCTTGAAATGTGCTATAGGGTTATTTCATATAGAACGTATATGGTGTAGATGTAAGGATGATAAGTGATAAGTTTCATTTAATTCAAAAATTCAGTACCTATACCTTTGAAATATCATAATGTTAGACTCTGTAATAATAGCTTGACATGTCACCTTTGTACTTTAGATTGACCGCTTATTCATGCCTATTAGTTTATTTAGAATTTTGATCAACCGTGTTACTTGTTAACTTTGGCTAAATTTCATGAAATCCAAACAATCTTAGCTTCTTGAATGTGAAAACAAATATAATTATATGTACAATTCTGACCTCTTGAATTTGTAAGGAAAAACTTATAACTTTCGTGAATTACGATCTTGTGCTCCACGCTAGTAGTTGGACCCAAACCCTAATCTTCGCCGAGACACACACTCACACACTTGTTTTTCATGAATGACTTTAGTTGTGATTCCGTTGGACTTCTTTTTGCCACATGTATGTTATCTTTCTTCTGTTATTGAATTTGGTTATTTGCTTTGCTTCTTAATGAACGGCGCGTAGACCCCGACGTTTCGGATACTGTCGCCGACGACCCCGACTTCACCCAGGAAGTCACTGAGCAAGGCAGGCACCCTCCTTTGACCATGTTAATCCTACTATTTTAATTAGTTTACCTTGTTTTATCAAACTACTATACATGCGCTATGTTCAGTAAACTTTGCTATATTGTAGGATTTGGTAGAAATATACCTAGCTCATGGGATTTCCTTAATAATTGTTGACATGAGAACATTGAGAACCCTAGATTATGGATAGACATACAATAATGTTAGTTGGGCATACTCGGATATTAATTGCACATGCTTAGTATGTTTTAGAAATGGGATCACGAACGAATGGCTTCATTGTTCGTAATATTTCCTGAAAATTTGGTATGGTTGGGAAGAGGCATGTGTTGTTATATAGTTTAAAAAGGTTGGGTATGACAGTAAAGGATACCGATATGTTGGTAAAAATAAAAATAAAACTATTATTTGACACGGACGAATTATAGCAATAGCCGGATGTACAAGCTTTAACTTGTATGTAGTATAGGCAGAGTCTTCGCCCGGGTCGGATTAAGGACCGAACTTAGTGTTGTATAATCCAAGAATTATCGTACAACCACAAGTGCTATTATGGGGTAGCCTTAACCTATTAAGTTATTTGAAACTGGCTCTGCACTTTGGAAGGCTGAAGTAGCACAAGCAGTAAACCCTGTCGAGTTTGCTTGTAAGGGGCTGCCACATGAGTCTTGTGGGTAAATGCATACCAGTGCAACGGTGTACGCCTGGCTATGGGGAGAAATGGTTGTTGTTTCATTGAAATTAAATGATTGTTATGTTTCATGTGATTGTTATTTCTATCATAGCGAGGGTTTTACGTCACGGGGCTAATGCAAAGCTGAGTTTGAATAATGTAATGGTTATGTATGATCTCTCTACGGCACACCAAAGGAAGTGTGTAAATTTTGCAATGCGCAAAGAGATGATCTTTCCTTGTGGGTAATGTTGTACACCTCTGTAGAGTTTAATCTTTTCGAAAAGCCGTTCCGCGGTTATGGGAGTCTTGGTGCACTAACACTAGTTAGAGTTTTTGGTACTTTCATAAAATGGATTGGGATTGGAAATGGTTGCTGGGAAAATCTTTAATTCAGTTTCTTTAACAATGGTGTGGAAATGGACGATGTTCTACTCACGATCATGGAGGACTGTTGGTTGTTACTTTTGTTCATACTTGTTATTTACATATCTGTCAATTGCTTTTACAAATCACGCTTGCAATCTACTATTCAATATTTACAATTCAATTTTTGTTTTATGCAAAAGAACTTAGTAACTTTCTTCGTGATATAGCCCGCATTTAGTATACATTTGTGATACACTATAAGTCTTGCGAGTACATACGTGTACTCAACCTTGCTAATGTTGTTATTCAGAGTACGAGGAGACAGATATTCCTGACCTCGACGCAGATTGTGGGGTCTTTGCTAACGAATCTTACTAAGGTTTACCCTTGTCAGTTGCCTATAGTTTTTTGAGTAGAAGGCATACTGTCAAGCAATGTATCTTCCACTGCAAACTTTTAAATTCGATCAATAGGCCATGTTGTAAGATTTGTTTTTATTAATGTACTATGAACTTGTATGGATGTGATGACAATGTTGTACATGTGCGCACTAGCCACTGATCATGGGACTAGTACTGGATGCACATAGGAATCTCTCTCGGTATTCCACGCCATTAAAGGGAGGGTTCCGACATTTCACTAACTCTAAAAATAGTTACATAAAAAGGTGGTATCATTTCATTTTAAGCCTTTGATCTGTCATGATATGTCATAAATCTCGTTTCCATCCGCATGTGTCCAACTGCATGTGATGCTCCGACGCTTCTCACAATGAATAACAATGTTGTTCAAGTTTCAATATTCACAATATTATGATTAACTTTTGTACAGCTATATATATATGTATATATATATATGTATGTGTGTGTGTGGCACAGTTAAAGCCATTTATACCAACAAGGTCGACATACAACTTAGGGAAAACTAAGTAAAAGGCAGTTGATGCTGCTCTATTAATTCTTAGTGCAGCAATAAACATATGCTTGTAGAAGCAAGGGTAATCACCTCACTAGGCGGCACTCTGCATTGCTGCTGTCGATTTGGTGTACTCCTTTTTGATCTTCTTCAGCCTCATTGCTACATCACTCATCGTCATCCTTTCCTCAGGCGAGTCGCTTGAGCAGAGCAAACCAAGCTCGAACACTGGCACAATAAAGCCACCCAAGTCGCAGCTAGAAGAAGAGTCTTGCTGTAGCTGGCCATCCAAAACATGGACAAGCTTTGCAGGAAATGCCTGAAGAACCCACTGCCTGAGGCTCAGTCCTCCAACAAACATATCATCTATGGGTCTCCTTCCAGTGAAGACTTCAAGGAGCATGATCCCATAGCTGAACACGTCGCTCTTGCGCGTTGCTTTTCCAATTGAGCCGTACTCTGCTCAAGAAATTCACAAACAATAATGAAATTAGAGCATGATATTTCAACCAATGGTTTTAAAAAGAGTTGGAATGAAACAACAGTACAAAGTGCTAGCTAGTACCTGGTGCCATGTACCCAAGTGTTCCAGGCATGCTCGCAGAGACCATGGAGCTGTCATCAGTTAATAGCAGCTTCGCAATACCAAAGTCTGCCACATGCGACGTCATGTCTTCGTCAAATAATACATTGCTAGGCTTCAAGTCACAGTGCACGATCACCTAATAGTGCTCATGGTGCAGATACTCCATTGCCAGCGACACATCTAGCATGATGTCCATCCTCTGGAGAAACTCCAAGTTCGTTCCGCCTTCAGAGTAGTGCAGGAGTGTCTCTAAGCTGCCATTGGACATGTACTCAAGCACCAATGCTCTGAAGTCTAGGTTGGAACAGGTGTTCAAAATCCTTATCAGGTTGCGGTGCTTTTCCATGCGAAGCACACAACACTTGGCATCGAAGCTTCTTATGGCCTGTTCCAGCTGCATGTCTAGAACTTTTACTGCAACCACCAAACCGTTGCTTAGTTGGCCCTTAAAGACCTTTCCGAAGCTTCCAGACCCCAATATGTTGCTATCACTGAAATTATCAGTGGCGTGAGCAAGCTCATGGTAGGAGACTAACTGATGACTGATCATGTCAACCACACCGGCAGAAATTGTCATCTCTTGCTGCTTCTTAACCTTCTTTCTAATCAATGCATATATGCAGGAAGCTACGTCTGCAACTGCTATGATGATAGCAAGGATCAAGAATTTCAGCATGTGAGAATTGCTTCGACACAGTGGATATCCTAAACGTGAAGCACCACATAGCCCTGGGTTCCCCACCAAGGATTGCATGCTGATGTTTGAGAAGACACCTCCTCCTGGTATTTGCCCTTGTAGCTTGTTGAAAGACATGTTCAAGCTAGTGAGGATGGTAAAATTGGCCAAGTACTTTGGAATTGTACCAGAGAAATCGTTATGGGATAGGTCCAAAGTTTGCAAGTTGGCTAGCTTGCCAAAAGAGTCTGGAATCGAATCATTGAATAAATTGTGTGATAGGTTCAAGTAGGCTACCATTTGGAGTTGTCCAATTGAATCTGGGAGGCTACCAACCAAGCTGTTGGTAGAGAGATCTAAGACGTTAATTTGTTTCAAGTAGCTTATATCAATCGGTAGTGCACCATTCAAGAAGTTTTGAGACAGATCTAGTTGGATGAGGCTATCAAGATGAAACAAACTTGGGTGTATGGTTGACGCTAACTGGTTGCCGGATAATGTCAGGGTTTCTAACTTGGTGAGGTTATTGATTTCCATTGGTATGGAACCAGAGAATTTGTTGTTGTAAAGGAACAATTTTTCTATATTCGTGAGCATTGCAATCTGAGATGGGATGGGGCCAAACAAGTTATTTTCATCGATGTCAAGCCACTGGAGATTCTCGGCCATCATCATGATTGATTCTGGAATCACACTATGCAGTTGGTTTGCAGCAAGATCTAGCGTGATGAGACTGGTTAAATTTGTAATCGTAGCTGAAAATTCACCAGTTAACATGTTCTCATGTGCAAGAAAAGCTTGCAGCTCACTTGACAGATTACCAACATAGCTAGGGAAGCTCCCAGTGAAATAATTCATCTGTACGGAGAGTTCCCGTAGTTTCCTACAGTTGGAAAGAATAGAGAGGAAGTTTAGATCCCCATGTAGGTGGTTTTGTGAAATATCAAGATGCACCAAAGAGTTCAGTTTACCAATTGTTTCTGGAACCGATCCAGCCAACAGGTTTGTGTCCAATAATAGGAGTGCTAATTCAGACATGTTGCCAAGAGAAGCAGGGATGGATCCAGTCAGTTGATTGCCAGAGAGATCCAACTGAGAGTTGGCTCAGTTGTCCAAATTCTGCCGGAATTGCTCCTGTTAGGTTGAGTGACAGGGCTAGGAGACCTAGCCAAGTAAGGTTGCTAAGCGCAGTAGGGATTGGGCCAACAAGGTCATTCCCACTCAAGGAAAGGAAAATTGAGACGAGTTAACTTGCCCAGCCATGTTGGAACAACACCCTCAAACGAGTTACCGGGTAGGGGAATAAACTGGAGGTACTGACAAGCTGCGAGCCCCAGTGGAATCTGACCAGTGAAACTATTTTCTCCGATGCTGATCATTTGTAGCACTGAGAGACTGAAACTTTCGTTGCCAGGGATAGGGCTAGTTAAGTAGTAGTTCTGTTTGAGGTAGATAGCATTTAGTGTAGACATGTTGAAGATGGCCGGTGTCACTGGGCCGACGAGATGATTGACTTGCAGGTCAAGGTGCTTGAGCATTGGCAAGGAGCCAATGCAATCTGGTATTGGCCCTGTTAGTCTGTTGTTGCTAATGTTCAAATAAGTTAGCAAAAGTGTATCATTGAATAGATTGTTAGGTATCAAGCCATCAAGGTAATTCATCATGAGAGTTATGTAGTGAAGATTGTGCAGGTTATTCAGCTCTATCGGGATTTGACTAGATAGACGGTTAACCCTTAAGGCAAGTACTCGAAGCCTTGTCAGGTTTCGTATGGTAGTAGGGATGCAACCTGACAGGCCATTGAACCTAAGATCTAGGATTTTGAGGCGATGCAGTCTTCCTAAATCATCCGGGATTGAGCCCGTGAGGTTGGTGTTGCTAAGGTCGATGACGGAGAGGAAAGAGAGGTTACCGAGGTGAGGAGCAAGATAACCATGGAGTGGAACGTTCGGCAGCTCCACGGCGGTGATGCGCTGCCTGCGCCGACTGCTCGAGATGCCGACCCAGTGGCAGAAAGGCGTGCCGGTGGTCTAGTTGCCACTAAGGATGCCGAGAGGATCGGACAGCTGGGCTTTGAAAGCCAGCAGCACAGTGAGGTCAGTGTCGCTGCCGTTGCTCTTGCTCGGACCTGGAGAAGTAGCAGTAGCCGCAGTGGACAAGGCGATCAGCAACACGATGGATGTGAATGGAGATCTAAGTGCCATGTCTGGGGAGTGATGCATTGGCGAGAATAGAGCATTGCTTTCGGGGACAGCCTCAGGTTTTATCTCTCTATTGTATGCAAGTTGTTACCTTTGCCACTCACTGATGAATCAATCGGACAATTGGTTTGGGGGTCACGACAATTGGTTCGATGGGGACAGCCTGAGGTTTTAGCTCTCTATTGGCCAAGTTGGTTTTGGGGACAGCCTGAGGTTTTAGCTCTCTGTTGGCCAAGTTACTTTTTGATGCTTCTATGTATCGTCTCTAATACAAGTTGTTTAAATCTTAAAGCAAACAAAGAGATAAACAGTCATCATATATCATTTATTTATGCAATTTTCGAAAAGCGATGAACAAAAGCACCTCCCGAAAACCAATTCAACACATTGTAGCATGTAATCGCAAGAAAAAAAAAAGAACCAACCTAAACGGCACAAAAAAAGAAAAATAAGATTTGGTGCCAGATACGTAGAGAATGACACTGCAGTTGATAGCAGAACAAAACCCAGCGATTCTATTAGCTGAACAAATGTAGCAGTGAGGTAATTCTTCATGAGACTTATGTAATGAAGATTGCGTAGGTTCTGCAGCTCTACCAGGAATTGGACCACAGAGATGGTTAAATCATAGTGCAAGAAATTGAAGCCTCATGAGGTTTCCTACGGTGGCTAAGATCTAGGACTCTGAGGCGATTCAGTCTTTCTAAATAATGCCGGGATTGGGCCCATGAGGTTGGTGCTGGTGATGAGGTTGACGACGGAGAGAAAAGAGAGGTTACCGATGTAAGAGGCGCGAGAAACATTCGAGTTACGCAACGCAAGTGTATCGAGACGGGACACGAATATGTCTAGGTTATGTGTATGCATATGTTGGAACGCGTCGTACGTAGATCTACGCGGATAAACGATATAGCGTAGCAGTGAGCAGGCTGTGCAGGCGAGCCGGTTGTGCACATGTATGTGCATGTACTAGGTTATGTGTATGCATATGTTGGAACGCGTCGTATGTACTAGGATCAGTTGTGTATGCATGCGTACTTGTGATTAGGAATAGGTAATTAGGGTTTAAGAAGGCCCCGGGAGTCGTAGCACGTGAAGTGGCGGCGGCATACTCTTCGTAACCTCCTGCGCGGCAGCTGCGTAAATAGGAGGCCGAGTGCTCCTGGTTGTTTCTCGCGCGTGCAAAGCAGGAGGTGGTGACGTGACCCAAGGAAAAGAGGCGGCTTGCTAGCAGTTTTTTTTCTGGCATAGAAAATTAACAATCCTCTATTTGGAAAGCGAAGACTGAAAGCAAATGCAAGTTCTTTGTCTGGCTCCTGGTGCAAAATAGGATCTCAATCACTGATAACTTAGCTCTCAGAGGATGACCACACCCTGCAGCGTGTCGTCTCTGTGACGCCGGCATCGAGACAGCCGCACGTCTAATGCTCCTGTGCCTTTTTGCCAAGTCTTTCTGGTCGACCTTGTTTTCAAAGCTCCTAATTCAAGCCCGGGAGGGACGGATGACGACTCGACCCTCACGATCTCCTCTTGGTGGCAGCAGCTGCGATCTTTTCGATCTACCGAACTTCGCGCGGAGCTTGACGGATTCTTAATCTACGGTTTCTGTAATCTCTGGAAGGAGCGGAATGCTTGCATTTTCAACAACAAGTGCTTCGCTGTTCATAGCATTGTACAAAAGGTCGTCAAGGATTTAGCGAACTACGCAATTGCTCGGAAGGCTTGCTCCTTTACTTTTGTTACTAGACCAGGTTGTTGTTCTTTTCTAAAAACGACGCGATCGAGGCCTCGCGCTGTCGTGGCTTTTGGTTCTCTTTTGTATCTCTTTCCTCTCGTAATGAATTGGCAGAGTTTCTGTCTCCCTTTCAAAAAAAAATTATCAATCCATCGGCATCCTCTCAATAAAAGGGGGGCAATTCATCGGCCAGCAGCAGATTAATTAGCTCTCCATCTCATAGTAAACAAATTCCATTTCAAACTTGACAGTCTGATGCTACTCTATTAATTATCAATGCAGCAGTAAATAGATATATAGAGGCAAGGGTAATCACCTCACATGACAGCACTCTGCGTCGTTGTGTCGATTCTCAGTGCAGCAGTAAACAGATATATATGATGATACCAAGAAGCAAAAATTTCAGCGTGTAACTATTGGTTCTGCTTGAATTGCTTGGACATGGTGAATATCCCAAACGTGAAGCACCACAAAGCCCTGAGTTCCCCACCAAAGATTGCAGGCTGATGTTTGAGAAGACACCTCCTTCTGGTATCTGACCTTGTAGCTTATTGAAAGACAGGTTCAATCTAGTGAGGTAGGTAAAATTGGCCAAGTACTTTGGGATTGTGCCAGAGAGATCGTTATGGGATAAGTCCAAAGTTTCCAAGCTGGCTAGCTTGTCAATAGAGTCTGGAATTGAATCATTGAACGAATTGTGTGATAGGTTCAAGTAGGCTACCATTTGGAGTTGTCCAATTGAATCTGGGAGGCTACCAACCAAGCTGTTGGTAGAGAGATCCAAGACGTTAATTTGTTTCAAGTAGCCTACATCAACCGGTAATGCACCATTCAAGAAGTTTTGAGACAGATTTAGCTGGATGCGGCTATCAAGATGAAACAAACTTGGGGGTATAGTTGACGCTAACTGGTTGTGGGATAATATCAAGTATTCTAACTTGGTGAGGTTATCGATGTCCTTTGGTATGGAGCCAGATAATTTGTTGTTTGAAAAGGAATAATTTTTCTAGATTCTTTAGCATTGCAGTCTGAGATGAGATGGGGCCAAACAAGTTATTTCCATCGAGGTCAAGCAACTGGAGATTCTGCATCATCATGATTGATTCTGGAATTGCACTATGCAGTTGGTTTCCTGAAAGATCTAGCGTAATGAGACCAGTCAAATTTGTCATTATACCAGGAAATTCACCAACTAACTTGTTTCCAGCTGCAAGAAAAGTTTGCAGCTGACTTGAGATATTTCCAACATAGCCAGGAAAGGTCCCAGTGAAATCATTAAATGAGATGTCAAGGTACAAGAGTTCTGTACATTTAGAAAGAATGGACAAGAAGCTGAGATCCCCTCGTAGGCGGTTTTGTGCAATACCGAGGTACGTTAGAGAGTTCATGTTACCAATTGTTGCTGGTACCGATCCAGCCAATAGGTTTGTTTCTAATTCTAGGAATGCTAATTCAGACAAGTTTCCAAGAGAAGCAGGGATGGGTCCAGTTAGTTGATTGAAGGAGAGTTGCAAGAACGATAGTTGGCCCAGCTGTCCAAATTCTACCGGAATATCTCCTCTTAGGTTGTTCAATGACAGGCTTAGGAGACCTAGCCAAGTGAGGTTGCTAAGCGCAGCAGGGATTGGGCCAACAAGTTCATTCCCACCCAACGAAAGGAAATTGAGATGAGCCAGCTTGCCCAGCCATGCTGGCACAACACCCTCGAACGAATTTTCGGACAGGACAATAAGCTGGAGGTACTGACAAGCTGCGAGCCCCAGTGGAATCTGACCAGTGAAATTGTTTTCTTCGATGCTGATTATTTGTAGCACCGGGAGACTGAAACTTTCATTGCTAGGGATAGGACCAGTCAAGTTGTAGTTGTTGCCGAGGTAGATAGTATATAGCATAGACATGTTGAAGATGGCCGGAGGCACTGGACCGGCGAGATGATTGACTTGCAAGTTAAGGTATTTGAGCATTGGCAAGGAGCCAATGCAGTGTGGTATATGTCCTGACAGGCTGTTGTTGCCAATGCTCAGATGAGATAAAAGAGGCGTGTCATTGAATAGATTGATCGGTATCGAGCCAGTGAGGTAATTCGTTGTGAGACTTATGTGGTGAAGATTATGTAGGTTATGCAGCTCTACCGGGATTGGACCAGTTAGATGGTTAAACCTTAAGGCAAGTACTTGAAGCCTCGTCAGATTTCCTATGGTGGCTGGGATGCTACCTGACAGGCCATTGTAGCCAAGATCTAGCACTTCGAGGCGATGCAGCCTTCCTATATCATCCGGGATCGAACCCGTGAGGTTGGTGCTGGTGAGGTTCAGGATGGAGAGGAAAGAGAGGTTACCGAGGTGAGGAGCAAGATAACCATGGAGGGGCACGTCCGGCAGCTCCACGGCGGTGATGCGTTGGCTGTGTTGGCTGCATGAGATGCCGACCCAGTGGCAGAAAGGCATGTCGATGGTCCAGTTGCCGCTAAGTATGCCGAGAGGGTCAGACAGCTGGGCTTTGAAAGCCAGCAACGCGGCGAGGTCAGTGTTGCTGCCGTTGCTCTTGCTCGGACCTGGAGAAGAAGCAGCAACCGCAGTGGACAAGACGATCAGCAGCACAACTGATGTGAATGGAGATCTAAGTGCCATGTCTGGGGAGAATAGAACATTGGCGAGAATAGAGCATTGCTTTCGGGGACAGCCTCATGTTTTAGCTCTCTATTGGGCATTGGCCAAGTTTGTTTGGTGGCCAGGATAGCTACTTCCGTGCTTTGCATGGTTCAACATCGAAGACCTTGACTATCAATCAGTCTATTTGCGGTGAATAAGTGCATGATCCACTAGTGCAACACTGCAAACAATGAAAATCAAGTCAGCACAAAAACTCAATTCAGCTGATTGTAGCATGCACCACATGCCTTTGCAAATCAAAGTTGGGAAATGGTGAAATATACACACACACCTTTTCTGTACTCCTGGGAGTACGTACTCACGTACACCTTCAATATACCACTTAAACGAATGTGTTATACTTATTTATCACTTTTAGAATACTCTAATAATAATTTTAAGATATTACAATATGATATTGTTGAAAAAAAATCATTGAAGCCCTTCATGTTTTGCAATATACCCTTTTCGATATGTAAAAAGAGTATGTAAATAAAGTATACTATAAAGTGTGGATTTTGATGAATTTTTTTGTGGAAATCACTTTGCTGTATCTTATAATTAATATTATACTCAAAATGATAAAGAGGTATAACAACATCATTTAAAAGGTATATTGACAGTGGGAGTACATACTCCCAGGGGTATGAAATATATATATATATATATGGATTAAAAAATGGTTAAAGTTGTGGGAGGCAGGTAGGTATGCACTTCCATTTTGTAAAGTTAATTACTGTCGCGAGCAACTTTGAGGCGACGTCCTGTGACTGAAATTAATGATGTGTGAAGTTTGCAAAGTGCATACATTATTTATACGAGACTTTTTACCATCTTGGACATATCAAAATATACATGCGATTGGTGGCCACGATAGCTAGTGCTATGCTTTGCATGGTTCAACATCGAAGACCCTTGACTATCAATTGGTCTATTTGCGGTGAATAAGTGCATGGCCCACTAGTGCAATACTGCAACAATGAACGAAGAACTGAACATGTTCCATGTTTGATGATGAAAATGTTATCAATAGGGGCTTGGATATACACTAGTAAATTGGAAAATCAAGACAGCACAAAAACCTTTTAGTAAAGTTAATTACAGTCGCCAGCAACTTTGAGGTGACGTCCTTACACTTCACTGATTAATTCGGTGGTGAGTGGCGAACCCTACCATTATGGCTTTTTAAAGTGTGAAGTTTGCGAAGCGCAAACAGTATTTATACCATACTTTGTATCATTTTTGAAAGATACCAAATATACATTGAGCTAATATCAAGATATACAAAAAAATTTTAAAGGGTAGAGATATCAGGAGATACAAAAGTTTAAAAGGGTAATTTGGTAGTACTCCCCCCGTTCATTTTTATAAGATGTATTTTGACTTTGCACAGGGATTAAGGTTGCGTTGAATTTGATAAAGGTACAAGATAAAATGACTTAGATACCCCTACTTAATTGTTTTGGAAGATGAAAGATATACTTTGTGTGGATGGTAATTAATAAATGCATATGGTTGAGAGAGGGTAAATAGGGGTAAGAAGGAAAGACCTCATTTAATCTAAATGCAAGCCTTATATTTGTGAATAAGATCATTAAAAAAATAAGCCTTATAAAAGTGAACGGATGGAGTACCTCTCGAGGATGATAAAAACTAGTATTTATAGATAAATTTTACAGTGCATTATAATTGTGGTATATAAGTAGGTAGTAAAAATCAGATCTAACCGTTGATTTGTTAAGAGCACTTCTACTATTCTACTATCAGATGAAATATAAATAAATTCTAGTTAATATGATTCATTGAGTCGAAAATAATGAACGGTTCAAATTGAATTTAGTCCACTGTAAAAAGAGATCTATTTATATACTTCACAAAGAAGAGAGACAAAACTTAGATACTGCTTTGCACACATCCTAAAAAAGAGAGACGTTTCTCACCTGAAATGATAAAGCATTTGCAAACTTATGATACTTCCTCGGTTACTTTTATAACACGTATTTTTGTTGGCAACATATCTAGTGCAAACCCCCTTTACCGTGAAAACTCCGTGAAACCCACGTGTAAAAGTTTTGAAAAAATCTCAAAAAATTATCATACGTAGGGGAGATGAGGTTCTACAACCCTCTGAAATTTGAAGATCAAACTCAATTGCATTTGAAAGATATGAAAAAGACAAATTGCAAAATGAATAGTGCTAAATAGTGAAAAATCACTATTCATACTGAATTTGTCTTTTTTATATCTTTCAAATGCAATTGAGTTTGGTCTTCAAATTTTACAGGGTTGTAGAACCTCATCTCCCCTACGTATGATAATTTTTTGAGATTTTTTCAAAACTTTTACACGTGGGTTTCACGGAGTTTTCACGGTAAAGGAGGTTTGCACTAGATATCTTGCCATTTTTGTTAGATACGGAGATCAATGATGTTGTAAAATCTAGAGAAAGGCTAGAAGGATGTTGTAAAACCAAGAAATGAAAATGCTAATATCACATTGTTGTAAAACCAAGAAATGAACATGCTAAATTGTTTATTTATAAAATTATTGCTATTCTACATAGCTAACTACTTATAAACCTAATTAATCTAGTCACTAAGTCATCTATCTAAAAACAATATTGTTATTCTACATAACTAACTATTTATAAACCTAATTAATCTAATTGCTAAGTTGTCTATCTAAAATTATTGCTATTCTACACAGCTAACTACTTACAAACTTAATTTAATTTAGTCACTAAATCGCATATCTAAAAAATTGTTGCTATTCTACACAATTAACTATTTACAAACCTAATTAATCTGATTCTATTTAAAAAAATTATTGTTATTCTACACAATTAACTACTTATAAACCTAATTAATTTGGTCGCTAAGTCGTCTATCTAAGAAAATTACTGTTTTTCTACACAACTAACTACTTATAAAACTAATTAATCTGATCGTTAAATATATTTTTAAATTTTAATTGAAATAAACAAAAAACCTGCAAAATCGTGACGTGTTCTTCTTCTTTCTCCTCCTTTTCTTCCTCCTCCTCCTCCCCCTTCTTCCTCTCCTCCTCTCCCTCTTCTTCTTCCCCTCCTCGTCTCCCCCTTCTTCTTCCTCTTCTTCCCCTCCCCCTCTTCATCTTCATTCCTCCTCCTCCTTCCCCTGTCTTCTTTCTTTCATTGCTTGCTGGCTTGGCTTGGTTATGGTCAGTGCGCTGCGGCGGCCAATGCTATATACCTCTCTGTCGCTATTTGGAATGGCGATAGAGAGGTCAATCGTTGTAAAAACTCCTCTATCGTTATTTCAAATAGTGACAGACTCTGCAGAAGGGTTGTTTTGTTATTTTTTAACCGACGTATTATTTCTATAAATTTTCATTAAAAATATTATTTATAAAATTCTATACATGTGCATCCAAGCAGATCCGATTCTTCTGGGCCTTGGAGCATCATTGTGGCGCGGCCTAGCTCGAGATTTCGTGGAGGTCCAGCACTCACATGGCGGGCCAAGAAACATTGTACGAAATTTAAGGCGAGATCCATATCACAAGAGGGAGAAATCATACACGAGCTCTCGTGTGGCTCGCTTGGTGCACGGTCAGCTGATCGCTATACTGCGTCGTCTATCCATGTATACCTCTTTGTGTCCCATCTCGTTGCACCTGCAACTCTCGTGTGCTGTTCCTGGGATACGCACCACATACGCGGATTCTCTCCGACTACAGTGTGCGTCACATATGCATGCCCTGCGTCTCCACACCTGTTACAATTAAAAAATAAACCCACATAGTATCTTGATCTTCCACAAATAAATAAATTATTCATAATAAATATTGTAGTTTATCATAAATATTTTTTCAATCACAGATATTGTTGTCAAATTAATCATCACACATATATTTCACAAATATAATTAACAAAGTTCCATTTAGTTGTTTGCTCTTAAAAGGACTCGAGCAATTGAGAGTAAGAACAAGTCAATTCAACATGGAGCTACCTAGGGGTCAATCTATAAATACAGAAAAATCAGTCTTGGGAAGGAAATCTCAGGTTTGGCCATGGGTTTCTTTCACGCCAGATAGAAATTTCGTGCAAAGCTAATTCTTTATTGAAGGTAATTCAGAGAGTCAAGCCAAAGCAATTAATCTCTCCGGTCATAAATAGTTATCGTTTTGGACATCAACACGGTCTTTAAAACACCTCTTTAACTAGTACTAATTTTTATTATAATATATATTTAAAACTCAATAAATATGTTGCCCAATAATGGTTACGGTAGCAGAGTAATAGCTACAATAATGGTTACGGTGCACCTTGCCAAATAATGGTTACGGTAGCAGAGTAATAGCTACAACTCGTGCCAATGACATAGCTAAAATATGTTGTTCAGGCCACGACGAGTTGATATATGAGATGAAGCATCTTGGATGCCTAAATTCCAAAAGATTGTTTCTAGGGAGAACTTTTGGTTCTGAAGTCAGTTGCCCTTATGCACTTACAGAAGTTATAGATGATATCTTGAAAATGTGCGGTGGTATGCCTTTAGCAATAATAAGTATTGCTTCGTTACTCGCAAGTTGACAGATGTTCACTAAAACAATAATTTCTACGATCTTACCGTCGGATTGATGTGAAATTTTAAATGTAGAAACTAGATTCAATTTAGAAACTAACCCAATAAGAATCAGCTCAATCGGATCTACGGATCAAAAGTTATAAGCTTCGCAAGTTAACTGTA
The DNA here is from genome assembly GCA_036346355.1 of Rhipidocladum racemiflorum. Classification (NCBI taxonomy): domain Eukaryota; kingdom Viridiplantae; phylum Streptophyta; class Magnoliopsida; order Poales; family Poaceae; genus Rhipidocladum; species Rhipidocladum racemiflorum. The sequence continues at coordinate 14,233,558 of CM070591.1, read as the reverse complement.
TCAATAATGACGAGAATTGAGTAAACCCTACTTTCATGATTAAACAAAATCTACAAGGAATTAACTAATCAAACTTTTTAGATCAATAACTTGATGCCCTAGGAAGGTTTGGAAAAATCAAAATTATCATGGTGAAAAACAAATCAATTTAGAACCACTTTCCAAAGAGGAGAGAGAAAATCGCGGATTTATGTAGCATTGGTACTGTAGCGATTCGGACACTGTTCATGTGTACTGTAGCACCGGGTTACTGTGGCTTGGAGGTTTCCAACGCTTTTTCCTCTGTATTCTGTTCGGTTTGCTGGATTCGGCCGAGTTCTTTTTCGCTGAGTCTTGTAGCCACAGTAAACAACGAAACAATGATAAAAAAACCTACTGCAGCATGCAAAAGATACCCTAGCTCGAATGCACTGTAGCGCCGAGAAAAACTTCACCGGAGGCCGATCGCGCGTACCATCGCTTGAGCTTCATTTCTATACGACGCCGTCGCTTCCTGGTTCTTTTTTGTGTGCGGCATAAAGAAATTAATCTTTATTCCTTTTTATCTAGTCTAGTTACAGTACTCCAAAATAAAAAAAGTACAAACCCTAATACTTAGCACATAATAAACAGGGACACCTCCCCCTATTTATAAGAAGTAAACCCTAAAAGAGTATATATACAGATACATGCATGCATATCCACCTGGCCCAATTACATATGGCCCAATATATGCACGCAACCCAAAATTCACGCATGAACGCGTACGACCTACCTACGCTACCGCGTGACTCACTCGTCTTCACGTGCACCGTTCTCTAGTCCGAACGTCCCGCATGACATCCTTAACCACTAGGACCTCGGTTCCTCCCTGAACCTAGTCCTGAACCTCAGTTCCTCCACGAACTTAGTTCCGGTCCCGTTATCGACCACGTTCGACCTCAAGCAACGCCTGCACATGAACAAACACAAAACAATTTTTCGAGCACAAGTCCACGACTTAACTCAAGATCAGTCCATACAACCACTCACACGAGCGCATTGCACCAAGCAAAACAATTACCATGCTATCACAAGCATATCAAATAATTAACTGAAACAGCACATGCACCACACACGCCATGTGCACAACCACTTTGCAGTACCAAAATCATCATTAAGCCAATTTTTCAGCACATTATTTCACAGATTTATCCCATGTTCGTTTCGTAACTACACTTGGTCATGCAAATTGTTGATGTGCCGCCCCCGCATAGCTCGACCTGGTCGAATATGATGGAAACCGTCGCAGAACAGAGTGCGCCAGGATCAGCCATGGATTACAACACATGCACAAGTAGAAACTTCCACCGTTTAGTACACGGCGGTTTATTCTTAAAGAACTTATAGTACTGTCTTAGGTCTGGCTACGGTGAATACACCGCCCGCCTATTTAGTACAAAATACATTAAGACCTCCCTCCTGAGTTCTTTATTCCGCCGGGTTCTGGTCATCTGTTCCTGTAGGATCGAAGTATACGAATATAGCAATCAGAGGGGGGGTGAATGATTGTGCGGAAGCTAAAACCAAATTCTTGATCTATTAAATGTTCACCCCAAAACAGAACCAAATAATTGCCTCGGTTTCGACAAAAACAGAATGATAGAGGTTTGGTAAAATGCGAATTCCTGGAGATCCAACCGTACGATCGATCTGAAATTTGGACACAAGAAACTCGATTCTAGTACGAATCGAACCCAAAAAGAATCAGCTCGATCGGACTTACGGATCAAAAGTTATAAGATTCGCAAGCTTGCTGTTCCAGAACTTGACGAAAATCAATCTAATCGAAACTTGTAGATTGATCAAGAACAACAAAAGATTTATCAACAAAACTTTGAGGAATACTAGATCAATACCCTAGAGAGGTTTTTGATGGATCAAATCAAGATGAAACTCAAAAAACAAAAACCAATCTAGAACTACAACAAGTATGCAAACAAGAACCAAAAGAGAATATTGTAGCACACAAGGAACTAGAAGAATTGATCTTTATTTCTTTTGTCTAAAGTACTCCCATCAAAAGAGTACAAACCCTAAAACGAAGCTCAAGCTCCCTTGCGCTTGTTCTGCTACTTGGTGCCTTTCAACAGGAGACCCCCCACCTATTTAAAGGAGCACCACAAAGAGTCATGGATACAATTCCTAGTCCTAGAAGGAATCCCACTCCTAATCCTAGAAGGAAGATGTATCCAACACAAACTCTCTTGGCCTAACCTGACCAAGTACAACACTTGCACGCGTATGGCAACCCTACCATACTCACGTGACTAACACTTTGCACGCGTATGGCCACCTGCCATACTCACGTGACTAACACTTTGCACGCGAATGACCTCCTGCCATTCTCACGTGACTAACCATTCTTCATGTGCACCATTCTCTTAGCCCGAACGTCCCGCATGACATCTTTGACCACCAAGACCTCAGTTCCTCCTAAACCTAGTCCCGAACCTCAGTTCCTCCACAAACCTAGTTCCGGTCCCGTCATCGACCACGTTCGCCTTCGAGCAATACCTGCACATGAACAAACCACAAAACAATTCCGAGCACAAGTCCACGACTTGACTCAAAGTCAATCCATGCAACTACTCACATGAGCATTACATAAAGTCCACTTCAAAAGAAGCATCATGAAATTCTCGCAAATTTCATAATCTCAAAAACAAATCAAACACAATTTCAATTTTGCTCAGAACCCTAATCGAGCAAAAACGCATTCACGACGGACAAACAAATATTGTCCGGCGTACACATGAAAAAGTCACTCAAAAAACCATTCACAATAGACCAACAAAATCTGTCCGTTGTACAAGTGAAAGTCTCGGTTCCAAGAAGAAGTCATTCCGGCGAAAACACGTTCATGACGGACAAACAAAATCGGTCCGTCGTACAAGCGAAATCAAACCTCAAAAAGCCGTTTACGACTGACCAAAAAACAATGTGTCCGTCGTACATGCAAAACTTACTGGTTCCTTGGAAAATTGAGTCCGGCTCAGAATCTCAAAAGCATGTCCACGACAGACCCAAAAACTTGGTCCGTCGTACATGGGAAAGTGCCAAAACATGTTTACGACAGACCAACAAAGTTTGTCCATCGTAGATGGGAAACTTCTTGCTTTCTTTAAGTTTGGTCCGCGCCAAAGCGAAACTTCTTGCTTTCTTGTCAAATTGTCAAAACACATGAACAAACACATTTTGCAAATTCAATTCTAAGCCAATTTTTCAGCACATGATTTCACAATCTCCCCCTTGATGAAAACATTGGCAACACCACTTAGAATTGAACATTTGGCATTCACTTTACAAAAGATTTTGAAATCCAAGGGATCAAAGACCAAAGTAAGAAAACACATAATTCCCCTTTTGACCAAAAAGCAAAACAAAATCTCCCCCTAAGAAGGAAAATGTGTGTGAAAATGCAATGTGCTCAAAAATTCCAAAATTCTTCAAACTTCTCCCAAAATTCCAGAAACAACTCCCCCTTTTTCTTAAATTTTTCATCGATTCCCAAATTTCTCCCCCTTTGACAATGGATTAATCAACAGTACAAAAGTGAGAACATGTTCAAAATTTTTCTGAAACAATGATTTCACAAGGAGAAACAAGGGAGTGCCAAGATAGAAGAAGATGAGCTCATTCGATCATATAACCTTATATATCACATAATATGCAAAATACATTATCTTGATGTGATTTTAACAAGTTAGGGAATGACATGCATCTCAACCTCAATTCAGTCAACTATAGCCAAGTACTAAGCAAAACCTTTAGTAGAAAAACAAAGGCTCAAAGTTGAAGCAAATAACAAATCAGGGCGAGCAAGTAGTTTCAATTCCAATCTAGTGGACCAATTTAATCTTTAAACAAGAATCGCATGTGGCATGCTTGAAGCATACTTCTTTTATTTCCTTGGAGTGGCATGCTTGAAGCATACATCTTGTCTTTTGAGGGAATGGCATGCTTGAAGCATACATCTTATCTTTTAGGGAAAGCATCCTGAAGCTCATAACTTGAGGCTTTTGCTTTTAACAACCCTTTTTTATTGATTCCCTTTTCTTTTACTTTTTCTTTGATTATAAACATGCAAAAGTGATTAAAAGGTCTTATGAAAGAGTAAAGTTGAAACCACACTTGCTTCATAGCCCAAATTTGTCAAGAAGATTCAATATCAAGCCTAGAAGAGTGAGATATCACAAAGTATTTAGCTATAGGCAATCAGTCCACAATGTCATTTTTAGTTCAAGTGAGACAATTATATTATCATATATTAGCTCAATTACATAACATATAAAGAAATATGATAAAGTGAGCTCATCAAGTGAAAGAACTTGGCAAAGAAACTCCCCCTCAAAACAAACCCATTGGATGAACAATCCCAAGTTCTCCCCGAATAAAAGCAAAACGAGAAGAAGACAACTGTTTTGAAAATGTCTTCCAATTGATGTTCAGTATACACATGGTGAAGCACATTATTTTCTTTTCAACATGATCTCTAAGAAAGTGAAATCCAATATCAAATGCTCAAGAAAGAGGATTACTCAAGAGGTGGCACGAACCAAATCAATTCAACATCCTCCAAAGTCAACATCGAATAAGCTCTTAAACTAATGCATAAGGAAGCAAAAGCCAAATGCCAAAATCTTGAGTACCATGGAGATACCTGAAAATTCACTTGACCGTTTGTTGATGTGAAGCACGTGGGAAGAGTCTCTCATGTAAACCTCCAATTATCTCATCCTCAACAAAGCATCATCATCTTTATGAACAAAGACACTCTCCCCTGAACATATGCACTGCACTGCATCATTTGGACTAGTGCCTTTAAGTAAAACAGAGGTGGAAGAAGCATCTTCAAAAGATAACACTTTTAGCACGAGATGCATGAGTAAAGGAGAACCAAATATTATCACTAAACATATGAAGTGAGCATCCGAAATTCACTAGCCACATGTTCTCCCTCCTCGTGAGAAGCCTACATAGAAGCGAGAAAGTGTCGAGGTCTCGATGCTGGGGTTAGAAATAAGATGTTTAGGAATCCAAAGATCGAGACACCCGACGACAACAAGAGGGCACAACACGAGTATTCTTATGCACAAAATCAGATTTGCCTTTTCCCGTGTTTTTAGTATCAAAAGGTGTTTGTTTCACCCTAGGCACATAATGAGAAGTGGAGTGTGCCTTTCTGAAATTAGACCTAGCATTAAACCTTTCTCTCTTTTGTTGTTTAGCTAGTCTAAAGCGAAAGTCTACTAAATGTCCATCTCTACCACAATGAGTGCAAGTGTACTTAACATTATGTTTAGCTTTGGAAGTAGAAGCAACATTTGCATTCATCATAGTAGAAGATAAAAGGCCAGCAGATTTGAAGACAATTTTCTTAGGCTCATTTGAAATCTCAAGTTTGTCATTGCAAGGAGCATAAACAACGTGAGCGAGGTTTAGTTTCATATGAAGCATGAAGATCAAAACCTAAACCTTTCTTGTTTGAGCTAACCTTAGATTGATCCAAAATCATGTTCAACTTTTTCTTGCCATTAGTGAATCGTTCCAAAGAGTTTTGCAAGTAATCAACTTTATTAGCAAGAATTAAACAATTATTGCAGGGATCATCCACTTTTCTTTTTTGCTTGCGACAAGTTGAGCATGAAAGAACCTCATGTGTAAGAAAATCTTCTGTCATTTGAGAAACCCTAGCATTTGCATCATGCAACTTCAATTCTAGTATGGAGCATTTAGAACATGGAGTTGTATCATGCAAATCAATGGTAGAACAACTAGCATGTTTAACAAGTTTCTCATTTTTCTCATTTTCAGCATTGATTTGCTCTAACAAGGTAACATGTTCTTTCCTAAGCAAAGTAAGCTCATTGTAAATTAAGTCACATGATTTGCAAGCATCATCATCAGGAATCAAGGTTTTAAGTCTAGCAATTTCAGCATTCAATGACTCCACAATAAAATTATGTTTCTTAATTTTCTTGTCACGTTTATCAAGCAATTTACCAAGTCGAGCAACAGCAATAGCTAATTCATCGTAAGAAGGATCTACCTCATTGAAGTCGCTGTCGTGGTCGTCCTCAGTAAAGCTGTTGCTGCTTTTAGCCATGAGACACAACCCCGTCAACTCATGCTTGCTTGGAGTTGCATCGTCCTCACTGCTCTCCGAATCCACATCGCTCAAATTGACTTGTTCAAGAGCGGAAAGAACTCGGTGGACAACTTTGCTGTTGATGAAGCTCTTCTTCTTTCTATTACTTGAAGAGAACTTCTTCTCTTTTCTTCTGTCGTTGTCCTTCTCCTCCCTTGATGCTTTACCTGCAAGTTTAGGACAGTTTGGACGAATATGGTCGAGATCACCACACTCATAGCATCTTGGAGGATCACCACCACCTCTCTTTCTCTTTCTCACATTTTGCAAAGCTTTGTTAAAGCGAGAAGAGAGTAGTGATAAATCTTCTTCTGGGAATTGCTCAATCTGTTCATCGGTTAGTGAAGACAAAAAGGATAAAGCAAAACTTGAAGCAGCACCATTATTAGATATGCTAGATTGAGATGTCAAAGCAATTGATTTATGATCATTCTTTCTAGCAAAAACATCCAACTCATGAGTTTTCAACTTAGAATACAAAACATCTAATGTAAGTGTACTCATGACAGTAGATTCTCTAATGGATGTAACTTTCATCTCCCAAATAGACATGTCTAATGCACCAAGCAATTGTCTAGCATTAGCAGCATCATCAAAGCTAACTCCAACAAAGACGAAGATTACTAAGAATTTTATTGAAACGTGCAAAGAAGTCATCTAGCGACTCACCGGGTTTCATCTCAAATCGCATGTATTCTTTTTTGTAAAGATCTTGACGAACCTCTTTAATAGTGTTAGAACCCTCATGGTAATCACAAAGAGATTTCCATACCTCATATGCGGATTTGAGATGGATCACACGGTCAAAGTCACTGCGTCCCAAACCTTGGATGATCAAGTTGTGCGCCTTGCTGTTTGCTTCAACATGTGTGCGATTGGTGTCGTTGACGTTGTCGTTTGCAGGGACTTCATATGGCTTGTAGACCTTCTCCCAAATTGTGAAGCCCTGTGCTTGGATGAACGCCTCCATCTTGGCCTTCCAAAACTGAAAATCAACAACATCGAACACACATGGTTTTGTCGAATAACGATCCATTGATCTAATCACCGGTTAAGATAGATTAGAAAAACCTTGCTCTGATACCACTTGTAGGATCGAAGTATACGAATATAGCAATCAGAGGGGGGGTGAATGATTGTGCGGAAGCTAAAACCAAATTCTTGATCTATTAAATGTTCACCCCAAAACAGAACCAAATAATTGCCTCGGTTTCGACAAAAACAGAATGATAGAGGTTTGGTAAAATGCGAATTCCTGGAGATCCAACCGTACGATCGATCTAAAATTTGGACACAAGAAACTCGATTCTAGTACGAATCGAACCCAAAAAGAATCAGCTCGATCGGACTTACGGATCAAAAGTTATAAGATTCGCAAGCTTGCTGTTCCAGAACTTGACGAAAATCAATTAATCGAAACTTGTAGATTGATCAAGAACAACAAAAGATTTATCAACAAAACTTTGAGGAATACTAGATCAATACCCTAGAGAGGTTTTTGATGGATCAAATCAAGATGAAACTCAAAAAACAAAAACCAATCTAGAACTACAACAAGTATGCAAACAAGAACCAAAAGAGAATATTGTAGCACACAAGGAACTAGAAGAATTGATCTTTATTTCTTTTGTCTAAAGTACTCCCATCAAAAGAGTACAAACCCTAAAACGAAGCTCAAGCTCCCTTGCGCCTGTTCTGCTACTTGGTGCCTTTCAACAGGAGACCCCCCACCTATTTAAAGGAGCACCACAAAGAGTCCTGGATACAATTCCTAGTCCTAGAAGGAATCCCACTCCTAATCCTAGAAGGAAGATGTATCCAACACAAACTCTCTTGGCCTAACCTGACCAAGTACAACACTTGCACGCGTATGGCAACCCTACCATACTCACGTGACTAACACTTTGCACGCGTATGGCCACCTGCCATACTCACGTGACTAACACTTTGCACGCGAATGACCTCCTGCCATTCTCACGTGACTAACCATTCTTCATGTGCACCATTCTCTTAGCCCGAACGTCCCGCATGACATCTTTGACCACCAAGACCTCAATTCCTCCTAAACCTAGTCCCGAACCTCAGTTCCTCCACAAACCTAGTTTCGGTCCCGTCATCGACCACGTTCGCCTTCGAGCAATACCTGCACATGAACAAACCACAAAACAATTCCGAGCACAAGTCCACGACTTGACTCAAGGTCAATCCATGCAACTACTCACATGAGCATTACATAAAGTCCACTTCAAAAGAAGCATCATGAAATTCTCGCAAATTTCATAATCTCAAAAACAAATCAAACACAATTTCAATTTTGCTTAGAACCCTAATCGAGCAAAAACGCATTCACGACGGACAAACAAATATTGTCCGGCGTACACATGAAAAAGTCACTCAAAAAACCATTCACAATAGACCAACAAAATCTGTCCGTTGTACAAGTGAAATTCTCGGTTCCAAGAAGAAGTCATTCCGGCGAAAACACGTTCATGACGGACAAACAAAATCGGTCCGTCGTACAAGCGAAATCAAACCTCAAAGCCGTTACATCGACCAAAAAACAATGTGTCCGTTGTACATGCAAAACTCACTGGTTCCTTGGAAAATTGAGTCCGGCTCAGAATCTCAAAAGCATGTCCACGACAGACCCAAAAACTTGGTCCGTCGTACATGGGAAAGTGCCAAAAACATGTTTCTGACAGGACCAACAAAGTTTGTCCGTCGTAGATGGGAAACTTACTGTTTTCTTTAAGTTTGGTCCGGCGCCAAAGCGAAACTTACTGTTTCTTGTCAAATTGTCAAAACACATGAACAAACACATTTTGCAAATTCAATTCTAAGCCAATTTTTCAGCACATGATTTCACAGTTCCCTTATATTCATAACCCTCCACAGCAACATCAGTATCATCAAAGAGGATCATTTCATCAGAATTATCAACCTCTACTTCATCCGGGGTTGCAGACACAGCAGGCTCTGAAAATCAGTAATAATTGCAAGACTGAGTACTCTAGTACTCAGCAAGCCATGGAAAGCTGATGCATGAATTTTTATACTTACTTGCAAGCTCCCGGCCACCAAGCCGTATTTCCAAATTAGTTCTTTAATCAAAGTAGTTAGCCCATTTACCCATTTTGTTGAAAATGTCAAGTTTTAATTCATAAAGACTACTGACAACCGAGCAACGTGGGATTTATAACCCGTGTTAGAGGAAAACCCACGCGACGCACTTCCAAACCCGGAAGCTAGGAGTGATATCACATTTTAACTCTGATCAGAGGGGTACTGCTTTGCCCATAGCATCCCTTGGCCCATTATGTCTGACGATGCGCTGCCTTAGGTGCACGACTAAGCCAAGGAAAACAGAACCTTTGGCCAACTGTAGTCTGACCTCTGCCTAATGCCACCTTGCCTTACCAAAGGCTCACGGGTCGAGACTCCTCCCCCGACGTCTCGCCCTAGGATGACTGCCCACTCCTAGCAGCAGTCACCTTTTCACCCATGGCAGAGTCAGCTACTTGTTGGTTAATTAGTTCAGCCCGTCCCATTCCAGGTCTATGGTCAGCACGGTTTGCGCCGCTTTTGTAGTAAGTGTCAGTTTGTTATGCCTTAAGTGATACTCTATGTAGAGAAGTCCTGCCTTTCACAACAACCCTACCTAGGTCGTTCATACCCTGAACTTCTCTACCCGCCAAAATATCTCCACAACCATGCCTGGGTTATGGTTTTTATACTGGACCTCCTTGGTCCAGTCTTATCAAATCACTCACTGGATCCAACTAATCCAAATGGCATAATAAATTTATTCTAAAAGCAGCTTTTTGGTTCACATGCAAGTATTTTCAAAACAACTCTTAACCCATAAAACTAGTTCACAAGACATGGTCGAAGGGCGACTTGCCTGCGGTAGCTTCCGCCAACGGATCTGAAGTAGGAGTAGACCCTAATTGCTCTGGATTGATTCCGGAATGATTTCCTAGAGACAAGGTGAAGGTTTTTCAGATGCTTAAGAATTTATTGGAGAAAGGATTATAATTATACTGTTGTGCTAGAGGTTGTGGTTTTATTGTTTGTGGTCCGTCGTGAAGTCCTTCTTGTTGCTCTATTATTAAAGTTGTTACATCATCTGTTTTAAAGATTTGGATTTGAATTAGATTACAGAAAAACAAAAAGTAAATCAATTCAATTATCACTGCTTTATCCTTAGTATTATTATTATATTTGTTTATGTATAAAGTTTTCTATCTACTTAATTTGGTAGTTAACATTTTACTAATTTTTCACTAATGAGTATATACTTTTGCTCGTAATATGATTTTATTCTTTTATTTGTTAAATTTTCTTGCAACCCAGGCCATTTCTGGCCCAGCTCACCTTCGTCCCACCTGGCCCGGCGGCACACCCCAATCCTAACCCTAATCCTAATCCTAAGTCCCTCCCTCACCCAGCCGACACAACCCCCCCCCCTTCCCTCACGCGCCGACACCCTCTCCCTCACTCCCTCTCTCTCTCACGCATCGTCGCCCTCCTCTCACTCCCTCTCTCTCTCACGCGTCGTCGCCCTCCTCTCCCGGCGCCTTCCCCTCCGGCCTCCCTTCCTCCCCCTCGCCATCGCCGCCGCCTAGATCAGCGGGATCGAGCGGCGACCGCCGCCTCCCGACCCCCTCCGCCTACTGCGCCGCGCCGTGCCGCGCGCCCCCCCTGCCCGAGCTAAGTACTCCTCCCTTCTTCATCTCTCTCTCTCTCGGCATCTCCTTCTTCTTCCCTAATCACACCCCCCTTTTACTACCTTCTCTAGGGTTCCTAGTCCTTGGATCCGACAGTGAGGCCCGACCGGTGGCGTTTTTCCCTCGGCTCGGCCACCCTCCTTCAAAGCTAAGTACCTTTCTCCCCCTCCCTCATACTTTGTTTGATGCTTGACTGAATGTTCTGCATTAATTTGCGAAAACTTGATTTAGTGTTGTATTGGTGATAGCATTTCTGTTGATGTGCTAGGAGTACTTATTCTGGTTTTTAGATGTGCATGCTGTGATCGGGTAGTTCTTATTAGTACTTTACTGCGATCTGGTGTTCAAAGTGTTGCTTGGTTCAGATGTTTCATGGTGTTCAAGAGGCTATTTGGTTCATACATGCTATCAGGATATGGTTTCTGAATCAAATTGCTATGTGTTAATTACTGATTTGTCAGTGTGTGCTTGTAGTACTATGTGACGTGTTGATGGCTAAAATACTTCAAGTATTCTGTTAGTGCTCTGATTTGTGTTAACAAAATGGATGTGTGTGTGTTATATTTGTCTTAGCTAAGTGCTTGTGCATGCTTGAACTGCTCCAATGATTTAATTGCATCCAATTGGGCACCCAGCTTTCATGTTTCCTCCAGGTCTGGCACTATAATGCTTGGTCTGTGTTTATTTAGTGGTCCCTTGTGTTGGTGTTCAGAAATGTGTGTCTAGATCAAAGGGTAATCTAGAGTGGCTTGTTGCTTAGTTATTTGTCTGAACACAAGATCTCAAGTTGAGAGATATGTTAGTGTTCCTTTGATTATTATGATAAGTATATGTATGCATTAGTGTCTTAAAATCAGGTGTGTAGTATAGTGTTGTTGCTTAAGACAAGCACATGTATATTATGTTTGGTGTTTTTACCCGGATGAGAGGGATGAGGTTAGAGAATTGATCCTTCTTGTCTGATGGCTATCAGTTATGTAGGTTTCCTGTTATTCTGTGGTTCAAGTCTAAAATAGAAATGTGCTGAGAATCCTACTATTATTCTTCCTGAATGTTATTTCGTAAGACCACTTACTTATTATCATTACCATTCTGATCTGGCATCAAGGCAATATTGATTTAGCAACCTTATCATGTTAATTTAATATGTGCATGTCCAGGAGTTCAGGTTGTTTAATAGCTTCTCTTTTCCTTGTGTAAAGATAATCAGGATCTAGTATGTCATGCATAGTTACCATTCACTATTTGGGCATGCTTTAAGGGTATTAAAGTAATGTTGAGCATTTACTTCTCATGAATGGTTTTGTGGTTACCTGCATTCATCAAGCTTAGTTGCTAACAAAGAAATACCCTTTGATTTCATTAGTGATTCCAGCTCGAGTGTAGGCATTAAAGTTTTGTTGGCATTAAGGCACCAAGCCCACATTTCACTATCAATGCTGTCATGATTGTCTTATCTTTATCCATTGTACTGCTTAGTTGAGGAACAAGGAACTTAGAAATACTTGCTACTGAACTTTACATGCAAAAAAAAATATAAGTGCCAGGATATGCAACCATGCTTTTAATCCAGTCTTTTAGTCTTAGTTTATTGGATCCTTAAATTACCTTAAGGTAGTTGTATACTTTTAATGCTCATGAATGGCTAGCTGTTACTGCTATTGAATGAGGAGAAATAAAATGGGCTAGAACTAAAGCCTGGCACCTGATGCTTGCAGGACAAACAGCAGGGTGAGGTGTGGGGAGAGATGAAGAGGACAAGGACTGCAGGCTTGTCTTCTTCCTCCAAGCTAGCGACTTCCCCTTCTCCAAAGCAGAGAAGGACAAGAGGGCCGCTACTAGTTTGGTGAGCTCTCAGGTAAGGCAGTAAAAGTAAAGGCTCTGGTGTACTATTTTGACCTATATTTATAATGCTGGTTTTACCACTTGGAGAAGCTGTAAACAGGCAAGAGAGATGGAAAAACCATGGGCTGGAGGCTAGGTGGCAGGCATGCAGCTTTTTCCTTCTCCACTTGGCTGAGTAGAAAAGGGTTTGGGCAGCTAGCTGGGGACCGGTTGGACCGGGGAAGGGAGTGGTCTCCTGACGGTTTGGGACCAGAGGCGGTTGGGGCCTGGAAGTCGGTTTGATGGTTGGTGGTATCACGTTTTCTTTAAGTAACCCTATTAGCATGAAATCTGTGTTTGTAATTAGTGTATGAACTCAAAGGTGAGGGTGTAAATTATGCTTGTCCTGATGAATGTACGAGGTTGGGGTTGGAATTCTCTTTCCTGAGTCACCTAAAAAGAGACTGCATTATGTAACCTGTACTGTTGATGTGTAAATCATACTTGCTTTGTTAATAGAGAAGAGGTTGGGAAGATAATTCTTCTGCATTGCTTAGATTGAGATCTAATGTTGTATTATGAGATGTAAAGATAATGGGAGTTGAGCTTGCTATACTTTTTCATTGCCATGTGATGGGAGAGGATAACAACTGTGTGCATGTGTTATTCCCTTGAGTGCCAATGTATTTTAATTGCACTACGATCACAAGTGAATGTATATGTATATAATTTCCTACAACTACTATTAGAGAGATATATGCTGGGCTAGAGAGATCGATTAGCATGGTAAGCATTTCCTAACGATTGGGTTTCAGGGTAGGTTTTTACAGCTGACACCCAAATTTGGCCGACCGACTCAGGCTCGGTCGTGGCGTTAGCCAGGAAAGCGATGCGAGTCGGATTGGCAACAGCAACGAAACAGGAATAAGATCGGAAAAGTGTGGTCGTACAAGGTACAAGAGGGAGGAAACCGAAGCCAGCACGATCCGGATCCAATACGGTTGTGACTAAGATGGAAAGACTAGCCTAAGGCCGACTGACGTCATCAGGAAAGAACATCATCCCCACTGACGTCAACACCTACGCAGTAATCGTGCCAACCTTGGCCGATTTGACTCTAGAACGACACCAGGAAATCAAAGACCAGAAGGCAGCATTCAAGAAAATGATGCTGAGCTGTTACCAGAAGACACGACGCGGCATCACCCAAAAGATGGCGCTGCCGACGGTCGATTCCTTCTGGGTTGCCGCCCTCGGTACTGGTGGCGAGACTTCGGTAAGCCGATACATGCCTACATAAGCAGAATTATCGGAGATGATTAATCTGTCCATTAATCATGCGCTATTAAATCAATCATCGGCTTTAGTCACCACGCTCAAGCTGTTGATATCTAATAGCGTAAAAGAAGTAGCGCAAGAGCTCGTAACGACGAAGACTCTTTTGATCCACCGCAAGCTCTTCCCACGTATCCGGCCTACTCAATTGGACAGGGGATAAAGCCGATGGTTAAGAGTAAACCATCGATCGCGGTCATAATGCCTACACCATCACAGCCGACCATTACCTTGCCTAGGGACCCTGGGACAAGCGAGGTCAGGTAGTACCATGCTCACACAGATGGTGCTAAGGTAGGCACTCGAAGGGCATCGGCACGATCTAGGCCGACCTGCCCCCCCACTGCTAATCGCGCCAATCAGAGAGGCCGATTGGGCAGATGCAATTACAAACGTCCTGCGAGACCAATTCGGCATCCAACCGAGAGGGCGAACTCTCGGTTACAGGAAGCCTTACCCTAATCACATTGACAGGATCCAATATCCCAATGGATATCGTGTACCTGATTTCACTAAATTCTCAGGGGATGACGCAACTACCACCATGGAGCACATCGGCCGCTTCATAGTAGAATGTGGAGAAGCAGCACATTCCGATGTTCTCTGGATAAAGTTGTTCCCATTATCGTTGTCTGGAGCAACGTTCACATGGTTCACCAGCCTACCCCCGAATTCGGTCAACATTTGGACCGATTTGGAAAGCCGATTCCACGAATACTTCTTTTGCGGAAGTCTAGAATTATGGATCTCTGATTTAAGCTCCGTACGGCAAAGGTTCAGGGAATTAGTGGCTGAATATATTAAAAGATTCAAGGAAGTACGTAACCAATGTTTTAGCGTTACTCTACCCGAAAACCAACTTACCGACTTGGCCTTTCAAGGCTTGATCCCTCCCCTACGAGAGAAATTCGGCGGACAGGAATTTACTGACTTGAGCCACTTATTGCATAGAGTATCGGCTCAAGAAGGCTGATTCTATGAGAATAAGGGGTTTAAAGACAAGTTCAAAAATAGCAAAGAAAAAGAAAAGCCAAAGGTTAACCTCGTAGAGTATGAATCAGACGATTCAGTCGATGACGAGGAAACGGATATCCACATAGCCGAGTGGGTCGAGGGTAACAAAAAATCCTTGGTATGCTCTTGGCTAAAACTGACTAAGACCAAGTCGGAAGTTAAATATTCATTTGATGTGACTAAGTGCAACCACATATTCGACTTGCTTTTGCAAGAGAAACTGGTGCGAGTCCCAGAAAGGCACTTATATCATCGGCCGAAGAATTAAAAAGGCGCAGATATTGCAAGTGGCATAATTCTTTCTCGCATAACACTAATGATTGTAATATCTTTCATCAACAGATACAGTCGGCCATAGAAGACGGACGACTGAAGTTCATAGAGGAGCAAGACTTGCAAGTTGACAAAAACCCCTTCCCGATCAACATGGTCAGTTACTCATCTAAGGGGAAGGAAATAAAACAAGATGAGATCCGTTCGCTGGCGATATCGGCCACAAAGGCCGATAGGAGGACGATGAATAGGGAGAAAATGGTACAGATCACTATCGGCTCGATCCAGATAGAAGCCGATCCTGAAGGAAGACGGTCTAGGACAGTTAGGGTGAAAGGGAAACCCCAAGTCGACAGGTGGCAAAAGGCTGAAAGGCAAGTACCACCAAAGAAGTCAATAGCGAAGGCTGGGCCAACCTTTGCTCAGCTATTAGCTAAATATGAGGGAAGAGGACAGAAGGCAGTCAATATGTATTGACAAGTGCCGATAAAAGGATATCGGCCGACAGTTGCTGAAAAAGCCCACGAGCGGTGCCCTTTCTGGCGTTTCTGCTGGGAGAGGAGATTTGCTCTGCCATCCCCTCACGCCAGTCTAATGCAGCACTACCCAGGACAAAATCAAGAGCATCTTCGCCTTCCATCAAGAACGGAATTGGGGCAGAATTACGAACTACGCTCATAAAGCTATTGGAGGCCGGTCCACGAAAGGATCGTCAGGACAGAAAGAACACCCGAGCGTTCGACACGACAAAGCAAGGCTGAGGGATCGGGATTTGCCAGACAAAGTGTAACACCCCGGCATCTAGAATGCCTGAATGCTACCAAACATAGACTAAACAACAACATAATACCACAATTTATCATAAATTACAGCAAAGGAGCAAATGCAACAAATCGAAATTTCGGCAGCATCTCCTTCGTCTTAACATGAATTAACACAATATCAATATCATGGCAAGATATATCATAGCACACGACATCTAAAACATCAACATAAATGGATATATCATCAAATTACGCCAATAATACCATGCTCAACCACTCCATAAGCTATAACGAAGCAAATAAGGAATCACAAGCATGCTAAATTAAACCATACATTAAGTTTATGGCATACTCTTAATATCATGTCTCCAAGTGATTAATCATAGACTATGATTGTGGAGCTACGTGTAGAAGTGTAGCTAAACCCCTTTTTCCCGCATGCCGATCTCAAAGTACCTAAAAACCACATAAAACACAAGCGTGAGTTCATCACTCAGCAAGTATATTGCAATGGAACAAAAGAACAACTTACATTGCAACAACACACAACATGTTTATCATCTCATTCATAATCACATATCTTTATCATCATCATCATGTATGCAATGCGATGCGATGCTCATATCTCCTTGGAATCTCATACCGGTATGGTTGAGTACACACCCGTCGGTGTGCACCCTCTCCCCCCTTCCATCCCGAAGATGGAGGGTGCCTACTCCTCGCTTCCACAACCCACGGTAGATGGAATCACGATGTAGGACTTACTCTATTGGCTCTCCGGATTAGTCATAACTTTCTCACCGACCTTCCCGGATTAGTTAATGACTTTCTCACCGCCCGGGCCATGTAACATGTCATGTATGCAAGCATGCCAACATCATATAAAACTCATATATTAACACATGGCATCATAACATCTTAAACATGCTCATCATATCATAGCAATCATTCAAACATGGCAAGTGGACATATATCATGTAGACAATTCCATCTAATCTCAACATGCAACCTACAACTCGCTATCCATCACAACACACTTGCCTCAACCACGTGCAACGGATTGGCGGGAAGTAGAGGGCACTCCCAGGGTCGCACCACCTGCACATAGGTATCACACACTCACAATCATAACCACAGAACAGTACGCAAACCCTCATCTACCCCGACATTGCCAACGACTCGCAAAACCTAAAAACAGAGGTTCTGTCCCGGCGGGACAGCAGCCTTGAAAAAGGCATAACTTGGGCTCTGGGACTCCGAATCAATTAAACGAGTACATCCTCGCGTAGCTTAGGAAATTTCCCAACTTTTTCTAGGTATAAGGAAAGACTAATTCGGACTCTAAAGTTGTTTAATCTACAGATTACCGTGATCTGTTCCAATCGCGTCACAGATTTTAATACGCTCGGTAAAACAGTCATAACTTTCAAACGGATGGGCGGAATTTAATGTTCTTTATATGCACGGAAATATAATGAAATTATCTACAACTTCTTAAAAGTCCGTACGGTCAGATTCGAAATCTAAATTGGCGAAAACAGGAACCCTAGGTAGACTGCTCAAGCTGCCCCAAAACAGAAACGTGGCAACGTCTAGATCTAACCCAAATTACTCCAATCCAGCACCACCAATTGATCTAAAAACTTGATAATCACCTTAAGAACAGTACCTAGATCAACCCCAAGGATTCCCATGATCATACCTTTGCCCGACGTACGAAAACTCCAATAGATCTCCTCGCTCCTCGCTCCTCGCTCCTCGCTCCTCGCACCTCGCTCCTCGCTCCTCGCTCCTCGGATGGATCCATGAGGATGCAGGGGTGGGGAGTCCACCCTAGGGCAGCAAGGGGGTGGAGGAGAGGTGGTGGAGAGGTGGAGAGCAATGGGGGCAAAGGGGGCGCAAGGAAGAGGAGGAGGTGGGGAGGTGTGGGAGGCGGCTAGGGCACTTGGGGGCGCAAGGGGCAGGGGAGGACGCCCAAAAGAGCAGGAGGAGGCCCCCCAAACAGGACTCCTACCCTAAATGGACTCGAACACCATCCCACCAAAGCCCACGGACCTTTCCCTTAGGCCCAAACTCCCCCGGAAAGGCCCAAAACCCCTGAAACGGCCCGGAAACGCTATTAACCTCCATACCTTATGGTTTTAACCTCCCATACCATATTTCATAAAGTTTTTGACCTTAACATGCACCATTTAAAAGGTTACGACACTCCGTGGTGACACATCACTTCAAAAGGCCCAAAAACGCGAGTAAACCTCAAGCCGAAAGGTTTTAATCTCTAATTTCACATTCTATAATGTCACACCATACCGTAGTGTCACACAAAGAGACCAAAGAAGGTCAGTCCATGAGAGGATCTTGTGGCCAAGAAAAGATCAAACAAGCACTGGGGAAAAACGCAAGGCTGATCGATTGGAATCGGCTAAATCCAGGAGTCCTAAGAGACCAGTCCCAAAAGAGAAAATTGGTCGGAAGGCTGACACAGCTAAGTTAGCCGGGAAAATCCGCCAACCTATAGAGCCAAAACCACAATGGTGCCCGTCCGTCCTCACGAAATCACAAAAGCATCGGCTCCAGCGCCTCAAAACGCAAGAATCCAGGGAAGCCGAAGAAGAAAAACAGAGGGACGATGCCTTCAATAAATTGTGCCCCGTGAAAATCCCGAAGAATGAGTGGCGCAGGAAGGAAGCTGCTCCAGATAGTCCATCCATAGCTGAAGATGTGGATACACCTACGGCCGAGGATGTGGAGACACCTACGGTCGAGGACATAGAAGTCTTTATGGCCGAATACGCGAAGAGGTCTATGACCGAAGAGGCAGAAACACCTACGGCCGAAAATACAAACATACCCATAGCTAAGATACAAATAGTTCTGTATCAGATGATGTGGGAGTACCAGTAGCACGAGACAACATACCCCCCCAGTGAGCATCAATATGGTGTTCGCCCTACCGGTCGAGTTTAAAGCTCAGGCCACTACAGTCCTGGAATCATGTGCACAGTTGTGTCTAGGGTCCCAGGAGGCGATTTTCGAGAAGCCACAGGAAGATCACCAGCACTTGAAGCCATTGTACCTGAAGGGGTATATCAACGGCAAGCCGATATCTAGAATGCTGGTAGATGGAGGTGCAACTGTCAACTTGATGCCGTATTCAACGTGCAAGAAACTAGGAAAGTCTGATGAAGATCTTATCAAGACCAATATGGTCCTGAACGACTTCACAGGAGATCTCACGGAGGCCAGAGGTGTCATGGTCACAAAATTGACAGTCGGCAGCAAAACTTTGCTGACTGCCTTCTTTGTGGTAGATGCCAAGGGCAGCTACAGTGTGCTGTTGGGAAGAGATTGGATCCACGCCAATTGTTGTATCCCATCCACCATGAATCAGAAATTAGTACAATGGAACAGTGACACAGTCGAGATCATGGAAGCCGATACATCAGCTCACATTGCCATGGCTAGTCCCGATGCAAATTGGTCACATGAAGGAGCCAGGTGCATCTCAGGTAGAGCAATGGAAGACTGTGACTTTGTTTGCATCAACGATGCAAAGATAAGTCCGATCAGCATAGGGCTTAGTGCAGTTGATCGGACAAATGACATCCTGCGACGATGGAAGCCCGCCTAAGCACAAGACTATTGCAAGGAAGAGCGAGAAGCTACCAGTGCATGGCCGATAGTTCCGAGGCTATCGGAGACTTTAAGGACGATGAAAGGCTCGGACAAGGTTTTACCTCAGCCGATCCGCTGGAAGAAGTAGATATAGGAAACGGAGATCGAAAAAGGCCAACCTTCATCAATGCTAGGTTGCGTGCCGAATATAAAGAGAATCTTGTAAAATTGTTAAAAGAATATAATTATTGTTTTGCTTGGGAGTATCACGAGATGCCTGGTTTGGATCGTCAACTTGTTGAACATCGGCTGCCAGTAAAGCCTAGATATCGGCCGTTCAAACAACCTCCGAGACATTTTAACCCAGCAATGTACGATAAAATTAAGGAGGAAATAGAGCGATTACTAGAAGCTAAGTTCATCAGACCATGTCGGTACGCTGAATGGGTTTCTAACATCGTTCCAGTAATAAAGAAGAATGGGAAGATTAGGGTATGTGTTGATTTCAGAGATATAAACAAAGCTACCCCCAAGGACGAGTACCCAATGCCTATAGCCGATATGCTTATCGATGCTGCATCAGGGCACAAAGTCATCAGCTTTCTTGATGGCAATGCAGGCTATAACCATATCTTCATGGCCGAAACCGATATTCATAAAACGGCCTTCAGATGTCCTGGAGCGCTAGGACTATTCGAGTGGGTCGTTATGACATTCGAATTGAAGAATGTTGGAGCTACATACCAGAGAGCTATGAATCTGATATTTCATGGGTTGATCGGCCGCATTGTGGAGATATACATAGACGATGTAGTGGTAAAATCAGCAGGAGATCAATAGCACTTAGCCAACTTAGAAGAAGTGCTAAAGAAGACTCGGATGCATGGTTTGAAAATAAATCCCTTAAAGTGTGCATTTGGAGTATCGATCGGACAGTTTCTTGGGTTCATGGTGCACGAAAGAGGAATAGAGGTGAACCAGGAACGAGTCAGGGCTATAATCGATACGAAGCCTCCGAAGAACAAGAAAGATTTGAAGAAATTGGTCAGAAAGATCAATTATCTCAAAAGATTCATCTCAAACCTATCAGGCGGATCGATACATTCACCCCATTGCTAAGATTGAAAGAGGATCAAGAATTTGTATGGGGAAAAGAACAGCAAAAGGCTTTCGATGATATCAAGAGATATTTTTCAAAACCTCCGGTATTGATAGCACCACAGAAGGGAGTACCATTCAAACTGTACATATTAGCGGAAGAGATGACAATCGGAGCAGTCCTCATACAAGAGGTCAAAGGAAAAGAGCAACTGATATTTTACTTAAGCCGGCGGTTGATAGATGCAGAGACTAGGTACCCGCTGGTTGAGAAACTTTGTTTGTCCCTCTACTTTGCATGCACGAAACTGAGGCATTGCATATTGGCATCAATATGCACAGTTGTGGGTAATACCGATGTCATAAAATATATGCTGTCAGCCCCCATAATGAAAGGACGACTTGGGAAATGGGCCTATAGGCTTACAGAGTTCGACCTCACGTTCGAATCGGCCAAAGCAGTAAAAGGACAGGTAATAGCCGATTTCATCACATACCACACCCCCACCTGTGAATTAGTTGGCCTTGCCCCCTGGCGACTATATTTTGATGGGTCAGTATGCAAGGAAGGGAATGGTATCGGAGTGGTCTTAGTAACTCCTAAAGGGTGTTGCTACGAGTTTGCCTTTAAGGTGAACAGCCGATGCTCAAATAATCAGGCTGAATATGAAGCCCTGATTAAAGGATTGTACATGCTGCAAAATATCGGAGCAGATTCCGTCGAAGCCTTCAGAGATTCCCTGCTTGTGGTTCAACAAGTACGAGGGGAATTCAATTGCTACGACGATGTCTTGATCAAGTATTTGGCACACTGCCAAGAGTTGATAAAGACGTTCAGCTCCTTTATAATCGGTCATATACCCCGAGAGGAGAATAACCGGGCTAACGCCTTGGCTTAGCAGGCATCAGGGTATACACCTCTCAAGCGGTCAACCGATTGTGAACCAATTGAGAAAACACTGCTATGCCTAACAACCTCTGATTGGCGCACAAAGATTACAACCTATCTGATATACCCCTTAGCCAAGACAGATACGAAGACTAAAAGGAAAGCACTAAAATACATAATGATCGATAATACCCTGTATTATCGGACGTTGGAAGGATTGTTCCTCCATTGCCTCGGCACCGAGGAGGCCAAATCGGCCATGGGAGAGGTCCATGAAGGGATTTGTGGAACGCATCAACCGGCTCACAAGATGAAGTGGTTGCTTAGGCGCA
The DNA here is from genome assembly GCA_036346355.1 of Rhipidocladum racemiflorum. Taxonomy (NCBI): domain Eukaryota; kingdom Viridiplantae; phylum Streptophyta; class Magnoliopsida; order Poales; family Poaceae; genus Rhipidocladum; species Rhipidocladum racemiflorum. The sequence continues at coordinate 14,211,518 of CM070591.1, read as the reverse complement.
TTGGTTACTATTGGCCGACAATGCTGGAAAACTGTTTTTGATACTACAAAGGATGCCAAGACTGCCAAAAGTTCGGGAACATACAAAATGCCCCCACTGGGACTTTGCACCCAATGTGAAGCCCTAGCCATTCCATGGGTGGGGTATTGACATCACCAGATAGATTTATCCAGCCTCCAGCAAAGGCCACAAGTTTATATTTGCTGCCACGGATTATTTTTGCAAATGGGTCGAAGCAATCCCACTAAAGAAAGTTACTAGCATGGAGGCGATAGCGTTCGTACAGGAGCACATCGTACATCGGTTCGGGATCCCGCAAACTATTACATCCGATCAAGGCACTGTGTTCATGTCAGAAGCACTCCAAAGCTTCGCCCGAGGCTTAGGGATCAAAATGTTAAATTCCTCACCATACTACGCTCAGGCCAATGGACAGGCCGAATCGTCGAATAAAACATTGATCAAATTAATCAAGAGGAAAATAAATGACAAACCAAGAGGATGGCATACAACACTAGCCGACGCACTGTGGGCATACAGAGTGTCAGGCCACGGGGTTACCAAAGTATCCCCGTACCAGTTGGTATATGGACAAGAAGCAGTGTTGGCGTTAGAAATCGGCATAAGCTCACTTAGAACCGCCAAGCAAGACACTTTATCGGTTGAAGACTACAGGAATGCGTTGGCCGATAATCTAGAGGATCTAACAGAGTTGAGACTGAAGATGATGGAACATATCCAGAAGAACAAGGCTAGGGTGGCGAGGGCATACAACAAGAAGGTTGTGCCCAAATCATTCGAAGAAGGAGACCTGGTATGGAAGACCATCTTGCCAGTCGGAACAAGAGATAACAAGTACGGAAAATGGTCACGTACATGGGAAGGGCCATTCAAGGTTAATCGGCTAGTACCAGGCAACTCATACATACTAGAAACCTTGGAAGTAGAAATATACGCCAAGGCTATTAACGGAAAATACTTGAAGAAATACTACCCTAGCATATGGGTCGGGTCTTGACAAAAAGATACCAAAAATTATTGAAAGCCAAATTAATCCAGTACAGGTTGATTATGGCTGCAAGTTCAAGACGTTACAAAATAAGGACGATGAGCAACTAAAGAAGTCCTACTCAAATACATCGTTTATATGAGGTCAACAATACTATCAACAGCATCCTCGGCGGCTTGGCACACGCTTGAGAGTAGGTCTTCATCATCCGACTCGCTGCTAGGAACTGGTACGATAGCCTTAGCCCTGGCATCAATCATCTAGAATGTCTCTACCAAGTCGGCTCGACATATTTGTATGTCGGCCTTGACCAGGGCAGTGCCACGGTCCATCTCAAAAAGACGAGCCTCAGCTTTGGACAGAGCTTGCTTCAAGCGAGCAATTTCATCAACCAAAACCGCCCTTGCTGGCGCCGAAGCCTGAAATGAGGAAACCATGGCATCGAATGCAACTTTCTTCCATTTCCCATCAGCCGCCTGAAGGACAAGCTCTGCACGCTCTTTTGCGACCTCCTCCCACTGTCGACGCCGCTCCAGTGCCGAGCGAACAGCATCCCTCCTCAAGAAGAAGTGATGCAGTCGACTAAATTTATCCATGGCCGATGCCGGGAGATAGGGGGAGACTGTGGCAAGGAGAACAGAGATTGGCTGATAGGAATCCATCACTGCCAATCTCCATCGTACCAACAACCGGTGGAGCTGCTTCAAGTTGTCCCGTTGCGACGCGGACAGGAGGTTGGGTCCCACCAGGGACGGCTGACGGGTGGCAGGAACATCATCAGGAGAAAAGCCGAGCTCCCTTAGGGTGAAACCAAGGAGAGTGCTTGCCTGCAGCTGAAAAGCAAAACAATCGGCTAAGAGATGAAGAGAGTTAGAAACCAAAGCAGCAAGGGTAAGAGTTAATAATGGGTACCTCAACATCGAGAGAAGAACTCGAAGGGGGATAGTGCCCAAGTGCCCATAAACTAGGGGAGTATCGGCCGACTCTATTGGATCGGCTACAGGAGAACGCGTTACCATTGCCGTAGCAGTTCCCGCGGTAGTGGCCACGTTGTCTCCTCTCACGTCACCCTCCATGGTAGTCCCCGCAGAAGCAACACTAACCTCCTCCCTTACACCGATCACTTGAATGCCTGCCAGGGTAGCGGCCCTCGTGAGATCAGCGACGACAGCTGTTATGGTCTCTGAAGTGGTGTCCCCAGCAACCCCCATATCAGCGACATCAGTGGTGGCCCTTTTCGGGGAGTTGACAGTGGTATCAGCAGAAGCGCCTTGAGCTGCAATAGAGGAAGCCCCTGAGGCAGTATTTATCGTAATCAACTGCATAAAATTATAAATGTCAAAGACGGTAGGGCAAAAAATCAACGGAAAAGAAATAGACACTTTGTTTGCACCAAAATTCGGCATGTATTGAAATCGGTCTGAAACGGGAAGGAAGTATTCGTATGGAAAGAAATCGGTAAACGAATCGGAAAAGGAATCTGTTTCTAAAAAGGAAAGGAAATCAGATTAGAGGCCGATACGGATAAACGCACCGTATCCATGTACAACTCGGATCGGCCAGGTGTATTATAAAAGAGGTAGACGTCAAGCGAAAGAAAGATCCAACAACACACACATCTACTTTTTACAAGCTTTTTCTTTTACATTGTTTTAGCTTCATAGATCTCTCTGCAAGTCGACGGAATCAACATAGTTGCGCATCGCCGATTGTTGATTTTTTGCCGATTTCACCCAGGTTTGATCTGCTTCGCTTTGTTGCGCATCGCCTTCTCGAAGCCGATTTTACCTTGTATCCGGATCGATTGTAACCGGTTGATCTAGTTATCCCCTAATCGGTTCTTGCCGATTAGCGAAAAGCCGATAGATCCTTGTTTATCGGCTTTGATCAAATTACAAACTCTACCTTGTCAATTTCAGGTCAAATTGACTGGCACGCTCTGCAAACCCGGCGTTTGTCTCGTGTGTTCGAAGCTGAAAACCCTCCTTCACGTTTTTTGCGCGAACATATTTTGGCACGCCCGATGGGACCACGAAGAGAATCAAACATGTCGTCAACTGATAAGCCTGCGGTTACCGCCGATATCAACACTGATGCTATAATCGCGCCTCAAATGGCCGATTTAACCCCTGAACAGCGAAAAGAAATCGAAGACCGAAAGGCAGCTTTGGAAGAAATGATGCTACGGTGCTTCCAGAAAACACGCCGTGGCGTTACTCAAAAGACTGCGCTCCCAAGCATCAATCCTATCGGGGATACATCATCCGAATCGGTAAACCGATACGCACCCGCTCAAGCCGATTTGTCAAGTATGATCGAGCAATCTGTTCATCACGCATTAATTAATCAGTCATCGGCTCTAGTATCCACATTAAAGCCGATGATAGAAAATAGTGTGAAAACAATTGCTCAGGAATTGGCTGTGTCTGGAAGCCTGCTAGATCCACCACAAACCATCCCTACGTACCCAGTATATTCCATAACACCTAACACCAATACAGTAAACGTGTCGGCTCAAACACCTATTATGATGCCAACTCAACCTACTGTTTTGAAACCAAGCATACAGAAAGGTGGGTTTACACACTACCACGGGCACACGGATGGGGCTAAGGTAAACGCACCAAACCCGGCAAATGGACCCTCCAGTAGCAATGGTCTATCGGCTTATCAGCCGATTGAAACCAACCAGGCCCCACAATCACGGGGAACCACAACTATGAGGCAAGCGCCATACATAGTAATGCCGTACGCCGAGCCCCTTGCACCCATACCCAATACGTTAGCTTTCAATCACGATTATGACCGAGTACCAAGACCTCCTGCGGCGCGAGTTGGATAAAGACCCGAGTTTGCACTCGGGGGGCAGGACGCGAACAATGAAAATTGGCAATGTCCGGTTGCACCACAAGCCGACAATGTCAACTGGGCAGAACAAATTGCCAATGTTTTGAGAGTACAGTTCGGTTTACAGCCCAGAGGAAGGATAATCGGCTACAGGAAGCCGTATCCCGATTACATAGACCGAATGCCATACCCCCACAACTTTAGGATACCGGACTTTGCTAAATTCTCAGGTGATGATTCCGTTACCACAATTGAGCACATCGGACGGTTTATGGCTCAATGTGGGGAGGCTGCACAGTCCGACGGATTAAAAATTAGATTGTTTCCTTTATCATTGTCGGGCGCTGCATTCACTTGGTTCACTAATCTACCCCTAAATTCAGTTCATATATGGAACGATTTAGAAAGCTGATTCCATGAATACTTCTTTTCGGGGACTATGGAGCTTAGGATTTCTGATCTTAGTTCAGTCCGACAGAAGTACGGCGAATCGGTTTCCGATTATATCAAGAGATTTAGGGGTGTACGGAATAGATGCTTCAGCGTAACATTACCCGATGATCAATTGGCCGATCTAGCGTTCCAAGGGTTAATCCCGCCATTAAAAGAAAAACTATCGGGCCAGGAGTTCCCCGACTTAGGCCACCTACTCCATCGCGTATCGGCACATGAAAACCGATATGCAGAGATCAAAGGGTTTAAAGATAGATTTAAACCAAACAGTAATGAAAAGGCCAAAGTAAACATGGTAGAGTACAATTCAAGCGATACCTCTGAGGACGAAGTAGAAATAAACATAGCCGAGTGGACTAAGGGTTCCAAAAAACCACTCGTATGATCTCTGCTTAAGCCGACGAAAAATAGGGCGGAAGTCAAGTACTCATATGATGTTTCAAAATGTGATAAAATATTTGATTTATTGTTACAAGAAAAACTCATAAGGTTACCAGAAGGGCACGTCGTCCCGTCAGCCGAAGAAATTAAAAAGCGAAGGTACTGCAAATGGCACCATTCATTTTCACATAACACTAACGATTGCAATATTTTTCGACAGCAGATCCAATCGGCCATCGCCGATGACAGGTTAAAGTTTGCGGAGGAATCGGCTATGCAAATAGATATGAATCCTTTCCAGGTCAACATGGTGCAGTGCTCACAAAAAGGAAAGGGACCTATGAAAGATGTTAAGCCAACTAAAGGATTTGAAGCACGATCAAAAGGAGATGAAACAGTGCAGATTACTATCGGCTCCATACAAATAGAAGCCGATAAAAATGGACAGAACTCAAGGACGGTAAAACCAAGAGGAGACTTGGAAATCGGAAAATGGTATCGGGCTGAGAGAGCTCCAAGAAAAGTCGATTTCAAACCAAAGCCGACTTTCTCACAACTCCTGGGGAAGTATGAGAGGATAAGTCGAAGATGTAACACCCGACCACACCAGAGTTTTCATCAACCAGATCAAAAGACAGACCACCATTATTGGCGGCCAAATATGCCACATCGACCAACTACTGAAGAAGAGAAACATCGGCAATGTTCCTTTTGGCAGTTTTGCTGGGAGAGGGGGATGACCTTACCAACAGTTGTATCTTGTCCTATGCAACACTCGTCTGCATATCGGCCAAACCAATCTGTAAAAGACAGAATGTCTAGACCGATACACGATCGGGTAGAAGTAAGAAGCAGGAAGCCGATCTATGAAAGGTTGTCGACATCAGAGCAAGGCGAGTCCTCCCGAAATCAGGAATTATCGGTTCCTCGTAACACAAGTAAAATAGAATCTGACAGCGAAATGAGCAATTTAGCTGGAAAGATAAGGAAGCCGATAGAACCCAAACCTAGGTGGTGCCCCTCAGGTCTCAGCAAGTCACAACGCAGGCGGCTTCAGCGATTAAAGACACAAGAAGAAAGGGAAGCCGAAAAAGAGAGAGAGAGGGATCGGATGTTCAATAAGTTAAGGCCAATACCGGTTTTGAAAAAAGAGTGGAGAAAAAAGGAACAGATCGATAGTGATTCAGATCAATCGGTCGAATCCGGTTCTCCGATGATCCGAGATGATACACCACCAATGGATATAAACATGGTATTCACTCTACCTGCCGAGTTCAAAACCGAAGAATCGGCTGAAGAAGTGTTCGCCCAATTATGCCTCGGAGCACCAGACGCTGTGTTCGAAAAGCCACAAGACATGCATCGGCATATGAAACCGTTATACCTAAAAGGGTATATTAATGGCCGACCGATATCTCGTATGTTGGTTGATGGCGGGGCGACAGTCAATCTGATGCCGTAAAGCACTTTCAGAAAATTGGGTAAAGCCGATGAAGACTTGATCAAGACCAATATGGTGCTAAATGACTTCACGGGAGACCCAACTGAGGCTAAAGGCGTAATGGTGTTAGAATTGACAGTCGGTAATAAAACTTTGCCGACCGCATTTTTCGTAATAGAAGCCAAAGGCAATTACAGTGTGCTCCTTGGGCGGGACTGGATCCATGCCAATTGCTGTATACCATCAACTATGCATCAGAAATTGGTACAGTGGGACGATGATACAGTAGAAGTTGTACTGGCTGACACATCGGCTCATATCGCCATGGCTAGCCCTGATACCAATTGGCCACACGAAGAAGCCGAATGTATATCGGGAAAAGCCTTGGACAACTGCGATTTTATCTGCGTCGAGAAGTCAGGATTCAAGCCGATCAGCGTCAAACCCAATACGTTTGATCGGACAGACGTAGTAGTAAGAAGATGGAGTCCAACACATTAGCAAAGCTGCAGGAAAAGGCAAGAAGCTATCGGCAAGAAGAATACGAAGAAGCTGTTGAGGATTTTGAAGAAGAAAGAAAAGGGTTAGGGTTTACATCTGCCGATTTGCTCGAAGAGATCGATATTGGGGAAGGTGATAGCAAAAGACCAACATTTATAAGTGCTAAATTAGAGCCCAGTTATAAAGCAAAGTTGGTCGGAATACTCAAGAAATATAAAGATTGCTTTGCGTGGGAATATTATGAGATGCCAGGTTTAAGCCGACAGCTAGTTGAACATCGGCTACCCATAAAACCTGGGTATCGGCCATTCAAACAGTACCCTAGGCGGTTTAATCCCACGTTGTATGACGCTATAAAGGAAGAAGTAGGACGATTGCTGGAGGCGAAGTTTATCCGGCCTTGCCGATACGCTGAATGGGTCTCAAACATCGTCCCTGTAAAAAAGAAAAATGGCAAACTTAGGATATGTGTCGATTTTAGAGATTTGAACAAAGCCACACTAAAAGATGAGTACCCAATGCCTATAGCGGATATGCTTATCGATGCTGCATCCGGAAATAAAATTATAAGTTTTTTGGATGGAAATACCGGATACAATCAGATATTCATGGCCGAAGCCGATGCACCCAAAACGGCTTTCAGATGTCCTGGGGATTTAGGGCTGTATGAGTGGAAAGTCATGATCTTCGGTTTAAAGAATGCCGGTGCTACTTATCAGCGTGCTATGAACCATATTTTCCATAATTTGATCGGCAATACCGTGGAAATATATATTGACGACGTGGTAGTAAAATCCAAAGAAGTCTGGCAACATTTAGCCGATCTGGAAAAGATGTTCGAAAGCACAAGGTTACATGGGTTAAAAATGAACCCTCTCAAATGTGTTTTCGGAGTATCGGCTGGACAATTTCTTGGGTTTACAGTGCATGAAGGAGGAATTGAAGTAAACCAAGCCAAAGTAAAAGCTATAACCGATACTAGACCGCCGACAAGCAAAAAGGAGTTGCAAGTATTGATTGGAAAAATCAACTACTTGTGACGTTTCATCTCGAACTTGTCAGGGCGTATTCGGGCCTTCACACCACTACTGAAAATTAAAGACAACCAAGAGTTCAAATGGGGAATCGATCAACAAAAGGCCTTCGACGACATAAAGGGTTATTTGATGAGTCCACCAGTATTGATCGCACCAAAACATGGTATACCTTTCAGACTATATATATCGGCTGAAGGAGACACAATAGGAGCAGTCTTAACACAGGAAGCCAATAGGAAAGAACGAGCAATATTTTATTTAAGTCGACGCCTTTTAGACGCAGAAACCAGGTATCCCCTAATAGAAAAATTGTGCCTATCCTTGTATTTTGCTTGTACTAAATTAAGGCATTATATGCTGGCATCGAGATGCGTCATAGTCTGCAAAGCCGATATAATCAAGTACATACTATCTGCACCAATTTTGCGAGGTTGGCTTGGTAAATGGGCATACGCCTTGACTGAGTTCGACTTGACCTATGAATCGGCTAAATCTGTAAAAGGGCAGGTTGTAGCCGATTTTATCGCAGGAAGTGAGACATTAACAGGATCAACCGATATGGCTCCTTGGCAGTTATATTTCGACGGATCCGTTTGCCAAGAAGGTAAGGGCATCGGTGTAATATTGATTTCACCCAAAAAACAAGAGTACAACTTTATGTATCGGTTAAATGGCCGATGCTCGAATAATCAAGCAGAGTATGAAGCATTGCTAAGAGGGCTGCAATTACTGGACAGCATCGGGGTAAAAGACGTTGAAGCTTTCGGGGACTCGATGTTAATTGTACAACAAGTCAAGGGTGAATACCGATGCAATGATGATGCGCTAACCCAATATTTGCAGCAATGCCTCAAGATTATCGAGACATTTACCACATTTTCCATAGAACATATCCCCAGGGAAGCTAATGACAAAGCAAATCAATTGGCACAATGTGCATCAGGATACAGGATTGGAAGCCGACAGGAACCAATCGAGCTAAACGTTCGGCCGATTTTATGTGTCCACCCTGTCGACTGGAGAAAAGAAATACAGGATTATTTGTCAGATCCATCCAAGCCGACCGAGCAGAAGGTCAGGCGCAAAGCACTCAAATATGTTCTACTAGAAGATGTATTATACTTTCGGACTATGGAAGGCTTGTTGTTAAGATGCCTGGGAACCGAGGAAGCCAAAGTAGCAATGGGTGAAGTCCATGAAGGCATCTGTGGATCACATCAATCGGCCCATAAGATGAAATGGATACTGAGACGAACAGGATATTTTTGGCCGACGATGTTAGAAGACTGCTTCAAATATTATAAAGGATGCCAGACGTGCCAAAAGTTTGGTAACATACAACAAGACCAAGATCGGCTTTGCATCCGATCATCAAGCCATGGCCATTTAGAGGATGGGGTATAGACATAATCGGCCAAATATTTCCGTCATCCAGCAAAAGACATAAATTCATCCTTGCAGCCATAGATTATTTCTCAAAATGGGTTGAGGCTGTACCACTCAAGAAGGTTACTAGCAAAGAGCTGATCGACTTTGTAAATGAACACATCGTCCATCGGTTTGGAATTCCACATACAATTACTACTGATCAAGGGACTGTGTTCATGTCCAACGAGTTCAAAGGTTTTGCGGAAAGTCTTGGGATAAAATTACTCAACTCTTCCCCTTACTACGCTCAGGCCAATGGACAGGCCGAGTCGTCAAACAAGACATTGATAAAGCTGATAAAAAGAAAAATCGAGGAAGAGCCGAGGAAATGGCATTCAACGCTATCGGAGGCTTTATGGGCTTATCGGCTATCTCATCACGGATCAACTAAATTGTCACCTTTTCAGTTGGTATACGGACAAGAAGCCGTTTTGCCCGTGGAAATCAATATCGGCTCAGTAAGGCTATGCGAGCAAGATAAGGTATCAGCCGATGAATACAAACAGGCGATGCTTGACAATCTAGATGATTTGGTTGAACTAAGGCTGATCACGCTAGATCGGCTTAAAAGGAATAAAGAAAGGGTTGCCAGGTCGTATAATAAAAAAGTAATTTTAAAATCGTTCAGTCAAGCCGATTTGGTATGGAAAACCGTGTTGCCAATCGGGTCTAAGGATAATCGATTCGGCAAATGGTCTCCAACATGGGAAGGGCCTTATAAGATCAATCGGCCGATTAACGGGAACTCGTATATACTGGAGTCCTTAGACGGGTTCGTCCTACCTAAAGCGATCAATGGAAAATATCTAAAGACATATCACCCAAGCATATGGGTCGGGTCCTAACTACAGGTAGAAAAACATTAGGGTCAATTACAAAAACATGCATATAAAAATCGGTCATACAGCCGACCGAGTCAGTTAACAAAACATCCACCCACCAGATTAAATTGTTTACAAAAAATCGGCTACACGGCCGATACCACATATCAGTTCAAGAAACAATGGTCTTCAATGAAGTCCAGAACCAGGCAGATGGGCTCCCAAAGCCGATAGTGCTGCTGCCGCCTTGCCAATAGTAGTTTGCATGCTGTCGATCAATTGCTCATCGGCTACAGCATCACCTGGGACTTGAACTATCTTGGCTGATTGGTTTTTTACCTGAGCAAAGACTTCACCAATTTGCCGCCTCTTAGCTACTAGCAAGGACGTTGAGTCAGTGATGTTAACCTGACATTCTGAAAGCTCCTTGGTGATGAGGGCCAGCTGCTCTTCAAGATTCTTCTTGGTCGATTCCAGCTCTTGAGCTCTGCTCTTGGCCGATTTGAGCGCGGCAGCACCTTGGTCAAAAGCATTTTTTTGGAGCTTGGCGTCCGCTATTAGCTTGTCCAGGATCTGTTGGTCGGCTTGCTGGGCCTTCCTCTGTTCAACCCTTAATTTAGCCAATTCCACGTCCAGCCGACGGGCATCCAAATGACATACCTCTAGCAAGGCGTTCATGGCTGCGGGAGGGAGATCGGCTTGCATGGCCGCCATTGCATTTCTCAAAGGTTGGGTGTTGGCCAGAAGAGCCGCCTCCGGCTGCATCACTTCATCCAGAAGACGGTTGAGTCGCTCCTGCATGCCCGGCTCAGCGGTGACGGCAGCCGATGCTGGCGCAGAGGCCGCTATTATACGCTGGATATCGGCTGGGTAGTCGTTAGTGGCCAGAACCTCGGGGTCCTCGAGCTCGTCCAGAGATAAACCCAAAAGATCGGCTGGGTCCATCGGCGGTACTGGGTCAGAAGCAGGCTTTGGGGTTGGAGAAGCGGGTGACAGTGCAGGAGCCGGAGCCAACAGAACAAGCACATCCGTCTGGGTCTTCTCAGCATCGGCTGTGGTTTCCAGCAACTGGACGGAAGGGGTTTCCTGAGAAATACTTTGCATTAAGATACAAGGAAAAATCAAAGCAAAAACCAAATTGAGGATCGAAGCTAACCGCAGTAGCCGATTAAGCTGGGGATGACGCTGCATCACGACCAGCAGGTTTCGGAGATCATTTGATAACGACTCTACGGCTCTTCTTTTCTGAAAAATAGTAAGCATGGAGTTAGCCGACAATAAGCATGGGACTTCAACAGAGAAATCTGAGCGAAAATGTACCGGACATACTCCTAGTATGCTGTTCGGCAAGATCCGATAATGATGGGCTGTTGACCCCCAACATACCGGAGGATAGACCAGCAAGGGGAGCCGACGGCCTTTGACGTTTTGAACGGTCGTCAGCCGATGCTGTCTGAGCCGGAGTCGACCTCTTGCTAGCCTGAAGGACAAAATATGGTTAAGCCGATGAAAAGCTTATTTTCAACAAAACATCAAAATAAAATACCTCTAAAGACGAGTTAGCATAGCCTGAACTCGAGCTAGACCCGACGGCGGTCTCCGTCGGCTCTTGAAAGCCAGGGAGGAAGGAAGATAAGACTTCGCGGATAGTACGCCTCCGTAAGAGCGCCTCAGCTATGGAAGCCCACCATGAGGTAAATTGGCCCGATCGACGTGTGTTCAACACGAGGAAGGGCAAGTCCACCACATGGAGCTCATCGGCTAGTTCAATAATGAGCTCCGCCGCGGTAACATTAGTGACTCTGTTGCGTGGCTTGATCATGTTTAATAAAGGGAGAGAAGGGATTGTTTGTCCAAAACCCAGCTGGCGTGCATATACAGAAGGATGATAGAATTCATAGGTCGGCTGAAAGGTTCTATTACGAGTACTCAAGCCGACATGAAAAATGCAAGGGGAGATCAGCAAAGGAAGCAGATCAAGAGTGGACTGGGGCATTAAAGAGCTATCAGAATTTAGACGAAGGAAGGAAGGCCATGGGAGATCGACTAGTTGGCTATACGAAAAGAAGTCTCGACGGTTGAAGGTGGCTTGGTTGAGATTCAAAAAGAAGGATAGGTACTTGTGAAAACCGGCCGGGGAGATTTTAGGTTCATCGGATGAACACACCATGAATTTTTCGCCCGGAGATCGGCTAGGTTGAAATCTAGGGGTTGCACCCTCAGGAAAATCTTCCGTTGGGAAAGCCGATTCTTCTGATGGATCTGGGATAATAAGGCGGCCAAAGACACAGTAGAGCCAGATCTGAATAAACCAAAGTGGGCCACCAACGTTGCCCACGACATAGGAACCATTGCCGGTAAAAAGCCGACTCCAGATGATATGCATCATATGATACACGGCCCCCAACAAGGATTTCCCTAAAGCTAGCCGACGACCCATGACTAGTTGCTCCGACATAAATTGATAAACCTGGGTTGGTCCTAAGGAAGCGCCACAAAAGATGAATCGGTCTAGCCATAGGTTGAGGAAAGCTACATGTTCCTCGTCCGACACAGGACCGGTTACTTTGTTATTATTTTGTATATATTTGGACCAACCTTCTCCCTTTTTTCGAGTCAATTTATACTGAGGTTTGCCGCTGAAAGCCGATATTTGGTCTCCATCAGGCCTAAGGCAACACAATTCGGCCATGTCTAAGAGGGTAGGGCCGATGGGACCAATTGGGAAAAAGAAGGCGTTAAAAGAATCCGACCAAAAGTAGCAAGCAGCGGCTACCAAGGATTCATTAGGTTCTGGGGCGACTAAGGACATGGGAATACACTCGGCAATACCCATTCCTTCCCACTCCGCCTTTTTTTGGGCTGATACTCTAATATACCAGGACCTCCAGCCCTTGAGAGCTGTCGGCCAAGCCCTAAAGCTTTTTGTCCATTCCTTGATGTTGTAGCCAGGAGCCGACAGAGGGAGTCTAGGGATCTCATCGCCAACAACCGTATCGGTTTCTATAGTTCCTATGGTGCCTAGAAAATATTGATGGTCGCTATCTGGGATCGGAATGAGTACCTGGGATGCGTCCATTTCAGCCGATGCAACAGGAAGAGGGGATTGACGCGGAGAGAAGCCGATTTCGAGATGAGCGAGAGCACGTCAGGGTGAAAATGACCGCAAGGGGGGACCGCATATTTATACCTCGGTGAAAAAGGTGAAAAGGCGGGAGCGATTGCATTACGATCTTGCATCGATGCAGTGCTAAGATCTGTTGTTTCGGAAGACAGCTTGCCTTGCAGGCCCGTCCGTGAAGAGTTGACCTTTCAGGGTGGTATACCCTCCGGCCCGTCTTTGCTTTGACTAGTTTGTTTTCCGTCGGCGTTTGAGGTCATGGGTTTCCTCATGACTTTGTCTCGAGAAACCATCTTCCTCGATTCCCATTGAGGAGATTTACGTAGTGAAGGAGTTCGTTGATGTGTTCCCCGACGAGTTGCCTGGTCTACCTCCCGTGAGGAATGTGGAGTTTCAGATTGATCTTGTTCCTGGCACTCGACCTATTTCTATCTCTCCATACCGCTTGGCTCGTCCTTTTCAAGATGAGTTGAAGAAGCGCTTGGAGGATACATTGGCCAAGGGCTTCATTCGGCGTAGCGTATCGCCATGGGGAGCACCCGTCCTCTTCGTCTCGAAGAAGGATGTAAGTTGGCGTATGTGCATTGATTATAGTGCTCTTAATCAAGTGACAGTCAAGAACATGTATCCTTTGCCTCGCATCGAGGATCTGTTTGACCAAGCTCAAGGGAGCAAAGGTGTTCTCCAAGATTGATCTTCACTGGTACAATCGAGATCCGTGTGAGGGAGCAGGACATTGAGAAGACTGCTTTCTCCACTAGGTATGGGCATTATGAATTTAAAGTTATGTCTTTTGGACTAACTAATGCTCCGGCTTGTCTTTATGGAGGCGATGAACAGTATGCTACACAAGTATCTTGATGAGTTTGTGGTAGTGTTCATCGATGACATTCTCGTTTACTCTAAATCGAAGAGGAGCATGAGCGACATCTCGAGGCTTGTCTTGAGCACCTTGAGGGAAAATCAGTTCTTTGCTAAGCTGAAAAAGTGCGAGTTCTCGATTTGAAGTGGGTTTTCTTGGCCACATCATCAATCCAGAGGGCATATCTCAGTAGATCCTAGCAAAGTCTCAGCAGTTTTGGATTAGAAGAGGCCTTCCAATGTCAAAGAGGTGCGTAGTTTCCTTGGGTTGGCTGGCTACTATCGGCGTTTCGTGGCAGATTTCTCTATCATTGCCAAGCCACTTTCGCGGTGACTCGAAGGGGATGAAATTCCAAAGGACTGCAGAGTGTGAGCACAGTTACGCACTATGAAGGAGAAGTTAGTGATCGCCTCGTTTCTTACCCTTCCCGAGCCGGGGAAGCGCTTCACGGTGTATTCGATGCTTCTCGGTTGGGACTTGGGTGTGTGCTCATGCAAGAGGGCAAGGTGATTGCTTATGCGTCGAGGCGCTTGAAAAAGCATGAGCGTAACTATCCCACGCATGATCTTGAGCTAGCCGCCGTGGTGTTTGCATTGAAGATATGGAGGCATTACTCAGACGGGCGAGTCTTGTGACATTTTCATCGATCACAAGAGCCTCAAGTACATCTTTACTCGTAAAGATTTGAACTTGAGGCAGAGGAGGTGGCTAGAATTGATAAAGGATTATGACCTTACTATCCAAGTATCATCCGGGAAGGCAAATGTTGTGGCCGACGCTCTCGATCAAGACAATGCCCCTATTGTTGATTGTCTTGTTGCTGATTTTGAGCGTTTGGGGTCTCCTCGCTGCGGGGACCGTGCAAGCTGAAACTCGATTGATTCTTGAGTCGATTCCCGAGCGTGCAAAGGGAGGCACAAAGAAGATGACCGTTTGCTCCAAAGAAAGTAGGAACGCCTTGAGGATGGCAAGTCTGGAGACTTTACCATTGATGATGCGGGAGTTCTGAGGTTTCAGGGCCGTCTGTGTGTGCCTCAGAAATCTCAAGTGAAAGAAGACATTCTGAAAGAAGCTCATTGCACCCCATACACGGTCCATCCTGGGGAGACCAAGATGTACAGGGACTTGAAGAAGAATTTCTGGTGGAAAAGGATGAGAGTGGATATTGCCAAGTATGTGGCGTCTTGTGGGATCTGTCAGAAGATCAAAGCTGAGCATAAGCGTCCCGCCGGTCTGTTGCAGCCATTGGAGATTCCTGTGTGGCCATGGGATGACATCTCCATGGATTTCGTGGTTGGTCTACCTCGTTCTCCACGAGGGAAGGATGCTGTTTGGGTTGTGGTGGACCGTCTCAGCAAGTCTGCGCATTTCATTCCTATCCGCACGACCAATTCTGCGAGCGAGTTGGCTCCCATCTATGTGCGGGAGATTGTGAGACTGCATGGTGTACCTAAGACCATTATTTCTGATCGGGATGCGAAGTTCGTCTCCAAGTTGCAGGGAGAGTTTGCAGAGTGCTTTGGAGTACGCAGCCTTCGCCTTAGTACCGCTTTTCACCCTCAGACGGATGGGCAGTCTGAGCGTACCATCCAGGCGTTGGAAGACATGCTCGTGGCCTGTGTGATGGCTTGGAAAGGTAGCTGGGAGGATCATTTGCCTCTTGCGGAGTTTGCTTACAATAACGGCTATCATTCCAAAGATCCGGCTGCTCCTTATGAGGTACTATATGGCCGGAAGTGCAGATCGCCACTTTGTTGGGATGCAAGTGGGCGAGAGAGCAGTTCTTGGACGGATTGGGTTCAGCAGATTGTTGATCGCGTGGCGGAGGTACGGCAGAACCTTCTCGCAGTGAGAGCGCATGAAGAGCTATGCTGATGTGAGGCGGCGAGACTTGGAGTTTGAGGTGGGTGATAGCGTACTCTTGCGAGTATCTCCCACCAAGGGTGTGGTGCGTTTTGGCACCAAAGGAAAGCTCAGTCCAAGGTATGTTGGGCCTTTTCCTATCATCGCCCGAGTTGGTAGGTCGGCCTATCGTCTGGAGCTACCGGAAGCTATGCAAGGTGTGCATAATGTGTTCCATGTCTCGATGTTGAGGAAATACTTGCATGATCCGGAGTTGATGGTTCTGTTGGAACCATTAGTACTTGAACAGGACCTCACCTTCGAGTCCCGTCCTGTGGAAATTCTGGGGACTTCGGAGCGAGTGATGAAGAACCGGACGCTCAAGTTCGTTAAAGTGTTGTGGTCACATCAGACCGAGAGAGGCAACTTGGGAGCTGGAGTCTCGTATGCGCGAGAAATATCCCGAGCTTTTCACCTCAGGTATGTGATGTGAAAACCTAGCTATCTTCGGTTTTGCTGGGTTGCGTGTTGGTGCGTTTAGATTCGAGGTCGAATCCTGTTGAAGGGGGGAAGAATGTGACACCACGGAGTGTCATAACTTTATTTTACGTGCTTGATATGGTTAAAAACAGTATGAAATGTGGAATTAAGGTTAAAACTATAGGTTATGGAGGTTAATAGCTTTTCCGGGCCGTTTCCGGGCCGTTTTCGGGGTTTTGGGCCTTCCCGGGGGAGTTTTGGGCCTTGGTGGGCTTTGGTGGGATGGATTAGGTCTCCGTAACGGACTAGAATTGGGTGTGGGGGCTGGTAAAAGGGGTTTCCCTGCCCCTTTGGGGCGTCCACCCTGCTGCCTTTGCGCCCCTTGAGGCCTTGGTGCGCCCCCCTCACCTCCCCCCCACTTGCCAAGCCCTAGCCGCCCCTTCCCTTTGAGCCTTGCGCCTCCCCCTTGCTCTCCTCCATTGCCCCACCTCTCCACCACCTCTCCTCCACCCCCTTGCTGCCCTAGGGTGGTCTCCACACCTCTGCACCTTGTGGATCCATCCGTTAGAGCGAGGAGCGAGGA
Source organism: Rhipidocladum racemiflorum (assembly GCA_036346355.1). NCBI lineage: Eukaryota > Viridiplantae > Streptophyta > Magnoliopsida > Poales > Poaceae > Rhipidocladum > Rhipidocladum racemiflorum. The sequence continues at coordinate 14,194,712 of CM070591.1, read as the reverse complement.
GCGAGGAGCGTGGAGCGAGGAGCGATCCGCGAGGAGATCTATTGGAGATTCGTTCGTTGGGCAAAGGTATGATCATGGGGATCCTTGGGTTTGATCTAGGTACTGTTCTTAGGGTGTTTATTAAGTTTTTAGATCAATTGGTGGTGCTGGGTTGGAGTTCTTTGGGTTAGATCTAGACGTTGCTACGTTTCTGTTTTCGGGCAGATTGAGCAGTCGGGCTAGGGTTCGAGTTTTCGTTGATTTAGAATCCGAATCTGTCCGTATGGACTTAAAAGAAGTTGTAGATAATTTAATTATATTTCCGTGGACATAAAGAACGTTAAAATCCGATCAGCCGTTTGAAAGTTATGGCCGTTTTACCGAGCGTGTTAAAATCTGTGACGCAATTAGAACAGATCGTAGTAATCTGTAGATTAAACAATTTTAGATTCCGAATCAGTCTTTCCGTATAACTAGAAAAAGGTAGGAAATTTCATAAGCTTCGTGATGGTGTACTCGTTTAATCGATTTGGAGTCCCAGAACTCAAGTTATGGCCTTTGCAAGGCTGCTGTCCCGTCGGGACAGAACCTCTGTTTTAGGTTTTGCGAGTAGCGGGCAATGTCGGGTGAGATGGGGATTTGTGTACTGTTTTGTGGGCATTATTGAGAGTATGTGATGCCGTTGTGCAGGTGGTGTGACCCCGGGGGTGCCCTCTACTTCCCACAATCCCGTCGCCCACGGTTGAGGCAAGTGTGTTGTAATGAATAGCGGAATTGTAGGTTGCTTGTGGAGATTAGATGAAAGATTGAATACTTTCTATGATCACTTGCCATGCTTGCTGTTTTCCAATGATATATTGAGTATGATTATCATGATTCGATGCCATGTGTTAATATTTGTCATGATGAGATGCCATATGTTTATGTACATGTGAAATATGATAATTGGCATAGTTGCATGCATGACATGAGATAGGGCGAGGGCGGTGAGAAAGTCATAACTAGTCCGGCAAGGTCGGTGAGAAAGTTATGACTAGTCCGGAACGCCATTGAGTAAGACCTACATCGTGATTCCATCCACGTGGTGAATGGAAGCGATGAGTAGGCACCCTCCATCTTCGGGATGGAAGGGGGGAAAAGGGTGCACACCGACGGGTGTGTACTCAACCATACCGGTATGAGTTTCCAAGGAGACATGAGCATTGCATTACATCTCATACATATTGATGATGACAATGTTAAGTGTTTATGAATAAGATGATTTACATGAAGGGAGATGCTATTGCCATACTGTTGTTCTTGTTGTCCATTGCAATATGCTTGCTGAGTTTCGAGCTCACGCTTGTGTTTTTTTCTTATTGTTTTAGGTACCATGAGAACGGCATGCGGGAAAAGGGAATAGACACACGCCCACACGTTGCTTCACCTTAATATTTCCCCAAGTCAATTCTTTTAGATTGATAATAAATTGTGTGTGATGGTCATTAAATTAAGGCTTAGCTTGGTTAATGAGAGTTTTATTGTTCGTTTGACACTTGGAACTTTAAGTGCTAAATGTTAGTCTTTTATTGTCGTTAAGACTCTATTTATTGCTGTTTTAGATGTTTCCCTTATTGCCATATAATGCTATATTGTTGTTGCTCCTTAAATTCATGATAAAACAAAGGAGGTGCTGCCGAAATCTCGGTTTTTAGCCTATGCGCCTTTGCTGGAATTTTATGTTAAATATGATATTTGGATGTTGTTTAGCTTATGTTTGGTAGCATTCGGGCATATTAAATGCCGGGTGTTACTGATTGGTATCGAGCGGGTCAGTAGGTCCTTGGAATAAGTATTTTAGTGTTATACCTTAAGTTGCAACTAAAATATGATGTGGAATAACTTAGAAACATGGCTTAGGTTCTAACTAAAACTTTGTTATAGGATAGCAACATTAAAACTTGCAAAAGTGGTATAACTAATCTAAAATTTGACACACTTGGTTGCACAGTAGGATGGGGTCTTGGTTCATTATTGCATTGCGCTTAATTATTTGATGAAGACTATGCTATGATGATGTTTGATCTATGTTCTTGGTTGTGTGATGTTGTGTTTATGTTTTTGTGTTTGGATGGTTGTGCATGTCTCAAGCAACCATGCCGAGGGTAGAGGCCGTGGACGCCGAGGCCGTGGAGGCCAGGCGAGGCTCCCAGGAGTTGAGGAGTCATTCTTGAGGTAGCTTTTCGCTCAATGCTCGTGGACCAGCTCGAAGGAGCTTCCAGTACCTGATCGAGGCGGGGTGCCCGCCGCCAATGATGATTTAGTTCAGGCTCTGCAGAGGGAGATTCAGAGCTGCGCCCGGCCATGCGGGCAGCCCCATTGTGGTGCCTCCCCTGCGATGGCCCGATTGTTGCCCCATTGCGCGGAGCCGAGGATGAGTCTCCGAGAGTGGATGACCCTCCGTCTTGACACTTTTGACGGAGCGAGCACGCCGATCGATCCAGCAGATTGGCTGCGGTACATGGAAAGACGATTTGAGGTCCTAGAATTGACCTCGGTCGAGGGCTCGCTTTGTGGCCTTTCGGTGAAAGGCCAAGCCGATATCTGGTGGGAAGGGTTACGCTGCTAGAACCCACGATCTTGGTCGATCACCTGGGAGGACTTTGTGGCTCGCTTCGAGCCAAGTTCAACCTGGAGTCTTTCCTTGAGAGGATGGAGCATACTCGGCGACTCTTTCCCAGGAAAGAGGTCGGTAGCAGTATGAGGTGGAGTTCAACGGCGTGGTGCGCTCGTCTACCGTGGCGGCATTTACCACGAGGGAGAAGGCGAGGAGGTTCCGTAGGGGTCTCAACCAGGAGTTCAGAGTTGTCATGGGGCGTGTCCTCGTGACTTCTGCTCCGTGGTGGAAGCGGCGAAGGGCATGGAGCTCGAGTTGGAGCTCTCCGGGATAAGCAAAACCGGGCGGTTCAGGGTTCCTGCGGCCCAGCGGGCCGAGAAGAGGACCTTTGGTGGAGGAGGTGGGTCTTCTCAGCGACCCACCTTCAAGAAGTTCAAGGGGACAGGGCTCCTCCTCGTGGGCTAAAATGGGGCCGCCACTGCGTCTTCTTCGCGAGCGGCTGTTCGCCCTGTGCCGGGCAGGGCATGAAGTGTTTCAAGTGCGGTGGTGAGCACCGTGCTTCAGAGTGTGGTTGGACCGGAGTTGCAACCACCGTGGGCAAGCCCGGCCACATGGGGCGAGTCTGCCGGATGAATCGATAGCATCATCAAGTGGGAGGCGGTGCCTTCTCCTCCCACTCCGGGGCGTCTTCCAGAGGATCGGTGCACATGATGGCTGCCCTGTTTCTCGGCCGCCCTTTGCGTGGCGCCACCAGCGCATCTTGGTGCCCGCGGCCGTCTGCTCCTCCTCGATTGCCTCCTCCGCCCCAGCCTTGATGGGGCATCACCGAGTCGGGCTCATACGTCCGGCGCCACCAGGAGTGTACGCTTTGCTGACCGCCGAGTCAGCCGGGCATCCAGAGGTGGTTTCAGGTACTCTGCTCGTGGATTCCGTTGATGCCTTTGTTCTGTTTGATTCCGGAGCATCCTATTCTTTTGTGTCGTCGGAGTTTGCTAGTAGAGCTAAGTTGGGAGTTCAGCGGATTTCTGAGTCCGTGTTAGTCAGTTCTCCTGGGGGTTGATTGCTAGTTCTTTGGTTTGCCCTGGTTGCACCATTGCCATTGATGATGAGGTTTTCTTTGCCAATCTCATGGTGATCCAGTTGGCTCCTTTTGATGTCATTTTGGGCATGGGTGGCTACATCGATGCAGTGCTAAGATCTGTTGTTTACGGAAGACGATTTGCCTTGCAGGCCCGTCCGGAAGAGTTGACCTTTTAGGGTGGTATACCCTCGATTCCGTCTTTGCTTTGACTAGTTTGTTTTCTGGTCGGCGTTTGAGGCTGTTGGGTTTCCTCATGACTTTGTCTGAGAAACCATCTTCCTCAGTTCCCATTGAGGAGATTTCTGTAGTGAAGGAGTTCGTTGATGTGTTCCCTGAAGAGTTGCCTGGTCTACCTCCTGTGAGGAATGTGGAGTTTCGTATTGATCTTGTTCCTGGCACTCGACCTATTTCTATCTCTCCATACCGCTTGGCTCGTCCTTTTCAAGATGAGTTGAAGAAGCAGTTGGAGGATCTGTTGGCCAAGGGCTTCATTCGGCGTAGCGTTTCGCCATGGGGAGCACCCGTCCTCTTCGTCTCGAAGAAGGATGGAAGTTGGCGTATGTGCATTGATTATCGTGCTCTTAATCAAGTGACAATTAAGAACAAGTATCCTTTGCCTCGCATCGAGGATCTGTTTGACCAACTGAAGGGAGCAAAGGTGTTCTCCAAGATTGTTCTTGATCGGGTACAATCAGATCCGTGTGAGGAGCAGGACATTGAGAAGATCGCTTTCTCCACTAGGTATGGGCATTATGAATTTAAAGTTATGTCTTTTGGACTAACTAATGCTCTATTGTCTTTATGGAGGCGATGAACATTATGCTACACAAGTATCTTGATGAGTTTGTGGTAGTGTTCATCGATGACATTCAGTTTACTCTAAATCGGAAGAGGAGCATGAGCGACATCTGAGGCTTGTCTTGAGCACCTTGAGGGAAAATCAGTTCTTTGCTAAGCTGAAAAGTGCGAGTTCGGATTTGAAGTGGGTTTTCTTGGCCACATCATCAATCCAGAGGGCATATCTCAGTAGATCCTAGCAAAGTCTCAAAGTAGCTTTTGGATTGGAAGAGGCCTTCCAATGTCAAAGAGGTGCGTAGTTTCCTTGGGTTGGCTGGCTACTATCGGCGTTTCGTGCAGGATTTCTCTATCATTGCCAAGCCACTTTCGCAGTGACTTCGAGAAGGGGATAAAATTCCAGTGGATCGCAGAGTGTGAGCACAGTTTACGCACTATGAAGGAGAAGTTAGTGACTGCTCCTCGTTCTTACCCTTCCCGAGCCGGGGAAGCGCTTCACGGTGTATTACGATGCTTCTCGGTTGGGACTTGGGTGTGTGCTCATGCAAGAGGGCAAGGTGATTACTTATGCGTCGAGGCGGTTGAAAAAGCACGAGCGAGAACTATCCCACGCATGATCTTGAGCTAGCCGCCGTGGTGTTTGCATTGAAGATATGGAGGCATTACATGCGGCGAGTCTTGTGACATTTTCACTAATCACAAGAGCCTCAAGTACATCTTTACTCGTAAAGATTTGAACTTGAGGCAGAGGAGGTGGCTAGAATTGATAAAGGATTATGACCTTACTATCCAAGATCATCCGGGAAGGCAAATGTTGTGGCCGACGCTCTCGATCGCAAGACAATGCCCCTATTGTTGATTGTCTTGTTGCTGATTTTGAGCGTTTGGGGTCTCCCTCGCTGCGGGGACCGTGCAAGCTGAAACTCGATTGATTCTTGAGTCGATTCCCGAGCGTGCAGCGGGAGGCACAAAGAAGATGACCGTTTGCTCCAAAGAAAGCAGGAACGCTTTGAGGATGGCAAGTCTGGAGACTTTACCATTGATGATGCGGGAGTTACGAGGTTTCGTGGCCGTGCAGGCGTGCCTCGAAATCTCAAGTGAAAGAAGACATTCTGAAAGAAGCTCATTGCACCCGTACACGGTCCATCCTGGGAGACCAAGATGTACAGGACTTGAAGAAGAATTTCTGGTGGAAAAGGATGAGAGTGGATATTGCCAAGTATGTGGCGTCTTGTGGGATCTGTCGGAAGATCAAAGGCGAGCATAAAGCGTCCCCACGGTCTGTTGCGACCATTGGAGATTCTGTGTGGCCATGGGATGACATCTCCATGGATTTCGTGGTTGGTCTACCTCGTTCTCCATGAGGAAGGATGCTTGTTTGGGTTGTGGTGGACCGTCTCGGCAAGTCTGCGCATTTCATTCCTATCCGCACGACCAATTCTGCGAGCGAGTTGGCTCCCATCTATGTGCGGGAGATTGTGAGACTGCATGGTGTACCTAAGATCATTATTTCTGATCGGGATGCGAAGTTCGTCTCCAAGTTAGGGAGAGTTTGCAGAGTGCTTTGGAGTGCAGGCTTCGCCTTAGTACCGCTTTTCACCCTCAGACGGATGGGCGATGCAGCGTACCATCCAGACGTTGGAAGACATGCTCAGGGCCTATGTGATGGCTTGGAAAGGTAGCTGGGAGGATCATTTGCCTCTTGCGGAGTTTGCTTACAATAACAGCTATCATTCCAGCATCCGGGCTGCTCCTTATGAGGTACTATATGGCCGGAAGTGCAGATCGCCACTTTGTTGGGATTGGCGAGAGAGCAGTTCTTGGACCGGATTGGGTTCAGCAGATCGTTGATCGCGTGGCGGAGGTACGGCGAGAACCTTCTCGCAGTGAAGCAGAGCGAGAAGAGCTATCTTGATGTGGCGGCGAGACTTGGAGTTTGAGGTGGGTGATAGCGTACTCTTGCGAGTATCTCCCACCAAGGGTGTGGTGCGTTTTGGCACCAAAGGAAAGCTCAGTCCAAGGTATGTTGGGCCTTTTCCTATCATCGCCCGAGTTGGTAGGTTGGCCTATCGTCTGGAGCTACCGGAAGCTATGCAAGGTGTGCATAATGTGTTCCATGTCTCGATGTTGAGGAAATACTTGCATGATCCAGAGTTGATGGTTCCGTTGGAACCATTAGTACTTGAGCAGGACCTCACCTTCGAGTCCCGTCCTGTGGAAATTCTGGGGACTTCGGAGCGAGTGATGAAGAACTGGACGCTCAAGTTCGTTAAAGTGTTGTGGTCACATCAGACCGAGAGAGAGGCAACTTGGGAGCTGGAGTCTCGTATGCGCGAGAAATATCCCGAACTTTTCACCTCAGGTATGTGATGTGAAAACCTAGCTATCTTCGGTTTTGCTGGGTTGCGTGTTGGTGCGTTTAGATTCGAGGTCGAATCCTGTTGAAGGGGGGGAGAATGTGACACCACGGAGTGTCATAACTTTATTTTACGTGCTTGATATGGTTAAAAACAGTATGAAATGTGGAATTAAGGTTAAAACTATAGGTTATGGAGGTTAATAGCTTTTCCGGGCCGTTTTCGGGGTTTTGGGCCTTCCCGGGGGAGTTTTGGGCCTTGGTGGGCTTTGGTGGGATGGATTAGGTCTCCGTAACGGACTAGAATTGGGTGTGGGGGCTGGTAAAAGGGGTTTCCCTGCCCCTTTGGGGCGTCCACCCTGCTGCCTTTGCGCCCCTTGAGGCCTTGGTGCGCCCCCCTCACCTCCCCCCCACTTGCCAAGCCCTAGCCGCCCCTTCCCTTTGAGCCTTGCGCCTCCCCCTTGCTCTCCTCCATTGCCCCACCTCTCCACCACCTCTCCTCCACCCCCTTGCTGCCCTAGGGTGGTCTCCACACCTCTGCACCTTGTGGATCCATCCGTTGGAGCGAGGAGCGAGGAGCGAGGAGCGTAGAGCGAGGAGCGATCCGCGAGGAGATCTATTGGAGATTCGTTCGTTGGGCAAAGGTATGATCATGGAGATCCTTGGGTTTGATCTAGGTACTGTTCTTAGGGTGTTTATTAAGTTTTTAGATCAATTGGTGGTGCTGGGTTGGAGTTCTTTGGGTTAGATCTAGACGTTGCTACGTTTCTGTTTTCGGGCAGATTGAGCAGTCGGGCTAGGGTTCGAGTTTTCGTTGATTTAGAATTCGAATCTGTCCGTATGGACTTAAAAGAAGTTGTAGATAATTTAATTATATTTCCGTGGACATAAAGAACGTTAAAATCCGATCAGCCGTTTGAAAGTTATGGTCGTTTTACCGAGCGTGTTAAAATCTGTGACGCAATTAGAACAGATCGTAGTAATCTGTAGATTAAACAATTTTAGATTCCGAATCAGTCTTTCCGTATAACTAGAAAAAGGTAGGAAATTTCCTAAGCTTCGCGATGGTGTACTCGTTTAATCGATTTGGAGTCCCAGAACTCAAGTTATGGCCTTTGCAAGGCTGCTGTCCCGTCGGGACAGAACCTCTGTTTTAGGTTTTGCGAGTAGCGGGCAATGTCGGGTGAGATGGGGATTTGTGTACTGTTTTGTGGGCATTATTGAGAGTATGTGATGCCGTTGTGCAGGTGGTGTGACCCCGGGGGTGCCCTCTACTTCCCACAATCCCGTCGCCCACGGTTGAGGCAAGTGTGTTGTAATGAATAGCGGAATTGTAGGTTGCTTGTGGAGATTAGATGAAAGATTGAATACTTTCTATGATCACTTGCCATGCTTGCTGTTTTCCAATGATATATTGAGTATGATTATCATGATTCGATGCCATGTGTTAATATTTGTCATGATGAGATGCCATATGTTTATGTACATGTGAAATATGATAATTGGCATAGTTGCATGCATGACATGAGATAGGGCGAGGGCGGTGAGAAAGTCATAACTAGTCCGGCAAGGTCGGTGAGAAAGTTATGACTAGTCCGGAACGCCATTGAGTAAGACCTACATCGTGATTCCATCCACGTGGTGAATGGAAGCGATGAGTAGGCACCCTCCATCTTCGGGATGGAAGGGGGGAAAAGGGTGCACAACGACGGGTGTGTACTCAACCATACGGTATGAGTTTCCAAGGAGACATGAGCATTGCATTACATCTCATACATATTGATGATGACAATGTTAAGTGTTTATGAATAAGATGATTTACATGAAGGGAGATGCTATTGCCATACTGTTGTTCTTGTTGTCCATTGCAATATGCTTGCTGAGTTTCGAGCTCACGCTTGTGTTTTTTTCTTATTGTTTTAGGTACCATGAGAACGGCATGCGGGAAAAGGGAATAGACACACGCCCACACGTTGCTTCACCTTAATATTTCCCCAAGTCAATTCTTTTAGATTGATAATAAATTGCGTGTGATGGTCATTAAATTAAGGCTTAGCTTGGTTAATGAGAGTTTTATTGTTCGTTTGACACTTGGAACTTTAAGTGCTAAATGTTAGTCTTTTATTGTCGTTAAGACTCTATTTATTGCTGTTTTAGATGTTTCCCTTATTGCCATATAATGCTATATTGTTGTTGCTCCTTAAATTCATGATAAAACAAAGGAGGTGCTGCCGAAATCTCGGTTTTTAGCCTATGCGCCTTTGCTGGAATTTTATGTTAAATATGATATTTGGATGTTGTTTAGCTTATGTTTGGTAGCATTCGGGCATATTAAATGCCGGGGTGTTACACCTCTTACAACCCGCAAGTCTTTTCTTCTTCACTAAAACAGAGTAGAAAGACGGAGTCAGGAGTTGGGTACAACTCCATAAGCCGAAGGAAAGAGAGAGGTACTTACTAGGCCGAGCGGGATCCATACCAGCAAGGGAAAGCATCGGTTGGGTCACATTAGCCGTCTTAATCCTCAGAGGAGACCTGTCCTTAGGCGCGTCAGCCGATTTTCTTTTGAACCGAGTCTGGGCCGGTGCCCATCCGCGACCCTTTCTCCTAACATCCTTCAGGGTCAGGGAATTGAGGCCAACATTCATGCGACCAGCAACGTTGGCGTGAAATTTGATGGCCTTGTCGCTAGCCGAAAGCAGCAGACGCGCGTCTTCAGTATCCTGAGAAGCATAAAAACAAAAAAGGTTAGGACGAAGATGGTTTAAAGAATGAAGAAACAGCCTTCCAAGATACCTAGGGTGGGGAAGGAAGAGGATGAGATTCATCGAAACGGTGGAGCATCTCGTCCAAAGAAGCAAAAAACAATTGGCGACTCCATTCTCCCCACCAACGAGTAAAAGTCGCAGATGTCCTAGATGCCATGATGACTCCGAAAACAGAATCAACCAACAACTCTTCGCCCAAGTGCAGGGCAATACTCACATCAAGAGGACTTTCCAGCTCTTCCCGTTCTTGAAGTCTATTAAAAAAGCATCAACCGAGGAGGTAGCTGCCCAAACCCCAGTTGCCTGGCACAGACGGCCGGATGATAGTACTCGAATGATGACTTCTGGGAGCGGCTCAAGAGGTTGAGGCCAACCGAGAAGACACCTGGAGAAATAAAATGCCTGAGCCACTCAGCATCAGGACGGTCCGGTCGGCAGAGATCAGGGCGCTCATACTCTAGAGCATCGATTTGACGGTATGGGAGGAAATCTGGAACAGAGACGCGCTCTGTTGTGTAAAAATAAGTGAAATACTTGGCAAAGTCCGTCATATCCAATTTTCGGTCACCCCGAAAGGCCTGGGACAAAGCTTCTCCATATGATCGGCTACGCCTAAGGGGCGGTTCTGCAGCTGCTGCTTCTTCCTCCGACACGTCTTCACGAGGAAATTTAAGGTCTGGAGAGGGGGTGAACCCGAAGGGCGATTGGAATTGGGCCATTAGCCATAGTTGGATGAACCAGAAAGGACCCCCCCGGTGCCAAATGGTATGGAACTCAGTTGCACTATTTAACTTCGAGACAGTGAGGTGCATTGTCTGATAGACCGAGCCCAGAAGAAGCTTCCCCATAGCAATGTCCTTGCCCGCCACCAGAGCTTCAGCCAAGCCTTGAAAATTGGTAGTCGGTCCCATTGTGGCACCGCAGAAAAGGAACTTCTCCAGCCACATAGTCAGAAAGGCGACATGCTCGCGAGGCTCCACTATACCTAAAGATCGGCTATGATCTTGGATGTATTTGGACCAGCCTGTCTTGGTCTTCAGCCGGTGAGTATGGGTTGCTTCGAACGCATGCAACTAGTGACCTGTTGGCTTGAGGCCGGTCAACACCACCACATCCATCAGAGTCGAACCAAAGAAACCGGGCCGGAAAGAAAAAGCGTTGAAGGCATCCAACCAGAAGTAAGAAGCAGCAGCAATCAAGGATTCATCTCGGCACATACCCGATAAAGAAAGGCCGATGCAATCGGCTATCTCCTAAGATTCCCAGTCTGCCCTCTTACTGGCGGCCACCCTGTTGTACCATGTCCTCCAGCCCGCAATTTCAGCAGGCCAGGCTCTGAAGCTATCCTTCCACCCCGGGAGATTGTGACCAACGACGTTTAGGGGAATCCTCATAACCTCCTTGATGAGATCTGTCGGATCCTGATCACCTTCTGGGCCAAGGAAGAATTGGCCATCCGATTTAGGCGTTGGGATCAAAATTGTAGAGCGATAATCGGCCATCTATGAGAGGAGGAATAAGGAAAAGGCAATGGACCGATAATAGAAAACTAGAATGAGATGGATTTGCAGTCGCTAAACCCAGAGGACAAGTTGATGGAGTTTGAGGGGAAATAGCGGAGAAAATAGCCGAGCAGGAGAGTTGTTACTGTAGTTGGGCGGCTAAAGAGGCGATGTGTTCAAAGGAAGAAGACAACATTACATAAGGAAGTGAAAGAATAAAGAAAGAGTACGTTTTGTTCAAAACAACGCCAAAAATCACGCCCCAAGCCACGCACCCACTACGCAGGGAAGTAGTAGTACGTGACGTAAAGGCTGCAGGGTAGTTAATGAAGAGAGAGAGAGAGAAAGCGACACGGCTGTTAGGTGGTGTGTAATGGAAGGAACGGCCGGCCTGGTCGGTTCGAAACCCTGTCTGCTGATAGACAATCGTACTCGGTGGATACGTTGTGCAGCCGATGTGTGGCGAATGCGTCCCACACTAGGATGTTACGAGCCGATAAGATAATAGATGGAGGCAGGAGTCACAGGAGCCGATGAAGAAAGAAATATGCGGGAATATTAATACATTTCATTAGAAGATTGTTTATACAATCGGCTAGCCAGCGGAATAACATTTACATTGACCTACTAAAGGGTGTACAAAAGGTTCGCGACAGATGTAGAGAACAAAGATCTAAAATGGAAAAAAAAGAGACTGGAAGGAGAAGAAAGGAAAGGGTGCCATCCGTATATAAGAAATAAAAGCCCACATCTAATGGAGACGGCGGCCCTTCTTGTCCGACGTACTCCCAGTGCTGGAACCACCACTGGAGCTTGACGACCCTTGGGCAACGACACCAGCAGGAGGAGCCGAAGAGGGCACTGGCTCATCACCAGAAGTGATCTCGACGACGGCAGTCATGGCCGCCGATGAGATACTGCCATTCGACTCCCCCGCAGCTTCGGCTGGAGGAGGATTGGCAGCCTCAGGAGCTGCCCCCACCGGTGCATTTGCTGCACCAGCGAGAGGAGCTACGACCGCTGGAGCATCGGCTGCATCCGCATCAAACTCCTCCTGGAGCGCGCGGGCGATGGCCTCGTCATCGGCCACCTCCTCTTCGGCTTGGACCTCGGCCGACAGCTCTACTTGAAGGGCGGCCGCAATAGTGGAATCATCGTCTGAGGAAGAGTAGTCTGAAGCAGAGCCAAAAAAGGAAGAAGCAGATGAAGACATTGTATTTGAGCTAAGAGATTACAAATGGCAATGCGGTAAAGAAACTGTGATTTAATGAGATTTATAGAGCCGAATGCGCGTCAGGAAATTGCTGCCACACGATGAACAAAGCGCTGCCCAAATGAATGCCAGCAGAACACGAGGCGAATCGGCGCTATCATGGCGCGACGACTCGAGGAGTTAACCGCCGAAGAAAGAGAAGCAGTGGGAAACGACTATTCACTAAGGCGATTAACAAGTGATTTTTGGGACATGACGCCTATCCCAAAAACGGGGGGCATTTGTTGACACCCAAATTTGGCCGACTGAGTCAGGCTCGATCGTGGCGTGAGCTAGGAAAGCGGTGTGAGTCAGATTGGCAACAAGCAACGAAACAGGAATAAGATCGGAAAAGTGTGGTCGTACAAGGTACAGGAGGGAGGAAACCGAAGCCAGCATGATCCGGATTCGATACAGTTGTGACTAAGATGGAAAGACTAGCCCAAGGACGATACGATTGAAGAGTCTGTGATGACCACAATCAGGGCTACACTGACTATAAAAAGCGGCGTGCTACATGGAACGAGGACATCAACACACATCCAAACAACCAGTCAATTTACCAATACCTTTACCTTTCCTGCACTAGGAGTAGTTCTTGTAGCTTTGTAATCTTTCCTTTGTAATACACTTTGGTCAATACAAGTTGCACATCGTCGGTTATTGATCCTTACTGCATTACGCCCTACCAAGTTCTCGTTTTTTCGATCTTGTTGCGCATTACCTTTTTCGGAGAAGCAGGCTTTTACCCCGTCTGATCGACTCGCAAGAGCCGATTAGGCCTATCCACCTGATCTAAGCTAGTTCGCCTCGAGCCGGTTAGGATCGTGTTATCACCAAGGCCCAGATCATTCTGCTTAGAGCGATCATCACGAGAGATACGTCTCTTGCCGATTGCGTGATCAAATCAGCTCGCACGCTTGCAACCCTTGAACCCGGCGTTCTCGTGTGTTGGCGGCGATCGACCCAACGTTGCGTTTTTCGACGCCAACACAAATTAACAATCCACCGGCATCCTCTCAATAAAATGGGGGCAATTCATCGGCATCTGCAGCAGATCAATTTGCTCTCCATTTCATAGTAAACAAACTCCATCTCAAACTTGATAGTGTATATATGTCCATTAATCATCACATCTATGGACAAACAAGGTCCTGCAAAGTTGGTTTCGTTTAAGAAGTAGAGCACTCAAGAAGGTACGTACGCATCCTCTTTTCTGTAACGTTAATTGATCCTCCGACCAAGCTTGACTACAGCGGCACACTGCGCAAAACTAGCACGCAGTTGCGACTAATTTCAGTTAGCTAGTTATTGGACAAAAAGTTTCGATATAATTTCTAATGTCCATGCCGTGTAGCTACACTGGGTAGAGGCAAGAGACGCAGATAGTCCATCAGCTATACAAACACATGATATACCAAAGGACACAGCAAAAAAGTCCGCCATGATCATTGTACCCAATATTCGTGTAGGATGGCTAGTAGTACTACTAGTTTTTTTTATGGCATAGAAGATTAACAATCCACCGGCATCCTCTCAAAGAATGGGGCAATTCATCAGCAGCAGCAGATCAATTAGCTCTCCATTCCATAGTAAACAAACTCCATTTCAAACTTGACAGTGTATATATGTTTATAAATCATCACACCCATGGACAAACGAGGTCGATGTACAGTACAACTTACAGAAAACTAGGCAAAAAGCAGCTGATGCTGCTCTATTAATTCTTAGTGCGGCAGTAAATAGACAGATATAGAGGCAAGGGTAATCACCTCACAGGGCAACACTATGTGTCGTTGCTGTCGATTTGGTGTAGTCCTTTTTGATCTTCTTTAGCCTGGCGACCACATCGCTCATCGTCATCCTTTGCTCAGGCGAGTCGCTGGAGCAGAGCAAACCTATCTCGAATACTGGCACAAGAAAGCCATCCAAGTTGTAGCTAGAAGAAGAGGGGCCGTGCATTAGCTGGCCATCCACAACATGGACAAGCACTGCAGGAAACGCCTGAAGAACCCACTGCCTGAGGCTCAGTTCTCCAACAAACATAGCATGTGTGGGTCTCCTTCCGGTGAAGACTTCGAGGAGCATGATCCCGTAGCTGAACACGTCGCTCTTCCATGATGTTTTTCCAATTGAGCCATACTCTGCTCAAGAAATACACAAACAATAATGAAATTAGAGCATGATTAATCAACCAATGGTTTTGAAAAGAGCTAGAATGAACAAGAGTACCAAGTGCTAGCAAGTACCTGGTGCCATGTACCCAATTGTTCCAGGCATGCTCGCAGAAATCATGGAGCTGTCATCAGTTAGCAGTAACTTTGCAATGCCAAAGTCTGACACATGCGTCGTCATGTCTTCGTCGAATAACACGTTGCTAGGCTTCAAGTCACAGTGCAAGACCACCTCGTAGTGCTCATGGTGTAGATACTCCATTGCCAGTGACACGTCTAGCATGATGTCCAACCTCTTCAGGAACCCCAAGTTCCTTCTTCCTTCAGAGTAGTGTAGGAGTGTCTCTAAGCTACCATTGGGCATGTACTCAAGCACCAATGCTCTGAAGTCTAGGTTGGAACAGTTGTTCAGAATCCTTATCAGGTGCGGTGCCTTGCCATGCGAAGCACACGGCACTCAGCATCGAAGCTTCTCATGGCCTGTTCCAGCTGCATGTCTAGAACTTTTACTGCAACCACCAAACCGTTGCTCAGTTGGCCCTTAAAGACCTTTCCAAAGCTTCCAAAACCCAAAAGGTTGCCATCGCTGAAATTATCAGTGGCGCGAGCAAGCTCATGGTAGGAGACCAACTGATGGCTGATAATGTCAACCACACCGGCAGAAACTGTCATCCCTTGCTGCTTCTTAACCTTCTTTCTAATCAATGCATATATGCAGGAAGCTACAGCTCCAACTGCTCCGATGATAGCTGGGAGCAAGAATTTCAGCATGTGACTATTGGTTCTGCGAGACTTTCTACGACATGGTGGAAATCCTAAATGTGAAGCACCACATAGCCCCGTGTTCCCCACCAAGGATTGCAGGCTGATGTTTGAGAAGACACCTCCTTCTGGTATCTGACCTTATAACTTATTGAAAGACATGTTCAAGCTAGTGAGGTATGTAAAATTGGACAGGTACTTTGGGATTGTGCCAGAGAGATTATTATGGGATAGATCCAAAGTTTCTAAGCTGGCTAGCTTGTCAAAAGAGTCTGGAATCAAATCATTGAACGAATTATATGATAGGTTCAAGTAGGCTACCATTTGGAGTTATCCAATTGAATCTGGGAGGTTACCAACCAAGCTGTTGGTAGAGAGATCCATGTCGATAATTTGTTTCAAGTAGCTTATATCAACCGGTAATGTACCGTTCAAGAAGTTTTCAGACAGATCTAGCTGGATGAGGCTATCAAGATGAAACAAACTTGGGGGTATGGTTGATGCGAACTGGTTGCCGGATAATATCAGGGTTTCTAACTTGGTGAGGTTACCGATGTCATTTGGTATGGAACCAGAGAATTTGTTGTTGTAGAGGTACAATTGTACTAGATTCTTGAGCATTGCAATCTGAGATGGGATGGGGCCAAACAAGTTATTTGCTGAAAGATCTAGTGTAATGAGACCAGTCAAATTTGTAATTGTAGCTGGAAATTCACCGACTAACTTGTTTCCACGTGCAATAAAAGTTTGCAATTGACTTGACAGATTCCTGACAAAGTCAGGGAGACTCCCTGTGAAATCATTCATTTGTATGATAAGTTTCTGTAGTTTCCTACAGTTGGACAGAACAGAGAGGAAATTGAGATCCCCTTGTAGGCAGTTTTGTCCAATATCGAAGTTCATTAGAGAGT
Source organism: Rhipidocladum racemiflorum (assembly GCA_036346355.1). Lineage (NCBI taxonomy): Eukaryota > Viridiplantae > Streptophyta > Magnoliopsida > Poales > Poaceae > Rhipidocladum > Rhipidocladum racemiflorum. The sequence continues at coordinate 14,178,536 of CM070591.1, read as the reverse complement.
TCATGTTACCACCAATTGTTGCTGGTACCGATCCAGACAACATGTTTGTGCCCAATACTAGGATTGTTAATTTAGACAGGTTGCCAAGAGAAGCAGGGATTGATCCGGTTAGTTGATTGGTGGCGAGATCCAACCTTGAGAGTTGGCCCAGTTGTCCAAACTCTACTGGAATGGCTCCTGTTAGGTTGTTGAGTCCTAGGCCTAGACCACGTAGCCAAGTGAGGTTGCTAAGCGCAGCAGGGATTGGGCCAACAAGGTCATTCCAACCCAAGGAAAGGAAATTGAGATAAGTTAACTTGCCTAACCATTCTGGAACAACACCCTCAAACAAGTTTTCGACCAGGACAATAAGCTGGAGGTACTGACAAGCTGCGAGCCCCAGTGGAATCTGACCAGTGAAACTGTTTCCTCCGATGCTGAATATTTGTAGCACTGAGTGATTGAAACTTTCATTGCCAGGGATAGGACCAGATAAGTTGTAGTTGCCGCTGAGCCCGACAGTATTTAGTGTAGACATGTTGAAGATGGCCGGTGGCACCGGGCTGGCGAGATGATTGACTTGCAAGTTGAGATATTTGAGCATTGGCAAGGAGCCGATGCAATCTGGTATCGGCCCTGACAGGCTATTGTTGCCAATGTTCAAATGAGATAACAGATGTGTGTCATTGAATAGACTGTTCGGTATCGAGCCAGTGAGGCCATTCATGCTGAGAGATATGTAGCCTAGATTGCGCAGGTTCTGCAGCTCTACCGGGATTCGACCAGATAGACGGTTAAAACTTAGTACAAGAAATTGAAGCCTCGTGAGGTTTCCTACGGTGGCCGGGATGCTACCTAACAGGCCATTGAACCTAAGATCTAGGACTTTGAGGCGACGCAGCCTTCCTATATCATCTGGTATCGAACCCGTGAGGTTGGTCCTAGTGAGGTTGAGGACGGGGAGGAAAGAGAGGTTACCGAGGTGAGGAGCGAGATAACCGTGGAGGGGCACATCCGGTAGCTCCACGGTGGTGACGCGCTGCCCGCGTCGGCTGCATGAGACGCCGACCCAGTGGCAGAAAGGCGTGCTGGTGGTCCAGTTGCTGCTAAGGATGCCGAGAGGGTCGGACAGATGGGCTTTAAAAGCCAGCAGCGCAGCGAGGTCAGTGTCGCTGCCGTAGCTCCTGCTCATACCTGGAGAAGACGCAGCAACCGCAGTGGACAAGGCGATCAGTAGCACGACGAATGTGAATGGAGATCTAAGTGCCATGTCTGGGGAGAATAGAACATTGGCGAGAATAGAGCATTGCTTTCGGGGACAGCCTCAGGTTTTAGCTCTCGATTGCATGCAAGTTGTTTCCATTGCCACTCACCGATGTGTCCTCAGTCCACTCACGGATGAGTCCTCAGTCCACTCTTGTTTGGTGGGCCACTTCCGTGCTTTGCATGGTTCAACAGCGAAGACCTTGAATATCAATTGGTTTGTTTGCGGTGAATAAGTGCATCACCCACTAGTGCAATGCTGCAACAATGAACGAACAACTGAACAAGGCGATCAGTAGCACGATAGATGTGAATGGAAATCTAAGTGCCATGTCTGAGGAGTGATGCATTGGTGGGAATAGAGCATTGCTTTCGGGGACAGCCTCAGGTTTTAGCAAATAAATTCGGTAGAGTCGGTATGCAAACTTCTTCTTGTGTATACGTGACACTGATTGATGCCACGTGGACAAATCTGCAATCAAACGCCACGACATTAAGTGAGGACTTTAAACTCACCTCTTGCTTATTTCAATGCAAATTTGGTTGCTTAATTCAGACTTAATGTCGTGGCATTGAATTGCAGGGTTATCCATGTGGCATCAATCAGCGTCAGGTATGCATGAGAATAAATTTACATACCGGCTCCACCGAATTTATTTCCCAGATTTTAGCTCTCTATTGCATGCAAGTTGTTTCCATTGCCACTCACCGACGTGTCCTCAGTCCAATCACGGTGAGTACTCAGTCCAATCACGGCGAAGACCTTGACTATCAATTGGTCTGTTTGCGGTGAATAAGTGCATGACCTAAACAGCTAATTAAACAGCTAGTAGTCACCGATAGTGCCTCTCGTTGTGACCGAAGGAAGGTTGATTATATACAAGAACGGGAAATAAATAAAAGAAAAAGAAAGAAAGCACCAAACCATAGCAAAAAAAAAATCATAAAACAAACAGAGTAGTGCTTCTATGTTTTTTTTCTCTCAATACAAGTTGCACAAATTTTGAGACAAATGAAGGGATAAGTAATTACCATCTACCCTTCATTCATGATTTAATATTTATGCAACTTTATTTTTTAATAATAGAATATGAGGATTCTACTATGAGAAGTGGAGTATTCCTGCAATCGGACTTACATCTTGTACCTACATTGCCATTTAGTAAGTTTCTTTGGCTTTAAAATCAACAGCCAATAGGAAAGAATACTAGGAGAGAATAGATCAATTTGCCCAAATCTGAGTTTGTTCGTGGAAATGACAGAGAACGCCGCCCACAAGGCTACCCCATCACTAGGGCTCCAGCTCGTAGGCAAAACATCGAGCTGTTTGGTGAGATGGCAGTGCCACTCACCAGACATCACTCTGCCCCGCATACAGAAAATCCGAAGAAGCCACCTAACTAAAAGAGAGAGCAAACAAGCTATGTATATCAGAGTTGGAGGAGGGACGAGTACCATGGAGGCGAGATGAGGAGCGGCGCGGGGAGGCACCTGCAGGGGGGCAAACATGGATGATTCCATCGTCTCCTCCAAGAGAAAGATGATGTTAGGATGGCTAGTCCACTTTAATATCGTCTATGGTGCATATTTTCACATATGATTTGTGAACCGTTTGTGATGTGCTTTTGTATCACTGACACATTGTTACTGATAGTTCATAAAACCGTCTGCGATGATGATTTTGAATCGTCTGTGATGTGATTTTCTCTAGTACTGTGTTGCTGCAAAACACAGATAGCGTAGATCCATATCAAGAATACTAAAGCAAGGATAAATGGTAAATCGTGATTACTTACCTATCCACTTGCTTCAAGATTTATACAACTTATAATAAAAGGAGATGCATAAAAAGCGCCTCTCCAATGTCAATCATGACGACATTCATTGCATTTGCATGCATGTTATATTGATTGTGTTAATTCAACTAACGACCATAAGTACCGAAGCAAAATGGAAAAAACTAAGGAGCAATAATATATAACTTTTCAAAAGAATGATGATTTCCGTCTCAACAAAGAAAGAACAACCCATCAAAAGTTACCACGCACTGCTAGTTCTTGGAAATAGCTCATTATCTGGTAAGCCGAGGAGGATGTCTCTCTCTCACACACACACATATACATACATACATACATACATACATATATATATATATATATATATATATATATATATATATATATATGGGAGATATCTAGTGCAAACCCCCTTTACCGTGAAAACTCCGTGAAACTCACGTGTAAAAGTTTTGAAAAATTCTCAAAAAATTATCATACGTAGGGGAGATGAGGTTCTACAACCCTGTAAAATTTGAAGACCAAACTCAATTGCATTTGAAAGATTTGAAAAAGACAAATTCAGTATGAATAGTGACTTTTCACTATTCATCACTATTCATTTTGCAATTTGTCTTTTTCATATCTTTCAAATGCAATTGAGTTTAATCTTCAAATTTCATAGGGTTGTAGAACCTCACCTCCTCTACGTATGATAATTTTTTGAGAATTTTTCAAAACTTTTATACGTGGGTTTCACGAAGTTTTCACGGTAAGGAGAGTTTTCCTTTGGATATGTGTATATATATATATATATATATATATATATATATATATATATATATATATATATATATATATATATATATATATGAAAATGCTTCCATACTATCAGGAGTATGTACTCCTACTCCGTGTGCATTAACTCGTATTACACAAGTGAAAGCACATTTCAAAAATAGAAGTTGTTAACCAGTTCCGCTTAATTAGGAAGTTGTTATTAACCAAGTAGAGGTAGGGAGTACAAAACGGATTTCATATATATATATATATATATATATATATATATATATATATATATATATATATGAATATATATATATAGGAAAATGGTTCCATACTCCTGGGAATATGTACTCCCACTCTCAATATACCACTTAAATGATACTGTTATACCTTTTTATCCTTTTGAGTATACTCTAATACTGATTATAAGATATCCAAAGTGAGTTTTACAAAAAATTTCATTAAAGCCCACATTTTATAGCATAATTTATTTATATAGTCTTTTTACATATAGAAAAGGGTATATAGCAAAAAATAAAGAGCACCGATAATTTTTTTTCAACAATATCACATTGTAGTATTTTAGAATTATTATTGGAGTATATTGAAAGTGATAAAGGAGTATAACACATTCGTTTAAGTGGTATACTGGAGGTGGGAGTACGTACTCCCAAGAGTACGAAAAAGGCTTCCTATATATATATATATATATATATATATATATATATAGAGGATAGCTAGTTTACTATCGATAGCACAGATCCTCTGTGCTATAGGGTTGTGTTTGCAAAATTCGAAAACAAAACTATTGATCCGAACCGTGCATTCTATTCATCTCATTGAAATCTCACTACCCACAAAATTTTATATTTTTTGAATTTTTTCTCCTATTTATTTTGTATTTTTCAAAATCCACGATCTAATTAGTTGTGGGGCGTCCAATGAAGCTAGTTTTTGAAAATACAAAATAAATAGGAGAAAAAATTCAAAAAATATAAAATTTGGTGGATAGTGAGATTTCAATGAGATGAATAGAATGTACGGTTCGGATCAATAGTTTCGTCTTCGAATTTTGCAAACACAACCCTATAGCACGGAGGATCCGTGCTATCGATAGTACACTAGCCATCCTCTATATATATATATATATATATATATATATATATATATATATATATATATATATATATATATATATAGATACACACAACTTGGGTTTACGATGTGTTGAAAGCATCATTCATAATAGAATATGAGGATTCTACTATGAGAAGTGGAGTATTCTTGAAATCGGACTTGCATCTTGTAATAGCCAATAGGAAAGAATGCTAGGAGAGACATAGATCAATTTGCCCAAGTTTGAGTTTATTCGTGGAAATGACAGAGAACACCGCCCACAATAGCCAATAGAAAAGAATAATAGGGATGAGATGGTTCTATATCATTTGGTTCTATTGTATTAGGTGAATGAAATGGTTCAACATCTATAGGGAATATTTTCAAATTTGTATCCTACCATTCAGGATAGAATGGTTTCATTCAAGTAACCAAACACATAGATGACTTTTTTAAAAAAACCATCTCATACATGTACCACTTGGTACAAACAACCAAACACACACTAAGTAGCTCCTGTCGTTCCTGCCCTGGAGGAAACGCCAGGGTGTGGCAACTGTACTCATTCCTCCCATATTCTTTTCAGACTCGATTTTAATCAAATTTTAGAAATAAAACTGGATGAAACTTATAGTTTTGTATTTCAAGCTCATTCAAATTTATTGAAACACGCTGGAACCTTACAAAACCCATTTGAAACTTCTTTAAAACTTGCTGAAACCTGCATAATACAGATGGAACTCAGTGAAACTAGATAAAATTTGCCTTGGCCGTTGGAAACAATTCCAATTATAAACCATTGGCTAGCTGCTCCCCGTTATTATTTGAGAACTTGGACATGTTTTCCACATAGTGACCTTGCAGTTGACTTATTCAACTAGTGTCCGTCATATTTAGCTTCCTTGACGGGCTGAAAGTCTGAAAGTGAAGGAGACAACGACGACGAAGACTTGAAATTGTTCGGACACGCAAAAGTCTGCCAAGTTGGAAGTCCATCTTCCGCGTGCGAACAAAAAGAGAATTAAGAATCGCAGTTCCCTGTCTATTCAGAATCACAGTGGCGAAGTGAGAAAAAAACCACATCTCATAGAATTTCAACTATTAATCCATAAGTATCTATTTCGAATGTCTCCAATTTCTGCAGTACTCAAATTTTACCAGGCAGCACATAATTAGTACCACGAACCACCATTTCCGATACCTCAGTTGCAACAAATGACGCATTCCAGTGAGGTCAAGTATGATCAACTTACGGTTTCCGCTTGGAAATTCCATAGTTAAGATGCTTGGACTCCAATAAAGGAGGTACATATCCGTGGAGGTACAAAATCTCGCTAGTGCTCTTATCTGTAAGAGCCGCGTATTTCCTAACATTGTGCCATCTATTACACCATCCAAGTAGAGAGAGAGTCGACGGACTTTGTCATGCAGTCCTGTCATTGTTTGTAACTTGTCTGTTGCAGTAATAAGATTCTCTTCTTTGCAATTGTATACTCTGCAATTGTAATATCAAGCATCAGATCATATACTCTGCAAGACAACACCTTGTCATTACGACCTGTATCTACTGGTTGAATAATACTCCGGTTGTCTATTAACAAAAATAACTGTCTTCAGTCTTCACCGCTGGGTGACTTCATCTTATGAACATACCCATAATGGTAAGAGCAGCATGCTATAGCCACGGCTCAATTCGTGTAGTTGTTATTACTTGGCTACCATTCCTGTTTTCTGGAAGATCGCATCTGATAGTATTCCATTTGGTTGCAACCCATAAAGTACCCGCCAAATAATTTCTTTCTCACATTACGTAATTCTTGTATCCAGAGGCGGAACTGAGGGCGGTGCCGGGTATGCACCGGCACCCCTAAATTTTTTTGAAATTTACCAAATACCCCAACCCCCTGTGTCAAAACTCAAAAGATCTTCTCAGTGTCTCCACACTCCAGTACTCACAGGTCACATACTCACATCCAAATCCCTAATACGCTAATTGAGCCATCGAGGATTGTGTTTGGTTTTTTGACCAATTATCAAATTTGCTGAATGTTATTGGAGTTTCTTGTAAGCGCCATGACATGCTTCGAAACACTAGAGCCCAGGAAGTTTTGGAAGCATTAGAATTGGGTGAAATTGAAAGTGGACGGGGATTGAATCAAGAGATGGGGTTGGCTAGGCCTGCTGACACTCGTTGGGGTTCTCATTATAAAACTATTCTGCACATTATTGATATGTATTCTACAATCCGCAATGTACTCATAAAGATTGGAAAAGACCCTGCCCTAAAGAATGAATGGGGGAAAGCACATGCTATGGTGGTAGCTTTTGAGTCATTTGATTTTGTTTTCATGGCAAACTTTATGCTAGTAATACTTGGGTACACATATGAGTTGTGTCAATCTTTGCAAAAGAGGGACTAAGATATTGTTAATGCTATGTCACTTGTTGATTTGGCTAAGGACAGATTGCAACATATGAGGAGCTATGGGTGGAAAGACTTTCTTCATAAAAACGTTACATCATTTTGTATGAAACATCGCATTAAAGTTCCAGTGTTGGATAAGAAATATGTGCCTTTTGGAAGATCAAAGCATTATTTCCCCAAACAAACAAATGATGATCATTATAGAAGAGAAGTATATCTTGGCATCATTGATAGTGTTCTTCAAGAGCTTAACAGTCGGTTTGACAAAGTTAATATGGAGTTGCTTGTATGTATGACTGCCTTGAATCCTCTCAACTCATTTGAAGCCTTTGATAAGGATAAAGTACTTAGGCTTGCCAAATTTTATCCCAATGAGTTCTCAAGTACAGATTTGATGAGACTTTCTTTTCAAGTTGATAACTTTATTGATGATATGCGAAAGGATGATAGGTTTAAGGACCTCAAGAATCTTGGTGAGCTTTCTGTTAAACTTGCTCAAACCAAGAAGTATGAAATTTACAAGTTGGTGTACTTACTTCTCAAATTGGTATTGCTTCTACCGGTGGCGACAGCGAGTGTGGAAAGAGTACTTTCTGCTACGAATCTTGTGAAGAACAAGTTAAGAAATGGTATGGGCAATCAATTCTTAAATGATTGTTTAGTCACATTTATTCAGCGGGATGTTTTCTTGAAGGTTAGTGAAGACGATGTAATCAAGCGTTTTCAAGCCATGAAAATGCGTAAAGTACAATTCTAATTTTCATTATATATTTTGTAATCCTTTTTCATGTAAGACCTTATTTCAACTATATGTATTGTATTGTTTGTAAATTTCAAACATATGCGATGAATTTATGCTATGAAATTGTGTATGCCAATTGTCCGGTGTTAAATGTGCACCCCCATTATAAATTTCCTAGTTCTGCCACTGCTTGTATCGGAGTTTCTCCTCTGCCTCTGCCTCTACCTCTGCTTCTGCCTCTATCTCTCTCTCTCTCTCTCTCTCTCTCTCTCTCGTGCACCTGCATGCAGGGCATGGAGCCGTAGCCCGAAATTCTTCGAGGTATCTTGGTGATGCATTCGGCAAGCAATCAGCATGGAACTGTTAGAAATAAGGCCCAAGTGGCCTATTTATCTCTAATGCCAAAGCTACAAAGAATAGTACCATATTGCTAGTTGAGAGAGGAGAATACCAATTTAAAAGGGAGAGCTCCCACCATGCCTTGTAATAAGGCAGATGGAGGGTGAGGAGCATGGCTAAAGTCACACGCACGCGCGCGTGTATTTCGCGAATTACCGCGTATTTTTCCCGCGTGAGTGGATTAAATCCTGGCACATTTAAACCCTTTTATTTTTCAGTTTCTAATAGAAACAGCCATGATAATGGCGTCAGTTTCTAATAGAAACAGTCATTTGGATTAAATCCTGTTTACTAGCGTTTAAATGACCATTATTGGTGCGAGGCTATAAAATCTGGAGACGTCCAGACTAAAACAAGTTTTTTTCTCTGGTACTCGCGTTCATCCATTGTAATCTGTGTTGCGTCTTCGTGCTGCGCTCGTTCTTCACCGACCTTCTTCTTGGCGTGCACCGCGAGGCAGGGAGAGCGGGATCTCCGAACCGTTGCCACCGCGAGAACCTGCACGGGGGTGGCAATAAGGTTTCTGGGCAGCGCAACTGCGCGACCGCTCGAGTTTCCTCTGCGTCGACTACTTCCTCTACGGCCGGTCGCTACTGCGCTGCTTCCATTTCGTCATCAAGCCCATCGTAAGAATTCTTCCTTTTGTTCATCACTTTCCAGAAAATATGTGGTATTTTCTAGATCTACTTTTTAGAAATATGTGGTATCTTCTGTCTAGCTTGTTGTGTTTGATTATTTTAGAATTATGTTTCATATTCAAATCTGAAATCAAAATAATATCTAGATGTTCAACAGGAACTGCGAGAGCGCCAAAACTAATTTTGTTTATGACCAAACTGGTTATTATTATTTGAGAACCTGGGCATATTTCCGAGAGACCTGGGCATATTTGGCCCACTGTCATATTTATCTCCCTTGACAGACTGAAAGTTTGAAACTGAAGGATACGACGAAGATTTGGAAGTCGCTCGATCGGACTCAAACAAACTGATGAAAAGAAGCAGCGACGACGGCCTGGAAGTCAATCTTTGGCGTGCGAACAAAAAGAAAATTAAGAAACACAGTTCCTTGCCTATTCAGAATCACAGTGGCGAAGTTAGAAAAAAAAAATGAAAAAGGAGCGGTTTCAGTTTGCCGTTTGCATTATAAGAAGATACCGCCAGTCTGTTGCACTAAAAAGGCCATACTGTTGCGCTAGACAGCAGAACTGTGGTCGTAGTTCAGGCTCGATTGATATCAGCAGAAAATAGAATTCTATACGTAGTACGTACGAACATACATACATACTTGTGCATCCAAACAGGCCCTTGGTGGCGCGGCCGAGCTCTAGATTTGGAGGTGTTAGAAATTGGCCCATGGCCCATTTCCTTTAATTTCATAGCATGCATGATTTAGTACCATATTACCTAGCCAAGTGGAGGAAGGTCAATTTAAAAGGTGGAGTCTTTCCCACATCTTGATTAATGTGATACTTGGCATGGAGATGGCATAGGGTGAATACTGGCTAAACACACACACGCGCGCGCGCGTATTCGCGTATTTTTCGTGTGAAAATCCGCGTGACTTGTGACTTGCGACGAGCGACCGCGCCGCGTCGTGTGTCTCCAGGCACTATGAATTCACCTTTTATTTTGCTGAATCATGCAACTATTTAGCTTTTTGTACTGGTCAGAAGACTGCATAATTACCATTATTTTGTTTGAATTAGCAGTTACCAGTGCATTAAGCCTGTTTAAATTCGGTCAGTTACCAGTGCTTAGTGCTGTCAGTTACTAGCGAGTAATGGAGACAGTTACTGGTTGAAGGCTATATAAGACCTGGAGACGTCCAGGCCAAAGCACTGAATTTTCCAATTCCCTTCTTTCCTTCCTCCTGTGAGAACTGTACTGTTGTGTTGAGCTGTTGAACCTCGCCGGCCTTCCTCCTCGGCGTGCACCGTGAAGGAGGGTGAGCGGTATCTCCGAGCCATTGCCGCAGAGATCACCTGCACGGGGCGGCAATAAGGTTTCTGGGCAGCGCAACTGCGCGACCGCTCCTGCGCTGCTTCATCGACGTCGACTTCTTCCACGACCTCTTCTGCACATCGTCCTGTTCTTCATCAAGCCCAACTGTAAGTCATTAGCAATCGTTCAACTTGATCGCATTCTTGAAGTATACATGTTTGGAAGTACAATATGTAGCCTGCTATTAGATTTTCTGTGTGCATCACTATTTATCTGTAGTATTTGCCTCAATATAAAATCTGGAATTAAAATATTGCGCATGTTTCCAACAGGAGGAGGTCCGGCACTCACAAGGACCACGAAACAGTGTACGAAATTTAAGGCGATCGAGATCCATATCATGAAACATTGTACGAAATCATACATGCATGAGCTTGAGAGCATGCATGCACGCCCTTCTCCGCAAGTTGGCCGAGGTGCAGCCGGACCTGCTCAACGAGGTGTGGTCAAGCTCTTACGATGGCCAGAGATGTCCTAATTAACCGCATCGAGGACAGCGTTGACCGGGGCCTCAACGACTTTCAGACGTCCAAGGTTCGCCATAGCCCATACCATGCATGCATGTCTAGCTCTTGTCATGGCCGGGGATTTGAAGAGCGCGCGCCCTCATGAAGCTTCTCGAGAGAGATGGATTCACGAGAGGTCTCACACATGCACAGCCTCGACGAGGTTGCTGCTAGACCTGCCCCATATGCTGTCGATAAGTAGACTGCACTGTGTCAACATACGCAGATCAACTTGTCTTTACACCTACTGTAGGTCCGTCTCTTTAATATGTCAATTGGTTGTCTGTGCCGCTCGAGTCCATCTTTTTGTTGCTGCTGCTGCTTTTTTGGTCTTTCGCATATTCCGATCCACGTAACCTGAAGGCTTTGAAGTTTTCAACTGTTACAATTTCGTTTCTGTTCAATTTCGGTTCGGAATTGCGAGGTGGTGTGACGGATCGCCCTTTTCAGGGGGTGCGTTTAAATCCGCAACGGCTACCAAAGAAGATTAACCGTCGGGAACCAAGTCATACATTGCCAGCATAAGAACGAAACGATTGTTTTTACATCACATAGGGCCTAACGGCCAGAGTTTTTACAAAAGGAAGTGGCGAGCTCCAATATTACAATACCAAAAGAACCACACAAGCAAGGCCTGAGCACAGAGAAAGGACCCTAAAACCAAACTGCTTTGCCGTCCACGATCTCCTGGAATTCTCCGGCGTCTTCAAGTTCTAAAATAGGATGAAAAGCAAGACTAAGTACACAACAGTACTCAACAAACCGCACGGGAATTTCTGAATATTACATGCGAGGGTATTCTCAAGGAAATGGCAATATGGTTATTATCATTGTGGATGCAGTTTCATTTTCGAAGACATTTTACATTTGAAACACAAACCATACATAATAGAAATAAGCAAATTTGAGTTTTCACAAGTTCATCATTACGACAAGTTGGAAATAACAAGTCTACTTGGGTTAGGTTACGGGATTCACCCCAATTCAAACTTAGCTTCATTTACCGGAAGCACAGCGTAACCGATTACCATTTTAATTGACTCTGCAGAGTTGCTCAGCTTTACCCACAAGATATCAACAACCGTTAATGCCACACGTGAATTACATGCAACTTAAATGCATGACGCCGGGTTGAGATTATTGAAGCTTTTCGTTGAACTACCCCTCTTTAGCACTTACCTGGTAGTTTCAAAACCACACAGTACTCGGGTCCCACGGGCCACTGCGGGATGCACGATCCGATTCCTGAGGGTATCTACCGTTGTGAAAATCGGCAGGTGACACCACCGGTCATCCTCCCTTCCACCCCGATCCCTCCGCGGGCATACTGTCCAACGCCCACAGTATGGCACCTCTCGCCTATAAGTATTCCAATGGGAAGTTCAAGTACCGAGCTAGGTTGGATCGAATCAACGAGGCCGACCGACCCAACTTGTGGTTGAGCGGGATCTAAGTTATTTACTTTGCCCAAGGTTGTGATTACTTAAAATTAGAACTTAACAGGCTAATGTTACGTCCAGTACCGCAAACAGACGAAGTACAACCTGAACAAGAAGATGACCCTGAAGCTTATGATCGCTTACTTGAGCGCACCTTAGAAGATAACCTCGAAGCTGTAGACCCTAATTTGGTTGTTCTGTATGACTACCAGAGTGATGATGACGGCAAACGTGATCGTTGGCAGTTTTTCGAAGATGAGGGTATTGACATTGATAGTGATGATTCGGGAAAGTTCTAATGTTATATTGCTGGTGTCAAGAGTAGTTAAACTTTTATGTATTAGTGATGTACCCGTGATGTACCTGTTGCAGTTATTGTAATGTTGATGGATATTATTTGTTAACTCCTTGCAATTATCCATAGGCAAGCCCAATAATCGCAACTAAAAACCGAACAAGGAATTTAAAATTCAGAAATACTACATGATGGAACACGAACAACACGTTACAGTCCATCGTAGGTGGCTAGAACACGTATGACACGTCCCCCGAACAATACCACACCGGACGATTTCGTTCGCCGGGACCGTGCGGGTAGGGGGACGGGGAGGGGATGAGCTACCCATTATGGCTTGTACAAGTATTGTAAATGTAAATGGTATTGGTGATGACCTACCTGTCAACATTTGGTGTTGGCAATAATCTTAGGGGTGTGTGAATCTATGGGGCAAGGTGCTGGATCAGAAGCTCGATGGTAACACAAGACAAGGATTTATACAGGTTCAGACCCTCAAGGAGAGGTAATACCTTACGTCTTGTGTTCGATGGTATGTATTGATGGGTGTAGATCACGAGATTGGATGAGATATCCCGTGATCGGATGCCTCGTCTAAGGCTCCCACCCCCTTTATATAATCAGGGGGGTTGGGTTACATGGAGGAGTCCTAGTCCGATACAAGGAGGCAAACGTAGTCGGTTACAAGGTTGGTTCCCATATCCGATCATGCCGAGTACTACGGGATTACAATCATGCTTTCCTTATCGATATGGAACTCTATCTCTTCCCTTTCTTGTGGATACCCGGGGACTGTATATTCCACAGTATCCCCTGAGTGCTTTACAGTCGAGTTGTTGTTGCTCTGGTCGCCTTTCTTGTGGATATCAGGAGGGGATATGCTGCCGAGCGCTCCCAGTTTGTTGCTGCTGCATTTGACAGGTATTGACATTTGATGCCGAGTGCTCCGTTGCATGCAAGGAGACTATGAAGAACTCTAAAGCCCCTCATTGAATTACCCAAGTGATACCCATCTCAACTTGGTTGAAACTGGCAGTTGGCCCAGCTTGGAGCGTACCTTATACCTGGAAAGGATTTGCCGAGTGGTATCCGTACCCGTCTATTGCGGTGCACAACTTTCGACCCTCATGGAGCATACCCTTCGGACTTGACTTCCCACGATACCTGATTTTGACTTGCGGTAACCAGCTGTTGGCCTGACATGAGGCATATCAAAGGAGTTTTGGATGTCAGCACCCAGTGTCCCATTTAAAACGGTAACCGGCAACGGCCTAGCATGAGGCGCGCCTTATTCTAGATAGGCTTTACCCGAATGGTATGAACCAATCTAGCGCGGAGCTCAGCCAGCACGCCTTTTAGGCGTATACCTCCAGAACCTTTAACCATCCTGCAATACTTGATCCCGTCATGCGGTGACTAGCAATTAGGCTTACTTGAGGCATATCGCAAGAGGAACTTTTGATTTTTTGTCCGGTAGACAGCAATGTTTTATTTGAAAATAGTAACTAGCAGTCGGCCCATCGTGGGGCATGCCCTTGCCCAAATCAGGTTTATCCGAGTGGTACTTGAGCCCAGCTGGCGCGGAGCACAGTAGGTATGCCCACTAGGTGCATACCCTCGAAACCTAAACCTGGGTCTGAACTTTTACAGGAGTTGAAACGTCGTTCCCGCTCAAGGCGAAATGTAGCGCCGCTTCTTAGCTAGTTTGTGTCCCATGAGTTGTCTCTCTCGACGGATGGTGCGTGATGGCGCGTAACGGGTGTGCTGACATAAAGGTTCATGACCTTGTGCCATCCCGTGGCCGCTCTTGGCGAGCTCTCCGTGCTGCAAATCCCTGCCGCTCTTGGCGAGCTCTCCGTGCTGCAAATCCCTACAACGTGTAGGATTATGGCAGTATCTGAATATGAAAACATTTGGTCAGATGTAAAGTCCGACTATCTTTACGTGTGACCTAGCCTTTTTTACTCTTTTTACTCATTGATTTTTGTTAGTCTGAGTGGTTTTTTCTTTTTCTTTTTGTTATGCACTCTGCCCGACTAATCTAGCCCCCGAGCGTAGGGAGTTAGCTCATGGCTATTTATCCCAGGCACACGTTTGGGTGACTTAGAGTTCGCCGTGTTGTGGGTTCAGAGCTTCACTACTCAGAATTATGGCGCACTCAGATTTCACTTAAATCACTAAGTAACAGAAGCAAAAAACAACTATAAAAAAGATGGATGCACACAAGCGCACACAGTTATGTATAGCCCCCGACTTACTGCTTAGTCGAGAAACAACTAAGGAGCAAGTCAATACACAAAATTGATGATTAAAAAGATCGAGATAATGACAACTTAGCTGCTTTATGTGCCATGACTTGTCGACGTGCCGGCGTAAGAAGTCGGCATGGCTGTCCTCGACGTCGTGCGCGAGAAGCTGGCCTAAAAAGTCAGCACGGCTGTCCTCGGTGTCGTGCGCACGAGGAGTCGGCGTGATAAGTCGGCGCGGCTATCCTTAGCGTCGTGCGCGTGAGAGGCCAGCGTAATAAGTCAGTGCGGCTATCCTCGGCGTCGTGCGCGCGAGAAGCCAGCGTAATAAGTCAGCGTGGTTATCCTCGGCGTCGTGCGTGCGAGAAGCCAGCGTGAGAAGTTGGCGTGGGTATCCTCAGCGCCGTTGGAGCAGCGAATAGGTGTGGTCCTCCTCATCGTTGCCGAAGCTGCGAGTTGGCGCAACGGTCATCGTTGTCGTCAGAATCGTAAGTCAACGTGGTCATTCCCATAGTCGATGGAGCTGGTTCATCATTCTGCATGTAGTTGTACGGTAGTCGCCGAGCTTTGCCGTGATCTCCAGGATGAGCTCCGTCTTGTGGTTGAGGTCCGCCATGGCCTTGCTGAGGTACGCTAAGGATCGCCGAGGTACTGGGCAAAATCCACGTCGAGCTCTGAAATTCCTTCCGAGTTAACGGGAAATTGCGACACAAGTTCCCCCCAGATTCTGGATGTGAACAGATCGCTTCTTCTCTCCGCGTTGCTTCGCGGATGAAGTTGTCTTCCGATCGGATCTGATTCGAATCTTTTGGGGCAAGTTTGCTGAGGTTGAAGCTCCCGAAATAGAAAGCATGTCTGGGAGTGAAGGTGGCGATGATGCCGTTGATCGCTGCCATCAAACTCGATGAGGTTGATCTTGACGCTGCCCCTACCTGGCGCACCAATTGTCGACGTTTGGTGTCGGCAATAATCTTAGGGGCTGTGAATCTATGGGGAAACGCGCTGGATCAGAAGCTCGATGGTAACACAAGACAAGGATTTATACAGGTTCAGGCCCTCAATGAGAGGTAATACCTTACGTCCTGTGTTCAGTGGTATGTATTGATGGGTGTAGATCACGAGATTGGATGAGATATCCCGTGATCGGATGCCTCGTCTAAGGCTCTCGCCCCCCTTTATATAATCAGGGGGGTTGGGTTACATGGAGGAGTCCTAGTCCGATACAAGGAGGCAATCCTAGTCGGTTACAAGGTTGGTTCCCATATCCGGTCATGCCGAGTACTACGGGATTACAATCATGCTTTCCTTATCGATATGGAACTCTATCTCTTCCCTTTCTTGTGGATACCCGGGGACTGTATATTCCACACTACCCATCATGCCTGTGTGCCAAGGTTTAAAATCTCGTTTTGAGTCAAATCCCGGAGGTTCCCGAAATCCAAAATTTCGGCGAGATTCGGAAATTTCGGACAAAATCCGGACGAATTGCAAAAACCAAATTTCAAATCCGGTTTTTTTTCAACCGGGAAATCCGAGATCTCGGCCGAAATCACCGAGATCTCGGCCAAATTGAACCAGCCGAAAAATGGTCCAAAATACGTCAAAAAATTTTGAAATTTTTTTTGGATGGTCCTGACACATTACTAATGTTTCCATAATAATTTGAGATGACGATCAATCATGAGGAATTTTTTAAAAATGTAACAGTGGTAAAGTCATCGTAAAAACTGTATGTAAAATCAGTTTTTGATTTTTCAAATGTAACAAATGAACTTCAAGTCATTTAAAAAGTTTTATATATGTTGTTGCTTCAAGCCAAATACTTGTGAGGTAATTGCATATTTGCATGAGGTGTCCAAATTCCAAAACAAATCACATACAATGTTCAAATCACATCTTACCTAGCTATATTCTATATTCAGCATGCTAGTTACAATGAATCATATCTAATTTGGTAATAGAATCAAATCAATTCAGCCTGATATTATAAGAATCATTCGGACCAAAAAAAATTGCTTACGACGAAATCTCGCTTAATCTACCCAAGATCTCGCTTAATCTGGCCGAGATCTCGCTCTCCACGGCCGAGATGCGCCGCTGCACCGCCGTCGGTGGCCGGAGATTGTGTCTAGGCGACTCAGCTCTACTCGGTGAGTGAGAACAAAGTGATGGTTTGCTGTATGAGCCCGTGAGCCGTCGCCAATTATTGCTTTTGTGAATAACATAAGACCCAATCTATAAATACAGGCCTTCATTACTTCAAACCAGAAAACAAGGCTTGGTGCAGCTGGTTAGTGGCGTTGGATAAGACTTAATTTTATGTGTGTTCAACCTTTTCTTTGGAAATGAAAAATAGTTCAAACTACTTTAGAAAATTTTGAAATTTTTTGTGAATGGTCCTAACACATCCATAATATTCCCATAAAATTTTCAGATGATGATCAATCTTGAGAAATTTTAAAAAATTCGAACAGTGCAAACCGACAAATTGAACCAGCCAAAAAATGGTCAAAACACATCAAAAATTTTAGAATTTTTTTGTGGATGATCTTGACCCTAAATACAATCAAATACAGTGCACAAAAATCAAAATCCGGTAAAAAAAACCCAAGATCTCGCCCGAGATTACCGAGATCTCGCCAAGAAATTCGAATCCGAATTTTTTTTTGAATTTTTTGAATTTTCCGGAATTTTGAATCTCGGAGGGGTCCGAAATTCGAAATCTCGGCCGAGATTTCGGATTTCGGTCCGAAATTTCAATCCTTGCTGTGTGCTATCTTATCATGTCTGCCATGCGCACGCACTCCGACTCCGAAAGTCTGTTGTGTCTTGTTATTATACAAGTTGTTGTGTCTTGTTATCTCAGGATTGATATGCACCGAAAGTCTGTTGTCGCTACTTACTTATCATCATATGATGCATCGCTTTCGGCTATAAATATGTTATCAACACATTATGAATATTACCCGATCACTATAGCATGCAAAGCTGTGGACTCCACTTCTCCACGACCCGTCGATGTCAGCTACAAAGCTGTATAAAGCATTCTAGCTGACTATGGGAGAGATTCCCTATCTAAAGCTGTGGCCATAGCTAGGCTTATATCCCATCACATGCAAAGCTGCAGAGTAATCCGATGCTCGCGGATTTTAAGTTCTCTTAAGTCCGCCACTCTCTCCTATGGCTGGCTATTTAAGTCTTAGTGGTCGCCTCCCAAGAATCACAGCAAGCAAGCTTCGGGCTAACACAAGGGAAAACGAAACACGGAGCATAAGTTCGCCAGCGAACCAACCGGTGCCAATGGAGTTCCCCTCGCCCCCAAGGCGCAGCCTTCTCGAAGACATCCCCGAAGGTACGCAAGTCCCCATGTGCCTATGCGGGGACCCTTGCTGGTTCCAGAAGTTCTAGACAACTCATACACCTACTATATGAGGTACTAGAGCTGCCGCAACTACGAATCCGAGCCAACGCTGGAGATGCGGATGCGGCGGAAAAGCCCGGTATGTTCGTACTCGCATTTGTTGTTACATCAAACCGTGCAAACCTTAATACTGTAATACCATCTGCTGTCACCAATTGCATCCTCCATTGTGCGAGTTCATCAAATTCTACGACGCGGAGCAGACTCCTGAGATGGAGAGGATGCGGAGTTGGGAGTACACGCATCGTAGAGCTATGGTAGATCAGCAGTGGCGTGAGCAGGATGAGGAGGAGAAGCGCATGAAGCATCACGAAGAAATGCGTGCAAAGAGGGAGGCCTAACGACAACGCCTGGCGGCCGAGCGGGAGGCCGAGCATGAGAGGAAGAGCGAGAGGGCGGCTAGGGCCAGGGCAGCAGGCACCGATGGGTTGCGCAAGGGGAAATATCCCCGGTGCACTCAGTAGTGTACTAGAAGACCACTGTCCAAACTACCTCCGGTTTTAAAACAACCGCCTTCTATAACAGTCTTTCCGATATTTGTACATAAAATAACGAGACGTTTCATAAAAAATTAGGCAACCAAAGTAAAACAAAAAAAACAAAAAAAATGAAAATTGTCTTGCAGCTCACCCATTCCACTGCAGGCCTAAAAAAATTAAAAAAAAAGGATGCCTGCCTGTAGCGAAGCGCGTCCGCTGCAAAAAAATTTTACAGTCGATAATTTCGTAAAAAAATATATTACAGCGTCAGAACAGTGAAAATTTCCAATGGAGGCCGTCCGAATTTACCGTCACTTGGACATCATTTGCTGCATAGTAATCAAAACTAAAATATTTTTACATATTCATAATCTACATGATTTTATACAAATTTAGAATGTTGTCTCATTGTATTTGGAGTTGTATAGCGAAAGTTATATGCATTTGAATCAGCTCGGGTTAAAAAAACAGCAAAAAAAAAGAAAAGCAAAAAAGCAAAAGAAAAAAAGAAAAATGGACTTGCAGTGGAGTGCTTCCACTGCAAGCCATCGGCCACTGTAGCACCAGCCTGCAGCGCACGGGTTCCGCTGCAGGCAGCCTACAGCGTGCGTCCTCCGCTGCTGCAGGTGTGGGCTAGGGGGCTATTTCCGGAAAAAAAAAATTTATGCTGGCTAATTTCGTAAAAAAAATTTACGGGGCCATAACAGTGAAAATTTCGCAATAATATGTCTAAGCATCTAACTCCTCTTAAGCAGCGCACTGAACTGTTGGCAATTTTTTAACACAGTATAAAAGGAAGCTCGTATTTCCAATTGAACACAACTGTTCTGAGTATTTGAAAAATAACAGTTGTATTCGCTATTTGGTATTGCGAAATCATATAAAACCAAAATGAGGTAGCGAGTACAGTTAAAACGCCGGACGAAATAGCGATTTCATGTATTTGCAACATGGTGCAACGAATACAGGCTGTATTCACCACATGGTGTAGCGAATACACCCTGTAATCGTTATATGGTATAGCGAATACAGGGTGTATTCGCTACACCATGTGGCGAATACAGCCCCAGCTTTTTCCCTTCTTTCTATTTCGGTTTTTAATTTTTGTAGACCGCAAACCGGAAAATTCCCGGTGCACCAAAACCGGACATGGCATATTCGGATTTTTGTAAAATCATGTAGTTTCTGAATATGCAAAAATATTTTAGTTTTCATAAAATTACGGTAAATTCGGATAATACTTTGTGTGGGTGGTAATGAATAAATGCATATGGTTGAGAGAGAATAAATAGGACTATAGTAAGAAAGGACACGTTAAATTTACGTGCAAGCTTTATATTTCTAAACAAGGATATTGAAACCATAGCTCTCATATTTCTAAAATGAGCAAGTAAGTTGCGACAAGCTAATTATAGTTTAGTTTGCCACAATGCTGGTTGTATATCCTACCAGAAACTTAAGGCCGAAGAAACCCTACTAGGAGCAACATTGATGTTTTTTAACACTCACAAATTCTAATAAAATTGCAATATTGTAAAATTATTTTTTGAGACAAATATACCTACATAGTTTTCATATGGTCAATCTAACCTTTAGCTTAAGCTAACAACTCAGAAACATTAAAACAACAAGTCAAACATAGATAACCTCACAAGTGATGACTTAGACACCTTTGAACCAGAGAACTGACATTAACTTGACCAGCTTTCCCCCCTTGCTTAACTATTTGGAGCAAGCTTGATATATGAGAATTTTATAAGAAAATAATTTAATTCCCGAAGGAAGACAATATTCTTGCGTTTTACAAACAGGGCTTGGAGTAAAAATAAATACGTGACGCTATCTTTTTAGGAACAATCTTATATGAAAAGTTATACTGATTTTACGATCAAACGGTCCAGATGGTACCAAGTAGAGATGGTCAAATTGGGCTTACCTGTGGATAATTGCAATAAGTTAACAAACAACAGCCATCAATATTACAATAATTGCAACAAGTCTTAACAAGGTACATCATGGGTACATAAAATTTTAACAACTCTTGACACTAGCGATACAGCATTAGAACGATCCCGAATCATCACTATTAATATCAATATCCTCATCTTCACAATACTGCCAAAAGTCACTTTTGCCCTCATCATCGCTCTGTTAGTCATACGGAAGATACAAATCAGGGTCTACAGCTTCAATGTCATCTTCTATGGCAACCTGCTCAAGGTTGCGAGCTACAGCTTCGAGGTCATCTTCTGTGCCAACCTGCTCAAGGTTGCGAGCTACGGCCTCAAGGTCATCTTGTTCAGGCTGTACTCTGTATGTTTGCAGTAATTCATTTAACGTTAGCATGTTAAGGTTCTGCTCGAGGTCCATCCTCTGCTCTACCCCATACAGCATCATGTCTGGTACTGTGGTACTAGGATGCTCCCTTGATGTATTCAGGCTGTCTGCCCACTGAAAATATTGGCATCTTGTAGACTATATGACGGTGTGAACATGCTTATATTAGTATAAAGAAAGAAGATTTCACAAGAAATAGACAACTCGAGCATGTGAATAATCATCAAAACCCATCAAAACCTGGAGAAATCGAAATACATTTTGACTTATAGAGAAACTAGGGCATTTATAAAACACCCGACCGTTATTTGCCGGAGTGGTGGAGTAGAGCACAGTAGCTTCCACATGGCAATTAGGGCAATTGACTCGCCTTGCATTGGCAAGCGCAAGGGCCCTCCGATTCGCTGAGCTTGACGTCTGAGACATGGCCTTTACAAAAGTGACGAATGCTGAAGTGGGATGAGGAAGAAGAGGTTATGAGTAAAAGGAGGAAGAGGACATGAAATGCTCAACGTTTCAGTGTGGAATGTATGTGCTGGTGCCTCCGTATTTATAGCAAGTTTTCGGTGGCAACGTGTTGTCCAAGTGGCCTAAGAAAGCTGCTGCCAGTGTGTTGTCAATTCGAGCTGATAAATGAGTAGACAGTGTGTTGTCATTTTACTTTGAGAAAGCTGGTCGTGCGTGTTGTCTACTCGGTTGTTTCATATCATCTTTTTCTGCTTTTTGTCGAATCAGTTTTTTCAATGTGTTGTCATATCAACTTTTTCAGGTTTTTTAGCCTTTTATCATATCAGTTATTTCAGCGTGCTATCATATCAGCTTTTTCAGACTGATTTGGCAACACACAGACAATAGCTGTGTCCAATCGGCCTTTTGAGATCAGCTTTTTCAGCTTTTTGTCATATCAGCTTTTTCAGCTTTGTATCATATCAGCTTTTTCACCGTGTTGTCATATCACCTTTTTCATCCTTTTGTCATATCAGCATTTTCAGCTTTTTGTCATTGTTGTTTGTTTTTAATAAGCACTGCTGTCCAAATTTACCGTGACATAGATGCTCCGAATTAACATCAAGGTTCTTGATCGCATTACTTCACTATGGTGGAGTTAAAGCAGAGTAATTTATGGAGCTTGTACATAATGCAACTGAAGGGGCTAAGAACGCTCGTTGTGATTATGAAGATGCCCTAAAATGTTAGCTTGATATGGATAACACACAAGACGAGCATACGCATTAGTGAACTTATGGATAACGCTAAAAATATTAATAAGGTGAACAAATTGGACATAACTAACCATAATATGCTCTGCATACTGATCGGTCAGCATCAGTACCCTAAAGCTTTTCGTAGAGAAACACATATCAAGGCACATACAACGAAAGTTCATATGATGAAATAGGCAACAGATTATATTACAAGGGCATTACAATAGTGAGGGAATTGCTAGAACTACAGCCGATAGCACTGATTGTCATGGTGGAACAAGTGATCGTTTCGCCTATCTTCATAGAGTGGGAATGATGTGCAGCATTTTATACATATTACATTACCCGTAAATCTTTTGCGATTTGTTCTCGGACATCGCTCAATCTCTCTTATGAAAGAACTCCATGGGGGTGTGTAGTGCTCCCAGCTGTCATCGAATGGGTAGCCTATGCCGAACGTCTTGGGGGTATAAAACATAATTTTTGGGTCTTTTTTATGTGGATTTCTGCTCTCCCATATGGGCATGTTATCCCGATTCTTGGCCTCCCCTATGTTAATACCACCCGGGTTCTTAGATGGTCTTTGTAACCCGTCAAGGATTTGTTGCGTAGTGTGGACCTCGGTCGGCTGCTTCCCCTTGTCCCTTCCTCTTTGAAAGGAGGAACCCTCTTGCACTTCTGGTGCCTTGCCGAGACGCCTGCTCTGTTTTGGCTCGCACTCCAATATCAATATCAACTCTTTCCCACTAACAGAACACTACTTCATTGTACAACACAATTAATTAAGCAAAACCTCGAACAAACCTTTCGTGCTACTACTCTTAAAAGAACCTAACAAGTTTACAACTAATGTTATATTTCATGCTACTACTCTTAAAAAAACATACCTTTTATGTTTTACAAACGTAGCACACAAATACGTTTCTTCGCGCAAGTCGTTTCCCCAACGTATTATGAAGGTTACTGTCTTCTCCCGACTCTACCACAAAAAAACATATATGGTGAGCAGCTAACCAAAAATAAAGCAGCTCATTTTTTTACTATTTATTTTTACTAATTTTTGCTAATACGGTGCTACTAAATTTTGCTAATTAATTCCAACTCATTTTATCTAGCACTGTTGTACTATTTCTTCCTAGTAGGATGCTACTTATTTTTTCTACTATTTATGCAGATACCGCCGTACTAATGGTTGCTAACCACCACTACTCTTATATTTCATGCTACTCCTCTTAAAAACTATACATTTTATGTAATATTCCCATACTAACAATACTTTACAAATTTTCTAACACCGTCATACTAAATTTTTTCTAACACCGGCATACTAATTATGGCAAATACGGTGCTCATTATTTTCTGTACTAATTTTTACTATTAGGATGGTACTGATTTTTTGTAATGATGTTCTACTAATATTTGCTAGCACCGTTCTACTACTTTTTTTTCTACCGTCATACTAATATTTTCTAACATCGGCATAATAATTATGGCGAATACGGTGCTTATTATTTTCTATACTAATTTTTACTAGTAGGATGGTACTGATTTTTTGTAATGATGTTCTACTAATATTTGCTAGCACCATTCTACTACTTTTTTTCTACCGTCATACTAATATTTGTAACACCGGCATACTAATTATGGCGAATACGGTGCTCATTATTTTCTGTACTAATTTTTACTAGTAGGATGGTACTGATTTTTTGTAATAACGTTCTACTAATATTTGCTAGCATCGTTCTACTACTTTTTTTCTACTATCATACTAATATTTTCTAACACCGGCATACTAATTATGGCGGATATGGTGCTCATTATTTTCTGTACTAATTTTTACTAGTAGGATGGTACTGATTTTTTGTAATAACATTCTACTAATATTTGCTAGCACCATTCTACTACTTTTTTTCTACCATCATACTAATATTTTCTAATAGCATGGTACTAATTTTCCCTCATACCGTCCTAACAATTAACCCTAACCTAACAATATACTACACTGTCCACAACAATAATTAATTGCACAAGCGTAAATACTTAACTCTAACCTAACAAGTTGGTCACTACTACTACACTATCCATAATATACCAATATTCATAAAGATTTGTAACTAACCTTCTCAAAGCTGTACCCAAGATCAATAAATCCCCAGAACAATACCTGCAAAATACAAATCCAGAATGAAATAATTTAAAATTTTTACGCCCTCTGCCATATGCAAAATACAAATCCTGAAGAATTGCAGAAACGTAATTACAAATCTCATGAACACACTGCCCTCTGCGAACTGAACTCACCACCCTCTGCTCTCATGAAATCACTCCCCTCCGCTCTCATGCCTTGCCAGGCATCGCTCTCAGCTCTCCGATTTATAGCTAAAGCACCCGACGCTCAGCCTCGCTCTGCACTCACACGGGAAAGAAATTAAAGATTCTGCGTCTAATCAATCACTCCATCCAATCAGCCATCACTCAATCCAATTCAGTCCAATCACCATCGAAAGTGCAAACAGGGGGAATCGGGCTATATTCGCTACACCATATGGCGAATATAGCCTGTATTCACTACACCATGCTGCAAATACATGCAATCGCTATTTCGTCCAGCGTTTAACCTGTATTCGCTACCTCATTTTGGTTTTGTATGTTTTCGTGATACCAAATAGCGAATACAACAGGTTTTTTTGCAGATACGCATAACAGTTGTGTTCAATCAAAAATACGAGATACCTTTTGTACTGTATTCAAAATTTTCCCTGAACTATTTTGCATGATATACTGTCCACCGTGATATAAAGAGACGACTTTTTGGCCCAGGCATCTCAAACAAGCGCCGACGTTGAACATGCTTTAAGAGCAAGTATAATGGTAAAGCCCACTGTAGGCTAATAATAAGCTAAAAGCCAGCTTGTACAATAACTATCTCTAAAAGTTGTCTCTAAATGTTGTGTAATAACTATCTCTTCTCTCTTGTGCATAAATGATTTAGGGGGGTTTGGGGGGTTGTGCTCAAACTGTGGTTTGGCTTTGGGCTGAAAGCTCCACCAAACAGGCATACTACACAACGGCTGTACAACATTTTCACAGCAGAAGCGCCATCAAAAGCCGAAGCACAGCGCCTAGTGCTTTTCGTGTTGCTACCAGCCTGCTTTCCACCCAAACCCCTCTCGATCCCTCCCCTTCCCCTCTGTCGGGACCCGAATTTGCAAATCCGAACCCTCTGTGTATCCAACACTAGTCCAGGATCACGCTAGTGCACACAGTCTCAACATCGGTAAATATCACAATCATACTCAACTAAATAGTAGTGTACTTTACTTAATTAACAAAATAGGTTGCTCGACCTTATGGCCAAGTTACAAAGATACGCCTCACAGGGCGAAGACTTATTAAAAGAGAAATAACTGCAGCGGAATAAAGTAGATTTCGTGGCGCCATCCAGTATACCACAGGCAACTGATTGGGCCCGCTCCCTAGTTAGACGACTCCTCCAGGTACTCTTCCTCCAAAGCTGGCGTCGACTCTTCTTCAACTGATGTTGTATTATGGCAAGGGTGAGTACTTGGTACTCAGCAATTCATGCACAAAATGCAAGCTAATATTCTACATGCATGGCTTATTACAAAGGATAGGCTAACATGTTCATTTGCAGTAAAGTAGCATGAGTAAATACAATAATAGATTGCAAGCGGTAAAACAATAATGAATAGAGTACTTTTCACAATGATCTCACAAATACAGCATTTTTCGATCCTAGGCCCAATTCATCATTCCAAACCAACCATCTTTCCAGAGTCAAGACATTTTTGTGAAAGTCTAACCCTTGACTGTAATTCCCGAGCAATGTCCAATGCCACGGACTGGGCTATTCGAATAGATTTTACACTCTGCAGAGGTTATGCACTTTACCCACAAGATACAGCCAAATACCACAAAGGCTATTGTCCGTAACAAAGTCTTTCAGAAACTTCTAACAGCACAAGTGGGCCTCCCCGATTATTGCACACTAGCCCTTCCCTGAGCAAAGGAGAAGTCTAGGCCAATCAACCGTTAGATGGGTACCTAGCCGTAGCCCCGGTATGCTCCCCCGTACAACTACATAAAAGGTATAGTTGACACCCCGAGGTCCCACAGGTACGTTATTATCAACTAGGTCCGTCCCATTACAGACATGTGGTTGCACGTTTGACTCAGTTCAAAGGCTTGCAAGGTTAAGTCCTTAGGGTGACCAGGGCAAGACTACCCGAAGAACCAAATCAACTTCCCCGGTGCCAATCATGGCCCACCATATCATTCTTGCCGCATGCCCCGGTCTAAATCTATTTATCAAACCCCAGTTGATTACCATGCACCACATGCCATCATCGATAACAACATCAATAACACATGACACTTCTCAAAAACATGTTCCATATGTCATTAAGTCAATGTTAACATGTAATTATCCAAAATCATGTTGTGACTACGTGGCAGGTTTAAGCAATATACTACAACGGCCTAATTACCCATGTTGGCAATTTAATAATGTCCAACTCAATAATACACAACTAGGTTGACAAGGGTTTATGGCACATAAGTAATTAATCAAGGTGTCATACTGCAATTTGGCATTTATCTAATCTCCCAGAATTATTTAAAGCATTTTCTAATTGAATTAGCATATAATAATTTAAATCAGATAGATTTCAAAAATGGGATCAATATGGTCAAAGCATAACTTGCCTTCAAAGAGTACTTGTTCTTGGTCTTGAGCTGGCTCCTGGGTCAACACTTCTCCTTCGAAGCCTTCGGGTACTTCAACGTCTACTCGTAACGCGTGCAAATAGTAATAAATAAATAAAACAGTATATGCACATTGCTCAAAACATCAAATAAAGTCCATAAACAGAAAAGGCATAATTTTACAAATTTTTAGAAATTTGAATCACTCAAATCGGAGTTAAAATGCAAAAGTTATAATTGTTTAAAGTTTAAAGAATCTATTAATTAAATATAAATAAAGAAAAATTCATGTCCAAAAATTAATTAAAATTAATATTTGAGTAGATCTCAATTTTCTAGAAGTTTAGAAATTGGAATCGTTCGAATAGGAGTTGAAACGCAAAAGTTATAAGCGTTTGAAGTTTGAAAATTCAAATAAATCAATAAACCGAATTAATTCATTTATTTTTCTATTGAAAAATCCGAAAAAAATGACGTCAGCACGGTATTTGATTTTCCACCGAATTATTTTTCTAAAGAAAAATCGATTTATTGCGCAATCATAACGTCAGCCGGTCCATGGACTCGGTCCACGGCTCGAGCTCGGTCCACCGTGGACCCGGTCCACGGGTTCACGTGTCACTGACACGTGGGACTCCATCGGATGACGCCAAGATCGACGTCATCGCCCTTCGCCGAGCCGGCGGCGGATCGTGACACCACGGAGTGTCGTAACCTTATATAATGTGAATGTTGAGGTCAAAAAACATTATGAAGTGTGAAATTAAGGTTAAAACCATATGGTATGGGGTTTATTCACGTTTTCGGGCCGTTTCCGGGAGTTTAGGCCTTTCCGGGGGAGTTTGGGCCTAAAGGGAAGGGTCGTGGGCTTTGGTAGGAAAGAGTTTGAGTCCATTTAGGAGTAGGATTCCTGTGTGGGCTGGTAAAAAGGGGTTTTCCCTGCCCCTTGTGCGCCCCCACCTCCCTCTGTGCGCCCCCTCCACCTCCCCTTGTGCCCTAGCCGCCCCACCTCCCCTCTCCCTCTTGCGTGCGCCCCCCTTGCTCTTCCCATTGCTCCACCACCCCTCCACCACCTCTCCACCCCCCTTGCTGCCCCTAGGGGAGATCCCCATCTCAACACCTCGAAGATCAATCCGTTGGAGCGCTCCGCGACGAGGAGATCCGGCGGGATTGGAGCGAGGAAGGAGATCGCGCGAACCGGGAGGAGATCTATTGGGTTTTCGTGCGTCGGGCGAAAGTATGGCCATGGGACTCCTTGGGGTTGGCCTAGGTACTGTTCTTAGGGTCATTATCATGTTTTTAGATCAATTGGTGTGCTGTAGTCGGGTAGATTAGATGGATTCTTGAGTTTGCCACGTTCTCTGTTTCGGGCAGCATGAGCAATCGACCTAGGGTTTGGGTTTTCGCCAATTTAGAGTCGGAATTTGGTCGTACGGAAGTTGAAGAAGTTGTAGGTAATTTCAATACCTTTCAGTGGGTATAAAGAAAGTCCAATTCCGCCCAGCTGTTTGAAAGTTATGATCGTTTTACCGAACGTATTAAAATCTGTGACGTGATTAGAGCAGATCACGGTATTTTGTAGATTAAACAACTTTAGAGTCCGAATATGCTTTTCCATATACTTAGAAAAAGTTAGGAAATTTCCTAAGCTACGCGAGGATGTACTCGTTTATTCGATTCGGAGTCTTAGAACACGAGTTATGCCTTTTGGAAGGCTGCTGTCCCGACGGGACAGAACCTCTGTTTTTGGGTTTTGCGAGTAGTTTGCAATGTCGGGTTAGAAGAGGGTTTGCGTACTGTTTTGTGGACATGATTGTGAGTGTGTGGTACCTATGTGCAGGTGGTGTGACCCCAGGAGTGCCTTCTACTTCTCGCCAATCCGTCGCCCGTGGTTGAGGCAAGTGTATTAGAATGGGTAGCGGGTTGTAGTTGCTAGATTGGTTGAGATTGAAATTGAATATATGATATGTTCGCATGCCATGCCTTAATGATTGCCAATGATATGATGAATATGTTGATTATGTTATGATGCCATGTGTTAGTGTACAAGTTATTTATGATGTTGGCATGTTTGCATACATGGCATGTTACATGGCCCGGGCGGTGAGAAAGTCATAACTAGTCCGGGGAAGGTCGGTGAGAAAGTTATTACTATTCCGGAGAGCCAATGAGTAAGTCCTACATCGTGATTCCATTCACCGCGGTGAACGGAACCGAGGAGTTGGCACCCTCCATCTTCGGGATGGAAGGGGGGAGAGGGTGCACACCGACGGGTGTGTACTCAACCATACCGGTATGAGTTTCCAGGAGATATGTGCATCGCATTGCATTGCATTATATGAGGATGTTATATGATGATGATATATGATGATGTCAATGATATGCTTATGCTATGAATATGAGATGTGTATGATGTCGTATGTGAAAAGTGGTGATGAAGGTGCTAGAATGTATTTTCTTGTTCCATTGCAATATACTTGCTGAGTGATGAACTCACGCTTGTGTTTATGTTGTTTTTCTTAGGTACCATGAAACCGGCATGCGGGAAAGGGAGCTAGTCACACGTCATCACTTAGCATCACACATATAAACAATGACATGTTCCTTCCTTTAAATTGTGGTGGTTAATTAGTGTGCTTGGTTTCCTCATTTACTTCGTTTGGCTCATGAGATAGTTGGAATCTTTATTCTAGTCTTATACTGCTGCTAGAACCTTTATTATTGATGATTTAGATGTCATTCTTTATACTTTACCATGTGATCATATTGTTGTTGCTTCAATTCATGGAAAGATAAAGGAGATGTTGCCGAAATTTTCGGTATTAGCATTTACTCCTTTGCTGTAATTTACCTTAGTTTATGGTATTTAGATGTTGGTTAGCCTTTGTTTGGTAGCATTCGGGCATATTAAATGTCGGGGTGTTACAGTGACACACGGGCCCCACCCGTGACGTCAGCATGACGTCATGGAGCCGTTGGCCGGCCGCTGACACGCGGGCCCCACGCTGACGTCACGCGTGACGTCAGCGGCGACCGCGGCTGACTGCGCCGGTTTGGCTCCCGCGCACGTGGCACGATCTGGGCCGTTGATTTGAAAATCAATGGTCCAGATTGGATCCAATGCCACACGTTGCGGTGCAACGCGGCTAATCTGGGCCGTTTGATTTGGATCGGACGGTCCAGATTCGATCGGGTTTCGCCTCACTGTGGAGTGGTGTGGCATGACCCGGGTGGCGACACGTGGCATGACGTACGCCGTTCAATCTCGATCGAACGGCTGGGGTTGCATCTAACGCTTCAACGTGGGTTAACCCTAACCGTCCGATCTAGATCTAACGGTTGAGATCTATCCAAGCACGGTGCAGTTCACGACCACGTGGCTTAATCTAAGCCGTTGGATTTAGATCCAACGGTTGGGATTAGATCTAAAAACCGAAACGTGAAATCTAACGGGGTGACGTGGACTCACCGTAGCCGTCCGATGAAGATCTAACGGCTGACGGAGCTCGCGAGGTCGGCGATGGCACGGCGGGGCTGAGGCTGCCGGAGACGAAGACGATGACGCGGGGAACAGCGTTTCACGTGGCACGATCAACGGCGCAGATCGCACGGGCGCGGACGGTGTCGGCTCGGGTCGCACGTGGGCGATGTGGCACGATGCTGGCCGTTGGATCTTGATCCAACGGTTACGCGATTAGGGCTAGGTCGGGTTCGAGTCGGACTCGGACTCGAGTCTGACTCGGGCTCGGTCGCATGAACAGTAAAACCCACTCAGCGATTAAATAATTAGAATAATTTCTAGAAATTCAAATAATTCAAGAAAAATAGCAAATTAATCAGAAAAATTCTGGAAAATACTTTGAGACATTTTGGACTCAAATAAAATATTTCCAACAAAATTTTATTTATAAATTTAATTTCTTTAATTATTTCAAAAGGGAATAAATTCAAATTAAATCCAAATAAATTTCAAAAATTTCCAAAAAATTCACCAAAGTGCAAATTTCATTTAAATTCATGAAAAGCAAAAATTTGGGGTGTTACACCCTCGTCCTCCCCCGGTCGGCGGCGCCTCCCCACCCGTGAACCCTCCCGGTCACCCCCCAGGTCGACGTCTCCTCCTCCACCAGCTCGCCCTCCCGGTCACCTCCTCGTCCCCACATGGTCGTTGCGCCCTCCTCGCCTGGTCGTCTACTCACTGCCTGGTCACCACCTCCTACCTCCCGGTCGCGTCGCACAATCTCGGGGCTCCGCCTCCCGGTCGTCGCCTCGTCCCCGCCTCCTATCCTCCCAGTTGCGTCGCACAGTCTTGGAGCCCCGCCGCCCGGTTGCCGCCTTGTCCTCGCCCGGTTGCCTCCTCCAATTTGCACAACGAGTTTTTGTTTCCTCTCTCGCCTCATCTTCTTCCCTCTCAATCTGAGCCGTGATGAATATTTTTCGATGTGAGATCTGATGGCATTCGAGGCAGCCATATGATGTGCAATGTATGCTTTTGATATGAGATGTGATGGAGAATTGATGTATGAAATTGTGATGTTGGGGTAGTATTGCATGATTGTATGACAGCTCCACTCAAAGTTTTCTGAAAGAGTAGATTAAAGGATCGATGTGCCGCTGCTCATATTTACAAACTGGAATCTTAGTTCTTAGAAAAAAACTTTAGGTTTTTCCGTGGATGCAACTAGGGAATGTTGGGCTATTATGAAACCTAGCATTAAACCGATGTAACCGGCACCAATGGAGGGAGGCTCATGAGTCAGGAACTGATTGAAGGCTTACTACTGAAAAGGAGTGACTAAAGAAATTTGTTAAATTATAAAGAGAAGATGTAATTTTTTTTTCTATTTTTTGCTATGAGATGGTCAGCTCCTATTCTTGTCAAGTCTGTGAGCACAAGTTGAACAAATGTTGATTGATATCAACCTAGTGGTGCCAATTCTGTGAGCACAAATGTTGGATGCAGTAGTGTGCAAATACAGTACAGACTTCCATTACTTTGTATTGTAAATTCAACAAACAAAAAGGTAGCAAGGATTTACCAGATAAATAATAGAAACAAAATACATGTAGTCAAAATTTTGAATGCACATAAACTCGTGTAACTCTGTGTGCATGCTGGATATATTTCCTTTATTTTAGTTTTGCGATGACTGCCTGTATACATATATTATGGTTTTGTGGACCACCTCCCAACTACATAAACTTATCTAAAGGAGCTAGTTATGGAACTTATTTTGATATGAGCATAGCAAACAATGGATGCTTATTTTGATTTGGTAACATGTGACTGTGTTTTGGTTCATCCCATTTTTTTAACTAATAGTGAATTCTGACTTCTGTACTAGATGGATAAAGTTGTTAAGAATTCTGTTGCAGTATGGGATAATGTGGCAAATGAAGACTTTTGTGAAATGTGCCACTAAGGTTATTGCTGGAAATAGGCCTACCGGACATTTGAATGCCAAGGGATATAAGAACCTAGCCGAAAAATTTCTTGGAAAGACTGGGAGGCTTTACAACAAGAAGCAATTCAAAAATAAGTGGGATGGTTTGAAGGCCAAGTTCTCATTATGGAAGGAGTTGAAGCATGAAGCTACTGGTCTTGGTTGGAATGTTGTGAACGGAATAATTGAGGCAGACGATGATTGGTGGGCTGAGAAAATAATGGTTGCAACTTGACAAAATTTGTCTTTATTACATCCCAACATACCCTTATACTTATATAACTTGTCTAATTTTTTCAGGCCTGCCCGAAGTATGCCCATTTCAGGAAGGCACCACTTGAGCACATAGACAATGTTGAAGTCATGTTTCAGGGTGTCAGTGTGACATCTCAATCTTCGGTCATTCCTGGTATACCAGCTGAAGTCACAAGAGTACATGATGTTTCCAATGGAGATGATGGTGGTGATGATGATGATGTGGCTATTTTAGAGGGGGCAAGAAAGGTTGCTGAGAATGGTCCTACTAAGCGAAAGGGTACTAGTGTTGGTCTTAGCCCAAAGAAGGGCAAGACAAGCCCTATGATGAGGGAAGTGAAGCGTCTAGTGGACCATATGACTAGTAGCAATTCTGTAACATCTCAGAGGTCTGATAAAGCTGATGATGAGATAATAGAGCATATGACGATCGCTGTTAGTTCTGAGGTACAGGAAGGGAGTGATGAACATTTCATTGCATCAAAGCTCTTCATAAAATCTGAGTATCAAGCAGTGTTTCGGTCTATAGAGATCGATCATGGAAGGGTTGCCTGGCTTAAGAGGATGTATGAAGACCTCAAAAAGAACTAGAAGCCTTTTTATGTTATTTTTATTAATGTTAAATTGTACTATTATGTGTTTGAACTATGTATGTCATTATATTCCAATATGATGTTTGTTTGAACTATATATGTCATTGTGTTATCATATTATGTTTGTTTGAAATATGTATGTCATTATATTCCAATATTATGCTTGTTTGAACTATGTATGTCATTGTGTTATCATATTATGTTTGTTTGAACTATGGTTCTGATCAAGTTATTATCACTTCCGCTACCTTTTGGTTGTCAGTGTTTGTAGATGAGTTCATCAAGTGAGAGTGATAGCACATTCAATAGCACATCAAGTGAGAGTGACTCCGACGTGGTTGAACAACAGAACAAAAGGAGGAGAACCATGCAGCTCCAAGCTGCAATATTTGTTCTTCTTGTAGCTATGGATTACTGTGCTACATACCTAGAGAACAAAACAAGGGCACCACCTCAAATAACTGGGTATCAATGGGTTATGGAGCAACTTAGTAATAACAGGGATTGCTATAGAATGTTTTGGATGAATAGTCCTACCTTTTATAAGTTGCATGAAACTATCGTGGAAAAATATGTCTAGAAATCGACTAGAGGGATGAATTCTATAGAAGCTTTGGCCATGTTCTTGTGGACGGTTGGTACTCCTTAGTCATTTAGCCAAGTGGAGAACCATTTTAAACATTCCAATGAAACAATATTTAGGAAGTTCAATGAAGTATTGGATTGCCTTCAACTTTTGGCTAAAGACAATATCAAACCAAAAGATCCCCAGTTTAGTACAGTGCATACACGACTTCTAGATTCTCGTTTTGCACCTCACTTCAATAATTGCATTAGTGCAATAGACGGCACGCATATACCTATTGTTGTCTCTAAGGCGGACCAACTTACCCACATTAGTCGCTATGGTTATGCAACTCATAATGTCATGGCTGTTTGCGACTTCGACATGAGATTCACATTTGTTGTAGCTGGATGGCCTAGAGCAGCACATGATTCTCGCATATTCAACAATACACTGTCTAAGTATTCATATCACTTCCCACATCCACCTTGAGGTGATTATTTTCTCTTTCAAAAGATCAATTTTTTTTTCCAATAGTCTCATTAAATGTTTCACACTTTGTGTATTTGTACAGGAAAATATTATCTTATCGAAGCAGGATACCCTAATCGAAAGGGATATCTAGCTCCGTACAAAGGCCAAAAGTATCATGTTCCAAAGTGGAAACGGGGCCGAGGACCAAGAGGGAAGGAGTGGTTCAATTTCTGTCACTCTTCTCTTCATAATGTGATTGAACGAGCCTTCGGAGTGTTGAAGATGAAATGGCGAATATTGCTGAAACTACCAAGTTTTAAAGTGGAGAGGCAGAAGATGATCATAATGGCATGTATGCCACTACATATCTTCATTCGAGAAAGTGCCATACATGATTGTCTATTCCGGAGGTGTGATGAGAATGAGGACTACATTCCAATGGTTGCTCAAGAAGCATTATCTGCAACGGTTAGTGAAAACAACATGTCAGTGGACGATGGGGACATGGCCGCTCTTCGTGACTTAATTGCTAACTCCTTGATCACTACTAGAGAGTAGAAATTTTGCTATTTCATAGTGGATATTGCACCTTTTGTGGCTAGCGATAGAGAGTATGAATGTGTTTTGCTATGTGACAGTGGATATTGCACTTACTTGGTACGATGGTGTTTGTGTTCTGATTGGACAATTAGAATTTATGCATATATGGGGAAAATTAATGGCCTTCTATGTTGCCATGTTGTAACATCCCAAATTTGTGTTTTATTTAATTTATTGGGTTATTTGAATTTTTTGGATTTTCTGGAATTTATTTGGATTTTTAATTTGAATTTATTCCTTTTCGAGTTGCTTAAATATTTAAAAGTTTCATATAAAATTTTGTTGGAAATATTTTATTTAAGTCCAAAATGTCTCAAAGTATTTTCCAGAATTTTTCTGGAAATTTTTTGAGTATTTTGCTATTTTTCCCGAATTAAATGAATTTCTAGAATTATTTTAAATTTTAAAACGCTGAAAAACCATAATGGGTTTGCACTGTTGCACCGACCAAGCCCGATTGCGCCGGACCGAGCTCGACTGCGCCGGTCCGAGCCCGTTTTCGCACCGGACCAAATTGCACCGCGTCGGACCCAAACCCTAATTCGCTCGAATCGTTGGATTTTGATCCGACAGCTGTGATTGCACCATGTCACCCAGTTCGTGCCCGCGTCGGACTCCGCCGCCAACCGAGCGTAACACGTTTACACCGGACCAAATATTTGGTTCGTCGTGAACGACGCCGGACCAACTATTTGGTCCGTCGTGAACGGCACCGAACCAAAATTATGGGCCGTGGTGAACGTGTGGGCATAGGGTTCCAAATTAGGTGCGAACGTCGAGGCTATTTAATGCATGGACCAGTTTCTGAGAATCCCCGATTCCTTGCGCCTTGTTTGCCCTAGCCTCCAATGCCCTAGCCGCCGCCATTCGGAGCTAATTGCTCGCCAGAGTTGCAAGAAGCCGCCGTGAGTTCTTTTTCGCTTCCGTTGACGGCAAGCCATAATCACTGCACGCGAACCTGGATCTGGAACTGCGAAGTTGAGACACCTCGGACGCGAACACCCACTTCGGCGAAGCTGCGCCGAAACGCTGCGGCTTTGGTCATCATCACCATCTCCGGTAGCCAGGCTCCGCCGTGACTTCGCCAACCTTCGCGAACTTCCTTGTCTGTTGGATCCGCATCGCACGACCCGGGTGAGTCCACGTAGCCGCCGTTCTTTACCGTATATCTGTGATGACCTAGGCCGTTAGATCTGGATCTTATGATAGAGATTGGGCCACTTTACGATAGCACACCAACCGAGCATAGCACGTGTACCCTGGACCAACTTTTTGGTCCGTCGTTGGTGACGCCGGACTAACTATTTGGTCTGTTGTGAACGATACCGATGAACATTGTCAGGACCCGAATTTGCAAATCCGGACCCTCTGTGTATTCAGCACTAGTCCAGAAACGCGCTAGTGCACACAATCTCAACATTCGTAATTATCACAATCATACTCAACGAAATAATAAGGTACCTTAAATAGTTAACCAAAAGGGTTGCTCGACCTTAGGGTCAAGTTACAAATATATGCCACGCAGGGCGAAAACTCAATAAGAGAGAAATAACTGCAGCGAAAAAAATAAGATAACTTAGTGGCGCCATCCAGTATACCACAGGCAACTGACTGGGCTCACTCCCTAATTAGACGGTTCCTCTTGGATCTCCTCCTCCAAAGCTGGGGTAGATTCTCCTTCAACTGGCGTTGTATTGCGGCAAGGGTGAGTACTTGGTACTCAGCAAGTCATGCACAGATATGCAAACTAATATACTACATGCATGGCTTAGTACAAAGGAGTAGCTCAGGGTATAATTGCAGTAAAACAGCATTTGACAAATAACTTAAGTAGATTCAAAAGCAGTAGAAACAGGTTTAAGAGCAATAACTTTTCCAGCAATTAAATAAACATCTTTTCCAATCCTAATCCACATTTCCATCAACATCATTATTAAACCAAACCCAACCTTTCAAAACCAAGTTATTTTCAAGAGAATCTAACCCTTGACTGTAATTCCCGAGCGATGTCCAATACCGCGGACATGGCTATTCGAATAGATTTTACACTCTACAGAGGTTATGCACTTTACCCACAAGATACAGCCAAACACCACAAAGGCGAGTGTCCGTAACAAAGTCTTTCAGAAACTTCTAACAGCAGAAGTGGTCCTCTCCGGTGTTGCACGCTAACCCTTCCCTTAGCGAAGGCGAAGTTTAGGCCAATCCACCGTTAGATGGGTACCTGGCCGTAGCCCCGGTACGCTCCCCCGTACAACTACACAAAGGGTGTAGTTGACATCCTGAGGTCCCACAGGTACGTTATTAGCAACTTAATCAACCAGGTCCGTCCCATTACAGACATGTGGTTGCACGTTTGACTCAGTTCAAAGGCTTGCAAGGTTAAGTCCTTAGGTTGACCAGGGCAAGACTACCCGAAGAACCAAAGCAACGTTCCCGGTGCCACAACTGGCCCACCCGATCATTCTTGCCACATGCCCCGGTCAAAATCTATTTATCAAACCCCCAGTTGATTACCATGCACCACGTGCCATCCACATCACAGCACATGCTACCTTTCCAAAACAGGTTCCATATATCATTAAGTCAATGTTAACATTTGATTGTCCAAAATCATGTCATAAGCACGTAGCAGGTCTAAGCATATACTACAACGATCTAAATTCCCAAGTTGGCAATTTAATATTGTCCAACTATATAATCCTCAACCAGGGTGACAAGGGTTCATGGCACATATGTAATTAACCAATGTGTCATACAGCAATTTGGCATATATCTAATTCCCGGAATTAGATAAAGTATTTTCTAATTAAACTAGCATGCAATAATTTAAACCAATTTAATTTGAAAATGGGTTCAACATGGTCAAAGCACAACTTGCCTTCAAAGAGTACTTGTTCTTGGTCCTGAGCTGGCTCCTAGGTCAACATTTCACCATCGAAGCCTTCGGACACTTCAACATCTACTTGTAAAGCGTGCAAATAGCAATAGATAAATAAACAGTAGACAAAAAGTGTCCAACACTTCAAATAAAGTTCACAAACAGAGAGAGCATAGTTTTATGAATTTTTAGAAACTGGAATCGTCAAATTCGGAGTTAAAATGCAAAAGTTATAATCGTTTAAAGTTTAAAGTTTAAAGAAAGCATTAATTAAATAAAAACAGAGAAATATTCATAATCAAAAATTAATTAAAATTCATATTTGAGTAGGTCTCATTTTTATGAAAATTTAGAAATTTGAATCACTCAAATCGGAGTTGAAACGCAAAAGTTATAAGCGTTTGAAGTTTGAATCTATATTTGAAATCAATAAACCGAATTAATAAATCATTTTCTTTTTCGGAAATCAATTTATTGCGTCAGCATGACACGTGGACCAATCGGGAGCCGCGACGTCACCTCGGGTCCATGGACCCGGCGCACGGCGCTGCTCGGTCCACGGCGCACGTGTCTCACTGACAGGTGGGCGCCTCGGATGACGTCAGCAGTGACGTCACCACACATGACTTAGGACGGCTGACACGCGGGCCCCACCGTGATGTCAGCGGTGACGTCATGGTACGGTTGGCTGGGCCGTTGACACGCGGGCCCCACGATGACGTCACACGTGACGTCAGCGGTGACCGGGCGGCGACCGCGCTGACCGCGGCGGTCAGACTTCCACCCACGTGGCTAGATCTCGGCCGTTGATTTGAAAATCAACGGCCCAGATCGGATCTGGCTTAACGCGTTACGAAACTACTCGGCTGATAAGGACCGTTCGATCTTGATCGGACGGTCAAGATCTAATCTAACGCTATTGTGGTGGTGTTGAACCACCGGGTCTCTTTGGTTTTGTGGGATTGTTTCTTGTTTTTCGGGGAACCTTCCTCTTCTCTTTCTTCTTCTCCTCTTTATAGGGCAGGCTTGGGAACATGCCCGCATTGGTCGGCCCTCTTTTTCCTTCTTGTCTCTTACTAAGGGCTAGCTTGACTTTTCCTAGGGTCATGTCTCTCATGTATTGGGTTTTTGCCCGCTATGAGTACACCTTTTATAGGGGTTCGACGGGGATTTCACTTATGTTAGGGTCTCAGATTAGCCTGACACGTCCTTGCGTACTCGGGAGGAGTTGTTGGGGGATGTCAGACCTTGGTGGTTCGTGCTATGTTTGTGCCGGAAGGAGACGTAGCCGAGGGGGGTTTCCTCCCTTTTTCTCCCTCGCTACGGAGGGAAACCTCCCCTCGGCGCGGAGGGGAGCGGTCTTTATTCTTTTTTATCTTTTTCCGGGGGATGGACTCCCAGGGTATGAACTCATTGCTTCGCCGGTGAGAGAGATTGACAATCACAGACCCATTCGTATGGGCCGCCAGGTAACGGAAGCCTCGTTTTGCTAGTCGAAGGGAGGTGAGTCTGTTTGGTCCACAACACTAGCCCCGCATGTCAGCGGGTAGACGTCGTTCTGCCTGCTGAGATGTTATAGCAAATGCCCAAGTTTTTCTTCCTTTCGTGTATATTCAGTGGGGACAAGGTTTTCCGACTTTTAGGGGCCCTGCTTCCTTCGTGTCCCTTCGCCTTTTTTACTTGTTCGTGTTCTCCTCTGGCATCGTCTTCCTGATTCGCCATTAGCCTAGATCTCCATGGGGCCTCGACGCGCTCCAAAGATAAAGCCGGTTCTGAGTGTGGAGGATGCTGCGGGATTATCCCCCGTTTTGGGGCGGTCGACCTTGAGTTCTGCCGACCTTGATATATTAGCGGGGGATTTTGGGGTGATGCGCCCTTCCATGCGTCTTCCTGGCGATGAGGAGACCCCTCGGCCCCAAGAAAATGAGGCCATGGTATTTGCGGCATTTCTTGAAGCGGGTCTCCGTTTTCCGTCCGCCCCTTTGTTGGCGTCAGTACTCCGGGCTTTCCAGGCAGAGCTTTCGCAACTTACTCCCAACGCTATCGTGCGATTGGCTGTACTGGAATGGGCGTTCCGCCCGGCCGGGATCAAATTGATGGGGCGCCTGTTTTTCCTTATAGAAGATGCATTCTGGCAACCGAAACAGCAGAAGACAGGGAGCGATGGCCGTAGATCATGTTTTGGCTCTCTGAATTTTCAGACGAAGAGGTCCCTTGTAAAAGAAATCCCAGTAGCGGCGGCCAAAGGGAAATGGGACTCGGGGTGGATGTTGCGATGGTATTACCAAGTCCTTGAGGGTCCAGACTCTCCCCTCCATACTTCGATGGGTCCTGTTTGCTCAATTCGGTCCCCTAATTGGAGCGCAACCGCGGAAGAAATCAGGTGTCTTGATTATTTGAAGGCTCTTCGTGGTCAGAGTACGATGTGGGACCTGGTTGAAGAGTATTGTTTATGTCGAATAGACCCTTTAGCCAGGAGCTCCGCCGTTATTCTGGAGCGGTCATCGGGAGGCACAGTATCCGTGGTTCGACCCGAGGGGATACACGATTTGGGGCGCAGGGCAGCTGAAAGATTGGCTCGCAGGCTTCTTGGTCCTTGCCAGGCCGCTGAGTACGAGGCCACCATGAGTGCTATTGGGGCCACGCGGTGTTCTCGTTTTACTGATTGGGGGCGTCGAGCGATTCCTCACCCTAGAGGGTCAGTTGGTTCCCCCCGTCCTACCAAGCGGGCGAGATTGGCACGTGCGGCTCTGCCCCAGGTTGCTGCTACTTCTGGCGGGAGCGAAGATCTGGAAGATGATGACGACGAGGATGGGGATTGGGATGAGGAGGGATCCAGCGACGAAGGTGACTCTTCCGGCTCCATTGCGGCCACGTCTCTCCTGCCGCCGCCTCTTGCTGATCCCGCTAATGTTGTGGGGTCCCCATAAGCGCTACCCTTAGCTACCGCGGATGAGCCCTCGGGTATGCCTATTGTTCCCGAGGCTACTTCAGTCCCAACTGTCGCGGAGGTGGTTCCCTCGCCCCTTTTACTTTATTCCTCCGAGGATAAGCGTATTGGCGGGGGGCGGTCCCCCGGATATTCTTTTTTAGATATTCCCAGAGTGGAAACTATTGATTTGGGCGATGGAGATGACAATGATTCCCTGACCTCGGGGGGTACGCTGGGGCAGCCTGAAGGTATGGCCGGCCCCGTGATAGGAGGGGCTCGCGGCCTTCGACTAGATGTTTCCACTCCTGATACCCCCGTCGGGGCAGAAGGTCGGACCCCTGACACCTTTCCTGCCATCTCGTTAGGGTGCGATGTCCTTTCAGGTTTTGACGAAGTTGATGCAGGAGGTGATAATGCGGAGGCGGCGGAAGCATTAAAACCATTGGAGCAGGTCCAAACCGGAACGTCTGCTGCTCCTCCACCTGTCGTGAAGGAGGAGAATCGGGAGCCTCTAATCCTTCTTCCTCAAGATGATTCCCTTTCGGGCGGAGGAGTTTTGCCTTCGGATCAGCAGGCCCCCGCGGGTGGCGCTGGTTCTTCTTTTGTCCAGTTTGATTTGTCAGATTTTTCAACTTCTAATTTTGAGAGGGGGGCCGCTGCAGCCCCGACTTTACGGAAAATGCGTGCAGCCTTTTCTCCCTATAGCAAGTCTGTAGCTCTATTCGAGGAAATTAATGGCCTTTCTCTTTGTGAAATCTCCATGGATCATCATCTGAAGGTATTTTCCCTTTTGAGCTCATATTACTGATCCCTGTGTTCTTCAGCGTTTTTCTTCTTCATTTTTAGGGGGCTGTCGTGGCTTCGGAAATATCGCGTCGATTTCGGGCGTATCATGACAAGTTTAACAAAGGGGTTCTGGATTGTGATGCGGCGAAGGAACGGGTGGCGGAATTGGAAGTGGAGAAAACTAATCTCTCAGAGGCGCTTCGGGACTCCAAAGAATCATTGGCTAAGGCACAGGCTGAAGCATCTCAGAGTCAAGATTTAGCGGCCAAAAATGCAGAGCTTGAGGGAGTAGTTTCCTTAATGCGGAATCGTCTTGCCGAAGAGGAGCGAGCTCGCATAGCAGCAGAGCAAAATGAGAAGAAGAAAGATGATCGAATAGAAGAATTGAAAAACCTGTTAGCGGTTGCCGAGGAGGGTAAGAACATATTGAAGAAGCAAGCGGAGGAATTCCCTTCTCAAATTGCAGCGGCGCGGAGCGAGGTTCAGACGCACCTTCGTAATACTCAGCGAGCGGAGGAGCGTTACAAAGCGGCCCGAAAGGAATTAGAGTCTATTGTCTCTGGGGTTCACGGAGCTACGGAGGCTTTTCTGCAGCAGCTCCCCCGATTTGGCATTGATGCAGCCCCGAGTCGTATTCCTTCGTCCAGCTTGGAAGCTGTATCCTTTCTTGAGAAATCAACTAAAATATTTGGGGACTCGGCGCTGACCTTTGGTGATTACTGCGCGAGACTGGGCTCCACCAAAACCGCTCAATTATTGGAAGCGAAGGGGTGTACGCACATTCGCGAACACTTCGGTTTTTCTTCTGCTGCTCCATCACCACCAGGGTTCGGAGATATTCCTCCGTCCGGGAAGCCTTCCTCCGCCGCATCCCGGCTATCATCAAGCTTCATGTCGGATTTCTGGAAGAAACATGGTGACTCTACCGCGAGGGAGTCAGTACGTCGAGCTCGTGCCGTAATGAGGGACTCAACGAAGGGCAAAGAAAAACCGCCTCCTTCTTAGTTCATATATCTTTGTGTAATGGAATCCTTATGGGCGTCTGACTTTGGTTATCCATCTTTCCGAATACGTATGTACATCTGTTCACTTTGCGTGTCTTTTCGCCTAAATAACGTTCAGATGCTCCTGACGGGGACCAGACTGTTAGTGACGAGTATTAGGGGGGTTAAGGATTCGATTAACTTCTCGGGGGACGCGGGGACGCCTTGGCTTCCCGCATCCATATTTAACCCGGGCCCTTTGCCTTCCTTGCTCTGGTCGTCATTGCTGGTTTTAGAGTAAACGATCACCCTCCAACTCTACTTCCTCTTACTTTTTTCGATGGCCGACATTCCCTGGGACCTCCTGGAGGCAGACCTTCCTTTCGTCGACCTCGGTGAGGAGCCGCCAATGGCAGAGATCCCGCCGCTGCTGGGGGAGGAGGAAGCCCCCGCTTTCGAAGACCTTCCAGCCCCTGGCGACCATGAGGCTTTTATCGAGGGGCTGTGGGCGGACTTCGACATGATCGTGGCCGAGGAAGAGGCGCTTGCCCGCGATCTTACCAACCTAGACGTGTTGATTGGGATGGTGCCGAGGCTGCTGGAGGCCAAGGAGGCTCTTGCGGAAGCTGTGGCGCGTGCACATCGTATTTAGATCCGTTTTTAGTACGTATAAGGACTTTTGTTAGATCATTATATCATGTATGACTGGGATGGCACTATGCGGCTCTTCTGATGTGGGTTTCTGCCGATGTTCGCTTTTTACCTTATTTTCATAAACCCTAATTAGCCCTGCCTTTTTGGGTGAGCGGCGACGTTGGCCCGACCAAGCGCCCGCGGACTCCTACCCGGCTGTCGGGACCCCGAATTTGCAAATCCGGACCCTCTGTGTATTCCGCACTAGTCCAGGAACGCGCTAGTGCACACAGTCTTAACATCGGTAAATATCACAATCATACCACTCGATACTAATAAAGTACTTTAATTAAATAGTCAAACTGGTTACTCGACCTTATGGTCAAGTTACAAATGCACGCCTCGCAGGGCGAAACTTATTAAGAGAGAAATAGTAGCAGCGGAAAATCAAATAACTTCGTGGCGCCATCCA
Organism: Rhipidocladum racemiflorum; assembly: GCA_036346355.1. Lineage (NCBI taxonomy): Eukaryota > Viridiplantae > Streptophyta > Magnoliopsida > Poales > Poaceae > Rhipidocladum > Rhipidocladum racemiflorum. The sequence goes on along the minus strand of CM070591.1, from coordinate 14,134,777 downwards.
GTATACCACAGGCAAGCCAGTGGGCTCGCTCCCTATGTAGACGGATCCTCTTGGAGCTCCTCCTCCAAAGCTGGTGTAGTCTCCTCTTCAACTGGTGTTGTATTGTGGCAAGGGTGAGTACTTGGTACTCAGCAAGTCATGCACAGAATGCAGGCTAATATACTATATGCATGGCTTGGTACAAAGGAATAGCTCAAGGTATATTTGCAGTAAACAGCATTTGACAAGTAGCATAAGTAGGTTCGAAAGTAGTAGAAACAAGTATAGCATAGATAACTTTTCAAGGAGTTTAGTAAACATCTTTCCCATCCTAATCCACATTTCCATCAACATCATTATTAATCCAACCCAACCTTTCAGATCCAAGTTATTTTTGAGAAAATCTAACCCTTGACTGTAATTCCCGAGCGATGTCCAATACCGCGGACACGGCTATTCGAATAGATTGTACACTCTGCAGAGGTTATGCACATTACCCACAAGATACAGTCAAACACCACGAAGGCGAGTTCCCGTAACAAAGTCTTTCGGAAACTTCTAACAATACAAGTGGTCCTCCCCGGTTATTGCACACTAACCCTTCCCTTAGCTAAGGCGAAGTTTAGGCCAATCAACCGTTAGATGGGTACCCGGCCTCAGCCCCGGTACGCTCCCCCGTACAACTTACACAAAGGGTGTAGTTGACCTCCTGAGGTCCCACAGGTACGTTATTAGCAACTTAGTCAACTTGGTCCGTCCCATTACAGACATGTGGTTGCACGTTAGACCCTGTTCAAAGGCTTGCAAGGTGAAGTCCTTAGGGTGACTAGGGCAAGACTACCCGAAGAACCAAATCAACATCCCCAATGCCACAACTGGCCCACCTGATCATTCTTGCCACATGCCCCGGTCGAAAAACTATTTATCAAACCCCAGTTGATTACCATGCACCACGTGCCATCAACATCACATGATACCTTTCCAAAACAAGTTCAATATAACATTAAGTCAATATTAACATTTGATTGTCCAAAATCATGTCATGAGCACGAAAGTGTCTAAGCGATATACTACAACGGTCTAAAACCCATGTTGGCAATTTGATAATGTCCAACTAGTAATCCACAACTAGGGTGACAAGGGGTCATGGCACATATTTAAGTAATCAAGGTGTCATACAGCAAATTGGTATTTATCTAATCTCCCATATTTAAATAAAGTATTTTCTAATTGAACTAGCATGCAATAGGTTAAATCAAAATAGGTTTCAAAATAGGATCAACATGGTCAAAGCACAACTTGCCTTCAAAAAGTACTTGTTCTTGGTCTTGAGTTGGATCCTGAGTCAATACTTCTCCTTCAAATCCTTCCGGCACTTCAACGTCTACTCGTAAAGCGTGCAAATAGCAAATACACGAATAAACAATAGGCAAAAAGTATCCAATCATCCAAATAAAATCCATAAACAGAGAGAACATAATTTTATGAATTTTTAGAAACTGGAATCGTCAAATTTGGAGTTAAAGTGCAAAAGTTATGATTATTTAAAGTTTAAATAATCAATTAAATAATTTTACAGAGAAAAACTTTAGTCCAAAAATTAAATAAAATTCATATTTAGGTAGGTCTCAATTTTATACAAATTTAGAAATTTGAATCACTCAAATCGGAGTTGAAACGCAAAAGTTATAAGCGCTTGAAGTTTGAAACAAAATTTGAAATCATTATTTCGAATTAATAAATCATTTTCTTTTTCGGAAATTATTTATTGCGTCAGCCTGGACACGTGTCAGCCTCTTATTGGTTTGCTGACGTCAGCCGGTCCATGGACTTGGTCCACGCTCGGCTCGGTCCACCGTGGACCCGGTCCACGGCTCAGGTCGCTGACACGCGGGTCCCACCCGTCAGTGGGTCACGTGCACGGTGCGACTCGGGCGAGAACACTAACATGCGGGCCCGCATGTCGGTGGCGTCTTGATCACGCCAGGCTCGATCGCTGGCACGCGGGCCCGGCCTGTCAGTGACTCAACGCACGGCGCGGCGGAGGCTACGTGGCATGATCACGGCCGTTGGATCTAGATCCAACGGTCTAGATCTACCCTAAATTAACGCATTTCGGACGCGTGGCGATCGTGGGCCGTTGGATCTTGATCCAACGGTCGGATCCGATCTAAGTTCGGGGTTTGGGAAAGAACGTGGGCTCACCGTGTGCGTTCGATCTTGATCGGACGGCGCACAGAGCTCGCGAGGTCGATGGCGACGCGTCGGCGTTGGCCTGGCCGGAGACGAAGACGGCAACCTCCCGAACAGCGTTCGGACGCGATTCCGGCGAGGTGAGATGGCTCCGCAGTGCGCCTGGCCGGGCTTCGGATCCGATCTCGATTTGCGGCGAGACGGCTTGCCGAGCGGTGACACGAGCAACAAACCGATGCTAACCCTAGAACTAACCCGGTGAGCTATTAGGGAAGATGGCGGCGGCTGGGGCGCTAGGACCTTAAGGCTTCGGTGCGGCGCGGAGAGGAGAACCTCAGAGGACAACCCGGTCATTAAATAGCCTCGACGTTTGCGCGGAATTCGGAACCCTAGCCGTGTCCCGCTCGATCACGGCGGAGCTCTCCGGCTTGGATTCGGACGAGGACGACGACTGGATGCCGTCCACGTGTCCCGCATCGGACGGTCCACGCTCTCACGCGACGCGGCGCACGCACGGCCGTTGGATCTAGATCCAACGGTCGGGGTCTAGGGTTAGGGTTGGGTTCGGGGACGCGGTTGAACCAAGTCACGTGGCCCGGGTCGGACTCGAGTCGGAGCCTGACTCGACTCGGTCGGATGAACAATACTTGACCCAACTCGAATTTCCAGCGATTTAATATTTAAAATAATTCCCAGAAATTCATTTAATTCATTAAAAATATCAAAAGACTCAGAAAAATTCTGGAAAATACTTTGGATCATTTTGGACTTAAATAAAATATTTCCAACAAAATTTTATTTGCAAAGTTTAATTCTTTAATTATTTCAAAATGGAATAAATTCAAATAAATTCCAAATAAATCCAAATAAATTCCAGAAAATTCCAAAAATTCACCAAAGTGCCAATTCACACATGAATTTAAGAAAAGCAAAATTTTGGGGTGTTACAAACCTCCCCCCTTAACAGAATCTCGTCCCCGATATTCAGGGCTTACTAAATGAATAGGTTCGTAAACTCTTTCCTCAAATCCTCTTCGCGTTCCCAAGTCGCTTCGCTTTCTTCATGATTGCTCCTTTGAACTCTCTGAAACGGGTTGACTTATTTACGGTCTCTCGATCCATAGTGTCCAAAATCTTTACGGGATGCTCCTTGTAAGTCAAATCTTCTTGCAACTCAATTGATTCTAGCGGTGTGCATTCCTCGGGAACTCGGAGACACTTCTTCAACTAGGACACATGGAATACGTCATGTACTCCTCGCTAACGATCGTGGCAACTCCGGTGATAAGCAACCGCCTCTGCGGCTCAAAATCTTAAATGGTCCAACATAACGGGTGCGAGTTTCCCTTTGGCATGGAACCTCTTAACTCCCACGAGAGGTGTAACTCTGAGGTATACAAAGTCTTAGTTTCAAAACTCAAGTCCGGCGACGATTGTCAAGATAACTCTTACATCGTGATTGGGCGATCTTCAACCTTTCCTAATCATGGCAATCTGCTTCTTCACCTCTTGAAGAATATCAGGCCGAAGACACGGCGCTCGCGGTCTCATTCCAATTCAATGGCGTTCGACGTGGTCGACCATACAAAGGCCTCAAAAGGTGACATTTGTAAACTAGCCTGGTAACTATTGTTGTAATCGAACTTCGGCATACGGCAAACTCTTATCCCAAGAGGTAGCATAAGCCAATGCACATGCTCTTAACATATCCTCGAGAATCTGATTGACTCTTTCGGCCTGTCCATCCGTCTGTGGATGATAGGGTACATCTTGAAGTTCAAACGGGTTCCCATGGCTTCATGCAACTTATTCCAAAACCTTGAGGTAAATTGGGTACCTGTCTGATACAATCCTCTTTGGCACTCCGTGCAAACAGGCGATCTGATCATGTACAACTCTGCTAACTTATCTCCCGAGTAGGTGGTCTTCACGGGGATAAAATGGGCTACTTTGGTCAAGCGATCCACTATAACCCATATGGAGTCATAACCTCCTTGAGTCTTAGGCAAACCGGTAATGAAATCCATTCCGATTTCCTCCCACTTCCACTCAGGTATTTTCAATGTAGCAATCCTCGCTGGTCTCGATGCATTGCCTTGACTCTCGGCATACGTCGCACAATGCAACATGCTCGGCAACTTCACGCTTCATGCTCGGCCACGAATTTTTCCTTCAAATCTGATACATTTTGGCGCTTCGGGATGAATTGAGTACTTGGAGTCATGGGCTTCTTCCAAAATCAGTTGCTTTAATTCCTTCTTGTTGGGCACACAAATGCGATCCTTCATCCATAACGTGCCTTGCTCATCCAACTTGAAGTCCTCTGCCTTGCCTTCTCCCTTGATGGACTTAATCCTGCGGATCTTGTCATCATCCTACATCCTTCCCGGATCTGATCCTCTAGGGTAGGCTTCACTTCCAATGCGGCCAAGAATCCGCTAGGTACCACCTCAATCTTCATTCTCTGAAAATCCTCACATAACTCATCCTGACTTGTGGCTAGCAACATACTCACGGTATGGCTTTTCCGACTCAAGGCATCGGCAACTACGTTGGCCTTCCCAGGATGGTAATGGATTCCAACATTGTAGTCCTTGATCAACTCTAACCATCTCCTCTGCCTCATGTTCAGATCCGACTGGGTGAATATGTATTTAAGGCTCTTATGATCCGTATACACTTCACATCTGTTCCCGATCAGATAGTGACGCCATATCTTCAAGGCATGCACTACGGCAGCTAACTCTAGGTCATGCGTCGGATAATTTTCCTCATGCGGCCTCAACTGCCTTGATGCATAAGCGACGACCTTTCCATTCTGCATCAGCACACATCCAAGTCCTTGGCGCGATGCATCACAATAAATATCAAAGCTTTGATTAACATCCGGTAGAACTAACACCGGTGCTGATGTCAATCGCTTCTTCAGCTCCTGAAATCCTTTCTCACATTCTGACGTCCATGCAAACTTCTTTTCCTTTTTCAGCAATTGCGTAAGAGGTTTCGCAATTGTCGAAAAGCCTTCAATGAAACGGCGGTAGTATCCTGCCATTACAAGGAAACTCCGGATCTGGGTCACGGTCTTCGGTTGCTCCCAATGTAACATGGCTTCTACTCTGCTTGGATCAACGGCGACTCCTTCTGTGGTCATTACATGTCCAAGAAACTCCACCTTGTCCTTCCAAAAATCACACTTACTGAACTTGGCGAAGAGTTGCTGTTCCCTCAGCTTTTCCAAAACTCGCCTCAAGTGTTTGGCATGTTCATCCTCTGTCTTGGAGTAGATTAGGATATCATCTATGAACACAACAACAAACTTGTCCAAATATTCCATGAACACCTTATTCATCATATTCATGAAATATCTTTGGCGCATTAAATCAGTCCAAAGGACATAATCGTAAACTCGTAATGTCCATATCTTGACGAGAATGCAGTTTTGAATATCTTACGATCGGATCTTGGTGATGGTATCCCGATCTCAGATCAATCTTGGAGAAAACTCCGGCTCCTCTCAGCTGATCAAACAAATCATCAATCCCGGGTAACGGGTACTTATTCTTCACGGTGACTTCATTGAGTGCACGGTAGTCAATGCACATCCTGAAACTACCGTCCTTCTTCTTGACTAACAAAACTGGTGCTCCCCACGGCGATGAGCTCGGACTGATGAATCCTTTCTCCATTAACTCTTCTAGCTGTTTCTTCATCTCTACCAACTCCTCGGTGGACATCCGATAGGGTCTCTTTGCTATCGGTCTTTGTGCAGTACAAGCTCTATCACAAACTCTATATCCCTGTCTGGCGGCATACCAGGTAGATCTTCGGGAAAAACATCTGGGTACTCATTCACTACTGAGACATCCTCTATGCTGATTGCCTTGGTACTGTTAACCATCAACTGTCCTTCTCTAACGGCAGTAGCTTGAAATTCCACTTTCTTTCCACACGGGCTCTCAACTAAGATAGTCCTTCATCCACAATCCAATACGGCCTTGTGCTTGGATAACCAGTCCATTCCCAAAATAACGTCTAAGGTCTTGGTCTCCAAAATAATAAGGTTCGCTAGGAACTCTATTCCATCTATTAGTATTCTCACCCCGGAACATCCTACTTTCGTTCGGAGTTCGGAACCAGGGGTTTGAACTAAAAGCGTGCATTTAAGCCTTGCAATCTCCAAATCATTTTTAGCAGCAAAGCCTTGCGAAACAAACGAATGCGAAGCTCCAGAATCAAACAAAACTGTTGTAGGTACTGAGTTAACTAGCAACTTACCCAGTACGACGTCCGTAGCATTCTGCAGTGCATCTGCGGTGACATGGTTGACTCGGCCTCTCACCACAGTCTGGGGTGTGGCTCTGGTCTTTGGCGTCCTGGCCGGGTGGTTCCTACATTGAAGCGAATCGGGGTCACTCCTGCTATCTTCTTTGGGCAATTTGTTGGCAAAGTGTCCTGGCTCGTTGCGGTTGTAGCGGCGTCTCACTTGTTCCTTGCCGACTACCTGGAGCAGCATTTCTAGCGGGTGGGGTGCAGTAGTTACGATTGACGGGTCTTGGCCTGGTGACGGTGTCCTTGTAGCATTCTCGTGGCTGGAATCTGAAAAATTGATTTGGTGCAACTCTCAGCGCTATGCGTTCCTGGCGTGATCCTGTTTGTTGCATCCTGCGCTTCTGTTCTCATCCAGTTCCTTGCGCTTTGTCCTCAAGAATAAGCGCCTTATTCACCAACTCTTGGAAATCTGAAAGGTGTGGGTGATCAGTCCTACTTGTAGTCTGAGTTAAGTCCCTTCATGAAGCGAGACTATCGGCTTTATCTGTTGCTACATCCTCAGTGCGTAGCGTGCTAGCTGTGTGAACTTGTTCAGTAGTCGGCCACCGGCTGATTACCTTGCTTTAGTGCTCTGAACTCCTCCTTCTTAAGGTCCATGATTCCTTCAGGCACGTGATAATCGATTTAAACGCACTGGTGTGAACTCTTCCCAAGTGATATCTTGAGGGTTCTCTTGCGTGGCACGAAGTTCTCCCACCATTCGTATTTGTTCCTTCCAACCGATGAGAAGCGTAGAGTACCTTCTCATTTCCTATGCATTGAGCTATGTGTAGCTTCCTCTCAATTGACCTTAACCAATCATCGGCCTCCAATGGATTGGCATTCCCGGAAGAAAGTGGGTGGATGAGTCCTCATGAACTCGGCAGTCTTGTATTACGGCGTTGTCCTGATTAACTTGATTAGCAAAGTGGCCTGGCAAAGGACGTGTTGCATTTGTTGCATCATAGCATGCATCAATCGAGTCTGAGTAGCAAGAAATGCTCCAAAATTCTGCATGTCGATGGCGGTCTGGTGCTCCATCATTGGGGTTTTCTGGCGGCGAGAACCACTTCCATTGCTTCCAAAGTTTCATGGTGTTCACCATCCGCCGATTTGCTCTAGGTTTTAGAGATGCGAGGGAAACAAGAATAGACAAGTAATATGGAACTTATGCGGGCGAAAGGTGTAACTTTAAGGTCCAACTTTATTAACTAATCAATAGTAACTTGGTATGGTTGCTTACAATGCCTAAGGGCCTTGCAACACATCTGCACACTCAACAAACAATGAAAATCCAAATCGAACTAACACCGAGTCTAACGCCTAAAGGGTGACTCTTTATTCTATGACGCGACTCGGCGAAGGAGTCTCACTATAGAACCTACGCTCACTCATCGAGAAAACCTCCACGGCCTGGTACGGACGACTGCGGCATAGGCGCCGAAACGATCGCCATGTCCAAAGCTGTGTCATCTGTGGTAGTCGAAGAAGCGATGTCCTCATCGAGATCCGACTCCTCGGATCTGGCTCGTGTAGCTCGAGTAATCTTGGCTCACAGTTACGGTCCATACAATGCCATCTCTAACTCTCCAATCCTTTGCAGAAGGTGGGACACATACTCTTGAGCTTCCCGCCATCTATTCTTCTCTGTCGTGATCTCCTTGTGGGCCTTCTGTAGCTCCTTGCTTGTATCATCGAGTACATCCTCCTGGGCGACAACAAGTCGTGCCAACTGTGTAACCATGGCATCCTCATCCTGAATCGCCTTCGGGTCAAGAAGGTTATTGCTGCGCGGGTGATAACGGAACACCGTGCTCTCCAACTCTCTGGCGTAGATACGGGTAATGTGCCGCATTGCTCGTCGTGATACTTCTTGGATACCCATCTGCATTGTAGACCTCCTGGCAGTGCCCTTCTTCCTAGCAGGTACCTCAATCTTCACGTCACAAGCCTTGATCAATCCTGCTTGTCTGATCACTTCCACTTGGTATTGGGGCTTCTCAAAATCTCCGAGAGTCTGTAGCATATGCCAAAGTTCTGCGGCGTGACCAACCTCCAGATCGACGTAGTTGAACTCTCCCTCCATCTGTCACAAGAGTGCTCACGTAAGAACTCGAAATTTTTAAATCGTGACAAGGTAAGGAAAAATTCAGCAAGAGACAAGAAAAGAGAGAATGGGATAAGTTGAGATGTCGTTTCTTATCTTGACAAATTTTTATTCTTTTTAGAAAATAGGTTTTATCCTCACTACGACCATTCTAGCTAGGGTTGAGCCTACGGTCAGTATGGCTCTGATACCACCTCTGTCGGGACCCCGAATTTGCAAATACGGACCCTCTGTGTATTCCGCACTAGTCCAGGAACGCGCTAGTGCACACAGTCTTAACATCGGTAAATATCACAATCATACCACTCGATACTAATAAAGTACTTTAATTAAATAGTCAAACTGGTTACTCGACCTTATGGTCAAGTTACAAATGCACGCCTCGCAGGGCGAAACTTATTAAGAGAGAAATAGTAGCAGCGGAAAATCAAATAACTTCGTGGCGCCATCCAGTATACCACAGGCAACTGACTGGGCTCGCTCCCTATGTAGACGGATCCTCTTGGAGCTCCTCCTCCAAAGCTGGTGTAGTCTCCTCTTCAACTGGTGTTGTATTGTGGCAAGGGTGAGTACTTGGTACTCAGCAAGTCATGCACAGAATGCAGGCTAATATACTATATGCATGGCTTGGTACAAAGGAATAGCTCAAGGTATATTTGCAAAGAAACAAAGATTTGACAAGTAGCATAAGTAGGTTCGAAAGCAGTAGAAACAAGTATAGCATAGATAACTTTTCAAGGAGTTTAGTAAACATCTTTCCCATCCTAATCCACATTTCCATCAACATCATTATTAATCCAACCCAACCTTTCAGATCCAAGTTATTTTTGAGAAAATATAACCCTTGACTGTAATTCCCGAGCGATGTCCAATACCGCGGACACGGCTATTCGAATAGATTGTACACTCTGCAGAGGTTATGCACTTTACCCACAAGATACAGTCAAACACCACGAAGGCGAGTTCCCGTAACAAAGTCTTTCGGAAACTTCTAACAATACAAGTGGTCCTCCCCGGTTATTGCACACTAACCCTTCCCTTAGCTAAGGCGAAGTTTAGGCCAATCAACCGTTAGATGGGTACCGGCCTCGGCCAGACGCTCCCCCGTACAACTTACACAAAGGGTGTAGTTGACCTCCTGAGGTCCCACAGGTACGTTATTAGCAACTTAGTCAACTAGGTCCGTCCCATTACAGACATGTGGTTGCACGTTAGACCCAGTTCAAAAGCTTGCAAGGTGAAGTCCTTAGGGTGACCAGGGCAAGACTACCCGAAGAACCAAATCAACATCCCCAATGCCACAACTGGCCCACCTGATCATTCTTGCCACATGCCCCGGTCGAAAAACTATTTATCAAACCCCAGTTGATTACCATGCACCACATGCCATCAACATCACATGATACCTTGCCAAAACAAGTTCAATATAACATTAAGTCAATATTAACATTTGATTGTCCAAAATCATGTCATGAGCACGTAGCAGGTCTAAGCAGTATACTACAACGGTCTAAAACCCATGTTGGCAATTTGATAATGTCCAACTAGTAATCCACGGGTGCGCCTGGCTTCGGGGCTTCCGGATCCGATCTCGGTTGCGGCGGAGACGGCTTGCCGACGGTGACACGAGCAACAAACCGATGCTAACCCTAGAACTAACTTCGGTGAGTTATTCCGGGAAGATGGCGGCGGCTGGGGCGCTAGGACCTTAAGGCTTCGGTGCGGCGCGGAGAGGAGAACCTCAGAGGACAACCCGGTCATTAAATAGCCTCGACGTTTGTGCGGAATTCGGAACCCTAGCCGTGTCCCGCTCGGTCACGGCGGAGCTCTCCGGCTTGGATTCGGACGAGGACGACGACTGGATGCCGTCCACGTGTCCCGCATCGGACGGTCCACGCGCTCACGCGACGCGGCGCACGCACGGCCGTTGGATCTAGATCCAACGGTCGGGGTCTAGGGTTAGGGTTGGGTTCGGGGACGCGGTTGAACCAAGTCACGTGGCCCGGGTCGGACTCGGACTCGGGTCCGGTCGGATGAACAGTACTTGACCCAACTCGAATTTCCAGCGATTTAATATTTAAAATAATTCCCAGAAATTCATTTAATTCATTAAAAATATCAAAAGACTCAGAAAAATTCCAGAAAAATTCTGGAAAATACTTTGGATCATTTTGGACTTAAATAAAATATTTCCAACAAAATTTTATTTGCAAAGTTTAATTCTTTAATTATTTCAAAATGGAATAAATTCAAATAAATTCCAAATAAATTCCAGAAAATTCCAAAAATTCACCAAAGTGCCAATTCACACATGAATTTAAGAAAAGCAAAATTTTGGGGTGTTACACCGGCCCGTGGCAACGGGTCTCCGGAGCGAAGGATGGGTGGGATGTTAGCCCGACCAAGCACCCGCGAACTCCTACCCGGCACGAGGCAACGGGTCTCCAGAGCGAAGGATGGGTGGGACGTTAGCCCGACCAAGCACCCGCGAAATCCTACCCGGCACGAGGCAACGGGTCTCCGGAGCGAAGGATGGGTGGGACGTTAGCTCGATCAAGCACCCGCGAACTCCTACCCGGCACGAGGCAACAGGTCTCCGGAGCGAAGGATGGGTGGGACGTTAGCCCGACCAAGCACCCGCGAAGTCCTACCCGGCACGAGGCAACGGGTCTCCGGAGCGAAGGATGGGTGGGACGTTAGCCCGACCAAGCACCCGCGAACTCCTATCCGGCACGAAGCAACGGGTCTCCGGAGCGAAGGATGGGTGGGACGTTGGCCCGACCAAGCACCCGCGAACTCCTACCCGGCACGAGGCAACGGGTCTCCGGAGCGAAGGATGGGTGGGACGTTAGCCCGACCAAGCACCCGCGAAATCCTACCCGGCACGAGGCAACGGGTCTCCGGAGCGAAGGATGGGTGGGACGTTAGCCCGACCAAGCACCCGCGAAATCCTACCCGTCACGAAGCAACGGGTCTCCGGAGCGAAGGATGGGTGGGACGTTAGCCCGACCAAGCACCCGCGAAATCCTACCCGGCACGAAGCAACGGGTCTCCGGAGCGAAGGGTGGGTGGGACGTTAGCCAGACCAAGCACCCGCGAAATCCTACCCGGCACGAAGCAACGGGTCTCCGGAGCGAAGGGTGGGTGGGACATCAGCCCGACCAAGCACCCGCGAAATCCTACCCGGCACGAGGCAATGGGTCTCCGGAGCGAAGGATGGGTGGGACGTCAGCCCGACCAAGCACCCGCAAAATCCTACCCGGCACGAGGCAACGGGTCTCCGGAGCGAAGGATGGGTGGGACGTCAGCCCGACCAAGCACCCGCGAAATCCTACCCGGCACGAGGCAACGGGTCTTCGGTTTAACTTCCGGGGAATATAGAGACGACCTTTGTTCACAATGTCTTCTCATTATTTTATTAATAAAGACCGGTACATCTTTTGCCTTCGTGTCTCGTCATCTACGGGTAAAATTTCTTGAGTGCATCGGTATTCCATGTTCTTGGTATCTCCTCACCATCCGGAGTGATGAGCTTGTGCGCGCCCTTAGCTGTCGACTCTTGAATAATGTATGGCCCTTCCCATGTTGTTTCCAGCTTCGCGAAGGCCAGAGCAGCCCTCTTTAGCACCATGTCCCCGGGATATATCTCACGTTTCTTCACCTTCTTACTGATGCTCCGAGTTGAGGCTTTTGCATAGGCTTTCATGGTCTTCAAGGCTTGAAGTTTTTGTTCTTCCTCTAGATCACATGTGATGTCAAATTCCTCGTAAGTCGGAGTTTTGATCACTCGCAAGGATCTTGCCCGGATTTCCGCAGGTGAGACGGCCTCTTCCCCGAAGAGGAGCCGGAACGGAGAGAATCCGGTTGCTCTTGAGGCTGAGGTGCGGGTTGCCCATAAGACGTGATCAAGCTCATCGGGCCAGAGCCCCTTTTTAGAGTCGTGAAGCCTTTTTTTGATGCCATCAAGGAGCAACCCGTTCGCTCGTTCCACCGCCCCGTTTGACTGAGGGTGTCCTACTGAGGCAAAGCAAATGTTTGTTCCGATATTGTCACAATAATCGCGAAATTTCCTGGAGTCAAATTGGGACCCGTTGTCGGTCACGATCTGGAAAGGGACTCCATACCTACAAATGATCGTTTTCCATAGAAATTTGATGGTAGCGTCAGCAGTTATCTTGGCAACCGGTTCTGCCTCGATCCAGCGGGAGAAGTAGTCAATGGCGACAATTACGAACTGAAGATTTGCCCGGGCCCTGGGAAGCGCTCCAACAATATCCATCCCCACTTGGCGAAGGGCCAGACTGGAGGCACCACATGCAGTTCGTTGGGTGGGGCCCTTTTTTGCTTGGTCATCCATTGGCATGTGTGACAGTGACGGACCATTTGCTCAGCATCTTGCAATGCCGAAGGCCAATAGAGCACCATTCGGAATACTTTTCTAACAAGGTTCCTGGGGGCCTGGTGTGCTCCGCAATCTCCCTGGTGTGCTTCACGCAAAGCCTGCATCCCCTCTTCTCGTGAAATACAGCGGAGCCATGGAGCGCAAAGGCCACTGCGGAATAGAAAACCGTCAATGATGGCGTACTTCTTCGCTCACCTTTCGAGGCATCTCGCTTATGCTTCATCATCTGGCAAAGTCCCCTCTAGGAGATAGTTGTATATCTCACTCCTCCAGTCCTCACTGGTTGCTCGGGCAATGAGGTTTATCTGGGAAGGAATGGAGGCGGTGCGAAGTATCTCAAAGAATACCGTTGAGGGTAGACTTCCTCCGGAGGCGGCGATCTTCGCTAGCTCGTCGGCTCGTTCGTTTTGGGATCGGGGTATCGCATTAATGGTGAACTCGATGAAGCCCTTCTCCATGGTTCGGACCGCCACAACATACTTCTGGAGCTGTTCATCCTTCACCTGATATTCTTTAGTGATATGCCCCTGAATAAGCTTCGAGTCAGTGTACAGAATTGCCCTTCTTGCTCCCATGGTCTTTGCTTTCCTGAGCCCCAATAAGAGCGCTTCATATTCGGCTATATTGTTGGTTGAGGAAAACTCCAACCTTGCTGCGAACTCAACTTTTTCTCCGTGGGGCGTTTGTATTACTGCAGCTATTCCCGCTCCGCTCGCTCCCCATGACCCGTCGGAATCGATGAACGATATGCTGAAGTTTAGTCATCCTCAGGGACTGGAGAAGTCCATTCCACCATAAAGTCGGCGAGGGCTTGGCTCTTGATAGCAGTGCGAGGCAATATGGTCAGTTCGAAGGGGGCTAGCTCGACCGCCCACTTGCTGATGCGTCCAGTGCTTTCCTTGTTGGAAAGCACAGATCCAAGAGGGTACGTAGTTGGCACTTTGATGTGGTTGGCCTGAAAATAATGTCGAAGCTTTCGGGAGGCCATACAGAGCATACGCCAGCTTTTCCACTTCCGAGTACCGTAGCTTCGCTCCTTGGAGGGCTTCAGAGACAAAGTAAATCGGCTGTTGTTTAACGCCTTGGGGTCGCACTAGCACAGCACTGACGGCCGAGGGGCTAGCTGCTAGGTATAGCAGAAGCTCCTCGCCTTGCTTCAGACTCTGCAGGACAGGGACCTCCATAAGGCTTTGCTTCAGATCGTCGAGGGCGCGTTGGCACTCCTTTGTCCAGACGAAAATATCGTCTGAGCGTAAGGCTTTAAAGACCGGGAAACTTCGCTCTGCGGACTTCGGCAAGAATCGACTAAGTGCTGCTATCCGCCCTGCCAGCCGTTGTACTTCTTTTAGATTTCTTGGCGGAGCCATGTCTTGGATAGCTCTTATCTTTTCTGGATTTGCCTCTATGTCCCGTTGAGAGACCAGGAAGCCTAGTAGCTTTCCCATGCTCACGCCGAAAATGCATTTGGATGGGTTGAGTTTCACCTTTCCCTTTATCAAGTTTTCGAAGGTTTCCCGGAGGTCCCTGACATGGTCTTCCTTCTTTTCGCTTTTAACAATGATATCGTCAACATAGGCTTCTACGTTTCTTCTCAATTGGTCGGCGAAGATCTTCGTGATGAGCCGCGCGAAGGTAGCGCCCGCGTTTTTGAGCCCGAAGGGCATCCGCACGAAGCAGTAGGTACCGAAGGGGGTAACAAACGCCGTCTTATCTTCGTCTTCTTTTTGCATGTATACCTGGAGATAGCCAGAGTATGCGTCAAGGAAGCTCATCCTTTCTGACCCAGAGGTTGAGTCGACAAGTTGGTCAATGCGGGGCAGGGGGAAGTCGTCTTTTGGGCACGCTTTGTTTAAGTCAGTGAAGTCGATGCACATTCTCCACGCCCCGCTAGCCTTCCTGACTAGGACGATGTTGGCCAACCACTCCGTGTATTGGGCTTCGCGGATGATCCCTGCATGAAGTAGTTTGGTCACCTCCGCCTTCGCGGCTTCTTGTCTTTCTACCGTGAGTTTTCTCAATTTTTGCTTCTTAGGCTTTGCGTTTGGGTTGATGGCGAGGACATGTTCGATGGTTTCTCTTGGGACTCCAGGAAGGTCTTCAAGCCCCCAGGCGAACACGGTTTCATATTCCTGGAGGAGCAACATCATGCGTTTTCCCTCCTCGGGGGGCAGCATGGTACCGAGGATCACTGCCCTACTGCTTCCTGGCCTGAGCGATACTCGTTGGGTTTCTCCCTGAGGCTGTGGTTTAGGGAGACACCGACTACGATTCATGGGTACAACAGGATCCAGCTCCGTGGTGTAGACATGCTTGACCTGGGGCGGGTTTTCCATGTCTATCTTCCTTGCCAGGGCTTGATCTCCTCGCACTGTGATGACGCCATCTGCGGAGGGAATCTTCATACATAAGAACCCGTGATGAATTATGGCCCCCATGGTCGTCAACGAGCCCCTGCCCAGGATCGCATTGTATTGAAACGGCATGTCTACCACGTCGAATGTGACACGACTCATGACGCTGGTTTGTGGCGTTGCGAATGTGACTTCTAGCTCCAATTGCCCCAGGGTGTTGACCATGCTTCCTCCAAAGCCCATCAGTGGCACCTCCGATTTTTTCAATCGGTCTTGTGGGATCATCATTTGCTGGAAAGCCTTCTTGGACAGAATGTTCGCCGCACTTCCCCCGTCTATTAATATACGACGTACTTCGCAATCGGCGATTATGGCAGTTACTACTAGGGAATCTTGATGCGGGAAGTGCACCCCCGTGGCATCCTCCTGTGTAAAGGTGATTGGCTCAAACTTTACTGGGGGAGGGGTAGCGGGGGTAATCGCGATGTGGTTAATTTGCCTGGCATAAGCCTTCCTCTGCCTTTTCGACGAGAGATGTGACGAGGATCCCCCCGCAATGACGTTGATAATGCGACAGAGATGATTTATTCCTACCCGGGGAGGAGGGTGTTGTCGTCCGGCGGCGGGTGCTTCCAGCGGTGTGGGGTGCGTCTCAACTTCTCTTTGTTTGGACTCAAACCACCGATATCCATTAATCACTTTGCACTGAGTGGTGCCGTGGGTGATATTTTCTCCATGATATTCACAAAAGTACCGCCGGGGCTCTGTCCCTTCCCTTTTGTTAACTCGGCTTCCTTCATCTTGCCTTCCTCGGCTTAGGGGTGGCCCTCGTCTCTGTTGCTCCGCTTGCCTGTCGCCCATAACTTCCCGATTCCTTGGTTCATCAATGTGGTGAATTCTCCTTCTTTCGTCTCTTCTTCCGGGCTCTGGGTATCGCTCCTTCGTTTTAGTATTGGGTGGGGGATCCCTCCCTCGCCCTATCTTGCGTGGGACGAATTCTTGGTTCTCTTGCTGGGGCCTATCTTCTCTTCAGAGGTTGTCTTCCCCCGCTCGCGCGTACTCTCTCATCTTCGCAAAGAGTTCTTCCACCGTACGCACCTCTTTGCGAGCAAGCCTTTCCGCCAACGGTCCCCTGCGTAGGCCACAGTGTGCCGCGTTGATGATAGTGGTGTCGCTTACCCCTCGTATTTGGCATTTAACCCGGGAGAAGCGCTGGAAGTAACTCTTAAGGGTTTCTCCTTCGCGTTGTCTAACCGCAAATAGGTCGCTTTCCTCTTTCATTCCGTCGAAGTTGCCCTGGAAGTTGCCTTCAAGCTTGCGGCGGAGTTGCGACCAGCATGTGATCGACCGGGGCTCCAACGAAGAGTACCAGGACAAGGCTATGCCTTCAAGCGCTAGGAGGAGTCCCTTCGCCTTGATATCGTCATCTCCTCCCGCGGCTTCAATCGCCGTGTCGTAAACGCGGAGGAACTCCCTTGGGTCTGTCCGACCATCATACGGCTTAATGGTGGGAAATTTGAAGCTTCCCGGGGAGGGCCATTTTTTGGCCCGTAGACGGGTGCTGAGGGGGTTTGGGTCGTGGTCTTCCCTGTGTACCGTCGTGATCGCTGGGGTAGCACCTCGTGGCTCGGGCTTTCGTCTTGTGACTCGTATTGCTCCCCGTCTGATCATCCCTGCAGGAGCTTCAACTCCACCATGAGTTGCTCGTTAGCTTCCATCAGCGCCCGCACGTTGGGGTCGAGCTCCCCCTGAGTTCCGGTCCCTTCTCCAAGGGCTCCTTCGTTTCCATGGGTCTCTTGGCGACGAGTCGGATGTGTCGACACTTCTGCCACATCTCCTCCTGGTGTCGAAACCGTTCGGCCTGTCGTCGGAGGTCGTCGTTTGGGGGCTCGCTTGCGCACGGCCACCGGAGTCTGTGGGGGTAAAGTTCCCACCATGTTTCGGGCTTCTGTTGCGGCTGGCAGCCGCGTCTCGTCATCCAGAAGTCGAGGTGGGTCTCCAGATTGGCTCCTCGCATGCTGTCTTGATTCTTCTGCTCCTGCCGTCGTTGCCGCCCCCTTGGATATTGCCTCCTTTCCCTTCTTTGGTGGCATGGCTACAGGAAACTTACCCTTGGTCTTGATCTGCGGGCGGTGGTTTCACCTCGCGGTTAGGGTTCCCCACGGACGGCGCCAGTGTGGTGGTGTTGAACCACCGGGTCTCTTTGGTTTTGTGGGATTGTTTCTTGCTTTTCGGGGAACCTTCCTCTTCTCTTTCTTCTTCTCCTCTTTATAGGGCAGGCTTGGGAACATGCCCGCATTGGTCGGCCCTCTCTTTCCTTCTTGTCTCTTACTAAGGGCTAGCTTGACTTTTCCTAGGGTCATGTCTCTCATGTATTGGGTTTTTGCCCGCTATGCGTACACCTTTTATAGGGGTTCGACGGGGATTTCACTTATGTTAGGGTCTCAGATTAGCCTGACACGTCCTTGCGTACTCGGGAGGAGTTGTTGGGGGATGTCAGACCTTGGTGGTTCGTGCTATGTTTGTGCCGGAAGGAGACGTAGCCGAGGGGGGTTTCCTCCTTTTTTCTCCCTCGCTACGGAGGGAAACCTCCCCTCGGCGCGGAGGGGAGCGGTCTTTATTCTTTTTTATCTTTTTCCGGGGGATGGACTCCCAGGGTATGAACTCATTGCTTCGCCGGTGAGAGAGACTGACAATCACAAACCCATTCGTATGGGCCGCCAGGTAACGGAAGCCTCGTTTTGCTAGTCGAAGGGAGGTGAGTATGTTTGGTCCACAACAGCTATCACGTGGGTTAACGCTAGCCGTTCGATCTAGATCTAACGGCTGAGATTGGATCTAGTACGGTGCGGTTAAGGCTACGTGGCACAATCTAAACCGTTGGATCTAGATCCAACGGTTGGAAATAGATCTGGGGATTAGCACGTGGGATCTCACCGTGGGTGACGTGGACAATTCTGGGCCCTTGGATCTGGATCGGACGGTTGAGGGAGTTCGGGGTCCAGCGATGGCTTGCGGCGGAGTTGTTTCGCCGGAGACAGGGACGGCGACACGCCCGACGGCGTTTGGGCGAGATTCCGGCGAAGTGAAAGGTCTCCTCCAACGCGGCTGGTCCTTGCGGTTCCGGATCTGAGCTCAACGGCGGCGGAGGACGACGGACGGCGGCGGAATCGACGAAAAACCTCGGCGGAGACCTAGCGCAACTATGGCGAGCTTGCGCAGGAAAACGGCGGCGGCTCAGGCGACGTGAGCTAGGGCTACGGGTGCGCACGGAAGTCGGCTTCCCGGTGGCGGCGGTGGCGCTTTAAATAGGGGCCTCAGCTTCCGTGAAAAGCGCGGAGACCGAGGCCCACACGCGGGCGACGGCGGAGTCCGACGAGGACTCGGAGAGGGGTGACGTGGCTCAACGCGAGCCGTTGGATCAAGATCCAACAGGGCAGGGGTTTGGGCTCGGGTTCGGCTCGGGCGACTTGGATGGCTCGATCGGGCTTGGGTTCGGGTGACGTGGCTCAATCTCGACCGTTCGATCTCGATCGAACGGTCGGGAGGGTTAGGGTTAGGTTGGGTTCGAGTCGGACTCGGACTCGAGTCAGACTCGGGCTCGGTCGGTGGAACAGTAAAACCAACTCGATTTTCAGCGATTAAATAATCCAATTAATTCCAAAAATTCATTTAATTCATTAAAAATAGCAAAACACTCAGAAAAATTCCAGAAAATTTCTAGAAAATATTTTGGAACATTTTGGACTCAAATAAAATATTTCCAACAAAATTTTATTTGCAAAGTTAAATTCTTTAATTATTTCAAAAGGGAATAAATTCAAATAAATTCCAAATAAATCCAAATAAGTTCCAGAAAATTCCAAAAATTCACCAAAGTGCCAAATCACACTTGAATTTAAGAAAAGCAAAATTTTGGGGTGTTACAAACGTGTAGTGTGTCGTTTGCGCCGGACCAAAGTTCTGGTCCGTGGTGAACGTGTAGTTTATGTTTGTGCTGGACCAAAGCTACTAGTCCGTGGTGAACGTGTAGTTTACGTTTGCGCCAGACCAAAGTTAGGGTCCGCAGCAAACGTGTAGTTTACGTTTGCGCAGGACCAAAGTTAGGGTCCACAGTGAATGTGTAGTTATGTTGCGCCGGACCAAATTTTCTAAGTAACCGAGATTTTGATGTGTACACCGGACCAACTTTTTGGTCCGTCGTGAGCGATGCCGGACCAACTATTTGGTCCGTCGTGAATGATGCCCAACCAAATTCCCGGTCCGACGTGAACAGATTAATTAAGCCGTTAGATTTAGTTCATACGGTCTAGATTGTGCCACGTGTCAGTGATGACGTCATAAATGTTTTTCCCGAATAAAAATTATTTTATTAATTTGGTTTATTCTTTTTAAATATAGTTTCAAACTTCAAAATGCTATAACTTTTGCGTTGTAACTCTAATTTGAGTGGTTCAAATTTTTAAAAATTTGTAAAATTGAGCTCTTTCTGTTTATGAATCTTATTTGAATTTTTGAACCTTGTTTGCTTGCTGTTTATTTATTTTATTTCTATTTGTGCACATTACGAGTAGACGTTGAAGTGCCCGAAGGCTTCGAAGGTGAAGTTTTGACCCTGGAGCCAACTCAAGACCAAGAACATGTACTTTTTGAAGTCAAGTTATGCTTTGATCATGTTGATCCTGTGTTTGAAAATTATATTGATTCGAGTTATTGCATGCTAATTTAATTAGAAAATGTTTAAAATAATTATGGGAATTAGATAAATGCCTAGTTGCTGTATGACACCTTGTTATATATAATTGTATGCCATGAACCCTTGTCACCCTAGTTTGTGGATTATTTAGTTGGACACTATTAATCATGCCAACATGGGTTAATTAGATCGTTGTAGTATGCTTAGCCCAGCCACGTGTTAATAACATGATTTTGGATAATCAAATATTAATATTGACTTAATGAGATATGGAACATGTTTTGGAAAGTGTCATGTTGATGGCACGTGGTGCATGGTAAACAACTGGGGTTGATATAATGGTTTAGACTGGGGCAAGTGGCAAGATTATTTCTGGTGAGCCAAGAGTGGCAACTGGGCGGTCGATTTGGTTTTTGCTGGTTTTGGAATACTTATAGACACTTTGGTAGTCTTGCCTTAGTCACCCTAAGGACTTAACCTTGGAAGCCTTTGAACTGAGTTCATCATGCAACCATATGTCTGGAATGAGACAGACCTAGTTGAGTAGGTTGCTGATATCTTGCATGTGGTACCTCGGGGTGTCAACTATATCTCTGTGTAGTTGTATGGGGGAGCGTATCGGGGCTGCGGCTAGGTACCTGTCCAGCGGTTGGTTGTCATAGACTTCGCCTTTGCTAAGGGAAGGGTTAGTGTTCAACAACTGGGGAGGTCCACTTGTATAGTTAGAGGTTTCCAAAATACATTGTTACGAACACTCGCCTTTGTGGTGTTTGACTGTATCTTGTGGGTAAAGTGCATAACCTCTGCAGAGTGTAAAATCTATTCGAATAAGCGTGTCCGCGGCATTGGACATTACTCGGGGATTATAGTCAACGGTTAGACTTTCATGAAAATAACTTGGACTTTGGAAAAATGGTTGGGTTGGAGATGTGAACTAAATGTAGGATGTGAAATGCTTTACTTGTGAAATTACTTGTGAAAGTTATTATCTTTATTATTGTTGCACCGCTTTACAATCTATTACTGTATTTATGAATGCTGCTTACTGCAAATGAACTTGTTAGCCTATCCTTTGCAATAAGCCATGCATGTAGAATATTAGAACTGCATTTTGCGCATGACTTGTTGAGTACCAAAGTACTCACCCCTTGCAACAATACAACATCAGTTGAAGAAGAAGCAACACCTGCACTGGAGGAGGAGTTCCGGGAGGAGCCAACGAACTAGGGGAGCGAGCCTGAGGCTGCGGAGACGGCTGAGCCTGAGGCTGGGGACTAGTCGGAGGACCAATCCTCAGTGCACCCCTTCCCCTAGAGACGGGCTGCTTCGCCACAGGGCGTCTCTGCGTCTTGGGTGCCGGAGCAGCAGACGGGGAGCTGGAATGGGTGTCCGGTGAAGGAGAGTCCCGAGGAGGATCACCACCACCCGAAGTCCCCTGAGAAGGATCCATCTGACCAGACAAAGTGAGAGAAAAAGATTAGCCGTGAGGCAACTCGAAAAACAAAGGTTAAAGCAATCTGGCCAAGGTACCCAACCCGGAGAGTCCGGACAAATTGTCCGGATACTCCGGACCAACCCGGAGACTCCGGACAAAAAGTCCGGATACTCCGGATGTGCCAGAAAACGCGCACGGGTGGGACAGATTTGGGGAATCCAACCCACAAAACAACCACAAGGGAAACTAGATTGCTTTAAGAATGAATGAGAGAGGACTAGGGCACAATCTAGCAAAAGAGTTTCGCGGGATTAGGGCACGAAATTGGAACTCACCTCAAGGAGATTGAACGAGAAGAACACGGGTGAGTGAAGGGCGAGATTCTCCGATCTTTGGGTGCCAAGGAGACTAGGCGCCGCACCTTAGCAAAGAAAAGAGCACACAAGATGCCTTAAGAAATGGATTGAATCCAAAACCCGGAAAGGAGATGATTAGGGCACGGGTTCCTTACCTCTTGAACTCCCAATCCAAGGAGAGGAAGGGACTCCAAGCGTCCTTGAATGGATGAGAGGGAAGGGAACCGCCCTAGCCACGAGAGATCACCGGGAGAGGGAGAGGCGCAAAGTGAAGGAATGAGGGAGAAGTAACCGCGCGGGGTTTTTGGGAATTAAACCGAACCCCCCGACCCGGAGAGTCCGGACATATAGTCCGGAGTCTCCGGACTGACTCGGATTCTCCGGTATATCCAGAGACTCCGGGTTAAAACCCCGGAGACTCCGGGTTCCCTGGCTCAGGAAGAAAAAGGATTTTTCAAGGAATGGTTCGGACAACCTCAGAGAGAGAAAGGGAGAGGGAATCTAGGATGTCCATTTACTCTGTGACTAGCGAACAGTCAGACAATCAGGCCATAGTCACATAGTAATGACGCGATCCGAGGATCAAGAACCAACAACACAGGATAAATTCAAAGAAAAGGATGAATAAAATTTTGAAATTCATTTTTCATTCAACAAACAATATGTGAGCACATATCAAACCACGTTACGAGAATCTAAAATTTTTAGACCACTTCTCAATTCACAGAACCTTTTCTCGTCAAGGGGCTTGGTAAATATATCGGCTAATTGATCATTTGTGCTCACATGTTGGATATCAATTTCGCCTTTGGTTGCGTGATCTCTTAGGAAATGATGGCGAATATCTATGTGTTTTGTACGGGAGTGTTGGACAGGATTGTTGGCAATTTTTATGGCACTCTCATTGTCACACAAGAGTGGAACACTTTTGTAGGTTAGGCCATAATCACTCAAGGTTTGTCTCATCCAAAGTAATTGGGCACAACAACTCCCGGCGGCTATGTATTCGGCTTCGGCAGTGGATAGGGCTACGGAATTTTGTTTCTTGGAAGACCACAAGACTAGAGACCTACCCAAGAATTGGCAAGTCCCCGAGGTACTCTTCCTATCCACTTTACAACCTGCATAATCCGCATCAGAATAGCCAACTAATTCAAAGGAAGATCCTTTCGGATACCAAAGTCCAAAATGAGGAGTGTGCACTAAGTATCTTAAGATTCTCTTAACGGCCACCATGTGGCACTCTTTTGGAGCGGCTTGAAAGCGTGCACACATACAAACGCTAAGCATGATATCGGGCCTAGATGCACAAAGATAAAGGAGAGAACCGATCATCGAGCGATATACCTTTTGGATGACCGGTTTACCTTCTTTGTCGAGGTCTAGATGCCCGTTGGCCTGCATAGGCGTCTTTATAGGCTTGGCATCCTCCATTCCGAACTTCTTGAGCATGTCCTTGATGTACTTGATTTGGCAAATGAAGGTTCCTTCCTTGAGTTGTTTAACTTGAAATCCGAGGAAGAACTTCAACTCTCCCATCATGGACATCTCGAATCTTTTAGTCATTATCTTGCTAAACTCTTTACACAAATGTTCATTAGTAGATCCAAATATAATGTCATCGACATACACTTGGCATACAAATAAATCATTATCAATATGCTTAGTAAAGAGAGTAGGGTCGGCCTTTCCGACTACAAAACCTTGTTCTAGAAGAAAATCTCATAGACACTCGAACCATGCCCTTCGTGCTTGCTTAAGTCCATAAAGGGCTTTGTGTAGGTAGTAGACATGGTCCGGGTGTTTTGGATCTTCAAAGCCGGGTAGTTGCTCGACGTAGACCATCTCGGAGAGTGGTCCATTTAAGAAGGCGCTCTTCACGTCCATTTGATATAGCTTGAAATCATGGTGAGTAGCAAAGGCAAGTAATATTCTAATAGATTCAAGCCTAGCTACTGGAGCGTATGTTTCATCGAAATCCAAACCTTCGATTTGTGTGTACCCTTGAGCAACCAAGCGAACTTTGTTCCTAGTCACGATCCCATTTTCATCTTGCTTGTTTCGGAAGACCCATTTTGTACCGATGACATTTTGCTTTGGTCTTTCGACAAGCTCCCAAACTTGATTGCGCTTGAAATTGTTTAGTTCTTCTTGCATGGCCATCACCCAATCCGGATCATCAAGTGCTTCTTCTACCTTAAGAGGCTCAAGAGAAGACACAAACGAGTAAAATTCACAAAAATTTGCAACACGAGATCTAGTAGATACTCCCTTGTTAATGTCTCCTAGTATGTTGTCGACCGGATGATCTCGTTGAATACTTTGATGGAATCTTGGATGAGGTACAGTTGAATTTGAAGCTTGGATGGGTTCTTCATCTTGGGACGCGTTCGAACCATCTTGAGCTTGCTTGGACGAGGAGGGAACATCACCTGAGCCATTCCCATCCGGAGACTCCGGTATTGGACCCGGAGACTCCGGACCAGTCCGGACACTCCGGGTTTCAGTCCGGACACTCCGGATTGGGGTGCTCGGGTGAGTTTCCAGATTTTGAGGTCTTACCTCCCCAATTGCCAATTTCTTGATAGCTTCACATGGTGGTTCTTCCCTGTCAATCACGGCATGATCAACTTGTTCTACTTGAGAACCGTTAGTCTCATCAAAAGTTACGTCACGCGAGATTTCAACCACACCGGTGGTGTTGTTGAAAACTCGGTACGCGTAAGCATTAGTCCCATAACCAAGTAAGAAACCTTCATCTAATTTAGGAGCAAATTTAGAAGACTTAGCTCTTTTGTTAAGGATATAGCATTTACTCCTAAAGACTCGAAAGTAGGAAACGTTGGGTTTCTTGCCGGTGAGCAACTCGTACGCCGTCTTCTTCAAGATCTTGTGGAGGTAGAGGCGATTGGTGCTGTGGCATGCGGTATTGATGGCTTCCGCTCAAAAGCTGTCGGAAACCTTGTGCTCGTCAAGCATCGTCCGCGCCATCTCGATGAGGGTTCGATTCTTCCTCTCGGCCACCCCATTTTGTTGAGGAGAATAGGGAGCCGAGAATTCGTGCTTGATTCCTTCTTCATCGAGAAACTCCTCCACACCAATGTTCTTGAACTCGGTACCATTGTCGCTCCGAATTCTCTTGATCTTCACTTCAAACTCGTTTTGAGCTCTTCTCGTGAACTTCTTCAATGTCACTTGGACTTCTCCCTTGTCATGCAAGAAAAATACCCAAGTGAAACGAGAAAAGTCATCTACAATTACTAGACCATACTTACTTCCCCCGATGCTTATGTAGGCGACCGGACCGAAAAGATCCATATGAAGCATTTCCAACGGTCTTGAGGTCGTCATTACATTCTTGGCGGGGTGTGAGGCACCAACTTGCTTGCCCGCTTGACAAGCGCTACAAACCCTGTCTTTCTCAAAGACAACATTGGTTAGTCCAAGGATATGGTTGCCTTTAATGAGTTTGTGAAGGTTCCTCATACCGACATGGGCTAACCGGCGATGCCATAGCCAACCCATGCTAGATTTAGCCATTAAACACGTTTCAAGATTAAGTCTATCCGTATTGAAGTCTACGAGATAGAGCTTACCCTTCAAACGCCCTTTAAAGGCTATTGAACCATCAAGCCTCTTAATGACTTCCACACCCTTTTATTAAACAAACAATTGTAGCCCACTTCACACAATTGTGCAACGGACAACAAATTGTAGCTTAATGATTCAACAAGTAAAACATTACTTAAATGGAAATCATTTGAGATAGAGATTTTACCCAAACCAATTACTTCTCCTTTTCCATTGTCTCCAAAGACAATGCTTTCGCTATTTGATCCATTAACATCCAAATGCGCGAACATTGCCTTTTCTCCGGTCATGTGATGCATGCATCCGCTATCCAAAATCCAACTTGTTCCACCGGAGATATAGGCCTACAAAAAGACATTTAGTTTTTGCTCTTTGGTACCCAAACTTGGTTAGGTCCGCGCACGTTAGTAATAAGCGATTTTGGGACCCAAATAGAACGAACAAGAGGAGTATTTTTCGGCTTACGCCCAATATGATAAGCAACTACACAACCAAGGTTAGTCTTTTTAAGCACATAAGAAGCAAAGAACTCGGAGTGAGCTTTGTGCTTGGGTGTTCCTTCACCTTTTACAAAGTGGATAGGCTCGCTTAAAGGAGCAACCACTCTTTTTGCCCTTCGGCGAAACATACCCAAGCCCTTGCCTCTTAGGATTACCTTGGCGTTTACCGAGATACTCCTCTAAACCTTTGCTTTCCTTGTAGGACTTTTGAAGTCCATCTTCAACCATCACCTTAAGCTTCTCATTTTCATGAGTCAAGATGTAACACCCTAAAATTTTGCTTTTCTTAAATTCATGTGTGATTTGGCACTTTGGTGAATTTTTGGAATTTTCTGGAATTTATTTGGATTTATTTGGAATTTATTTGAATTTGTTCCATTTTGAAATAATTAAAGAATTTAACTTTGCAAATAAAATTTTGTTGGAAATATTTTATTTGAGTCCAAAATGCCCCAAAATATTTTCCAGAATTTTTCTGGAATTTTTCTGATTCTTTTGCTATTTTTAATGAATTAAATGAATTTCTGGGAATTAATTGGATTATTTAATCGCTGGAAAATGCGAGTGGGTTTTACTGTTCATCCGACCGAGCCCGAGTCAGACTCGAGTTCGAGTCCGACCCGAACCAGCCGACTCGGTCGAATCGCGTCCCAACCCTAATCCCCGTGGACCGTTGGATACGGATCCAACGATCAGGATCCGCGCCGCACCGTCCGATCGGACCCGATCCGGATCCGTGCGCGCCGGGCCATCGTGGCCGTGGATCGCGCCACGTGGACGGTGGAGGCGTCGTCTTCCCCGGCCGAATCCGGCTCGGATTGCTCCGCCGTGTGGGCCTAGGGCTCCGCCCCACGCGCGCATGCCAAGGGTATTTAAAGCCCCGCGCCGCCTCCGAGAACCCCCTCCTTCGTGCGCCCCCTTCGCCCAAGCTCTCCTAGCCCAAGCCGCCCCCGTTCGTGCCCGATTGCTCGCCGGAGTTGGTCGGGTCTCCACGGTGGTTTCTGCCGTCTCCTGCCGTATCCAGAGCCGCTCTGTCGACACCGAGCCCGGATCCAAAACCCCCTCGCCGAGACGCGCCCGAGCCATGAACCCATCTCGCCGGAGGAGCACTGCAACGCCGCTTCAAAGGTCGCCTTCCCCAGCTCCGTTCGTCCCCGACCACCGCACCGCCATCAGCCCTCGTGAGCTCTACGCGCCGTCCGATCTTGATCGTGCGATCGAGGTGAGATCACGTGTTTCCCGAACCGTAAAACCTAGATCGGATCTGGACCGTTGGATCTAGATCCAACGGCCCATGATCACCGTGTAGATTATAACTGCGTTAACCTAGGGTAGATCTAGACCGTTGGATCTAGATCCAACGGCCCTGATCATGCCACGTAGCTCTAACCGCCGCACCGTGCGTGTGGGAGCACGCCACTGACATGTGGGGCCCGCGTGTCAGTGGGGCCCCCGTGTCAGCCGCGCCCGCGCCGGCGTGAGCCCGAAGTCGATGCAGGCGGACCCACTGTCGGCCGACACGGTCCCAGCTGGACCGGTCCACCGTGGTATCGAGCCGCGGCGCTGCGGATCTTGGCGACGCCAAGAAGGCCGACATTAGCAGTGCTGATGTGGACCAATCAGGAGCCGACACGTGTCATGCTGACGCAATAAAAGAATTTCCGAAAAAGAAAATGATTTATTAATTCGAAATATTGATTTCAGAATTTGATTCAAACTTCAAATGCTTATAACTTTTGCGTTTTAACTCCGATTTGAGTGATTCAAATTTCTAAATTTGTATAAAATTGAGGTCTACCTAATGATGAATTTTATTTAATTTTTGGACTAAAGTTTTTCTCTGTAATATTATTTAATTGATTATTTAAACTTTAAATGCTTCTATCTTTTGCATTTAAACTCCGAATTTGACGATTCCAGTTTCTAAAAATTTATAAAATTATGTTCTCTCTGTTTATGAACTTTATTTGGATGTTTGGACACTTTTTGTCTACTGTTTATTTATTATTTGCTATTTGCACGCTTTACGAGTAGACGTTGAAGTGCCGGAAGGATTCGAAGGAGTGGTGTTGACCCAGGAGCCAGCTCAGGACCAAGAACAAGTACTTTTTGAAGGCAAGTTGTGCTTTGACCATGTTGATCCCACTTTGAAACCTATTTTGATTTAATTATTGCATGTTAGTTTAAATTAGAAAATGCTTTACTTAATTATGGGTAATTAGATAAATGCCAAATTGCTGTATGACACCTTGGTTAATTATATATATGTGCCATGACCCTTGTCACCCTAGTTGTGGTTTACTAGTTGGACATTACTAAATTGCCAACATGGGATTTTAGACCGTTGTAGTATACTGCTTAGACCTGCTACGTGCTCTTGATATGATTTTTGGACAATCAAATGCGAATATTGACTTAATGATATATTGAACCTGTTTTGGAAAGGTATCATGTGATGTTGATGGCACGTGGTGCATGGTAGCCAACTGGGGTTTGATAAATAGCTTTTGACCGGGGCATGTGGCAAAAATGATCAGGGCGGGCCAGTTGTGGCACCGGGAATGTTGGTTTGGTTCTTCGGGTAGTCTTGCCCTGGTCATCCTAAGGACTTAAACTTGCAAGCCTTTGAACTGGGTCAAACGTGCAACCACATGTCTGTAATGGGACAGACCTAGTTGATTAAGTTGCTAATAACGTATATGTGGAACCTCAGGAGGTCAACTACACCCTTTGTGTAAGTTGTACGGGGGAGCGTACCGGGGCTGCGGCCAGGTACCCATCTAACGGTTTGTTTGGCCTAAACTTCGCCTTAGCTAAGGGAAGGGTTAGTGTGCAACAACCGGGGAGGACCACTTGTGCTGTTAAAGGTTTCCGAAAGGCTTTGTTACGGACACTCGCCTTTGTGGTGTTTGACTGTATCTTGTGGGTAAAGTGCATAACCTCTACAGAGTGTAAAATCTATTCGAATAGCCGTGTCCGCGGTATTGGACATCGCTCGGGAATTACAGTCAAGGGTTAGACTTTCTTGAAAATAACTTGGACTTGAAAGGTTGGGTTTGGTTAAATAATGACGTTGATGGAAATGTGGATTAGGAATGGGAAAGATGTTGATTAAACTCCTGAAAAGTTATTGATGTTATACTTGTTTCTACTGCTTTCGAATCTACTTATGCTACTTGTCAAATGTTGTTTTACTGCAAATACACCTTGAGCTACTCCTTTGTACCAAGCCATGCATGTAGTATATTAGTTGCATTCTGTGCATGACTTGCTGAGTACCAAGTACTCACCCTTGCCACAATACAACACCAGTTGAAGAAGAGTCTACACCAGCTTTTGAGGAGGAGCTCCCAGAAGAACCGTCTAACTAGGAATCGAGTCCCAGTCAGTTGCATGTGGTATACTGGATGGCACCACGAAGTTATCTTATTTTCCGCTGCTATTATCTCTCTTTTATTAAGTTTCGCCCTGCGAGGCGTATATTTGTAACTTGACCATAAGGTCGAGCAACCAGTTTGACTACTTAAATAAAGTACTTTATTAGTATCGAGTGGTATGATTGTGATATTTACCGATGTTAAGACTGTGTGCACTAGCGCGTTCCTGGACTAGTGCTGAATACACAGAGGGTCCGGATTTGCAAATTCGGGTCCCGAAACAAGACTTTCAAAGTCTCACGGTTAGTAGCACAAGTAGCAACATCAACATTATAGCATCTAGCGCAACCGTTGCTTGTTGAAGGTAATGAAATATTTGAGTTGTTGATTGAGGTAGAAGCTTTATTCGAGAGATCAACAAGCTTCACTTCAAGAGCCTTGCAAGCATCCTTTGCTTGAGCAAGTTGCTCTAAGAGTGAAGCATTGGTGATCTCAAGACTAATTACTTCATTCTTGGTCAAATTTGAGCTTTTGACCAAGTCCTCATTCTTTTTCTTTTCAAAAGCTAAGCTCTTCTCTAGCTCAAGATTCTTCTCCTTTTCAAAAATAAGGAGATCTTCTTGAGCTTCAAGAATAGCTTCCTTTTGCTCAACAACCTCCTCCAATCTTTCAATATCTTTAAGTAGCAAGTCTAATTTCTTAACATCAAAATCATTCATAGACTTAAATGCTACTTCCTCATCATCACTAGCATCATCGCAATCATCTGAGCCATAATCAACAATGGAATGAATAGGACTCTTAGATGATACCTTGTGCCCCTTTGCCATAAGGCACATTGGAGCATCTTCATCTCCGTCGCTCAAGTTGTCGAAGAGGCTCTTCAACTTTGTCGGTGGTGTAGAAATGGCGACGGTGGCAAGTCCTTCTTCATAGTCGGAGTTGGACTCGGACTCGGAGTCGGAGTCGTAGTCGGAGTTCCACTCCTTGCCAATGTATGCTGACCCTTGCCCTTGTACTTCTTGCTCTTGTCCTTGTCCTTTTTCCGGAACTTGTCCTTCTTGTACGGCTTATCCTCCTTCTTCTCTTTGTGAGGACACTCGGCAATGAAATGGCCGGGTTCTCCACACTCATAGCACTTTCTTGTTGAGTGTCTTCCTCTTGACTTGTTGCCGTAGCTTTTGGAGTGACTACCCGGCTTGTATCCTTTCTTCTTGAGGAACTTGTTGAATCTTCTTACTAGTAAGTCCATGTCTTCATTTGTAAGCGGCCCATTTGATTCTTCTTCATCACTTGAGCTTTCCTCTACTTCTCGTGCCACTTTGACGGCCTTCAAAGCAATACCCTTCTTTTTGCCGGACTTAAGCTCTTCTACAACTTCGGCCTCCTTGACCATCATCTCATCCATCATTAATCTTCCAATTACGTCATGTGGGGTGAGTGTGTCGAAGTTTGGCCGGTCCCGGATGAGTTGAACAAGGTTGCGGTTGGTGGGGGTGATCACTCGAAGGATGATCTTGACTATAGCCTTGTCGGTTAGCTCGGTACTTCCAAGTCCTTTAGCTTGATTTACTAGCACCATCAAGCGATCAAACATCTTAGTGTAAGATTCTCCCTCTTCTAGCGTGAATCGGCTTAGTTCTCCAATGATGAGCTCTATCTTTGATTCACGGACACTTGACACTCCCTCATGTGTTACCATTAGTCTTTCCCAAATTGCCTTTGTATTGTCGAGGCCATCGACCCGGTCGAACTCGGAGTCGCTCAAAGCATTGAACAAGGCATTGACGGCCAAGTCGTTGAAGTGTTGAGCCTTGTCTTCTTCGGAGGTGATATTGTTGGGATTGGCGGGCTTGAAACCTGTTTCAACAATCTTCCAAATACAAGGATGAAGTGATCTCAAATGCATCTTCATCTTATGTTTCCATGCCGCATAGCGAGTGCCATCGAAATGAGGCGCTCGGCCGGACGAGACGGATACATAAGATTAGGAGTTTGAGACTCCAAAAGAGGAATAATCTAAAGGAATTGCAACCCCTATACCGGAACCCGTGGCCTTCTCTTGGTCATGGGTTTCGGTGACTTTCTCTATTTTCGACATCTTTGATTCTCCAAGCGGTTAAGCCAAAATAAAGGAGATTTGGCTATGATACCAACTGAAAGGACCGAAGATGTCGCCTAGAGGGGGCGTGAATAGGCATATTAAAAAATCGCAGCGGAATAAAATCTGGCAGAGCTGGTCAATCCGGAGTCTCCAGGTATTTTATCCGGATACTCCGGCTTGTCCGGAGTGTCCGGTATTTTATCCGGATACTACGGGATAGCTGGCTCGGGAGCGCAACTAAAAATACTCTATCTAGCACAAGAAACTACAATAAATAAATAGCAAGAGCAACCTAGATCCAAAGCTAGTATGGATTTGAATTAATGCTAAGCAATGAGCTAGATCCAAGATTTACAAAGACAAATCCACACAAGCTAGGCTAGGAAGTAAAAGAGAAAGAGAGAGACACGATTTTTCACCGAAGTTCGGATTCTTGAAGGGAATCCTACGTCTCCGTTGAAGTGGCTCGGTCGCACTTGAGCCGGGGTCTCTTTCAACCCGCTTTCCTCCCGGTGTTGCACAAATGCACTCGCCGGCTTCACTTCTTGTCTCTTTCCTTTCGGAGGCGAGACTCGCCTTCACAAACGACCGGGGCACACCACACGCGTCGGGTGCTCCCGGTGACTCCTAGCCGTCTAGGAGACCTTCAACATCCAAGAGTAATAACACCACGGAAGATCGCTTGGAGGATGAACTAGTGCTCAAGAACTTGAAATGAATGCACTTAGCACTTTGCTTCTTCCTCTCCTCACCAAAAGAGATCAACAACCAAATCTAGAGGTGGGAGGAAGAGAGGGCTCTATTGAATGCCTGGAAGGGGTTAGGAATGGCTTGAATGCTGCTATGAATGAGCTCAATAGAGATCCTAGCCGTTGGAGGGGAGTGGTGGTTTTAAATACCCTTTTTGAAAACTAGCCGTTTTCCCCCTTTTTGAACTGTCTGGAGACTCCGGACAATTTAACCCGGATACTCCGGATGGTTCGGACTCTCCGGACAAAATGTCCGGATACTCCGGACTCTCTGGAATTCGCAAAATGGCCGAAGGGGTTAACCCAGAGACTCCGGACAAAATGTCCGGATACTCCGGACAAAAAGTCCGGACTCTCCGAGTTGGTGGGCCCGGTTGGAATTCCTGTTTTTGGGAAATGCAAGTATTTGAGTGCTAGTTTGTATGCAAGTTTTGACCTTGAGCACATGCACATCCTAAAAACGATTTTCCATAGTATCCTCTTAATAGTACGGCTATCCTTAAGACTCAAATCGAAATAGAAATTACAAGTCTTCGTCTTGATGCCGTTTTCTTGAATTTTAAAGTACGTAGGAGCGTCCAATCTCATTCCGAGCTTGATATGATCTCAAGATCTGCATTATTCTTAGTTTAACCATTAGATCTCATTAATTGTGTCATCATTAATCACCAAAACAAAATGAGGGGCCTAGATGCACTTTCAATGAAGAAAAATAAACAAAATATATGTAATAATGTGATAAAAAATATACCTAACGCTTAGTTATTCATCACTTAATATTTTCGCAAATATAATCCAAAACATCAATATTTAAGTTAAATTAGCATACAAACAAGCCTTCAGAACTCTCAAGGTTATTTTAGTCATTTAAACACCAGTTACAGCTGCAACAGCTAACAATCAGCAGTTTGCCAAACGGTCTCTCAAGAAAAGCTACAGCTGCTTTACAGCCCAACAAGCCAAAATTAGCTTTACAGCCCAGCCTCAGCCCCCCAAACAGGATCTTATGCTTCTGTGCAAAGCTGGCTACTAAATAAGAGCTAGCTATCTTCTCTCTCTTCTTTTCTCACTCTTCTATATAGATCAAAGTTGATATATACAAATTGAGAATCAGTTTATGTAACCTTATTATATATGGCCTAAGGCGCTTGCTTTCGACATGCAAACCACATACATTGTTGATTGATACAATGGCATCATGAGTAGATGTGGGCATCTGGGTTGTGCCTATGTGGGCCGGCCCGAGGCACGGTGGCCCAGGCCAGCTCAAAACCCGGCACGGCACGAGTTGGGCTGTTATGGGAAAATGGACACGATGGGCAGCACGGCCCAGCATAGAGATTTGGGCTATGCCCGTGCCGGCACGGCCAGGCATGTGCTGGCCACCAGCACGGGAGGGCACGGGCAGATGGAGGACAGGGTTGGGGTGAGTGGGGTGAGGGCGTACCTCTAACTCTCTATGTAACTCTCTCTGGCTCACTCACTCTCTCAATTCCTCAAACTCTATGTAACTCTCTCTGGCTCACTCTCACTCCCTCAGTCCCTCTCTCTCCCTCTGACTCTATGTAAATCTCTCCAGCTCACTCTCACTCTCTCAGTCCCTCTCTCTCACTCCGACTCTCTATGTAACTCTCTCAGTCCCTCTCTCCCCCTCCGACTCTCTATGTAACTCTCTTCGGCTCACTCTCACTCTCTCAGTCCCTCTCTCCCTCTGACTCTTTCTATCACTGTAACATCCCAAAAAATTGCTTTTATTGAGTTTATAAAGTTATTGAATTTTTGAAATTTTCTAGAATTTATTTGGATTTAATTTGAATTAAGACCTTTATTTAATTATTTAAATATTTGAAAATTTCATATAAAGTTTTTCTATAAATATTTTATTTAAGTCCAAAATGTCTCAAAGTATTTTCCAGAATTTTTCTGAGCTTTTTGCTATTTTTCTTGAATTATTTGAATTAATGGGATTATTTTCATTAATAAAATCATTGAAAAGTCGCAAAACCCTAATTGGTCTGGGCCCATTGGACCTAAACCCAACCCGCGAAGCCCAGCCCAATCCACTGAACCGAAACCCTAACCCTAGGAGTTCAACCGTTGGATTTAGATCCAACGGCTGAGATTTCGCCACGTCTCTGGTGGCTGCGAACCGTCCGATCGTGGACGCATGTTCGCGTGGGTTTGAGCCACTTTGGCTGTTTGTATCTGCGCCGGACTCCGCCGCCGTGTCCAGGTCAACCTCGATTGTTGCGCTTTTCGTGAACGCCGAGGCCCATATTTAATGCCCTGACCTTGCCGCTGCCTTCTCCTTTTCCGTGCGCACTGATTGCCCCGCTCTTCGACGTTTGAGCCACCGCCTCGTGCTCGCAATCGCTTGTCGGAGTTAAACTAGCGCACCGCCGCGGTTTGTGCCGTTCCTCGCCGCCGTTGGAGCCTCCCTATTGCGACTAGACACGGATCTGGGAAGCCCGTGAAGAGCCGCATCCGAAGAGGGGACCCATCTCACCGGAGGACCACCAAAGCGCGGCTACTTTAGTCTTCGTCTTCGTCTTCGGTAGGGAGTCACCGCCGCACCATCGTTGGAACCCGTGAAGCACGTCCACCATCAGATCCCCATCCGACATACTAGGTGAGTCCACGTGGACGCTTTCCAGTACTGTAGATGAAACCAATCTAAACCATTAGATTTAGAGGCGAACGGCTGAGATTCAATCACTTGGATTTAGACTTAGGTTAATCGTGATCGTTAGATCCAGAGTGAACGTTGTAGATTAAGCCACGTAGATCCGCACTGTCGTTTACTAGATTTGGTTCCAACCGTCGGATCTAGGTTGTACGGTTAGGATTGATTAGCATAGTTTTTTATCAGATAGGTCGTAGTTGTTTGATTCAAACTGGACGGTGTAGATCGAGCCACATGGACGTCACCGGGACTATCCACGTCGGTGATGAAAACACGCCAGTTGGATCCAATCGGGACCGTTGATTTCGAATTAACAAGTGAGATCGCGCCGTGCTTGAGCCAATCCGGGCGTGCCACGTAGCGCATGGGAGCCGAGGCATCGCAGCCGAGTGATCGGTCTGTAAGTTCAAGCTCCATTTGGTTTTAGTGATTGATTTAGTTTAATGCTTAATCTGTGTTTAATTACAAATCTAATCTTATTGAGACTAACATGTTTGATTGAGTTATATTCAATAGTCTCATATTTGGATGGAAAATGGAAAACCCAAGGTATGAATGCATATTCATACTAGTATTATTTGCATTTCTTGGATTCAAGTTTAAGTTTAAATTCTCCATTGCATTAATCACAAAATGTGCATTATGTTTTCCAATCCATATATTCCATGGATGCACATATCTAAGGGGAGCTCAAACTTGAACTTGATGTATCAATGTATCGATCTATTCTCCATTCCATATATAAAGGATCAACACATTGAAACACATCAATTTAAATGAATGTTTAAATTGAGTTCATTTGTCTTCTAATCCTCAAAGAACATTTCATCATGTGTTGAGGGTGTTCTCGTGATTGATTAAGAACAAATGGAGAGTTCTTGAGTTGTATGAAGCATTAGTTGCATCATGTGCTCAAGACACATATAAATTCATTGAATTGATTTAGGTTGTGCTCAATTGATATAAGTGGTATCCATTATGTGTTAATGGAGTGCTTAGATGATTGAGACAACCATGCATCTTGGACTAACCATTTTCATAAGTGATGAATGAGCCAGGTTAAGTCCAAAGATGGTTGAGATGATTACGGGACAAGGACCACATCATGATGTGATGGACGTCAAGTGAAGATCCCGAAAAAGAGATAAGACAGCCAAAGTGACGATCCCGGGGTAACAAGTTGATTGAGGATCATAAAGACCCCAAAGGGGATTGCTTGCGGCAGCCAAGGTATAACTAGATAGGCTAAGGATCTTTCCTAGCTTTGTGTCTAGTTTTAGCGCCGTACTATTAAGAGGGGTTGAGTCTTTGCTTTGAGCTTCATCATGTGTTGGTGATCTTAATCCCGTAGTCACTCGAGCTCAAATCTTATTTGGATTTTGTTTTTGCATGGAGCTAACCATTTAGCATCTGTTGTGAATGGGGTGAAGCTCGTGCTTGGATTTTGCATAAGCTCTATTTGTCATTTGTTGCAAATAGGTCAAGCTTATGCTTGGAGTTTTCGCATTGAGCTTTGATTTGCATTAGTTGCAAATAGGATAAGCTGATGCGTTGGCTTTTGCGTGAAGTTCATGTTTTGCATGTGTTGCAATAGATGAAGCTTCACGCTTTGCTTTTTGTTTTCAAACAAAATCTTATTGCGTTTATTTGGTATTGCTTGGAGCTATGTTTGCACGGGTTGCAAACGAAGAGAGCTCAAGCAAGTGTTTGGTTTAGTTGCATGGTGCTAGAGAATTGCAGGAGTTGCAATTAAAGAGCTCATGCACTCAGATTTGATTTGAGTTGATTTGGAGTTCGGGATGAGGCTATGGATTTGCATGTGTTGCAAAAGAGAGTAGCTCATTCTTTGTGGTTTGATTGTTTCTTTGCGAGTTCGTTGTGCGAATAAACGGGAGGTCTATGGGTTCCGGTCCTGAAAGCATGTGATACTTGCACCGTGGTTTTTGCAAGTCCGTTTGGTCGTGGTTTGACCATCACATGGCTAAGAGGATAAACCTTATAGACTCCGGGTTTTATTTGCTTAATACGTTCTTGCAAATATAATCATTGAGACTTTTGCGAAGTGTGTTTGTCGCAAATGATTTGGAGTTTGGTTGAATTCTTTGAGCATGGTTTAGTGGTGGTGCAAAAGTGTTTTGCAACCCAGTTTGATCGTGGTTTGATCACCCTTTGGCTCAAAGAACGGTTGTTGAAGTTTCAGAGAAAGGGTTGAGTTTAAAACCCTGGTTTTTCTGTTTTGCCGGCACTACCGCAGTGTTAATGCCGGTAGTACAGCAAGGTCGGCAGTACCGCCGTATGGGCGTCGATACTACCGCTCAGACGGTACTACCGCTATTTGTCAAGCGGTAGTTGTTTTCCAGAGTCAGGTTTGTGTTCTGGAAGTGGTTGAAGTCCGGCACTACTGCAAGTTTATTGGCGGTACTACCATAGATGCGGTAGTACCGGTTTTAATAGCGGTAGCTATTTTCCAAACAGTGGTTTTCTGGAATTTTTCTGGAATCTGAGTTACCGGCACTACCGCTTGTATAAGAGCGGTACTACCACAGGTCCGGTAGTACCGGGGTTATAGTGCCGGTACATATGTCCAGAGTGGTGTGCTTCTCTCTGTTTAAATGTTGGCACTACCACTGGTTTTAGTGCGGTACTACCGGTGGTACGGTAGTACTAGGATTTGTTGCACGGTAGTTATTTTTCAGAGAGGTTTGTTTTCTGATGTTTTCAAAGTCCGGCACTACCGCTGAGTTCAGAGCGGTACTATTGTGGGTACGGTAGTACCGGCTTTTTAGTGCCGGTACATATTTTACTGTATGAGTCTTCATTGGTTCTTTGAGCGGAGCGGCGATCGCTAGCTTAAGGCCGGTACTGCCGGAGGAGCGGTAGTACCGCAAAATGAACGTCGGTACTACCGGATTGCCTGCGCAATGGCTAGTTTTCTAGCCGTTGGCCAGAGGCCGGTAGTACCGCAAAATGAATGTCGGTACTACCGCGATTGCTGATTTTTCGTGGATTTTCCCCCTAACGACTAGTTTTGGCTTGGGGGGGCTATATAAGACCCCATTGGGGGGCATTAGCATAAGGTTGCTGGCTTTGTGAGTACTCTTGAGCTAGGTTTGAGTTTGTGGGAGGGTTTGCATGGTTTTGCCTCTTCCAAATTGGTTTTGAGCTCATGAGTGATCCTAGTTGCATGGGTTGCATCTAGTGAGGATTGAGAGGACCCTAGTTGCATTGGTTGCACTAGGTGATCACCGGAATCGCGGAGGTGCGATCGGTGAAGCTTGAGCGGGGTGCTCAACTTGTTACTCTTGGAGGTCGGTGCCTCCTAGACGGCGTTGGTGCGTCGTGCGCGGGAGCTCTCAAGGTTTGTGAGAAGCCCCGGCGAAAGATTGTGAAGGTTGGTGCTTAGCCTACCCGGCAGGGTGAAAAGCAACCATAGTGGATTCGAGGTGAAGGCTCAAGTGAGTGGGCCGGTCCAAAGTGAGTTGGACTTCCTCAACGTGGAGTAGGAGGGTTTGCTCCGAACCACGGTAAAAAGTATTGTGTCTCTTGCCCTTTTACATTCAAGCATTTACTTTATTGCAATATTATTGATTGCTTGATTGTGATTAGAATTGCTTAGTGTAGCTTGCTTAATCAACCTACAAATTCTAGTTTAGAGACTTAATCTAGTTATTGCACTAGTGAGCCTAGTTGATTTAGGCTTTAATTGTCAAAACCTTAGTCTTCCGCTTGCGCATAATTCTTGTGTAGGTTTTTGACATAGGGGTAATATAAGGCGATTCTCGGTTAGTGAGAAGAATTTTTAATAACGCCTATTCACCCCCCCCTCTAGGCGCATCCTCGACCCTACACGGTCGCCGCTGATGTCACCCATGACATCAGCATCGGGCCCACTGTCAGTGGTTGTACCCGCGCCAATGACGTCAGCGATGACATCATCGGTGGGTCCCAGCTGTCAGCTAACCCAACCGAGCTGCGCAGGGATGTCAGCGTGACCTCATTCGTGCGGGCCCACGTGTCAGCGACACGTGTACTCATGGTCCGGGTCCACGGTAGACTGAGCTAAGCCGTGGGCCAGGTCTATACACCAGGTGACGCAATGCTGACGCAATAATTCGGTTTTCCTTTAGAGAAATAATTCGGCCCAAATTCAAAATCGTTGCTGACATCATATTTCCAGATTTTCAATAGAAAAATAAATGAAGTAATTCAGTTTATTCTTTTAAATGTATTTTCAAACTTCAAATCGCTATAACTTTTGCGTTTTATCTCCGATTGAGGTGATTCCAGTTTCTAAAAATTTATAAAATTGACATCTATTTAATGGTGAATTTTATTTAATTTTTGGACTTGAGTTGCTCTCTGTTTTGGTTTATTTATTATTTATTTAATTATTACGTGTAGACGTTGAATTGCTCGAAGGCTTCGAATGAGAGGTCTTGACTCAAGAACAAATCCAAGAACAGGAACAAGAGCTTTTCCAAGGCAAGTTGTGCTTTGACCATATTGATCATATCTTTGAAATGTATGTTGTTTTAAATTATTGCATGCTAGTTTAATTAAGATGATTTCAATAATTTGGGAATTAGATATGCGATCTATTTGTTGTATGCCACCTTGTCTATAATAATTGTATGTCATGGGTCATTTGTCACACTAGGTTGTGGAATATTAGTTGGACAATAATAATTTGCCAATATGGATTAAATAGATCGTATGTAGTATGCTTAGTTTGTCAACGTGTCAACGACATTGTTTTGGATTATTTAAATGTTAACTTTGACTTAATGAGATATGGAACGTGTTTACAAAATTTGTGACATGTGTTGTTGACAATGTTGATGGCACGTGGTGCATGGTAAATCAACTCTATGATAAAATGATTTAGACTGAGGCAAGTGGCAAGATTATTTATGGTGGGCCAGGTGTGGCACATGGAAGATCGTATTTGGTTTTTGCTGATTTAGATACTTGTGAATTCTTTGGGTAGTCTTGCCTTGGTCACATTAAGGACTTAGCCTTGCAAGAATTTGAACTAAGTCTAGCATACAACCACATATCTAGAATGGGACAGACCTAGCTGATTAATTTGTGATGTCTAGATTTCGGTACTGTCGTGGTGAGGTGAGTCCCAGGTGTACGGGTAGTCTCACATGGCACAAGAGGGGGGGCC
Organism: Rhipidocladum racemiflorum; assembly: GCA_036346355.1. Classification (NCBI taxonomy): domain Eukaryota; kingdom Viridiplantae; phylum Streptophyta; class Magnoliopsida; order Poales; family Poaceae; genus Rhipidocladum; species Rhipidocladum racemiflorum. The sequence continues at coordinate 14,094,776 of CM070591.1, read as the reverse complement.
TGATGTGGTAACCAGTCCCTTCAGTGTTGAAACCTCAGCGAGCAGTACTGGGTCTAGAAGGAGCATTGTAAAGGCTTTGTTACGGTCACTCGCCTTGGTGGTGTTTAATTGTATCTTGTGGGTAAAGTGTATAACTTCTGCAGAGTGTACAACCTATTCGAATAGCCGACTCCACGGTATTGGATAATGCTCGAGGATTACAGTCCAGGGTTAGACTTTCTTAAAAATAACTTTGGATAATTGGTATGAAAATGATGAAATTGATTAAAGATGGCAAATGCTTTACTTGAGAAAGTGATTGTGAAAGTTATTATTGTTCCACTGCTTTCCAATCTAATATTGTTATTTGTGAATGTTGCTTATTGCAAAAGAACTATTATCGCCTGTCATTTGAAATAAGCCATGCATATAGCTATTAGACTTGCATTCTGTGCATGACTTGCTGAGTGCTTTAAGTACTCACCCTTGCCACTAAACAAACATCAGTTGAGGAAGAATTAACATCAGTTCCAGGAGGAGCCAACGAACTAGGGAGCGAGCCCAGTCAGTTGCCTGTGGTATTTTAGTTGGCGCCACAAATTTATTTATTTTCGTTGTAGTTATTTGATTAAGACTTTGCCCAGCATGGCGTATCTTTGTAAGTTAACCATAAGGTTGACTCAATCGCTTATGTTATAATAAAGACTTTAATTATTATTCCAGTGTGTATGATTGTGATATTCATCGATGTTGAGACTGTGTTCACTAGCGTGATCCTGGACTAATGCAGAAAACACAGAGGATCCAGATTTTCATATTCGGGTCCCGATAGTCACTCTCTCTAGCTCACTCACTCACTCTCTCAATCCCTCTCATCGGTCAGCACTGTGCCTAGTTCTCTCCGTTCCTCCCTCCCCATGAACCCCGTTGACCACCACAGATGTCTCACCCTTTCAATCCAACTCCGGTGACTTCATCGACCGATGCTCCTTTCCTCTTGTTAGAATAGTGCAAATGGACCGAGTCTAGACCAACACAGCACAAAGCAAGCACGAAACACAAATAGACCATGCCTGGACTCGCTATAGGCGAGCCAGACCTGCCCGGCATGGCACGGAGGGCATCACGGGCCGTCGTGGCCCAACACGATTCAGGCCCGAAGCACGATGAACTCGTGCTGGCACGACGCCCACCTCATAAGTAAGCAGTGGCGTAGTCTCGATCGCCAACTCATCTATTTTAATCCAACGGAAGCGGCTCAGTCTCTGTGTCTTCGTCCAGGTGATTATGGCGATGTACACAGGAGCAATATTTTTTCGGTGGGTTTTGAAATACATTCGTCCTAATTATATTTCGCTGGATTTATTTAAATTGTCTAAAATTTTAAATTCCGGTTAAATTTTTCAAAAAATCATTTTGTTGTCTAACCATTTCATCTCAAAATTGCACCGAAATGACCGAATTTCAGTGGTGCCAACAAATTTTTCAAACGAAATTCGAAACCTGCACAGGAGAAGCTGAGTGAAGTTTCAGACAAGCCTACATTCCAACTATCTAATTTACGTGTCAGCATGCATCGGCGGTTCTCTTCGTCAAATAATAAAAAGAGAGGGGAAATTATATGTACACCTACGAAACCGGAGCACGCGATCTCAATGTACTGCCTGCTACAAAATTGTTATAACCTAATACCCTTTTATATGCAGTAGCTTCCGGCCTGTTCAGATGTGACGAGATACGTTACGAGCATATACAGAATCAATTGCGAAGCCATATGACTTAAAACAAGACCTCAAAAGAGTACAGGTCATTATTCCTCTCTCACAACTCTTTTAAACCTTTAAGCACCATCAAAAGTTTGCCTTATTTAAAAATCTAGTGCTAAAAAATAAGGGAAGAACTTGCAGCCAGACGTCCGATTTTTTTCATTTTTTTCAGACGCCGTCGCAATATTTTTTTGAACGTGTGAAACATTTTTTTTGTAACGTATAAAACATTTTTTTTACTGTTTGTCGAAGAAAAATGTTTCACTATTTAGAAAAAAATGTTTCATACGTAGAAAAAAAAATTCGAAAAAAAACAGACGTCCGATGTCTAGCATTATCGAAAAAATAATCTAACCTCTAATCCTATTGTAGCCTCTACTTTGGACGATTTCCTCTCGCTTGGCTTTTGCTTTATATGGCGACCCCTCAAAGGCTTTATATAGTCTCCTTATCCTCGATCCTCCAAAGAGAAGTAATTAAAATTCATAAGGAATTCTTTAGCACACTTATTCATATCCAGTCTCCTCATTCTCAACAAAAATAATTGAAATGGTTGTTCTATCGGGAAGTATTCAACGCATCACATGTAACACATCTGGAATATGTCATCTGACGAAAATCTCTAGCAGAAGCAACATAAGTGCCACAAATGTCATGTGAGCTCCGACACTCACAGCAATATTATGCAATTCTTGCTGCATCTGATTGAAATTGCTTGTGTTTCCACCATTGGAAGAATAATTTGCACATCTATAATTCGATACGTGGGAAGTAAATTCATATGATTAAGCTGAAGCATGACAATGATAATTACGTTTCATTTGTTTTCAGTGTTTCACAGCAATTTACTAAACAAATTTCTTTAATTACGCACCCTCCTTGTTCTTTGTTAGGAATAACCGTTTCAGATTAAAAAAAAGGGCATTATTTGTACTGAAAAGCCCTACTAAAATCACCTGCAATTATTACAAAACAAGGTGTTTCACTGCAAGGTTTGTTAACAAGTGGAATGTTTCACATGGAATATGAGTATCCGACCAAAATCACCAGAACAACAAAATTACAGAAACCTTAGCCTTTGATTGTGGTAGTGATCTGTCTGTCCAAATGCTTCATTACATAAGCAAAAGGTATAACGAACTGAAAAATAAGGTGCTTTTAAGGAATACTACTGCCAGCCTTAAGAGGCTGAGATAAGTTCTACAACCATTTCATCATCATCTCATACGGATGCAGTTGCAAAGTGTCGCATTCTTGCAGGTTTCAGTTGGAACATCACAGCAGTAAGGGGAGACAGAGAGACAGATCTTGCTTGTATGCCTCACAAGATATGATCCATCCCTCCATAAACAAGGACTAAGGTACCCTAATTAGTACTAAATCAGATTTGTGCTGCCTCTCACTGTCTCAAGCATGGTGTCAACCTCTGGACAGAGAGAGAGAGAGGCACAGGGGTTTATGATCAGACCTTGATCTCTTCGTCGGCGAATTTCGGGCGGTCCGTTTTTTTGCTGGACATGATGCTGTTGAAGTTCTCTGATCTACAGAGCAAAATTTCAATCTGGAACAAAGAACATTAACAGAGAATTAAGCCGTCATCGAATCAGATAGAAAAATTGGGGTGTCATAATCAGCTCAGGAAGGAGATGTGGAAGGCAAGAAAGGTCATTCTTGCCTTGGCTTTGCGGACGAGTCGCCCCTTCGACTCATCTCTGGTGCCAATGGTTGATGTCAGGATCTCTGTACAGAAGAAGAAAGTTAGTGAAGAAAATTAAGTGCGACACAGAAGAGCGATATAAGAACATTACCTAGTGTTCAGTCGTTATATAATAGTTTGTTATGGTGCTTATGGTGCTTACTCTTTTCGGTGGCCAGGCCATTGTTCTTGAGGATCTCAGCAACAGTCACAACGGTGCCAATGGCTGGAACCAAAAATGCCTCAGAAATGTTGCAGCTAACTATGAACTTACGAAGAGAATACGAATTGAATCACAACGTAAGAAGCAGTAAAAAGAATGCATGCATGAATGCCACTTCCAAATAGAATGTCAGAATCCATGCATGATCATAAGGAAAAGAACAAGGAGCTAGCTAGTAAAATGTGGTGTGAGATCTGAAGTAAGCATTACCCATCCCCAGAGCAGAAAGTTCAACCTCGTCGTAGTTCTGCATGTACCTCTGCATCCAATCGAAATATGTGTTTAGATACTCCGGTGATTCAATCCCTTTGAAACAAAGGATTCATGAAATTATAAAAGCACAAAGTGAACTTCTAGAAATGAACAAAACATATCATCGTTCATGCAAGGTATATGTGAAAAGAAAAGATGAAAGTTTTTTTTGAAAAAAAAAAATCTGAATTGATTTTTGTTAAAAAAAACTTCATTTCATTCTCTTCTCTCTTGTTCGTCCGTAGGCAAGTTCATCAACCATTTTTCTCAAATGCTATGAAAAATCAACCATCAAAATTAATACGATTCATTCATATCCCTATCAAATACAGTACATCAATTTGCTCCAAATCAAGAGAGAAAAATTAAATCTTTCGTTAGAAATTAATTAATCTGAATATGTGTTTACGTACCTTGGCGAGGTTGACGTAGAAGTAGAGCGGCTTCTTGTTGGTGGACACCTGGATCCGGTTCTTCTTTGCCGACGCCTCCGCCTCCACCTCGTCGTGATCGGCCTCCGCCCCGGCCTTCTCCTCCCCCACCACCGCAACCTCCTTCTCCTCCGGTACCACCTCCTCCGCCGCCGCCGCCTTGGCCTTCACCACGTCCCCTTCCACATCCTTATCCCTCACCTCCTGCGCCTGCGCCTGCGGCTCCTCCTCCCTCGCCGACGGCCTCACCGCCTGCATGGTGGCTCGCTCGCCGGTGTACGTGAGGGTAGCACGCGTTGGTGTTATTGTTGGGAGGGGAGAGAGAGAGAGAGAGAGATCAAGGGAGACTGCGAGTGGGGCCCCGGCCACGGGATGGGGCGGTGGTGTACAAGTAGAAAGCTGATGCGTCGCGCCGGCGGTTGCGCGCGGTTGCGCGGTGGTCCGGAGGTAGCGGTTGCCTCGCTGGTTATTTCGGGAGTCTCGAGTGACTCTCTCCGCGCGCGCGTTCATGCATGAATGGGTGCGCGTTCGTTCGCGCCGATTTGGACCGACCCAATTGGATTAAGGTTGCGTTGGGGAAAAAATTCTACGCAACGGTGTTGTATATTGCAGTCTGTGCAGCACTATGCGGATTAGTGCTATGTGTTCCGCTGCGTCAATTTCCATGCAAGAAACAATTAAGTGATAAGGATTAAAGTGCTTGGAGATTGATGGATTTTCATGGAGATTGCGCAACGAGACTCGTGGTGCTAATCCGCACGGTGCTGCACAGATCGCGATATGCAGCACCGTTGCATATCCGTTGGGTTGTCTATATAAAGTGGTTTTTTTTTTTAGATAATAGAAAAATTTTATTAATCTTCTAGCCTCTGCATCAAGAGATATACACAGCCAACCGGTATTACAAAGTTCACACTGAAAAATTTTCAAGACAACATCCCAAAAGACATATAGACTGTGCAAACAATAATGACAAGCGGAAAGTAATTTGAAACAGAAACTCTCAACTCGCACAACCTTGCGTTAAACCTCCATCCATGTCCGACGAAAATTTTCTGGATCACGATCTGTATAGATTTGTATGCTACCAATAACAACTCTCGGGATTCCTGCCGTTGCAACAAGGACTAAGAACGTAACCAACCGACACATGAATAGATAACCTGCAATGGATTAAACACATATTTTTTTAGTAAAAACAATGTCATTGCGACATAGCCAAATTGCCTAAAAAATGTGCGGCAACCCCAATTAGATATTGATTTTTCACTTCCTTTCTCATCCCCAATAGCCAAGATCCAAACATATGGGCTATACTGTGAGGAGGTGACAAATTAGAAGCCGCTTGTATAACATACCATGCAAAACAAGCAAACTAACAATCCAAAAAAAGATGTTGTATAGTTTCTTGATTGTTACAAAAACAACATTGTTTATTGCCAATCCAATTTCTTTTACTGAAGTTATCCTTTGTCAAAATTACCCCTCGACGTAAGTACCAAAGAAATATTTTGATTTTTAAAGGTATTTTAATCTGCCAAAGTTGTCTATTTAAAAAAAGAGTATTTTGATGTATTAAAGCTGCATACATCGATTGAACAGAAAATTGTCCATTCTGATGAAGATTCCATCGAAAAGTATCACGATCTGGAGACAAACTTATAACAACAATTTTTGTAATAAGCTCTTGAAAATCAAGTAAGCTAGGTCCCGTAATGGTTCTACGAAAAGAAATATTAAAAGATTCGGAACTCATTACTTCAGCCACCATGGTATGTTTTTTTTGTACAATGTTATAAAGTCGAGGATATTGTATACTAAGGGGGTTGTTGCCATGCCAAGTATCTTGCTAAAAAACGAATTTGAGATCCATCCCGAAGAATGAAAGACCCAAATCGAAAAATATAATGTTTGACCTTCATTAATCCTGCCCAAAAATGAGAATCCTCTAGTCTCACTTCCACTTGAGATAAGGTTTTACTTCCCAAATACTTTTTGAAAAGAATTTGTTGCCAAACACTTTCCTCATTTAAAAGTTTGAAAAACCATTTGCAAAATAAGCAAATATTTTTTTACATTAAGATCATGAATGCCCAGACCGCCTTGATTTTTAGGTTGATAAATAATATTCCACTTAGCAAGCCTATATTTTTTCTTATGATTATCATTCTGCCAGAAGAATCTAGCTCTAAAATAATCCAATTTTTTAAGAATCCCACGTGGTATCCTAAAAAAAGATAACATAAACAGAGGTAGACTGCTAAGCACAGAATTAATAAGAACTAATCAACCTCTAACTGACAAATACTTTCCTTTCCAACTACTCAACCTTTTTTCAAATCGTTCCTCTACCCCCTTCCAATCATTGTTTCTCAGTGTACGATAATGGATTGGAATACCAAGATATCTGAAAGGTAGACTGCCAACTTCACATCCAAAAAGATGAGTGTATTGACTTTCAAAATCCTTGGCAGGAACAAAGTAAAAAATTTCACTTTTGTGAAAATTTATTTTAAGACTCGACAATTGTTCAAATACACATAGCAAGAGCTTCGTATTTTTGGCTTGTTGAATATCATGTTCCATGAAAATAATAGTGTCATCTGCATATTGAAGAATGGACAATCCATTATCAACCAGATAGGGTATTATTCCTTTTATTTGTCCATCATCCTTGGCTCGTTCTAAAAAAAACAGCTAGCATATCCACAACAATATTAAATTAGATGGGAGACAAAGAATCTCCTTGCCTTAATCCCTTTTTGGTTTGAAAGTATGGCCTAATATCATCATTAACCTTAATACCAACACTCCCTCTGGACACAAAATTGTCAATCCACTGACACCATTGAGAAGAAAAACCTTTTAATTTAAGAGTCTGTTGAAGAAATGACCATTTGCCCTTATCATAAGCCTTTTCGAAATCTACTTCAAAAATAATTTCATCCAATCTTTTCTTGTACATCCCGTGAATTGTTTCATGAAGAATTATCACACCATCCATTATATTTCGACCGGGCAAAAAAGCGGTATGTGTTGGTCGAACAACATGTTCAGCTATACCAGAAATTCTGCTCATGCCTACTTTAGTGAAAATTTTGAAACTAACATTAAGAAGGCATATCGGTCGATAGTGTTGAATTTTTGTTGCATCTTTATTTTTTGGTAACAAAGTGATAATACCAAAATTCAACCTAAATAAAGGCAAACACCTTTATGTAAATCATGAAACATGGCCATTAAATCATCTTTTATAACTTCCTAGAACACCTGATAGAATTCTGCTAGAAACCCATCCGGTCCAGACGCTTTATTATGTTCCATTTGAAATATTGCCACCCTAACCTCTTTCTCAGTAAAAACTTCTGTAAGAATTTCATTCTCCGAATTAGAAACTTGAGGGATATCAACTCGAAAAGAATCAATCATAGAAAAATGATTGGGAATTGGTAGTCCAAAAAGATCTTTATAATATTTGGTTATGTAGTTCTTAAGCTGCACATCACCATATATTACGTCTTCATCTTGTTCGAGTTGAAAAATTCTTTGTTTTCAGTGCTTACCATTAGCAACTAAATGGAAATATTTAGTATTGTTATCCTCCTCAAGTAAATGTGTAACTTTTGCTCATTGGTACCATTTAATTTCCTCTTCTCGTAACAAATGAGCTAACCTCTCATTAGAATATTGCTTCAAAACAACTTCCTCATTGGATAACTCAGTTTTCTCTGATTTTTTATCAAGTTCATCTATAATACATAATAATTCTTTCTTTTCTTTTCTTTTCTATAAGAACCACTTGCATTCTTGGCGCAACCTCTCAGAAATTGTCTAAGGCTTCTAATTTTAAATTGCCATTTAGAAATGGAGGAGTCTCCCCTATGCTCATTGTGCCAACATGTGACACCATATCAATGAAACCATCCATTTTTAACCATCCAAGTTCAAACTTGAACAAAGACTGATTTCCTGAATGGAATGATGTTCCAGTATTGAGCAATAAAGGAGTATGATCAGAAAGTGATCTTTCAAGAGCATTGACAGTAACCAATGGGAACTTTTGTTCCCAATCTGTGCTCATTAGCACCCTGTCAAGCTTCTCGAAGGTAGGATTTTCATAAGCATTAGCCCATGTAAACCTTCTACCAGATAATTCAATTTCGCTTAGATCTAAATTATCAATGATAGTATTGAATAAAAAAGGCCATCGTGCATCAAAATTATCATTATTTTTCTCATCATATCTTCTAATAATATTAAAATCACAACCTATTAAAATGGGTAACGATTCTTTGCTACAGGTATGGCCCAATTCAATCAAGAACTTATCCTTTAAACAATTTTGAGCTGCACCATATACAGCCACTAAAATCCATTGAAAACCATCATCTTTTATTTCTCAAATGAAACTTCACATAGAAGTTCCCTTCATCAATGGAACTAATATCGAAGGATGCCAAATTAACCCCCAAAAGAATTCCCCCAGAACGCCCATAAGGGGGCTTGCAATGCCACATAAAATCCTTCCCACCACAAAGGTGTTTTAAAATAGATATATAAAACTCACTTTTGCCAGTTTCAATAAGTGCAACAAAATCAAGATGTTGCTCCTTAGTTAAATCTGAAATGAACTTATATTTAGCCAAGTCTCCAAGACCTCTGCTATTCCAAAAGACACCTTTCATTTAAAACTAACTTTTCTTTATAGGTCTCCCCCATCGAACCTTTTTCTTAGCAAGGTTGGATTTGTTCTTGTATGAAATTGCATCATTACATAAATGAGCATCTTCTTGATCCAACCCTTCATCAGTTAAATCACTACATAAGTGATTAAGAGTGTTCGTATCAAGAAAACCTTGATCCGTCTCCTCCGTAACATGATGAGTTTTATTAACTTTTATCATTGGGACCTTCAAATGTTCTTTTTCTATATTTCTAATCAATATAATCAACCACGCAACCTCATCAGAATGATTACCCAAAGAAATTCCAACATTATGCAATTTTGAATGAATATCATCATCTAGAAAAGAAAGAAAGGAATCGCTAGAGGTACCTTCTTGAGTTTCTAGATTGCGAATAGAAGCCCGGTGTGCAGCCTTTTCCATAGTATCAACTTCAGAATGCGGAATCCCTCCTAAAACTGTGACTTTTTTTAATCTGTCACTCCTGCGCGGTCCCAAAGGAACATCTTCTTGGATAATAGAAACCTTAACATTTCCTTGCACGTCACATTTGATAGGATGGTTAACAACTTCAACAAGCACTTTGGCCACTTCATCTGCATCAAAACTATGAACATTTTCCTTGTCATGATGAACCAGCCTAGCTGACTTTTTCCTATCATCCTGTGGAAATCCCATGTCAGGAATTTGAAGATTATCATTATGTAAAACCACTTCTTGTTTTTCAATCCCCAATGTCGACTTCAAACCTTCAATTGGAATGGAAGTTTCAGACTTGACAACTTGAGCCGTGAACTCACAATGATCAACATCTTGTACAACACCATCCAAACCATCGGTCTTTACCAGAAAGTCTACCTCTGATAAAGCAACCTTCTCTTCAATGAAAAGCACTTTGGACGAAGAAACATTTTTATTCTGAATTAAATCAGCATCAACATCTAATTCGGCTACCCCACCATCAACCAAATCGTCCATCAAAAACGAATTCACAGACTGAACTTCTTGAGCAGTAGCTTTATCAATTAACATATTCACCTTCTCAGTATTGTTGGAAATAAACACATTCCCTAAAAACACCCTGTCCCCTTCATCCACATCATTTCTGTCACAATTTTCCTTATCCAGATTAACCAGCCCATCTGCATCTTTGTTGTCTCACTGTTGAGAATACACATCAGACAATTGACAACTACCATTAATCAAAACAACACCACGGTTTTCACACCTCAATGCCGACTATAAAGTTTCAGGTTGAATATGGGCTTCAGACATTTGGGTCGCCTTCTGCTAAAAATTGGTTCTGAAGTTACCTCCCTCGAAGACACATTGACCCTCTGAAATAAATCCACATCAACTCCTACTTTATTCATCCCACCGTCATCCAAATCACCCAATATTGGCAGCTTCAACGATCGAGTACTTTTATCATTAACATTATCACTTGACAAAACCATCCTTCCTGAAGTAACAATGTCAGATCCTTTGACGACATCAAAACTTGTTGCAGTAGTATCTTCCTTGTCCTTGATAGACGCATCACTAACCAAAACAGGTGGATTAGTCACACCCTTCTGAGCAAAGTTCATAGGAACATCTGATGATGCAGGATTAGCATCAGATGATCTCTTTGAAAAAAATTTAGGCTGCTTGCTATCTCTATCCTGCATTTCTTCATCATCATCCACCTGTTTCTTACCCTTCCCTTTACCCTCAGCGTCAATTTCTAAGGAATCTGTCCCCACTTGATCTTTGTTTTGAACCACAAAAAAGATTTCATAAAGGGCATCCCCCACACATATATCAGTGCTATCAATGACCAACCAGGCATCAGTCACCGCAACATGCAAACGCACAATCCCAGTTTTTCTCATACTAACCATATCAACAAATTGAGTAGCTCCTATGATCGACCCAACAGCACACAAAGAAAGATAATCACGAATTTCAAACGAAACACCGAACACTTGCACCCAAATCTTTTCAAGCTGAAGCATAGCATCTGCCTTCGGATTTGTCACGCCCGCACCTGCCGCCGCCGTTTTTCCCGGCTGGCCGCGCGTTTTGCGCGGGACGTTGAGCCGCGAGCCGCCCGCCTCCTCCCCTATAAAGCCCCCCCGTGCTCTCCTCTCTCTCCCGTGCCTCTCCCCTCTCCCTCCCCGCTCCCTCTTCTCCTCGCCGCGCGCCGCGCCACCGCCGTCTTCCCCAGCGCCGGCGCCCGAAGCCGCGCCGCTCCGCCCGAGCCACCCGAAGCTCCTCCGGCCTGCTGACGCGCCCGCCTCGCCTCGCTTGCCGCCGCCGGCAGGCGCCATCGCCCGCCTTCCCCTCTGCTCGGCGCCGGCTGCCCCGCCACGCCACCCTGGCCCCGCTACCCTGCGCTTTGGCGCTACGAAGGCCAAGACGCTGCGCTTGGCGTGGTCCACCACGCGCGTGGACGCGACCCACGCCCGGTCGGCCCCACCTGTCAGCCAATTTAAAAAAAGGATTTTCAAAAATCCGAAAAAGCCGCTGACGTCAGCATGACGCGGAAATTCGGTTTCTCTTTTAAAAATAATTCCGAAAATTCCAGAAAATCCGTTTTATTTGTTTTTAAACTTCTGGGAGCCTGTTTTCGCCCGTTCAAACTCCGTTTGGCTCCGTTCTTCTTCCTAAATTCATTAGAAATCTCAAACTTTAGTTTAGAGCTAGTTTGAAATTCAATTTGTGTTTATTTGAATTCGTTTGGGCTTTATTTGAATTTGGTTGTTTTTCGCGCGTAGATTACGGAGAGTCCGAGGAGTTCCCGAACGACGATTTCGAGCAGCAACTCGTCGAACCAGGCAAGTCACACCCCCTTGACCATATTGCTCCCAGTTTTATGAACTTGTATGTTGTATTTAAAATTATTGCATGCTTATTTATTATAGACATTAATTTTCGACCTAGTTTTAAATGATAGTTATACCCAATTTCGACATGCGACCTTTGACATTTGAATTCCGATACCCTTGTAACCTTAGTAAAAATATGAATTATGACTATGGTAATATTTAGACATTGCTTAGCCATGCATAGAACTGAACTTAGGGAATTTTGGGGAACTTTATGCCAAAATGACATCATGTTCAATTGGAAACTTATAGTGATCAATGTTAGTACTAATGTGGAGATTAGTATGGTTAAAATGAAAATGTCTTAGACCGGGCGAGAATTGGTTGGAAAGTGGTGAGGTCATGGTTCTGGGTTTGTGGACAGTCTCGCCTAGTTAATTAAGGACCGGTCTGAGTCTCGCTGAATGTAAAGCCTAACCGTACTACCACGAGTCTGGAATGGGACAGACCTGGTTATCCTTATTAAATCATTTCATGGACAGTCATGCCATATGGTGGTAGTGGTGTGGTGAAAGCGAGATGCTGCCACTCTGGCGCAAGAGGGGGCTTCTGAATAGAGAGAGTCTTTCAGCGGTGAAACCTTAGCGGGCATGACTACATGTATGAATTTAACATAGGGGCCTTGTCATAATTTTCTCTGTCACTCACCAAAGGAAGTGTGTTGACATAAAAGGGAAATATTATGCCTTGTGGGTAAAGTTGTACAACCTCTGCAGAGTGTCAAACTAATCGATTAGCCGCGCCCGCGGTTATGGGCATGCCGAGCAAGCCATTCTCAGATTAGACTTTGGTAAATTAAAATTTGGTTTCCAAAATGATGATTGGATGGAGGGAGTCCATCATGGGTTTAACTTAGCCAATTCCAGGAGAGATTCCTGAGTTAAAATGTATAGATTTGGTTTTAGAATAAAGTATGCTTTTTAAAATTATTGAAAATGTTATTAAACTGTTGCTTTATGCTCAAATAAACCATATTGCCATCCTTTGATTACCCGTACATTTATATTGCATTTTCGGTGTGATTTATTGAGTACTCTAGTACTTACCCTTGCTTAATTTACTACTCAGACGAGGATTATCACGATGGTGAGGATCAGTTGGACTAGGCCGCGTCCCCAATCGATTGTCTGTGGCAAATTAATTAGGCTCTATTTATTATTCTTCAATTCTGCTGCTTTCATTTATTCATTTATTTATTCGTTGGCCTGCGCGTCATTTCATTTGTAACTTTGAATATTTATTATTAATAAAGAACGACGGATATGCTATGGTTTCATTTCTACTGTGTGTACTAGCATTTCCAGGACTAGTACAGAATACACAGAGGATTTCCTGGTCAAGGGGGTGTGACTTGCCTGGTTCGACGAGTTGCTGCTCGAAATCGTCGTTCGGGAACTCCTCGGACTCTCCGTAATATACGCGCGAAAAACAACCAAATTCAAATAAAGCCCAAACGAATTCAAATAAACACAAATTGAATTTCAAACTAGCTCTAAACTGAAGTTTGAGATTTCTAATGAATTTAGGAAGAAGAACGGAGCCAAACGGAGTTTGAACGGGCGAAAACAGGCTCCCGGAAGTTTAAAAACAAATAAAACGGATTTTCTGGAATTTTCGGAATTATTTTTAAAAGAAAAACCGAATTTCCGCGTCATGCTGACGTCAGCGGCTTTTTCGGATTTTTGAAAATCTTTTTTTTAAATTGGCTGACAGGTGGGGCCGACCGGGCGTGGGCCGTGTCCACGCGCACGGTGGACCACGCGCAGACGTCTTGGCGCTTCAGCCATGACAAAGCGCAGGCAGTGGGCGAGGCGGTAGCGGCGGCGAAGCGGCGCCGGAGCGAGAGGAAGGCGAGCGGCGGGCGCGGGCGCGAAGCGGCAAGCGGAGGCGAGGCAGCGTCGACGGAGCCGGAGGAGCTCGGAGTGGCTCGGGGCGGAGCGGCGCGGCTCGGGGGCGCGGCCGGCGCTGGGGAAGACGGCGGTGGCGCGGCGTGCGGCGAGGAGAAGAGGGAGCGGGGAGGGAGAGGGGAGAGGCACGGGAGAGAGAGGAGAGCATGGGGGGGCTTTATAGGGGAGGAGGCGGGCGGCTCGCGGCTCAACGTCCCGCGCAAAACGCGCGGCCAGCCGGGAAAAACGGCGGTGGCAGGTGCGGGCGTGACAGGATTCCACTCTTGAAAAAACATAACTATTCCTTCCTGGTGTTTCACTTTAATTTCACCAATGCTTGTCATCCGTAAAAGTTCAATCTTGGAAGGAAATGTAACCAAAAAGATTGCTGACTATGCTCCTTGACCTCCCACTGCCATTTGATTGGAATGACCCTGTGTAATTCCTCACAAAATCTTTGAGAACCCCAAGTAGCACCTTCAATACGAACCAACGCTACCTTGTTGAGATCACTACGTGGCTTCTTAGAACCTGAGAATGGAATTTGGTAAAACCCAAGCCCATCCGTTGCATATCCGCACAAGTTAGCAGTTGGTATTGGTAATTTTAGCAGAGGGCATTTGCTGGCAATATGTTGATCATCCTCACAAATATCACAACAGATTATTGCTTCACATTCTGAATAAGAGTGCCCTCTTTTCTGACAGAGGGAACAAACAATATTGGCTCTAATGTCAATTACCTTAGGTACTGGGGTTGATGAAGACGATTGAATATTCGTGCTGTTCACCAACTCTTGTCCAACTTTACTGTCCACTGTAACTTGCCTCTTAGTTGTGTCTCCATCTGAAAAACCTCGGCCTCGCCCACGTCCTCTGCCATTGAATCCCGCACTAAAGCGCCCCCAGCCATGACCAAAGAAACGAGGTTGCCAGTGAGCACGACCTCGTGAATTTCCACCTGAAAAGTTTCCGGTCACATGGTCATGGACGCTTGCTCCAGTGCCAAAAGAACCTCCATGTCCGGCAGAATTTTCTGAGCTTCTACCACCTCATGATCCTCCATGAAAACCTTGGCTGTTCAACCTTCCCATCCCATTGCCCTTACAAGGAACAGCACCTTGACCATTACCATAATCCATCTGGTGACGAAGAACCGAAACAAAAGAACGGCGATCGTTGCAACAACCGAGGAAGTGAATGTTGTGTATCAGAAACTTTCTCCTGTAATTTCGGCTGGAAAGAAGGACAAGATCTGTTTCCTTTTGAAAATCGACTATCCTTTGTTAACACATCGCCAAAGGTTATCGGAGGTGACAACCTTGGTGACGGCAAAGGGCCCTGCCATGGCCGAACCTTGGATGACACTCTATTCTCTGTTACCTTCCTGCCTACCGGAGCCAGTTTGTTAACAAACTCTTCCAATTCATGCGCCGAGTATCTAGCGTCAGTGGCATCTCGAACCAGTTGTGAAGGATTTGGTGAATAAAAAGCAGTATCCTCATCTGAATTTTCTTCCGAAGATAGCACCACAAATCGGGATCCATTTCTAGACCTGTTTCTAGTCATTTTGATTCTTCAGCATTGTAAACAAAACACAGTGAAACATATTTTGTCGAATATGAAACAGTAAAACTAAAGAGAACAAAACTGCAGATCCGAAATCTTCTCCCTAGCAAAATTTATAATCCTACCAAAGAAAACGTGTGCGATCAAACCTGGAAATTCCACCAATTAACGATCCACTTTTTCGGCATTTGGCGATGCAAACAATCACTTGCCTAACACGATCAAGAGGCCAGCTTATTGTTTTTTGTATAATGAAAACAACATCATGAGTTCAGGACTAGGGAATCATCAGCAGGGCGCGCAACAATTAGGATGGTATGAGATGATTTAAGGAAAAAAAGTTATCTATACATTTGGTTGTTTGAATGGAACCATCCCATCTTGGATCAAGTGATACAAATTTAAGAAATATTCTCTCTAGAAGCTGAACCATCTTATTCACTAGAGGATCAAGTGATACAAATTTAAGAAATATTCCCTCTAGAAGCTGAACCATCTTATTCACCTAAAATAATAGAACCAAATGGTACAGGACGATCACATCCCATTCAACGTCATCCCATGAACCAAACGCACACTAGCATTTGAACCGCACCCCGCTGAACCTAACCACAACGAAAACATGCAATATACCTAGCTGGCTTGGATGAAGTGCGGTTTTACTACTGTCCTCGAGACTGCGACGGAGTTGTAGCGCCGGCCCTAGAGCACGAAGTGACTCGACTTAAAAGTGTGATCCGCCAATCTAAACACCTTGCAGAAAAAAAAAAGATTAGAATAAAATAATCTAGATTGCAAAAGAAAAATAAACAATTAAAGTTATTCAAAAATAAACCTAACCAATTTATCAAATAAATCAAAATAAGCATATATACATATATTGAATCTTTCCACATTCGTAGATCGATCTAGTAATCATAGAATTACAATTTTAATAATAATAAACAAATGGGAAGTCACAAATAAAACAAACCAATATCTTTTCTTAATTAAAGCATTAATTACATGAAGTTGAATTACAACAAGATAAGTATATTCATACATCATAGTTTACACAAATAGCAATTACAAACAAAAAGCAAGAATATAAATTTTTACATGTGACCTATAATAATCATATGAATTACAGTGTACATGATTATTCAATTACATCAAAAATAAAGATTATAAGAATGTTAAAACTTTCTAAAATCTAAGCTTCAATTGATCTTTGGCTTTAATCCCTGAAATAGGTCAATTATTCTTGCAAGCATAATCAAAGGCAATAAATTAAAATAGCAAGAAGATTTAAAAAGTAGAGTTGCCTTCGTACATGTATGAGTTGGTATCGCTCACTGAGATACCGATTCATCCAAGGCCAAATCAGCACATCTCACAAATTAGGATTTCATCATTCTGTGACACTACGGAATGGTGTGAGATTATTTAATGTGAATGTTAAGGTCAAAAACTTTATGAAATATGGTATTAGAGGTTAAAACCATATGGTAGGAGGTTTAATAGCGTTTCCGGGCCGTTTCCGGGGTTTTGGGCCTTTCCGGGGGAGTTTGGGCCTAAAAGAGGAGATTGTGGGCTTTGGTGGGATGGAGTTTGAGTCCATTTAGGACTAGGAGAGTTGTGTGGGCAGGTAAAAGGGGCCTCCCCCTGCCCTCCTTGCGCCCCACAACTCCCCTTGGGCGCCCCATCCCTCCCCCTTGAGCCCTAGCCGCCACCTCCCCTCTCTCCCTCCCCCACTTGGCCGTGCGCCTCCCCTTGCCCTTGCCCCTTTGCTTCCCACCTCTCCTCCACCCCTTACTGCCCTAGGGTAGCCTCCCCACCCCTGCACCTCGAGGATCCATCCATTGGAGCGAGGAGCGAGGAGCGAACCGGGAGGAGATCCATTCAGATTTCGTGCGTTGGGCAAAGGTATGACCATGGGAATCCTTTGGGTTGGTCTAGGTACTGTTCTAAGAGTGTTTATCAAGTTTTTAGATCAATTGGTGGTGCTGAATTTGATTAGATTAGATGGATTCTTGAGTTGGTCACGTTCTCTGTTTCGGACAGCATGAGCAGTCGACCTAGGGTTCGGTTTTTCACCAATTTAGAGTCCGAACTTGGTCATACGGACGTTGAAGAAGTTGTAGATAATTTCATTATCTTTCAGTGGATATAAAGAACGTTAAATTCCGCCTAGCCGTTTGAAAGTTATGGCTGTTTTACCGAGCGTGTTAAAATCTGTGACGTGATTGGAACAGATCACGGTATTTTGTAGATTAAACAACTTTAGAGTCCGAATCAGTCTTTACTTATACCTAGAAAAAGTTGGGAAATTTCCTAAGCTACTCGAGGATATACTCGTTTAATTGATTCGGAGTCCCAGAACTCAAGTTATGCCTTTTGGAAGGCTGCTGTCCCGACGGGACAGAACCGCTGTTTTCGGGTTTTGTGAGTAGTTGGCAATGTCGGGGTAGATGAGGGTTTGCGTACTATTTTGTGGGGCTTGATTGTGAGTGTGTGGTCCCTATGTGCAGGTGGTGTGACCCCAGGAGGGCCTACTACTTCTCGCCAATCCGTCGCCCGTGGTTGAGGCAAGTGTATTGTAATGGATAGCGATTTGTAGGTTGCTTGTTGAGACTAGATGAAAATGGATTATATGATATGATCACTTGCCATGCTTTAATGATTGCCAATGATATGATGAGTATGTTTATCATGTTAAGATGCCATGTGTTAATGTACATGTTAATTATGATGTTGGCATATTTACATACATGGCATGATTACATGGCCCGGGCGGTGAGAAAGTCATAATTAGTCCGGGAAGGTCGGTGAGAAAGTTATGACTAATCCGGAGAGCCAATGAGTAAGTCCTACATCGTGATTCCATTCACCACGGTGAACGGAAGCGAGGAGTAGGCACCCTCCATCTTCGGGATGGAAGGGGGGATAGGGTGCACACCGACGGGTGTGTACTCAACCATACCGGTATGAGTTTCCAGGAGATATGTGCATCGCATTGCATTACATTGCATTGCATTATATGAGGATGTTAAATGAGGATGATTTATGATGATGTCAATGATATGCTTACACTATGAATATGAGATGTGTATGATGTTGTGTGTGAAAAGTGGTGATGAAGGTATTGGAATGTATTTTCTTGTTCCATTGCATTATACTTGCTGAGTGATGAACTCACGCTTGTGTTTATGTTGTTTTTCTTAGGTACCATGAAACCGGCATGCGGGGAAAAGGGTTTAGCTACACATCTACACGTAGCTCCACACAAATTAGACAGTGTTATCATTTGGAGTCATGATAATGAAAGTATTGCCATGAAACTTGGAATATTGCTTAACTGTGTGCTCGGTCTTATTATTTGATTCGTTTAGCTCATGAAGTGGTTGAATGCTTTATCCTGGACTTATATTGTTGCTATGTCACATGTTATTGCTGTTTTAGATGCTTTCCATTATGATATAACTTGTGATACTGTTGTTGCTCCTTCAATTCATGTTAAAACAAAGGAGATGCTGCCGAAATCTCGGTTTTTAGCATGTGCGCCTTTGCTGGAATTTATGTTTAATTGTGGTATTTAGATGTTGTTTAGCTTATGTTTGGTAGCATTCAGGCATATTAAATGCCGGGGTGTTACACATTCGGCATTTAAACAAACCAAAAATTCTAGGTAACCATAGCTATACAAGAGAAGTAGCCTTTTCTAACCCTCATGTACTTTTTTTAAAAATCTAGCCTTTATACGAACACAATTGTAAAAAATAACCTTCTCTCAACAGCAGAAGTACCGATACATGTTATCTGCTACTCTCATACGCGCAATGGCCTACCGAGCATTGAGTGCTCGGCAGCTCCTCTCGAGCTTGCCTAGCTCGGCAACACTAAATCACATTATTAAGTGAGTGTTACCTGAGTTACTTGACTTAAATAAGATTATTACGTGAGTGTTACTTGAGTTACTTGACTTAATTAAGATAGTGATAAGTGATTAATTAGTATCACATGATTAAGATTGGACATCATGCCGAGCTAGGCTAGCTCAGGAAGAGCCGCCGAGCGCCGCTGCCGCACTGTCGTAGCTCGGCGTGTAGGATCTTTTCATGGTGCACCAGTGTAATAAGTGATACATGTCACTTGTTGAAGTTTCCACAGTTGAAGAGGAGACTATTTTTGTAATTATATTCGTATGAAGACTAGATTTACAAAAAAAAATGTGTGAGGGGTTAGGAATTCTCGATCTCACTTTCCATGAGGACGACTGGGCGAGTACAATAACAAAACCCACTACAAATTAATAGTAAACTAAAAATCAGCTTGTACAATAACTGTCTCTAAAGGTTGTATCTAGATGTTGTACAATAACTATCTCTTTTCTCTTGTATATAAATTTCTACTTATTCTTCCGTACAAAACTGGCTACTCAATAAGAGCTAGTTCTCTTTGCTTTACTCTTTTCTCACTCTTCTATATAGATAAAAAATGATATGTACAAACTAAAAATCAACTAAAATAATTTTACTGTGCATACCTTAAGCGCCTTCGTGCTGCGCGGAAGCATCGGCGCTTGAACACGGGCAAACCAACGAGCGACGCACGGCACGCAGCTGCGAGCGCGTCCGCAGTCCGCACCAGGGCGACGCTGAGGGGTACCATCAGAATTAGCATCTCCGATGCTCGATGATCCCACGGTTCTCCGCCCCTCCCGTGTACGTGCGACGCGTGTTGCGCAGAGAAGCATCGATGCTGGAACACGAACGAACCAACGGGCAACGTGCGCGGCACGCCAGCGAGGGCGTCCGCACCGTAGTGACGCTGAGGGTGCCCTTCGGATAGAGAGAACCGAGCGAGATACTTTCTTCAGGTTTTTCGTGGCATCTGCGTCGTGTAGCTTCTTTCGGTGAATGCCATTTGGGGTGGGCTCACCGGTCTGTCTGTACCCGTATGATTTGGATATTTACATGTTTTTTTTTATAAATACTAGTTTATCCAAACTATCGGATGCAATGAGCTTGTAATTTTTCGATTCGTTAAAATCATGCTCATGTTGAATTTCAGACACCAAGTGAAATATATCGATTTTCCAATTCTCAGTGAAAATACAGAATGATATTTAAAAGAAGTAGCCCAACCTCTCTCTATGCACATAAAATAAGGAAGAACAAACGAAAAATACTTATATATACAAAATATATATACAAAATAACTATCTTATTAATCTGATATAAGTTTTTACAATAAAATATATGTAAATATAAAGGAGAGACCGAGAGATGTACTGATAGATACGGATAACAAACACTACTACAGAATGGTACAATACTATCACTTCATCAAAGTCGGTTTCCAACTTTTCAGAAAAAACCAATTGTGATAGATGATTCGACGATAGTGTTAAAAATTGGTGGAGAATCATCACAATCGGTTCTAATATCAGAACTTACGTCACAATTGGTTCTTATGTGGGAACCGATTGGAATGCTTATTACACCTATGTTGGTTCCTAGTAAAAACCAATTGCACTGCTTATTACATCTGTATCGGTTACTGGTAAAAATAGATTACAATATTTATTACATCTGTGTTGGTTCCTATTAAAAATCGATTGAAATTCTTATTTATCTGTATCGATTCTTTTGAAAACCAATTGTGATTGCATTTCCATCTCTATCGGTTCTTTTGAAAGCCGATTGTGATGAATGATTATCGGTCCATACGTACTTCCTCAGCTCACTCCCCGAGCTTTCCTCCTCAGTCCTCACTCTCTCAGTGTCTCCTCCCAGAGCTCAGCCCGTCGCCTCCACGAGTTCTTCTCCTCAATCCTCACTCCCCGAATGTCTCCTTGGAATTGGATCACCCACTGGCGGCGAGGTGGGGGGAGAGGAGATGGCCTGTGGTGGCAATGGAATCGGTGGCGTAGGGTGGAGGAGGAGCAGCATCGAGGTGAGCTCGCTGCAATTCGGTTACAATGGCCAGCCGCTGCTCTTTGCATGCTTCAACCTACGCATAGCCCTCGGCTCACGTTGCCACCTTGTTGGCGCCAATGGATCCGGTATCTAACTAAATCTAACCTCTACCACTAGCCAGGATTCTAAGCTAGAACCGATTGTGATGAGATTGATTTTAAGCTAGAACCAATTGTGATGATCGTTTATCACTATCGAACGAAAATCGACTGTGATAACGCCTTCTTGTCACTGTCTAACGACTTTCTCTGTCGCCACCAAAACTAACTGTGATGATGAAAAAGAGCCGATTGTGATGTACATTCATGTAGTAATAAAAATTCGATGCGTAGTGCCACCCTTTCTAACCGTAGTTTTTGCTGTTGGCTACTGTAGCATGCCGTGTAAGTCACGTATATTCTTCGTTCAAACTCAAAATATAGTAAATAATATATTTATTTCAATTAGCTCGGTAAAATCTTCCCAACGGTGCTATTTGTTTTGACATATAGTATTACTTTCTTCCACTACTACAGAACCGGCTACCACAAACGGGTCGTAACCCCCTTCAGAAGCGGTTTTATAACCGCTTCTAAGCAACCGCGTGTGATACCCGTCCGGTATCACAAGCGGTTGCACGAACCGCTTGTGTTGTGGCAGCAAAAGCGGTTGGGAAGGTGTCCAGGAAGGCCAGTGGAGCCACCACGTGGGGGACTCCACAAGCGGTTCGTGTTACAAACCGCTTGTGGAGAGCAAGCACTCCAGAAGCGGTTAGAGTCACCAACCGCTTGTGGAGAGATTTTTCAATTATATGTATTATAGAATATGTTCTTTCAGTGTTTTTGTATATCATTTTTTACCATAAAATTAAATATGAGTGGAGGAGTTTTCTGCGCAATTAAATATATATTACATATGCTTACTCATACACATGTTCACAAGCTAGCTCAGTAAAAAAAACGAACTTAATAGTGTAACAAATGGACAAGTACATACACGCTATCGACGTTTACAAGTTTGAATGATTAAAAAAATGATTATCGAACTCAGTTCTTGCATGCGTCAGTCAAGTCCTTGGTCGACGTCGATGTAAATCATCGATTCAGCTGTGTTCAACGATGGACCAAGCCGTACGTGGAACTCGCCATTTGGAGATACAACCTCGTCGACAATGAAGCCGATGAGTTGTTCTTGCAGTGCGCGCACTCGGTGAGGCGGGAGCACGCTAACATGCTCATCGATGTTGGGCTGAAAATTGATTAAGCGGGAAGTATATAAATATCCGATCACATGCAATTAATTAAAATGTAAGTTGTAGCTAACAAATTGACATGCATATACGAACCTCGGCATAATGTTCCAGCTCATCGCCATGAATAAAACTTTGAATATAGTGGAACACGTAGTAGCCACATAAGTTGTTTCCAGCCGTTTGGCGTTTAACCTTGACGGGGAGAAATTTCAGAATATCAGATGAAGAACTGATATGGTGCATTTATATTAATAATTGTTTTTGTAAATGCGTGCACGAGTGCTCACTATGACTTCGAATTCTTTCTTGAATTCTCCTTTATGCTTCTTTTGGAACTTTGCAAATGTCTTGTTGAGGACATCAATGAACCATTGGTATTTGCTGATTGGATTCCTTCTTGAGTCATGAACTATAATCCTGCTGTTGTCAAGCTCGATGACTAGAAGGATCTAGTGAAACCTATTCGTATATTCCAACAAGCGCGTAAGCAGCTAGTCGTACTATCAATGGCTTAAGAAATACAAGAACAAGAGGTTTGTGAGAACACGTACATGAAGTTGAAGGCGAAGTATATGCGGTTTGTAGTGTTGTTTCAATAATGCACGCAAAATGTATGCCTCAACATGCGGTCTTTCTTTGGTCGAATTGCAGATTTTCTCGTTGACAACCTCTAGGTCGATGAAGCCAACGTTCTGTTTGCCCAGTCTTCTACATCGTTGTATCTCCATTCTACATAAGAAGGGATAACTAAGTTAATTAGATTTTCAATTTTGTGGTACGAGAGGAAGCAAACGGTAAACTTAGCAGATCAACACTTACAGACACCAGCAGCACATGAAGCCAACGTCGATGGCGTCTGTTTGGTACACATGGTACAAGTCCTCGAATTGCAGCCATATGTCTGTCTTTTGCCCGCGGAAGAAGTGCCCATCTTGAGAAATAAAGTGGAACATTTTCTCTCCTTTAGATGCCCTTTTCATGTAACATTCATGCATTTGACGCATCTTCGTTGGGAGATCATTTATATCTTTTGGATCAATTAGCGGTTTGCCCAACTCATACTTCCATCTGGTTGGTGCCACTGGAAGATCCTGGTCTATTGATTCAAGTCCTGCCTCTTTCAAGAATTCTTGGATCCTCAAGCCAAAGACTCGGCCTCTGCACATCTTCCACTTTCTTCTTCTTCTTTCCCGCCGACGAAGCCCGTGTATTTTTCCTTGTAGCCTTTCTTATTGTCCTTTCGTAGTCGGTCGTCACAAGCGGTGGCGCCGTTCCGCATGACTGAAAGTGCTTCACAATTTTTTTTATCGGTTTTAACGTTGGGCTCTGGCTTCGTTGGCGCAAACTGCCTGGCCACATCCGTCTTTACGGTAATTGATAGCTCCTCCGCAGTCAAATCATATGGCCTCTTCGGCAGTTCCTTCAACATTCTCTGTCCGTCGGATGCCGACTTCGTGGGAGCAGGTGCCGGTGCGGGATCCCTCCTTCTGACATGGAGCTTCTTCCTCGGGGGAGATGCTGGAGGTGTGGTGACTGGAGATGTCGGGCTTCTTTGTGGAGCGGGAGGTGGAGGAGGCGTGGCCTGGACCACCGGAGAAGCTTTGCGTGCAGGCGACGTTGGAGGAGTCGTGGGTTGTCGATGTGGAGGAGGCGTGCTTGCTGCTGCAACTGGCTCAAACTGCGGGGCCTCTATTGTTGGAGATGTGACCTCCACACCATCTGGAAATATGATGTACTTTTTGCGCCAGAGGATGCCATGGAGGGCCTGTCCAAGCTTGGTCACGTCGTCGCCCCCAGCAATCTCGAGCAAGAGATCTTCGAAGCCCCCCACCACCTCTTCCACCGTGACCTTCGAGTACCCGGAGGGTATCTGGTTGAAGTGGAACGTCTGGCCCGCCTCCACCGGATAAGCCATGCCGTAAGCCACCTTGTAGGAGAGGTTACTGAAGGGAATATGCCCGAGAGGCAATAATAAATTGTTTATTATCTTATTCCATGTTTATAATAGATGTTTATTTCTCATGCTAAAATTGTATTAACCGGAAACGTTGATACATGTGTGTTTAATAAACAAAAAGGTTCCTAGTAAAGCCTCTCTTTTAAACTAGCTCGTTGATTAACTGATGATCAAGGTTTCCTGATCATGAACATTGGATGTTGTTAATAACGGGGTCACATTATTAGAAGAATGATGTGATGAACACACACCCAAGTTGGTATAGCAAATTCGATCAAGTCATTAAAGTTTGTTGTCAGATCTTGAACATATACAAAATAGCTCTTTTCCTTAGACCATGAGATGATGTCAATCACTAACTCGGAAGAGTACTTTGATGACATCAAACGTCACTCCGTAACACGGTGACTATAAAGATGGATTTGGGTACTATGAAAGTATTAGTTGAGGCTCATGCATCAAGAGTGGGATTTGTCCATCCAGATGACGGAGAGATATACTCTGGGCCCTCTCGGTGATATCACATTGACATCGCTTGCAAGCACGTGACTAGGTCACAAGAATGTCATATCACGGAACGAGTAAAGAGTACTTGTCGGTAACGGGATCGAACTAGGTATAGTTGATACCAATGATCGGATCCCGGATAAGTAATATATCGCGAGACAAAAGGAATTGGTTATGTTGTTTTTTGGTTCACACGATCACTAGTTCATCGTTGAGTAAGTGGGAGTCATTATGGATCTCGGATCCCTGGCGATTATTGATCGGAGAGGTGTCTTGATCATGTCCATTTTATTCACGAACCGTTACTTTCACGGATGATTTGAGTCGATATGGATATATTTACTTAATGAAACACAAGTCTAAAACATTTGAAAAGTTCAAAGAATTTCAGAGTGAAGTAGAAAATCATCGTAATAGAAAGATCAAATTTCTACGATCCGATCGTGGAGGAGAGTATCTTAGTTACGAGTTTGGCACACACATGAGACAATGTGGAATAGTTTCACAACTCATTCCTGCTGGAACACCACAGTGTAATGGTGTATCCGAGCGTCGTAATCGTACTTTATTGGATATGGTTCGATCTATGATGTCCCTTACAGATTTGCCACTATCATTTTGGGGTCATGCACTAGAAACAGCTGCATTCACTTTAAATAGGGCACCATCTAAATCCGTTGAAACGACACCGTATGAATTATGGTTTGGCAACAAACCTAAGCTGTCATTTCTAAAAGTTTGGGGATGCGATGTTTATGTGAAGAAACTTCAACCTGATAAACTCGAACCCAAAGCGGAAAAATGCGTCTTCATAGGATACCCTAAAGAAACAATTGGGTACACCTTCTATCACAGATCCGAGGGCAAGGTTTTCGTTGCCAAGAATGGATCCTTTTTGGAGAAAGAGTTTCTCTCGAAAGGTGTGAGTAGTAGGAAGGTAGAACTCAACGAGGTTTTTGAACCTTCTCTTCATAGAATGGCAAGTGCGATGGCGCGGAAGTTGTTTCGAAGTTGACTTCACCAGATGAAGAGGGAACTAATGATGAGGATCATGAAACTCCGAAAGAGAATACTACCACACCTCGCAGGTCAACAAGAGCGCGTAATGCTCCTGATTTTTATGTTTCTACTATGAATGTTATGGTAATTGAGAATGATGACCCTGCGACGTATGATGAAGCGATGATGAGCCTAGATTCCGACAAATGGCTAGAAGCCATGAAATCCGAAATGGGATCCATGTATGAAAACCAAGTATGGACTTTGGTGGACCTACCCAATGACCATAAAGCCGTTGAGAACAAATGGATTTTCAAAAAGAAAATAGACGCTGATGGTAATGTGACCGTCTATAAAGCTCGACTTGTCGCAAAGGGTTTTCGACAAATTCAAGGAGTTGACTACGATGAGACTTTCTCACCCGTAGCGATGCTAAAGTCTGTTAGGATTATGTTAGCAATTGCTGCATTTTTCGATTATGAAATATGGCAGATGGATGTAAAAACCGCGTTCCTTAATGGAAACATTGAGGAAGAGTTGTATATGATACAACCCAAAGGTTTTGTTGATCCTAAGGATCTTGATAAGGTATGCAAACTTCAGCGATCCATTTATGGACTGAAGCAAGCATCACGAAGTTGGAATCTCCGTTTTGATGAGGTAATCAAAGGTTTTGGATTTGTCCAAACTTACGGAGAAGGTTGTATTTACAAGAAAGTGAGTGGGAGCTCTATAGCATTTCTGATATTATATGTGGATGACATATTGTTGATTGGAAATGATATAGAACTTTTGAAAAGCGTAAAAGATTACTTAAGCAAGAAGTTTTCAATGAAGGACCTTGGTGAAGCGGCGTATATTTTAGGCATCAAAATCTATAGAGATAGATCGAGACGGTTGATTGGGTTATCGCAAAGTACATACCTTGACAAGATTCTAAAGAAGTTTAGAATGGACGAAAGTAAGAAAGGGTTCTTACCTATGTTGCAAGGCAAGACGTTGAGTAAGACTCAGAGTCCAGCTATAGTAGAAGATAGAGAAGTAATGAATAAGATTCCCTATGCTTCAGCCATAGGCTCTATCATGTATGCTATGTTGTGTACAAGACCGGATGTGGCACATGCTATTAGTTTGACTAGCAGTACCAACTGATCCAGGTTTGGAACATCGACAATGATCAAGAATATCTTTAAGTACTTAAGAAGAACTAAGGATATGTTTCTCATATATGGTGGTGAAGAAGAGCTCGTCGCAAAGGTTACGTCGACGCTTAGTTTCGACATCGATCCGGATGACTCTAAGTCACAAACCAGGTATATTTTTGAAATGAATGGAGGAGCAGTGAGTCGGAGGAGTTCCAAGCAACTGTGGTGGCGGGATCTTCAATAGAGGCGGAATATGTTGCCGCTTGAAGCGGCAGGAAGCGATTTGGATGAAGATGTTCATATCCGAATAGGTGTGGTTCCGAAAAGTGCGTTGGACCCAATGGTTATCTATTGTGACAACAATGGTGCCATAGCCAATGCTAAAGAACCAAGGTCACACAAGAATTCCAAGCATATTAAGCGCCGGTTTCACTCCATCCGTGAACATGTCAAGGATGGCGATGTAAAGATTTGCAAAGTGCACACGGATCCGAATGTGGCAGACGCGTTGACTAAAGCTCTCCCAAGGGCAAAACATGATCGACACGAACTCAATGGGTGTTAGATTCATCACAATGTAATCTAGATTATTGATTCTAGTGCAAGTGGGAGATCGAAGGGAATATGCTGAGAGGCAATAATAAATTGTTTATTATCTTATTCCATGTTTATAATAGATGTTTATTTCTCATGCTAAAATTGTATTAACAGGAAGCGTTGATACATGTGTGTTTAATAAACAAAAGGTTCCTAGTAAAGCCTCTCTTTTAAACTAGCTCGTTGATTAACCGATGATCAAGGTTTCACGATCATGAACATTGGATGTTGTTAATACTTGGGGTCACATTATTAGAAGAATGATGTGATGAACACACACCCAAGTTGGTATAGCAAATTCGATCAAGTCATTAAAGTTTGTTGCTGTCTTGAACATATACAAAATAGCTCTTTTCCTTAGACCATGAGATGATGTCAATCACTAACTCAGGAAGAGTACTTTGATGACATCAAGCGTCACTCAGTAACACGGTGACTATAAAGATGGATTTGGGTACTATGAAAGTATTAGTTGAGGCTCATGCATCAAGAGTGGGATTTGTCCATCCAGATGACGGAGAGATATACTCTGGGCCCTCTCGGTGATATCACATTGACATCGCTTGCAAGCACGTGACTAGGTCACAAGAATGTCATATCACGGAACGAGTAAAGAGTACTTGTCGATGCAGGATCGAACTAGGTATAGTTGATACCAATGATCGGATCCCGGATAAGTAATATATCGCGAGACAAAAGGAATTGGTTATGTTGTTTTTTGGTTCACACGATCACTAGTTCATCGTTGAGTAAGTGGGAGTCATTATGGATCTCCAGATCCCGCTGATGATTATTGATCGGAGAGGTGTCTTGATCATGTCCATTTTATTCACGAACCGTTACTTTCACGGATGATTTGAGTCGATATGGATATATTTACTTAATGAAACACAAGTCTGAAACATTTGAAAAGTTCAAAGAATTTCAGAGTGAAGTAGAAAATCATCGTAATAGAAAGATCAAATTTCTACGATCCGATCGTGGAGGAGAGTATCTTAGTTACGAGTTTGGCACACACATGAGACAATGTGGAATAGTTTCACAACTCATTCCTGCTGGAACACCACAGCGTAATGGTGTATCCGAGCGTCGTAATCGTACTTTATTGGATATGGTTTGATCTATGATGTCCCTTACAGATTTGCCACTATCATTTTGGGGTCATGCACTAGAAACAGCTGCATTTACTTTAAATAGGGCACCATCTAAATCCGTTGAAACGACACCGTATGAATTATGATTTGGCAACAAACCTAAGCTGTCATTTCTAAAAGTTTGGGGATACGATGTTTATGTGAAGAAACTTCAACCTGATAAACTCGAACCCAAAGCGGAAAAATGCGTCTTCATAGGATACCCTAAAGAAACAATTGGGTACACCTTCTATCACAGATCCGAGGGCAAGATTTTCGTTGCCAAGAATGGATCCTTTTTGGAGAAAGAGTTTCTCTCGAAAGGTGTGAGTAGTAGGAAGGTAGAACTCAACGAGGTTTTTGAACCTTCTTTTCATAGAATGGCAAGTGCAGTAGCGCCGGAAGTTGTTTCGGAGTTGACTTCACCAGATGAAGAGGGAACTAATGATGAGGATCATGAAACTCCGAAAGAGAATACTACCACACCTCGCAGGTCAACAAGAGCGCGTAATGCTCCTGATTTTTATGTTTCTACTATGAATGTCATGGTAATTGAGAATGATGACCCTACGACGTATGATGAAGCGATGATGAGCCTAGATTCCGACAAATGGCTAGAAGCCATGAAATCCGAAATGGGATCCATGTATGAAAACCAAGTATGGACTTTGGTGGACCTACCCAATGACCATAAAGCCGTTGAGAACAAATGGATTTTCAAAAAGAAAATAGACGCTGATGGTAATGTGACCGTCTATAAAGCTCGACTTGTCGCAAAGGGTTTTCGACAAATTCAAGGAGTTGACTACGATGAGACTTTCTCACCCGTAGCGATGCTAAAGTCTGTTAGGATTATGTTAGCAATTGCTGCATTTTTCGATTATGAAATATGGCAGATGGATGTAAAAACCGCGTTCCTTAATGGAAACATTGAGGAAGAGTTGTATATGATACAACCCAAAGGTTTTGTTGATCCTAAGGATGCTGATAAGGTATGCAAACTTCAGCGATCCATTTATGGACTGAAGCAAGCATCACGAAGTTGGAATCTCCGTTTTGATGAGGTAATCAAAGGTTTTGGATTTGTCCAAACTTACGGAGAAGGTTGTATTTACAAGAAAGTGAGTGGGAGCTCTATAGCATTTCTGATATTATATGTGGATGACATATTGTTGATTGGAAATGATATAGAACTTTTGAAAAGCGTAAAAGATTACTTAAACAGTAAGTTTTCAATGAAGGACCTTGGTGAAGCGGCGTATATTTTAGGCATCAAAATCTATAGAGATAGATCGAGACGGTTGATTGGGTTATCGCAAAGTACATACCTTGACAAGATTCTAAAGAAGTTTAGAATGGACGAAAGTAAGAAAGGGTTCTTACCTATGTTGCAAGGCAAGACGTTGAGTAAGACTCAGAGTCCAGCTATAGTAGAAGATAGAGAAGTAATGAATAAGATTCCTATGCTTGACCATAGGCTCTATCATGTATGCTATGTTGTGTACAAGACCGGATGTGGCACATGCTATTAGTTTGACTAGCGGTACCAATCTGATCCAGGTTTGGAACAACTGGACAGCGGTCAAGAATATCTTTAAGTACTTAAGAAGAACTAAGGATATGTTTCTCATATATGGTGGTGAAGAAGAGCTCAGTCGCAAAGGTTACGTCGGCGCTAGTTTCGACATCGATCCGGATGACTCTAAGTCACAAACCAGGTATATTTTTGAAATGAATGGAGGAAGCGGTGAGTGGAGGAGTTCCAAGCAATCTGTGGTGGCGGGATCTTCAATAGAGGCGGAATATGTTCTTTGCTTGAAGCGTATGAGGAAGCGATTTGGATGAAGATGTTCATATCCGAATCGGGTGTGGTTCCGAAAAGTGCGTTGGACCCAATGGTTATCTATTGTGACAACAATGGTGCCATAGCCAATGCTAAAGAACCAAGGTCACACAAGAATTCCAAGCATATTAAGCGCCTTGGTTTCACTCCATCCGTGAACATGTCAAGGATGGCGATGTAAAGATTTGCAAAGTGCACACGGATCTGAATGTGGCAGACGCAGCGTTGACTAAAGCTCTCCCAAGGGCAAAACATGATCAGCACGAGAACTCAATGGGTGTTAGATTCATCACAATGTAATCTAGATTATTGATTCTAGTGCAAGTGGGAGATCAAGGGAATATGCAGAGAGGCAATAATAAATTGTTTATTATTTTATTCCATGTTTATAATAGATGTTTATTTCTCATGCTAAAATTGTATTAACCGGAAACGTTGATACATGTGTGTTTAATAAACAAAAAGGTTCCTAGTAAAGCCTCTCTTTTAAACTAGCTCGTTGATTAACTGATGATCAAGGTTTCTGATCATGAACATTGGATGTTGTTAATAACGGGGTCACATTATTAGAAGAATGATGTGATGAACACACACCCAAGTTGGTATAGCAAATTCGATCAAGTCATTAAAGTTTGTTGCTGTACTGAACATATACAAAATAGCTCTTTTTCTTAGACCATGAGATGATGTCAATCACTAACTCCGGAAGAGTACTTTGATGACATCAAACGTCACTCCGTAACACGGTGACTATAAAGATGGATTTGGGTACTATGAAAGTATTAGTTGAGGCTCATGCATCAAGAGTGGGATTTGTCCATCCAGATGACGGAGAGATATACTCTGGGCCCTCTCGGTGATATCACATTGACATCGCTTGCAAGCATGTGACTAGGTCACAAGAATGTCATATCACGGAACGAGTAAAGAGTACTTGTCGGTAACGGGATCGAACTAGGTATAGTTGATACCAATGATCGGATCAGGATAAGTAATATATCGCGAGACAAAAGGAATTGGTTATGTTGTTTTTGGTTCACACGATCACTAGTTCATCGTTGAGTAAGTGGGAGTCATTATGGATCTCAGATCCGTGATGATTATTGATCGGAGAGGTGTCTTGATCATGTCCATTTTATTCACGAACCGTAGGGTGACACACTTAAGGTTCATCGACGCTTTTGAGTGGATACGGAACACCGGAGAAAAGTTTGGACAGCACCGGAATAGTTTCGGGATATCGGAATAGTTCAAGGGGTATGTGTTAATTTTTGTTAATTAAAAGAATTAACAAATATTAAAATAACAGAAATAAAATTGTTTATTTATTTAATGGAGAGTCCATTCACATGAAGAGAATGGAGAGTCCATTCACATGGAGAGAGTGGAGAGTCCACTCACTCCTATAAAAGGGAGGGTGGAGCTCCTCTCTCATGGACTAATCTCCATAACCCTTTGGTTGGTCCTTTCTCCTTCCTCCTGCTGTTCCACCATTCAAGCAGTAGCTTAAGCGAAGCGCTGCTGAAATAGTTTCTCCACCACCACCACTAAGTCGTAGTGTTGTTGGAGTTTCCCGTGGATCCTCTACTTCCGCTGCCCCGCTGGATCGGGGG
Organism: Rhipidocladum racemiflorum; assembly: GCA_036346355.1. Lineage (NCBI taxonomy): Eukaryota > Viridiplantae > Streptophyta > Magnoliopsida > Poales > Poaceae > Rhipidocladum > Rhipidocladum racemiflorum. Next base: position 14,062,435 of record CM070591.1, on the reverse strand, counting down.
ATTGGAGGTCATCGTTGTTCCGTACGTGTGACCAAGTACGGAGGCGCTGCCGTTTGTGGCGCTCATCTTCGCGACTTTGAAGTCGGGCGTGTACCTCTACTTCAACCACGTTTGTTTGCGGGAACGTTATTCCCGCTTTCGGTCTACGAGGGTGAGTCCTTCTGAAACCGTTTGCATGCATCTCCTAGATATGATCTTGGTGTTTGGTTGCATTCGTAGGAAAAATTTTTGTTTTCCATGCTTAGAACCCATCAGTTACGCATATCAATGTGTAGCTCGCACTGGCGGCGAACCTTGATGCTGTCCACGGGATAACGGACCTGCGGGTCATCTGCTTCAGGGGCCACGGCGGACGCGCAACTGCTCTTTTGCGCGGTGGGACTGATCACGGGTTCCGGCGCCCCTTGAACATTACTTCCCTGAAGCTGATACTGGCTTATTGCTTCGGACACTTGTTGCGCGATCAGATCAGGGATGGAAGCCTTCGTAGCTCTAAGCTCATCCTCCAATCGGCTCACTCTACCCTGATCTCTCCTCTTGCTTCTGTCCCGGCTCCTGTAACTGCTTGAGTCTTTGGCAAATCCGTGCCTCCACGGTATCTTTCCGAAACCTCGTGTCCTTCCCAGGTGCTCAGGGTTTTGAAGGGCATATGTTAGCTCGTCATTCTCCCTGTCCGTCACCAAGGATCCTGACCGAGATTGTTCGATGGCTTGTACAATCCTTTCACCAACTTCTTGCACTGTTGGTGCCATCACCAAGCTACCATCATCTGCAAGTTGGCCCCCGTGACCCAAGAACCAGTTGCGCAGGCGAGGCTCCCAATCCTCAGTTTCAGGTACAATTTCCTGCTGCCGAAGTTCCTCTTCCCGCTTGTCCCATTTCTTTGCAGCCTTAATGTAACCACCGGTGCCGAGATGGTGGTGGTATTGCTTCTTCTGGGCATTCACCTTGTTTTTCTCTTTCGCGGCCTGTCCTACATCGGATAGCTTGTACTCCTCGAAAGCCTCCCAATGATCTGCCGGTTTAGGAAATTGATTGAAGTCTGGCCTTTCTCCTTTGTCGATGTACTTGCGGGTGAGGGACGACTTCCACTTCTGAAAGGAAGTTGCCATCTTCTTGAAAGCCCATCCCTTGGCCTTTTGTTCGTACCCTTCTGGAAAAGTGAAATTTTCCTTCATATCATTCCAGAGCAGTTCCTTGGTAGCTGCAGGGACTTCGGTCCATTTCTGGATGCTGATTGGGACGTGATCCCTCACGTGGTAGCCGCAAGCATTGTTGAAAGGGCCAATTGCTGAAAGTGGGGCTAGCAGACTCCCGTCGTTGCCGACTTCGGTTATCACATACTTGGTCGAAGGCTTCTTGTTAGGTCCTCGGTTAATTCCGAACTGGGTGGCCGATGATGTACCGGGCTGGATACACAAACACATGTTAGAATAATTAACATGTTTACGGTGATTTCATAATGGTTAAGACTATACCTCGGTGTAGCCGGCAGTATCCTCGCCGGTACCAGTGTTAACAGGCTCATCGACAGCGGTACCAGTGTTAACAGGCTCATCGACAGCGGTACCAGTGTTAACAGGCTCATCGACGCCTAAGATGGTTCCCAGCGCAATGGTCTCGAACATCATATTTTCCTCGTCATCGAAATCCGGGTCACCACATCTTGGTGTCGCCATCTATAGTGGGCATGAAATCATATATACAATATTTATATATTAAATACATACGCACATACAAACATATATTTGTAATATCTCTAGGCCAAAAAAGAGGGAATCCGATGGGATTTCCCCTTGCAACTCCCAAAAGAGAGGGAACCACGACTGGAATGCCACTTTCAATGGGGTGGAATGGGAGAGAGGTATCACGTACGTAGAACCCCACCCTCACCCCTCCATGCATGTTGCCGTTCCGCTTCGTTACAAACAATGGAGTATTTAGGTAGCGGACATATCTCTAGATATAATCTATAGTGTGTCGTATCATCCTTTAAAATTTTGAGTTCAAACTTGAAGTATATGGCCACGGACCCCAACATATATACGCACTATCGATCATCCTTTAAAATTTAGTAGCATGAAAACTCCAACATACAACATATATGTGGCCATGGACCCCGACATATATACAATCCTGCATTTTGTACTTTTTTGGCAATATTTACTAAAATAAATATACAATATATATACAATATTTACAACATATACAATATATATACAATATTTACAACATATACAATATATATACAATATTTACAACATATACAATATATATACAATATTTACAACATATACAATATATATACAATAGTTACAACAGAGAGAGCATGAAAACTCCAACATACAACATACATGTGGCCATGAAAACATATATACAATATATATACAACAAAAATGTACTCTAACATCAACAGATCAACAAAATTCCTTGTGAGCATTTCACCGAACACCTTGCGGGCATGAATACAGATAGAGCAGGAGGGGGCATTTCGCCAGCTACCTAGGTCCTCCGGGGTGGATGGCCTGGGGGGGCGTCGGCGCGGTGGCTGGGAGGCGTCGGCGTGGTCGCTGGGGGCATCGGGGCGATGGGGCGTCGGCGTGATGTGGTCGACGGAGCTGCTCTAGCTCTAGCGGGGACTTAGAAAATTTGAAGGTGCGGGAGAGTGTGGGGACTTCAAAATTTAAGTGTTTGTCCCACTTCTACCAGCGGTTGGTATTACGAACCGCTTGTAGAAGCACCTCTAGAAGCGGTTCGTAATACCAACCGCTTGTAGAAGCACCTCTAGAAGCGGTTCGTAATACCAACCGCTTGTAGGCCCCTAGGCTGGCTTCACCACGTGTAGAGGATCCCGACTACAAGCGGTTCGTAATACCAACCGCTTGTAGAGGTACATCTACAAGCGGTTTTTAATACCAACCGCTTGTAGAGGGCCCCGATTACATGCGGTTTGTTCCACGAACCGCTTGTAAAAATCTGAATCGTAACACTTAAAAGAATGCAATGCCTTATGCTGTTAACAAGAAATCTCTTCTCCCCCTTGGCTAGCGGGCGCTTGATCATGTGAGCTTGTGCCTGAGGTCGGGTGTTCGAGCCCCACTAGCGCCCCGCGGGCCTTTCTTTTTTTTAAACCAGACTACAAGTGGTTCTTAGTCCGAACCGCTTGTAGAGGACGTCAAGCGCCCGCGCTAGCCAAGGGGGAGAAGAGATTTCTTGTTAAGCACATTAGGCACCGCATTCTTTTAAGTGTTTGTATTTGTGAAATCATGTGCTGAAAAATTGGCTTAGAATTAAATTTGCAAAATGTGTTTGTTCATGTGTTTTGACAATTTGACAAGATACAGTAAGTTTCGCTTTGGCGCCGACCAAACTTAAAGAAAACAGTAAGTTTCCCATGTACAACGGACCAACTTTTTTGGTCCTTTGTAAACATGCTTTTGACAACCTCATTCTTCCATGTACAACAGACCAACTTTTTTGGTCTGTCGTAAATGTGTTTTTGAAGGTTGTTGTGCCAGAACAAGTTATTGAAAAATAGTAAGTTTTACATGTACGACGGACCAAGTTTTTGGGTCTGTCGTGGACGTGTTTTTCAGATCATAAGCCGAACTCAATTTTACAAGAAACCAGTAAGTTTTGCATGTACAACGGACCAAGTTTTTGGAGTGCATCGTGAACGGTTTTTGAGGATTGATTTCGCATGTACAATGTGATCGATTTGTTGGTCCGTCGTAAATGGCGATGTTTTCGCGGAATGATTTCTTTGGAACCGAGAGTTTCACTTGTACAACGGACTGATTTTGTTGGTCCGTCGTGAATGGACTTTTTCTAGGGTTTTTGATTTTGGTCCGTTGTAAACGTGTTTTGCTCGGTTTGGATGTTTTGCAAGATTTGAAATGGTTTGAATTTGAGATTATGAAATTTGTGATGATTTCATGATACTTGTTTTGAAGTGGACTTTATGCAATGCTCATGTGAGTAGTTGCATGGATTGACTTTGAGTCAAGTCGTGGACTTGTGCTCGGATTTGTTTCGTGGTTTGTTCATGTGCGGTATTGCTCGAAGACGAATGTGGTCGATGACGGACCGGAACTAGGTTCATGGAGGAACCGAGGTTCGGGACTAGGTTCAGGAGGAACTGAGGTCTTGGTGGTCAAGGATGTCATGCGGGGACGTTCGGGCTAAGAGAATGGTGCACATGAAGAATGGTTAGTCATGTGAGAATGGCAGGAGGTCATTCGCGTGCAAAGTGTTAGTCACGTGAGTATGGCGGTGGCCATACGCGTGCAAAGTGTTAGTCACGTGAGTATGGTAGGGTTGCCATGCAGCGTGCAAGAGTTGTACTCGGCCAGGTTGGGCCAAGTAGAGTTGTGTTGGATACTGATTCCTTCTAGGAATAGGAATCGTATTCGAGAACTCTTTGTGGGTTGGTGCTTTAAATAGGTGGGGGTCTCTGTTGAAAGGCACCAAGTAGAGTTGAGCGCATCAAGCTTTGAGCTTGGTTTTAGGGTTTGTACTCTTTTGATGAGAGTATTTTAGACAAGAAATAAAGATCAATTCTTCCAAGATTTTTGCGTGCTACTCTGATAACCACGTCGCTCTGATGTTTTCTGTTTTGGTTCTTGTTTGCATGCTTGTTCTAGTTCTAGATTGGTTTTTGTTCTTTAAGTTTTATCTTGATTTGATCCATCAAAAACCTCTCTAGGGTATTGATCTAGTGTTTCTCAAAGTCTAGTTGATCAATCTTTTGTCGTTCTTGTTTAATCTTGAAGTTTTGATTAGATTGATTCTCGTCAAGTTCTGGATCAGCAAGCTTGCGAAGCTTATAACTTTTGATCCGTAAGTCCGATCGAGCTGATTCTTTTTGGGTTCGATTCGTATTGGAATGTAGTTTCTTGTGTCCAAATTTCAGATCAATCTAACGGTTGGATCTCCAGGAATTCGCGTTTTACTGAACCTATGTCATTCTGTTTTTGTCGAAAACGAGGCAATTATTTGGTTCTGTTTTAGGGGTGAACTTTTAATAGGTCAAGAATTTGGTTTTAGCTTCCGCACAATCATTCACCCCCCCTCTGATTGCTATATTCGTATACTTCGATCCTACAAGTGGTATCAGAGCAAGGTTTCTCTAATCTATCTTAACCGGTGATTAGATCAATGGATCGTTATTCGACAAAACCATGTGTGTTCGATGGTGTTGATTTTCTGTTTTGGAAGGCCAAGATGGAGGCGTTCATCCAAGCACAGGGCTTCACAATTTGGGAGAAGGTCTACAAGCCATATGAAGTCCCTGCAAACGACAACGTCAACGACACCAATCGCACACATGTTGAAGCAAATAGCAAGGCGCGCAACTTGATCATCCAAGGCTTGGGACGCAGCGACTTTGATCGTGTGGTTCATCTTCGATCCGCATATGAGGTATGGAAATCTCTTTGTGATTACCATGAGGGTTCTAACACTGTCAAAGAGGTTCGCCAAGATATTTACAAAAAAGAATACATGCGTTTTGAGATGAAACCTAGTGAATCTGTAGATGACTTCTTTGCACGTTTCAATAAAATTCTTAGCAATCTACGTCTTTGTTGGAGTTAGCTACTGCGATCTTGAAAATGCTCGACAATTGCTTAGTGCTTTGGACATGTCAGTGTGGGAGATGAAAGTAACATCTATACAAGAATCTACTACTATGAGCACACTCACATTAGATGTTCTTTATTCTAAGCTAAAGACTCATGAATTGGATGTCCTTGCTAGGAGGAATGGACATAAATCAATTGCTTTATCCTCTCAAACTAGCATGCCTCCTAACAATACTTCTTCAAGCTTTGCTTTGTCTTCTTTGTCTTCACTAACCAATGAACAGATTGAAGAAATTCCCGAAGAAGACTTAGCACTACTTGCCTCTCGCTTTAACAAAGCTTTGCAGAATGTGAGAATGAGGAAGAGAGGTGGTGGTGGCCCTCCAAGATGCTATGAATGTGGTGACCTCAACCATATTCGCACAAATTGTCCTAAGCTTGCAGGAAAAGCATCAAAGGAGGAGGAGGACAACGACAGAAGAAAGGAGAAGAAAAGGTTCTCTTCAAATGATAGGAAGAAGAAGAAGAGCTTCATCAACCGCAAGGTGGTTCACCGAGTTCTTTCCGCTCTTGAACAAGTCAATTTGAGCGATGTGGACTCGGAGAGCAGCGAAGATGATGCAACTCCAAGCAAGCATGATTTGATAGGATTATGTCTCATGGCAAGCAGCAAGGATAGTGTAACACCCCAAAATTTTGCTTCTCTTAAATTCATGTGTGATTTGGCACTTTGGTGAATTTTTGGAATTTTCTGGAATTTATTTGGATTTATTTGGAATTTATTTGAATTTATTCCATTTTGAAATAATTAAAGAATTTAATTTTGCAAATAAAATTTGGTTGGAAATATTTTATTTGAGTCCAAAATGATCCAAAATATTTTCCAGAATTTTTCTGGAATTTTTCTGAGTCTTTTGCTATTTTTAATGAATTAAATGAATTACTGGGGATTAATTTGAATATTAAAATCGCTTCGGGTTTAGTACTGTTCATCGGGTCCGAGTCGGACTCGAGTCCGACCCGAACCCGACCGAGCCACTTGATTCGGTCGAACCGCGTCGCCAAACCCAACCCTAACCCTAGCCACCGACCGTTGGATCTTGATCCAACGGCGTAGCGTAATGACGCGTCGCGTGTGCGCGTGAGCCGTTCGATGCGGGACCGCGTGGGCGGCATCGATCGTCGTCCTCGCCGAATCGGCTTTCGGAGAAGCGCCTTGCCGTGCCCGACTAGGGTTCCGCTGAAACACGCCTCCGGGGTTATTTAAGGCCGGGCCGGCCCCGAGGTTGCCCTCACCGATGCGCCCGTTTGCCCTAGCTAATAGAGCTCAAGCCGCCGCTAAGCCGTGCCGATTGCTCGCGAAGTTGGACGGAGCCGCTACGGTTTCCTCGTCTTCTCGGCACCGATAGCCCTTGTCCGCCGTGTTGAAGCCGGGTTCGAACCCCCAAGACAAGGCGCACTGCGGACATCTCGATCACGCCGAGAACGCCCGTAGCGCCGAGCCCGTGGTCATCTTCCTGGCGCCGGCAACCCAGCCTGCTGCGTGACTCCATCTCCGTCCACGAGCTCCGTGCACCGTTGGATCTTCATCGGACGATCACGGTGAGTCCACGCTTCCGAAACTTTGGAAAAACGGATCGGATGCGGGCCGTTGGATCAAGATCCGACGGCCCACGATCGCCACGTGCTAGAAACTGCGTTAACTTAGGGTAGATCTAGACCGTCCGATCTAGATCGAACGGCCGTGATCATGCCACGTAGCCACCGCCGCGCCGTGCGTTGAGTCACTGACAGGCCGGGCCCGCGTGCCAGCGGCCGAGCCTGGGCGTGACTGCGTGTCACTGACATGCGGGGCCCGCATGTCAGTGTCTCGCCCGAGAGAGCCTCACCGTGCACGTGACCCACTGACGGGTGGGACCCGCGTGTCAGCCTCTGTAGCTGTAGGCCGCGTCCACCGTGGGCCGGGTGTCACCGTGGACTCAGTCCATGGACCGAGACACGTGGCAGCACCCGGGACATGCCACGTGGCATGATGACGTCATGCTGACGTCATCATGGAGGCCGTTCGGTGCTGACGTCAGCAGGTCACTGTGGACCAATCACAGGATGCCACGTGTCCATGCTGACGCAATAATTAATTTCCGAAAAAGAAAATGATTTATTAATTCGAAATATTAATTCAAATTTAGATTCAAACTTCAAACGCTTATAACTTTTGCGTTTCAACTCCGATTTGAGTGATTCAAATTTCTAAATTTGTATAAAATTGAGATCTACCTAAATATGAATTTTATTTAATTTTTGGACTAAAGTTTTTCTCTGTAATATTATTTAATTGATTATTTAAACTTTAATAAATCATAACTTTTGCATTTTAACTCCGATTTGAACGATTCCAGTTCCTAAAAATCCAGAAAATTATGTTCTCTCTGTTTATGGATTTTATTTGGAGTTTTGGGATGTTTTGCCTAGTGTTTATTTGTGTATTTGCTATTTGCACGCTTTACGAGTAGACGTTGAAGTGCCGGAAGGATTCGAAGGAGAAGTATTGACTCAGGATCCAACTCAAGACCAAGAGCAAGTACTTTTTGAAGGCAAGTTGTGCTTTGACCATGTTGATCCTATTTCGAAATCTATTTTGATTTAAACTATTGCATGCTAGTTCAATTAGAAAGATATTTTGTTTAAACCTGGGGGTTAGATAAATACCAATTTGCTATAAGACACCTTGATTACTTAAGTATGTGCCATGACCCTTTGTCACCCTAGTTGTGGTTTACTAGTTGGACATTATTAAATTGCCAACATGGGTTTAGACCGTTGTAGTACACTGCTTAGACCTGCTACGTGCTCATGACATGATTTTGGACAATCAAATATTAATATTGACTTAATGATATATTGAACCTGTTTTGGAAAGGTATCATGTGATGTTGATGGCACGTGGTGCGGGTAATCAAGCGGGGTTTGATAAACTTGATTTCGGCCAGGGCATGTGGCAAGAGTAATCAGTGGGCCGATTGTGGCATTGGGAGTGTTGATTTGGTTTTCGGGTAGTCTTGCCCTGGTCACTCTAAGGACTTAACCTTGCAAGCCTTTGAACTGGTCATACTTGCAACCACATGGCTGGAATGGGACGGCCCTAGTTGACTAAGTCGCTAAGGACTCACTTGTGGAGCCTCAGGGTGTCGATTACACCGTTTGTGTGATTGTGCGGGGAGCGTATCGTGGGCGTGGCCAGATACCCATCTAACGGTGTGTTGGTCCCATACTTCGCCTTGGCTAAGGGAAGGGATGGTGTAGAGCACGAACCAGGAGAGGACCACTGTGTTGTTTGAGGCTTAGAAAGGCTTTATTCTGAGGAACTTCGCCTTTGTGGTGTTTGATTGTATCTTGTGGGTAAAGTGCATAACCTCTGCAGAGTGTAGAATCTATTTAAATAGCCGAGTCCACTGTGATCTTGGACAATGCTCGGAATTACAGTCAAGGGTTAGACTTTCTGAAAATAACTTGGATTTGAAAGGTTGGTTTAATAATGAAGATGATGGAAATATGGTTTAGGATGGGGAAAAATGTTTATTAAACTTCTTGAAAAGTTATTTACGCTTTACTGCTTTCGAATCTACTTATATTACTTTTCAAGTCTTTGTTTCTTTGCAAATATACCTTGAGCTATTCCTTTGTACCAAGCCATGCATATAGTATATTAGCTTGCATTACATGCATGACTTGTCGAGTACCAAGTACTCACCCTTGCCTCAACACAATATCGGTTGAAGAGGAGATTACGCCACTTTGGAGGAGGAACTCCAAGAGGACCCGTCTACTTAGGGATGCGAGCCCGGTCGGTTGCCTGTGGTATCTTGGATGGCGCCACGAAGTTTATTTGATTTTCATTGCTATTGTTTCTCTCTCGAATAAGTTTCGCCCTACGAGGCATACATTTGTAACTTGACCATAAGGTCAAGTAACCAGTGTGGTTATTTAAATAAAGTACTTTGATAATATCGATTGGGATGATTGTGATATTTACCGATGTTAAGACTGTGTGCACTAGCTGCGTTCTGGACTAGTGCTGAATACACAGAGGGTCGGATTTGCAAATTCGGGGTCCCGACAGAGGTGGTATCATAGCCATACTTGACTGTAGTCTCAACCCCAAGCAAGAATGGTAGTAGTGAGTATAATTACTTTTTTCTAAAAGCTAAAAGTTTTTCTAGATTTGACATGTGATCTCGACTTATCCACTTCTCTCTTTTCTTGTCTCTTGCTGAAATTTTCCCTTACCTTGTCACAATTTAAAAATTACGAGTTCTTACGTAAAGCACTCTTGTGACAGATGGAGGAAGAGTTCAACCACGTTGATCCGGGAGTTGGTCACGCTTGAGAACTTTGGCATATGCTCTGAGACTCTCGGAGATTTTGAGAAGCCCCAATATCAAGTGGAAGTGATCGGACAAGCGGGATTGATCAAGGCTTGTGACGTGAAGATTGAGGTACTGCTAGGAAAAGGGCCAGGCAATCGCTCGATACACCAGACCTTGCCGGAGATCTACAATGCAGATGGGTATCCAAGAAGTATCACGACGAGCAATGCGGCACATTACGTATCTACGCCAGAGAATTGGAGAATACGGTGTTCCGTTACCATCCGCGCAGCGATAACCTTCTTGACCGAAGGAGATTCAGGATGAGGATGCCACGGTTACACAGCTTGGCACGATTTGTCGTCGCCAGGAGGATGTACTAGATAATACAAGCAAGGAGCTCTGAAGGCCCGCAAGGAGATCACGACAGAGAAGAAGAGCAGATGGCGGGAAGCTCAAGAGTATGTGGCACACCTTCTACGAAGGATTGACGAGTTGGAGATGACCTTATGCGGACCGGACCAGGCGGTACTCGAGCTACACGAGCGAGATCGGAGGAGTCAGATCTCGATGAGGACACTGCTTCTTCGACTACCACAGATGACACGATTCTTTGGACATGGCGATCGTTTCGCGCCTATGCCGCAAAGACCCGCACTCCAGGCCGTGGAGGTTTTCGATGAGTGAGCATAGGTTCTATAGTGAGACTCCTTCGCCGAGTCGAGTCATAGAATAAAGAGTCACACTTTAGGCGTTAGACTCCAGAGTTAGTTAGATTTGGAATTGATTTGTTTTATGAGTGTGCAGTATGTGTTGCAAGGCCCTTAGGCATTGTAAGCAGCCATACCAAGTTATTAATAATAAAGTTGGACCTTAAAGCTACCCCTTTCGCCCGCATAAGTTCCATATTACTTGTCTATTCTTGTTTCCCTCTTATCTCTAAACCTAGAGCAAATCGACAGATGGTGAACACCCGTGGAAACTTTGGAAGCAATGGGAGTGGTTCTCGCCCAGCAGAAAACCCCAATGATGGAGCACCGACCGCCACTAGATATGCAGAATTTTGGAGCATTTCTTGCTGCTCAGACTCGATTGATGCATGCTATGATGCAACAAATGCAGCACGTCCTTTGCTCAGGCCACGCTAATCAAGTTAATCGGGGACCACGCTTGAGAATACAAGGCTGTCAGAGTTCATGAGAACTCACCCACCCACTTTCTCTCGGGAATGCCAATCCATTGGAGGCCGATGATTGGTTAAGATCAATTGAGAGGAAGCTACACATAGCTCAATGCATAGGAAATGAGAAGGTACTCTACGCTTCTCATCGGTTGGAAGGAACATTGGCCAGAATGGTGGGAGAATTTACGTGCCACGCAAGAAAACCCTCAAGATATCACTTGGGAAGAGTTCACGGTGCATTCCGACAAGATTATCACGTGCTGAAGGAATCATGGACCTTAAGAAGGAGGAGTTGAGCATTAAAGCAAGGTAATCGGCAAGTGGCGACTACGAACAAGTTCACACGGCTAGCGCTACGCTTTGAGGATGTAGCGACAGATAAATCCAGGCAGTCTCGTTTTATGAAGGGACTTAACTCGGGATTGCAAGTAGGGTTGATCACCCACACCTTTCCAGATTTCCAAGAGTTGGTGAATAAGGCGCTTATTCTTGAGGACAAGCGCAAGGAACTGGATGAGAACAGAAGCGCAGGATGCAACAAAGAAGGATCACGCCAGGAACGCATAGCGGCGCGAGAGTTGCACCAAATCAATTCTTGATTCCAACCACGAATGCAACAAGGACACCATCCTCAAAGACCAAGACCTGCCAATCAAAACTACTGCACTCACCCCCGCTTAGAAACGCTTACTCCGTGCAAATAAGAAGGAACAGTGAGACGCCGCTACAATCGCAACGAGCCAGACACTTTGCCAACAGATTGTCCAAAGAAGACAGCAGGAGTGACCCGATTCGCTTCAATCTAGGAACCACCCAGCTAGGACGCCAAAGATCAGGAGCCACCCCAGACCGTAGTGAGAGGCCGAGTCAACCATGTCACCGCAGATGCACTGCAGAATGCTACGGACGTCGTACTGGGTAAGTTACTTGTTAACTCAGTACCTGCAACAGTTTTGTTTGACTCTGGAGCTTCGCATTCGTTTGTTTCTCAAGGCTTTGCTACTAGAAATGATTTGAGGATTGCAAGACTTAAGTGCATGCTTTTAGTTCAAACCCCTGGTTCCGAACTCCGAACGAAAGTAGGATGTTCCGGTGAGAATACTAATAGGTGGAATAGAATTCCTAGCGAACCTTATAATTTTGGATACCCAGACTTTTGACGTCATATTGGGAATGGATTGGTTTTCCAATCACAAGTACGTATTGGATTGTGGACGAAGGACTATCTCGATTGAGAGCCCGTGTGGGAAGAAAGTGGAATTTCAAGCCACTGCGATTAGAGATGGACGATTGATGGTTAACAATACCAAGGCAATCAGCATAGAGGATGTCCCAAAGAGTGAATGAGTACCCGGATGTTTTTCCCGAGGACTCACAGGGTATGCCGCGAGACAGGGACATAGAATTTGTAATAGAGCTTGTATGCACAAAGACCGATAGCAAAGAGACCCTATCGGATGTCCACCGAGGAGTTGGTAGAAATGAAGAAACAGCTAGAGGAGTTAATGGAGAAAGGATTTATCAGACCGAGTTCGTCGCCGTGGGGAGCACCAGTTTTGTTTGTCAAGAAGAAGGACGGGAGTTTCAGGATGTGCATTGACTACCGTGCGCTCAATGAAGTCACCGTGAAGAATAAGTATCCGCTACCCAGGATTGATGATTTGTTTGATCAGTTAAGAGGAGCCGGAGTTTTCTCCAAGATTGATCTGAGATCGGGATACCATCAGTTGAAGATCCGATCAGAAGATATTCCGAAGACTGCATTCTCGTCGAGATATGGACATTACGAGTTCTGATTATGTCCTTTGGGCTGACGAATGCGCCAGCTTATTTCATGAATATGATGAATAAGGTGTTCATGGAATATTTGGACAAGTTTGTCGTCGTGTTCATAGACGATATCCTAGTCTACTCCAAGACAGAGGATGAACATGCTGAACACTTAAGGCGAGTTTTGGAAAAGCTGAGGGAACAGCAACTTTTCGCCAAGTTCAGCAAGTGTGATTTTTGGAAGGACAAGGTGGAGTTTCTTGGACATGTAATGACCGCAGAAGGATTCGCCGTAGATCCAAGCAAAGTAGAAGCTGTGTTACATTGGGAACAGTAGAAGGCGTGACCCAGATTCGGAGTTTCCTTGGAATGGCAGGATACTACCGCCGTTTCATCGAAGGCTTCTCGACAATTGCGAAACCTCTTACGCAATTCTTGAAGAAGAAGGAAAGAAGTTTGCATGGGCGCTTGAGAATGTGAGAAAAGATTTCAGAGCTGAAGAAGCGATTGACATCAGACCGGTGTTAGTTCTCTGGATGTTGCTCAAAGCCGATATTTATTGTGACGCATCGCGCCAAGGACTTGGATGTGTCTTTGTCTGAGAATGGAAAGGTCGTCGCTTATGCATCAAGGCAGTTGAGGCCGCATGAGGAAAATTATCCGACACATGACTTAGAGTTAGCTGCCGTAGTGCATGCCTTGAAGATATGGCGTCACTATCTGATTGGAAACAGATGTGAAGTGTATACGGATCATAAGAGCCTTAAATACATATTCACCCAGTCGGATCTGAATATGAGGCAGAGGAGATGGTTAGAGTTGATCAAGGACTATAATGTTGGGATCCATTACCATCCCGGGAAGGCCAACGTAGTGGCCGATGCTCTGAGTCGGAAAAGCCATACCGTGAGTGTGTTGCTAGCTACAAGTCAGGATGAGTTATGTGAGGATTTTCAAAAGATGAAGATTGAGGTTGTACCTAGCGGATTCTTGGCCGCATTAGAAGTAAAGCCTACCCTAGAGGATCAGATTCGAGAAGGACAAAAGGATGATGACAAGATCCGCAGGATTAAGTCCATCAAGGAGGAAGGCAAGGCAGAGGACTTCAAGTTGGATGAGCAAGGCACGTTGTGGATGAAGGATCGGATTTGTGTGCCTAACAAAAAGGAGTTAAAGCAAGCGATTCGGAAGAAGCCCATGACTCTAAGTACTCAATTCATCCCGAAGCGCCAAGATGTATCGAGGATCTCAAGAAGAGATTACGGTGGCCGAGTATGAAACGTGAAGTTGCCGAGCATGTTGCCTTGTGCGATGTATGCCAGAGAGTCAAGGCAATGCATCGAGACCAGCAGGATTGCTACAACCGCTGAAAATACGAGTGGAAGTGGGAGGAAATTGGAATGGATTTCATTACCGGTTTGCGAAGACTCAAGGAGGTTATGACTCCATATGGGTTATAGTGGATCGCTTGACTAAAGTAGCCCATTTTATCCCGTGAAGACCACTTACTCGGGAGATAAATTAGCAGAATTATACATGATCGGGATTGTCTGTTTGCACGGAGTGCCCAAGAGGATCGTATCGGACGAGAGGTACCCAATTTACCTCAAGGTTGGAATAAGTTGCATGAAGCTATGGGAACCCGTTTGAACTTGATCTGACTTATCATCCACGCAGACGGACCAGACCGAAAGAGTCAACCAGATCTGGAAGATATGTTGAGAGCTTGTGCATTGGCTTATGCTACCTCTTGGGATAAGAGTTTGCCGTATGCCGAGTTCGATTACAACAATAGTTATCGAGGCTAGTTCTGAGATGTCACCTTTTGAGGCCTTTGTATGGTCGACCTGTCGGACGCCATTGAATTGGAATGAGACCGTGGCGCCGTGTCTTTGGGCCTGATATTCTTCAAGAAGTGAAGAAACGGTCGCCATGATTAGGGAAAGGTTGAAGGTAGCCCAATCACGACAAAAGAGTTATGCTGACAATCGTCGCCGAGATTTGAGTTTTGAACCAGAAGACTTTGTATACCTCAGAGTTACGCCTCTCAGGGGAGTTAAGAGGTTCCATGCCAAAGGGAAACTTGCACCCCGTTATGTTGGACCATTTAAGATTTTGAGCCGCAGAGGCGAAGTTGCTTATCAGCTGGAGTTGCCACAATCATTAACAGGAGTGCATGACGTGTTCCATGTGTCCCAGTTGAAGAAGTGTCTCCGAGTTCACGAGCAGGCACCGCTAGAGTCAATTGATTTGCAAGAGGATTTGACTTATAAGGAGTATCCCGTGAGGATTCTAGACACAGTGGATCGAGAGACCAGAAATAAGTCAACCCGTTTTTGTAGAGTTCAGTGGAGCAACCATGAAGAAAGCGAAGCGACTTGGGAGCGCGAAGAGGATTTGAAGAAAGAGTTTCCAAACCTATTCCTTTAGTAAGCCCTGAATCTCGGGGACGAGATTCTATTAAGGGGGGGAGGTTTGTAACACCCCAAAATTTTGCTTCTCTTAAATTCATGTGTGATTTGGCACTTTGGTGAATTTTTGGAATTTTCTGGAATTTATTTGGATTTATTTGGAATTTATTTGAATTTATTCCATTTTGAAATAATTAAAGAATTTAATTTTGCAAATAAAATTTGGTTGGAAATATTTTATTTGAGTCCAAAATGATCCAAAATATTTTCCAGAATTTTTCTGGAATTTTTCTGAGTCTTTTGCTATTTTTAATGAATTAAATGAATTACTGGGGATTAATTTGAATATTAAAATCGCTTCGGGTTTAGTACTGTTCATCGGGTCCGAGTCGGACTCGAGTCCGACCCGAACCCGACCGAGCCACTTGATTCGGTCGAACCGCGTCGCCAAACCCAACCCTAACCCTAGCCACCGACCGTTGGATCTTGATCCAACGGCCGCGCGTGTGACGCGTCGCGTGTGCGCGTGAGCCGTTCGATGCGGGACACGTGGACGGCATCTGGTCGTCGTCCTCGCCCGAATCAGGCTCGGAGAGCGCCGCCGTGCCCGACTAGGGTTCCGCCCTGAGCACGCCTCCCGGGGCTATTTAAGGCCCGGACCGGCCCCCGAGGTTGCCCTCACCGATGCGCCCCGTTTGCCCTAGCTAATAGAGCTCAAGCCGCCGCCAAGCCGTGCCGATTGCTCGCCGAAGTTGGACGGAGCCGCTACGGTTTCCTCGTCTTCTCCGGCACCGATAGCCCTTGTCCGCCGTGTTGAAGCCCGGGTTCGGAACCCCCAAGACAAGGCGCACCTGCGGGACATCTCGATCACGCCGGAGAACGCCCGTAGCGCCGAGCCCGTGGTCATCTTCCCTGGCGCCGGCAACCCAGCCCTGCCGTGACTCCATCTCCGTCCACGAGCTCCGTGCACCGTTGGATCTTCATCGGACGATCACGGTGAGTCCACGTTTCCCCGAAACTTTGGAAAAACCAGATCGGATCTGGACCGTTGGATCAAGATCCGACGGCCCACGATCGCCACGTGCTAGAAACTGCTTTAAGGTACGGTAGATCTAGACCGTCCGAGCTTGCTCGAACGGGCGTGATCATGCCACGTAGCCGCCGCCGCGTGCGTTGAGTCATCGACAGCCGGGCCGCGTGCGGCGGCCGAGAGCCTGGCGTGATTGCGTGTCAGCGACATGCGGGGCCCGCATGTCGATGTCTCGCCGAGAAACCTCACCGTGCACGTGACCCATCGGCGGGTGGGACCCGCGTGTCAGCCTCTGTAGCTGTAGGCGCGTCCACCGTGGTAGGGTGTCACCGTGGACTCAGTCCATGGACCGAGACACGTGGCAGCACCCGGGACATGCCACGTGGCATGATGACGTCATGCTGACGTCATCATGGAGGCCGTTCGGTGCTGACGTCAGCAGGTCACTGTGGACCAATCACAGGATGCCACGTGTCCATCTTTGGCGCCAATAATTAATTTCGAAAAAGAAAATGATTTATTAATTCGAAATATTAATTCAAATTTAGATTCAAACTTCAAACGCTTATAACTTTTGCGTTTCAACTCCGATTTGAGTGATTCAAATTTCTAAATTTGTATAAAATTGAGATCTACCTAAATATGAATTTTATTTAATTTTTGGACTAAAGTTTTTCTCTGTAATATTATTTAATTGATTATTTAAACTTTAATAAATCATAACTTTTGCATTTTAACTCCGATTTGAACGATTCAGTTCCTAAAAATCCAGAAAATTATGTTCTCTCTGTTTATGGATTTTATTTGGAGTTTTGGGATGTTTTGCCTAGTGTTTATTTGTGTATTTGCTATTTGCACGCTTTACGAGTAGGCGTTGAAGTCTGGGAAGGATTCGAAGGAGAAGTATTGACTCAGGATCCAACTCAAGACCAAGAGCAAGTACTTTTTGAAGGCAAGTTGTGCTTTGACCATGTTGATCCTATTTCGAAATCTATTTTGATTTAAACTATTGCATGCTAGTTCAATTAGAAAGATATTTTGTTTAAACCTGGGGGTTAGATAAATACCAATTTGCTATAAGACACCTTGATTACTTAAGTATGTGCCATGACCCTTTGTCACCCTAGTTGTGGTTTACTAGTTGGACATTATTAAATTGCCAACATGGGTTTAGACCGTTGTAGTACACTGCTTAGACCTGCTACGTGCTCATGACATGATTTTGGACAATCAAATATTAATATTGACTTAATGATATATTGAACCTGTTTTGGAAAGGTATCATGTGATGTTGATGGCACGTGGTGCAGGGTAATCAACTGGGGTTTGATAAACAGTTTTCGACCGGGGCATGTGGCAAGAGTAATCAGGTGGGCCAGTTGTGGCATTGGGAGTGTTGATTTGGTTTTTCGGGTAGTCTTGCCCTGGTCACTCTAAGGACTTAACCTTGCAAGCCTTTGAACTGGGTCATACTTGCAACCACATGGCTGGAATGGGACGGCCCTAGTTGACTAAGTCGCTAAGGACTCACTTGTGGAGCCTCAGGGTGTCAGTTACACCGTTTGTGTGATTATGCGGGGGCGTATCGTGGTCGTGGCCAGATACCCATCTAACGGTGTGTTGGTCCCATACTTCGCCTTGGCTAAGGGAAGGGATGGTGTAGAGCACGAACCGGAGAGGACCACTGTGTTGTTTGAGGCTTCCGGAAGGCTTTGTTACGGGAACTCGCCTTTGTGGTGTTTGACTGTATCTTGTGGGTAAAGTGCATAACCTCTGCAGAGTGTAGAATCTATTTAAATAGCCGAGTCCACGGTACTGGACAATGCTCGGGAATTACAGTCAAGGGTTAGACTTTCTGAAAATAACTTGGATTTGAAAGGTTGGTTTAATAATGAAGATGATGGAAATATGGTTTAGGATGGGGAAAAATGTTTATTAAACTTCTTGAAAAGTTATTTACGCTTTACTGCTTTCGAATCTACTTATATTACTTTTCAAGTGCTGTTTACTGCAAATATACCTTGAGCTATTCCTTTGTACCAAGCCATGCATATAGTATATTAGCTTGCATTCTGTGCATGACTTGCTGAGTACCAAGTACTCACCCTTGCCTCAACACAATATCAGTTGAAGAGGAGATTACGCCAGCTTTGGAGGAGGAACTCCAAGAGGACCCGTCTACTTAGGGATGCGAGCCCAGTCAGTTGCCTGTGGTATACTGGATGGCGCCACGAAGTTTATTTGATTTTCCGCTGCTATTGTTTCTCTCTGAATAAGTTTCGCCCTACGAGGCATACATTTGTAACTTGACCATAAGGTCAAGTAACTTGATTTAGTTATTTAAATAAAGTACTTTGATAATATCGATTGGTATGATTGTGATATTTACCGATGTTAAGACTGTGTGCACTAGCGCGTTCCTGGACTAGTGCTGAATACACAGAGGGTCCGGATTTGCAAATTCGGGGTCCCGACAGATAGCTTCACCGAAGACGACCACG
The DNA here is from genome assembly GCA_036346355.1 of Rhipidocladum racemiflorum. Lineage (NCBI taxonomy): Eukaryota > Viridiplantae > Streptophyta > Magnoliopsida > Poales > Poaceae > Rhipidocladum > Rhipidocladum racemiflorum. The sequence continues at coordinate 14,043,591 of CM070591.1, read as the reverse complement.
ACAGCGACTTCAATGAGGTAGATCCCTCTTATGATGAATTAGCTATTGCTGTTGCTCGTCTTGGAAAATTGCTTGACAAACGTGATAAGAAAATTAAGAAACATGATTTCATTATTGAATCATTGAATGCTGAAATTGCTAGACTTAAGACTTTGATTCCTAGTGATGATACTTGCAAATCATGTGACTTAATTTACAATGAGCTCACCTTGCTTAGGAAAGAACATGCTCTTTTGTTGCATCTAAATGAGAAAAATGAGAAACATGTTGTACATGCTAGCTGTTCCACTGATGATTTGCATAGTTCAACTTCTTGTTCTAAATGCTCAACTCTTGAATTAAAATTGAAAGATGCAAATGCTAGGGTTTCTCAATTAATCGATAATTTGCTTTCACATGAAATTCTCTCATGCTCAACTTGTCGCAAGCAAAAGGAAAAGTAGATGTTCCTGCAATAATTGTTTAACTCTTGCTAAGAAAGTTGATTACACCGCAAAACTCTTTGGAGCGATTCACTAATGGCAAGAAAAAATTGAACATGATTTTGGATCAATCTAAGGTTAGCTCAAACAAGAGAGGTTTAGGATTTGATCTTCATGCTTCATTTGAAACTAAACCTCGCACTATTGTTAATGCTCCTTGCAATGACAAAATTGAGATTCTTAATGAGCCTAAAAAGATTGCTTTTAAATCTGCTGGTTTTCTTTCTTCTACTATGATGAATGCAAAATGTGCTTCTACTGTTAAAGCCAAACTTCATGCTAAGTACACTTGCACTCATTGTGGTAGAGATGGACATCTAGTAGATTTTTGCTTTAGACTAGCCAGACAGCAAAGGAAAGAAATGACTAAGGCTAGGTCTAACTTCAGAAAAGCACACTTTGCTTCTCACTATGCGCCTAGAGTGTTGAAAACACCTTCTGTTCCTATAGACATGAGAAAAGGAAAAGCTGATTTTGTGCATAAAAATTCTAGTGTTGTGCCCTCTTTGTTGTGCGTCGTGTGTCTCGATCTTTGGATTCCCAAAAATCTCATTCCTAACTTGATCTTGAGACCTTGATGTTTTGTTGCTATGTAGGCTTCTCGCGAGGAAGGAGAACATATGGCTAGTGGATTCGGATGCTCACGCCACATGTCCGGTAATAAGAATTGGTTCTCCTCCCTCACTCGTGCATCTCGTCTTTGAAAGTGTTACTTTTGGAGATGCTTCTTCCTCTTCTGTTGTGGCAAAAGGTACAAGAAGGTAAGTGACAAGTTTATGTTCAAGGATGTGGCTCTTGTTGAAAACTTGAAATATAACTTGCTTTCTGTCTCACAAATGCTTGATGAAGATCTTGAGATAAGCTTTAAGAAAAATGAATGCAAAGTGCTAGATGCTTCAGGTGATCTTGTGTTCAAAATTTCTCGTTTTGGAAGAGTCTTTAAAGCTGATTTTGATGCATCACCTTCTTCTAAGCATAGGTGTCTAATTGCCAATGTTTCTAAAGATTTATTCTTTTGGCATCGTAGACTTGGTCATGTTGGTTTTGATCATCTTACTCGTGTAAGCAGTTTAGATCTCATACGTGGCTTGCCTAAGCTTAAGGGTGATAGCAATTTAGTATGTTCCTCTTGTAGACATGGTAAGATGATTGCAGGTTCACATCCACCTCTTACCATGGTGATGACAAACGCTCCAGGACAGCTTCTACATCTTGATACTGATTGGACCATCTCGAGTTCAATCCTTTGGAGGCAAATGGTATGTGCTTGTGATTGTTGATGATTTTTCTAGATACTCTTGGGTATACTTTATGGCATCTAAGGATGAGGCTTTTAGTCATTTTAGAAGTCTTGTTCTTAGGCTTTCTATTGATCATCCAGGAGCTCTCAAAGCTATTAGAAGTGATAATGGAACTGAATTCAAAAATGCTTCTTTTAATCACTTTTGTCTTGAAAAGGAATTGATCATCAATTTTCATCACCTAGAGTGCCTCAACAGAATGGTGTAGTTGAAAGGAAAAACAAAACATTGGTTGAGATGGCTAGAACCATGTTAGATGAACATCACACTCCTAGGAACTTTTGGGCTGAAGCGATTTCAACTGCATGTTATGTTTCAAACCGTGTGTTTTTGAGATCAAAATTGGGTAAGACTCCATATGAGCTTCGGTTTGGACACAGGCCTACTGTTTCTCACTTTCGGGTTTTTGGATGCAAATGCTTTGTCTTGAAATCTGGAAATCTTGATAAATTTGAAGCTAGATCAATGGATGCCTTTTTCCTTGGATATCCTGCTCATACTCGTGGCTATCGTGTGCTTGTTTTGGAGACTAACAAAATTGTGGAAACTTGTGAAGTTACTTTTGATGAGGCTAGTCCAGGCACTAGTCCAAGTGATGCAGGTACAGACGCATATGTTCAGGGGGAGAAAATTTTTGAAGATAATGATGATGTTGAAGATGATGTCTTGACTATTTCTAATGCACAACAAGCTGTAGCACCTTTGGCACCTACTACTACATCACCTACAGCTAACCATCCTCAAGCTACAACATCATCTGTACATGCTGAAAATGAAGAAGGAGAAGGAGAAGGAGAAGTCTCAAAAGCCAACGCTCCCTTGCACATTCAAAAAATGCATCCATCTGAACAAATGATTGGAGACCTAAATGAGAGAGTCACTCGATCCAGGTTTATTCATTCTGACACTCATGCTCATTCTGCTTTAGTTGCTTCCTTTGAACCCAAAGATATATCTCATGCATTATCTGACGAATCTTGGATCAATGCCATGCATGAAGAATTAGAGAATTTTGAACGAAATAAAGTTTGGAAACTTGTCTCACCACCTCCAGATTTTAATGTTATTGGAACTAGATGGGTTTTCAAAAATAAACAAAGTGAGGATGGTGTTGTTGTTAGAAACAAGGCTAGATTGGTTGCTCAAGGTTACACTCAAATTGAAGGCTTAGATTTTGATGAAACCTTTGCTCTGTTGCTAGAATTGAAGCCATTAGAATCCTTTTAGCTTTTGCTGCATCCAAAGGTTTCAAATTGTATCAAATGGATGTGAAAAGTGCTTTTCTGAATGGCTACATAAATGAGGAGGTTTATGTCAAGCAACCACCTGGTTTTGAAAATCCAAAGTTTCCAAATCATGTGTTCAAACTAACAAAAGCTTTGTATGGTTTGAAACAAGCCCCTAGAGCATGGTATGATAGGCTAAAAACCTTTTTACTTGAAAAGGGCTTTTTAATGGGAAAGGTTGACAAAACTCTCTTTTTACTCAAGCAAGGCAATGATCAACTATTCGTTCAGATTTATGTTGATGATATTATCTTTGGTGGTTCATCTCATGTTTTAGTGTCTGAGTTTTCAGAAACAATGAGGAAGGAGTTTGAGATGAGTATGATGGGTGAGTTGACATACTTTTTGGGATTTCAAATCAAGCAAACAAAGGATGGTACTTTTGTGCATCAAAGCAAATATACAAAAGACTTGCTACATCGTTTTGGGATGGAAAGCGACAAGCCGATCATGACACCCATGGAGAGCACTTGCGCACTTGACCCTGATGAAGATGGTGAGCCAGTTGATCAAAAGGAATATAGAAGCATGATAGGTTCACTTTTGTACCTCACTGCATCAAGGCCGGATATACAATTTGCTGTGTGCTTGTGTGCTCGTTTTCAAGCTTCCCCACGTGCTTCACATCGACAAGCTGTCAAAAGGATTTTCAGGTATCTTCATGGAACTCAAGATTTTGGCATTTGGCTTTCTGCTTCCTCATGCATTAGTTTGAGATCTTTTTCTGATGCTGATTTTGGAGGATGTAGAATTGATAGGAAGAGCACTTCTGGTTCATATCACTTCTTGGGAAATTCTCTCATTGCATGGTTATCTAGAAAACAATCTTACATTTGCACAATCAAGCTGCTGAATCTGAATATGTGGATGCTTCTAGTTGTTGTTCTCAAATTCTTTGGATAGTAGCTACACTTAAAGATTATGGGGTTATTTTGGATAGTGTTCCTCTTCTGTGTGATAACACTAGTGCAATTTGCATTGCTAAGAACCCTGTGCAACATTCAAGAACAAAACATATTGACATCAGATTTCACTTTCTTAGAGATCATGTTGAAAAAGGCAACATTGTGCTTCATCATGTGGATACTGAACATCAATTGGCAGACATTTTCACAAAACCTTTGTCTTCTTCTCGTTTTGCTTTTATTCGGGGAGAACTTGGAATTGTTCATCCAATGGGATTGTTTTGAGGGGGAGTTTCTTTGCCAAGTTCTTTCACTTGATGAGCTCACTTTATCATATTTCTTTATATACTATATAATTGAGCTAATATATGATAATCTAATTGTCTCACTTGAACTAAAAATGACATTGTGGAATTCCCTGGACTGATTGCCTATAGCTAAATACTCTGTGATATCTTACTCTTCTAGGCTTGTTATTGAATCTTCTTGACAAATTTGGGCTATGAAGCAAGTGTGTTTTCAGCTTTATTCTTTCATAAGACCTCTTAATCACTCTTGCATGTTTTACAATCAAAGAAAATGAAAAGAAAAGGGAATCAATAAAAAGGGTTGTTAAAAGCAAAAGCCTCAAGTTATGAGCTTTAGGAATGCTTTCCCTAAAAGATAAGATGTATGCTTCAAGCATGCCATTCCCTCAAAGACAAGATGTATGCTTCAAGCATGCCAATCCAAGGAAATAAAAGAAGTATGCTTCAAGCATGCCACATGCAGTTTACTGTTTAAAGATTAATTTGGTCTACTAGATTGGAGTTGAAATCACTTGCTCGCCCAGAGTTGTTAGTTGTTTCAATTTTTGAGCCTTTGTTTTTCTACTAAAGGTTTTGCTTAGTACTTGGCTATAGTTGACTGAATTGAGGTTGAGATGCATGTCATTCCCTAACTTGCTAAAATCACATCAAGATCATGTATTTTGCATATTATGTGATATATAAGGTTATATGATCGAATGAGCTCATCTTCTCCTATCTTGGCACTCCTTTGTTTCCTTTTGTGAAATCATTGTTTCAGAATAATTTTGAACATGTTTTCTCTTTTGTTCTCTTGATGAATCCATTGTCAAAGAGGGAGAGAAATTTGGGAATCGTTGAAAAATTTAAGGAAAAAGGGGGAGAAAAAAAAAGGGAGTTGTTTTTAGTAATTTGAGGATTTTGGGAGAAGTTTGGAGAATTTTGAAATTTTTGGGCACATTACACATTCACACACATTTTCCTTCTCATGGGGAGATTTTGTTTCGCATTTTGGTCAAAGGGGTAATTCTGTGTTTTCTCTTTTTGGTCCTTGATCCTTTGAAATTCAAAATCTTTGTAAAGTGAATGCCAAATGTTCAATTCTAAGTGGTGTTGCCAATGTTTTCATCAAGGGGGAGATTGTGAAATCATGTGCTGAAAAATTGGCTTAGAATTAAATTTGCAAAATGTGTTTGTTCATGTGTTTTGACAATTTGACAAGATACAGTAAGTTTCGCTTTGGCGCCGGACCAAACTTAAAGAAAACAGTAAGTTTCCCATGTACAACGGACCAACTTTTTTGGTCCTTTGTAAACATGCTTTTGACAACCTCATTCTTCCATGTACAACAGACCAACTTTTTTGGTCTGTCGTAAATGTGTTTTTGAAGGTTGTTGTGCGGACCAAGTTATTGAAAAGCGATAAGTTTTACATGTACGACGGACCAAGTTTTTGGGTGCATCGTGGGCGTGTTTTTCAGATCATAAGCCGAACTCAATTTTACAAGAAACCAAGAAGTTTTGCATGTACAGCGGACCAAGTTTTTGGGTGCTGCGTGAACGGTTTTTGAGGATTGATTTCGCATGTACAATGTGATCGATTTTGTTGGTCCGTCGTGGCGATGTTTTCGGAATGATTTCTTTGGAACCGAGAGTTTCACTTGTACAACGGACTGATTTTGTTGGTCCGTCGTGAATGGACTTTTTCTAGGGTTTTTGATTTTGGTCCGTTGTAAACGTGTTTTGCTCGGTTTGGATGTTTTGCAAGATTTGAAATGGTTTGAATTTGAGATTATGAAATTTGTGATGATTTCATGATACTTGTTTTGAAGTGGACTTTATGCAATGCTCATGTGAGTAGTTGCATGGATTGACTTTGAGTCAAGTCGTGGACTTGTGCTCGGATTTGTTTCGTGGTTTGTTCATGTGCGGTATTGCTCGAAGACGAATGTGGTCGATGACGGGACCGGAACTAGGTTCATGGAGGAACCGAGGTTCGGGACTAGGTTCAGGAGGAACTGAGGTCTTGGTGGTCAAGGATGTCATGCGGGACGTTCGGGCTAAGAGAATGGTGCACATGAAGAATGGTTAGTCACGTGAGAATGGCAGGAGGTCATTCGCGTGCAAAGTGTTAGTCACGTGAGTATGGCGGTGGCCATCAGCGTGCAAAGTGTTAGTCACGTGAGTATGGTAGGGTTGCCATACGGCGTGCAAGAGTTGTACTCGGCCAGGTTGGGCCAAGTAGAGTTGTGTTGGATCACGGATTCCTTCTAGGGAATAGGAATCGTATTGAGAACTCTTTAATGGGTTGGTGCTTTAAATAGGTGGGGTCTCTGTTGAAAGGCACCAAGTAGAGTTGAGCGCATCAAGCTTTGAGCTTGGTTTTAGGGTTTGTACTCTTTTGATGAGAGTATTTTAGACAAGAAATAAAGATCAATTCTTCCAAGATTTTTGCGTGCTCTGAGAACCACGTCGCTCTGATGTTTTCTGTTTTGGTTCTTGTTTGCATGCTTGTTCTAGTTCTAGATTGGTTTTTGTTCTTTAAGTTTTATCTTGATTTGATCCATCAAAAACCTCTCTAGGGTATTGATCTAGTGTTTCTCAAAGTCTAGTTGATCAATCTTTTGTCGTTCTTGTTTAATCTTGAAGTTTTGATTAGATTGATTCTCGTCAAGTTCTGGATCAGCAAGCTTACGAAGCTTATAACTTTTGATCCGTAAGTCCGATCGAGCTGATTCTTTTTGGGTTCGATTCGTATTGGAATCTAGTTTCTTGTGTCCAAATTTCAGATCAATCTAACGGTTGGATCTCCAGGAATTCGCGTTTTACTGAACCTCTGTCATTCTGTTTTTGTCGAAAACGAGGCAATTATTTGGTTCTGTTTTAGGGGTGAACTTTTAATAGGTCAAGAATTTGGTTTTAGCTTCCGCACAATCATTCACCCCCCCCTCTGATTGCTATATTCGTATACTTCGATCCTACAGTATTTGACTGTTTAATTTTTTTTCCGTGTTTCTATTCTATTGTTTCATTTTTTTCAAGTGTTTGTATTCGATCCCTTCATTTTTGTTAAGTGTTTGTATTCGATTGTTTAATTTTTTCCTATTTTTCTATTCTATTGTTTCATTTTTTAAATCATCATATGTACAAGCAATGTTAAACATCAACATTTCAACATGATCATATGGAATAATGTACACGCAATGTTTCGCCAGCCATAATGTATACAGGTAGTACATCTTAAGTCTTCGTCTTTACAATTTTTCCTTCTTTATGATCGTGACGTATGTAAGGAGCATCGACATCACTGTCACGCAGGACGTTTATGTCAACATCAACTGTAAAAGGAGGGAGCTCGTCAAACTGACCATACTCTTCCTCATCAGTGACGTCCTCAACTCCTACAATCCTTCGTTTGCCTTGGAGAACTACATGTCGCTTTGGCATTACCTTTTGCTTGTCCTTTCGATTTTTGGGTTTGCTTGACATGTCCATTACATAGAAGACCTGGATCACATCGTTCGCGAGAACAAACGATTCGCGCCTATAACCGACTTTTGTGAGATCCACAGTTATCATGCCGTATTTGTCGACCTTCACACCGTTTGGAGTCAGCTTGACCCATTGGCACGTAAATAGAGGGACCTTCAGAGGTCCATAGTCGAGCTCCCATATTTCTTCTATGAAACCATAATATGTGTCGAACCTGCCACTGTTGTCTTCGGCGTCTATACGGACACCGTTGTTCTGGTTGGTGCTCCTGTTATCCTGGGATCTGGTGTAGAATGTGTAACCATTGATCTCATACCCCTTGAATGTCCCGATTCCTTGTGATGGTCCCCGGGCCAAGCGTTGCAATAGTTCATCGTTTGACCCTTCCTCAAGGATGTATACGTAGCCAGTTTGCCGAAAGAATCCATATGCTTCAGGGTTATCCAACTCTCTGTCTTCCCTGTGAACTCGCGGCGTAGGACACTCTTGTGCTGAAGGACATAGGGGGCGACTATGGTTGATTGCTTCAGAACAGTGAAATGTGCTTGCTTGAATGCAACAAGATCGTTGCATGCAACTACTTGCCTTCCTATTGTCCCTTTGCCCCGTAGCCTCCCCTCGTGTCGTGATATGGGGACGCCAATAGGATTTAGATCATTCATGTAATCAACACAAAACTCTATCACCTCCTCCGTCACGTAGCCCTCGGCAATGCACGGCCTTCGGACGCTTGACGATTCTGACGTACTTCTTGATGACGCTCATGTACCTCTCGAAAGGGAACATGTTGTGCAGATACACTGGTCCGAGGATACCTATCTCCTTGACAAGGTGAATGGTGAGATGAACCATGATATCAAAGAATGCAGGAGGAAAAATCATCTCGAGGCTAACCAAACTTTGTACCACATTAGCCTCCAACTTAGGCAGTTTAGCTGGTTCGACGACCTTCTGCCAAATGGCGTTGAAGAAGGAACATAGCTTCGTGATTGTCCCCCGCACCCACTCGGGCAGTATACCTCTGATAGCTACTGGGAGCAACTGTGTCATCAACACAAGGCAGTCATGGGATTTTAGGCCTTGGAGTTTGTTCTCTTCGTGTTTATGAGTCTCTTTACATTTGAGGAGTATCCAGAAGGGACCTTCACACTATTCAAACACTCAATCATGCTTTTTTTCTCTTCTTTGCTTGGAGTGTAGCTCGCAGGATGTAGATAAAGTTGTTTTGTCCCTTCTTTATTTTTCGGATGTAGGTCACTCCTCACCTCCATGTCTTCAAGGTCCTTCCGAGCTTGCAGTGTATCTTTCGATTTGATGTACATATCTATGTAGCCTAGCAGGTTCAAACAAACATTCTTCGTGATGTGCATGAAGTCAAGCGAGTGACGAACCTCCAAAATCTCCCAATACGGCAGGTCCCAAAATATTGATTTCTTCTTCCATGTGGGTGCATGACCATCCTCGTTAAACGCAGGTATGCTTCCAAGACCCTTCCCAAATACTACTTTCAGATCCTTTACCATAGCAAACACAAGTCGCCCATTACGATCTTGAGGCTTACCACGAAACTGTTCCCAGTTAAATTCTTTGCCTTTCCACCTTAAAGCATGACTGCTAGGAAGAAACCTGCGGTGCCCCATGTACACACACTTCCGAGAGTTTTTCAGGTACATGCAGTCCGTTTCATCTATGCACTGGGTGCAGGCTTTAAACCCTTTCACAGTTTGGCCAGACAGTTCACGAGAGCAGGCCAATCGTTGATTGTTACAAACAACAATGCACGCAGGTTGAAATACTCTCTTCTGTACTCATCCCAAACCCGTACACCATCCTCCCACAACATCACAAGGTCTTCAACCAATGGTTTCAGGTAGACATCTATGTCGTTTCCAGGTTGCTTCGGGCCTAAGATCAATAATGCCAACATGATGTACTTCCGCTTCATGCACGACCATGGAGGAATGTTATAGATGCAAAGTGTCACCGGCCAGGTGCTATGGATGCCGCTCAAGCGACCGAAAGGATTCATCCCATCAGTGCTCAACCCAAACCTTATGTTTCTGACCTCATTTGCAAAGTTCGGGTAAGCCCGATCGACTTTCCGCCACTGTGAGCCATCTGCGGGGTGTCTAAGCATCCCGTCTTCCTTACGCTCTTCTTCATGCCAACGCATCATCTTGGCATGACCTTCGTTAGCAAACAGACGCTTCAACCGGGGTATCACAGGGAAATACCACAATACTTTTGCTGGAGTTCTCTTCTTCGTACGATTCCCATCTAATTCACCTGAATCGTCACGTTGCACCTTATACCGGGATTCTTCGCACACTGGACAAACCGCCAAATCGGCATACTCATTGCGATACATGATACAATCGTTAGGACATGCATGTATCTTCCACACTTGGGGGGTGTTTGGCAGAGCTCCAGCTCCACCAAATCCGTGGAGTTGGTGGAGCTAGGTATTCCTAGCTCCACCAGATTCGTAGAGCTGGAGCTGTGAGTATATTAAGAGTGTTTAGGTGGGTCATCTTGTTTACATTTTAGAATAAAATTATAAACTTAAGTTACTTTATTTCAGTCTACAAGTTTCAGCTCTAAGGTGGAGCTGAGATCTGGAGCTCTGCCAAACAGGGCCTTGCAATCCTAAAGTGCAGAGGACTCGCTTCGCTTCATACGTAGATTCGGGTAGAGTGTTACCTTCCGGAAGCAACTTCTTTACGAGTGATAACAAACCATTGAATCCCTTGTCTGACACACCGTGTCTGGCCTTCCATTGCATGAGTTCCAGTGTAGTACGCAGCTTTTTGTGGCCCTGTACACAGTTTGGGTACAAAGCAGTTGTGTGGTCCTCTACCATGCTCTGAAACTTCTTGTATTGTCTTTCCTCTGTGAACTCTCCCTCTCCGTCACGGAGCATCTGATCTAGCTCATCATCGCCAAACTCATCGAGTGTATCTTCCACGGACCCGTATTGAGTGGTGTCCGGCATACTGTTGGCTCTATCTTCCTCTTCTTCGTCTTCTTCATCGTCTTCCTGTCGAATCGCCTTTGTTTCGCCATAGTGGGTCCAGCAGGTAAAGTTTGCCATGAAACCTCTCGTGATCACATGCCTCATAACCATCCATCGTTCGGAATGCTCCTTCTCATTCTTGCAGTCTACGCACGGACAACGTATGAAGCTTCCTGGAGGCAAGAATGCAACAGCCGCGTCGAGAAACTCCTTCATGCCATCTCTGAACTCTCTTGACCAACGGTCTGCATTGTACATCCATTGCCGATTCATCTACACAAATAAAAATAATAACAACATCTATCATAATATTCTATTAAAGCTAACTATGACTAATAGTTTTGTATTTTTTAATCATTCTGTGTTCTTTGAACTAAAGCCAACTAATTATTTCTAATCCTCCTGCATTTTTTAAAATAAAACTAACTAATTGTTACATTTTCATACAAATCTTTTCTCTTCCACACCTTTGTACCATTTCATCGTTTCACATTAATTGAATTTCATTTCATACACCAAACAATATATATCACCTTAATTAAGAACAAAAATATAAGCCAACAAAACATAATTTCTCAACATCCAATGCACAAAAAACATCAATATCTAGGTGAGAAGGATGTCAGCAACATATTACTCACCTTAGAACAATTAATTCGGATCTAATAGCCTCAATTCAAAATTTTGGCAGCACCTCGCCATGAACAGCTAGCTCTCGGCCCACCACTGTGATGTCCTGTGCGAGCTCGGGGAGGAAGACAGGGTTTAAATGCGCTGGGCGGGAGGGGGTTTCTACAAGCGGTTCTACACACAAACCGCTTCTGGCGCCCCACTAGACCTCTACAAGCGGTTCCAAAGATGAACCGCTTCTAGAGAGGAGGCTCCAGAAAGGGTTCGTGTTACAAACCGCTTCTAGAGACCCTCTCGTGTCTGTTGCCCACGAACCGCTTGTGGCACGGGACTCCACAAGCGGTGCGCACGTAACCGCTTGTGATAGGCCGGTTGTGAAGGCCGGTTCTGTAGTAGTGTTCAGATCATCTTTATTTTAATTTTGTACAAATTAAATATATGCATGCATTTAATTAAATAAAATACAAAAAAATCTAGATATGTTAGAGTTTACCCGACAATATTTAATATGATTTAATAATTATTTTTAATCAAATAAATATTTAACTGAAAAATATTCAGCTGCGTATATATCCGATCATTTTTTTTCGTCATGGATATTTCAGATGGTGCCTGGTGGCTAATACTACTTCGCAAGTCAACAAGTAGTAGTGAACCTTGAAGAGAAGAGAATTGTTCTTGCGGATTGCCATGAAGGAAGCAACAGCTGCTGTATCTTTCATTTCTGGCTTGATTTCTGCATTATATGGCTTCTTGCAGTAAATTAACACATGGATAACTGGGAATTCCAGTCTCTTTTTTTTTTTTTTTTTTTACTTCGTGATTATGCATCATTTGTATTCGGTTATTGGTGACTACTCCGTCTCAGTTAAAGTTTTACTTGGTAGTGTCGCGCGCGATACTACGCCGTGTGAAATCTAGGGATGAAATTGGTACGGATATTTTCCGACCAACCGAATTGATTTGGATGATGATTTGGATAGTTTCACAGATATCCAGTTGATTTCTCGGATAAGGATATGGATACAGATAATTTACATGGATACAGATACGGATATGGAACACTGATTATCCGATGGATACGGAATATCCGAGTTTTTGTTCGGATAATATCCGAATATGACATACGGATATTATCCGAATAACACGTTTCAGAATAACACATTAACAATTTAACATGTTTCACTGTTTCAGAGACTGGAGACTGCATTGGATGATAACATATAATGTGTTCATGTGTGCTAGATGCTAATTTGGAGATATTTAGGTAAAGGTGGTACAGAAATTGGCAAGTGGCGTTTCAGGAGGGCTACTTAGGATTCAACAGCATATATCAGCTGCAAATCATTTGGTTCAATTATTGCAATGGGGTAAATTGTTACTCACAGAGCCACATGTATGACAAGCTAGAGATAAAAAGGCAAAAAAAGGACATACAAATATATTTCTTTTGGAATTTTGAATTTAAATTTGGACCGATTTTGGAAAAAAACTGAAATTGGATTTTAAAATATCCGACTAATATTATTCGTATCCATGTTGATTCCGATCCGTATTCGATCTGTATTCGTAACCGATATTATCCTGTATAATTCGTATTCGATACTATTCGTATTCGATTTTGTATTCGATAAAAAATACGGATACGGATATGAATAGGACGATATTCGACCGTATCCGATCCGATCACATCCCTAGTGAAATCTGGTCTAGTAATTTTTTTTCCTAAAAAAAAGTAGAAGGATCTAAGCGTTTTTTTGGTTCTCTTGATTTTTTTTGAAAAAAAATACACTAAGTAGGAACCGTCGACGAATTAGCATAACAACAGGCCTTTTTGAAAAAAAAATGAATAATACATATTCCGAAAATATTAGATTTCGAGTTGACAAAAAAAATATAGAGATAGAGTTGTCACATTTTCTTTTGGCGAATTTGTTTTTTCTTGGAAAAAACGGAGAAAGGAACTTCTTTTGCCGAGTTTAACACTCTATACGTTCACCGGGTAATAATACATGTTTCAAAATATATTATAGATTGAGTTACAAAAAAAAACTATAGAGATACAGTTGTACACATATTTCTTTTTTCGAAAAATATTAGAAATCGAGTTAAAAAGAATATAGAGATAGAGTTGTACATATATTTCTTTTGACGAATTTGGTTAACACTATATTATTACCCAGCCAACCTTCTTTAGTCAAGTTTAACACTTTATTTGTTAACCGGGTAATAATACATGTTCCGAAAAATATTAGAGATGTTAACCTTCTTTTGTCGAGTTTAACACTCTATGCGTTCACCGAGTAATAATAAATGTTTCGAAAAAATATTAGAGATCGAATAAAAAAAAAGTCTAGAGATAAAGCTGTACACATATTTCTGTTGACAAAAATACCTTTTCTGGGAAAAACAGAGAGGACCTCCGGTCAACCTTCTTTTGTCGAGTTTAACACTCTATGTGTTAACCGGGTAATAACACATGTTCTAAAACATATTGGAGATGTCAACCTTCTTTTGTCGAGTTTAACACTCTATGCGTTCACTGAGTAATAATACATGTTTCGAAAAATATTAGAGATTGAGTTGTAAAAAAAAATCTAGAGATAAAACTGTACACATATTTCTGTTGACAAAAATATTTTTTTCGTAAAAAACAGAGAAATGACCTAGACGTAATGGACGGGGACATGTTTGTTATTTTTTTGGACCTAAGCGCTACTCTAAAAAATTAAAAAAAAAAGAGCTCGTTCGAGATTTGTATTTAACGGAAGCTTTTTTTCGTAAAATAACGAAGGAGGGACATAAACGCTATTCGAAAGAACACGTGATTTATTTTGAAAAAAATAGTTTTTACCCTCACAAATTTGGGGAACTATATATAAAAAATGCCGAGGGTTTGTTGTAATTTTACAGGAACCTATTCGTAGTTTGGAGGAAACTGAAGGACTTTTTTGCAAAAAAAATCGGAGGTGACGTGGCTAGCTTTCTTGGGCTCCAAATCTTTTCCATATAATAGAGTTGGTATTCCCGCGAAAAAAATAACATTCCGCTTCGTTTAGGACGAGTGGAGATGAAAAACAAGAAATCATTGATGCATGAAGTGGTTTGATGTGTTAGACTACATGGAATCAGGGTTCAAAATATCGTCAAAAATCATGATTATCGACCTTATCGAGCTGGTACGATATTATATACCGATCGGCAAATCGGTTAAATTCAAAAAAATTTAAAAATTTGAAAAATTTTATGCGGCGCAAATATCGCGATTATCAAGGTATATCGAGCGAAAATCGCTCAAAAATCGATCAATGAGGAAGATCGTTTGATCGGCTGATTTCAAGGTAAATATCGCGATTATCGAGCAAAATATCGTGATTATCGAGCCACATCGAGCGATTATCAAGGAAATATCGCGATTATCGTTTTTTCTCGATTTTTTGTTTAAAAAGTTTGAATTCGAAAATCTTTCTATTTTTTGGTGATTTTCGACGAAAATCGTTATTGGGCTAGAAACGATTTCTGAACCGATTTCGATAAGGTGAACCTGCATGGAATATAATTTAAAATAAACCAATGGTTTCATCTAAGTATTTAGTACCAATGCTTGCGGGCTAGTACATAAATTTGCTAAAACTTATTAGACTAACCTGTCTTTTGTTGCAAGAATAATAAAACCAAGCTATACGGTTGTAGGCCTTATCTTCTGACTAGAGACCCAGATCGTCTAATTTAGAAGAGTTAAGGGTCTGTTTAGCAAAGTATTTTCATAGTTTCTAGACAAAACCATGGTTTTAGAGAATACCATGGTATTTTTGACCATAAGGTGTTTGGAAGCAGCCAAAAAAACTGTTTTGAAAACTATGGTATTGCCAATACCATGATATTTTTAGAGTATTGAAAACTCTACTCATAGTGAAGTTTTGAGCTTTTGGCATCACTTCATCATGCAAAAGACTTTGCTTTCAAACAATTTCCATGCCATGATTTTGTAATACAATGGTATTTATGCCAAAACAATTTTCATGCCATGGTTTTGTAATACCATAGTATTGAAAAACTTTGCTTCCAAACAGGGCCTAAGTCACCAGTGAACGGTGCCAAACAGCGAGAGCAAAACCACAAATCACCGTAGCGTTTGATCTGGTCCATTCATCTCGAATCGAACGGCTGATATTCATGAAAAATCAGACTACCTCTAGTCAATTCTGGTAGTACGCTGGGAAGTATCAATTGTTAAAATCTCTATCCGGAGGACAAGATCTTTTTTCCTCAACTTCTGTGAAAATTAATCTGTTTGTGTTTCTTATGAAATCCATATGGTTTTTTTTGTGAAATTCCTGATCTAAGTTTTTTTCTTCTTCTTTTTTTAACAGTGCTGAGCCTATTTTCCCAGTGTTAATATAGGTCATGCGAATTGTTGAATTAGGTTTTGATGGAACAGATTTGCAGAGACTCAAGGGTGAAATAGATGGGTATCTTGGTGTATGATGCACGGACACGGATACGTTGATACAACACAACACCGATATCGAATTTGCTATTTTTTCAAAAATACTGACACGGTGACACGGCTATATATATTTAAATAATAATAATATAAATATGTATTATTATCTATTTTTCTATGTGCTTGTCAAACTAAAATAATGTAAAGGTTAATCTAGGAATATCTACCTCGGACTTTGCAATTTCACTTCTAAGCTGAGCAAGAATAGGTACTGTCACCTTAGGATATATCTTTCAATCACCATTAGTAATTTTTAGCAAGTGTGTTTTGAATCTAGAGTAGCTACTAGTGCTAATATATTTGCAATACTTGCATCTTCATTTCACATTTCCTCTAGACGGACCACACTTATATAGAACATCAATATAGTTCCATAATGGAGCCTTGATGCTGGTGTTTTGCTCCTCTCAGGTGGCTAGGGTTACCTTTTAAGTTGTTGAGCTAAGTAGGGTTGTGTCATCATATGTGTCGGATACGTGACGATGAAGTGCCGAATATTAAAATTATTTATTTGGCTATCTAATTGTCCAATACATAACCGATACTTGTCGAATGGCTTGTCGATGACGTATCTATGTCGGACAACGATACGACACTACACTAATGTGTCAGTGCTATAGAGATCTTGGTAAACTCTCACAGATAGATAGATTCTTTATGCCATTAACCTCAAGTTGTTGTAAATTTAACTATTTCGTTTCTTATTGTCAATGAGGTAAAACTCATTCAGAAAGAACAAGATGTCGAGACCCGAATGTGCAAACCTGGACCCTCGGTGTATTCCACACTAGTCTAGGATCACGCTAGTACACACCGTCTCAACATTGATGAATATCACAATAATACACAGCGGAATAATAAACAAAAGTATTTATTTAAAATATAACCAGTTGAGTTAACCTTATGGTCAACTTACAAAGATACGCCTCGCAGGGCTAAGTCTCAAAGAAATAAACTACAGCGAGAAAGTAAAGAAGACTCGTGGTGTCCAATCAATGTGCCACAGGCAACTGACTGGGCTCGCTCCCTAGTTCATCGGCTCCTCCTGGAACTCCTCCTCCAAGATCGGCATTGATTCTTGCTCAACTGGTGTTTGTGTTGTTGCAAGGGGTGAGTACTTAAAGCACTCAACAAGTTATGCACAGAATGCAAGCTATTACTACATGCATGGCTCATTCCAAAGGAACAAACTATATGGTTATTTTTGCAGCAAGCAGCATTTACAAATATTCATAATAGATTGGAAGGCAGTAAAACAATAGTAACAATAATAACTTCCACAATAAATTCTCAAGTAAAACATTTATCATCCTTAACCAATTTCATCATTTTCAAACCACAGTATCCACCATCCCAAGTTTGTTTTATGAAAATCTAACCCTTGACTGTAATCCTCGAGTAATGTCCAATATCGTGGACACGGCTATTCGAATAAGTTTTACACTCTGCAGAGGTTATACACTTTACTCACAACATACAATTGCTCACCACACAGGCGATTAATCGTAACAAAGCCTTTCGAAAACTTCTAGCTTATCAAGTGAACCTCTCATACATACCATTGGATGGATACCAAGCCTCAGCATAGGTACACTCCCCCGTTCAACTACACCCCTATGTAACTATCACCCTGAGGTACCACATGAAAGATATCAGTAACTTACTCAACTAGGTCTGTCCCATTCCAGACATGTGGTTGTATGCTAGACTCAGTTCAAATTCTTGCAAGGTTGAGTCCTTAGATGACCGAGGCAAGACTTCCAACACTCAATGGAACACAGCCCGCACAACCACTCATCACCCATTGCCACACAGGCCCACCATTTCCTTGCCACTTGCCCCCGTCTAAATCATTTTTTCACCCGGTTGCTTACCATGCACCACTTGCCGTTACATCATCAACAACTAGGGATGAAAATGGATCGGATAGTTTCTGACCGATCCGGATAATTTTTGGATACGGATTCTGTCGGATCGGATATTTGTCGGATAGCATCGGATCGGATACAGATACGGATATTTTTTGTCAGATACGGATTCGGTAGCTCACTATCCGTTAGATACGGATACAGATTCAGATAATTCGGATAGTGATGGATCGGATATCCGGATATACAAGTGGGTTGGGCCAAGCTACTATTTTGGCCCAAAAAGGTTACTAAATTTTAACTTGTTTTCTAATTTAATTAATCCATAAATCAAGTTTCAATTATTAAAATTAGCAAACTAGCTCCAAAAATTATGATTTTTTTTGATAAAATTCCTAACATAGTCTATAATTTTTTAAAAAAATTATTTTTAAAATTTTATCATATTTTAATTTTTCTAAAAATTCAAAAATTGTTGTCTTTAATAGGAAAATATTTTAAATAAGTAGCTAAAATGCATAAAAACTCATATAATACATATTTTATTATTTTAAACATAATTTAACAAATAATACAAATATTGGGGTCATTAAATGTAAGTGTTATATATGTTTTCTAGAGATACAGTAATTAAGTATTATCAAACTTTTTGTGTGTTCTATATTTGTTTCCATTTGTATCTCTGAGCAAGGATCACTTTTATTTTGTGTTTTGATCTACATGTATGATGAATTAATCATATGTACGTGATGAATTAAGTCTTACATAATTTTGTTTGCAACATGGTATCTAACTATTGTCTAAATGAATGAAAATGCTTATATTTATTCAATTTTCATTAATGTTTTAATCAAATCAACTACTTATGTGTTTTCGTTGATTTTTTATGTACAATCTAAGGGATTATCATGTTCCGATAAATATTCGTAGCCGTATCCGATTCGATTCGTATCTGTATTCGACACTATCCGTATTCATATTCGTATCTAGACTATCCGTATTCGTATCCGAATCCGAGAAAAAAATATGAAAAAAATATGAGAAAGCCATTATCCGTCTGTATCCGATCCGTTTTCACCCCTATCAACAACACATGCCACATTCTCTTTAAACATGTTCCATATCTCATTAAGTCAACATTAATTTTCAACATTTCAAAATTATATCAATAACACGATGCATGGCTAAGCAGACTATTTACGGTCTAATTAACCCATGTTGGCAAAATATTTATGTCCAACTATTGTTTCACAACCTAGGGTGACAAAATGAATTAGGGCATACAATTATTAGAAACAAGGTGGCATATTTCAAATGGGTGTTTAACTATTCCCAAATTAATTGAAAACATTTTAATTAAACTAGCATGCAGTAATTTAACACAACATAAACTTCAAAAATAGGATCAACATGGTCAAAGCACAACTTGCCTTGGAAAATGTCTTGGTTAAGCTCTGAATCTTCTTCTTGAGTCAACACCTCTCCCTCAACGCATTCGAGTACTTCAACGTGTAACGGATAAATAAATAATAAATAGCCAATAACAGAGAGAAAATCAAGTCCAAAAATTAAATAAAATTCATAATCAAATAGAGTACAATTTTACAAATTTTTAGTCTCTAGAATCACCTCAATCGAAGTTCGTATGAGCAAGAACGAGTAATTTGAAGTTTGAAAATACAATAAAAAGAAAATCTGAATTAAACGAATTATTTTTCTACTTGAAATTCGGTTTATTGCGTCATCATGATGCTAGCTACCACATGGCCTCGGGTCTATGGACTTGGTCCACGACCCGGCTCGGTCCCCCGTGAACCCAGCGCACAAACTCAATAGACGCTGACACGTGGGCCCACTCGGGATGACGTCAGGTTGACGTCATCGCTGCGCGCGACTGTCTACTAACACGCTGGTCCCACCGATGACATCATCACTGATGTCACACGCGCGTGACTCATGGCTGACATGTGGGCCTGCCTGCTGACATCACGCTGACGTCAGCAGCGACCGAACCGCTCGGCCGTGGCTCCTCGGTCCCCATGCCGCGACGTGGCATGCTCTGATTGGCTGACATCGCGGCAAGATCTAACCGTTCGTTCAAATTTGAACAGTCCGGATCTAATCTACTCGGTGATAAAACTGGCTAACGTGGCATGTCCCAGAACTCACCACGTGGGCACATCTAAGCCCTTGGTTCAAGATCGAACGGCTGCGAAATACTCCCAGCGATACTACACAAAACGATATGAAGCGTTCAATCCAGAACGGACGGCTATGATCTAATCCGAATCACAGCGAAGGAAGACGATGTGGCTAGTCCCGGCGCTTGCCACGCGTCACGATCTGCACCGCACATCTAAGATCGAATGATCACCGATAGATGTAAAGCAATACTAGCGAGCTAATCCAAACCGTACATTCTAAATCGGATGGTCCAAAATAGATCTAGCATCTAGATTAAAGCTCTTTATGGCATAGTAACACGATGGCAATGCGGCACAATCCAGCCTGTCCATCTACGGATCCAAGGGTTCAGATCTTATCTAATCCACGATGATGAACTGCTATAGGATTTGAATGCGTGGAAGTACCTGGGCCTTCGGATTTGGATCGGATGGTCATGGTGCTTCACAAAGGCTCAACGATGGAGTAGCGAAGGTCTTGGCCGGCGTTGGGGAAGATGACCACGGCAGCAGTGTTTTGGGCCTTTCCCAGCGAGGTGGAATAGCTATACGAGTGTGTCTCTGGAACCCACATGGTGAAGCGCGGCTTAACGTCATCCAAAACCGAGAAAATCCGTGGCGGTGGTGGCACTACCATGGCGAGAAATTGCTAGCAAAAAGTGGCGGCTCTCGAGGTGGAACCTAGGGCAAAGCAAATGTAACACCCCAATTTTTGCTTTTCATGAATTTAAATGAAATTTTGCACTTTGGTGAATTTTTGGAATTTTCTAGAATTTATTTGGATTTAATTTGAATTTATTCCCTTTTAAAATAAATAAAGAATTAAAATTTATAAATAAAATTTTGTTGGAAATATTTTATTTGAGTCCAAAATGTCCCAAAGTATTTTCCAGAATTTTTCTGGGATTTTTTTTTTATTTTTTTGCTATGTTTCTTGAATTATTTGAATTTCTAGAAATTATTTTGAATATTAAATCGCTGAAAAATGCCGAGTAGGTTTGTACTGTTCCACCGACCAAACCCGAGTCTGACTCGAGTTCGAGTCCGACCCGAGCCCGACGAAACCCTAACCCGTGCGACCGTTGGATCGAGATCCAACGGCCGCGATCGCGCCACGTCACCCACGTGGGAGCCGGACCCGACCCGTTCGCGCCCGCGCGATCTGAGCCGTTGATCGTGCAACGTGGACGGCCCGCGTGCGTCCACATCACCCAGTCCGAGTCCCCACCGGACTCCGCCGCCGCCCGCGTGTGGACCTCAGTTTCCGCGAATTTCACGAAAGCCGAGGTCCCTATTTAATGCGCCGCCACCCCTGCCGTGAAGCTCTCTTCCGTGCGCACCCGTAGCCCTAACCCACCGAGCCAGAGCCGCCGCCGTTCGCCCGCTAGAGCTCGCCGAAGTTAGATTCGTGCTCCGCCACGGTTTTCTGTTGTTTCTGCCGCCGTCCTCCGCCGTCGCCGAGCCCAGATCCGGATTCGCCGCGTCGAGCCGCGTCGGGGGGTACCACTCACCTCGCCGAAGCGTGCCCAAAGCGCCGTTGGCTGTGTCATCATCTTCGTCTCCGGTCGCCAAGCTCCGCCGCACGCCATCACCGGACCGCGAAGCTTCTCAGCCGTTGGATCATCATCGCACGGCCAGGATTCGTCCACATCACCGCGGATAAGCCTCACGTGTTACCCCTTTAGATCAAATCTCAGCCGTTGGATCTAGATCAAACGCCCTAGATTGTGCCACGTAGCCCATAGCCGCACCGTGCTAGATCCAATCTCAGCCGTTAGATCTAGATCGTACAGTTAGGGTGCAATCACGTTGTAGCGTTAGATGTAATCTCGACCGTTCGATCGAAATCGAACGGTGTAGATTGAGCCACGTGTCGCCACCCGGGTCATGCCACGCCACCCCACGGTGAGGGGAAACCCGATCGAATCTGGACCGTCCGATCCAAATCGAACGGCCCATATTAACCGCGTTGCACCGCAATGTGCGGAAGTAGATCAAATCTGGACCGTTGATTTTGAAATCAACGGCCCAGATCAAGCCAAGTGCGCGGGAGCCGAACCGGCGCGGTCAGCCGCGGTCGCCGCTGACGTCACGCGTGACATCAACGTGGGTTCTGCGTGTCAGCGACTGGCCAACGGCTCCATGATGTCATCTGTGGCGTCACGCTGACGTCACGGTGGGGCCCGCGTGTCAGTACCGTGTGGCCGAGGCGCGGTGACGTCAGCGCTGACATCACCCGAGGGGTCCCACATGTCAGTGAGACACGTGCTCGTGGGCCGGGTCCACGGTGAGCCGAACCCGAGCCGTGGACCTAGTCCATGGACCCGCTGACGTCATGCTGACACAATAATTCGATTTTTCAATAGAAAAATAATTCGGTGAAAAATCAAATCCCGTGATGACGTCAGCTGACGTCAGCTGATGTCAGCTGACGTCATAAATCCGGATTTTTCAATAGAAAAATAAATGAATTAATTCGGTTTATTCATTTATTTGAAATTTCAAACTTCAAATGCTTATAACTTTTGCGTTTTAACTCCGATTTGAACGATTCCAATTTCTGAATTTTTATAAAATTGAGATCTACTTAAGTATGAATTTTAATTAATTTTTGAATATGAAATTTTCTCTGTTTATATTTAATTAGTAGATTGTTTAAACTTTAAACGATTATAATTTTTGCATTTTAACTCCGATTTGGGCGATTCATATTTCTAAATTTTTTTAAAATTATGCTCTTTCTGTTTATGGACTTTACTTCAATTTTTGAGCAATGTGCATGTACTATTTTATTTATTTCTTGCTATTTGCACGCGTTACGAGTAGACGTTGAAGTACCCGAGGGCTTCGGAGGTGAAGTGTTGACCCAGGAGCTAGCTCAAGATCAAGAACAAGTACTTTTTGAAGGCAAGTTATGCTTTCACCATTTTGATCTCACTTTTGAAATTAATTTAATTTAAATTATTGCATGCTAATTTAATTAGAAATTGTTTAAATTATTTCTGGGATTTAGATAAATGCTAAATTGCAGTATGACACCTTGACTATTTAATTATGTGCCATGAGCCCTTGTCACCCTAGTTGTAAATATTTAGTTGGACATTATTAAATTGCCAACATTGGGTATTTAGATCGTGGTAGTATATTTCTTAGACCTACTACGTGCACATGACATGATTTTTGGACAATCAAATGTTAATATTGACTTAATGATATATTGAACTTGTTTTTGGAGAAGTATCATGTGTTGTGATTGTTGAAGGCACATGGTGCATGGTAATTAACTGGGTTTGATAAATAGATTTAGACCGGGGCAAGTGGCAAGAATGTATGGTGGGCCATGAGTGGCACCGGGGACGTCGTTTGGTTCTTCGGGTAGTCTTGCCCTGTTCATCCTAAGGACTTAACCTTGCAAGCCTTTGATCTGAGTCAAGCATGCAACCACATGTCCGCAATGGAACGGACCTAGTTGAGTAAGTTACTAAAAACTTGCCTGTGATACCTCGGGGTGTCAACTACACCTTTTGTGTAGCTTGAAAGGGGAGCGTACCAGTGCTATGGTGTAACACCCCAAAATTTTGCTTTTCTTGAATTCATGTGTGATTTGGCACTTTGGTGAATTTTTGGAATTTCCTGGAATTTATTTGGATTTATTTGGAATTTATTTGAATTTATTCCATTTTGAAATAATTAAAGAATTTAATTTTGCAAATAAAATTTTGTTGGAAATATTTTATTTGAGTCCAAAATGATCCAAAATATTTTCCATAATTTTTCTGGAATTTTTCTGAGTCATTTGCTATTTTTAATGAATTAAATGAATTACTGGGAATTATTTTAAATATTAAATCGCTGGAAAATGCGAGTGGGTTTGTACTGTTCATCCGACCGAGCCCGAGTCAGACTCGAGTTCGAGTCCGACCCGAGCCACGTGATCCGGTCGAACCTTGATCGATCCGAACCGTTGGATCGAAATCCAACGGTCGGAATTTGGCCGCACCGATCCGGATCCGTCCGGATCCGTTGCGCCCGAAATCTGGGCCGTTGAGCGGACGCGTGGGCGGCCGTGATTGCGTCGTCTTCCGTGATCGAAGCCGGACTCCACCGCCGCGTAGAGCCGCTGGCGTCGGTTAGGTTTCCGCCTTGCGCGCATGCCGAGGCCATTTAAGGCGTGGGTTATCGCCGAGGACCGCTGTTCGTGTGCGCACTGTTGCCCTAGTTTCCAACGCCCAAGCCGCCGCCGTCGCCTCACGATTTCGCGAAGTTTGGGGTGTGCCGCGCGGTTTTCTTCGCTTCGGCGCCGTTCGTCATCCTCCGCGCGTTCAAGCCGGTCCGAGAACCTTGCGTCAGGCGCACCTATTGGGTGCACTCACTTGGCGGAGACGCCCGAAGCGCCGTTAGTGTGGTCGCCGTCCTCAAGACCGGCAGCCGCACGCCGCCGCGTGCCATCGTCGTCCATGAAGCTCGGTGAACCGTTGGATCAAGATCCAACGCACGCAGGTGAGGCCACGTCGCCTGCTCTCGTTTCGCCCTCGATTAGGTTTCCTCCGTTAGATTTAGATCGCATGCGGTTGAGGTTAGTTGCGTTGTAGCTTTAGGGTTAGATCTCGACCGTCCGATCTAGATCGAACGGCCCAGATCGACGGTGCCGATTTGGAACGCAGCGTAAATTCTAGATCTAATCGCGGCCGTTGATTTTCAAATCAACGGGCACGATCGAGCCACGTGTGCTTAGCCACGCCACGCGCGCGTGAGCGCGTGTCTCTGACACGCGGGGCCCGCGTGTCAGCGGGACAACCAGAATGCACCATGACGTCACCCATGACGTCATCGGTGGACCCACTTGTCAGCACCATGGGCTGAGTCCCCGCTGACGTCAGCGATGACGTCACCCGAGGGGGCCCACATGTCAGTCTCACGTGGAGTCGTGGACCGAGTCCACGGTGGACCCGAGCCGGGCGTGGACTGAGTCCATGGACCGGCTGACGTCAGCCAGCCAATCAGGAGCTGACACGTGTCCATGCTGACGCAATAATTAATTTCCGAAAAAGAAAATGATTTATTAATTCGAAATAATGATTTCAGATTTTGATTCAAACTTCAAACGCTTATAACTTTTGCGTTTCAACTCCGATTTGAGTGATTCAAATTTCTAAATTTGTATAAAATTGAGATCTACCTAAATATGAATTTTATTTAATTTTTGGACTAAAGTTTTTCTCTGTAATATTATTTAATTGATTATTTAAACTTTAATAAATCATAACTTTTGCATTTTAACTCCGATTTGAACGATTCCAGTTTCTAAAAATCCAGAAAATTATGTTCTCTCTGTTTATGGATTTTATTTGGAGTTTTGGGATGTTTTTGCCTAGTGTTTATTTGTGTATTTGCTATTTGCACGCTTTACGAGTAGACGTTGAGGTGCCGGAAGGATTCGAAGGAGAGGTGTTGACTCAGGATCCAACTCAAGACCAAGAGCAAGTACTTTTTGAAGGCAAGTTGTGCTTTGACCATGTTGATCCCATTTCGAAATCTATTTTGATTTAAACTATTGCATGCTAGTTCAATTAGAGAAATACTTTGTTTAAACATGGGGGTTAGATAAATACCAATTTGCTATATGACACCTTGATTACTTAAGTATGTGCCATGACCCTTTGTCACCCTAGTTGTGGTTTACTAGTTGGACATTATTAAATTGCCAACATGGGTTTAGACCGTTGTAGTATCGCTTAGACACACTTTCGTGCTCATGACATGATTTTGGACAATCAAATGCTAATATTGACTTAATGATATATTGAACCTGTTTTGGAAAAGTATCATGTGATGTTGATGGCACGTGGTGCATGGTAATCAAGCGGGGTTTGATAAACGATTTCGGCCAGGGCATGTGGCAAGAGTAATCGTGGGCCGGTTGTGGCATTGGGGATGTTGATTTGGTTTTTCGGGTAGTCTTGCCCTGGTCACTCTAAGGACTTAACCTTGCAAGCCTTTGAATCGGGTCATACTTGCAACCACATGGCTGGAATGGGACGGCCCTAGTTGACTAAGTCGCTAAGGACTCACTTGTGGAGCCTCAGGGTGTCGATTACACCGTTTGTGTGATTATGCGGGGAGCGTATCGTGGTCGTGTGGCCGATACCCATCTAACGGTGTGTTGGTCCCATACTTCGCCTTGGCTAAGGGAAGGGATGGTGTAGAGCACGAACCGGAGAGGACCACTGTGTTGTTTGAGGCTTAGAAAGGCTTTGTTACTGAACTCGCCTTTGTGGTGTTTGACTGTATCTTGTGGGTAAAGTGCATAACCTCTGCAGAGTTGAGAATCTATTTAAATAGCCGAGTCCACGGTACTGGACAATGCTCGGGAATTACAGTCAAGGGTTAGACTTTCTGAAAATAACTTGGATTTGAAAGGTGGGTTGGTTTAACAATGAAGATGATGGAAATGTGGTTTAGGATGGGGAAAAATGTTTGTTAAACTTCTTGAACAGTTAATTATTCTTTACTTATTTCTCTTTGCTTTGAATCTACTTTTATTACTTTTCAAATGTCAAGCATCGCAAATATACCTTGAGCTATTCCTTTGTACCAAGCCATGCATACAAGATATTAGCTTGCATTACATTGCATGACTTGTCGAGTACCAAGTACTCACCCTTGCCTCAACACAATACAGTTGAAGAGGAGACTACGCCATTTCGGAGGAGGATTTCCAAGAGGACCCGTCTACTTAGGGATGCGAGCGATCGATTTACTGCGGTATCTTTGGATGGCGCCACGAAGTTATTTGATTTTCCGCTGCTATTATTTCTCTTTTAATAAGTTTCGCCTTGCAAGGCATATATTTGTAACTTGGCCATAAGGTCGAGTAACCAGTTTGGTTATTTAAATAAAGTATTTTATTGGTATCGATTGGTATGATTGTGATATATACCGATGTTAAGACTGTGTGCACTAGCGCGTTCCTGGACTAGTGCTGAATACACAGAGGGTCCGGATTTGCAAATTCGGGGTCCCGACATATGGCATGGTACCCGTCCAACGGTATGTCGGTCCCATACTTCGCCTCTGTTAAGGGAAGGGATGGTGTATAACAGAAGCCGGAGATGTTCACTTGTTTTGTTTGCAGTCTCTAAAATGCTTTGTTACGATCACTCGCCTTTGTGGTGTTTGACTGTATCTTGTGGGTAAAGTGCATAAGCTCTGCAGAGTGTAAAATCTATTCGAATAGCCGTGTCCGCGGTACTGGACATTGCTAGGGGATTACAGTCAAGGGTTAGACTTTCATGAAAACAACTTGGACTTGGAAAGTTTGGTTGGGTTAAATGGTGACGTTGATGGAAATGTGGATTGGGAAAGGAAAAGTGTTTACTTAATTCCTGGGAAAGTTATTGATATAATCTTTACCTTTACTGCTTTCGAATCTACTTACGCTACTTGTTAACTGTTGTTTTTACTGCAAATGTACCTGCTAGCCTATCCTTTGTAATAAGCCATGCATATAGAATATTAGTTTGCATTCTGTGCATGACTTGCTGAGTACCAAGTACTCACCCTTGCCACAATACAACATCAGTTGAAAGAGAAACGACGCCAGCTTTGGAGGAAGAACTTCAGGAGGAGCCGTCTACTTAGGGAGCGAGCCCAGTCAGTTGCCTATGGTATAATGGATGGCGCCATGTTGATGCTTTTATTCCGCTGCAATTTATTTTCTTAAAAAGTTTTCGCCCTGTGTGGGGTACTCTTGTAACTTGACTCTGAGGTCGAGCAACCAGTTTGATTATCTTAATTAAAGTACTTTATTACTATCGATGTGTATGATTGTGATATTTACCGATGTTGAGACTGTGTGCATTAGCGTGATCCTGGAGTAGTGCTGAATACACAGAGGATCCGGATTTGCAAATTCGGGTCCCGACAGCAAAGAAGATGGCACGGTGAACCGGCCTGGGGTATTTAATGCCCTTGGGCGTGCGTGATCCACCCGGATATAGCGGAGCGGCCGTTGCCGCTACGGAGTCCAACCTCTACACGGCGAGGCTATGTGGCAGCATCCGAGGTGTCCACGCGCTATGCGATCCACGGTCCACGACCCGCGAGCACGTGGTTCAATCCGAGACGTTGGATTTGTATCCAATGGTTCGGATCCGATTAGGGTTAGGGTTACGCACGGCGTAGATCGGCTAATGGGTTAACGGGTAGTAGGGGTGGGCGTTCGGTTTAACCGAAAATTTTGGTTTCGGTTTTTGATTTATTTGGAAATTCGGTTATTTCAAAACTGAAACCGAATTGTGTATAAAAATTTCGGTAACCGATACTTCGGTTAACCGATAGTTCGGTTTCGGTTTCGGTTTTAACCAAATTAACCGAACTTGGTTTAGTCACAAAAATGTCTCCAAGATCGTTCTCCCATTTCATCACAAATGTCTCCGAATTAATCAAATTAAGATCTTGCATGCGGATTCTGTTCGTGCCGCTACGAGCGAGGCACGCGGACGGACGAACGGACGGACACATCCGTACAAGAAACAACATCTTAATGCTTTGTAGACATGCATGAGATATCTGTAGCTTGGTACCATGACTTCAAGATCTGGACGACATCAAGAAAACCTGAATAAATGCACCAGATGTATTATTCCAACTAGGCCATTTAGCAAAACAGTGAGGTTCCTAGTTATATCATGCCCCAGCTTTTCCCCCTCTCAACACCCCGCCCTCCTCTTTCATATATTAAGAATCGCTACCCTGGTATAACAAAATAATGACTAACTAGTGCAACAGTTAAACTTGAGGCTGCTTCTGAAGTCTGAAGATCTACCTTTATTGTTCAAATGTGCTTCCCTAGCTCAACCTTCTTGACCAGCCGTAAAGTGTGGTGAAAGATGGAATCCAGTATTCCAGCGACCTAGAATTTAGAGGTTACTTTTCATTAGCCATGTATACTTGATGCATTTAGGAATCTGAAAATACAAACAAAGGCATGTTCCCACCGTGAAAACTCCACCAATGTAGCGCAGACATTTGTGACTTTTGTCGGTTTCGGTTAATTCGATTAACTGAGAGTTAAAACCGAATTAACTGAAAAAAGTTTGGTTATTTCCTACAGCTAATCGAATCAACAACCGAATCATTCGGTGTCGGTTTTTTTAGTTTCGGTTCTGGTTCTAACGGTTTTAGTTTTCGGTTTCCGGTTTATTTGCCCAGCCCTAACGGGTAGGGTCCAACGGGTCTCGACTCGTTTAGGATTTTTCCTAGTTTTCTTTTGTTTTTAATATTAAATTAAATTCAAATAATTCGGGAAAAATGCCAAAAATGTCAGAAAAATTCTGGAAAATATTTTGATAGTTTTTGGACTCAAATACAATATTTTCAACAAAACTTTATATAAAATTTTCCAAAATTTAAATAATTCAACAAATGATTTAATCCAAATTAATTCCAAATCAATCCAAATAAATTCCAGAAAATTCCAAAAATTCCAAATACACATTAAATGCAAGAAAAACAAAAATTAGGGTGTTACACAAGATAATGTACTTGTAGGATCGAAGTATACGAATATAGCAATCAGAGGGGGGTGAATGATTGTGCGGAAGCTGAAACCAAATTCTTGATCTATTAAAAGTTCACCCCAAAACAGAACCAAATAATTGCCTCGTATTCGACAAAAACAGAATAATAGAGGTTCGATAAAACGAGAATTCTCGGAGATCCAACCGTTAGATTGATCTTAAATTTGGACACGAGAAACTAGATTCCAATACGAATCGAACCCAAAAAGAATCAGCTCGATCGGACTTACGGATCAAAAGTTATGAACCTCGCAAGCTTGCTGAAACAGAAGATGACGAGAATTGATCTAACGTAAACTTGAAGGTTTAACAGAAACGACAAAAGTTTAATCAACTAAACTTAGAGAAACCCTAAATCAATTCTCTAGAAAGGTTTTGATGGATCAAATCAAGATAAAACTAAAAGAACAAAAACCAATCTAGAAAAGAACAAGCATGCAAACAAGAACCAAAACAGGAAACACTGTAGCAACGCTTGCCATCAGAGTACGCAAGGATCTAGAAGAATTGATCTTTATTTCTTTTGTCTAAAGTACTCTCATCAAAAGAGTACAAACCCTAAAACTGAGCTTGAGGCTCTCAATGCGCTCAGCTCCGATTGATGCGATTGATGCCCTTCAACAGGAGACACCTCTCCTATTTAAAGGAGCAAAACACAAGGAGTTCTGAATACAATTCCTAATCTAGAAGGAGTATGTATACAACTCCTCTTGGCCCAACCTGGCCGAGTACAACTCTTGCACGCGTATGCCAACCCTACCATACTCACGTGACTAACACTTTGCACGCGTATGGCCACCTGCCATACTCACGTGACTAACACTTTGCACGCGAATGACCTCCTGCCATTCTCACGTGACTAACCATTCTTCATGTGCACCATTCTCTTAGCCCGAACGTCCCGCATGACATCCTTGACCACCAAGACCTCAGTTCCTCCTCGAACCTAGTCCCGAACCTCGGCTCCTCCATGAACCTAGTTACGGTCCCGTCATCGACCACGCTCGTCTTCGAGCAATACCTGCACATGAACAAACCACACAACAATTACGAGCACAAGTCCACGACTTGACTCACATCAATCCATGCAAATACTCACACGAGCATTGCATAAAGTCCACTTCAAGCATCATGAAATTCTCACAAAGTTCATAATCTCAAAAACAAATCAAACACAATTCCAATTTTGCTCAAAACCCTAATCGAGCAAAACGCATTCACGACGGACCAAAAATATGGTCCGCTGCATACATGAAAAAGTCACTCAAAAAACCATTCACAGCGGACCAACAAAATCGGTCCGGTGTACAAGTGAAAGTCTCGGTTTCAAGAAGAAATCATTTGGCGAAAACACGTTTGATGACTAAAAGAAATCAGCCCGTCGTACAAGCGAAATCAATCCTCAAAAAGCCGTTCACGACTGACCAAAGAAATTGGTCCGACGTACATGCAAAACTTACTGGTTTCTTGGAAAATTGAGTCCGGCTCATGATCTCAAAAGCACGTCCACGACAGACCCAAAAACTTGGTCCGTCGTACATGCGCTGACTGCTATTTTCTTGGAAAATTGAGTTTGGCACAAGAGCTCAAAAACATGTGCACGATAGACCCAAAAACTTGGTCCGTCGTACATGGGAAAATGAGGTTGCCAAAGCAAGTTTACGACAGACCAACAAATTTGGTCCGTCGTAGATGTGAAACTTACTGTTTTCTTTAAGTTTGGTCCGGCGCCAAAGCGAAACTTACTGTTTCTTGTCAAATTGTCAAAACACATGAACAAACACATTTTGCAAATTCAATTCTAAGCCAATTTTTCAACACATGATTTCACAGTACTTAACGTGCTGCTAAGTTCTAACAGATGTTATTTCATACATCGACACTAAGGATGGCAGCGGGGATGTTCCCTAGCGGGCAATGGTGGAATGTCCCCATCCCCAAAAAGAGGAAAACCCCCTGTTTCTCGGCCTCGAACCCGACATCGGGGGGTCAATTCGCCCCGTTCCCCGTCCCCATCAGGGTATCGGGTCCCCTACGGGGAGCCAAACCCGATAATGAGCACAAATCACAGATTCAATCATTCAAAGCACAAAGCACCAATCTATCAATTGGGGGGCTCTAGAAGAGGATGAGAAATTGGGTATTGAGTTCACTCATCGGCCGGTGCAGTGTTGTTGCGATGTGGGATGAGAAGACGGCTATGGTGGACGGGAAAGTGGACAGGAAGGCAGCTATGACGGCCGTGGTGTCGCCACTGATGCCTGCGCCACTGAGACGGCCATGGAAAAGATGAAGGGGGAGGCAGCCACTGACGCCCGCGTCACCGAGGCAGCCATGTTGGAGGGGGAGGGGGAGGCGGCCACCAACACCGCCCGCGCTCGTGCCATTGATGTTGTGCCACTCAGCGAACTCGGTCTGCGGAGGGGGAGGGCTTGGCGACCATGGCAGAGGCCGGAGGGGGAGGGGAGGAGGTGGAGTCAAGTGGCGGGAGAGGGCGAGGATGAAGCGAAGGGGGTGAGGTGGAGCAGGCGGAGGCAACGGGGCACTTAACGAAGGCAAGGCGGAGGCAACAGGGGTGAGGAGGAGCATGCGGAGGCTTGTGAGGCGAAGGCGATGGGGGCGAGGCGGAGCAGGCAGAGGCGATGGAGGTATTGGACTGGGCGATGAGCCAACGAGGAGGAGGGGAGGAGGTGGAGGCGACAGTGGCGAGGTGTAACACCCCAAAATTTTGCTTTTCTTAAATTCATGTGTGATTTGGCACTTTGGTGAATTTTTGGAATTTTCTGGAATTTATTTGGATTTATTTGGAATTTATTTGAATTTATTCCATTTTGAAATAATTAAAGAATTAAACTTTGCAAATAAAATTTTGTTGGAAATATTTTATTTGAGTCCAAAATGATCCAAAGTATTTTCCAGAATTTTTTTGGAATTTTTCTGAGTCTTTTGATATTTTTAATGAATTAAATGAATTTCTGGGAATTATTTTAAATATTAAATCGCTGGAAAATCAAGTCGGGTCAAGTATCGTTTCATCCGATCGACCCGAGTCCGAGTCCGACTCGAGTCCGACCGAGCCAAGTGACTTGACCGAACCCTATTCGATCCCGACCGTTGGATCGAGATCCAACGGCCCGCATTGGATCGCACCGGTTGGCCGAGTCCTGCCGGATCCGACCGCGCCCGCGCGATCGTGGCCGTTGATCGCGCCACGTGGACGGTCCTCCGTCATCGTCTCCGCCCGAGTCCGAGCCGGACTCCGCCGCCGCGCCCGCCGTGAGATTTAGGTTTCCGCTTCGCGCTGAAGCCGAGGCTATTTAATGCCGGATCACACCCCGAGGATCACCTGGACCTTGCGAAGCCGTTGCCCTAGCCGTCGCCGCCGCAGTGCCCCTGACGCGACCGCAATCGCTCGCCGGAGTGTAGCACTCCTCCGCCGCGGTTTTTGCTTCGTTCCGCCGCCGTCCGCCGCCCGCCGTTGACCCTAGATCCGGACTCACCGCGACGAGACGCACCCGAAGTGACCTCTCACCTCGCCGGAGGAGCCCGCAAACGCCGTTGCCCGTGTCGCCGTCCCTCGCCCGGCCAGTAGCTCCGCCGCGACGCCATCGCTGCCGCTCGAAGCTTCTCGGCGTCCGATCAAGATCCAACGCCCCAGATTGCGCCCACGTCATCTCACGGTGAGATTCCGTCCAAAACCACTAGATCCAATCTTGACCGTCCGATCTAGATTCAATGGTTCAGATCAAACGCGCGTTAACCCAAACGCTGAGAGCGAATCTAATCTGGGCCGTTGATTTTCAAATCGACGGCCGAGATTGCGCCACGCGTCGGAAGGTGACCGCCACGCGGTCGGCGCCCATGCGCTGGCGTCGTGACGCCGACACGCGGGCCCGCATGTCGGCCGCCAGCTCCTACGCACCATGACGTCACACGGACGTCATGGTGGGCCCGCATGTCACGGCCGTCACCGAAGGCCGACGCCAAGAATGACATCACGATGGGTCCCACCTATCCGACCGTGGCCGAGCCCCGCCGACGCCGGTGGACGTCATCCGAGGCGGACCCACATGTCATTCTCACGAGGAGCCGTGGACCGAGTCCACGGTGAGAAGAGCCAAGCCGTGGATCGAGCCCATGAGCCGGTGACGCCACCAACCAATCGAGAGGCTGCCACGTGTCGGCCGACGCAATAATTAATTTCGAAAAGAAAATGATTTATTAATTCGAAATAATGATTTCAGATTTTGATTCAAACATCAAACGCTTATAACTTTTGCGTTT
Source organism: Rhipidocladum racemiflorum (assembly GCA_036346355.1). Taxonomy (NCBI): domain Eukaryota; kingdom Viridiplantae; phylum Streptophyta; class Magnoliopsida; order Poales; family Poaceae; genus Rhipidocladum; species Rhipidocladum racemiflorum. The sequence continues at coordinate 14,009,773 of CM070591.1, read as the reverse complement.
CAACTCCGATTTGAGTGATTCAAATTTCTAAATTTGTATAAAATTGAGATCTACCTAAATATAAATTTTATTTAATTTTTGGAGTAAAGTTTTTCTCTGTAAAATTATTTAATTGATTATTTAAACTTTAAATAATCATAACTTTTGCATTTTAACTCCAAATTTGACGATTCCAGTTTCTAAAAATTCATAAAATTATGTTCTCTCTGTTTATGGATTTTATTTGGATGTTTGGACACTTTTCGCCTATTGTTTATTCGTGTATTGCTATTTGCACGCTTTACGAGTAGACGTTGAAGTGCCGGAAGGATTCGAAGGAGAAGTATTGACTCAGGATCCAACTCAAGACCAAGAACAAGTACTTTTTGAAGGCAAGTTGTGCTTTGACCATGTTGATCCTATTTTGAAATCTATTTTGATTTAACCTATTGCATGCTAGTTCAATTAGAAAAATACTTTATTTAAATATGGGTGTTAGATAAATACCAATTTCTTTGTATGACACCTTGATTATTTAAATATGTGCCATGACCCTTGTCACCCTAGTTGTGGATTACTAGTTGGACATTATTAAATTGCCAACATGGGTTTTAGACCGTTGTAGTATCGCTTAGACACGCTACGTGCTCATGACATGATTTTGGACAATCAAATGTTAATATTGACTTAATGATATATTGAACCTGTTTTGGAAAGGTATCATGTGATGTTGATGGCACGTGGTGCATGGTAATCAAGCGGGGTTTGATAAATAGTTTTCGGCCAGGGCATGTGGCAAGAATGATCAGTGGGCAGTTGTGGCATTGGGGATGTTGATTTGGTTCTTGGGTAGTCTTGCCCTGGTCACCCTAAGGACTTAACCTTGCAAGCCTTTGAATCGGGTCTAACGTGCAACCACATGTGCGTAATGGGACGGACCTAGTTGACTAAGTTGCTAATAACGCACTGTGGGACCTCGGGAGGTCAATTACACCCTTTGTGTAAGTTGTGCGGGGAGCGTCTGGAAGTGAGGCAGTACCCATCTAACGGTTGATTGGCCTAAACTTCGCCTTAGCTAAGGGAAGGGTTAGTGTGCAATAACCGGGGAGGACCACTTGTATTGTTAGAAGTTTCCGAAAGACTTTGTTACGGGAACTCGCCTTTGTGGTGTTTGACTGTATCTTGTGGGTAAAGTGCATAACCTCTGCAGAGTGTACAATCTATTCGAATAGCCGTGTCCGCGGTATTGGACATCGCTCGGGAATTACAGTCAAGGGTTAGATTTTTCTCAAAAATAACTTGGATCTGAAAGGTTGGGTTGGATTAATAATGATGTTGATGGAAATGTTGATTAGGATGGGAAAGATGTTTATTAAACTCCTTGAAAAGTTATTTATGCTTTACTTGTTTCTACTACTTTCGAATCTACTTATGATACTTGTTAAATGCTGTTTACTGCAAAAATACCTTGAGCCACTCCTTTGTATTAAGCCATGCATGTAGTATATTAGCTGCATTCTGTGCATGACTTGCTGAGTACCAAGTACTCACCCTTGCCTCAATACAACACTAGTTGAAGAGGAGATTACACCAGCTTTGGAGGAGGAGCTCCACGAGGAACCGTCTACTTAGGGAGCGAGCCCAGTCAGTTACTGTGGTATCTTTGGATGGCGCCACGAAGTTATTTGATTTTCATTGCTACTATTTCTCTCTTAATAAGTTTCGCCCTGCGAGGCGTGCATTTGTAACTTGACCATAAGGTCAAGTAACCAGTTTGACTATTTAATTAAAGTACTTTACTAGTATCGAGTGGTATGATTGTGATATTTACCGATGTTAAGACTGTGTGCACTAGCACGTTCCTGGACTAGTGCTGAATACACAGAGGGTCCGGATTTGCAAATTCGGGGTCCCGACACGAGGTGGAGCAGCGAAGGCGATGCAAGCGAGGTGGAGCAGCGGAGGTGACACAACTGAGACTGAAGAGGAGAGGAGGTGGAGCGACGGGGGCATAGCTAGGCAATGAGGAGAAGGTGGAGGCCACGGGGCGAGGCGACACCGCGAAGGGATTGGGATTTGGGGGCGACTGGCAAGCGAAGTGGCGAGGGAGGCTGAGCGATGGGGCATAGGCAAGTGGGGGCAGGCTGGGTAACGGGGACGACGAGTAGTGGAGCGCCCCTGTACCCGTTTCCCTCGACAGGGATGAATTTTTCCCGTTAACAATCCCGTGGGGGAAAAACACTCCCATCCTTGCCCTCTAATAGGGGAATTCCCCAACGAGGAACGGGGAATGGGCCCCATTGCCATCCTTAATCGACACTTTCTGTACTACACAGTTTCGATCATTATTTTTCCTTTATACGTTTATAAAAATTATAATGTAATACAAGTCTACTGTTAATTTCATCTGACATGTCTAAATATATTTGTGTAGCATGCGATCTTTATAGAGTGTAACTTCCTTTTGATATTTTGCAGCAGATGTGACAATATGATTTAGGGTGCTTTTTTAAATTAAAAAATAATTGTGAGCCGAGTTATAGTTGTGAATATTATAGTATCACAGATAAATGTTAATTGTTTTTTTTTAAAAAACCAATGGATTAAGGCAGTGATTTGAATGCGACGAAATAAAAGGTGAATATATGGCGGTTAAGAGAGACCATCTTCTTATCATCTATCCCCCCAAAAAAGAAGTAATATTTGGTTATGTAGTGTTTTGTTAAGAGTTATATGGTGCTTGTTGCTAGATATGGTAGCACGATATCATGAAAGGCAACATATCTAGTGCTAATGAGACATTTAGTGCTAACATGCTAACTCTAAATATTAATTCTTGGATCCATCGTGTATGATTGAGATTAGCAGAGGTGGAAGCCCACCTTACCACTTAAACCTTTTTTTAGAAAACCCCTTAAATATTATTTTCTCTTAGAGTTGGATAGAGGGTTTCCACCTTCTTTGATCTGGACCATCCAAACACAATCCAATGATTACTATCTTGAGTTATCACATTAGCGCCTAATTGGGCATTAGCACAATATATGAGGCTGTCCTCAAACCAAACACCCAATTAATGAATGTTGTTCTTATCGTCAACGAAACATGGCAAAATTTTCGCTCCATCTCAATTTAATTTCTAGCTAAATCAAATCTTAAAGTTGGCCGGGCAGTTTGACACTGAAAAACTATTCACTGGTCAAAATTTCGACAAATTCCACTCACATTTGCATCTCAGAGTAGGGGTGAAAACGGAACGGAAAGTTCCCGACCGTTCCGAAGAAAAACGGAAACGGAAGCTCTTTTTCGGAAACGGAAACGGAAAATATCGGTACGGAAACGGAAACGGAAATTTTTTGTCGGAAACGGAAACGGAAACGAGAGAGCCAATTCCGGCGGAAACGAAAACGGAACGGAAATTCCGTATAAGTGAAACCGGAAACTAAAAACGGAAACGGGCCGGAAAGGGAAATGGGCTTGGCCCAAAAATGAGAAGAGAGTTTATATTTATTTTCGAATTAAAATAATTTCATAAATACAAATGGTTTTATATAAAATACTAAATAGAGTTCAAAAATTCCACAAAAATTCTCAAAAATACTTTGGAATATTTTGAACCTAGAAAAATTATTTTCAGCATAAATTTTTTTATAAATAAATTAATTTTATAAATCTAAAAATGCAAAATAATATTTATAAACTCCGTAAAATCCAAGATAAATCTCAAAAATCATAAATGAACATCGAATAATAATATACAAATTTTAGGGTGCTAAACCTTTGTAGTTGGTGGAGCAATAGGATATCAATGATAATTATATGGATGAGGACATGATGATCTGATATGGGAGACAAATAATGTGCCATTAGCTGACAAACTTGAGAAAAATTTTCTAGTGATATCAGTGAACATAGCACTATTCTTGTGTCCACCTTAGAGGTGGAATGGGCTATATTGTTCTTGTGGTCATGTATATTGTAATTCTCTACTATGTTCTTGTGGAATTTTTCGCTTTCGTTCGTGATCCGCTCCGCCTGCTCCGATTTCGATTCGTTTCCGTCACTATCCGTGTCCGTATCCGCTTCGGGTTTCCGATTTTGTTTAATTACGGTAAAAAATGTGGAAACGAAGCGAAACGATCATTTAAGCCGATTTAAAATCGCAGTTTTCATCCCTATCTCAGAGCATCTCCAAAAGAGATTTCTAAAAAAGAGCCCTAAACTTCAATATAAGACCTCAATTAATTAGATTTAAGACTCCAAAGAAAAATTTACTCCAACAATTAGGCCGTAAAACCTAACTACCATCTAATTAGATAGGACCGAATCACAGAGTTGCTAAATATAACTACTCGCCTAGGTGTCCTAAAATAATTTGCTAAATTTTAACAATTTAACGTTCTTACTGGAGTTAATTTTTCCCCTAAAACCCTATAATTCAAATTAGGACCATATTTAAGACCCTCTTGGAGATGCTCAATATGTGGAGTATATTTTCGAAAAGTCAACCGTGCACGGGCAGAGGCTATGTTTCAGAGATTAGTCACCGACAGGTGGGCCCAGAGCGACTGCGTCGAAGAGAAATCGTTTCCGAGGCTTGGAAATCAGAACTGGGGTTTACCTCCGCCGCCGCCGCCGCCATGGCTCTCGCTCTCCGGACCCTCCCTCGCCGCAGCCTCCACCCTCTCCAGCACTCCAACCTCCTCTCCACCTCCGCCTCCGCCTCGCCTCCTGACCTCCGCGAGCTCCTCCGCATCCAGCGCATCCTCCCCGACCCCACCGCCGCCACCCCACCCCCACGACGCCAAGAAGACCCACAGGCCGCCACCGCCGCCACCAGCTTGCACCGCCTCCTCCACCGTACCGCCGGCCTCACCACTGCGGAGGCCACCTCCCTTCTCCGCGGCATCCGCAACACGCACCGCCTGGGCCACCTCCTGGAGGAACTCAGGCGTCTGCGCCTCCCGGGGCACGAAATCAAGAACGCCCTCGAGTCCGACCCGGACAGGCTCCTCTCAATGGAGTCCGGCGAGCCGTCCCGCCTCGTGGAGCTCCTGGACGAGCTCCGGTGCCGGGAGGCTGTCAAGGACCGGGTCCTCGCGAACGGCGTGCTCAGCGCCGCCTTGGCGGCGAGGCGACGGGTGGAATTCTTGCACGCGTGTGGGCTGACCCGGCGGGACGCGTTGAAGGTGCTCGCATTCGAGCCGCGGGCAATGCTGTACAGCCTGGAGGATTTGGAGAAGAAATTGGAGTTCTTGGTGAGCAGGATGGGGTTCGAGATTAGCTGGCTGGTGGAATACCCGGCGTTCTTGGGGGTGAATCTCGACAGGTGGATCGTCCCGCGGCACAATGTAGTGGAGTACTTGAGGTCGGTCGGCGGGCTCGGGGACCCTGTTGAGATGAAGCATTATGTGAGGTTCAGTCGCCGGAGGTTCTACAATATGTTCGTGAAGCCGTACCCGGAGTGCAAGAGGATATTTGGGGGCCTGGTCAGGGAGAGGGAGAAGGAGAAGGAAGTGAAGCAACGGCATCCGACAGGGCTATGGAAGCTTTTTAAGCCGACAAAGCATGAGAGTAGTGAGGACGATGTGAAGAACATGAAGTTTCTCATGAAATCACTTCATTAGCTCTGTTCCTGGCTAGAGCTGTGGTGGCATTGTGGAAGTGTACTTGCTCAATTGAGATGTAGTGTGCCAGCATAATGGCGTTTGTGTTGAATGAACATGAAACACATTGGATATTCTGGAGAACATCTCGGAAAGGCTTAATTAAAGCAAGACATGTGTTAAGGTTGGGTTTAATGATAATACGTTGATCATGTTATGCTGATCACAGCTGGTTTCACTGGACATCTAAGCAGATAACAACTTAATGAAAGCTGGCAGCTTATGGAAGGATTATCTCAAGTTATCCGCGAATAGATAGAGGCATAGAGCAGCAATAGTTCTTTGTCCTTTTTTTGTGAGGAAGGCATGATCATCAGGTTAGAACATTTTACTAACAGGGTGTATATATTACCTTTGCTGACAAAGTATACCGAAAGTTCTTGTGGCATCAGGGTACTTCGTTAGTTTTCAGACCTTTGCCTGCTTTTGATTGTGTAATTAAGTTATTTTACCTCCTTGTGCATTATTTTTCAACATTAATAGGATTATTCATTTATACATCTTGCGAAATGAATAAATTTGTAAATGCTACTTTATCATACTTTACTGTAGCCGTTTTTTTTATTTATCTTCTTCCAATGCCTCCTGGACTGTCAATTGTGTTTTTCAAGATACGACTGGGGTGCTCTGTACGGAATTGTGAGTAATTAACCGCAATAATGATACATCTTAGTATCTTACACTATTGAATGCTGTTAGAAAGTTTGAACGTAGCTAATTGCATATGCTTTCTGTGGAATGTGAGTCTCAGACCTGGTAAGCGATGATGACGAATAGAATAAAAAAAGATCTTTAGAGTACTGTTTTGGTCATTAACCTCTGTAACATGCTCTATTTTGGTTCTGTGATAATAGAAAACCAGATATTGCTCCCCTTTTCTTGTGATCTCCAAACAGAAAAGGGGCCAAGCATATGCTCCCATTCATGTAGTATAATAGTATTTACCCCTGAACCACATTTTTTAGTCAAACAGTGTAGTTCCAGTGATGGTCTCATTAGAACAGTATCTCTTTGTTAAATCTCTCTCTCTCTCTCTCTCTCTCTCTCTGTGTGTGTGTGTGTGTGTGTGTGTGTGTGTGTGTGTGTGTATCCAGTTATAGGCCTTGACATCTGCCAATCCGTGTATCTCAGTTCTAGATCATATTCATGTTTTTTGGGCTTTATTTGTTGACCTTTCCATTAGTGAAATCTGATGATAACCCATGTAGAGCCGAAACTTAAGATTGACCAAGAAGGTACTGGATTGGTTGCAATGTTGATTTTTAATTTTGGCTGACTTCTGAATTTGTAGGGTTAAGGTGATTGCAATAGGGATTATATAAGAGGATGTTTTGCCACTTGTAGTTTTAACAAAATCAAACTGAAATGTATAAGCAGATAACATGATGTGTGCTGTCATGCTTGAAATTTTAATATGAAATACTGAAATAGAAACAAAGTAGAGATGTATCTGGAGGAAGAAAACGACAGCGAGGCTAATTCATCATGCAAACATTTTGACTTTTGAGTTGGTGGTTCTTGACTCCACCAACGCATGATCTGTTTAGCACTGAGGATGTATGATTTATAAAATGTTTGTGGTTTCCAACTTGTATCTGTTAGGAGTTAACAGAAGGTTAGTAGTCACCGCATAGAGAGTAGATGCCCTTATTTCTTTCCTCTTCTTTTGTTAGTTTCTTTAATGGATTATTTGCTCTTCTGTAATTCTGTGTAACGGTGTTTGTTATTCAGTTCACCTAATGTGCTTATTATTCTTTTGAGAGAAAATGCCAAGTTGATAGTGCCATTTTCTTGCATATAAATACAGGAGATAACTATTGGTGCTTTTGAATTGCAGCAAATGATTGTGCATATACCTCATAAAAAATTGTGAATTACAATTGCTGAGCTATTTTTTATGTCCAATAGTAATACTTATTTGATGCCTTTTAGGTCCTTGAAAAAATATTCACTTTGCATGTGGAAGTTAATATTTCTGTGACTTATGAGTTATTACAAGAACAAAAAGTTTAGTTAAATTTATAGTGTTGGTATGCATCGTCAATGTGCTATTGTTTTGGAGATTTTGATTTAGCTACAGTTTTACTCTCTCCGGTCACAAATATTTATCATTTTAGACATCGACACAGTCTCCAAAACACATCTTTGGCTACTAATTTCTATTATAATATATTTATAAAACCCAATAAAATTATTATATCATGATGAAAGTACTTTTCGAGACAAAGCTACATACATGATTTTCATATATCCAATTTAAATATTTAAAAAGATATTGACAGTCAAAATTTCAAAAATTTGACTGTACCTCTGTCCAAAACGAGAACCATTTGTGAGTAGAGGGAGTACTTTTTTAGAAGACTTGCTGCAAGTTTAGTGCTGAGTCCACTAGCGTATTCAATGAAGAAAAGAAGTTGGTAGGTACTGAGAATCACAAGGACTAACTTAACTTTACCTGCAGGCTGCAGCCCACACAGCCACACTGCTAGCGTCAGGATAAGGTACTGGTTGTCTGACTAACAAAGTCTCTTCATTAAGAACAAAAGAAATTTCAGCATCATGTCCTTCCTTTCTTTTCCTTTCATTCAATTGCCTAAAATTTCCAATGAAGTTTTACGTCTTCTAATTTTCTCATTTCTTTTCTTTTCTTGGATAGAATATTTTATGATTTCTCTGCCAATAATAATTGCTCAGCCTTCTGTCTTGCTATTTGTTTGACAGGAGATATCTTCTTGGATCTTGTATGTCCAATGATGCTTTAGATGCTACATATATAATTTCATTGCCTTGCATTTTGTTGTCAGAGCAAATGATTGTGCCTGTTCCGTCAAGCAAGTAAGAAGAGCCTGCACTCATACTGAAACCACTTATGAGATTTACATCACCCAAGAACAAGAAACTTTGAAATATGGTTTCTATGCCTAGTTTTATTTTTTTTCCTAAAAAAATAATACCTGCTATTTTGCTAGAAAAGAAAGCTTCTTTTGAACTGTCATAGAGGCATGTAATTGTTTTGGAATGAACTATATTGTCAATACCATGGGCCATATAAGGCATGTACAAGGCTGAGTAAATCGCAGAAAACACCATGTACAAAGGACTAATACATATATATAAATATACTTCTAACACCCCCTCAAACTTATGGTGGATTTGCAACACTGAGTTTGGAGAGATAGAAGCTATGTTTGGGCCTAGTCTGCGCCTTCGTGAAGAAGTAAGCTAGCTGAAGCTTTGAAGGCACATATTGAAGAGCAACAACCTGCTGCTGCACTTGCGACCACATGTAGGAAGCATCAACTCCAATGTGTTTGGAGAGCTCATGCTTCACCGGATCTCGAGCTACTAATTGCACCAGTATTACCTAACAGTAACGTAGTCGGTGCAGTAACTATAGCCAAACACACTCTGACCTCAGATGCAACAACTCAGGTAATTCGTTTTGTTTGTTGCTGTTACTTTGATTAAGCTTAAGTTGTTTTTTGTCATAACTTCACTTTGTAGCCTGTAGATACAATTCATCCTGGTATCTGAATTTTCAATGCAAGAGTCATAATCATGTGATTTGCGAGATTTATGCACCAGTTTAGTGCTTTGGGAGATCGTATATGCACCTAGTGATTTGGAATATCTTGTGATTGAAAAGGAAATCTTATAGAAGGCTGATTAAGATTTTTTTTAAAAAGTACTATTTGTTATGTATAAGAAGATCAAGAAGACTAACCACATACACATTACAAAATTGTCTACCATTTCATACTACTTTCTTTGAAGAACACCACGGACTTGAAATTTTCGAATGAACAGATTATCCATGTTGATGAAATGGAATTCGTCCACACTGGAAGTATGGGATTTGAGTTCAATGACTACCCAGGTCCTGGCGCGAACATCCGCCATTCGGCACACTCTGAGGGCACCGGATGAAAGGAAGAACAGCTAAACCAGAGCTACTTCAGGGATCAGCGTTGGCAGCGACTGGGTCAGTCGCGCCACGTAGCAGCGACAAATACGCCAGTCGCATCACGGTGGCGTGACAGAACCCCGTGCTGCCACGTGGTAGAGACTGAATGGGTGCATTTCCCAGAAATTTTTTTAAAAATAATTTAATTATTTTAATTTAATTGCAATAATTCATATCAGATGCTAGGAACCTCCAAATGGAATGAAAAAAATTTGTAAATTTTTATTACGCTATAAGCATTCATAATATATCACAAAAAGTAGCTTGTTTCATGCAAATTTAAGATGTTAAAATCAAGTTTAGTAAAAGACCATTTTGTGTATTATGAAGAAACTATATAAACTATGGCTTCAAAAATCATGAAAAAAAATTAAAAATTTGTATTAAGCCATAAGGATTCAGAATATCTTACAAAAAATACTATGTTGCATGCAAATTTAAATAGTTAAAATCAAGTTTAGTAAAAGACCATTTTGTGTATTATGAAGAAACTATATAAACCATAGCTCCAAAAATCATGAAAAAATTGTAAATTTGTATTAAGCTATAAGGATTCAGGACATCTCACAAAATATACTATGTTCCATGCAAATTTAAATAGTTAAAATCAAGTTTAGTTAAAGACCTTTTTATGTATTATGAAGAAATTATGTAAACCATGGCTCCAAAAATCATGAAAAAAAATAAAATTTATTCTTATGGTCTTAAATGTCCCATTTTTGCAAAAATATATTGAAGTTAACTCAATTGAAAAAACCAAATGGCTATAAGAAGCCTCGCTTTCAGTGTAACGCTGAAGCTTTTTCGGCAGCCCTTAAGATATCTTGTTTGAATGTATTTTTTTTGGAAGAATATGGCAGATTTGCTCTTTGATATATGGACTACCATATTCTAGAAAAATAATTTATTTACACCTTTCTTTGTAGCTAGATTCTTGTAGTGCAATAACCCTAACTATTATAGTCGAGGAAAAACGATAATGCTTAAGCCTTTTCGGCAGCCCGTAAAATATCATCTTTGAATGTATTTTTTTTAAAGAATGTGGCAGATTTGTTGTTTGATATATGGAGTACCATATTCCAGAAAAATATTTTATGTACATCTTTCTTTGCATGTAAATTGTACCCATGCAATAACCCTAAGTATTATAGTCGGAAACAAACCATAACCCTAAGTATTATTTTGTAAGAATGGATGAGATTTGCCATTTGATATATGGACTACCATATTAAGGTAGGCTATACTCTTTATTACGGCTTAAAACTAAAAGCGATTCCACGTACAAAGAAAATAACAGTTACAACATAACATTATAACGTAGAAAAAACAACGTAGACGTCTACTGAGTGCATCGAGGCCACTTTCCCTTCGCCCATGCCTCCGGTGGGGCTTCTTTGGCACGACGTGCCCTCTCTCGCTTCCTCTCTCTCGGCCTCCTCCTCTGCTTCCTGCCTACGTGCCTCCTCGCGTGAGGCATCACGATCCTGCTGTAGCCGCCGCCTGAGCTCGTCGTCCCGGTTGGCTTGATCTAGGAGCCTTTGGTCTTCGGGGTTGATCTCCATGTCAAACCACTGCTCAAATTCACACAGTGGCGGAGGTGACTGCATAATACATAAATTAGCAAAATGTTATGTGAAAATATTATAAAAGATGTATGATTATTACCAACTGGCGATTCTCCAGGCTCTTCTCCGGCGGGTCGAAGGCGTAGTTACGTCATTTCCAATGCCTCCTCTTCCAAATTGGAACTTCCCAAGAGCGGACAAGTCTGCATGGATCTCCGCACAGACACATCGGTGCGACAACCCCAGGAGGTAGGAAGAGCTCTTGGTACTCTAAATTACGCGGAAAGCCTGAAGCGCCTCTCTCTTCCTTCGCTTTCCCCTTTCCCTTTCCACTTACACGCCTCGGCATTTTTTCCTCCCTCGTTTTTTCCCTCTTCTTCTTCCCTTGTCTTACTTTTCGTTTGGTGAGAATGAAGGCAGGAGGGGATGTCCCTTATATAGGCCGATCAACCCATATTAGACAAGCTGCACTGCCTGTCTCGCTTTGCCAAAGCTGCACTGCCTGTCACGCTTTGCCAAAGCTGCACTGCCTATCACACTATGTGAAAGCTACACGCCCTGTCACGCTTTGGCAAAGCAGCACGCCCTGTCACGCTTTGGCAAAAGCTGAACGACATGTCACTATTTGGCAAAGCTGCACAACCTGTCACTGCAAAAGATGATGGATGCTGTGTTGGCGTATCTGGTGTTGTGTTGTCACGTATGGCATGTAACGACAAATCATATTGAAGCTAGAACACGAAATGCAGAAAAAACAGCGTAGAAATGTATAAGTTACAACATAATATTACAACGTAGGAATACAATGCTCAATCGGCGCCCTCCAACTCCTCTCCCTGCTGACCTCCCCCGCCCTGTGCACGAGGTCTGATCCACCTCGCTGGTCAACGTGCAACGACAGGGCGACGTCTGGGCCCTAAAGGGGTCCATCGGTCTGGTGCGTGGCCGATCCGGGGTCCAAGGGTATGGCATGAAGAACTCGGGTCTGTCTCGGCTGCTGCAGGGGTATGGCATGAAGAACTCGGGTCCGTCTCGGCTACTACAGGGGTATGGCATGAAGAACTCGGGTTCGTCGGGTGTGTAGGCATGGGGGCGCTCGGCTGGGACCCATACACGAAGTCCGGATGCGGCGGCACGGAATATGGCGTGTCGAAGTCCTCCGCACTCGTGTACGACGTAGTGGGGCCCTCTGGAAAGTAACCTGAAAGCATGTACAACATGTTGGAATAAAGCATGTATTTCAAAGTAAAGTTTAAAGTAATGTTAGTTTACGATGGATATTGAACACACTTGGGGTCGGCACCATGATAGGAGGAGGGTCTCCGAACGGCGCTAGAGGGTTCGGCAAGGTGGGAGGTCCGAACGGGAAGGGGGGGAGGTCCGAACGGGAAGGTGGGCGGCTGGACAGCGGGGTCGTCTGATGGTTGTGTCTGTGGCATAGGTTGGAGCGGCCGGACAACAGGGTCGTCCGACGGTGGTGTCGGAGGCGGTGGTCGTGTACTGCTCTCGACCCCCTGCTGTCGTCGTCTCGCCAACCACAAGGGCGCACCATCGGTGTCGGTCCTCTGTCGGCAAGAGCAGGCCTGCGCAACCCTCCTCGCCTTCATGGATAATCGTTGGAGGAACCCCGTCAACTCCTCCCGGGAGACCTGCGAACCCCCGCCCAAACGCCCTATCATGGACTGCGCGTCCTCGTCAATCTCTGTCGCCATGTCGCCCTGAAAGTGTTAACATGCGATGACATATATGTATACTTGCATTTCAATAAAAATCTAAGTATAGTGTGTAGTGAACGTACCGCAAAGTGGATCGCCGATGCAACCCACGTTCCATATGTGTCGTGGGTAGTAGCTGGAAGGATATCCTGCTGGTCATCAGCGGGCAAAAGGCATACCCGTGTAAGTCGAAGGTACCACTGCAGGTACCCCTGGTATCCCTGTATGTCGTACGCGACATCCGCTGCAGCCACGTCCTCCAATGCGTGAATCCACTGCTCCACCCAAGGGGCCATCTTCGCGGCCCAGTCAGTTCGGCGGCCCTACATACCCTTCCTCGAATGCCTGCATAAGTTATCACCCCATTAGCATGTTCAGTCGGTGCCATTTAAAATGTTAGGACATGAATAGTTACTTACATGTGAGCCTCTACGGGGACCGGGACGCCGCGCGGGACAGGCATCTCCTGTTGCAGTCCGAGCTGCCTCATTACCCGGTGAGCTGGGTAATCCTCGACGTAGACGTCGAACACCAACTTCTGCCGTGTCAGCACGTACGGAATATCTCGGGTGCAGAGGATGGACAAACCGTGGGGTGTGCGCTCCTGTACGTCCTGAGGGGCGTAAGGCTCCCACCGGACCCGCTCTGGCCGCAGGAGGTCGAACGCCTCCGTGAAGTGTGCATACACACTCCGTACCTGCAGAATAGCCCACTGCGGCTGCAGACAGTACCAGCAAAAAGTTAGTACAATAGAGCCAGTAATGCGATGTTGGAAAGCGAAAAAAATTCACGCACCCGTTTGCGGCACCAAAGGGACCCCATTGTAGGGGCGTCCACCTCCGTGTCGCCGTACAACTCTGGGCCGTACACTCTCTCTCCAATCCATGGTCGTCCGATGTGGAGCACTCGAACGACCACAGCATGAGCAGGAATGGGCACCCGGAGAGTATCGAACCGTCGCACTCTCAGAGGCACGCGTCGCACAGCCCCTGGTAGGTGGCACAAAGTAGTGCAAACCCCTAGTTGTACCGAGGGACCTCGCCGGGCGCAGCGTCAGCAATGGCCCGGGCAATCGGAACGAGCCTGGCGTCGACGATGTCTCCATGGGTGGTGGTGAACATCACCCACCCGAACAACCACAAAAGGTAAGCCTCCAGGTGCCTGCTGACCTGGTACGCGCCGGTGTCCTCGGCCATCCTACTAACCTGCAAGAAGAAAAGTTAGTTGGTTAGAGCAGTAAATTAATTTGTACCAATTATGAACCACAACAACACGTACCTCGAACTGGCGTAGCCATGACATAGTAGGACCGTGCTTCTGTCGTGGGTGTAGCGGGGCATGCTGCGGCTGGCCTACAGGTCAAAGGGGGAGCACTGCCGCGAACCTGCCAACAAGGTCATCGTGCCAGTCGTCATCCACCTCCTGTGGGACAATCGCCTCGCCAGCGATCGGGAGGCCGGTGAGGAACAAAACATCCTGCAGAATCGATGTCATCTCTCGACAGGGCAAGTGGAACGTATGCATCTCTGGGTGCCAGCGGTCCACGAGGGAAGTAAGGAGGGATCGATTGAACGGGAAAGCGTCGGGATCTCTCGACAAAGATGGCCGCACCATCCGGACCATCGACGAGGTCGTCCTGTGTCGCCTCGACCATCCGCGCTAGGGGGAGTAATCCCGCCGCCTCCAACCTGCAACCAACCATTACAAGTAAGGCCACAACGTGTCACAACCAACTAAGTGGTACGAAAAACTTGGTATTCTTACATACCTGGGTAACCAGCGTCTGTCGAGGCCCCAGGCGCGTGCTGAAGTCCGTGTAGACAAGACACCTGGATCGATGGTAGTAGCGTGTAACCGTTCACGGTGACGTGCGTCCAAGCGGTGATCTAGAAGGCCATACGGCCAATCACCAACGTCGCCCACAGCCGCCATACCTGCACACAACAAACCATTTAATAATTTCATTTGGTGAGATAACAGAGAGACCAAACATACGATGGAAACAAATACTGCAAAAAAAGGTTGTAAGGAAATTCCAGCAATTACAGGATGTAGCTAACAATTCGCACAATACTGCAACTTTCTTGAACATACACGCATGCATAATAGTGCCGACAACACGAAATCCGATCACACCTCTGAAAACCGTAATAACGCAACATACACACCTAAAGGAGTTGTACGATTATTACATTCCATACAAAGAGAACACACTCCACAACATGGCAACATGCCTTACAGTCATGAAAGTCAAGCCCCTCCACCGGAAATGTCCTTCTCAGGACATTTGTTCTTCTTGTGGCCGTACTCTCCACAGAGGACACACCTCCGAACAGGGCCTCCCACCTCGGACTCGTCCATATCGTTGCGGATGCGGCACGTTTGGCGACGACCTTTCCCGCCCTTGACTCTGCTGATGTTAGGGACCCATGTACGTGTGGCATTATCAATTTTAGTGAAGTTTTCGGCGACACGAAACCCATGCAGTTCACCGGACCACGTTTGAACTACCGTCTCTGCCATGTAGTATGGAGAAACGAATTGTTCGCTGCTCATCTGAATCTGCCCATAGGCTGCCAGGACACGCGAACATGGTTTATGCAAAAGGTACAGCTTTAGGCAAGTGCCTGTGCAGGTGTGGTCCGTACCACATCCCAAGCTCACTTCATGGGTGATTCTTCCACTAGCCATTCCGAGCCCCTCATTATTCCTCAGTGTTACCTCAAATCGTAACTCCGAGGTACCCATAACGACGACCGAGTGTAGGAGGGCCTTCTCAACCTTGTTCGCCATCCAAGCTGTAACGACGCTGCTGTACGGACTCTGAATGGTACTTGCATGCAACACTGCCGTGGCGTGGCGTTCCTGAAAATACCTCACCGTACCGTGCAATACACCTTCGACAATAGCAACGAGGGGCATGCCACAAAGACCCCTTATCACCCAATTGTACACCTCGGCCAGGTTGGTTGTCATCACCCCGTACTTTGCTCCGTTTGTGTCATACAACAGTGCCCACTTCTGGACTGGTTCTGACTCAATCCAGTAAGAGAAACACTTGATGTTTCTCACAGGCCTCCTTCTGATGTCTGGTGGGTCAATGCCTGGTAAGGGCTGCAAAAGCAGTGGTGCCTCCTAACTACTCCCCCAGCTTGCCTCTCTCCGTCACGTATCTGCTTGCTAGTGAGCTCGTCTAGCTTCTCCCAGATGGCAACAAACTTCCTGTGCTGATTTTGCTTGCACAACCTCTTGAACAGGTTCATGAGCCTCTTACTCTTGAAATATTTGAATAGGTTTGCTCCCATGTGTTGCATGCACCACCGATTCTGCAAATCCGGCCACGGAAATGGCTCTTCCACATCTTCCTGCACCTTCTTTATTGCTTTCATTAGCCTAGCATGGCGATCATGTATTATGCACACATTGGGCCTATCCTTCACAACACCAATCTTTAATCTCTTGAAGAACCATAGCCAACTCTCGTAATTTTCACCCTCCACAAAAGCGAAGGCTATCAGAAATATTTGGTTATTTTTGTCCACACCGATGACAGTCATGATTTGACCCTTGTACTTCCCGGTGAGGAAAGTCCCGTCCACGCACATAACCGGGCGGCAATGCATGAAAGCCTCAACACATGGCCCAAGTGCTATGAAAGCACGCTCCATGACCAGGAAGCCGGGGGGGTCCAAGATTCCCTTTCATGTACAGCAGTATATGTCCCGGGGTTTCTCTCCTTCAGGACCTCTAGAAGTCAGGGAAGGTTGTCATAAGATGCCTCGAAGGTCCTAAAGTGCTTCTCCAATGCCTTCTGCTTCGCCCTCCAAGCTTTAGCATAGCTAATTTGGTATTTATATCTGTTCTTTATGGCAAGAACTATGTGCTGTGCCTTCATGTCAACCTTCTCGACAATCTCTCCGTACATCACGTTCGCGATGAAAGACGATGTGAGGTTACGATGTCTGCATGTTACATTGCTAAGAATACAACTGTGCTACACCACCTTCGTGACAACCCATTTCATCTCGTACTTGGGCTTGTGGGCATGAACCCGCCAACCACATTCGGCATTTTCACACTTCACCGTGTAACAGTCTTTACTGGATTTCACCACTCTCACCGGCTGCTGCAAGCTCATCGCCCATACCCTTATAGCATCCTGCAAAGCGGACTTCTCCGCGTACATTACGTGCACGCGTACCTCATTTGGTCGATACTCACATGTCGAGTCATGGGCATCGTTCACTGCTAGGGCTCCCGCATTGTCCCTATTCCAAGCATTGGGCACATTTGCGGACGTATTTCCATCATCGTCTGACAAAGATTCAACATGTTCCTCCATGGCCAGTGCCTCTTCTTCCTCCGCCGCTTGCTGATCGTCCTGCTCCATCACATCAACTAACCCCTCCAACTCCTTCCCTTCATCTGCTTGTCCCGTCGGTGCAGCACATAAACAAACATTCTCATGAACTTCCGCCACAGTTTCTGCTTGCACTGTGATAGGGGTTTCATCACTAGGCAGGTTTATTTTGGTCGTCGCCTCAACAAAGAGGATGAAACCCCAACCAAGCCGCCTTGATGCATTGATGTAGTTCCTCCAAGACTAAGACCGCTCCAATGGTCTAAGTACCCATAACGAGTCATATGTACCTCTCGGCCACAAGTATTTGACACTGACATCAAACTCCGTAAGATTCAATGAAAGACTGTCACATAGTCACCCACACATATTTTCAAAATTCATATCCTCCGGATTCTGATGGTATAAAACACGGTGCTGAAAACCATTCAAATCAACCCCATATGGGCCCTCCCTAACTTCTCCTTCACCATAATGCACTCTGAATGCATCCATAGCAGACATACCTTCTGGAATACGAAAAAAATATTGTATAACATACGCAAGGAATTATATAATTCCGATCGACCCTGATAATTTTCAAATTAGGATTCTATCAGATCGGATATTTGTCGGATAGTATCGGATCAATACGAATACGGATTTTTTTTGTCAGATACAAATATGGATTCAGTAGCTCACTATCTGTCAGATACGGATACGGATTCGGATAATACGGATATTGATAGGTTGGATATCCAGATATGCATGTGGGCTGGCCAAGCTACTCGTTTGGCCCAAAAAATTTTCTAAATTTCAAAATCATTTTCTATTTTAATTAATCCATAAATCAAGTTTTAATTATTAAAATTGGCAAACTAGTTCTAAAAATTTTGAATTTTTTAAAAAAATCCTGACATAATCTATCATTTAAAAAATTATTTTCGACATTTTATCATATTTTAATTTTTCTTAAAAATTCAAAAATAGTTGCCTTTAATAGGAAAATATTTTAAATAAGTAGTTAAAAATATAAAAAACTCATAAATACATAATTTATTATTTTAAATATAATTTAACAAAGAATACAAATCTTGGGTCATTACATGTAAGTATCATATATGTTTTCTAGAGACATGGTATGTAAGTATTATCAAACTCTTAGTGTGTTTTGTGTTTACTTCCATTTGTATCCCTGAGCAAGGATTACCTTCATTTTATGTTTTGATCTACATGTAGGATGAACTAATCGTATGTGCGTGATGAACTAAGTCTTACATAATTTTGTTTACGACATGATATCTAACTATTGTTTAAGTGACTGGAATGCTTATATTTTTTCAATTTTCAATAATGTTTTGATTAAATCAATTAGTTATGTGTTTTTGTTGATTTTTTATGTACAACTAAGGTGTTATCATGTTCTGGCAAATATTTGTAACCGTATCCGATTCGATTCGTATATGTAATCAATATTATATGTATTCGTATTCGTATCCGAACTATCTGTATCCGCATCTGAGAAAAAAAATGATAAAACTATTATCCATCTATATTCGATCCGTTTTCACCCCTATATAGAGGTAGCCCAAGGCATCCCATCAAAGCATCCAAGAGCTAGCTAGCGCTATATTAATTATTGATTTTACAGCTATTAATTATCTTCTCACTCTACCACCCGTAGTGGCCATGGTTAGACCATCTCCAACCATGTCCCTTCCCCTCTCATTTTCCCTTCAGCGCTCCAACGGGTTCCCTTCAGCATTCCCTTTAGCCTGGGATTCTCTCTCTCATTCCCTCCAGCAAAGGATTCTCTCTCCTTTCCCTATACAATTCCCTTTAAAGGGAATCTGTTGGAGATGAGGGGAAATAAAGGGAATGGAAACAGGGAAGGGAATGAAATGAAGGGAATATGGTTGGAGATGGTCTTAATTGGGTTAGTTTTCAAGGGTATTTCGGTTAGTTCTGGATAAATAGGATTATCCCCTTGGTTATTGTGACACGATCCAAGGGTGTTGAACATTAAATTTTAAAAAAGAAATTGACGTTATACCAAGATCAACGGATATAAAATGCGGAAAACTACCTAACACTATATCATTTTTCTTTGAAACGACGGTATAGTGCATATCCCTTCGATCGAGTCTCAAAAACCATCAAATCCCTCATTTCTCAACCATAGAATTTTACCCAATCTGTTCGAAAAGATAAAGACGATGCCTAACAGAGTCTCCACCACTCATTTCTCTTGTTACAACCAATGTGCGTGCTCGCTTGGATCCAAGGTGGATAGCGGAGGGGAGCTAAGGTGATGCTGCGCTCACGGCCAGAGGAGCCGGTGGCGACGTGATCGTGGCCGGAGAAGACAGCACGGTGAGGTGGCGGCGCGGCCGAAAGAGCAACTGCAGCTTGCGGATGGAGATGGAGATGGAGCCAACAACGATGCGATCTCAGCTGGAGGAGGCTGCGCAGCTTCACGGAAAGTTAGCGGCGCGGCTCGTAACTAGAGGCGGAAGCACAGACTCATGGTGGCAGCATAGAATAGGCCGAGAGCACAAGGATCTGGCAATGGTCCGATGAGCTCGTATCTATTGATGGATGTGGTGGCTTCGATCGTTGTTTTCGTCGCCGATAATAGGATACAGCTGATCCAGCCATGCAGTTTGACGCAATAGGTCATAAGCTCGAGCCAGAGCAGGGGAAGAGAGATAGAGGTTTGACATGGAGCCCAAGCACGGATTCTACAATGAGCAACATCGGTCAGCTTCATAACGGTGGAAGTCGGCGTCAGAGGTGGAGAAGAGGGTCTGTCGATAGTAGATAGTGTCGGGTGCCTTCGGTTGTGCGACAGTACCCGTAGCTAGCCGAAACTTCTTAAAACCTATTGAAACTTTTTTAATTCTTTGGTTGAAACTTGATAAAATTTAAGTTCCAAAATCTAAAACTCATCAAAATTTGGGATTAGAATCTTCTAAAAATACGTAAAACTCATTGAAATACGTTCAAATGTTCACTTCAAATTTACCGAAACTGTACGAAACTTGTTGCAACGGTATACCGTAGCCGCTCCCGTGTAAAATTACAAGACCCCACGTAATAATTTGCTCAGCACGATTTGAATCCTAGGAAGAGCATGAACGCAAACGCACCATGCCGCTGTCATCTCCGCCTGAAAGTCGTACGGCGGAGCGGCGCTGTCACCTCCCCCCTCCATGCCGCCGACACCTCTCCCCGCACTCCTGACCGGCCTCGCCCGCCGCGCGACATCCCCGGCGGCGGCGAGGCAGCTCCACGCGCAGCTCCTCCTCCGCGGCCTCCCGCTCCCCGCCTGCGCCGCCGTCACGCTCATTGCCTCGTCCTCCTCGCCGCACTACGCCCGCGCCGTCTTCGACAGCGTCCCCGCCGCCTCCGCCAACGTCTACCTCTGGACGGCCGCCATCTCCTCCTACGCGAAGCGCGCCTCCCCCGCGCTCGCGTCCGAGGCGATTGCGCTGTTCAGGCTCATGCTCCGGTCGGCCACGCGGCCGAACGACTTCACTTTGAGCTCCCTGCTCAAGTCCTGCTCGGCGCTTGGAGCCGTCCATGAGGCGTGCCAAGTGCATGGGTTCTTGGCGAAGGCTGGGCTGGGCTCCTCCGTGTACGTGGGTGCTGCGCTGCTCGATTTGTATGGGAGCCTTGGCTGGGTGGGGGATGCAAGGAGGGTGTTCGACGAAATGCCCATGAGGAACGTGGTGGTGGGGAACACTATGGCAGCATGCTATGTTAGAGCAGGGGATGTGGCGGCTGCACGGGAGGTGTTCGACGGGATGGTGGAGAGGGACCCGATCTCGTGGAACACGGTCATGTCGGGGTACCTGTGGCAAGGCGATGCTGGTGTTGCGATGTGTCTATTTGATGAGATGCCAGAGAGGAATGTGAACAGCTGGAACACGATGATCGCTGCGTGCTCGGAGGCGGGGTTGTGGGCTGATGCTGTGGGGGTGTTCAATCGGATGCGACTGACGGAGTTCCGGCCTGACGCTGCGACGATGGCTGTGCTGATGTCCGCATGTGCGCAGCTTGGTTCTTTGCCAGTTGCAGGGCAAGTGCATGGACTTTTACAGAAGGGCTGTGTTGAGATGAACTGCCATGTGCAGAATTCTTTGGTTGACATGCACGCCAAGTGCGGCCTCATCAGTGAAGCTCATTGCTTGTTCATCGAGACACATCCAAAGGACTCCGTGTCTTACAATGTGATGATCAGTGCTCTTGCGCAGCATGGACTTGGCAGAGATGCACTGGAGCTTTTCAACGAGATGGTTAAGGATGGGTTGCATCCTGACGCAGTCACATTCCTTGGTGTTTTATCAGCCTGTGCTCATGCCGGGCTAGTTGACGATGGAAATAGCTGTTTCGAGTCCATGAGAACAACCTATGCAGTTGAGCAATCCCGAGATCACTACGCTTGCATGGTGGATCTTTATGGCCGAGCTGGGCTTATCGAAGAAGCACACCGCTTAGTGAAGGCAATGCCAGTGAAGCCACATGGAGGTGTCTGGGGAGCCTTGCTCAATGCCTGCAGGAAGCATTGCCGCGTTGAGGCCGGTGAGATTGCAGCGAGAGAACTCATCAGGATAGAACCGGGGAATCCTGGCAACTACGTTCTCCTCGCGAACACACTAGCTCGAGGTTGGCGATGGGATGCTGTTGAGGATGTGCGGCGATCCATGAGAGGAAAGGGTATTGACAAAACAGCAGGTTGCAGCTGGGTTGAAGTGGACACTGTTGTTCATGAGTTCTTTACGGGGGGCTTTAGCCATCCCAGTTTTCATGAGATTTACAGTATTCTGGAGCATCTGTATCTGCAGCTGACTTAAGATTGGTTTTGCTTTGAAGGAGTAGAGAGGTGGTTACTTCTACTGGATGTCATCATACACAGTGACAGGACAGCACAATTATCTAGAGATTTACAACTTTATATCCATTCCTTTTATGAAAAAAAAAACATGAGAAATGCTTCTGTGCTTTTCCTTCCGATACAAGTTGCACAAATCTTGACGCAAATGAAAGAATAAGTAATCACTATCTATCCTCCATTCATGCTTTAATATTTGTGCAACTTTCAAAAATAAAAGCATAGAAACACCTCTAAAAAAACATTTTACAACCTTGAACTATATACCCATCCTAGTTTTCAACCCGCAACTCTAAATCCGTTTGAAACACAACCCTTGCCTATCAGAACCAGCTGTTTGAAACATACCTTCTGTGGTTTAGACGGGGCTATATTTGCATTTCTACTCACAAAGGTGCGGCATTTGCCAAAAAATAAGGCAAATGGGCTAAAAAATGATCACTTCCTGTTTAGACATGTAAGCACCAATTCACATCGTAGCCAGCAGTACATGTAATAAACCAGAAAAAATTTGATGTGGGGCCTGTATGTTAGACTCTTAAGTCTAGCTACCCCCCCCCCCCCTCTTCTCTCTTCTCTGAGCGGAAACGCTGGCGGTAGAGCACCAAGAAGGCCGGGAAGGGCTTGTGGAGCACGCGCATGCGAGGGCAGCGGGAGGTGGCGGGGACAGGGTAGTTTGTCGCGCTCCTCTGCCCCCGCTGCCTGCGCCCGCGTCCCCTAGCTCCTGCGGCGGTCTCGTCGGTGGTCAGGTCGGCGTCGTTGGCGGGCTGTAGAGAGAGTGGGAGGAGGCAGCAGATGGGAAGAGGAGGAGCTCGCGGAGGCCCAGCCTCTGGTCATCCTGAGCTCAATCGCCGGTGATCGCTGCCGCTAATAAAGATGGCAACTTCAAATCTTAAGCTGTATGCGTATTGACAGCACAGCATGTATCACTACTACGGACATGTTCATCTGTGTCGGTTTACGAAACACAGATGTACCGACAGTAATAATCGGACATTATCAGTGTCGGTTTATAAACCGACACAAATAACATTATCAGTGTCGGTTCTAATCACAAACCGACACAAATATATATATATTAGTGTCGGTTGTAATAACAAACCGACACAAATATTTACATATCAGTGTCGGTTCTAATAACAAACCGACACAAATATTTACATATCAGTGTCGGTTCTAAACACGAACCGAAGCTAATATTCACAAATCAGTGTCGGTTAAATCCATGAACCGACACTAATATACACCATATTAGTGTCAGTTCAAACCAATAACCGACACAAATAGACATATCAGTGTCGGTTTCTTTTAAGAACCGACACAAATGATACCTGACCGAAAAAAATAAAAATCAGAATTGTGGCTAGCCTCAGGAATACTGCTAGCCATGCCCTCTAAAGCAACATGATCACAAAGTAGAGAGATAGCAATGTCAAATCAGATTACAGAAGAAACCTGTGACCTCAGGAATAGCTACTATTTGCGTTGAAGTAACCTCAACGTAATCTATTGTTAACAAGCATTTCATGACAATCCATAGATTACGGAAGAAACTCGTGAAATATAATATACTAGATAGATTTCACGCGCTACGCGTCGCGGCCAGTTTTGATGTAAAGAAGTATTCAAAAAGCGAGGATACACCAACGATTGCACCATATAAAAACATCCATACGATGATTCATCCTACATCATACTAACAGAGTAATAGACGTATTGGCGACAAAGCAGATGAGAAATAGCCGGTTTGCACATGATAGCTATATAATATATAAGCGTAAGAGTTTAGTTCCATGTCTATAAATGTAGTCTCGAAATTGCGTTTGGTCAAAAAAACTAATTCAGTTCTTTAAAAACCTCACATGGCTACTTCAGTCAGACAATCAGATTAAGTATTGTAGCATGCATTCACATATATGATCTCATTTCAGCTAGAAATGTAGAACTTGTCTAAGGACCAAATTTTCCGAGAAAAAATTGGTATTAAACATCTAATCAGCACCTAATTACACAAAGCAATAAACTTTTTGCTGATGTGAGAACACCGAAATAGATCCAGATCTAAGCCTCAAGTAAAGCAAAGGGGCACAAATTTTGTAAGAAAAAGGAAACACCGCTGAACATAGGGAAATACCTGGAGCCGGATTCTGACTTGTTCCATTTTGAACTCCTGAAAACAAAAGAAACATTATGAGGAAAACAAAAGGTGGCATTTAAATCTCCAAATTTGTTGTTTATTTCAATTATCAGTCGCTAAAATTTCAAACTTTAGGGAGAAGAACCATGATAAGCTTTCACAAGATGGAAGGAAGCAAGAAATTTACCTAACAAAGATAACAGAATCACCAACAAATAGCCTCTTGCCATTCATGAAAAGGCCCAAACCAATACTAAGTAAATGTCTTTTTGGCTGACTTGATTTCAGCAAGAAAACCTGCAAGTATGAAAGAAAGCAAAGCAGTGGTAAACAAAGGAGCTGTAACAATGTACAGAGGGACATGGCAAAGGTAGAAGCTAGAAGATCTGCTACCTTGTATATATTTTTCATTGGCCATCAAACCGGCTATTGAGATGACAAAGTACTACAATACCTCGACAAATGATGAGTAGAAGTGATGGCAGTAAAAGATAAGATTAAATTGAAAAGGAAAAAGAGGGGAAAAAAAATATATAGATCAGGGTTAGGGTATTCATTGGATTCATCATGCGATTTGGTCTTTGTCAGAAGATAGATCCTTTTCAATGAGGTATATCATTGAAACATTTATTCTAATGAAGAATGGTTATCGCATATCACCACATCTCGAAAATTTGGATCGACGATGCGAGGGGGATGAATGGAGGAAGAGCAGCGCAAGGGTTTAGGGACATGAGGCCTCGAGAGCTCCTCGAGGCCCAAATCTACGACGCTTTATCATAAAAGAACCATCTCATTCAGAACCAAATAATTTAAATGTTACAAAACCATGCGTACATCATTCTACATTGCACCAACTGTTTCAGGGAAAAATATGAAACATCATCACACTCTGTAAAGATACATATATCAATCGGAGTGGGATGGAGACACGATTCGTTCCAGATTAGTACAGAAGACTGGGTCATTGTTGTCAGGGTCATGAAACTCGCCATTCTTGTTGATGATTTGACTCATGATGAACCAGGCGAGTTGTCCCTGAATGGCTTTGATTTCTTTATGGTGCAGTCCATCCGTAGGCAATTTTAGGCGCTATAAGTAAAAAAAATGAATGTGAGCTTTCGTAGCTATCGTTAGGCATGAATCAATTTGCGTTGTTAGCATGACAAACCTCTACGTCATTGTCTACTAATGTAGAACCTAAGATTTCCCGCATGTATTGGCAGATAAAATATCCGCATAAATTTGTGCCTTGCAAGCTGTTTGTGACACTGCAAAGAATAAATAAACCACAATGTCACGAAACGAGTCATTTACTACAAAATGCGATATAGAAAATAATGTGTACGTACCGGGAATTTAGTACGCATTGAGAGGGACTTTTGGAATGGGCGGTATCTCATGCTCTTTTGACAGTATCTTTTAAAGGCATTACGTAGTATATTTGTCATGTCCTTGTAAAGTTCTACATCTTTATCCAGGGGATCCAGTACAACCATTTTGCTCTTATCGAGTGCAATGGCAACGAGTATCCAATGGAATCTACACACACAGGTAATATAGTCATTGTGTTAAGATCACAATGAGTAAGGAACAACATCGAGTAATATAACTAGCTAGTGAACCACTTACTTGAAGTTGTAGGGAAAAAGTATCAATTCCTTCTCTTGAAGTTTAATGAAAGTATTATATATGTATTCCTCGACCTCATTTGGTGTTCCTCCGACTAAAGGTTCACAAACTATTCCTGGGTCGAGGAACCCTACACTAAGTGCTTGCGTTTTCCTTAATTCAATGGTCTCGTACCTACATAATAAAGAAGTTTCACATATTTGCATTTATCGGAACTTCATTAATGTTTGCGGCAATTTATGTAATTCATACTTACAGTACCCAACATCTCAAAAGAGACACGTCAAGAGCATCCTGATAGTACATGTTATGCAAGTTGTCGAATTCAATCAAGAAGCACCCATCCCCATGGTGAAAATGCTCATCTTTAAAACCGAAATGACCGACTTCGGCAGTACGTCCTGGTTGGACCGCTCCATGTACCACTTATGCAATCTTTGCATCATTAATGTTAGGGTATCAAACATTTTTTGGGTCACTAAAGGCTTACCCATCTCGAATTTCAGTCTTTGTACAATATCTTGTCCGTCTGATTTGATTTGCCCTTATATTTTTAAGCACAACATGTTCGATCTTGGCGTCACTGATGTGTTCGACTTGGCTCGCCTACTTTTCAATTTCTTTGTAGTATGCACATTATGTTCTTCACGTATCTCCATTGAGCGACTAATGCTGGAATATCCGATCTTTATCCACGGTGGTGGGGGCACTTGACACGGGGTCTTTGGTGATGACTCAGGAAAATCTAATGCAGACGGTGGCACTTGAAGGTCGAGGACAATGTCACGCTTGCGCCATCGAATGAGCGTGTGCACTGCAGTCCCTAGAGTTGTCACGTCGTCATTTCCGGGCATTTCCAACATCATGTCGGTGAAGCATGCGGAAGTACCGTGTCCACTTCAACCTTTGTGTATCCGGCGCGATTGGGAGTTGTGCAAAACACCGCCTTCTTGGCACGGATAAGCCATGCTATGTAGCGACCTAAAGAGATATGTTCATGACAGGAATATTGGTGACACGGTGTCGGTTGTTGTATGTCATCCACGGGATAACGGGCTAATGCATCTTCCGGCGATGGTGTGGATGCATAGCTAACTGCGATGGCGCGAGGTGCTTGGGAGAACAATGTTCCCGACTTACGCATGGCTCATGGCTTCTTGTACTTGTCTTTGTACTTGTTCTTGTATTGTGCCTTGTAAATCCGAAGCATTTCTTGCTTCATTACTTCTCGTTCATATTCGACACGTTCTTCTTTTGCTCTCTTCCGACTCTGTAAGAGTCGGTATGATCGAGAATCCCTTGCTCCAAGGTACCTTAGCCCCAACACCCGTGTCAGGCAGTGCTCTTTGATTCCTAAGGCCACGGTAAGTGCGTCCTTCTCCCTATCTGGAATGAAAGTGCCTTCTATAGCACAGACGGACCACTCATGGACTCTTTGGGACATCGCTTCATCTTCATTATTTTTGAAGGACAAGCCCCCACCAGACGTGGCGATTGCCCTTGCTAACACATAGTGCTTGACTCGCTTTGGTAGTTCAAACAAGGGACTTACCAATCGATTGAGAGGCCTCGCTTCTTGCCTCTCCCATTGAGGAATTTTTCAGCGTACCCACCCGTACCTGATGCGTGGGGATGAATGTTCTTTACGGAGATCTGTTTGTGATCCTCACTTGACTTCTTTGCCGATTCATTGGACTTCATCGCCACAAACTCATCCCAGTATGGTTCGATTTGGATAGTCCGTAATGGCCGACCGGTTTTTCTTCACATATTTGCAGTTCAACGGGTCTTGAAGTTCTTCCAGCAGGTACCCATGGTCATCAAGGCATCCCGACGCACGAGGTTCTCGACTCCTTCAGGAATTCAAAGCTTTGTTTCAGTTCTGTCCAAAGGTCCTCTTTTGTGTGGCGGCACTTTATGCCAGTCCTGATAGATGATTGGCACTTTATCCCATACGATGCACCCGCAGGTTGATTTATATTTAGACACTACTGCTTGTGGTGAACTAGGATCCCCAGTCTCTGATATATCCGAGATAACACGTCGGCCTTCAGGCTTCTTTGTTTGCCCTCGGCCACGACGCCTTGCTACCGCAACATCAATGGCAGGCGAAACTTCAGCGTCCGGTGTGGTGGATGTTGAGGAAGCTAGTCGAGCTTCTACTCGGGCTCCTACTCGGGTTAGGCTTAGGGGTCCCCTCCATCTGTTGTTTATCAATTAATTAGTTAAATAAATTGTTATTCACAAACAAAGGGTTACTGATGAAGCTATTGATATAGAATTGTTATTCACAAGGTCATCTTGGTAGGTTAAGAGTTATTTTGTACATACACTTGATTGATTGGTAGTGCGCTCACGCACTTGGTGTAGCAAGTTAAGAGAACCAAATGTAAGAGAAGAAAGTTAAGAGAATTTAAGAGAAGGAAGTTAAGAGAACCAAATGTATAATTGATTGGTAGTGCGCTCAGGCACTTGGTGTAGCAAGTTAAGAGAACCAAATGTAAGAGAAGAAAGTTAAGAGAATTTAAGAGAAGGAAGTTAAGAGAACCAAATGTATAATTGATTGGTAGTGCTCTCAGGCACTTGGTGTAGCAACGCTAGAGACTAGCTCTTACCTCATCTACACTGGTCAGGTTTACCTCATTTGAACTAAACAATTAACTATGTAAAGAAGGCCTTGAATCCTTACCTTCCTAATCATGCAGATTAATGTATTATTTAATCAATTTCACGATTCTTATGATCATAATTCAGAATAATACATATATACAGATAGTACCATGTTGGCAAATAAAGTAACACAGACGATAATCAAAAGAGGACAACTTCTGACGGTAATCAATAATGAACAAGCTTTGCAACAAATGAAAGGAATTAAACAATTTGCCGCATGTAAGTCTACTGATTCAAGGCCTAATTCACAACCTTAATTGTCCAATTCATCATTTGACCCAATTTGCATCATCGAGCAATAAAAGAAAAATCAAAAGAAAACATTGAAGCATTGACATAGCATATTCCAATCCTCGATAAACAATACAACATGGCATATAACTCATTCAAAACAAAGACAAAATTGAGCATTTTATAACCAAACATATACAGGTCACTCAATGAAATCATGTGTTCGGCCATATTAAATCAACTAGATAAAAACCTCAAGAAGATTTGTAATCTTATTTCTCTCAGATGTCGGGTTGCTTAATCAAGAGATTAGCCTTCCTCGCCACAACGGCAATTTGATCATAGACTAGTTGTGACAGTACTTCTAGCAAAATTTGAAATCAGTTCTCAGTTTTGGCAACACAGTTTACCTTCTGTTAGTGAGTTACTAGGACAGTCACAATCAATCTATGACAAGCACAGCTTTAACAGAAAGATCAAAGCCAATTCACAAACTGACAATAAGTAACGAACTGAACTAAGGAACCTACATAACATCCAGTAACGAACAGAACTATATAAGCAACAGAAGAACTGATAATAAGTAACGAACAGAACTATATCGGCAACAGAAGAACTGAACTAAGGAACCTACATAACATCCAGTAAAGGAATTTGACAAGACAGTAACAACAAGATAACTAATTTCAGACTTCACTTATACTGTCACAACCTTGTCTCACTCAAGCCGACTCCTCACAGAGAATTACCCACAGCACCAACAAACTGCACAATTTCACAAGCATGACCCTTGACCAAAGGGGATCAAAGACACGATCGGCAATGAAGCAACCACAAGCCAACTCCCAACCGCAAAGCCAACCTTTGGACGGCACAAGTCCGGTGCAAACCCTACGGATCCAACCCACGCAGCCTAGAACCCTAACCCTAGCCAAACAAAAGATCCATTATCCATTCCATAGTGGGGGCAAGCAAAAGTGAGGGCGGCGGGAGGCATCACAAACCATCACAAACCATCACAGAGATAACACACTTAGTGAACATAACCATCACAAACCGTCCTGGAGGCAGCTTGTGGGGAGGAGGAGCAAGGGGTCGGCGTCGGCGCTCGGGCGGCGTGGGCGGCGACGCGGACAGGGACGGGGACGGGGACGGGGACGGGGGCGAAGCGGCAGCGGCGGCGTGGGTGGCGTCCGAGGGTTGGCGTCGGCGCTCGGGGCGGCGTGGGTGGCGTCCGAGGTCGGCGTCGGCGCTCGGCGGCATGGCGGCGGCGTGGGCGAGGCGAGGGCGAAGCGGCGGCAGGTGGCCTCGAGAGTCGGCGTCGGCGCTCAGGCAGCGTCGACTTAGGTTTAGGGTTCAAGGGCACGGCGTATTGGACTTAGGTTTAGGGTTCAAGGACTTAGATTTATATCCTGAGATTGGCGTCGAAGTGTGCGGGACTATTTGTGTCGGTTCAATACAACAACCGACACAAAATACATTTTAGTGTCGGTTCCATAAAAACCCGACAATCGATAGTCGATAATTGTGCGGTTTAAACTACGAACCGACACAAAATATAGATTTAGTGTCGGTTCCATATTAAAATCGACCTTTGAAAGTGAATAATTGTGCTTAGGTTGCAACTACGAACCGACACAAATTATACTTTTAAGTATCGATCCCATATATATCTTATTTAAAAGGTAGGATTTCTAGTTTTTTTATATTATAAGCTAGGGTATATACTAAAATTGTAATCTACATGAGACTAATAAATAAAAGTCTATATAAATATATAATAGGTATATACTTTATTTATAATGTAGGATTCCTAGTTTTTGATATTATAAAAATATTCTAAAATTGTAATCAACATGAGAAAAACAACTAAAAGTCCACAAAAATAATCTTTTCAATGTATTAATATAATTGGTATATATGTTATTTAAAAGGTAGGATTTCTAGTTTTTATTTTATAAAAATAGCCTAAAATTGTAATCAACATGAGACTAATAACTAAAAGTCCACATAAAATTGTAATCAACATGAGAAAAACAACTAAAAGTCCACATACATGCATATTTTTGACATCATATTTATATTATATTTTTGTACATCACATTAACATTACTCCTAGCTAATTTTCTTTCACAATTTGCCCTTCTTCATGATCATCGCGATGATAGGTAGCTTCTTCCTCAGTGGTTTCTTCCTCTAGCCTAATGCTTCCATCTACGAAAGGTGGCAACTCGTCAAACTGGTTGTACTCGTCCTCATCCACGACATTCTCAACTCGACGATCCTTCTTTTTCCGTGAAGAACAACATGGCGCTTCTTATCTGCCGGTCGATTACATAGAAGACTTGTGCTACTTGCTTCGCTAGTACGAATGGTTCATTTGTGTATCCAACATGTTGAATATTCACAATAGTGAAGCCATACTTGTCCACCTTCACACCCTTTGGGAGTTGGACCCAACGACACCGAAACATCGGGATCTTGAAAATACAATAGTCGAGCTCCCAAATCTCCTCTATGAACCCATAGAAGCTGCTCTTCTTACTGCCTATGCTGTCATAAGCATCTATCACGAACACCACTGTTTTGGTAAGTGCTTTTGCTATCTTGAGCTTTAGTGTAAAATGTATACCCATTTATATCGTATCCTTGCCATGTCACAATTGTACCTGATGGCCCCTTTGCCAACCACCTCAACGTAACACTCGTTTCTTTTCCAGTCATGTGTTCCTTAAACCAATGATTGAACAAACGGTTGTGCTCTTTTATTATCCAAACCTCTGATCGTCCTTGGTTTTCCCTCTGTAGCTCATCCTTGTGCAAGTCCATATACGAGGACACCTCAACTGATTGTTGCAAGACTGTGAAATGTGCTTGTTCGAACAAAACATGATCGTAAGTATTTATTAATTTCTTTCCGATGACCCCTTTCGGCTAGCCTACCCTCATGTCGAGAATCTGAGCACACCAACCGGATCGACATTGTCCATGTAATCGGCCTTGAACTCGATAACCTCCTCGGTTGCATAACCTTCTACAATGCAGCCCTCACGTGAGATCGATTACGTACATATTTCTTCAGTACTCCCATGTACCTCTCAAACGGGTACATCTGATGCAAGAATACGGGGCCACATATCTTTATCTCATTCACAAGGTGAACAATGAGATGGACCATGATATCAAAAAATGATGGAGGAAAATACATCTCTAGTTGGCAGAGAGTCTTGACCACATCATCCTGTAGTTCACATAGTCCAACAGGATCGATGACCTTCTGTGAAATTGCGTTAAAGAAGAAACAGAACCTCATTATTGTCTCTCGGACTTTGTCAGGCAAAATACCTCTAATTGCAACAGGAAGCATTTGTGTCATCATCACATGGCAATCATGAGACTTCATTCCATTTAACTTCAAATCTTTCATCGAGACCAGTTTTTTAATGTTTGCGGAATAACCGGACGGAACTTTCACACCATGTAAGCACTTGCAAAGTTCTGTTCTCTCTTTCTTGGAGTGTAGCAAGCTGGGGGAAGATAAAGTCGGCCTGACCCGGTGTCTTGAGGATGTAGCTCGGATCTGATTTTCATATCTTCTAGGTCCTTTCGTGACTTGAGCCCATCCTTGGTTTTGCTACGAATATCCAATAAAAGACCAATCAAGCTGTCACATACATTCTTCTCTACGTGCATAACATCGATGCAGTGTCGAACTTCTAAGTCTTTCCAATAGGGCAAGTCCCAAAATACCGATCTCTTCTTCCACGTGGTCTTCTCAGTTCGGGATCTTGGAGTATTATTACTACCTTTTCCAAGTACAACATTGATATCCTTAACCATATCATATACTTCTTCCCCACGACGAGGCCTTGGAGCTAAACCGTTCTCCTTTGTTCCGTCAAATTGTTTCTTCATATTGCGGTAGGGGTGATTCCTTGAAGGAACCTACGGTGGCGCATATATCTGATTTTCCTTGAGTTGTTGAGCCACAAACTTTCTGTTTCATCCAAGCACTTTGTGGACATGCTTTGGCCCCTTTTATAGTGCGACCCGGATAAGTTACCTAGGCAGGAAAATCATTGATGGTGCAAAACAATAATGCATGTAGAGTGAAGTACTCCCGTTTGTACTCATCCCATACCGCACACCTTCATTCCATAGTATCGAAGATCTTCCACCAATGGTTGTAGGTATACATCAATATCGTTGCCAGGTTGTCTCGGCCCTTGAATAAGCGACATCATAATGTACTTTCGTTTCATACACAACCAAGGAGGAAGGTTGTAGATCTGAGAGTCACGGGCCAAGTGCTATGAATGCTACTCATATTACCGAAAGGATTCATTCCATCTGTACTCAATCCAAACCTTATATTCCTAGGTTCATTTCCGAAGTTGTTCCTGAAGAGCCTATCGATGGTTCTCCACTGGGCAGAATCAGCAGGATGTCTTAGCTTTCCATCCCTCTTACGCTCTTCCGAGTGCCATCGCAACAATTTGGCGTGCTTTTTGTTTCCAAATAAACGCTTCAACCGAGGGATTACTGGCAAATACCATACCACTTTAGCAGGAGGTCCTTTCTTCACCTCGTGACATTCTTTGTCATCACTCTTCCGCTTGTATCTTGATGCTTTGCATACGAGACATATATGCATGTCTGAATACTCTTTGCGATAGAGTATCTGATCGTTTGGACATGCATGTATTCTTTCTACTTGCAATCCCAATGGACATACAACCTTCTTTGCAAGATATGTGGTTTCAGGCAATACGTTTCCCTCTGGAAGCATGTCCGCCAAGAGATGTAACAACGCCGTGAAACTTTTATCGGACCAACCATTGCTTGCCTTCAATTTTAGTAGTGAAAGCACGGTGTGCAACTTTGTGTATTCCTCCTTACAACCGGGAACAAAGGTTTATCCGAGTCCTCCATCAAACATTGGAATTGATTAAACTCTCGACTAGTGTAGTTCCATACGCATCGCGCAACATCGAGCCAGATTATTGTCATCATCCACGAGCAACCTATCCTCATCGGATCCGGAACTGATGTCAGATACCATGTTGGTAGCTCCGTCGTTGATGACGTTATCCTCTTCATGTATGATCTCTTCTTCACCGTGCCTTGTCCAATGTGTATATCCAGGTAAAAACCCCTTCGAATCAAGTGCAAGTGGATATGCTCTTTGTCTGAAAACATCTTCGATTCTTGCAATCAATACATGGACAATGTATGCATTCCTTTTCTTTTGCAACTTGTCCTCCTCGTGAATCTTAGAAAAGCGAGATACGCCATCGATGTATTCTCGATCAGAACGGTCTGCCTTGTACATCCATCTCCGGTCCATCTACGATTAATTAACATAAGCGATTATCAAAATAAACCTTTTATTTGAACCACATATAAATTAACCTTAATTGAACTAGATGTAAGCATTAAATTTCAATGGATCAACAATAATAGATGGACATAATTTTAATCTACATTATATAAAACTAAGCAAAACTTCATCTAATGGAGCTAGGTAATAAATTCAACATCTACAAAATGCTATATCAATAAAAACAAAATCAACATCTACAAAATGCTAGATCATATAATTTAATCTTAATTGAATCAGATGTAAACATATAATTTCAACTAGATCATTACAAATCAATGCTTATTAAAATTTAATATATGTTTGATAATAATTAATTAGCTAACAATAATAGATGGACATAATTTTAATCTACATTATATAAAACTAAGCAAAACTTCATCTAATGGAGCTAGGTAATAAATTCAACATCTACAAAATGCTATATCAATAAAAACAAAATCAACATCTACAAAATGCTAGATCATATAATTTAATCTTAATTCAATCAGATGTAAACATATAATTTCAACTAGATCATTACAAATCAATGCTTATTAAAATTTAATATATGTTTGATAATAATTAATTAGCTAACAATAATAGATGGACATAATTTTAATCTACATTATATAAAACTAAGCAAAACTTCATCTAATGGAGCTAGGTAATAAATTCAACATCTACAAAATGCTATATCAATAAAAACAAAATCAACATCTACAAAATGCTAGATCATATAATTTAATCTTAATTGAATCAGATGTAAACATATAATTTCAACTAGATCATTACAAATCAATGCTTATTAAAATTTAATATATGTTTGATAATAATTAATTAGCTAACAATAATAGATGGACATAATTTTAATCTACATTATATAAAACTAAGCTACATATCAAGAGAGGAGAGGAAATTACATTATATAAAACTAAGCTATACATTATATAATTAAAACTAAGCTACATATCAAGCTAGGTAATAAATTCATCATCTACAAAATGCTACACCAATTAAAACAAACTAAATCTAAACCTACATATAAATTAACCTTAATTCTACAAATTCTAAACATTAAATTGCATCTAGAACACCACATATCAAGAGAGGAGAAGAAATTATTCACCTTGGAACAACTAGAGGAAATACTGAGACACTCAAAATGCAGCAAATGAAATCAATGGAGCAAGAAGGAGAGAAGGAAGAGTTTTCAGTCGGGGGAGGAACAGTACTGATCGGGAATGGAGCAGGAGCTGCGAGTTGTTATATAGGGGGGAGTATTAGTGTCGGTTGGTAAACAGAACCGGCACAAATAATGACTTATTTGTGTCGGTTATTGTTACAACCGACACAAATACTGACTTATTTGTACCGGTTCCAATTACAAACCGACACAAATACTTAGGAAACTATTTGTGTCGGTTTGTGATTACCACCGACACTAATAATTTTATATCTGTGCCGGTTCCATATACGAACCGACACAAATACTATTTGTGTCGGTTGTAATTACAAACCGACACTAATAAGTAATTATTTGTGTCGGTTTTATTTACCAACCGGCACAAATCAGCTTCCCGCCATTTTGAGTTTTAGAACCGACACAAAATCTTTATCTCTGTCGGTTCGCAAAAAACCGACACAGATAGGCCGACGCCTATTGCTTATTCTGTAGTAGTGTATGTGCATTGTTTGCAGGATCACTAGGCTTCAACGTATCAACATGCAGAGCTGGCTGGGTCTTTGCTTGAGGCAAGATTAATGCAGATAATACAAGAACTTCTTGATAATTTAGCTTGTGGCTATTACGGAATGAGCTAAATAGAAAGAAAAAAATCTGACAAGAAGCATGGTTATCACCAAAATTAAGCGATATGTTCCGGTAACTTTCCTACGACTAATGCTCGATACATTTGCTTGTGTTGTGAAACAAGATCGTTCACCTACATCAATCCGCGACACGCCAAGCAATCACACGAACAGAAGAAAAGGAGCGCATACAATATAGTGGAAAACCTCTTTCTTTATTAGATTGATTGTTTCTGTATAAGGCAATGCCCTATATATATAGTGGAGGACCCCTGGAGATTAATTCGGATTCTCCCACTAATGGATAGAGTCCTTCCATACAGGGACACGGACTCTAACCATATCATAACACTCCTCCTTGGGCGAATACCGCGTAATGCACATGTCTCATTAAAAACTCCTCCCAAAAACCCAGTGGAAAAAAAGATGGAGAAAAGAGTACATTGCACTCGCACTCCGTATTACACTAGTTGCCTCATTAAAAATCTTCATGTGAGAAAACTTCAGGAAAACTCACGAAGGGAAAAAGAGCATAACTTATAATCTTCAGGATATAAACTATAATCTTCAGGATTGAGCAAAAGGGGTTATGGTTCAGGATTTACTCCCCTTGAACTATGCATATCTCTAAGTCATTTCATTCCAATGCTAATAGTTTTAGCAAGGACTTAGTGAACAAATCTGCTAGATTTTCACATGATTTAGTTGTAATATCTTTACCTCACTATTCTTCTGGAATTCGTGAGGATAGAAAAATTTTAGGAGCGATATACCTGTTGATATTGCCCTTTACATAACCCATTTGCACTTTGTGTAGCACAAGTATTTATTATCTTCATAGATAATCGTAGGGGTAACGACGGTATTAGAGCCATATGACTCCTGGATATAGCTAATTACATGTCTCAGCCAAACACACTCACGTGAGGCTGTAATCTCTAAGTAGTTGGTAGAATTAGCTACCACGGTCTGCTTAAAAAAAACCGTCAAGAAATGGTTGTACCACTGTAGAGAAATACAAAACCAGTCTTAATTTTGGCACTGTGGGGATTAGACAGATAGCCAACATCCATATTTTCCCCCATGGTTAAGTCTTGGTTCTTCAGGAAAAATAACCCAAGATCTTAGGTACCTTAGAGGTATATGAGTAAAGTCTTGATATTAGCCCAATATCTTCTGGTTGGGACTATATTGTTTCATGCTAGCAAATTTATTGCGAATGTAATATCAGACCTTGTGCAATTCACAAGATACATAAGTATGGGACTCCAGGTCCAAAAGACTTTCTCATTTTTCATTCCTTGGTCTAAATGGGTCTTTGTCCGCTTCAAGAGATCTTACTACCATGGGGGTTTTCAAAGGATGAGATTTATCCATGTTAAATCTTTCCAATACCTTCTTGGTATAGGCAGACTGGTGTACTAAAATTCCTTCTAGGAAATGCTGAAGCTGCAGGCCTAAGCAAAATTTGGTTTTACCCAAATCCTTCATCTCAAACTCCGTCTTGAGGTAAGCATTTGCTTCCTTTATTTCCTCTGTGGTTTCGATGATATTTAGATCATCGACATATACCAAGATGATACAAAATCTATTCTGGAATTTCTTCATGAACACATAGGGACAATCATCATTATTTGAATATCCCTTCTTCAGGAGGAATTTAATAAGTCGGTTGTACCACATCCTTACCGACCGTTTTAATCTGTATTCAGTGACCCATATAAATATGCGATCACTACATCCATCAACTGTATTGATAAGTTTAAGCTTGTTACCATCAATATTAAATTTCGGAACGTTATTTCACTCATTATAGGAGAACAGGTTTCATCGTAATCGATGATAGGTCTCTGCTAAAACCCTTGTGCTACAAGCCTCGCTTTATATCTCACCACCTGGATATTTTCATATCTCTTCAGGATGAAAAATCCATTTGACCCTACAGGGAATATTTTAGGAAATGTTCAGTCAACAGGATGAAGAACTTTTCTCTTATTAAGCGAGCGCTGCCTCAATTGCTCTTTCATTTGACCCTATATGAGCGCTTCTGGCACTCTGCCATAGACTTTGGTTCTGGATCCGGATTCTAGCAATTTTTAGAAGCAAAATATGTCAACATTTGTAGTCTTTCTTTATATATAATTCTCCTGCATCACTCCAGGGATATCTCTTTATTAATTTCTTCCAGCTCCTCGTTATTTCCCACAATGATGAAGTCTGGGTGTTCCGACTTCCCAGCATTGGATTGTGCGCACAAATATACGCTGGGGTTATCATCTTCAGGATGGATCACTTCAGGGATGTTACCATCTTCTAGATGGCTCACTTCAAGGATTTTCTCAACATCAGGTTGAGCTTCTTCCACTATCATGGGTAGTGTTCTCAATTGTTTGGTTCTCTATTTCTACGGACTTCTCCACGAAATTGAGTCCCGTGCACCTGGAGGCCTCCCCCTCATTTTATCATGAGGGTCAAGAGTGGGTTCAATATCCTTCTAGGATATTTCCACTCTTTCAGGTGCATATACTGCAGGTATATGAGATCTTTCCACTACCTTATGGTCAATGAAGGCATTTGGCAGATTATTAGCTTATTTGTTGCAGATTTATTACTTTCTGAACTTCTTTATTGTGGT
Organism: Rhipidocladum racemiflorum; assembly: GCA_036346355.1. Taxonomy (NCBI): domain Eukaryota; kingdom Viridiplantae; phylum Streptophyta; class Magnoliopsida; order Poales; family Poaceae; genus Rhipidocladum; species Rhipidocladum racemiflorum. The sequence continues at coordinate 13,971,172 of CM070591.1, read as the reverse complement.
ACTTATCTCCCCCTAATGCCGGAAAAGTCCTTAGTACAATCAGTGTACCGAGCCGTGTACAGATCTCCAACTTCCGGTGAAGTCCCATGGTGGTACGCTATGGTGGAGAGATTGGCATGTATACAACAAATCCAAAATTTTCACAGATGGAAAATACTTAATTCTCTTCCATGCACTATCTGCAACGGGAAATTCCATAATATGCAGTTGATTTTAGTTGAATTAATATCACGGTGTGCAGCCCTGCATGGCCCCAGCAACTGGTGGGTACTGTTGTGGACCAAATGGACTCATCTTCCCTTAACCAACGAAGCGAGGCTTACACCACCTTGCGATTCATACAGATTTGTCTGTGACGTTTAATCCCTCCCGCTGGCGAAGCAAGGACCACAAACCTTGGAAGTCCATCCCTCGGGAAAGGTAAAGGAATAAAGACAACCCCCCTCCGTAGCGAGGGGGAACTCCCCTCCGTAGCGAGGGAGAAAAGCGGAGGGGACTCCCCTCCGCTCCATCTCCTATCGACACAGACCCAGTACGGACTGCCAAAGTCTGACACCCAATAACAACCCCTTTGGGAGCACCAGGACGTGTTAGGCTAGCCTGGGACCCCAAAATAAGTAAAATTCCCGTGGAACCCCTATAAAAGGCGTAAGAATAGAAGGTAAAAATGTAGAACACGAATAAAAAGACATCATATAGAGCCAATCCACCCCTCGGTTGGAGACAGGTGAAAGAAAAGGGTTAACAGACAATTTAAAAAGGCTTGTACCCCAAGGACATAACGGGGAGAAAAAGGGCCGATCAATGCATGCATGTCCCCTTGCCCGCCCTATAATAAAGGGAGACGACTGCAGACCGCGGGGAGAAAGAAAAGGAGAAGAGACCCCAGCCCTAGAAAAACTCCACAAGAAAGGAGAGCAATTCGGTGGTTCACCGCCACCACACTGGCGCCGTCCGTGGGGAACCCTAACCGCAAGGTGAAACTACCGCTCGCCGATCAAGACTAAGGGTAAGTTTTCCGTAGCCATGCCACCAAAGAAGGGAAAGGCGACAACATCCAAGGAGGCGGCAACGACAGCAGGAGCAGAAGAATCAAGACGACCTGTGAGGAGCCAATCTGGAGACCCACCCTGACTTCTGGATGATGAGACGCGGCCGCTAGCCACAACAGAAACCCGAGACATGGTGGGAACTCTACCTCCACAGACCCCGGCAGCCGTGCGCAAGCGAGCCCCCAAACGACGGCCTCCGGCGGCAGGCTGAGCGGTTTCAACACCTGGAGGAGATGTGGCAGAAGCGTCGACACATCCGACCCGTCGCCAAGAGATCCATGGGAACGAAGAGATCCTTGAAGAAGGGACCAGGACTCAGGGGGAGCTTGACCCCAACGTGCGGGCGCTGATGGAAGCTAACGAGCAACTCATGGTGGAGTTGAAACGCTTGCAAGAATGACAAGATGAGGGGCAAAACGAGTCACAAGACGAAAGCCTGAGCCGCGAGGTGCTATCCCCAACGCTTACGGCTGTACACAGGGAGGATGATGATCCAAACCCCCTCAGCACCCACCGACGAGCTAAAAAATGGCCTTCCCCCGGAAGCTTCAAATTTCCTACCATTAAGCCGTATGATGGCCGGACAGACCCAAGGGAGTTCCTCCGCGTTTACGACACGGCGGTTGAGGCCGTGGGAGGAGATGATGATATTAAGGCGAAGGGGCTCTTACTGGCACTTGAAGGTATAGCCCTGTCCTAGTACTCTTCGCTGGAGTCCCGATCGATTACCTGCTGGTCGCAACTCCGCCGCAAGCTTGAAGGCAATTTCCAGGGCAACTTCGACGGGATGAAAGAGGAAAGTGATTTATTTGCGGTCAGGCAGCGCGAAGGAGAAACCCTTAAGAGTTATTTCCAGCGCTTCTCCCGGGTTAAGTGCCAAATCCGAGGTGTTAGCGATACCACCATCATCAACGCGGCACGCTGTGGCCTGCGAAGGGGACCATTGGCAGAAAGGCTTGCTCGAAAAGAGGTGCGTACAATGGAAGAACTCTTTGTGAAGATGAGGGAATATGCGCGAGCGGAGGAAGACAACCTTCGAAGAGAAGATAGGCCCCAACAAGAGAACCAAGAATTCATTCCACGCAAGAGAGGGTGAGGGAAAGATCCCCCACCTAATACTAAAACGAAGGAACGATATCCAGAGTCTGGAAGAAGAGACGAAAGGAGGAGGATTCATCACATTGACGAACCAAGCAATCGGCGAGTCATGGGCGACAGGCTAGTGGAGCAACAGAGGCGAGGACCACCCCCAAGCCGAGGGAGACAAGATGAAGGAAGTCGAGTTATCAAAAGGGAAGGGACAGAACCCAGGCGGTACCTCTGTGAATATCATGGAGAAAATACCACCCATGATACCACCCAGTGCAAAGTGACTAATGGATATCGACGGTTCGGGGCCAAACAAAGAGAAGTTAGGACGCGCCCTACACCGCCGGAGGCACCCTCAGTCGAACGGGGCGGTGGAACGAGCAAATGGGTTGCTTCTTGATGGCGTCAAGAAAAAACTTTATAACTCTGCAAAAGGACTTTGGCCCGACGAGCTTGACCAGGTTTTATGGGCAACCCGCACCTCAGCCTCAAGAGCAACCGGATTCTCTCCATTTCGGCTCCTTTTCGGAGAAGAAGCCGTCTCACCTGCAGAAATCCGTGCAAAATCCTTGCGAGTGATCAAAACCCCAACCTACGAGGAAGTCGACATCATGTGTGATCTGGAGGAAGAACAGAAATTTCAAGCCTTGGAGACTATGAAAGCATATGCAAAAGCCTCAACACGGAGCTTTGGCAAAAAGGTAAAGAAATGCGAGCTACATCCCGGGGATATGGTGCTCAAGAAAGCCGCTCCGGCCTTCGCGAAGCTAGAAACAACATGGGAAGGACCTTATATTATCCAAGAGTCAACGGCAAAGGGAGCGCACAAACTCATTACTCCAGAGGGCGAGGGAATACCAAGAACATGGAATACCGACGCACTCAAGAAATTTTACCCATAGATGATGAGATACGAAGACAAAAAAAAGATGTACTGGTCTTTATCAATAAAACAGCAAGAGATCGTCGCGCATCAAGGTCATCTTTATGTTTTCTAGTGTTCGCTCGGAAGTCCCGTTGCCTCGTGCCGGGTAGGAGTTCGCGGATGCTTGGTCGGGCAAACGTCCCACCCATCCTTCGCTCCGGAGACCCGTTGCCTCGTGCTGGGTAGGAGTTCACGGATGTTTGGTCGGGCAAACGTCCCACCCATCCTTCGCTCTGGAGACCCGTTGCCTCGTGCTGGGTAGGAGTTCGCGGATGCTTGGTCGGGCAAACGTCCCACCCATCCTTCGCTCCGGAGACCCGTTGCCTCGTGCTGGGTAGGAGTTCGCGGATGCTTGGTCGGGCTGATGTCCCACCCGTCCCTTCGCTCGGAAGTCCCGTAGCTTCGCGCCGGGCATGACTTAGCGGGATGCTTGGTCGGGCAAACGTCCCACCCATCCTTCGCTCCGGAGACCGACTGCCTCGTGCCGGGTAGGAATTCACGGATGCATGGCTAGGCCAATGACTAGCCCTCCCTCCTCGATCCAAAGGCCTAAGGCTTCGCTCCACGTAAGACTTAGTGGGAAGTTTGGTAAAACTAGCGTTTAAACATATCCGTTCACTGTGAAGGCACGAGGCTCCATTCCGGTCTAACCAACACGATAAACCCAAAAACATAGAAATACATGATCGCGTTGCTGATCCGGGTAAAAAAGAAAGAAAGAGAAGACGAAGGCTTAGGCGAGAATAGAAACAAACGCAAATAAGGACAACAACTCATGCAAAAGCACATCGTTCATTTTATTATATAGGGCGGCGACGCGAAAGGAAGAGTCTATTACATATATTGACTCTACGCGCCGTATGCGCGTCGCACCGCCGCAATGAGGGCCTCCGTCACCTCGAGGAGCTTGGGAACTGCGTTAACCAGCAAATGGACGCTGGCAATATCACGAGCGAGAGCCTCTTCCCTTGCCAGCTCCTCCAGGGCGCGATCATATTCAAGCCAAAGCTCATCCTCCTCAGGGAAGGCCGCCGGCAGGACTTCATCCCCGAAGTCGAAGACCAAGGGGAGAACTCCGCCCTCAGCAGGAGCTGGAGCGTTGTTATCCATCCAGAGGAGGCTGGTGGCGGCGGAAAACGCTAGAAGGAGTAAAGCAGTTGATGTAGAGCAGCTCATGACCGAGTAAGAACAAATGAAAAATTTGGGGGGAATCCTAAAGCTACATTCCCCTTGGATATATATATGATAAAAACGAAGAAGTTCAAAAGTCCAGAGTAAATGCAGGATCAAGAAATCGAAGAGACAAGGGGAGTTAAACCGGAAAATGAGCACCAGTTAAGCTGCGAGCGGCCTAAACATATGTACAAGACAAAGAATGCAAAAAGTTTGAGTTAAATGCGGACACAGCGAATCGAGGCATACATGCGTCCAACTCCCAAGAACTTAGATAAAGAGGGGCCCCCATAAAAGATATCCGGACATTCTTCTGGTAAAAGGTAATAATACCCGAAGCAAACTGGCTAAGAGGAAGATGGTTTTCCCGTTCCCTTCATCGAATCACGCATTACAACACGAGCTCGGCGCACTGATTCTTTCGTAGCAGAGTCACCATATTGCCTCCAGAAATCCGACATAAAGCTCGAGGATAATCAGGATGCAGCGGAAGAAGGCTTCACAGATGGGGAATATCACCAAACCCAGGCAGTGACGGAGCAGCAGAAGAAAAACCAAAGTGCTCACGAACGTGTGTACATCCCTTCGCCTCCAGCAATTGAGCGGTCTTAACGGAGCCCAGTCTCGCGCAGTAATCACCGAAAGTCAACGCCGAATCCCCAAATATCTTGGTGGACTTCTCAAGAAAGGAGACAGCTTCCAAGAATACGGCTCGGGGCTGCATCAATGCCAAATCGTGGGAGCTGCTGCAGAAAGGCCTCTGTGGCTCCGTGAACCCCAGAGACAATGGATTCTAACTCCTTCCGGACTGCTTCGTAACGCTCCTCCGCTCGTTGAGTATTACGAAGGTGCATTTGAACCTCGCTCCGCGCCATTGCAAGTTGAGAAGGGAGTTCTTCCACTTGTTTCTTCAATATGTTCTTACCTTCCTCCGCCACCGCCAACAGATTTTTCAATTCTTCAATATGGTCATCCTTCTTCTTCTCATTTCGCTCAGCTACAATACGAGCCCATTCCTCCTCGGCAAGGCGGTTCCGCATCAAGGAAACTATTCCCTCAAGCTCTGCATTTTTTGCCGCTAAATCTTGACTCTGAAATGCTTCAGCCTGCGCCTTAGCCAATAATTCATTAGAGTCTCGGAGCGCCTCTGAAAGACGAATTTTCTCTGTTTCTAATTCCGCCACTTGTTCCTTCGCCGCCTCGCAGTCCTGGACCCCCTTGTTGAATTTATCCAAGTACGCCCGAAATCGGCGAGTTACCTCCGAAGCAACGACAGCCCCCTTTAAAAAAGAGGAAGAAAAATGTTGAAAGATAAAGAGATCATTAACAAAAGCACAAAAGGGGAAATACCTTCAAATAATGATCCAATGAGATTTCGCAAAGAGAAAGGTCATTGATTCCCTCGAACAGAGCTATAGATCTGCTGTAGGGAGAAAAAGCTGCTCGCATCTTTTTTAGAGTCGGGTCTGCAGCGACCCCCCTCTCAAAATCCAAAGTCAAAAAATCCGACAAATCAAACCTGACGAAAGAGGAACGAGGACCACCCGCGGGAGTCTGCCGACCCGAAGGCAAAGCTCCCCCGCCTGGAAGGGGAACATCTTGGGAAATAAGGATCGGAGATCCCCGACCCCCCTCCTCCGCGACAGCCAGAGGAGCCGTAGACATTCCAGTTTGAACCTGCTCTGGTGGTTTTAATGCCTCCGCCGCCTCCACATTATCACGCCCTGCATCGACTTCGTCAAAACCTGAAAGGATATCACATCCTAACGAGCTGGCGGGAAAGGTGTCAGGAGTAAAACCTTCTGCCCCAATGGGGGTATCAGGAGTAAAAATGTTTAGTCGGAGGCCGCGAGCTCCAGCAACTGGCAAATTCGCTATTTCATCCATGGGAGTATGTGTTTCCTCTGCCACGGAGCCAGCCGCATCTCCGGGCAGCTCTCATACGCCCCCCGAGGCTAGAGTATCATCGTCATCACTGTCACCCAAATCAATAGTTTCCACACCAGGAATCGCTAAAAACGAATATCCTGGAGATTGCCCCCCGCCAACGCGCGTATCCGCGGAGGAGCCAGGTATAAGGGCTGAGGAAGTCACATCCGTCAAAGTCAGAACCGGAGCTATCTCGGGCAGCCCCGCCTCAGAAATAAAGCCACGGACCAGAAGAGAGGTTATGGGCTCCGTCCCAGTTGAAGGGCATAACCCCTTCGCAGGGTTAGACTCAGATAGGGAACTTAGAATAATAGGCACACCTGGCGGCTCGCCCACGACAGCTGAGGATAGTGCTTCAGAAGGCCCCACAGCGTCAGCGGGATCAGAAACGAGCGGCGGTGGGAGAAACATAGCCGCAACGGAGCCGGAAGAATCACCTTCGTCACTGGACTCCTCTTCTTTCCAACCTTCATCCTCATCGTCATCATCTTCTAAATCTTCGCTCCCGCCAGAAGTAGCAGCAGCTTGGGGCAGAGCAACACGAGCCAACCTCGCTCACTTAGCGGGGCGAGGAGAACCGGTTGACCCTCTAGGATGAGGGACCGCTCGACGCCCCCAATCAGTAAAACGAGAGCATCGTGTGGCCCCAACGGCACTCATAGCGGCCTCATACTCAACTGCCTGGCAAGGTCCAAGAAGTCTGCAAGCCAACCTTTCAGCTGCCCCGCGCCCAAGGTCTTGTACCCCCTCGGGCCGGACCACAGGATACTGTACCTCCGGACGATCGCTCCAGAGTAACAGCGGAGCTCCTTGCTAAAGGGTCAATGCGACACAAACAATACTCTTCAACCAAGTCCCGCATTGTACTCTGAGCACGAAGAGCCTTCAAATAATCAAGACACCTAATTTCTTCTGCAGTTGCGCTCCAATTAGGGGATCGAATTGCACGAACTAGACCCATCGAGGTATGAAGGGAAGAATCTGGACCCTCAAGAACCTGGTAATACCATCGCAACATCCACCCCGAATCCCATTTTCCCTTGGCAGCCGCCACTGGGATTTCTTTTACAAGGGACCTCTTCGTCTGAAAATTCAGAGAACCGAAACACGATCTACGACCTTCATTCCCTGCCTTCTGTTGTTTCGGTTGCCAGAATGCATCTTCTATGAGAGAAAACAAGCGCCCCATCAATCTAATCCCGGCCGGACGAAATGCCCACTCCAACACTGCTAGTCGCACAATAGCATTGGGGGTAAGTTGCGAGAGCTCCGCCTGAAAAGCCCGGAGCACTGATGCCAACAAAGGAGCGGACGGAAAACTCCACTCAAAACCGGCTTCATTTGCTTGAGGCTGGGGGGTTTCCTCATCACTAGGAAGACGCATGGAAGGGCGCATCATCCCAAAGTCCCCCGCCAATATGTCGAGGTCGACAGAGCTCAAGATCGACCGCCCTAAAACGGGAGATAATCCCGCAGCATCTTCTCTACTCAAAACCGGCTTTATCTTAGGAGTGCGCTGAGGACCCATTGAGATATGAATCAGTGGTGAACAAGGGAGACAGTACAAGAGAAAAACACGAACGAGTAAGAGAAACGAAGGGACACGAAGCAAACAGGACACCAAAAAGTCAGGGAACCTTGTCCCCACCGGATACAAATAAAAAGGAGAGGAGAGAGGGGGAGGAAATAAGGAGAAGCATGAACGCGTCATCAAAAAGCTGTAGGACTCCGATATTCGGGCCGAAACGCCATGAAGAACCACCTGGTGGATCGATTCCACCCCACTGATGCTCGGCTGAAAAAGACACACCGTTCGCTACATCCGCTTACTCGCCTAAGAACAAAAATGGAAAATAAACCTCCCTTCGCTTGCCGAATAAGTAAGATGAAAAATGATTTGGACCTTTGCTATAACATCCCAGCGGGTAGAACAATATCTACCCGCTGACATGTGGGGCTAGTGTTGTGGACCAAATGGACTCATCTTCCCTTAACCAACGAAACGAGGCTTACACCACCTTGCGATTCATACAGATTTGTCTGCGACGTTTAATCCCTCCCGCTGGCGAAGCAAGGACCACAAACCTTGGAAGTCCATCCCTCGGGAAAGGTAAAAAGGAATAAAGACAACCGCCCTTCGTAGCGAGGGGAACTCCCCTCCGTAGCGAGGGAGAAAAATGGAGGGGACTCCCCTCCTCTCCATCTCCTATCGACACAGACCCAGTACGGACTGCCAAAGTCTGACACCCAATAACAACCCCTTTGGGAGCACCAGGACGTGTCAGGCTAGCCTGGGACCCCAAAATAAGTAAAATTCCCGTGGAACCCCTATAAAAGGCGTAAGAATAGAAGGTAAAAATGTAGAACACGAATAAAAAGACATCATATAGAGCCAATCCACCCCTCGGTTGGAGACAGGTGAAAGAAAAGGGTTAACAGACAATTTAAAAAGGCTTGTACCCCAAGAACATAACGGGGAGAAAAAGGGCTGACCAATGCATGCATGTCCCCTTGCCCGCCCTATAATAAAGGGAGACGACTGCAGACCGCGGGGAGAAAGAAAAGGAGAAGAGACCCCAGCCCTAGAAAAACTCCACAAGAAAGGAGAGCAATTCAGTGGTTCACCGCCACCACAGGTACCTACTATTCTGCAAAAGTGGCTAAGCAATAAATTTTATTCTTTTAATAATGACTCTACAAGGCCATTCTAATGTGTGAACATGAGGTACTAAAAGTTTTGCATTAATTCCTAGGGCCACATAATAATCATTAAATGCTTTTGAGGTTAAACTCGTTAGCATTGCCTATTTGAATAGACTTGATTCTTTCTTCTGGAAAGGAGGCTCTAGGCAATTAATTTTTTTGGCAGAAGCATGATTCCTAGTAGATAAGAGATAAAATATCTGAAAGGGCCCAGCAGGAGATGAAAATGTCCACATATATCACTTAGAATTTGCTCCAGGAAATTCAGTGATTCCTCGAAAAGTTAGAGGATCTAACTGTAAGTTTTCCTATAGCACAAACAGGGCATAAAAAATCTTCAGGTCTAGGAAAGTCTTTATGCTATGGCCAGTAGAATTACTAATTATTTTATTATAATATTCAACTCAAGATTACCCAATCGATCTACAAGATCTTTAAATATCTCTGGGTTTTTATCGCAACACAAACTTCAGGTTTTATATATGCGTAGTATAACCCAGAGAAGAAGGGAGGAAGTTTTTCAACCACACATTTATTACACCCATTAAACTTAGCCATGAGTAGGTATTCAGTACCATCCTCTTTCTATGTTTGCATATGGGTATCATTCAGACCAATGTCTTTAAGATATAAATGAGTACAGCTGGACTCAGGGTATAATATGACATTCTTCCTGTGCCAACTATAAGAGCATTGCTTCTAGCGATAGTCATAATTTTCAAATCACTTAGTGTGGTATAGCTGTCTTCTAGACAAATTTATTCCTCCTTCGCTGGATTATACTTTGTTCTATATTAAAGGTATGACTTAGCAATCAAACAATTATTGCATCAGGAAAAATTGTAGAATATAGGACAAGCATAGCATAAGAATGAGCAAATATTCTGGAAAAACACCTTATTTAACTATTATTGATAATTGCTCAATAGGAGCATAGACCAAATGTTCATGCAGGAACATAAATATTCAAACTGATAATATGAGGTTCTTAAGGAGACTCAACTAATGGAAATGCGACATAAAGTAAAAAGGGGTACAAGGAAACTATTGCAAGTCTCCATATAAGTCATGTTCCTCCTCCTGGAGAACATTAGTATTCTTCTGGAATTCCATAAGTTCAGTGCCAAGCAGGTCATCTTCCTCCATGGGCAAGTCACCATATCCGAGAAGGCTTTATTTGAACTCGACCGTAGGGTCGGTGACGTTGTCGTCCTTCTTCCCACCTTTTTGTTCAATGAAGTGTGCCTCAACCTTTTTTTTCTTGATTCTTCTGGAATCTCTCAGTGGATTTCATGTAAAGTTCCACCAGGTGCTTTGGGGTGCGACATGTACATGACCAATGGCTAACGCACCCACACCTAAAGCACGTCTGAGGAGGGTTAGGTGCCTTATTGGCTGGACCTTGCTTCTGGAAGGTTCCAGTACATTTCCATTGGGATTTGCCCTTTCCCTTTTGGTTTCTGCTATTCTTCCATTTATTCCCCTTATGCATTTGACCTTTTTCGCGGCCATGGCTATTACTAGCCTGTTGAGCGGTAGCATGTGCTTCGGGCAATGCTTGATTTCCATTAGCATTTGTAGGATGATTCTTCAACAGGAGTTCATCATGTTTTTCTGCTTCTAGCAGAACACTAATAAGCTCATAGCACTTCTTATACTTTGCATGACGGTACTATTGCTGTAGTATCATCATGTTGGGGTGGAAGTTGCACAAGGTTTTGTCGATCATTTCAGCATTAGTAACTTTCTGGTCACAAAACGTTAATTTAGCAACAAGTTTGTGCATTGCAGAATTATATGCTGCCACAGATTTAAAATCCTGAAAGCGTAGGAGGGTCCATTCGCGTTGTGCTTCTGGCAATAACATTGATCTTTGCTGGTTATAGCGTTCCTTCAGGGAATTCCATAATACTAGCGGGTCCTCCACCATCAAGTATTCGGCCTTCAGGTCCGGATGAAGATGGTGCCTCAGGAAATGTAAAGCAGCGCATTTTGCGGGTTCGGGCACAGCAGGTGCACCAGCTTCAGGCTGGGCAATAGCAGTTCCAAGTGCTCTAGCTGTTAGGTTGATTTTGGCATCCATTGCCTAAGTGAGATAATTGCTGCCATCCAGGGCAAGCACAGCAAATTCCCTTTTTGCGATGTCAGACATATCCTATATGCAAGCAATACGAAATTTTACTACTAGCAAAATATTATTTTGCATGCATCCTCATTGAATCAATAAAGTTTTGGTCTATATCTATTCAGTAGATAATTATCACAATTCTCCTGAAATTTTCCTAGCATTTAGCAATTTTCTGTTAATTATCCAGCAATTTTCCAGCATTACTTAATAACAGAAAATAACTTCCAACATCAATTAAACGCGGCACAATGCTAATTACATCTTATGTAACTCTTATTGGCTGGGAGTGAAAACATGTAATGAATGTCTCTGTCAGCTCGACTCATGACCAGGTCAACCCGCCCCTAGGGCTCACATGAGGGAGGGAGCACTTCCCGTTTCCGGGTGCCAATTAAAGAACCAAGCCTCATGTGTGTTTTCCTATACACCAATTGTCTTGCATCTGTTGCTTCATTACTGAAATCAAATCACAACTAATCATGTCCTCAAAAATTTCTAGCAAATTTTGCAATTCTCCGTTAATATTTGAGCAATTTTCAGAATTACTTATGTAACAGAAAAATCAATTTACCACATATTAAACATGGCAAAAGCTAGAAAATAAACCCAGGGTATGGAGCTTCTAATAGTGTGCTAAACAAAAATTTTTGATGGACAGTAACAGATCAAGAACGATCTCTAACAGTAGATTAGATCAATACATCCAATGAGACAATCTGCAGGATTTTGATCATGCGCGATTACTTACGTTCTTGATGCCGGATGTGTTGACTATCGCGTAGGACTTTTTCGACGATCCGAGTGGATGCCGGCTTGATGGCGAGTTGATTGCAGATCGGATCGGGCGATCAATCGCCGGTAGTAGTCGTTCGTCGTAGTCGACGATTCTCCGCTTCTTGTGGTAGAGACTCGTGCTGATAACATGTTGTGAAACAAGATCGTTCACCCACGCCAATCCGCGGCACGCTAAGCAATCACACGAACAGAAGAAAAAGAGCGCACACAATATAGGGGAAAACCTCTCTCTTTATTAAATTGATTATTTCTGACAAGGCAATGCCTTATATATAGTGGAGGACCCCTGAAGATTAATTTGGATTCACCCACCAATGGATAGAGTCCTTCCAAACAGGGACACGGACTCTAACCATATCATAACAGCTTGTAGTTTTTTTAATGCTGTTTTCTGTTAACTCGGGGAAAGGTTCACTTTTCATTGACGTGGCATCCACGTCAGACGTTCTTCTTCCTCGTCTCTCTCTCTCTCTCTCTTCCAACGGTGTCGCCGCCACCCGAGCTCTGTTGCAACGGAACGACGACGGTTGCATATGGCATGCTCCCGGGGACGATGGATCCGTTTTTTAGTGGCGCGCGAAGACAGAGAGGCCGGTAGCGACCAGAACGGGCATGGCAGAGGCAAGGCCTGGGGACAAGAGGAGTTCGCCGATGGCGAACTTCAACGGTCTCCGGGCAGGATGGAGGGCGCATAGCACGGAGCGTCGATTAGGATCCTTTCCTATAACGGCGGATCAATCCATGGTGCGTTGTGGAAGGTTGGTGGCGACGGCGGCCATGGCGGTGTGGAGGGGCACGGCGGCGGGAGAGGCCATGGCAATGAGGATGAAGAAGAGACAGCCCGGGATGATAGCATGGAAGTGGTGATAATGGGGAGTGGCTCAATTTGGAGGGGCAAATTTTGGGGATTTTTTAGGGGAAATTTAAGATGACCAATTTCCGGCTACCGAGAGCATAATAATCAAATTAACTCGATGATTAGACTGAATAAGAGGTAGAACTCGATGTGACACGAATGAAATTTGAATTGACGCACTATAGACTGAGTTTGAGGTCACCTCACACCGTGGGGCTAGGCGGCGATGCCCTTGCCCACGGCTCTCCTCCTCCTCGAACCGAACCGGATTTAATTGCGGAGGGTTTTATTTTTGAACGGTTTTATAGGTAGAGTTTAAGTCTGCAAAGTGGATTTTTTTTTCTTTCTTTCGGTGGAGGTACTTTTATGCATTACTTTTTAAAAGTAGTATAAATATTATAGTAGGAATGAATGGTAGATAGTAATTACTTATCGTTTTTCTTGCTTTAAAATTTGTGTAATTTATACCAAGGAGAGATGCATTAAATTTTATTAGTCGATACAAAACTGAGGTGATGTATTCACATAAAGAAGTTGCATTATTTTGCCACAAAATAGGGGAAATGAAGAAGCAGGCAGAAGTAGGAATATGGACTCAGACAACAAACACGGGAATAGCTTGCTCTTAAAAAGGATCGCAAACTTCATTTGTATACTGTAATAACATCCTAATAACGTGAAGCTTGAGCAAGTGTCCTAGCATGCCATGTTTTGCAACTTGAGAACATCTGTATGAATTTGAATTGGTGTTAAGATACTGCTTTAAACTTTCCCTCTCTCATTTAGACCACTCCTAAGAGATTTGTAAAAATCCCAAACAACCCAACTTAGAAAAACAATTTTAATAGAATTCTATAGCCCATGAGATACTTCAATCAAATTGTATCATGCTTTAGGGCTGAAAACGAAAGTTGAAAATTCAGTCTATAGTGCGAAGCTCAATTTATAAAGGAACCTGCGAAGCTCAATTTCTAAAGGAACCTGCAAAAGTTTCAAGAAACATTCTAAGCATTATTATTTTTTATATAAATTACTAAAATGTCTAAGGAGATTAAGTGCGGAGCTCTTTCACTATTTGTACAGACCTAAAACACTTTGAAAATTCAACAAAAACTTTAAAACAGCCAACTTTGAGGAATTTTCAACTGAAATCCATAGCCCCAAATCGAATAAGGATAAGGACATTAGAAACTCCACACCCTGAACTACCTCCACGAATCTTTCTCAGTTTTTTTTTTCAAATCGGTTGAACCCAATCTTAGGCAGTTCTAACTACATAATATGTCTTAAATGCTGCTGCAAGTGCCTGCCATGTGTTCGACGAAATGTTCTATGCTAGCCTGTAACACCCCAAATTTTTGCTTTTCTTGAATTTGAATGCTATTTTGCAGTCTTGAGAATTTTTGGAATTTTCTGTAATTTATTTGGATTTATTTGGAATTTATTTGAATTTATTCCCTTTTCAAATAATTAAAGAATTAAAAGTTGCAAATAAAATTTTGTTGGAAATATTTTAATTGAGTCCCAAATGCCCTAAAATATTTTCTAGATTTTTTCTGGAATTTTTCTGAGTATTTTGCTATTTTTCTTGAATTAAATGAATTACTGAAAATTAATTTAATTATTTAATCGCTGGAAATTCAAACCGGGTTTTACTATTCATCCGACCGAGTCCGAGTCTGACCCGAACCCGACCGCTTCACCCGGTCGAGCCGAACCCAGTCGGCCGAAACCCTAACGTCGCAACCGTTGGATCACGATCCAACGGCTGAGGTTGAACCATGTCGCCCGAACCCGAGTCCGACCGAGCCAACCACGTCGCCCGAGCCGGACCCGAGCCCAAACCCCGCAACCGTTGGATCGAGATCCAACGGCCCGCGTGGAGCCACGTCACCTAATCCGAGTCCTCGCCGGACTCCACCGCCGCCCGCGTGTGGGCCTCGGTCTCCGCGCTTTTCACGGAAGCCGAGGCCACTATTTATACCGCCGCCGCCACCACCGAGAAGCCGACTCCCATGCGCACCCGTACCCCGAACCCTTCACGCCTGAGCCGCCGCCGTTCGGCCGCACGAGCTCGCCGTAGTTGGAGATGCCTTTCGCCGCGGTTAACTCCAGATTTCGCTACCGTCCGTCGTTCTCCGCCGCGGCTGAGCTCAGCCCTGAGACCCCCAGGCCGAGGCGCACCCGAAGGGAGAACTCACTTCGCCGGGGAAGCCAGCAAACGCCGGCGCGTTGGTCGTCTTCCTCCTCTCCTGCCAAGCCACCGCCGCCGCGCGCTATCGACGCCCTCGAGCCCGCACAGCCGTCCGATCAAGATCCGACCGCCAAGGTGAGACCACGTTTCCCCGGGGCCCGTAGAAACCAGATTAGATCTGGACCGTTGGATCAAGATCCAACGGCCCACGTTCGTCCACATCACCCCGTAGCGAATCCACGTTACGGTTTTAGATTCAATCCCAACAGTTGGATCTAGATCCAACGGCATAGGGCGCGCCACGTGTCGCGCGCCGGGACATGCCATGCCACCCACGGTGAGGCGAAAACCCGATCCAATCTGGACCGTCCGATCCGAATCGAACGGCCTAGATGTAGCCACGTAGCCTAGGCGCGTTTGCCGTCTTGGCGCACATGGGCGGCCGACATGCGGCCCGCATGTCGCCACCAAGCCATGCGCCGGATCCACCGTGGACCCGAAGCCGCGTGGGCCGTGGTCCATGGGCCAGGACACGTGGCGACACCGGTGGTGCCACGTAGCCGATGACGTCATGCTGACGTCATCGGTGGGTTCGGCCGGCGCTGACGTTAGTCAGTCCACGTGGACCAATCCGGTGCCGACACGTGTCATGCTGACGCAATAATTAATTTCCGAAAAAGAAAATGATTTATTAATTCGGTTTATTGATTTCAAAAGTGGATTCAAACTTCAAACGCTTATAACTTTTGCGTTTCAACTCCGATTTGAGTGATTCAAATTTCTAAATTTGTATAAAATTGAGATCTACCTAATGGTGAATTTTATTTAATTTTTAGACCAAAGTTTTTCTCTGTAATATTATTTAATTGATTATTTAAACTTTAAACGCTTATAACTTTTGCGTTTTAACTCCGATTTCGCCGATTCAAATTCCTAAAAATTCATAAAATTATGCCCTCTCTGTTTATGGACTTCATTTGGATGTTTGGATACTTTTTGTCTATTGTTTAATTCATTTATTGCTATTTGCACGCGTTACATGTAGACGTTGAAGTGCCCGAAGGCTTCGAAGGTGAAGTGTTGACCCAGAAGCCAGCTCAGGACCAAGATCAAGTGCTTTTTGAAGGCAAGTTGTGCCTTGACCATGTTGAGCCCATTTTCAAATTAAATTGGTTTAAATTATTGCATGCTAGTTTAATTAGAAAATGCTTTATTTAGTTATGGGAAATTAGATAAATGCCAAATTGCTCTATGACACCTTGGTTAAATTAAATATGTGCCATGACCCCTTGTCACCCTAGTTGAGAGTTATTAGTTGGACATTATTAAATTGCCAGCTTGGGAATTTAGATCGTTGTAGTATATTGCTTAGACCTGCTACGTGCTCATGACATGATTTTGGACAATCAAATGTTAACATTGACTTAAAGATATATGGAACCTGTTTTGGAAAGGTAGCATGTGTTGTGATGTTGATGGCACGTGGTGCATGGTAATCAACTGGGGTTTGATAAATAGTTTTTGACCGCGGCATGTGGCAAGAATGATCGGGTGGGCCAGTTGTGGCACCGGGAACGTTGATTTGGTTCTTCGGGTAGTCTTGCCCTGGTCACCTTAAGGACTTAACCTTGCAAGCCTTTGAACTGGGTCAAACGTGCAACCACATGTCTATAATGGGACGGACCTAGTTGATTAAGTTGCTAATAACGTACCTGTGGAACCTCAGGATGTCAACTACACCCTTTGTGTAGTTGTACGGGGGAGCGTACTGGGGCTGCGGCCAGGTACCCATCTAACGGTTGATTGGCCTAAACTTCGCCTTCGCTAAGGGAAGGGTTAGTGTGCAAACACCGGAGAGGACCACTTGTGCTGTTAGAAGTTTCCGAAAGACTTTGTTACGGACACTCGCCTTTGTGGTGTTTGGCTGTATCTTGTGGGTAAAGTGCATAACCTCTGCAGAGTGTAAAATCTATTCGAATAGCCGTGTCCGCGGCATTGGACATTGCTCGGGAATTACAGTCAAGGGTTAGACTTTCTTGAAAATAACTTGGATTTGAAAGGTTGGGTTTGGTTTAATAATGATGTTGATGGAAATGTGGATTAGGATTGGAGAAGATGTTTATTTAACTCCTGGAAAAGTTATTGATCTTATACTTGTTTCTACTGCTTTCGAATCTACGTATGCTACTTATCAAATGCTATTTTACTGCAATTATACCCTGAGCTACTCCTTTGTACTAAGCCATGCATGTAGTATATTAGTTTGCATATCTGTGCATGACTTGCTGAGTACCAAGTACTCACCCTTGCCGCAATACAACACCAGTTGAAGGAGAATCTACACCAGCTTTGGAGGAGGAGATCCAAGAGGAACCGTCTAATTAGGGAGCGAGCCCAGTCAGTTGCCTGTGGTATACTGGATGGCGCCACGAAGTTATCTTACATTCCGCTGCAGTTATTTCTCTTTTATTGAGTTTTCGCCCTGCGTGGCATATATTGTAACTTAACCTTAAGGTCGAGCAACCCGTTTGGTAAACTATTTAAGGTACCTTATTATTTCGTTGAGTATGATTGTGATATTTACCAATGTTGAGACTGTGTGCACTAGCGCGTTCCTGGACTAGTGCTGAATACACAGAGGGTCCGAATTTGCAAATTCGGGTCCCGACAGAGGTGGTACCGTTGCTCCTCTGCACCCACTGCCTCACTGCAACGCGGCCACGCACTGCCGCGCGCAGAGCACGCGCACCATGCGACTGCGCCCGGCCTACTTGCCCGCTCCGTCGACCCATCCCCGATCGCCTGGCCCGCTCCACCATTGGGCATTTAAGGGAGAGCCCGAGCCTCGCTTCCCCTCTCCGGATTTCCTCCTTTGCTCTGAGCCGAAGCCACTGCGCGGCCACCTTTCCCCTCCGGTCGTGCATCGTCGGCCCGTTTCGCAGCTTCACCGCCTCTCAGAGGCACCTCACTGGATTCCTCTCCTCCCCCTAGTTCTTTTCCCTGTTTTTGTTGAACTAATTTGCTGTCTCCTTCTCCGAAAGCTACCACCATCAGATTCCGCCGGTCACCATTGCCAGGTCGCCGTGAAGCCGTTCCGTTCCCACCAGGTGCCTCCCTAGGTCGGCCGTGACATCCCCTTGCTCATCATGCACTCACCCCAACGGTCTCGTCGCTCCTTATAACGCCCTAGTTTTTGCCTTCTGGAGAAAATCTAATTTAAATTAAATAAATGCAAAATTTTGGAGTTTCCTTGGTGTTTAATTTAACCTGGCATCCTTTCCCATCCAAAACCGGGATTCAATTCCCTTCCGTTTGAAAAATCGAATTTCCAGATCGCCCGGTACCCGAAATTTCACCCGAGTCCAAAAATGCTCCAAAAATCCCAAAATCACTTCAATTAGGGCCCAAATATTCCAAAATGATTTTTGTAATGATTCCCCGGATTTTTGGAACTCCGCCCCTATTTTATCTCGCGCGGCTTTTGTTTAATGCCCGCAATTCGCGCCTGAATATTCAATTCCACAAATTTCATCCAAATTCTGCGAAACCAATTTTATTGGGTTCCAAATATTCCCTAATATTTTTAGGAATTTTTCCGGAATTTTTAGACCATTTTTGCTATTTTTTTTAGGGTGTTGCTTTTACGTAATTCCCGACCAATAGGAGAGCGCCACGTGGCGGGTACTGTAGCATCGGGTACTGTAGCTCTGGTTACTGTAGCGTCGCATTGCTGTAGCACTCCTTCCTCACACGCCAGTTCGGTTACAGAGAAGCTTCATTGCCTCCTTTAATGGCGCCTCCTCTTTAAACGCCCATAACTCTCGCATTACTCCCCCAAATTGCGATCCGTCAGTTGCGTTGGAAAGATATCGACGAGGAGAACCCGTTTCCACTGTCCATTCATCTTCATTTGCGCCAGAAACGCCAACATCAACCCAAAACCGATTTGCACTCAATCCTCCCTAACTTGGCCATTTCTCTATGAAACTTCGAGCTTCCACCTCTCAACTCTTCGTCTCGGAGCCCTCTACCCCGTGCTAACACCCTCCCACTGCCACTCCTCTCCATTCGGCCGGGATCTCGAGAAAACCGGCGCCGGGACACGTTTTTCGTGTTCTTCGCGTTCTTCATCATATCTTCGTTTTCGGTGAGCCAAAGTCGAATCCGATCGCGTCGTTGTGTTCGCGTCGACGTCCCGAGCAAAAGCCCTCAACTAATTTCACTTTTCGTTGTAGGACGACGACGAATTTCGCCGTTGAAATCTTCGTTGGGAGCTCGGTTTTTCGTCGATTACTCTCAATCCGGTGAGTTCCTCGTGAATCCGACCACACCGCTGAATTCGTCTCGTCGAGACCCACGCGGTGCTCACTTCCTTTTTGTCGTTGCGTGTTCTGATTTTTTTTTATTTGGGATCACTATTCATGGCCGCCGGCCGAACTCGTCCATGACCGCCGCCGTTCCGGCGATCCTCCGGTTGAACCGGGGTGAGCATCATGTTCCTCGTGTCGTGCCGCTCCTTTCCCGGTCCTCAGCTACCCGCGCCCGTGCCCGAGCCGAGCCGGCACCGTGCGCCATGGCCGGCCGGCTGAGCTCCTTGTCGCGCCACCGCGCCGGACCCTCCGGCCCGGCAGATCGGCCGACCGGCTCCCAGCGCGCGCCGCCACCCGACCTCGCGCTGCCCCCGGCCGGCCAGCCCGCACGCACCTGTGCATCGCCGGCACCGCATGTCGCCCCGAGCGCCGCCGCGCGCGCTTCTAGTCATAACTTCGGCGAGCTTTTCCCGATGATCCGCTAGTCCGATTGTCCTACAATTTGAACCCCAGAACACTCTCATCATTCCCTATACAACCCAATTGGAATTTCTCCAATCCGACATACGGATCTCCCTGTAGAAGCCGTTCTTTCCGAAACTTTGGCGAGCTCTCCCGGTCACTCCCGACTTCCGTTCGGCCTGAAATTTTTACTGGAGCTACCTCTTGGTGTCCTCTACCTCCAGTAAAATCAGATTTTCAATTTTATTGCCAGAGCTCCGCCGGCAGCCATTTCTTTTCCTAGTCCGGCGGGAGGTTCGAAACGCTCGTTCTCTTCCGTCGTAACTCCGAATCGAGTGATTCAAATTTCTAAATTCATCTAAAATAACCCTCCATCTGCCAGTACTAATTTTATAATTTTTGGATTTTATTTTATTTTATGGTTATTTATTTGTTGCTCCGTTTTGCGCGTAGCTGACGATCCCGCCGAGTCCGCCGACCCCGTCATCGGACTTCAAGACCTCGAGACCCTCGCTGCGATCGAAGGCAAGTCTCCTTGACGCATGTTGATCCTACAATTTATAAATGTTTTACCATGTTTTACAAATTGCATCGCTATTTATATTGAAGGATGATGTTAACGTTAGGCTATTAGTTATGCCTGTTGTTCATACCTCCTTGATATTGTTATCCATGATCCTTTGTCGCCCTAGTACAGTAATCCACTAGAATAAATATTTTTGATAAAATATTCTTTGATTAGGGGAATGACTATTTGGAAGACAGTTTGGAAGGAACATATTAGTATAGAATGTAGATTGGAGCTAGAACCCAACTTGATTGGAGATTACATGAATACTAGTGTTGATGGGGATTAGTCATTATGAAATTGATCTATGAATGGTGATAGTTGAAATATTGAGGAGTTGGATTGTGATAGCAGTTTGCAATATAATTAGTATGGATTGGTGGAGTATTGGAAGATGTATGATATTAAAAATAATAGTCGGTACCGTTAAATAAATAATATTGAGAGTCATACTGGTGGATCAAATAGAATAAATGGTGAATCATATTTCGGTGGATCTTAACAAGCATACGATGAGATTTAGAGACGACCATGTGAAGGGTTACACTAGGTGGTATTGGGAATGATACTCGATGATTTAGTCAATAATATTATCAAATATGCTCGATGGAGTAAGTGGATAACATTGAGGATCATACTCAGTGGTTTGGTGGATGATTTTCTGAAATATGGTGTCGCGATAACCGTTTATATGGAATTTTGGGATAATGCAGAATATCTATAGCTTATGTAGTTAACTTGGTATCGGTGTTAATGGAAATTACTATTGACGATGAATTAGTAAAATCCTAGTTTTATGGAATAATATTTGGTAGTTTAGTAAATGATGATAGTACATATTCTTGGAGGATTAAAGTAGATGATCTACAGGTGATAATGTGAATGATTAAATATATGATATTATGAAGTGTTATCGGTGGATTGTATTCTAGATGATTAGAGATAATATTGTGAAGTATTTTCGGTGATTTAGTAGGTGATTTGGTGAAATATTCTTAGCAGACGATAAGATTGATCACCGTATGAATGATGAATAAGCCAGTAATACAAATTATGATTCAAGGGAAATATTTCATGTACGAACATGATTGTAGTTTAATATGATTTTGGGAGTTATGATGGTACCATAATATACTTCTTACTTGTTGGATACTATATTGAATTGGATTATTCGTATGATTGTAAAATTATGGCAATAGAAGGATTATTGGAGAATACACAATTGATTATAAGGATTGTAATCAAACATGGGGATTTGTATTTTATAAAATAAACTATTGGTGGAATAGAATAGCTCGGTAGAAATGCTTAGAATCGCAGTCGGTCAGTAGTCACCTATGGGTGGGAAATTTCATTTATCTCCTGTAACCTTGTGTT
This sequence comes from Rhipidocladum racemiflorum, assembly GCA_036346355.1. Taxonomy (NCBI): domain Eukaryota; kingdom Viridiplantae; phylum Streptophyta; class Magnoliopsida; order Poales; family Poaceae; genus Rhipidocladum; species Rhipidocladum racemiflorum. The sequence continues at coordinate 13,949,611 of CM070591.1, read as the reverse complement.
GAAAGTTATAGGCAAGGAGTATTGCCGTTGGTTTACAAAATAAAAATAAAATGAAAAATGGTTTGTACTTGGGCAGAATGGTTTGTTTGGCGAGTGCGGATGGAGCACTAGTCTTCATTGTGCAAGTACAGCCCCAAGTTAGTTAAGGACCGACGCTTATGACTATCTCCATTCTAAGCATTACCGTACAACCACATGTCTATAATGGTACGACCTGGCTGAATAATTTGTAGAAACCTAACTTAGACTCACCAAACGGTGGAATGTGAGCGCCGGATAGAGGCAAGACTGTTTTTCTCACACGGCGCAAGAGGGGGCTTCTGTACTGGGCGGATGGAACCCTAACAGCAGTGAAACCTCAGCGGGTGGGTCAGGTTAAGCGTATACATTGTAAAGGCCTTGTCATGATATCCCTGCCGGCACACCCAAGGAAGTGTGTTAACTGCATGGCACTAAGGGAATATCATGTCTTGTGGGTAAAGCTGTACACCTCTGCAGAGTTAAAACTATTCGAATAGCCGTGCCTACGGTCAAAGGCAAAGCGAAGAATGCTTTCATATTGGTAGACTTTTGCTTTGGTTTTCAAAACTGATCTTTTGGGATCCGGGAGTGGTTAGAACTCTCGGGTGTGCTTCTGGCGGCTAGAGCCAGGTAGGTGGATTGAACCTGTTTTTGTGAACCATGGCAAACAGAGCCATGCAAATGGATTGAACCATGATCTTGTTGAGAGGTGGCGGATAGAGCCTGTATACTAGTGAATGGTGGCTAGAACCTTCACTGAAATATTACATAATTCAATTATTACAAAGAATTGCTTAAATATGCTTTGTGAAACTTATTAACAAGTATGGTTTGATGAAACTTGGCTTTATGCAAAAGAACTATATTAAGCCATCTTTGGATAGCCTACATTGTGCATAATTTCCCAGACTTGCTGAGTACTTTATGTACTCACGTGCTACATTCTAATCATGTCTCAGAAGTGAAAGAAGCTGTCAAAAGAATTCCAACGATTAGGACGCGCTCTCCACTCGATTGCCTGTGGGCATTTGGATGGGTTGCTTTGGTGTTTTCGTCTTCCACTGCGGTTGTTCAAGTTGTTCTGCCTGTTCAGGCCGTAATGGTAAACCTTGACCATAAGGTCTTTGCTTTTATTTGGCGTTATTCTTATTTAGTTCTATGTATTCGTGATATGGTTGTTGATCCATCACTGTTTGACTGTGTGTACTAGCTACTGATCTGGGACTAGTACAGAAATACACAGGGGATTCCGGATAGCCGATCCGGGGTCCTACACTCCTCCTTCGCCGACGGATACGGCTCTAGCCAACCCTATCTCGGTTGCTGATGGGTGGTTTTAAACCGCTGTTAAGCGCGCGATTAGGGGAGTTCATTTCCCTTCAAGGAAAATGTATTTTCGTATTTTCAACGGATTTCTTTACCCGAAATGATTCAAATTCTCATAACTTCCTCTAACAAATTCCAAATTTGATGATACCACTTCCTAAATTTGTGTAAAATCATGTAGTTTATGAATATGCAAGAACATTTTAGTTTTGAATAATGTACAGCAAATGAGCTCAAATATATGCTTTAGGCCTAAAGGTTGTATAATGTAGAATTTTTGCAAAAATAGCTCCAAATTGAATGAGACCAACTTCATTGTAATCCTTAGGTCACAGGATTTCTAGATATGTAAAAACATTTGAGTTTGGGCTTGATTTGTAAGGATTGCTAGCATAGCGAGGCATGCAAATGTTCAAATGGTTATAACTTGCGCAAACTTGATTCAAATGTGATCGAACCAATTCCTAGGATCTCAAAAATTGATGCTCTTGCTGTGTATGCAATAATGATTAGAATTTGTGCTCTGTTTTTGCAATGTTGATCTAAGTACGTATAAGGCCTTAATGCTCATTTATATGAAAAATGTTGCGAATAAAAATGAAATGCTATGAAACCAACTTTAAAACACTCTTAGAGACTTTCCCTACCAATGCCTAAAGAATGATTAAATAATCTTTTAAGGTGAAGACGCAATCTTAGAACGAAAACTGAACTATTATCACGTAGATTTCAAAAACACTTAAGCATTTTCGGTAGCCCATAAAATATCACATCTAAGTGTATTGTTTAGGAAGAATGGCCCAAAATTGCCCTATTATTTATGGACTATCATATTCTAGAAAAATATTTAATTCACATTTTGCTTTGCATCTGAATCCTGCTAGTGCAATAACCCTAAGTGTTTTAGTTGCCAACAACCCATTGTATTAATAGTTAAACTCAGAAAAACTTTAGCTAAAGTGCTTATGCCATAAAAATCATTGTATACCCATGTAGATGGAGCCGGTAGCCTTATTTCGTAAACCCAACATGTGTAAATCATTTTTTATGCAAATCGTACTTAAGGCTAAGTACTATTCACGCAAACACCTTTACTAATGTCTTAATTTTATTAATCTAAATAATCTTAGCTTATTGAATTTAAAATTATAAATACTAAAATACATAAATTTAGCTTCTTGAAATCGAAGAATGAAAATAGTATAACGTAAAAGAGCCTCAAATAAGCTAAGTGCAAATGAAATCTTTTGCCCTATAACGAGCAACAAGGCAAGCATCCTCCTTTGATCATGTTGACCCCATAAGTTATGGTATCTAATTTGTTTTTGTCAAACTATTATGTATGCGCGTACTTTCTATAAAGATTGTTATCTTGAGGGTGTTGGTAGTTATAGCCTAGGCTCGTGGAATGTCCTTAGTAAATATGAATATGCGAACCTTGGTAATTGTAACTTAGGATTAGACAAGACATAATGTCAACCGGGATATATGCGACTACTTAACTACCACGCTTAGCCAAGCTTTAGTTAAGGAAGGGAATACTTGAGTCTTTATAAAATTTTAAAAGGTTGGATATGACAGTAAAGAATACTGATATATTAGTAAAAATAAAAATAAAAATTTTGATTTAGACATGAGCGAGATATGTTATAACTGGATGTACAAGGGATGGACTTATACGATGCAAGGGATAAACTTGCATGTAGTTAGGTGGAGATTTCGCCTAAGTCAACCTAAGGACCGAACTTGATGCTATCAACTGAGTCAATTTGTTCAACCACATGTGCTAGTATGGGATAGCCTTAACCAAGGTTTCAAATTTCGTTTTGGTATAAATCTCGGAGGTGGCCGAACTCCGAAATATCGGCGAGATTCGAAAATTTTGGGCAAAATTCGGACGAAATACAAAAACCAAATTTGAAATCCAGTTTTTTTTTCAACCGGGAAATCTGAGATCTCGACCGAAATCACCGAGATCTCGGTCCATATTGAACCGACCGAAAAATGGTCCAAAACACGTCAAAAAAATTTGAATTTCTTTTGGATGGTCCTAACACATCACTAATGTTCCCATAAAAATTTCAGATGATGATCATGCATGAGGAATTTTTAAAAAATCTAACACTGGTCAAGTCATGATAAAAGCATTATGTAAAGTTTGTTTTTGATTTTTCAAATATAACAAATGAAGTTTTTGGAAATCTAATAGTGGTAATTTCAAGTTTTTGGAAAGTTTTCTATATATTCCTATATATTATATAGATAATACGTTATTAGGACATGTGGAATTGTAAAGGTCTTGATACTCGGGGTCTCTGTGGACAACTAGTACATATTCTATTAAACATGTTGTTCTGAGGTGGAGTGGACTGATCCTAATTTTGAGATTTGTCGAGTTATATTCAGAAAGTTTACAGTGTTCTTGTTATTCCAGCGAAGGAACTGATGCTACGTATTCAGAAAGTTTATAGTGTAGAGTTGAAGTTTTGCATGTATTTTCTAACTTTGGTGTTGAAATTGACGGTGGATTGGTTATTTATGTCGAATGGCAGACGGTGGATCAATCTTTAGGAATGTTCAAAAATTCAAATAATGCTACTAAAGACGGACTGACAAAATTTACCTGAATGAAAAATAGTTCAAACTACTTTAGAAAATTTTGAAAATTTTTGTGAATGGTCCTAACACATCCATAATATTCCCATAAAATTTTCAGATGATAATCTATCTTGAGAAATTTTAAAAAATTCGATCAATCCTAATCGGTAAATTGAACCGACAAAAAAATGGTCAAAAATATGTTAATTTTATTTTTATTTTTTTGTGGATGATCTTGAGCTTAAATCCAATCAAATCCAATGCACAAAAATTAAAATCCGACAAAAAACTACCGAAAAATGGCCGAGATCTCGCCGAAAAATCCGAATTTTTTTTTTTAATTTTTTTTTTGAATTTTTGTACCCAAGCGGGATTTTGAATCTCGTAGAGGTACGAAATCCGAAATCTCGGCTGAGATTTTGGATTTCGGGCCAAAATTTGAATCCTTGGCCTTAACTTAGTAAATTAGTTAAGTTTAACCTTTCATTTTGGTAGGTTGAAGTAGTAAGGACAAACCAGGATATGGTTGCGTTCGTAGGTGCTCCCTTCATCGAGGCGTTAGGACTTAAAGCATTCCAATACAACGGTGAATGTCTAGCTATGGGAAGAACGAGGGCAATAGGATGCGAAACCATCATGAGTATGGGTAGCACGGCTATTGACTTCAACCACCATAGCAAGGATTAAACATTCACCGAGCTAAAGCAGGGATAGGCTTTAGCTAATTGAACGGTTTCGTCGCAATCTAGCAAAACGGGTACGGTGAGTATCGCATTGTATGGAAGACATGACGGCTAGAATGTGTCATGTGGGTAAAGTGTACACTCTGCAGATATTTAAATCTAATTAATTAGCCGTGCTCACGGTAAAGAGCAGCTTGGGACATAATGTCAAGTATAGTTTTTGGTTTTGGTTTTGATTTTGCAAACACTTTGGAAAAATTATAGTGTGATGAGTTGCCTATAAGTATGATGGGTTGACTGCGATTTACTTGTTACCATGGAGGGTCATAAAATGTTGTATACATGTTTTATATATTGTTGTTAAATTTCTTATTAAATGCTCTTTATAATACCGTCGTCGTTTGTTAAAATGCTTGCAAATAAAAATTGCTTGATGCTGAAATTGAGCTTAGTATAGAAGCTTTCTTCCATTGAGATAGCCATGCATGTATATTTACTTCCATACACTAAAATCTTCACCGTTTGCTCAATCTAAAAATGTTCAGACGAAGGTAATGAATGTGTTCCTAATGATACTTACTACGAACTGGGGACAGACGACTTCTTAGACGGATGAACTGGATCTTTCCTTAGCCGGTTGTTTTGGGGTTTTTGGATAGGCATACGTTGTCCCGCTTTTGGACTTATATTTATTTCCGCTACATTTTACTCTTTATGTGATATATTTAGCCGGTCGGCCGTGGACTTGTAATATTAAGTAGTTGTAATAGTTTTTAAACTACTTTTATGTCAAGTACTTGTGTGTATGTGTAATGATTCATCTCGAATGTGGGATATGTGGGTGCTAGGCATTGATCTTGGGAACTAGCACTAGACACATATCCGGGTACTCAGAATTGATTTCAACTGTTTGACGCATGAACACGAGCGGTCGTCGTTCCTTATTTACTGCGATGCACACCCCTCGGTGGGTGTGGACGGTACTAAGGTCCTGTAACACCCCAAAATTTTGCTTTTCTTAAATTTATGTGTGATTTGGCACTTTGGTGAATTTTTGGAATTTTCTGGAATTTATTTGGATTTATTTGGAATTTATTTGAATTTATTCCATTTTGAAATAATTAAAGAATTTAACTTTGCAAATAAAATTTTGCTGGAAATATTTTATTTGAGTCCAAAATGCCCCAAAGTATTTTCCAGAATTTTTCTGGAATTTTTCTGAGTATTTTGCTATTTTTCTTGAATTAAATGAATTACTGGAAATTATTTTAAATATTAAATCATTGGAAAATCGAACCGGTCGATATCTTGTTCCTCCGATCGAGTTCGAGTCAGACTCGAGTTCGAGTCCGACCCGAACCCGACCCGAGCCCGTGGTTGAGCCGAACCCACTCGGTCGAACCCTACGCGTGTGACCGTTGGATCAAGATCCAACGGCCACGATTAAGCCACGTCGCCGGACCCAAGCCCGACCGAGCCAGCCAGCTCGCCCGAGTCCGACCCGAACCCAAACCCACGCACCGTTGGATCTCGATCCAACGGTTGTGCGCGTGCCACGTCACCCAATCCGAGACGCCGCCGGACTCCGCCGCCGCAACGGAGAGGACCTCGGTTTCCGTGCGTTTCACGGACGCCGAGGGCCCTATTTATTGCGCCGCCACCCGTGTCGGGATCGCCGCTTCATTGCGCACCCGTAGCCCTAACTCACCTCGCCTGAGCCGCCGTGGTTGCGCCGCTAGAGCTCGCCAGAGTTAGGAGAAGGTGCAGCCGCGGTTTTTCGCCGATAGCCGCCGTCTCCGTCGTCCTCCGTCGCCGTTGACCCCAGATCCGGAACCGTGAGAGCAAGCCGCGTCGGTGAGCACCACCCACGTCGCCGGAGCGCGTCCGAAACGCCGTCGGCTAGGTCATCGTCCCCTGCGCCGGTGACCAGGCCGCCGCTTCGCCATCGCCGGACTTGAGCTCTCACCGTCCGATCCAGATCCAACGCCCCGAGATCACGCCACGTCATCCTACGGTGAGATCCCGCCCAAAATCCCATATCCAATCTCGGCCGCTGGATCTAGATCCAACGGTCCAGATCAAACGCGTTCACCCCAAACGCGTGAGTCCAGATCGACCGGGCCGTTGATTTTCAAATCAACGGCCGAGATCTAGCCACGCGGCGGAGATCGACCGCCGCGGCCGAGCCGCCCACGCCACAAGATGCGTGTGACGCCGACACGCGGGCCCGCATGTCGGCCGCCTAGCCACATCGCACCATGACGCCACGCCGACGTCATGGCGCTCAAGCATGTCGGGCCGTCCCACCGGCGCCGATGTCAACAATGACGCTACCGATGGGTCCCACTGCCAAGACTGCGTGGTGAGCCTCGCCGACGCCAAGAATGACGCTACCCGAGGGGACCCACTGGGCCGACACGTGGAGCCGTGGACCGAGTCCACGGTGGACCGAGTCCACGGTGGACCGAGCCAAACCATGGACCACATCCATGAACCGGCTGACGTCAGTCGCCCAATCAGAGGCTGCCACGTGTCCTCGCTGACGCAATAATTAATTTCCGAAAAAGAAAATGATTTATTAATTCGAAATAATGATTTCAGATTTTGTTTCAAACTTCAAACGCTTATAACTTTTGCGTTTCAACTCCGATTTGAGTGATTCAAATTTCTAAATTTGTATAAAATTGAGATCTACCTAATTATGAATTTTATTTAATTTTTGGACTAAAGTTTTTCTCTGTAATATTATTTAATTGATTATTTAAACTTTAAATAATTATAACTTTTGCATTTTAACTCCGATTTTAACGATTCCAGTTCCTAAAAATTCATAAAATTATGTTCTCTCTGTTTATGGATTTTATTTGGAGTTTTGGGATGCTTTTGCCTATTGTTTATTTGTGTATTGCTATTTGCACGTATTACGAGTAGACGTTGAAGTGCCCGAAGGCTTCGAAGGAGAAGTGTTGACCCAGGAGCCAGCTCAAGACCAAGAACAAGTACTTTTTGAAGGCAAGTTATGCTTTGACCATGTTGATCCTATTTTGAAACCTATTTTGATTTAACTTATTGCATGCTAGTTCAATTATAATATACTTTATTTAGATTTGGGAAATTAGATAAATGCCAAATTGCTGTATGACACCTTGATTACTTAAGTATGTGCCATGACCCCTTGTCACCCTAGTGTGGATTACTAGTTGGACATTACTAAATTGCCAACATGGGTTTGTAGATCGTTGTAGTATATGGCTTAGACCTGCTACGTACTCATGACATGATTTTGGACAATCAAATGTTAATATTGACTTAATGATATATTGAACCTGTTTTGGGAAGATATCATGTGATGTTGATGGCACGTGGTGCATGGTAATCAACTGGGGTTTGATAAATAGCTTTTGACCGGGGCATGTGGCAAGAAAGATCAGGTGGGCCAGTTGTGGCATTGGGAATGTTGTTTTGGTTCTTCGGGTAGTCTTGCCCTGGTCACCCTAAGGACTTCACCTTGCAAGCCTTTGAACTGAGTCAATCTTGCAACCACATGTCTGTAATGGGACGGACCTAGTTGATTAAGTTGCTAATAACGTACCTGTGGGACCTCAGGATGTCAACTACACCCTTTGTGTAAGTTGTACGGGGGAGCGTACCGGGGCTGCGGCCAGGTACCCATCTAACGGTTGGTTGGCCTAAACTTCGCCTTAGCTAAGGGAAGGGTTAGTGTGCAACAACCGGGGAGGACCACTTGTATTGTTAGAAGTTTCCGAAAGACTTTGTTACGGGAACTCGCCTTTGTGGTGTTTGACTGTATCTTGTGGGTAATGTGCATAACCTCTGCAGAGTGCAAAAATCTATTCGAATAGCCGTGTCCGCGGTATTGGACATCGCTCGGGAATTACAGTCAAGGGTTAGATTTTCTTGAAAATAACTTGGACTTGAAAGGTTGGGTTTGGTTAAAAAAATGATGTTAATGGAAATGTGGTTTAGGAATGGGAAGGATGTTGATTAAACTTCTGGAAAAGTTATTGATGCTATACTTGTTTCTATTGCTTTCGAATCTACTTATGTTACTTGTCAAATGCTGTTTTACTGCAAATATACCCTGAGCTATTCCTTTGTATTAAGCCATGCATGTAGTATATTAGCTGCATTCTGTGCATGACTTGCTGAGTACCAAGTACTCACCCTTGCCACAATACAACACCAGTTGAAGAGGAGACTACACCAGCTTTGGAGGAGGAGCTCCAAGAGGAACCGTCTACTTAGGGAGCGAGCCCGGTCGGTTACTGTGGTATACTGGATGGCGCCACGAAGTTATCTTATTTTCCGCTGCTATTATTTCTCTCTTAATAAGTTTCGCCCTGCGTGGCGTATATTTGTAACTTGACCATAAGGTCGAGCAACTAGTTTGACTATTTAATTAAAGTACTTTATTAGTATCGAGTGGTATGATTGTGATATTTACCGATGTTAAGACTGTGTGCACTAGCGCGTTCCTGGACTAGTGCTGAATACACAGAGGGTTCGGATTTGCAAATTCGGGTCCCGACAGGTCCTGAGACGAGCAACGTGTAATATGCCTAAAAGGGTTAACCTCAATCCCGGTATGATTTTCGGAAAGTGGTCGAAACTCTCTTAGTTGCGTAAGTGTGTACGATGATAATTAGATGGTTCATATTTGTTTGGGTGAGGACCATTTGATTAACATTCGTGCACGGGACTAGTTGAGAACAATGAGCATACACTTAAGCGGAGTATGTCACTTCTAGTCTAACACATGGGCAAGGTCCAATCCACGCTTCCAAGACCCCACACATATGGATTCATTCATGGTAAATATGCACTCAAATAATTGATCTATATATTATAGATTATATGGGACTCATTGTACAAGTAGAGCCTGATGAGTCTGAGAATGGCTGCGCCCTTTCTAATGAAAACTTCTTGTTGTCAGGGAAGTCAAACCGTGAGGTGTCTAGGATGAACAAGGTTTTACACTTTTGTCAAGCTCGCATCATAGGTAGAGGTGGGCGTCATCGGGCCACATGCCTAAACTATGTTGTACCATGCCGGCCTGACTAGCATTCGGCGAACCCAGACATGGTCCATTTGCGATTTGTGCTTCGTGTCGTGCTGGTCCAGGTCTGACCCATTTGTACTATTGCGACGAGAGGGAAAGAGTCGTAGACTCATGGGGCTAAGACAGTGGACACAAATATTGAGAGAAAGGAACTAAATTTTATTCATTCTTGAATGGGTACAAAGTTACTGCCTCGTTAAAAACCTTACACCTTAGTGCGGGTACCCTTGGCAAGGAAAATAGTACAGTAACTACTTACATATACATAGACTAATCGATGTTAAGGTGGTCAAAGTAGACTAACGCCTCAGTGATCTCCGGATCCTCGATCTATATTGTGTTCTCTCATCTTCACACTCTTAGTCTTTGAGGCATGTGATTGCCTCAACCATCTCAAGCGTGAGAGACGATCTCCATGACTCAAGTATCCTCCCAATCGAACTGAAAGTGGCTTCCGACAAGATGGTAGACACCGGAACCACAAATACATCCTGTGCAAACTGCGATAGCACAGGATAAATACTTTGGTGGTTTCTCCACCATAAGAGCAAGTTGAATTCATTGCTATCCCCCACGTCAATCTTAGTCTCCGCAAAAGACGTGTTGAGATAGTGGTTGATCTCTACTCGTAGATTCCATTATGATCTGCTCGATGCATCAGAAGATGAACTATGTGCCTTGTCTTTTAGCTTCTTCCACATGGATGACGCGATCGAGACACTTCTTCTTACTTCATTTCTACTGCCAAACACTTCATAATATTTGTCGAAAAATATAAAGAAAACTCGTTATGAACGTTAATATAGGCATCAGAAAAATCATGGTTGAATGCTTTACCTATTCCCTCGAAGGTGCCTTGCAAATCAGTTAATTTTCTCCGAGGATCCAGAATAGTACCAAAATAGTAGAGATGTGGTGTAATATTTTTAAAAAATTTCTCCATTGGTTTAAGAATGGGTTGTAAAACATAATTATCTTTGTTTTCTTCGAAATTATTAGTAATAGTTCAAAACCATTCAATGACTAAGGAAGAAGTTAGGTAGTATACACCGGATAAAACCTTAGTTGCATCATGATTTTTTTAAAAAAAATCACGAAAAGACCAACGACAACTTCCCAATCAACATCATTAACCAACTGTTCACCAAAATTACAATTGACGAAGACAATGATAATGCGTTTGTAAGTCTTGCACTGCTACAACACAGTATATGTAGAGTTTCATCTAACCTTCATATTAAGGTTGAATCTCTGGCATCTTATTGTTGCACCGATGTAGAGGCATCGAGGTTCGATGCGGAGCTCGCCCTCTTGGGAATGTAAGAGGTATCCTTGATACCCTTCGTACCGTTAATATGACGGTCATCCATGCCATAGTCTCCTATGCCCAGGGAGAGTTGGCGCGGATCGATCTGTTACTCCCGACGAGGGGGACTAGGAGAGCAGGGGCATGCTCTCTTGCTTTTGCTCTTGCCAAACATTTTGTTTCGTGGTGGGAGAGCAAAAAAAGAGCAAACTCAGAGCAAACAGAGAAAACAAACTCGGAAAAGAACAAAGAAAGAGCAAGGAGAGAGTGAACTCAGAAATGTTTCATGTGTTGAAGAAACAAAAACCTGAGGGGGGGGTTTTATAGTAAGCAAACTCAGGCGAACGATGGAATCATCTTTATTTCTTTCACCTGCCACATCGTTGTCTTTCTCTGTCATTCGCCCGTTGAGTTGCCGAACATTGCTCTCTCTCTCTCTCCGTCCGTTCGCCTGTCAGGTCGCTTTCATTTTTCTCTCCCTCACTTTTTCTCCGCTCCCATCCCATCCCAGCCTCCCCTCCTGGCCCCCTCCTATCCCTCTTCTAACCTTCCGCCAGCCTCCGCCTCCCCATCGCCTCGGGCCGATAGAGCGGAGGCGGCCAACCGGGTGAGCCAGAGGTAGTCGGTGGCCAAGGTAGAGCCAAGCGGGTTGAAGTCAGTCGGCGGCTAAGGTGGAGCTCTTGGCTCGAATCGGTAGAGTGGAAGCTTTTAGTGTTATGCCCTTGAGGCAATCATATGGATGATTGTAACATGACTATGTTTATGAATAATAATATGATTATTCGTCCAATGAATGTATATCATTGTTTTGATCAACAAGTGTGTGACTTGTTTATGAAGCTCTTTACTTATTGATATAATTCGATAAATATCTCTGATCGGATATCATCGTATAGGACAATGATGAATAGATCAGCACATGTATTGTTCGATGATCATGTTTCATAGATCATGGGATATGGAGATATCATCAATACATTGTGGACGCATGTTGAAGAACATGGGTTAGATAGACCCACAATGGGACACTGCGAGAATGTTACGTTCTTATGTGTCATCAGTGTATCTCATACATAGCAGATGTATGATCCATAGACCTGAGATTGTCATATTCCCTACATGTGTAATAGTTTACCTTGGGGTTACCAAACACTATTTCCTAACTGGATAGTTATAAATGTAGCTTTCATGTTTACTATGAAACATGCAGAGGGAAGTGAGCAGTCGAGATGGAATTTGCCACTCCAATGTAACGGAGATATATGTCTAGGCCACTCGTGTGATATGATTAAGGAAGTGCATGGCCATGCCGTGATTGAGAAGTCAATCACAACTTATTAATATATCACGGATACGAGAGATGGATTGAACTGTCAAAGGATGACATGTTTCTCGCCTTGAGTTCGATCTTCATATAGTTTGGCAAAGGGATTATTACATCAGTACTTTAATCATATGCGTTTGGGAGTTGGCATGCTCTGCAAGGAGCCGCTACCAACTATTGGATTAGAAAAGGGTTTTCCGAATCCATGTTCAAATGCGCATGAACCTCTGGTCACACACTTAGCAGTGGGGACGCATCAATTCGGATTGGATCCGTAATTAATTGACCTCGTGGGCTTAAGCGCGTAGATGGGCCCCGATCGCCTAGGGTTTCACCTCGTGGCTATATAAGGAGGAGGAGGCTGGGCGCAGATGCAGACTTTCGTCTTGATTTAGAGGTGTTTCGCCAGAAACCCTAGCCACCTCCTCTCGTTGCCCCTGCCGAGCGACCCGGTGCTTGCACACCGACGCACGGCGTTCCATCCCCGGACGTGTGGACTGCTGTGATGACGCTGATGCTACTGCGGTGTGGAGAGGACGATCCGCAGCGAGGACGATCCGTGGCGAGGACGATCCGCGGCGACGATCCGTGGCGAGGACGATCCACGGCGACGATCCGTGGCGAGGACGATCCACGGCGAGGACGATCCATGGCGAGGACGATCCACGCCGAGGACGATCCATGGCGAGGACGATCCACTACAACGACGTGCGAAGGATTCCGCAACTGCGCGTCTAGTGGTAATAGATCTATGATCCCCTTCTTGCGAGTAGCTTTTCTGGTTTGCGGTAGAAATTTTAATTTGTGCTAGAGTAGCATATCGCGTTCCCCAACAGTGGTATCAGAGCCATCTCGTGCTGATTCGTGATCTAGATGTTGCACATATGGTATGTGAGGATAGTAGATTGGATCTATTACATGTTCAACCGATTCATGTTTTGGATTGGTGGAGGCAACCGTCGATGAGATCGATCGGTTTAGGGTTTGAGGAAAGTGCAAACCGAATCAATCTTGATTTGGGTGAGTCCGTTCATGGTACGACGTTGCCCTTACCGGTCGGGTTACCGCCATCAGGGTTCACGAATCGCAACCATATGGGACCAAGCCAATCAGATTGAATCGCCGTGGGCGCCGCTTGATTCGCGCAGGCGCCGCCTTGAACCCGTCTTGGGCGCCGCCTGGACCTCAGGGCGCCGCCTTGGAACCCCGATGTCATAGAATCTATTTTGTTAACTCGTTTTTGCAGGATGTTGTGTGAAATAGTATGGCCTATGTGTATGTGATGCATGTAATATTTACATGGCTTGCGTGCCGTGTCAAGCCATAAGGCTATTTCATTATCAAAAAGTTGTATAACGACCTGCGTGTCGACTTGTGTTGCTTGGAACCTTTATGTAAAATTCATTATCAAAAGTTGTAAGGAGTTGCATCTACAATAATGAAGATGGTGGCATCGAGCATGATGGATAGGTGGACAATCAAGCAAGATGGCTAAGTGAATAGGCAACCATGATGATGGAGATCATAATGCTAAGGGCCATGCTATTTCACAGCTTAATTTTGATTTTCTGTGGATGTGTTTAATCCTTGCTATTTTCTTTATGCTCATTGCATGTGATGCCATGTTCATAGTAGATATTGTTAATCCCCATAGTTATAAAAAATTTAAATCAAATATGTCCATCCAATTGTTGCACCCATCAAGAATTTAGATCATTATTGATATGACTGCCAAAGTAGTATATCAATGACTATCTTAATAGATGATAGGGATGTGTTGGACACATCGCGTATAACAATGGTTGATTTAATTGAGCTATCAAAACGGTTTTGGGCTTAAGGACATAAGTGGTTGGAATATGATTTTAGTAATGAAGGAATGGATACAAGACGATTGGTGTCTAGGAAAACACACATGAGGCTAGGTTTCTTAATTGGCACCCGAAAATGGGAAGTGCTCCCTCCCTCATGTGAGCCCTAGGGGCAAGTTGACCTGGCCATGACTCAAGTTGACAGAGGCATTCATTACTTGTTTTCATGCTCAACCAACAAGAGTTACATAAGATGTAATTAGCAAAGATGTTGCTTACCTATGTCATTAGATTTCTAGCAGTGATGCCAAAGCTCACTAGTGTTTGATGAATATGGATCTTTAATACTCACCATGTGTCCATAAAGGGGGCACATGATAGGAGTTTCTTTTGTTAAAATGTTTAATAAAAGCATTACATAAACATAGTGCTTAGAAACTTTGCATGTTTTTGTTGTAGTTCAATGGCACCTCCTGTTGCTCCTACTACTGCACCTGGTTTTGCTTTGAGATCGGTTTTCGAAAGAGAAAAACTAAATGGAACAAATTTTGTTGATTGGTATCGCAACTTGAGAATTGTTCTCAAGCATGAAAAAAGGAGTATGTTCAAGAGAATCCAATCCCTGATGAACCGGCTGAAAATGCTCCTCGAAATTTGAAGGTTGATTATGAAAAACATTTTAATGCCTCCGTGGAGGTCAGCTGTCTCATGCTTGTCACCATGGACTCTGAGCTGCAAAAGCAATATGAGGACCAGGATGCTTACAATATGATTGTGGGCTTGAAGGGCATGTTTGGGAACCAAGCAAGGGCTGAGAGGTATGGTATCTCAAAGCTTCGCTTGCTTGTAAGGTGGTGAAGGCGATCTGGTCAGCCCACATGTAATCAAGATGATTGGCTACATTGGGAGATTGGAAAACCTTGAGTTACCCCTTAGCATTGGTCCGGCTACTGACGTAATTCTCGATCCTCGCCTCAGAGCTTTGAGCCATTCATTATGAATTTTCATATGAATAGCATGGAGAAGAGCCTGACCGAGCTACATGGGATGCTCAAGGCTGCTGAGGAAAGCATTAAGAAGAAACCCAATCATGTGATGATGGTTCAGAAGACAACTGCCTTCAAAAAGAGGAAAGCTAAGGCTTGGGGAAAGGGAAAAGGCAAGGACAGGGTTCAAGATGAGATCACGAGCCTCAAAACTAAGCTTCAGAAGCTCAAAGTCGGCCCTCAACCCGAAACCCAGTGCTTCTATTGCAAGAAGTCAGGACATTGGAAACGGAACTGCGAGAAGTACCTGGCAGATAAAAAGAATGGGAGTGTGACTTCCACTTCAGGTATTAATGTTATAGAAATTAATCTTGCTACTTCTTATTCCAGCTCTTGGGTATATGATACCGGATCGGTTGCTCACATTTGCAATTCGATGCAGGGGCTCACAAAGAGTAGAGACTTGGCAAAAGGAGAAGTGGATATTCACGTGGGGAATAAAGCAAGAGTTGCTGGTCTTGCCGTTGGCACTTACCCATTGCATTTGCCTTCAGGATTAGTTTTAGAACTTAATAATTGTTATTTTGTTCCATCTTTGAGTAGAAACATTATTTCATCTTCCTGTTTGGAACATGAAGGTTATGAATTCAGAATAAAGAACTTTGTTTGTTCAATATTTTTGAATGATATGTATTATGGTCGTTGTCCCATGGTGGATGGGTTATACGTCCTTGAACTCAAAGAAAAACATGTCTATAACATTAATGTCAAAAGACCTCGACCAAATGATTTGAACCCTACCTTCTTATGGCATTGTCGCTTGGGTCACATAAATGAGAAGCGCATGAAGAAGCTCCATGCTGATGGACTTCTCACCTCATTTGATTTTGAATCATTTGAAACATGTGAGTCTTGTTTACTTGGCAAGATGACAAAAACCCCTTTCACAGGTTTTAGTGAGAGGGCGAGTGAATTGTTGGCCCTAGTACATACAGATGTATGTGGACCAATGAGCTCGATTGCTAGAGGTGAGTTTCAGTACTTTGTAACTTTTACTGATGACTTTAGTAGATATGGATATATCTATTTCATGAGGCATAAGTCTGAAACCTTTGAAAGGTTCAAAGAGTTTCAGAACGAAGTACAAAATCAACTTGGCAAATCAATAAAACACTTACGATCAGATCGTGGTGGCGAATACTTGAGTCAAGAGTTTGGTGATCATCTAAAGCAATGTGGAATCGTTCCACAACTTACTCCGCCAGGAACGCCTCAATGGAATGGCGTATCCGAACGACGGAATCGAACTTTATTGGATATGGTTCGGTCAATGATGAGCCAAACAAATCTGTCATTATCCTTCTGGGGGTTCGCTCTAGAGACAACTGCGTTCACATTAAATAGGGTCCCATCAAATTCCGTTGAGAAGACACCATATGAGATATGGACTGGGAGAAGTCCCATGTTGTCATTTCTCAAGATATGGGGATGTGAGGCTTATGTAAAACATTTGCAATCAGATAAACTCGCACCTAAATCAGAAAAATACTTCTTTGTGGGGTATCCTAAAGAAACAAAAGGATATTACTTTTACAAAAGAAACGAGAGCAAAGTTTTTGTTGCTCGAAATGGTGTCTTTTTGGAGAAAGAGTTTCTTTCAAAAGAAATAAGTGGGAGTGATGTGCATCTCGATGAAGTTCGAGAATCACATGAACATATTCAAACTGCCACTGAACCATCACATGATGTACAAAATGTTGTACAACCTGTGGAAGAGACACCAGCCCCATGTAGGTCGGAAAGGCCGCATCATGAACCTATAAGATATGGACATGACTTATTATTGTTGGACAATGATGAGCCCACGACTTATGAAGAAGCCATGATGGACCCAAACTCCGAAAAATGGCTTGGAGCCATGAGATCCGAAATTCAATCCATGCATGATAATCAAGTTTGGAACTTGGTCGATCCTCCTGATGGTGTAAAAACCATAGAATGCAAATGGATTTTCAAGAAGAAGACAGACGTAGATGGAAATGTTCAGATCTATAAGGCACGGTTGGTGGCAAAGGGTTTCAAACAAGTTCAAGGAATTGACTATGATGAAACTTTCTCACCGGTAGCCATGCTCAAGTCTGTCCGGATCATTTTAGCAATTGCATATTTCGATTATGAAATATGGCGGATGGACGATCAAAACAGCTTTCCTTAATGGGAATCTATCGAGGATGTATACATGATACAACCTCGAGGGTTTTGTTGATCCTAAAAATGCTAAACAGATATGCAAGCTTCAGAGATCCATTTATGGGTTAAAGCAAGCATCTCGGAGTTGGAACATTCGTTTTGATGAAGTGGTCAAAGGATTTGGCTTTATCAAAAATGAAGAAAAGCCTTGTGTTTACAAGAAGGCTAGTGGGAGCGCACTTGTGTTTCTGATCTTGTATGTGGATGACATATTATTGATCGGGAATGATATTCCTATGCTTGAAGACGTTAAGACTTCGTTGAAAAAGAGTTTCTCAATGAAGGACTTGGGAGAAGCATGTTATATCTTGGGCATAAAGATCTATAGAGATAGATCAAAAAGGTTGATTGGATTAAGCCAGGAAACGTACATTGATAAAGTATTGAAAAAGTTCAATATGCATGAATCTAAGAGAGGTTTCATGCCAATGTCACATGGCATCAGCCTAAGCAAGAATCAGTGTCCTTCGACAACTGATGAGCGAGACAGGATGAGCAAGATTCCATATGCTTCGGCTATTGGATCTATCATGTATGCCATGATGCATGCAGCGCCTAGATGTCTCATATGCTCTAAGTGTCACAAGTAGATACCAAGCGGATCCCGGTGATGGTCATTGGATAGCCGTGAAAAACATCCTAAAGTACTTGAGAAGAACTAAGGGTATGTTCCTAGTCTTTGGAGATGAGGAAGAACTGGTTGTAAAGGGTTACACCGATGCAAGCTTCCAAACTGACAAAGATGATTTTCGATCACAATCCGGTTTCGTGTTTACACTAAATGGAGGAAGCGATGGTGGAAGAGTTCCAAGCAAAGCACGGTGGCTGATTCTACGACAGAAGCGGAGTACATTGCGGCTTCGGATGCCGCAAAAGAAGCTGTATGGATAAAGAAGTTTATCTCAGAGCTTGGTGTGGTCGCTAGTGCCTCTAGTCCAATGGACATCTATTGTGATAATAGTGGTGCCATTGCACAAGCAAAAGAGCCTAGATCACATCAGAAGTCCAAACATATACTCCGACGCTATCACCTTATTCGCGAGATTGTGGATAGAGGTGACGTGAAGATATGCAAAGTACATACGGAAGCCAATGTGGCTGATCCATTGACAAAGCCACTGCCACAGCCTAAGCATGAGGCGCACACGAGGTCTATTGGTATTAGATACTTAATTGATTGACTCAAGTGCAAGTGGGAGATTGTTAGTGTTATGCCCTTGAGGCAATCATATGGATGATTGTAACATGACTATGTTTATGAATAATAATATGATTATTGGTCCAATGAATGTATATCATTGTTTTGATCAACAAGTGTGTGACTTGTTTATGAAGCTCTTTACTTATTGATATAATTCGATAAATATCTCTGATCGGATATCATCGTATAGGACAACGATGAATAGATCAGCACATGTATTGTTCGATGATCATGTTTCATAGATCATGGGATATGGAGATATCATCAATACATTGTGGACGCATGTTGAAGAACATGGGTTAGATAGACCCACAATGGGACACTGCGAGAATGTTACGTTCTTATGTGTCATCAGTGTATCTCATAGATAGCAGATGTATGATCCTTAGACCTGAGATTGTCATATTCCCTACATGTGTAATAGTTTACCTTGGGGTTACCAAACACTATTTCCTAACTAGATAGTTATAAAGGTAGCTTTAATGTTTACTATGAAACATGCAGAGGGAAGTGAGCAGTCGAGATGGAATTTGCCACTCCAATGTAACGGAGATATATGTCTAGGCCACTCGTGTGATATGATTAAGGAAGTGCATGGCCATGCCGTGATTGAGAAGTCAATCACAACTTATTAATATATCACGGATACGAGAGATGGATTGAACTGTCAAAGGATGACATGCTTCTCGCCTTGAGTTCGATCTTCATATAGTTTGGCAAAGGGATTATTACATCAGTACTTTAATCATATGCGTTTGGGAGTTGGCATGCTCTGCAAGGAGCCGCTACCAACTATTGGATTAGAAAAGGGTTTTCCGAATCCATGTTCAAATGCGCATGAACCTCTGTGGTCACACACTTAGCAGTGGACGCATCAATTCGGATTGGATCCGTAATTAATTGACCTCGTGGGCTTAGCGCGTAGATGGGCCCTGACTGCCTAGGGTTTCACCTCGTGGCTATATAAGGAGGGGAGGAGGCTGGACGCAGTACAGACTTTCGTGCGGTTTAGAGGTGTTTCGCCAGAAACCCTAGCCACCTCCTCTCGTTGCCCCTGCCGAGCGACCCGGTGCTTGCACGGCGCCGCGGCGTTCCATCCAGGACGTGTGGAGCTGCTTTGTGGACGCTGCGCTCTGCGGCGTGGAGAGGACGATCCGCAGCGAGGACGATCCGTGGTGAGGACGATCCGCGGCGACGATCCGTGGCGAGGACGATCCGCGGCTACGATCCGCAGCGAGGACGATCCACGGCGAGAACGATCCACGCCGAGGACGATCTACTACAACGACGTGCGAAGGATTCCGCAACTGCGCGTCTAGTGGTAATAGATCTATGATCCCCTTCTTGCGAGTAGCTTTTCTGGTTTGCGGTAGAAATTTTAATTTGTGCTAGAGTAGCATACCGCGTTCCCCAACAGAAGCGAGCAACGGGCGGCTGGAAGTTGGAGGAGGCCGGTGGCAGCGAAGTTGAGGACAAAGGTGAGGACCTCGATGCCGGGGTGCCTGGTCTTTATCTCCTTGGAAATAGCAGTGAACTTGTCGGGGCTATGCCCGACGAGGACAAGGCCGAGCCCCGTGGCCGCGAAGCAAAAGGCAAGCGCGTGGCCAATGCCATCGGTGGTGCCAGTAACGATGGCCCAGGCACCGTAATAGTGGTGCAGCGGCATGGTGGGGTGGAGGAAGGCCACATAGAGCCACAACGCTAGGCATGTCGCAGTGCGAAGATGGTGGTGTCGTGTGCGACAATGGTGGGCATGCGATGGTTGCCTCCGGGCAACTTTGAAGAGTTGGCCGCTCGCGGGAGTTGAGATTTCTTCTTCTGGGGGCAACGACAGAATGGGGTGGCGACTAGGGATGGCATAAGTGCAATACCGGTAAAACCCTAACCTTGCTCCGATACCATGTTATGAATATCATTTTTATTTAATATGAGGCCAATAGACTAGAATATATAGAGTACACGAGAATACAAAAAGAAAGCTTATATAAGATAATATCTAAATACGGCAATATCTATATAAAGGAATATATCCTTAACAATAGCAAAGTAGATAAATGATGGATCAAGGTCTAAACCGTGGACAGAAGATGACGGGCCATCGGGAAAATATGACATACGACCTCAATGGCCTACAAAAAGGAGAAGATATTAGTTAGTAAAATTTTAAGCTAAAGAATCATGTAATAATCGAATAAAGATAAGTACATTACATTTTACACTTTATTTCGACGCTCTCAAGTTCTGGAAGCAACGAACTACAGCATCCTTGGTAACTCTCCCCATTTCCCATTTCTCCACGTAGCAAATAAGGCTATCACGCAAGAGGTAATCACCAATGCGATTGCGCAAATAGGTTTTCACAATTTTTATGGCTGAAAAAGCATCTCTCAACAGTAGCAGTGGCAACAGGAAACACTAATGCTAGTTTCAAAAGGCGATAAACCAAAGGATAGCAAAGATATTTCCTTGTCTCCACCATTTTTCTTGAGAAAGTTCACTAATAGTCACTATGTTAGAGAATCTATCATCCGCTCGCACATCAGCAATGTAGAGGCGAAGATAAATGGCTAAGTCCCTCAATTCCCCATCATCAAAATCATTGGGATAAAGTTTAGATAGACACATCAGATGCTCTAAATTGAAATCACGAAATGATTCTCTTGGACTCAAAGCCGCTGAGCAAACCAGTAATTTAGAGGTTTTCTCATTGAAAGGACTATCAAGCTCTTGAAGTAGCCAATCAAGAACATTATTAAAACAATGGCAGAAAAGCTTCTTCTTACCACATCATTTTTAATAGAATGGTACTCCGCGATCCTTCTCCTTTTGGCAGGATCAAATTGAATCTCATCTTCCCAATTGATCTCTTCTTCTTCTGGAGGTGAATTCCCTACGTCAGTGACTTCATCTGGTTCATGTGAGAGCATCTCCAACAGTGCCTCAAATCCATACCCTAAACCTGATTTTGGGCTTGATTAAAAAAATACATGCTCTAACAGCTCTCCATTCTAGATCCCAAAATTTACGCACGCCCTAAACGGGAACCCGTCCTCCTCAATTTTCCGCCCGACGCCGCGCTCCCAATCCCAGAAACGCGCCCCTCCCACGGCCAAATCGATTTTCTTCGCGCCATTCAGCTCTTCCCGCCGCTGTCGCATCCACTCCTCCCGCTGCCGCCTCGTCCTCTCCACCCGACGCCGCCGTGTTGCTCTCTCCGCCTGGTGCATGTCCTCTCCACCCGACGCCGTCGCTGCCGCCTCGTCCTCTCCCCCCAACGCCGCCGCCAAATCCTCTCCGCCCGACGCCGCCGCCTAATCCTCTCACCCGACGCCGCCGCCTCGCCCTCTCCGCCTGGTGCCAGCTCATCCTCTCCACCGGACGCCGCCGCCTCCTCTTCAACTTAGGTAAACCCTAATTGATTTCACAAACCAGTTGTTTCTTACCTTGATTTTGTTTTTCTGTGGTTTGATTGTACAATGGTGGGCATCAATATAGGATTGATCTTTTGATTATTTGAGCTAAGAATATTCTAGAGAGTAACCCTGCTTTGGAACAATCTCCTGAACAAAATTTTAAGTAGGTGTTTGTTCTGAACAAAATTTTGAGTGAATGGCAATGAAAATGTAACCTGTTTGTAGTTAATTTCTTATTTATCTAGCCAGTTTCTAGTTCAATTTTGAGTAGGTGTTTGTTCTGAACAAAATTTTGAGTGAAAGGCAATGAAAATGTAACCTGTTTGTAGTTAATTTCTTGTTTATCTAGCCAGTTTCTAGTTCAATTTTGAGTAGGTGTTTGTTCTGAACAAAATTTTGAGTGAAAGGCAATGAAAATGTAACCTGTTTGTAGTTAATTTCTTGTTTATTCCTGCAAATGCACACAATTAAATTTCTAGTTCAAAAACATAGATGAACTCCTATATATTTTACCTACGTATGTATGTGTTCTTACGATGGTTCTTCTATAACTACCATCAATGTATTTGCATCATTTCTCACGTTGGAGCCCATAGCTTACATTTAGTTGTCTGAAAGCATTACGACTCGTAGTAGTTGAAAGGAAGTCCTTATATTGATAGCATGGCTCCTAGAAATAGTGTTATTTTTCCTGAATGTTGTTGCGTGGTTTTCCTTTTACAAGGACGACTAGGAGATAATAAAGGACCTGATAATAGTCATTACGTAAGATCAATATCTACCTATTAATGAAACTTTTTGTTTTCATGCACATATGGACAGACAGGTGTGAAAGGACCGGGATGTCGGCCTAGAGGGGGGTGAATAGGCGATTACAAAATTATACCCAATTTAAATTAATCTATCAGAGATAATGCGGAAGCAATTGGGATAATTAAGTTTTACAACTTAAACAATTCAGCCCGAGACAGTCAACTCGGAGACTCCGGATATTTAGTCCGGATACTCCGGTATGTCCGGATACTCCGGATCAATATACCGGATACTCCGGGTTGCCTGTTTCGGTCAGAACAGAGAGAGTACAACAAAATTAATTACTTCTTCGATTCAAGAGATACAAATTACTCTACTGCAATGAAGTAAGGATACAAGCAAGAATAGAAGCAGTAGACACAATCTAATTGATCTAATCACAAGAATCGAAAGCAAATTAAGCGGGTGAGCAAAAGAGGAAACCGAAGTAAGGAAGGAGACACGAAGATTTTATCCCGAAGTTCGGATCCTTGAGGGGATCCTACGTCTCCGTTGAGGCGGCTCAGTCACACTTGAGCCGGGGTCTCTTTCAACCCTCTTCCTCCCGGTGTTGCACAATGCACTCGCCGGTCTTCACTTCTTTGATTCCTTTCCTTGCGGAGGCGAAATCGGCCTTCACAAACTTTCGGTGGCCTTCCACAGAAAGCTTGGAAGCTCACCGGCAACTCCTAGCCGTCTAGGAGACCTCAACCTCCAAGAGCAACAAATGCTCCCGAAGAACTCACTTAGAGTCCACCTCAAGTGCTCAACACACTAATCACACTCAATCCGATCACTACCCACTCTCACACCCAAACCTTCACTCAAAAGGGATCACTAAGATCTAGGGTTAGAGGGGCTTTTGGGAGCTCAAGATCACTAAGAATAACACCTCAAAGCACCAAGGAACCAGCTCCACTTCTCAAATCAATCCTCAATCCAAACACCTCTCTCCACTACTCAACCTTTCACAAAAGGGGATCACTAAGATCTAAGGAGTAGGGAGGAGTATTGGGGGCTCAAACACTCACAAAGAACACCTCTAATACCCAGCAAAACATCCCCCCAATGACTCCTTTGAAGTGGGCAAGAAGGGGGCTTTAAATAGAGGAAGCCAAAAAACTAGCCGTTTGGACCGAACTGGGCAACCCGGAGACTCCTGACATTTAACCCGGACACTCTGGATCATCCGGATACTCCGGATTGTCCGGATCATCCGGAGTCTCCGGACAAAATGTCCGGATACTCCGGATCTCCCAGGCAGCACACAGCAGCCGGACGAAACGGGCATAACTTTTGATCCCGGACTCCGATTTCGACGAATTCGGATTTTTCGGAAAGCTAAGAACGAGGGCTACACAACTAACAAGGTCTCACTACCCAAATCCCAAAGGATAAAATCAGATTGCACAAAGAATCCACAAGGAGACCTCAAATTCTCACTTTCCGAAACCAACAACACTTCTATCCCTCACACCAACCCACCTACACTTAGGTGAACAAAGTGTGACTAGGTTTTCTTAACCTTAGACAAGAATAGACCACTTTTGAGCACTTGAGACTTGTCTAAGTGATTTCAACGATTGCATCCTTCTTAATAGTACGGCAATCCTTAGACTCAAATTTAACACAAAATCTAAGTCTTACACTCAGCTTGCATGCCGACTTTTTGGATGCACGGTGCATGATGACGTTTCCACAAAGATTGATGACGCCCTTCGTCTTGTCAACCTCGACGCGATTCACCTCATGAGACTCTCGTCCTCTCCGACCTTGACCTCGATCATCACCAAGACGATCCTCACGCCAAGTCGTTCTTGACTTAGTCCTCAGCTCTTGGTGACACCGCCGTCTTATTTGACTTTGACTCGATTGTCATCCTTCAAACCATCTGGGTCATCATACACACAGCTTTGGGACCTAACTCTTATCAAAGCACTCAGCAAACATATTAGTCCCACAAGCTTAAAAGATATATTGAATAAATTGATAATAACAAGTGTTTCATATCAAGAAGCACAATATGAATGGAAACACTTGACAATAGAAATATTCTCTGCTAAGTGCATCATGATGAATATATGATTGATCTAAGCGCACTAGAGAGATAATTGCCAATATGAAGAATCAATTAAATCATGGCAAGGACCACAGACTTTGCTTAAATGAAGCACATGATAGAATATACACGAATTACACATGTGCAAACAATATTTGGAATGCGAGTAAATAATGTGATTCAATTCTAGATTAAACTTCACTAAGAGAGGTGCATTAGAAGATACACAACTAAGACATGTATGCACCAAGTCAATATGAAGCAATGAAGTTTAACTGTAGTTAACACAAGCATATTAAAAACAAAGCACATAATGAACTCAAATGAATATATATATGCACAAGCAATTATGACATGAATCAATGTGCACATATGAAATCAACAAGTTACTTAGAGTTCAATATGCATTTGCTAAAGAGGAATGCAATAACAAATATGGAAGGAATACCGAGATTGCATACCTCATTTTTTGCTTAACCATCCCAATTGATTTTCCTCTAAAATAGATGAGACTAATGTTCAACTAGGCAATAAACATGTTAGTCTCATAACAATATAAACATATTAGAGGTTTGTCATTTGTTAAGCACTAAGTTAAGCATTTGTACAATTACATTGATTGACATTACATGCGTTTGTTATTAATCGTTTGTCATTAATCACCAAAACAACATAAGTGCCTAGATGCACTTTCAAGGTGCATCCATTTTTTTCCTTTGGGCTTACTAATGTACATTAGATAGGCAGTACAATATAACTCGACATGTTGAAAGATCATTTTGCTGCTCCTCCAGGGCAGCGAAACGAAAGGTCAAGCCTTCATCTCTGTTGTTGCGAGTCACACCAATTATGAAGGGGGGTTCAACCAATTAATTAATTTGCTCAAAACTGTGATAAAAACGATAAAAAATGCCATATTTGCACAAACACAAGATTGCTATCATTTTGTTGCTCATCCAACAAGCCATATTTGAAATGATCCTTCAGTATGTTTGGGTCCTTGCACGGCCACTTACCACTACTAATTCATACTACTAATTCACTACTGATATGTCTTTGTATTGGCTAGGTTCTATTTACAATGGAAGGGGGATCTATAGTAACTTGATGAGTGAGGACAACAATAACTTTTCTTTGAATGACCTAAGTAGCCCGCTTTGGCGATCATCGCCCGTTGTTCCTTCATCAAGACCAAACCAGAAAAGGTCGAAAAATTTCAGTGAAGAGGAGGATGCATTGGTTGTGTCAGCATGGTTGAACATTAGTATGGATCCAGTGAACGGCACTAATCAGAATCGTGGTACTTTTTGGAAGAGAGTTTTTGATTACTACAACACCAACAAGGACTTTGAATCAGATCGGACCCAGAGTTCAATATCTCATCGATGGGCATCTATTCAGGAGAACGTGAACAAGTTCTGTGGATGTCTAACAAGGATTGAGGATAGAAGGCAAAGTGGGATTACTTTTCAAGACAAGGTAATTCTTATAAATTTTGGTTCTTAGACATGTCATTTTGATGCATGGAAACTTGTAGTAGCTAAGTTCACCTTCATTGACATGTGCAGCTTGTTCAAGCCTTGGCTTTGTTTAAAGCTGAAGACAAGGACCACAAATCATTCCAATACATGCATTGCTGGAATAGTTTGCGGAATCAACCAAAGTGGCATGAGAAGCGCAAGCAGATTGGTAAGAAGCCACCAATAAAAAACCAAAGACAAACACGGATTCTAGTCCAGGAAGGTGCACCGCCATCGTTGTTGAGAATACATGTCCTGAGACCGATGCCCCCAAGAGACCAATTGGTAAGAAGAAAGCCAAAGAAGCATTACGGCGAGGTGGAGGTGATTCTTACATGGAGGCTTCTGACCATTTTTGGGCCAAAAAAAAGGAGTCTGATGCAGAGAAAGAAAAGAAGAAAGAGGAAAGATTCAATCAGGCATACGAACTAGAGAAAGAGAGACTTCAGCTAGATCAAATAAGGGCTGCAAGCCCGAACAAGCGAGGGTGCAAATGAGGCAAAAATCTAGAGATAAAGGGAAATGAATTACAGTTGAAGAGAATGTTAGAGGAAGAGAGGATTATAACAATGGACATTACTTCAATGCACGACCATCTCATGACAGTTCTACAAGAACCTACAAAATGAAATCATTGCTCGTCGTGTTAATTTCTAAATAGCTTCGAGAGATAGGTGATTTTTTACTAAACCTGTCCACAAATACTATATTGTCTGTCTTTGTTGAGACTATCTAGTCATTGGACTGGTACTTAGAGTGCTTGTGGGGTGTTGCTTCATAAATATCAAATTCACTTGATTCCTTTTAAGTGTTCAGCGCATACCACTTCTGCTTATAGGTAGCTTCTCATATGATCCATTAATTTAATTGACCTTGTGTGCTCTGGCCCCATTTGTTAATTCTGTATCCATTGAGACTTCATATCTTGAAGGATTACCATAAGAGAAAAGTGTTAATGTTGTTTGGCTCATGTATACGAGTCCCTTTTGTTGATGATTTCAGTTTTTTGCTCTTTGTCAATTAATCTTTCCCTTTCAATGCCTATGCTGGTGCAAACAACAAATAGTACTCCGAGTTGACACTACTGCAGTGGTAATCGTCAAATGTATACTATTTTCCTGGATACCAAAAAAATATACCATCAAACGGCTTGAAAAAATCAATTACAACCAAAGCACATGCATTGATGAGTTTGATGCAAAGTTACCTGAGATACGCGTGGCTGCAGATTGTTTGGGCGCAGCGATCAGATGAGTTCACGAGTTCACAGGGAAAAAATCATATGAGCCTCGGCGACGGCGTCCGTCGTCTGGTGGCAAGCCGAACAAAACAGATTGAGGAGAAGGATGGCCCACCAGACCAATTCAAAGTTTTTTGGGGGGAGAAAATATGGGAACTGTTGGAGAATAAGGTATTTTGTAGGCCCAAAAACTTTTGGGAAGGTCCCAATCTAAGAATATTGAGAGTCTAAATATTAGGAACTCTTGGAGATGCTCTGATGGGGCGTCATTCTCAACATGTGGTGGCGCTTTCCTTTTAAGAAACCTTTGCATAAATTTGCCTGCCATTTGCAAATTATTTGAACACTCCATTAGACTAAATGACTAATAGAAGCATACATCTGTAATCAAATTGTTTCAAATTGCAAGGCTTACTTACTTGACATTGTGTTTCAAATTGCAAGGCTTACTTACTTGGCATTGTGTCTCCATTCTCAAACAGTGACAAACTCAAATTCAATTCTTGACTAGATCACAGATGGTCTCATGGTCATATGTACCACTCGCAAGTTACAACTTTTTGGCTCGGACTTGGGTATTCCAAATACTAAACAATTGAAAACCCTAACCGTACAATTGGAGAAAATTCAACAAACGATCAGCAAATTGACTCTAACAAACAAAATTAGTGACAATGCTTGACGTAAGTCGGGATTGTTGAGAGAAATATGAAGTACTTTGAAGAAGACGTGTGTGGCTTCGCCGGTTCGGCTTGAACCTTAACCGCCGCCGCCGCCGACGGATGCGAACTTGGGAGTTGTGTGGAGGGAGCAGGGAGGCGGGTTGGCCGGTGACTGAGGCGCGCACCCTCTCCGGCGATCGGGGCTGGAGCCTGGAGTCGGAGGGGCGACGAGAGGCGAAAGGAGCACGAGTCGGGCGGGCGATCTGCTCCTGCCCTCGACGCGTACGCATTCACATACAGCTGCTTATCCGGCCCACTGCCCACTCGAGGCCCATAACTACATCCATATTCGATAACTATCAGCCCAACCGGCCCAACCGTAACGGCTCATGCTCGAAAACCCCAGCCCACTAGGGCTCTGTAGCCCCGTATAAAAGCCCCTCCTCCTCACCATCCCTCCCTTCCAGCGACTTCACCACAGAGGCGGCGGCGAAGGCCAAGGCGGAGAGGGAGCGAGCCCCAGCCATGGTGCACGTCAGCTTCTACCGCAACTGTAAGACCGCGCCACCACGATCATTCCCCTCTCCGATCTCCCCTCCTCTCGTGTGCTCCGTGTTCCAGTTTACCCTGCTCTCGATTTCGTGTTTGGTCGCGCGCGCCGCGATCTGCTGGGATCGAGTGGGGTGCTTGTGTAGGCTAAGCTCCGCGAGTTCTTGGTTTGGTTAGTTTTGCTGCTCGCCTGTGGCGTGTCGATGGAAAGATCGAAAGTTTCTTCTTACCTACGTGCCGCGTGGTTGTCAAGTGTTGACGAGCGAGTGGAAAGATCTTGATTAGCGTCGTTGGATAATGAGTTTGGTTGTGTGAGATTTTAGCCTGTCTTTTGTTCCGATTGTTTGTGGATTTGAGGTGCCCAGGGCTGGTTAAACGGCCTTGATGATTTCCTCGATCTAATTCACGGAGATTGTTTTGGTTGTAGAAACAAGTCTTGGTTTGAGGTGGATATTTGCATGCACTACATCGGTATACTGCTGTTGAATCTGGCCTTAGGGCCAACTGAAAACAAGTACTGTTGCTCACTAAAGATTCTCTAGTTACCCATGTGTCCAGAATTTTACAGTAGAAATTGCTTTCTTCCAAAACAACAGCAGCGGATATGGATAGCCATGGTATATGCCTTTGAAAGTGCCTGCTAGATTTTTGTATGCTTGTTTCATCATTTGGGTGCTTAAGGGTTTGGTGTATAATATGGTACTAGGATAGTTAGTTAAATGATGACTTTGGTGCTCAAATGCTGCATAATGATGCCACCTGATTGTACAGGATGCTGCTGGTAGAATGTGAACTAGAATTGAATATTTCCCTTACTCCATGGAACTCGCTAATTGCCTTATCATGTTTGTACGAAGAGCTCTGTAGTCCTTTTTTTTTATCATGTCTTGTGTGACACTAATATGCATTTTCTTGCAGATGGGAAGACATTCAAGAAACCACGTCGTCCTTATGAGAAGGAGCGTCTTGATGCAGAACTGAAGCAGGTGGGTGAGTATGGACTGAGGTGCAAGCGTGAGCTGTGGAGGGTTCAGTATGCATTGAGCAGGATCCGTAATGCTGCAAGGCACTTGCTCACACTGGATGAGAAGAACCCCCGCCGCATCTTTGAGGGTGAGGCGCTGCTCCGCCGCATGAACCGCTATGGACTTCTTGCTGAGGGTCAGAACAAGCTTGACTACGTCCTTGCCCTTACTACCGAGAACTTCCTTGCAAGGCGCCTTCAGACTCTTGTCTTCAAGGCTGGCATGGCGAAGTCCATCCATCATGCTCGTGTCTTGATAAGGCAGCGTCACATAAGGTATGCTTCTGTGGTTCCTTTCTTGTAACAAATTGTTTTGGCACTTATGCTACAAAGTCATTATAATTAGTTCAAAATTTGTAGATTTTTTAGCTGGTTCATATTGGCTAACTGATGGGCCTGATGATGAGAATATATAAATCATCTCACAACAGTCTGCTGAGAACTCTTTTGATGTGATAACTGATAAATATTCTCTGAAGCCCTTAATTTTTCTTGTCTGGAATTTGGAAGTGGAAAGTACTTTTATGCAATTAGTTTCATGTTTTGTAGCTGTCCTGTTTTTGTGGCAAAATGTTAGCAACCAAATAGATATCACTTCTGTGGTTTGTTGATTGGTTGAAACAAGTGTTACTCGGACACTTGTGTCCAAAATTTTTTGCCGAATTGGACACATCGAATCCGAGTTAGATTCCGACACTCTATCCGATTCTCAGTAGCATTTCTTATGTCCAAAAATATTTGCCGAATTTGACACCCCGAATCCGATTTAGATCCCGATTCCCGTGTCCGTGTCCAAGTAACACTCGTTGAAACATAGAAGAGAGGTGCTTCTATGCATTTCTTTTTGAAAGTTGCACAAATATTAAAGCATAAATGAAGGGTAGATAGTGGGCCGACAATGGTTGCATGCATGTCTCAATTGTCTGGAGATGAGTTTTGTTGGTTGCCCGCATGCCTTTCTTTAAATTTTGAGTACCGGGGAATTTTTACTCTTTTCGCTGATATTATGTTTTGCATGCCAGCTTTTTATATATATAACGCTGTAATGGGGCACCATGGTGTCTAGGCATCATGATTTTAAATGCATAAATTCAAGTCAAATTCGGGTATATTTTTTCAAACCTTCAGTTTTAGTGTATATACTCATCTATAATAATTCAAATGAAATACGTACCTTTGAAAAAATATACTCAAATTTAAATATTTGAACGAATTTAGATCGCATATTTTGCTGATTTATATATATACTCAGCACATACCTGCAATCAAACTATCATAAAAAGGAAACTTTAGTTCGAATTTCAGTTCAAACTTGTGTGAACTAGTTAGTAAACTGATTAAACTCAACATCCTAAAATTTTTAAATGCAAATAAATAGGGAAAATATCCGTTTTGGAATATGGTGCCTAGGCACCATGGTGTTATAGGTAATTGTACTATATATACAACATGGCTGGTCTCAGTTCTTTAGGTAGTCTGAGTTCTGATGTGATACAACAATGAGAACATAGCTTTGTGCAGGTATGGGTATGGTTGTATGCTGTGAATAACTGATGGATGATTTTCCCAAATCACGCTGCAGGGTTGGCAGGCAGATTGTCAATGTCCCA
Source organism: Rhipidocladum racemiflorum (assembly GCA_036346355.1). Taxonomy (NCBI): domain Eukaryota; kingdom Viridiplantae; phylum Streptophyta; class Magnoliopsida; order Poales; family Poaceae; genus Rhipidocladum; species Rhipidocladum racemiflorum. Next base: position 13,918,156 of record CM070591.1, on the reverse strand, counting down.
TCGTTCATGGTGAGGGTGGAGTCTGAGAAGCACATTGACTTTTCACTGACAAGTCCATTCGGTGGAGGCCCCCCGGGCAGAGTGAAGAGAAAGAACCTGAAGAAGGCGACCGGCGGTGGCGACGGTGGTGGTGATGAGGATGAGGAGTGAGAAGGAACTTGTAGCTGTCAGCCTGTCACCCAATTTATATCTAATACAATTATCATAAGGATGTTGGTGTCATGAGTACTTAGCTGAGATGCTCGAGACGAAGCCCCTAGTTGGCTCTTGTCACGGGTTTTCCTCCAGGCAGGATGTTTATCGTTTTGTCTTGTATTATTAGGCTATACTTCGCTATGTTTGGAGCTTATTTAATCGTGATGCAGTTTTATGTGGTTTTGACCTTTTACCTGATATTGTTTGCCAGCTACCGGATCGTTTTCTAGGATCATATGTGCACAACCTATCCCAGTTGCTACATGGCGTGCTCCGTCGGAAAAATGGTACTGCATCATGCTCTGATGAATTTCATGGTGGTATCAGACTGTCAGTAGATTGTGCATCAGCTACTGTTTTGAATATACCCCGTTTTGTGAATGATTTGTGATTCTTGTTTTGGCAACGTGTCCTCCTTCCTGGGTTTTAAATTATTTCGAGAGTTAGAGGATATGTTTTACCCCGTTTTGCAGAGAAACGAAAATTGAACGGCTGAGAGTAGGGATGGCAATGCCCATTTCTTGGCAGGGAGTGGTAGAATGCCTCTGGTCCCGAGTAGATGAAAATCTCCTGTTCCCGCATCCAAACCTGTCCTCAGGTGCTACTTCCCTTGTTCCTTGGCTCTGTCAGCTACTTTTCCTTGTTCCTTGGCTCCGTTTGAGTGTTGGGGCCATGGGGAGCCACACCTAATAGCATGTTAGACCACATATAGATCTGAAGTTTTAGAAAAGGATGATGAATTGAGTTCACTCGCTGGTGCGACGGTTACAAGATTGCCGTTAGTATTCCCTTAGGCGCTAATCGAGTGGCAGACTGGCACCTAAGTCTAATCGCTGCCTAAGTGGGCTAAGCAGCCGCCTAGGTGGGATAAATCACCCTAGGCGGCTAGGTGAGAGGGAGGAGCCTAGCGCCTAGGTGAGCTAGGCGGCCACCGCCTAGGGCAACAGTGTTTGCTGTGAATGCGAGGCGATATGGCTGTGTCTAGGAAGACGACAGAGGTGTTCTACGTCTTGGTGAGCTCGAGTGAGAAAACGAGGGGATGTAACGCGAGAAAGCAAGGGGATGTGGCGGTTACTGGTGATCAACGACTGTGGGAGTACACAGCGGCGGTGGGTGGATTCTATGCAGCGGTGGTGAGACTGTGGGTCGCGGGCTCGCTGTGATCGAATAGGAATGGGGAATGTGGGACGGCAGCCGAATCGATTTAGGGTTAGACAATGCATAATGACATGTTATATATACCATGGGGCATGGACCCATGTGTTATAGATATGCTAGAATCCCATGCGTGTAACAAGGACGAGGAGTGGTGGAACGTCTCTGCACCTGCTTCCTCTAATGGGAATAAATTTTCTCGTTACTAGTCTCGTGGGGGGGGGGGGGGACTCCTCCATTCTCACTCCTAATAGGGAATTCTCTGGTGAGGAACGGAGAATGGGGACGTTGCCATGCCTAGCGCTTAGTTGAGGGCAAGAATGGATTGTTGTGGGACTTTAGTCTTCAGCTTTGAATAGAAGGCAGTGTTGAGCATGTATTTGTGTGACTTGAGGATATGGTGGAAGTATTATTGGCTCAAGCGTAGTTCTGTCGTTGTTACAGGGGGTAATCATCAGTAGTATCTCACAGTTTGTACTTGGGTTAATGTCGTATCCAATTCAAAACATCATATATGAAAACATCATTTACATGGCATGAGAAGTTGTACAGAATAATAGCTTACATGTAAGAAGTGACGTATCTTGAATTTTTTTTTTAAATAATACTTTTTTAAAATCAAATTGCGTTTTTAATATACGGAATAAAAAATTTGCAAAAATAATATGCCGTCGCCAAACGGCATGGCGAATACCCTATTTTCGCCAAACCGTGTGGCGAATACCCTATTTTCGCCACACGGTTCGGCGACAATACCCTAACCGCCGCAATTAACCTGCTACACGGGTATCAAGGCTATTTTCGCCAAATCGTATGGCGAAGATACTATTTTCGTCGAACCGTGTGGCGAAAACCCTATTTTCGCCATACCATTTGGCGAAATTAGGTTGTCGCCGAACCGTTTGGCGAAATTAGCTCGGTAAAAAAAGGGCCCAGAGATCGATCGATCGATCTCTACTGCGCCCAAAAAAAAGAACAGAGCGCTCGCCCGCCGCCGCCGGTAGAAAAGAGAAGAGAGGGAGAGGAAGGAGAGGGAGAAGGAGAAGGAGAGGGAGAAGGAGAAGGAGAGGGAGAGGAAGGAGAGGGAGAGGAAGGAGGGAGAGGGAGAGGAAGGAGGAGGAGGAGAGAAGAAGAAGAAGAAGAAGAAGAAGAAGAAGAAGAAGAGGAGAAGAAAAAAGAAGAGGAGAAGAAAAAAGAGGAGGTAATACCGCGACTTTGTTTAATTTCATATTTTTCAATGTAGAGAGTGATTTATAGTAATGTAATTTAGATTAGCGATCTAGAGTAGCGCAATTTAGAGTAGCGATCTAGAGTAGCGCAATTTAGATTAGCGATCTAGAGTAGCGCAATTTAGATTAGCGATTGTAGTTGTTTAATGTAGAGTAGTGATATTAGTTAGACCCGATTAATTCCGGTTAATCGTTATGCCCAGTTTTTTGACCGTAAGGGAAAAAATGGAATATTTAGGGCTTCGATCACTAGCTAATCGGCTAATCGGCCGATTTTTCTGAACATTGCATATTAGTAGCAAATAGCCATGTTATACGTGCGCTATATTATTATAATATTATAGTATCGATATCCCGATAGGTAATTATCGTTGTTCAATTTACGGTACATATTTTACATTTTAGTAGGGATGCATAAATTTATTTTGTCTATGTAAATCGCGATGATGTCGGAACCAGTGAAATTCAGGGTATATTATGGCGATGGGAAGTAAAAATTGGGCGAGAATGGAGTGGATTTAAGGCGCTGCGGTCACCATGGCCGAGCACTTGTCCCCCGATACTGTTAGCATTCGTGATATAAAACTTTGGTTGACCCAATTTTTTTCCCTGGATCCAAGTGTTTATTCTGTTAGCATCCAAATCGTATACACGCGTAGCAAGGGTGACCCGGCTGTGTGGGAGTTGAAGACAGTAGATCGAACACAGTTGTGGCAGAAATGGTTAAGATGGTGCAAGGGATCTAGCCTCGATTGTGTGATGCTGGTGCAAGCTTGCCCTAGGGAAGAGGTGAGTACTACTGGTGTGAGCGAGAGCAGCACATCGGCTACAGCTGAACAAGTTCAGCCAGCGGTGTCGGTTGAGGCAGCGGCGTGAGGATGATCACATGGATGCGACAAGCGCGAGAAGGTCGTGCTGATGAAGGGGAGGATATCGATCAACTTGTAGATCAATTGGAACGAGACGACCGCATGGCGACAGAAGAGGAAGCCGAAATGTTGGACCCAGTCGATACCATCGGCGAAGATGATGATCGGGAAGAAGATGATGAAATGCATGGTAGCACTCGCTCGTGAGAGTACCCATCCCGATGAATGGAGCAGCGAGAACAAAGCGGGTATGGAAGCTTTGTGGGGCCATGACTTCGCATTGTGAGTATGAATGCGGTGCCATTAATTTGAATCAAATGTTCAGAACAATTGAGTGAAGTTGGCGATGAGCTTGTGGGCACTATCGCTGCAAAGAGAGTTTCGGGTTGTCCTGTCTAGCCCAGATAAGTACGGTGAAGTGCGTGTCGATGGTTGTGAATTTAAAGTACATGCATACAAGCCGAAGTGTGAGACATATTGGATTGCATCAAGAGTGGGCGAGCACACATGCAGACTAGAAAATGTTCTTGTCAAACACCGTAACTTGAATGCATTTGTAATAGCCAGCGTGATGTTTAATGAAATCAATGAGAAGCGGGATATCGAGTGTTCGTATATTGAAAGCAATGTTACGAACATTTAAGTATCGGATAAGCTACTCCATGGCACAGCGTCTGAAGCGAAAGCATTAGAGAAGAGGTTTGGCACATACGAGGCATCGTATTGCAACCTACCTCGTGTGCTTGAAATCTTGAAGCAAACCAATCCTGGCACATACACCGCTTTCAAAGAAAGCGAAGCGTATGCAAATGGGATCTGTACATTTAAATCGTGCTTTCTTTTCATTGGGGCCTTGCATTGCGTCATTCAGTCTTGTCGTCCATTGCTTTGTGTTGATGGCACATTTTTGTTGGAAAATACAAGGGGCGAGAATCTAACGACCATTGCAATTGATGCGAACAACCACATACTTCCATTGGCCTTTGCTTTTGTTGAGGGTGAGAATCGGGATAGTGTTTGTGGTTTTTCGGACATCCGAAGGTGGGGGTAGTTGGTGATCGGCCCGACATGTGCATCATTCATGATCGTCACAAAGGTATCCTCTCGGCAATCAAGACTCTCTGAGGAGGACCGAGATGAACCATTTTCGTGGCACGACTGCGAGCAGGTGGTGCATGAGACATTTGGGTGCCAATTTCTTGAGCGGTTCAAAAGCAAGAAGCTGATGAATCTGTTTAAGAGGTTATGCAAGCGAGAATCAGGCACGTAAGTTCAACGCGCTATTTGCCGAGTTGGATAAGCACACCAAAGGCGCATATCGAAGAGATGAAGAAGCAACCACCTACGCCGAGCGAATGTCCACCCAAAAGGCTAACACCCCTTGGGGAGCTCGATCCTCCTAATATGAGGAGACGAGCGTCAAGGAACATTAAGTGTTTCGCCTTTGGATAGAGGTGAGCCTCTAGAGAAGTGGGCATTGCTCCATGACAGGAGGCGCCAGGTTAGTATGGTACATTAAAATATCAAAGCAGCTAAACAATTTGGCTGTTGCTCTAAAGCTATTTTGCGTTGAGCAGGTTTGGCGTGATGACAACGAACATAGCCGAGGTTTACAATTGGGTCATCCGAGGCCTCCGTCCGCTTCGCTTGTGGCCATCCTTGAAGGCATGTTGCACGGCATCGTTAGCTACTACCAAAAGGCATGCGAGCGGTACTTCATGCCTCCACATTGCAAGCGCCGTATTGTTCGCGGATGATGACCTACATGGAGGAGCGAACCATGAAAGCTCGGCGACATATGGTGCGTAGCTACGGGTCACCGAATACCGCTTCAAGGTGACTCTTCGGTGCAAAGGGATTGGGAACCGACACAGCGGTTATTACGCACGAGGTTAATCTAGGCCAAGGGGCATCTGGATGGTGTGAATGCATTGCAATAAGCCAAGACTTCTCCATATTCCTTGCTCACACGTGATGGTGCTTGTGGGCAAATTGGGATGAACACGCCGCAATACATGTCCCCTTTCTACTTGAAGGATCATGTTGTCCATATACAGTCGGGTGAGTTTCGTGGTTTTCGTGCACACGGTGATTTCAACTGCGATTAACGAGAGATGAGGGCATCTGTTTGCGGATCCAACCTTGCGGAGGTGTGCGGAAGGGCGATGCAGTCGATCCACAGACTAGGCGCATTCATAGCGACATGGATGAATCTGAAGTGGGTGGCCCTCTTAGGAGGTGTTACGAGTGCGGCGAGTATGGTCACAAGGCAAACCAAAGGCCGCGTAGGGGTGTATGTTACGAAAGTGGTGGTGGCTATGTATCGAAATATGTTATTATATGCACGTTGGATGTTTTTATTGTAATATTGACGCGATTGGGTGTCTTTTATTCTTGTATGTTGTGTCTCTCACATGTTGTGTACTTTTATTTATGTTCACCCCTTATGTCTTTTATACATATATGTATTGTAATATTAGCGTGATTGGTTGTCTTTTATTCATATATGTTGTGTCTTTTATTCGGATATGTTGTGTTTGTCACATGTTGTGTACCTTTATTTATGTTCAACCCTCATGTCTTTTATTATTATACGTTGTGTACTTTTATTCACATATGTCGTGCTTGCCGTGACGTTGTGTAGTATGATTTATGTTGAAACATTTCTATGTGCGAGGATGGAGCAGTCGACTCATTCCTGGACCACATCTTGGATGCGCGGCACCGTGCGCGCACGTCCACACGCATGAGAGGAATGACAAGTTGCCCTTCTGCTGCGGATTCGTGTGCCTAACAAGGCATGGTGCGTTGGCGCTTCGCTTCCACACCAGGTTAGTTGCGATACTTGTACATGTTCCATTGTTCGTACAATTAGTGTTCATTACATTCAATTCATTCAACTCTGTGGTTCTTCGTTAGGTTTGCACGTCTTGGCCGCTTCCGCTAGTCCGCATGGTGGAGGGTTCACCGACGAGCCCGTCGAGCACGACCAGGCGCAGTGGTGACGACCGCGGCTGATCGCGGCGTTTCCGTCGACCACTCGTTAGCGTGTTTGGTCGGCCGGAGGCCGGAGACGCACACTTTTCACACTGTCGGGGAGATGAAGGTGATTGCGGGGACGTCGCCATCTTGGCTGGATTGCCGATCGCCGGCGGCGATCGGCCCCTCGTGGCTCTGTTGGGTGGGGCGCGGACTTCTTGCTGCGCTTAGCGGGAGTCGCGGAGATAGACCCGAGAGATACCGGTAGGCACGAAGCACGGGCCATTGAGGAGGTGGTTGGCACGATTCGAGGTTAGTGATTGTACATATTACTATGTTACTCCGGCTTTGCATAGCATTAACGTGATATCACACTCTTTCAATTGTTGCGAGTGCGGCGGATGGCGGCCGAGCCCACGGACTACCAGGTTGCTAGGCACCTCGAGGCCTATCTGCTTTGGTTGTTCGGTGGGTGATGTTCACGTCGAGTCACGGCGACACCGTGGGCGCGTTGGATAGCCTACGCCGCGGGCTATTGCGGACTCGAGCCTGACGATGTACCGGCGGTATCCTGGGGTTCGGCGGTTCTTGCTTCCACGCGCGCCCTTTGCGACAGCGTGCGTGAAGAAAAGCGAGAACTCCAATCGGCCAGGGATGCCGCTTCTTCTTGACTTTGGTCATTCGGCGCTTCTCAGTGGGTCGACCCTGGTCGACCCTAAGACTACACCGCCGACATGTCTGGCGGTGATGCGACTGAACCCGGCCGGCGATGGGCTCGCTCGGGACCCGGCGGCGGGTACATGTTCTTACTCATTAATGCAATTGTAATTTCAATGCCATCCGCTACGATTATTTCTACTCTATTGCAGCCACGGTGGGCGGTGTCCAGTGCGTGCGGCGTACCTCGCCTTCACGGAGGCCTTCGACCAGGAGGGGCGGGAATGTAAATGCAGGACCCCTCTGACGGCAGCGTGTAGGAGAGAGAGCTGCGGGGCCTGTCCATGCTCTGTGACGAGGACCCGGCCTTCTTGGAAGGCGAAGAAGGCTTCGTCTTCGACGTCTTAAATGAGGACTACGCGCGCACCGAGTCCTCGAGCGGTTTGGACTATGCCAGGTGGTCCCTGTTCCTTTGGGAGCAGCGTGCGGCGAAAGTGCACTCGTGAGTTACTCGCCACTACAGGAATGCTAAGTGCTTACGACATATTTGTACTAATGAGGTCTTTTGTGCGAGTTCTCCACCCAGGGACCCAAGAAGGCCATGGTGACCTTCTTTGCGAGAGGATGGCGCCGTGGCTTGCGCTGTGGGAGGCGGCTGGAGGGCGTTGTCGAGGAGGTCGCGCCCTCGACCCCTCCTCCTACCAGGAGTACTTGTCTGATGCGTGCCGGACCCGTACTCGTCTCCCACGAAGCGGTAGGCCCAGTGTTTCTTCTTGGCATCGCAGACTTGTACTCGAGCCACGCAGGACTGGCACTGCACAGATGGTAAGTCTCGTTGTATTTTTACTCATTAATGCAATTGTAATTTCAATGCTATGTCGTTATGTTTAATGTTTGTTTGTGCGTGATAGGTGGGCGAGGCGAGGGCTTGCGGCAGACATGGCCCGACTTCTGTCTAGGCTGCGGCGAGGACCACTTTCACAGCGCAGCAGCTATCAGAGGCCATGGGGCATGTCGAGCTGCACTCCCGACGGATCGTGGAGCTTGGTGCTGTTTGGCAGGCCCCAGCCCCGACTGTTTCGGCTGGCACCTCGTCTAGGCCGCCACCCGGTCTCAGCTCCTGGACACCACCTTCTCGACCACCGCTACTGCCAGGTCCGGCTTCCACACCCAGTGCCTCGGCTCGAGCACGGTGGAGGGTCGATTAGCGACGCCACCACGCGGCCTACCATGGTCCCCACACCCGTAAGCCGATAAACATTGATTGATCCCGTTTGAATCTAATCTTCTCACTATAATTAAATGTTAATATGCATCTGTAGGCCTCGTAGGACATGCCTCTGCCGGACACCCGATCGAGGCACGGCGTCACGACCATCGGCCCGTCGATTCTTCGCGAGGGGCTTCGTTCACGCAGCCTCGACCACGCGAAGACACGCCACCTCCTCGACCACGCGAGATCACGCGGCCTCCTGCCAGACCCGTTGCCTCCCGCTGCGTGTCCCGCCGGTTCGGTACAGCCCTTCGGACTACGGCGGGCGGGACCATCGCGGTGCCGCCCACGACCTCTCGACGATGCACCCCTTGGTAGCGTCGCGCGAAGGAGAGCTAGGGTCGGGGCCGTGGTCGGGGCAGTGGTCGTGGTCCACCACCGGGGTGATCAGGCTTAGGATGTGCGTTATTTTTGGGTACTTTGTCCTATTATGCTTTACTATCTATTTTGTGTACTTCCTCATATCGTGGTCTATTATATATTTCTGTCATCTTTAGTCATATCAACCGCGTGTCATTATTGCTTTTCGACTTTTGCCATATCAACTTTTCGGCCTTTGTCATTTCAATTTGCATAATCTCGCCAAAAGCCGGCTATGGCAGAGATTCCTGTTTAAAGTTGTGGGCATAGCCACGCTCATGTCATCATGAGCTGCGAAGCATCCGATGCTCGCGGATTTGAAATACTCTGAAGTCCGCGAGACTCTCCTTTGGTTGCCCCTTCGCGGCTCTTTATAAACCCAGAGGAGGGATATGTGCATCACACAGCCATAACTTCCATAAACTTTAGTCTGTTTTTCCCACACACACAAGAGGGCCACGATGTCGTTCTACCGTCGCCTCTTGACAGCGAAGGCTAACCCCCAATACCGGATGAGAGTAGCGTTGGCGCTTGATTCTGCCGGAGTTGCCACGCCGAAATGTGACGCAACTTTCTTTGGCGAAGGTTCTGTGATCACGCGGAGATACGGCCTCTCGCGCTCACTCTTTGTTGTGCCGCGGCCGGGGTAAACCAAATGTTGTCCATACCCTAATTACGGTATGATACCATTTTATGCATCGTTATTTGTTTTTTAGACGGCGACCGTTGTTGCTTTTTCCAATGGATCGGCGGCCGAACGACGTGATTACGAATTTCTCTACAAGCGCCACGACGCCTACCCCACTTCGCCAGAGAACTTCACACGGTGGGAGAGGCCGGCGGGATATGTCCCCTACCTAGATCGGCCAGGAGTTAAGGGCCGGTGGGCAAAGGAGCGAACCAATCGGTCAGTTTCACGTGCCTCATGTGTCAGCTACGATGTACCGATTCTAACTCAATTCATCGCATACAGGACTTCACCAAGAAGTTTGCAACATGGCTCAAGTCAAGGCAAGAACATCCTCCTCAGGGGCCAACGCAAAGCCAGAGGCTGTGCGACCACGGCCTCGAGGCGGTGGTAGATCTGGCGACGAGGATCTAGCGGATAGAAGATTCTACCGGTGCCCTTTGTCCGAGGATGCATGGTCTTTGGTACTTCAACCGGTGGACAGGAGGCGTACCACCCACATCTCAAACTTCCGTGTTTGATAATCGGGAGAGCAACCCTCGGCAGTGGTGCTACTACCTCCCGGAAAAGCCGGACCCGTGCACGCAAGCGGTATTCTCCAACCACCACAGCGGGCATCTTGCATTGATTTGCAGGGCACGTTTTCGGTTGTACAACAAGAAGCCCAACACACACCTCCTGGACCATATCGTGGAGTGCGAGCCAAAACAGAGGAGGCGTCTCGGCAAGTCTCCGGAAGGGCAAGAGGGTTCGTCCTCTTGAATGGTCTTGGATAAGGGGAAGCGGCCGAGGTCCGCAAAGACGCAACAAATCCTTGACGCATTACAAAGGCCATCCGCAACCCCGTGGTATTAACATTGGGGCGCCGGAAATCGGGAAGCCATGCCCATATGGGAGGGCAGGACTCCTGAGAATGCACACAAACAAGTTACTTCTTACACCAGGAGACGTATGGCATAGGCTACCCATTCGGCGACAGCTGGGAGCACTGCGCACGGCCATGGAGCTCTTTCATAAGAGAGATTGAGCGGTGTCCGAGAACAAATCGCACAAGATTGACAGGTGATGTAATATGTAGAAAATGTATGGCATCATTCCCACTCTTTAACATAGGCGAAGCGATCACTTGTTCCACCATTACAATCGATGTTATTGGCACTTCTCCTAGCAATGCCATCACTGTTTAATATCCGTTGTATCTGTAGTACTAAGGTTGAGTTTGCGTACTAAGATTCTTTGTTTGCATCTACATGCTTTTATTATTGTCCTTTCTCATATTATGTCTTACCATTTAATTCTATCAGCGTAAACAACGACGTAGATGAAAAATTTTCCCATAATATGGAAGTCCATATATCAAAGAGCAAATCTGCGGTATTCGTGCCGAAAAATACATTCGAACGAGACATTTTACAGGCTGCCGAAAAGGCATAAAAGTTATTGTTGACAATAGTACTTAGGGTTATTGTGGCGGTATATTTTTGTAGTGAACAAAGACGTAGATGAAAAATTTTTCCATAATATGGTAGTCCATATATCAAAGAGCAAATCTGCGGTATTCGTGCCGAAAAATACATTCGAACGAGATATTTTACAGGCTGCCGAAAAGGCCTAAAAGTTATTGTTGACAATAGTACTTAGGGTTATTGTGGCGGTATATTTTTGTAGTGGACAAAGGCGTAGATGAAAAATTTTCCCATAATATGGTAGTCCATATATCAAAGAGCAAATCTGCGGTATTCGTGTAGAAAAATACATTCGAGCGAGACATTTTACAGTCATTAAAAGGCATAAAAGTTATTGTTGACAATAGTACTTAGGGTTATTGTGGCGGTATATTTTTGTAGTGGACAAAGGCGTAGATGAAAAATTTTCCCATAATATGGAAGTCCATATATCAAAGAGCAAATCTGCGGTATTCGTGCCGAAAAATACATTCGAACGAGACATTTTGAAATTTGCCGAAAAGGCCTAAAAGTTATTGTTGACAATAGTACTTAGGGTTATTGTGGCGGTATATTTTTGTAGTGGACAAAGGCGTAGATGAAAAATTTTCCCATAATATGGTACTCCATATATCAAAGAGCAAATCTGCGGTATTCGTGCCAAAAAATACATTCGAACGTGACATTTTACAGTGCAGATATATTTTGCGATGAACAAAGGCGTAGATGAAATATTTTTCCATAATATGGTACGATACCTACATATTTTTGCATAAATGGAACATCCAACAATATATGCATGTGGTATAATTATTTTATTCCATATTTTATACATTTTCGCCGTACGGCTTGGCGACTACCTATTTTCGCCATACGGCTTGGTGAACTATATATTTTCGCCGTATAGTATGGCGACTACCTATTTTCGAGCGATGCAGCGGCGAATACCTATTTTCGCCGAACCGTCTGGCGAAAATAGCCTAACCCATGTTTACGAACAATTAATACACTTAATTAGCCTATTTTCGCCGAACCGTGTGGCGAAAATAGGGTATTCGCCAGACGGTTCGGCGAAAATAGGGTGTTCGCCAAACCGTTTGGCGACGGCACATTATTTTTGCAAATTTTTTATTCCGTATATTAAAAACGCAATTTGATTTAAAAAAAAGTATTATTTAAAAAAAAAATTCAACGTATCTTCGATGGCTCATTGTAGCTATTATTTGGCTTGTTCTTAATTATGGAGCAGATGACAAAGATCGAAAATTTTGCTGTATCTATGACGCTGCCATGTACGTTCAAAATGTTTTTCGTTGCTCACGGTGGCTAACATGATCTTCCTTTTCATTTTCATATGGTGGCAGAGCGAACGGATTCCATCTCCATGCACCGTTACTATCTAACTATCTATGCACAATTCTCTATGCTAATTAGGCATTCCGAGGAAGCTCCCATGTTAAGTAGAAAAATCTAGGCATTTATATGGCTGATTTGAGTTATAACAACTCCGATTAAAAAAAAAGGTACATGTTAAATACAATCCAAATCAGCTGAAATTCGGAATAAATAATAAAGCAAAATTGGCAATTTAATTTCTATACAACTTCCAAATTAACGCCTACAAATAATTAAATAGCTCTTCTTTTTTAAAGTTGCACAAATATTAAAGCATGAATAAAGGTAGATATTGATTACTTACCCTTTTACTTGCTTTAAAATTCATGCAACTTGTATTGAGAGGAAAATCGTAGAGGTGCTACTCATAAATTTATAATCATAATTAAATTGAAATAAGCAAATTAAATGAAATTCTCCATGTCGAGCACAAACTAAATTAACTCAAAATCGGAATAAAAAATAAAGAAAAATTAGTAATTTCATTTCCATACGACTCAAACAAACATCAATAAATAAGTAAATTTGAAATAATAATTAAATAAAAATTAGCAAATCACAAGAAAAAGTCCATGCCAAATACAATCCAAATTAATCAAACTCAAAATAAAAGTAACAAAATTAGCAATTTTAGTTTACATATGAATTCCAAAGTAAAGCCCCTAAAAAACTAAAATTCAGAATGATAATTAAATGAAAAAATAAATTGAATTGTTATACAAACCTACGCAAAGTACGATTCAAAACCATTCAAATTCAAAATAAAATTAAAGGATGATGAGAGATTTGATTTGTATGCCAATTTCAAACCTAAAATCTGAAAATTTTAAAATTTATAATAAGATATATAACTATAATAATTATTGTGAGGAAATTTCCATGTTAATAAAAAAAAGTAAAATATCTAGCATTCATGTGTGTACCCAAGTTATAATGGAGCATATTAGATTAAAAAGAAAACCGGCCTTCATGCCAAGTACAATCCAAATTAATATAATTTTAGAGTAAAAATAAAAGAAAATTAATAATTTGATTTCCACATGAATAAAAATAGCATTTGTACTTGTATACAAATTGCAACTAAAAATTGGAAAACACCACGTCAAGAACAGTCCAAAAATATGAAAACATGACATAAGAATAAAGGGACAATAAGAGATTTGATATGTATATAAATTCACATGTAAAATAACAAATATATAAATTTCCCAATTAGAAATTTTTAATTTTTTTCAGATTTAGAATTCCACAAATATGCAAAGTTTGAATAAAAATTAAAATAATATTTATGAATTTGCCTTGCATGAACATATGTTAGGAATCAAAATTTGGATTAACTGAAATATTTATGTCAAGTACAACCAAAAGTTTAGAATATCAAATAAAAAATTACAAAATTTTATGTGAATTCCTAAAATGATAAAACACCTGATGTTTGGAATAATAACTAAATGAAAATTTACAATTGAATTTGTATATGAAATCCAAGCTTAAATTTCCAGAAAAAGGAAGATTCAATGTCAAGTAATTCAATATGTGTATGAATTCCAAAAATATGAAAATCTTATATAAAATTAAATTATTATTACAAATTTCAAATTTTTTATTGGATAGGAACTGGAGGGCAACTTTAATAATTAAAGTAAAATTATAATACTGTAATTTCATACTCTGAGAAAATTCGCGTGTTAATGAGAAAAGAAAAACATCAGGCCATTCATCCAGTGGGATCAACTTGTAACAATATTAAAAGAAAGAACCCCAGTCAAGTACAATTCTATCAAGTGAGCAAGGTATTTTAGTTAGGATTATTTGTTTAAATAAAACTTTACCGGCTATGACACATTCCAAATTTACTTATATTTTGTAATATCCCAATATTTGCATCTTTAAAATTATTTTAAGTATTTTAACCATTTCAAAATATCTTCATAATTTTTTGTTGTCAATAAAAACTTGATTTGGAATTTTATTAATTCAAAAAGTATTTAATACGATTAATGCTCAAATGAACAATTGTCAAACTTAAGGTCGTGAGAGTCCTTGTCACCGCAACTTCCTTCACGTCATCGCTAGCCGCCGGTTGCCACGAAGCCCGCATTAGAAGGATCGTCGTGTTGAGATCTTGCTGGAGGTATGACCTAGAGGTCGCTATAGCTCATCACCATTGACCCTAGGTTTCCGCGCACCACCGCTGACGTGTCACCGATGTGGCAAGCCACGTGGTGCTAGGTAAGCTACCATGCAAGCCCTTAGATCTAGCTAGACTTAGTCCACCGTTAGCCTAGTCTCTGAGGTGTGAGGTCTACATGTTAGTGAGTCATGCCTGTGAGCCAAATCCACCATGGACTAGGCTTGTCTATTCGTGGATTTGGTCTATAGACCAATGGTCCACATGTTAGTCTCTATTAATTTCTGAAAAATTCATAAATTAATTACAAAATAGAAAATCAATCTGGGCCTACTTCTCCGTCTCTCACAAAGGAATATTCTCCTTTCTCTCTCTTTTTCCAAGATTTAATTATCTGGTGAATCTTTCGAGAGTCCGTTCTCTTTCATACAAACTTCGATTGAGCCCATTCAAGTTTCTAATTTCATCTAAAAGCAAGCCCTACACTCCAATATATTTTATTTGATTTTTGGGGTTTATTTCATCTTTGTTTGTATTTATTTTATTTTCCATTTGTTTCGCTTAGACGTTGAATTGCTGTGAGTGTGCGAAGGTGAAGAGAGTTCAAGGTTCAGATCAAGATCAGCATTTGTTCTAAAACAAGTTGTGCTTTTGATCATGTTGAACCTAAGCTTGTAAACGAGTCGAGCTCGAGCGAGCCTAGCTCCTAAACTCGAGCTCGGTAAAAGCTTGAGCCGAGCTTGAGTTGGGGTCTGAGCCTGGACCCAAGCTCAAGCTCAGCTCGACTAATCTTGGTAACAATAAACAATTCAATATGCACTATTTTTTAATAATAAAAAATGCTTTAGCTCGATCTTGGTTCGAGTAAGCTCGGTAAGGGTTAACATATAGTAATATTTAACAAGTGATTCATAAATTTACCAGGCTCACGAGCTATTCAAGCTCGGCTCGGTGAAGCTCACGAGCTCAGGATCAATCTCAAGTTTGGCTCATTTGGAGCTCGAATAGAGCATAGAGTGAGCTGAGCTCAGCAGCTCATGAACCTCGAGGTTTTTTTACAGCCCTAGTTTAACCCTGTCTTACAAATTCTATTTTATTTTTAATCTATTGCATATTATTTCAATGTATATCTGTTTTCAAATAATTTGGGAATTAGCTATTTAACCCAATTGAATTATACATATCTTGTCATTTGTTATGCCATATTCATTTGTCACCATAAGATAGATAGTTATTAGTTGGTTGCTAATATATGCCAACTTGGGTTGGTTAGAATGTGCTTAGTTTGCTTAGCCATGCCACGAACAATTGGTATCTTTTGAAAAGTGCAAATTCAAACTTAACTAATGGTCTATGGAATATATTTATGAAAAAGATGTGTTATTTGTTATCACATAATGATGTTGAGTTGTTGATGGCATGTGTTGCATGATAATTAACTAATGTGGTAAATTATTTAGATTGAGGCAAGTGGAAATAGGTTGTGTGCCTGGGTGGGTCTGTGTGACATTTGGGTTGGAGATTCTGTGCGAATCTATTAATATTGGTTACTGAGAATAATTAGAAGTTTTACCTTAGTTAATTAGGGACTTAACCTTGTAAGCTATTGAACTAGGCCAATCATAAATCACATGTTTAGAATGGGACAGACCTAGCTCAGTAAGTTACCGAGCCTTGACATATTATATCTCAGGAGGATAATTAAACTGTGTGTGCGGTTGGGGAAGATATGT
This sequence comes from Rhipidocladum racemiflorum, assembly GCA_036346355.1. Lineage (NCBI taxonomy): Eukaryota > Viridiplantae > Streptophyta > Magnoliopsida > Poales > Poaceae > Rhipidocladum > Rhipidocladum racemiflorum. The sequence goes on along the minus strand of CM070591.1, from coordinate 13,902,047 downwards.
GTTACAGTAGCTCCATATCTTGAACAGTGATTGTTCCTAGTCCAACGATAATTCTCTCCTATTCTTTTGATATGTGAGGGTAGAATAGTGAGACCATGCTTATCGGAAGTGTCCACATTCATATAGAGTTTTTGAAAGGTTTTGTTATGATCTTCGTAGTCGCATATCAATGGGTATGTATTATGACTGATATTATGAGATTGATCATATCTTGTGGATAAAGTATATAACATCTACAAAGCGTACAACCTATTTGAACAGCCATATCCCCAGTTATGGACAATGCTAAGGTATTTCACACAAGGGTTAGATTTTCTTAAAAACTAAACTCGGGAAGCGAGATTCTATGCCAATAGAAGTAATGGAATTGGATTAGGATGTGTGGCAGTTTAATTTGAGAGATATATGAGAATTCTATTATGAATGTTATTTGCTTTTACTCTTATTTTAATCTATTCGCTGTATTCAAATGAAAATGATGTTTTATTGCAAAACAGCCATATCAGCCATTCCTTTGGAATAAGCCTTAAATTTTGTGCACAACAAGTTGAGTGCTTTATGTACTCACCCTTGCCATAATAAACCGATTAGTTGAAGAAGAGTCAACACCTGCTACGAAGGAGGAGTTCTAGGAGGAGGCGATTTATTAGTAGTTGAACCTTGTTGATTATATATAGCATGTTGATGGGTTATCCGTCGAAATTTTTTTGTTCCACTGCAGTTTTCTTATAATAAGCCTTTGAGACCTAATAAATGTAAATTCGACCTTAAGGTCTTCAAACTATCTTTTTATTTAATAAATCTAACCATTTATTATGTTTTTGATGTGTATGGTTTTGATATTACATCTATATGTTGCCATTGTGTGAACTAGCGCGATTCTGGACTAGTGCAACATACACAGAGGGTCCAAATTTGCATTTTCGGGTCCTGACACAGATGATATCAAAGCCGTACTGACTATAGGTCTTGACACTAGTTAACCTAGACGTTTCCCAGGAACTTCAAAATTACTTTCTAAGGAAAAAATTAACCTATCAGATTAATAAGTTCTCAACCTATCTTATCTCTCTTACTCATCATCTTTGCTGAACTTTTCTTTTCCCCACTGGTTTAAGTTGGAATCTTACCCTAAGTTGTCTTTAATAGATGGCGATGCTTCACACCTATGGAGAGTGCATTGGAGGTTATGCTGCTGAACTGTGGACAATTTGCAAGTACTTAGTGGTTATGAGAGTCCACTTTACAAGGAGGTCTGTTGGACAGTGAATGGTAAAGATCATGGTGTGGTGTGTAAAACTACCATATCTGTTTGAGAGAATTCTAAGGCAAGTCATCCCATCTGCCTCACTATCAAAAGGCTCACTTTTGAAGCTGGTATCCAAGAATATTCACATCTTACATTGCTCCTTATGTGCAACAAGCATGCCAGTGAACTACAACATACAATATTCAAACTTCATCCCTGAGGTCGTACTGTTCATTGCCCAACCGCTAAAGATGAAGAAGATGCTACTGTCATCTACCTTGCAGTATTTGTTGCTGCTTAATAAGTTATGGATGACTGTGACACCACGGAGTGTCGTAACCTTATATATGTGAATGTTGAGGTCAAAAACATTATGAAATATGGAATTGGAGGTTGAAACCATACGATATGAGGTTTATTTCCGTTTCCGGGCCGTTTCTGGGAGTTTGGGCCTTCTCGGGGGAGTTTGGGCCTAAGGGAAAGGGTCGTGGGCCTTGGTGGGGAGGAGTTTGAGTCCTTTTGGGAGTAGGAGACCTGGTTGGAGGTCTCCCCCAGCCCCTTCTGCGGCCCCCCTTTCAACCCTAGCCTCCCCCCCACTCTCCCCTCCACCCCGTGCCTCCACCTCTCCTAGCCGCCACCTCCCAAGCCCTTGCGCCCCTCTCCTCACCTCTCCACCACCTCTTGCTGCCCTAGGGGAGTTCTCCACCTCACCATCCCGCATATCCATCCATTGGAGCGCTCCGCGACGAGGAGATCCGGTGGATTCGGAGCGAGGAAGGAGATCGCGCGAACCGGGAGGAGATCCATTGGGTTTTCGTTCGTCGGGCGAAGGTATGGTCATGGGAATCCTTGGGGTTGGTCTAGGATATCTTCTAAGGGTTAATATCATGTTTTAGATCAATTGGTGGTGCTGTAGTTGGGTAGATTAGATGGAATCTTGAGTTTGTCACGTTCTCTGTTTCGAGCAGCACGAGCAGTCGACCTAGGGTTTGGGTTTTCGCCAATTTAGAGTCGGAATTTTGTCGTCCGTCTGTTGAAGAAGTTGTAGGTAACTTCAATACCTTTCAGTGGGTATAAATAACGTCCAATTCTGCCCAGCCGTTTGAAAGTTATGCTCGTTTTACCGAACGTGTTAAAAACTGTGATGTGATTGGAACAGATCACGGTATTCTGTAGATTAAATCACCTTAGAGTCCGAATCAGTCTTTCCATATACTTTGAAAAAGTTAGGAAATTTCCTAAGCTACGCGAGGATGTACTCTTTTATTCGATTCGGAGTCTTAGAACCCGAGTTATGCCTTTTGAAAGGCTGCTGTCCCGACGGGACAGAACCTCTGTTTTTGGGTTTTGCGAGTAGTTTGCGATGTCGGGGTAGAAGAGGGTTTGCGTACTATTTTTGTGGACATGATTGTGATTGTGTGGTACCTATGTGCAGGTGGTGTGACCCCGGGAGTGCCCTCTACGTCTCGCCAATCCGTCGCCGTGGTTGAGGCAAGTGTATTGGAATGGGTAGCGAGTTGATGTTTGCTTGATTGGTTGAGATTAAAATTGAATATATGATATGTTCACATGCCATGTTTTAATGATTGCCATTGACATGATGAATATGCTTAATATGCTATGATGCCATGTGTTAATGTACAAGTTATTTATGATGTTGGCATGTTTGCATACATGGCATGATACATGGCCCGGGAGGTGAGAAAGTCATAACTAGTCCGGGGAAGGTCGGTGAGAAAGTTATGACTATTCCGGAGAGCCAATGAGTAAGTCATACATCGTGATTCCATCCACCGAGGTGTATGGAAGCGAGGAGTAGGCACCCTCCATCTTCGGGATGGAAGGGGGGAGAGGGTGCACACCGACGGGTGTGTACTCAACCATACCGGTATGAGTTTCCAGGAGATATGTGCATCGTATTGCATTGCATTATATGAGGATGTTATATGATGATGATTTATGATGATGTCAATGATATGCTTACACTATGAATATGAGATGTGTATGATGTTGTATGTGAAAAGTGGTGATGAAGGTATTGGAATGTATTTTCTTGTTCCATTGCAATATACTTGCTGAGTGATGAACTCATGCTTGTGTTTATGTTGTTTTTCTTAGGTACCATGAAACCGGCATGCGGGAAAAGGAGCTAGTCACACGTCATCACTTAGCTTCACACATATAAACAATGACATGTTCCTTTCTTTAATTGTGATGGTTAATTCACTGAACTAAACTATGGTGTTGATGCTTTGTTGGTTGCCATGAGTAAATGATTAGTCCATATTTGACATGAGACGAATAGGCTTATATCCTTAACTGTATGATGGCTGAAATTCTTGTTTTCTCAAGTTATTACTATCGTTCTTTATGCTATCTTGATATGTGAAGATTGTTATTGCTCAATCCATGGAAAAACAAAGGAGATGCTGCCGAAATTTTCGGTATTAGCATTTGCTCCTTTGCTGTAATTTACTTGTAATTATGGTATTTAGAGGTTGTTTAGTCTATGTTTGGTAGCATTCGGGCATATTAAATGCCGGGGTGTTACAATGACACAACTCAAGAGCTGAATGGAGCTTAGAAAGCTTTGAAGCTTACAAAAGATAATCTTTTGCAACCTGAAAGTTCATTGCAGAAAGAATTGCAGAACTCGAGAAAGCTCTGTGTGGCATGGGAATAGAAGTAAAAGAAGAGTTAGAAGAAGAAGATCCAGAAGAATTGGAGTAAGAGCCAGAGGAGCAAAAGTCATCACCTCAGGAGGCACCTGAGCAGTCTATTCCTGTTGTCCCTAGTCATCATGATAATTTTACGCCAATGCTTGCCCGTCCACCATTCTATGCACCTGGAGAGCATCAATCTGGTTGGCTCAGTGATTGAAAGAGCTTAGCTTAGTCAGTTCAGACTCATGTGTAAGATTCACGTCAGCTTAAGAATATGAGTGCCGTCCTTAGACGTTAGACTTGTGTGTTTAGGTTAAGATTTGGTTTTCTAATTTTTCTATGTGTTGCAAGAGATCCTTAGGCACTTGTAAGCATCTATACTAAGATTTTAATAATAAGATGTTAGAGTTCTCAGTTTTGTTATTGGGTAAAACCTGTTCCCCAAATTAGTTTTTTTATTTTCTTATCTATGATTTTTCCTTGTTACCTAATTCTATGGAGTAATCAGCAGATGTTTCAGACTTGTGCCACTAACGGAGCTAGTGGAAGTGATACTCGATCCAATGAGAATCCAGATGATGGATCAGTTCCCCCACCATAACCACAAATAGATATACAGAACTTTGGGGCATTTCTGGTCCTCAGACTTAGTTGATGCACATGATGATGCAGCCAATGCATAATATGACAAGTCAAGCTACTGTCAACAATGTATCCTTAGCTGTTGTCAATTGATCTCATCCTTATTCAAAATTGTTAGAATTCATGCGAACTCATCCGCCAACTTTCTCAAGAAATGTCACACCTTTGGAAGCCAATGATTGGTTAAGAATAAGCTTGGTTGTTTGGGAGTTAAGTTGCTTATTGATGGGATTTAGTTTTTGGCAAATCTCATCATGTTGGATTCTCAAACTCTAGATGGTATCCATAAAATGGATTAGTTGTTGAAGCACAAAATTGTTTCAGATTGTGGTCGAAGAGTTATGCTAGTTGAAAGCCCAAAAGGAGACAATGTGGAGTTTCAAGCCACTGCAGTTCGTGATGGTCAGTTGATGGTCAACAGTGTGAAACTTATCTGTTTAAAAGATGGGCTTGTGGTTAGAGAGTACTTAGAAATTTTTTCTGAAGATCTGCCTAGAATGGCACTAGATTGCGATATTGAGTTTGATACTGAGTTATTACTTAGTACTACCCCAATATCACAAATACCATATCGGGTATTTTTGTGAGACCTAGTTTGTCGGTGTGGCGAGCGCCAGTTTTGTTTATCAGAAAGAAAAATGGGGGCAAGAGAATGTGCATCGATTTCCATTTGCTTAATGAAGTGATGATTAAGAATAAGTATCCACTTCCTAGGATCTATGATTTGTTTGATTAGTTAAGAGGAACTAGAGTTTTTATCTAATATTGATTTTTGATAAGGACATCACCGGTTGAAGATTTATGCAGAAAATATCCTAAGACTATATTTTCAATACAGTATGGACATTATGATTTCACAGTTATGTCATTTGGATTGACTAATGCCCCCACTTATTTTATGAACATGATGGATAATATTTTTATGGAATATTTGGACAAGTTTGTTGTTGTATTCAAAGATGATATTCTTGTCTACTCTAAGGCTGAAGAAGAACATGCAGAGCATTTGAGATTACTACTTCAAAAGCTTCGAGAGCAACAATTGTACGCTAAGTTCAGTAAGTGCGACTTCTGGAAGAAGGAAGTTTAATTCGTAGACATGTAATGATTGCTAAAGGAGTTGCCATCAACCCAAGCAAAGTTGAAGCTATATTGTATTGGGAACAATTGAAGTTAGTTACCTAGATTCATAGTTTCCTTAGGATGGTAGGATTTATAGAAGGATTTTCGATAATTGCCAAGCCACTTACACAGTTGTTGAAGAAAGAGAAGTTCACTTGGTTACCGGAGTGTGAGAAGAGTTTTCATGAGTTGAAGAAGCGTTTGATGTCAACACTAGTATTAGTGCTGCAGATATTTAGAGTAATTTTGATGTCTACTGTGGTGTCTCACGACAATGACTTGGTTGTGTACTGATACAGAAGGGCAAGGTCGTTGCTTATGCTTCAGGAGAATTGAGGCCGCATGAGGATAATTATCCAACGCATGACTTGGAGTTACCTGTCATTATGCCTGCGTTGAAGTTGTGGCATTATTATTTCATTAGTAATCATGTGATATATATGGATCATAAGAGTTTGAAGTACATTTTCACTCAGATATCAACATGAGACATCGAAGATGGTTGGAGTTGATAAATGATTGTATGTGAGAATTCACTATCATCCTGGAAAAAATAATGTGGTGATAGACACATTGAGTCACAATTATTACAGTGTCATTATTCTAATTCAGAAGAGTTAGCCTGAGTTGTACGAAGAGTATTAGAGGTTAAAGCTAGATGTTGTTTCACAAGGATTCTTAGCTACCTTGGAAGTAAAGCCGACTTTAGAGCATCAAATTTGTGAAGATCAGAATGATGATGTTAAGATCAAAAGCATTAAGTCCAAAATAGAGGAGGGTAAAGCTAAAGATTTTTCATTAGATGATTGAGATAATATATGGTTTAATAGTCAAATTTGTGTACTAAATCAAAAGAAATTGAAGCAGTTGATTCTTGAGGAAGCTCGTGATTTAAAGTATTCAATTCACCTAGAAAGTTCTAAGATATATCGCGATCTTAAGGAGAGGTTTTGGTGGCCTAGCATGAAGTGTGAAGTTGTCGAATATGTTGCTTTGTGTGATGTGTGTTAGAAGGTAAATGCAGTGCATTAAAGGCCACCTGGTTTGTTACAACTGCTAAAAATTCCAGAATGGAAGTGGAAAGAAATTGATATGAATTTTATTACTGGTTTGCCCAAGATTCAGAATGGTTATGATTCTATATAGGTCATAGTGGATCATTTAACAAAAGTTGCCTAATTTATACCAGTTAAGACTATCGTTAGGCAGAGTTGTATATGTCAAGAATTGTTTATTTGGATTGAGTCCAAAGAAGATAGTGTCATATAAAGGTTCTCAACTTTCTCGAGATTCTAGAATAAGTTTCATGAAGTAATGGGAACTCGTTTGAATTTCAGTAGTACGTATCATCCTCAGACAGATGGTCAGATTGAAAAAGATAATTAGATTTGGGAGGATGTGCTAAGAGCTTGCGCTTTAAATCATGTTACTACTTGGGATAAGAGTTTACCATACGCAAAGTTCAATTACAATAACAGTTATCAGGCGAGTTTGCAGATGTTGTCAGTTGAAGCGTTATATGGTCGTTCCAGTTGTACTCCATTGAATTGGAATGGGACATGAGAGCATATTGTCTTTGGACTAGATATTCTGAAAGAAGCAGAATAACATATTGCAATGATCAGAGAAATGTTAAAGATAGCTTAGTCAATGCAGATGAGTTATGCTGATAATCGCCTTATGGAGTTTAGCTTTGAGCCTAAGGATTTTTTATCTCAGAGTTACCCATTTCAAAAGAGTTAGAAGGTTTCATGAGGAAAGCTTGCCCCAAGATTTGTTAGTCCATTCAAGGTTTTGAAGGTAGAGGAGAAGTTGCTCATCAGTTAGAGTTACCTTAGATGTTGGCAGGAGTGCATGATGTTTTTCATGTTTCTCAGCTTAAGAGTGCCAATAGAGCAGACACTGTTGGAGTTTTGGAGAAGGCAGGTGTCCGCAACCATGGATTTTTATAGGAAAATAGAATACATAAGAATGGCTATTATTCATCCTTTAGCTCGTAGGAAGAACTTACGCCCCATTCTCTCTTCAATTGAATTTGATTCGTTCATTTGGATTCAAAACCCTATTACTGAAATCCAAAATTTCCGTCTGGGTGCCATTTGGACTTGGATTTGGAAATCAAATTTAGGACTTTAGAAGAACTTACATGTTGTCCTCTCCATTGATGACTTCATCTTCTACCCACATCATCCTCAACAGCACCATTTTCCTCACCAACTTTGAACCACCTCGCCCTTACCAAGAATGTCCGCTTCATCTCATTGTTCCTGACGCCGCCTCTCTTTAGGTGAACTGAACAAGCTATTGCTCTGCCATTGCTTCCTGACCTCGAGCCGGCCGCCGTCACACTGCCGCGCTTTGCATATCCATTTGTGGGTAAACCCAGATATGGCTGCCCGGACTTTACTAAAGGGGAGAGTTGCAAGATTGGGGGGAAGAAATAGGAGAAGTCCATAGCAGAGTGATGGGGAGGGGAGAGGTGGTGGGGGTGGCCACTGTCAATCGTGGTCGAGAGATGGCCAGAGTCAAGTGGCGAAGGAAAGACACTAAGATGTAGAAATGAGTAGTGAACACTTCGATCCAAAATCATTATGAATTCTGCGCCATTTGTGACGGACCGTCTTTTCAGGAGCAGGACCGTACATCTCGACAGCTACCCAAGATGATTAGCTGTCGGGAATCAAGCATCTCATTACCAGACAAAGGGTCAACTCCAACTATTTTTATTGAATATAGGGCCTAGTGGCCAAGGTTTTTACAAAAGAGGGCGCAGCAGAGCCCGAATATAATATAGTCGAAACACCGCATAGGCAGACCTGAGCAAAAAAAACTAAGACATCAAAAACCAACTCAAATCACCATCTACGAAACCTTGGTGAACTTCATCTTGTAGAACTCTGAAAGGGGTTGGGGTTTGCAAGGGTGAGTACAGGAGTACTCAACAAGTCGTACGGAAAATACTGAATACTATATGCACTGGATAATCAAGGGATGGCAATAGGGCTAAGTATCTGGATGCAGTTTTATTTGTAACATCATTTTACATTTGAAGCACAGATCATAAATTCCAAAGTAATTAGCCAACTTCACCAATTCCAAAGTAATTACTTGAGCTTGGTTACGGGTATCACCCCAATTCCAACTTAACTTCATTAATCGGAAGTACGGCGTATTCGAATACCATCATAATTATCTTTGCAGAGGTGCTCAGCATTACCCACAAGATATCTACGACCGTTAATGCCAACGTACGAGTTAACATGCAACTTAAATGCATGCAGCCGGGCCGAGATGATCACAGCATTTCGTTCATCGTTCCTGTTGTTTAGTTGTTAACCGATAGGCCTGAACGCTAGTTTGGAACCCAAAATGTTCCAACTAGCACCTACCGTTGTGAGAACCGGCAAATGACACCACGGTCCATTTCCGTTTGTAGGATCGAAGTATACGAATATAGCAATCAGAGGGGGGGTGAATGATTGTGCGGAAGCTAAAACCAAATTCTTGATCTACTAAAAGTTCACCCCAAAACAGAACCAAATAATTGCCTCGTTTTCGACAAAAACAGAATGACAGAGGTTCGGTAAAACGAGAATTCCCGGAGATCCAACCGTTAGATTGATCTGAAATTTGAACACAAGAAACTAGATTCCAATACGAATCGAACCCAAAAATAATCAGCTCGATCGGACTTACGGATCCAAAGTTATGAGCTTCGCAAGCTTGCTGTTCCAGAACTTGACGAAAATCAATCTAATCAAAACTTGTAGATTGATCAAGAACAACAAAAGATTTATCAACAAAACTTTGAGGAACACTAGATCAATACCCTAGAGAGGTTTTTGATGGATCAAATCAAGATGAAACTCAAAAAACAAAAACCAATCTAGAACTAGAACAAGTATGCAAACAAGAACCAAAAGAGAATATTGTAGCACATAAGGAACTAGAAGAATTGATCTTTATTTCTTTTGTCTAAAGTACTCCCATCAAAAGAGTACAAACCCTAAAACCAAGCTCAAGATCTCTTGCGCCTGTTCTGCTACTTGGTTCGATTGATGCCCTTTAACAGGAGACACCCCTCCTATTTAAAGGACCAACCCACAAGGAGTTCTGAATACGATTCCTATTCCCTAGAAGGAATCTGTATCCAACACAACTCTACTTGGCCCAACCTGGCCGAGTACAACTCTTGCACGCGTATGGCAACCCTACCATGCTCACGTGACTAACACTTTGCACGCGTATGGCCACCTGCCATACTCACGTGACTAACACTTTGCACGCGAATGACCTCCTGCCATTCTCACGTGACTAACCATTCTTCATGTGCACCATTCTCTTAGCCCGAACGTCCCGCATGACATCCTTGACCACCAAGACCTCAGTTCCTCCTTAACCTAGTCCGAACCTCGGTTCCTCCATGAACTTAGTTCGGTCCCGTCATCGACCACATTCGTCTTCGAGCAATACACGCACATGAACAAACCACAAAACAAATCCGAGCACAAGTCCACGACTTGACTCAATGTCAATCCATGCAACTACTCACGTGAGCATTGCATAAAGTCCACTTCAAAAGAAGCATCATGAAATTCTCACAAATTTCATAATCCCAAAAATGAATCAAACACAATTCCAATTTTGCTCAAAACCCTAATTCAAAGAAAACGCATTCACGACGGACAAACATATATGGTCCGCTGCATACATGAAAAAGTCACTCAAAAACCATTCACAGCGGACAAACAAAATCGGTCAGGTGTACAAGTGAAAGTCTCGGTTTCAAGAAGAAATCATTCCGGCGAACGTTCACGACGGACTAAAAGAAATCGATCAGTCGTACATGCGAAATCAATCCTCAAAAGCCGTTAACGATGACCAAAGAAATTGGTCCGACGTACATGCAAAACTTCTTGGTTTGAGAGTTTGGTCAGGCACAAAAGATGACTTCTTGTTTCTTTGTCAAATTGTCAGACACAAGCACAAACACATTTTGCAAATTCAATTCTAAGCCAATTTTTCAGCACATGATTTCACAATCTCCCCCTTGATGAAAACATTGGCAACACCACTTAGAATTGAACAATTGGCATTCACTTTACAAAAGATTTTGAAATCCAAAGGATCAAAGACCAAAGTAAGAAAACACAGAATTCCCCCTTTGACCAAAAAGCAAAACAAAATCTCCCCCTGAGAAGGAACATGTGTGTGAATGTGCAATGTGCCCAAAAATTCCAAAATTCTCCCAAAATTCTCAAATTTCCAAACACAACTCCCCCTTTTTCTTCTCCCCCTTTTTCCTTAAACTTTTCAAATATTCCCAAAATTTCTCCCCCTTTGACAATGGATTCATCAAGAGTACAAAAGAGAGAACATGTTCAAAATTTTTCTGAAACAATGATTTCACAAGAAGAAACAAAGGAGTGCCAAGATAGAAAAAGATGAGCTCATTCGATCATATAACCTTATATATCACGTAATATGCAAAATACATGATCTTGATGTGATTTTAACAAGTTAGGGAATGACATGCATCTCAATCTCAATTCAGTCAACTATAGCCAAGTACTAAGCAAAACCTTTAGTAGAAAAACAAAGGCTCAAAATTGAAGCAACTAACAACTCTGGGCGAGCAAGTAGTTTCAACTCCAATCTAGTAGACCAATTTAATCTTTAAACAATAAATTGCAAGTGGCATGCTTGAAGCATACTTCTTTTATTTTCTAGGAGTGGCATGCTTGAAGCATACATTTTATCTTTGAGGGAATGGCATGCTTGAAGCATACATCTTTATTTTTTTTTAGGGAAAGCATGCCTGAAGCATACAACTTGTAGCTTTTGCTTTTAACAACCCCTTTTTATTGATTCCCTTTTTCTTTTCTTTTTCTTTGATTGTAAACATGCAAAAATGATTAAAAGGTCTTATGAAAGAGTAAAGCTGAAAACACACTTGCTGCATAGCCCAAATTTGTCAAGAAGATTCAATATCAAGCTTAAAAGAGTGAGATATCACATAGTATTTAACTATAGGCAATCAAACCAAGGAATTCCGCAATGTCATTTTTAGTTCAAGTGGAACAATTTAGATTATCATATATTAGCACAATTACACAATATATAAAGAAATATGATAAAGTGAGCTCATAAAGTGAAAGAACTTGGCAAGGAAACTCCCCCTCAAAACAAACCCATTGGATGAACAATCCCAAGTTCTCCCCGAATAAAAGCAAAACGAGAAGAAGACAAGGGTTTTGAAAATGTCTGCCAATTGATGTTCAGTATCCACATGGTGAAGCACAATATTTTCTTTTTCAACATGATCTCTAAGAATGTGAAATCCAATATCAAATGCTTAAGAAAGAGAATTACTCAAGAGGTGGCACGAACCAAATCAATTCAACATCCTCCAAAGTCAACATCAGAATAAGCTCTTAAACTAATACATAAGGAAGCAAAAAGCCAAATGCCAAAATCTTGAGTACCATGGAGATACCTGAAAATTCACTTGACCGTTTGTTGATGTGAAGTACGTGGGAAGAGTCTCTCATGTAAACCTCCAATTATCTCATCCTCAACAGCATCATCATCTTTATGAACAAAGACACTCTCCCCCTGAACATATGCACCTATACCTGCATCATTTGGACTAGTGCCTTTTGCGAAAACAGAGGTGGAAGAAGCATCTTCAGAAGATAACACTTTTAGCACGAGATGCATGAGTAAAGGAGAACCAAATCTTAGCACTAAACATATGAAGTGAGCATCCGAAATTCACTAGCCACATGTTCTCCCTCCTCGCGTGAGAAGCCTACATAGAAGCAGAAAGTGTCGAGGTCTCGGTACTGGGGTTAAAAATAAGATGTTTAGGAATCCAAAGATCGAGACACCCGACGACAACAAAGAGGCACAACACGAGTATTCTTATACACAAAATCAGATTTGCCTTTTCCCGTGTTTTTAGCATCAAAAGGTGTTTGTTTCACCTTAGGCACATAATGAGAAGTGGAGTGTGCCTTTCTAAAATTAGACCTAGCATTAAACCTTTCTCTCTTTTGTTGTTTAGCTAGTCTAAAGCAAAAGTCTACTAAATGTCCATCTCTAACACAATGAGTGCAAGTGTACTTAACATTATGTTTAGCTTTGGAAGTAGAAGCAACATTTGCATTTATCATAGTAGAAGATAAAAGGCCAGCAGATTTGAAGACAATTTTCTTAGGCTCATTTGAAATCTCAAGTTTGTCATTGCAAGGAGCATAAACAACAAGGCGAGGTTTAGTTTCATATGAAGCATGAAGATCAAAACCTAAACCTTTCTTGTTTGAGCTAACCTTAGATTGATCCAAAATCATGTTCAACTTTTTCTTGCCATTAGTGAATCGTTCCAAAGAGTTTTGCAAGTAATCAACTTTATTAGCAAGAATTAAACAATTATTGTAGGGATCATCCACTTTTCCTTTTTGCTTGCGACAAGTTGAGCATGAAAGAACCTCATGTGTAAGAAAATCTTCTGTCATTTGAGAAACCCTAGCATTTGCATCATGCAACTTCAATTCTAGTATGGAGCATTTAGAACATGGAGTTGTATCATGCAAATCAATGGTAGAACAACTAGCATGTTTAACAAGTTTCTCATTTTTCTCATTTTCAGCATTGATTTGCTCTAACAAGGTAACATGTTCTTTCCTAAGCAAAGTAAGCTCATTGTAAATTAAGTCACATGATTTGCAAGCATCATCATCAGGAATCAAGGTTTTAAGTCTAGCAATTTCAGCATTCAATGACTCCACAATAAAATTATGTTTCTTAATTTTCTTGTCACGTTTATCAAGCAATTTACCAAGTCGAGTAACAGCAATAGCTAATTCATCGTAAGAAGGATCTACCTCATTGAAGTCATTTGTCGTGGTGAGTCCTCGATAAAACATTCTTTGCTTTTAGCCATGAGACACAACCCCATCAACTCATGCTTGCTTGGAGTTGCATCGTCCTCACTGCTCTCCGAATCCACATCGCTCAAATTGACTTGTTCAAGAGCGGAAAGAACTCGATGGACAACTTTGCGGTTGATGAAGTTCTTCTTCTTTCTATCACTTGGAGAGAACTTCTTCTCTTTTCTTCTGTCATTGTCCTTCTCCTCCTTTGATGTTTTTCCTGCAAGCTTAGGACAATTTGTGCGAGTATGGTTGAGGTCACCACACTCATAGCATCTTGGAGGACCACCTCTCTTTCTCATTCTCACATTCTGCAAAGCTTTGTTAAAGCGAGAAGAGAGTAGTGACAAGTCTTCTTCTGGGAATTGCTCAATCTGTTCATCGGTTAGTGAAGACAAGAAGGATAGAGCAAAGCTTGAAGCAGCACCATTATGAGATATGCTAGATTGAGATGTCAAAGCAATTGATTTATGATCATTCTTTCTAGCAAGAATATCTAATTCATGAGTTTTCAACTTGGAATAAAGAACATCTAAGGTAAGTGTACTCATGACAGTAGATTCTCTAATGGATGTAACTTTCATCTCCCAAATAGACATGTCTAAAGCACCAAGCAATTGTCTAGCATTAGCAGCATCATCAAAGTTAACTCCAACAGCACGAAGATTACTAAGAATTTTATTAAAACGTGCAAAGAAGTCATCTAGCGACTCACCAGATTTCATCTCAAATCGCATGTATTCTTTTTTGTAAAGATCTTGACGAACCTCTTTAATAGTGTTAGAACCCTCATGGTAATCACAAAGAGATTTCCATACCTCATATGCGGACTTGAGATGGATCACACGGTCAAAGTCGCTGCGTCCCAAACCTTGGATGATCAAGTTGCGCGCTTTGCTGTTTGCTTCAACATGTGTGCGATTGGTGTCGTTGACGTTGTCGTTTGCAGGGACTTGGTATGGCTTGTAGACCTTCTCCCAAATTGTGAAGCCTTGTGCTTGGATGAACGCCTCCATCTTGGCCTTCCAAAACTGAAAATCAACACCATCGAACACACAAGGTTTTGTCGAATAACGATCCATTAATCTAATCACCGGTTAAGATAGATTAGAAAAACCTTGCTCTGATACCACTTGTAGGATCGAAGTATACGAATATAGCAATCAGAGAGGGGGTGAATGATTGTGCGGAAGCTAAAACCAAATTCTTGATCTACTAAAAGTTCACCCCAAAACAGAACCAAATAATTGCCTCGTTTTCGACAAAAACAGAATGACAGAGGTTCGGTAAAACGAGAATTCCCGGAGATCCAACCGTTAGATTGATCTGAAATTTGAACACAAGAAACTAGATTCCAATACGAATCGAACCCAAAAATAATCAGCTCGATCGGACTTACGGATCCAAAGTTATGAGCTTCGCAAGCTTGCTGTTCCAGAACTTGACGAAAATCAATCTAATCAAAACTTGTAGATTGATCAAGAACAACAAAAGATTTATCAACAAAACTTTGAGGAACACTAGATCAATACCCTAGAGAGGTTTTTGATGGATCAAATCAAGATGAAACTCAAAAAACAAAAACCAATCTAGAACTAGAACAAGTATGCAAACAAGAACCAAAAGAGAATATTGTAGCACACAAGGAACTAGAAGAATTGATCTTTATTTCTTTTGTCTAAAGTACTCCCATCAAAAGAGTACAAACCCTAAAACCAAGCTCAAGATCCCTTGCGCCTGTTCTGCTACTTGGTTCGATTGATGCCCTTTAACAGAAGACACCCCTCCTATTTAAAGGACCAACCCACAAGGAGTTACGAATACGATTCCTATTCCTAGAAGGAATCTGTATCCAACACAACTCTACTTGGCCCAACCTGGCCGAGTACAACTCTTGCACGCGTATGGCAACCCTACCATGCTCACGTGACTAACACTTTGCACGCGTATGGCCACCTGCCATACTCACGTGACTAACACTTTGCACGCGAATGACCTCCTGCCATTCTCACGTGACTAACCATTCTTCATGTGCACCATTCTCTTAGCCCGAACGTCCCGCATGACATCCTTGACCACCAAGACCTCAGTTCCTCCTGAACCTAGTCCCGAACCTCAGTTCCTCCATGAACTTAGTTCCGGTCCCGTCATCGACCACATTCGTCTTCGAGCAATACCTGCACATGAACAAACCACAAAACAAATCCGAGCACAAGTCCACGACTTGACTCAATGTCAATCCATGCAACTACTCACGTGAGCATTGCATAAAGTCCACTTCAAAAGAAGCATCATGAAATTCTCACAAATTTCATAATCCCAAAAATGAATCAAACACAATTCCAATTTTGCTCAAAACCCTAATTCAGCAAAAACGCATTCACGACGGACAAACATATATGGTCCGGCGTACACATGAAAAAGTCACTCAAAAACCATTCACAACGGACAAACAAAATCGGTCCGGTGTACAAGTGAAAGTCTCGGTTTCAAGAAGAAATCATTCCGGCGAAAAAACGTTCACGACAGACTAAAAGAAATCAGTCCGTCGTACATGCGAAATCAATCCTCAAAAAGCCGTTAACGACTGACCAAAGAAATTGGTCCGACGTACATGCAAAACTTACTGGTTTGAGAGTTTGGTCCGGCACAAAAGATGACTTCACTGTTTGCTGTCAAATTATCAGACACAAGCACAAACACATTTTGCAAATTCAATTCTAAGCCAATTTTTCAGCACATGATTTCACACCGTTCCACCCCTTCGGTATACTCCCCTGCCAGGGAGGCCGATCCCTATTCTCCTCAGAGAATAGTACTGTCGGGACCCCGAATTTGCAAATCCGGACCCTCTGTGTATTCAGCACTAGTCCAGGAACGCGCTAGTGCACACAGTCTTAACATCGGTATATATCACAATCATACCAAACGATACTATCAAAGTACTTTATTTAAATAATCAAAGGGTTACTCGACCTTATGGCCAAGTTACAAATATATATGCCTTGCAAGGCGAAACTTATTAAAAGAGAAACAATAGCAGCGGAAAATCAAATAACTTCGTGGCGCCATCCAGTATACCACAGTAACCCGGTGGGCTCGCATCCCTAAGTAGACGGGTCTTCTTGGAAATCCTCCTCCGGCTGGCGTAATCTCCTCTTCAACTGGTATTGTGTTGAGGCAAGGGTGAGTACTTGGTACTCAACAAGTCATGCAATGTAATGCAAGCTAATATACTATATGCATGGCTTGGTACAAAGGAATAGCTCAAGGTATATTTGCAAAGAAATGACTTTTTGACAAGTAATAAGAGTAGATTCGAAAGCAGTAGAAATAAGTAAAGCATAAATAACTTCTCAAGAAATTTAATAAACATTTTCCCCATCCTAAACCATATTTCCATCAACTTCATTACTAAACCAACCCAACTTTTCAAATCCAAGTTATTTTGAAAGTCTACCCTTGATTGTAATTCCCGAGCATTGTCGATCACAGTGGACTCGGCTATTCAAATAGATTCTACACTCTGCAGAGGTTATGCACTTTACCCACAAGATACTGATCAAACACCACAAAGGCGAGTTCAGTAACAAAGCCTTTGGAAGCCTCAAACAACACAGGTGGTCCTCTCAGGTCAGGTTTCTACACCATCCCTTCCCTTAGCCAAGGCGAAGTATGGGACCAACACACCGTTAGATGGGTACCTGGCCACGGCCACGATACGCTCTGCACAATCACACAAACGGTGTAATCGACACCACGAGGCTCCACAAGTGAGTCCTTAGCGACTTAGTCAACTAGGGCCGTCCCATTCGACCATGTGGTTGCAAGTATGACCCAGTTCAAAGGCTTGCAAGGTTAAGTCCTTAGAGTGACCAGGGCAAGACTACCCGAAAACCAAATCAACACTCCCAATGCCACAACCGGCCCACCTGATTACTCTTGCCACATGCCCTGGCCGAAAAGCGTTTATCAAACCCCGTTGATTACCATGCACCACGTGCCGTCAACATCACATGATACTTTTCCAAAACAGGTTCAATATATCATTAAGTCAATATTAGCATTTGATTATCCAAAATCATGTCATGAGCACGCAGCGTGTCTAAGCAAAGATACTACAACGATCTAAACCCATGTTGGCAATTTAATAATGTCCAACTAGTAAACCACAACTAGGGTGACAAAGGGTCATGGCACATACTTAAGTAATCAAGGTGTCATATAGCAAATTGGTATTTATCTAACCCCATGTTTAATCAAAGTATCTTTCTACTTGAACTAGCATGCAATAGTTTAAATCAAAATAGATTTGAAATAGGATCAATATGGTCAAAGCACAACTTGCCTTCAAAAAGTACTTGCTCTTGGTCTTGAGTTGGATCCTGAGTCAACACTTCTCCTCGAATCCTTCCTGCACTTCAACGTCTACTCGTAAAGCGTGCAAATAGCAAATACCCAATAAACAATAGGCAAAAACATCCCAAAACTCCAAATAAAATCCATAAACAGAGAGAACGTAATTTTCTGGATTTTTAGAAAGCTGAATCGTCAAATTTGGAGTTAAAATGCAAAAGTTATGATTATTTAAAGTTTAAATAATCAATTAAATAATATTACAGAGAAAAACTTTAGTCCAAAATTAAATAAAATTCATATTTAGGTAGATCTCAATTTTATACAAATTTAGAAATTTGAATCGCTCAAATCGGAGTTGAAACGAAAAAGTTATAAGCGTTTGAAGTTTGAATCTAAATTTTGAATCAATATTTCGAATTAATAAATCATTTTCTTTTGCGGAAATTAATTATTGCGTCAGCATGGACACGTGGCAGCCTCTGATTGGCTGGTGACGTCGGCCGGTCCATGGACTTGGTCCACGCTTGGCTCGGGTCTCACGGTGGACTCGGTCCACGGCTCCACGTGAGGCCCGACATGTGGGTCCACTCGGGTAGCGTCATTCTTGGCGTCGGCGGGCTCGGCCCGCAGTCGCGACATGTGGGACCTTTGTGGCGTCATGGGTGGCGTCGGCGCTCGGCTGAGACGGCCGTGACATCGCGAGCCCTTCGACACGCGGGCCGCGTGTCGGCGTCACGCCTGCCAGCGTCGCGTGGGCGCGTGGCCGCGTCGGTCCAACTTCCCGACACGCGTGGCGCAATCACGGCCGTTGGTTTGAAAATCAACGGCGCGGATTAGATCGGTGTTAGCGCGTTTGGGTTAACGCATTGATTTCGGACCGTTGGATCTAGATCCGATGGTCGAGATTAGATCTGGAAATCGTAACGCAATCTCACCGTGCGATGACGTGGCGTGATCTCGAGCGTTGGATCTTGATCGGACGGCTGAGAGAGCTCGCGGTCCGGCGATGGCTTGCGGCGGAGCTGGCCGGAGCTGGGGACGGCGACACGGCCAACGGCGTTTCTGGCGCGCTCCGGCGAAGTGAGAGATCCCCTCGGGTGCGTCTCGTCGCGGTGAGTCCGGATCTGGGGTCAACGGCGGCAGGGGACGGCGGCGGAACGAAGCAAAGAAGTGGCGGGCGGAGCGCGCGAATTCTGGCGAGCTTCGCGACGGCTTAAACGGCGGCGGCTTTGCCTCGGTGAAGTAGAGAAGGGAGGGCGCGGGATCACGGCGGTCCTCGGTACGCCAGGCTTTAAATAGCCTCGGCGTCTGCGTAAAACGGAGACCTAGTTTTCCACGGCGGATGAGTCCGGCCGGACTGGCGGAAACGGCGACGGAGAGCCGTACCGCGTGGCACGATCAACGGCCCCGATCGACGAAGCGCGATCGGATCCGGCGGATACGGCTCGGTCGGTCGGCGGATCTCAGTCGTTGGATTTTGATCCAACGGTTGGGATTGATTAGGGTTAGGAGTGGGTTCGGTCGAGTCACGTGGCTCGGGTCGGACTCGAGTCCGACTCGGGTTCCGACTAGGTCGGATGAACAGTACTTGACCCGAGTTTGATTTTCCAGCGATTTAATATTTAAAATAATTCCTAGTAATTTATTTAATTCATTAAAAATAGCAAATGACTCAGAAAAATCCCAGAAAAATTCTGGAAAATACTTTGGATCATTTTGGACTCAAATAAAATATTTCCAACAAAATTTTATTTGCAAAATTAAATTCTTTAATTATTTCAAAATGGAATAAATTCAAATAAATTCCAATTAAATCCAAATAAATTCGAGAAAATTCCAAAATTCACCAAAGTGCCAAATCACACATGAATTTAGGACAAGTAAAATTTTGGGGTGTTACAAACCTCCCCCTTAATAGAATCTCGTCCGAGATTCGGGGCTTACTAAAGGAATATATTTGGAAATTCTTTCTTCAAATCCTCTTCGACTCCCAAGTCGCTTCGCTTTCTTCATGGTTGCTCCTTTGAACTCTACAAAAGCGGGTTGACTTGTTTCTAGTTTCTCGATCCATTGTGTCTAGAATCCTCACGGGATACTCCTTATAAGTCAAATCCTCTTGCAACTCAATTGACTCTAGCGGTGTATGCTGTTCCTCGGGAACTCGGAGACACTTCTTTAGCGGACACATGGAATACATCATGTACTCCTGCTAACATTTGTGGCAACTCCGGTGATAAGCAACTTAGCCCCTGCGACTCAAAATCTTAAATGGTCCAACATAGCAGGGTGCAAGTTTCCCTTTGGCATGGAACCTCTTAACTCCCGAGAGGCGTAACTGCGAGGTAAACAAAGTCTTACGGTTCAAAACTCAAATCTCGGCGACGATTGTCAAGATAACTCTTACATCGAGATTGGGCTATCTTCAACCTTTCCCTAATCATAGCGACCGTTCTTGACTTCTTGAAGAATATCAGGCCCAAAGACACGGCGCTCACGGTCTCATTCCAATTCAATGGCGTCCGACAGTGGTCGACCATACTGATGCCTCAAAAGGTGACATCTCAGAACTAGCCTGATAACTATTGTTGTAACTAAACTCGGCATACGGCAAACTTTTATCCCAAGAGGTAGCATAAGCCAATGCACAAGCTCTTAACATATCCTCCAGAATCTGGTTGACTCTTTCTGCCTGTCCATCCGTCTGTGGATGATAAGTCATCTTGAAGTTTAAACGGGTTCCCATGGCTTCATGCAACTTATTCGAGAACCTTGAGGTAAATTGGGTACCTCTGTCCGATACAATCCTCTTTGGCACTCCGTAAACAAACAATCCTCGATCATGTATAATTACGCTAATTTATCTCCCGAGTAAGTGGTCTTCACGGGGATAAAATGGGCTACTTTAGTCAAGCGATCCACTATAACCCATATGGAGTCATAACCTCCTTGAGTCTTGACAAGCCGGTAATGAAATCCATTCCGATTTCCTCCCACTTCCACTCAGGTATCTTCGGCGGTTGTAGCAATCCTGCTGGTCTCTGATGCATTGCCTTGACTCTCTGGCATACGTCGCACAATGCAACATGCTCGGCAACTACTCGTTTCATACTCGGCCACCGGAATCTCTCCTTTAGATCCTGATACATCTTGGCGCTTCCAGGTGAATTGAGTACTTGGAGTCATGGGCTTCTTCCAAAATCGATTGCTTTAACTCCTTTTTGTTAGGCACACAAATACGATCCTTCATCCACAACGTGCCTTGCTCATCCAACTTGAAGTCCTCTGCCTTGCCTTCCTCCTTGACGGACTTAATCCTGCGGATCTTGTCATCATCCTTCTGTCCTTCTCGGATCTGATCCTCTAGGGTAGGCTTTACTTCTAATGCGGCCAAGAATCCGCTAGGTACTACCTCAATCTTCATCTTTTGAAAGTCCTCACATAACTCATCCTGACTTGTGGCTAGCAACGTACTCACGGTATGGCTTTTCCGACTGTGAGCGTCGGCTACTACGCTGGCCTTCAGGGATGGTAATGGATTCCAACATTGTAGTCCTTGATCAACTCTAACCATCTCCTCTCGCCTCATATTCAGATCCGACTGGGTGAATCTGTACTTAAGGCTCTTATGATCCGTATACACTTCACATCTGTTTCCAATCGATAGTGACGCCATATCTTCAAGGCATGCACTACGGCAGCCTAACTCTAGGTCATGTGTGGATAATTTTCCTCATGCGGCCTCAATCGCCTTGATGCATACGCGACGACCTTTCCATTCTGCATCGACACACATCCAAGTCCTTGGCGCGTCGTCACAATAAATATCGAAGCTTTGAGCAACATCCGGTAGAACTAACACCGGTCTTGATGTCAATCGCTTCTTGACTCTGAAATCCTTTCTCACATTCTCGGCGTCCATGCAAACTTCTTTTCCTTCTTCAAAGAATTGCGTAAGAGGTTTCGCAATTGTCGAGAAGCCTTCAATGAAACGGCGGTAGTATCCTGCCATTCCAAGGAAACTCCGAACTGGTCACGATCTTGGTTGCTCCCAATGTAACACGACTTCTACTTTGCTTGGATCCACGGCGACTCCTTCGCGGTCATTACATGTCCAAGAAACTCCACCTTGTCCTTCCAAAAATCACACTTGCGAACTTGGCGAAAAGTTGCTTTGTTCCTCGACTTTTCCAAAACTCGCCTTAAGTGTTCGGCATGTTCATCCTCTGTCTTGGAGTAGATTAGGATATCGTCTATGAACACGACGACAAACTTGTCCAAATATTCCATGAACACCTTATTCATCATATTCATGAAATAGTGGCGCATTAAATCGGCCCAAAGGACATAATCGTAAACTCGTAATGTCCATATCTTGGCGAGAATGCGATCTTGAATATCCTCGATCGGATCTTCAAGCGATGGTATCCGATCTCGAGATCAATCTTGGAGAAAACTCGGCTCCTCTTAAGCGATCAAACAAATCATCAATCCTGGGTAGCGGATACTTATTCTTCACGGTGACTTCATTGAGTGCACGGTAGTCAATGCACATCCCGAAACTCCGTCCTTCTTCTTGACAAACAAAGCTGGTGCTCCCCACGGCGACGAACTCGGTCGATAAATCCTTTCTCCATTAACTCTTCTATTTGTTTCTTCATCTCTACCAACTCCTCGGTAGACATCCGATAGGGTCTCTTTGCTATCGGTCTTTGTGCAGTACAAGCTCTATCACAAACTCTATGTCCTGTCGGCGGCATACCGGTAGATCTTCGGGAAAAACATCGGGTACTCATTCACTCTTTGGGACATCCTCTATCTTGATTGCCTTGAATGCTGTTAACCATCAATCGTCCATCTCTAACCGCATGATGGCTTGAAATTCCACTTTCTTCCCACACGGGCTCTCAACTGAGATAGTCCTTCGTCCACAATCCAATACAGCCTTGTGCTTGGATAACCAATCCATTCCCATTGCTTCCAAAGTTCCCACGGGTGTTCACCATCTGTTGATTTGCTCTAGGTTTAGAGATAAGAGGGAAACAAGAATAGACAAGTAGTATGGAACTTATGCGGGGCGAAAGGGGTAACTTTAAGGTCCAACTTTATTATTAATAACTTGGTATGGCTGCTTACAATGCCTAAGGGCCTTGCAACACATCTGCACACTCAAAGAAACAATGAAAATCCAAATCGAACTAACTCTGAGTCTAACGCCTAAAGGGTGACTCTTTCTTCTATGTGTGACTCGGCGAAGGAGTCTCACTATAGAACCTATGCTCACTCATCGAGAAAACCTCCACGGCACAGTGCAGGTCTTTGTGGCATAAGCGTAACTTGATCGCCATGTCCGGCAAGCGTGTCCTCTGTGGTAGTCGAAGAAGCGGTGTCCTCATCGAGATCGACTCCTCTGGATCTGGCTCGTGTAGCTCGAAATCTTGGCTCGGTGCAGTCCGTACAAAGTCATCTCGGCTCGTCAATCCTTCGCGAGAAGATGTGCCACATACTCTTGAGCTTCCCGCCATCTCGTTCTTCTCTGTCGTGATCTCCTTGCGGGCCTTACGTAGCTCCTTGCTTGTATTATCTAGTACATCCTCTGGCGGCGACAAATCGTGCCAAGCGTATGCCGTGGCATCCTCATCCTGAATCGCCTTGGGTCGAGAAGGTTATCGGCTAGCGGATGGTAGCGAACACCGTACTCTCCAACTCTCGGGCGTAGATACGGGTAATGTGCCGCATTGCTCGTCGTGATACTTCTTGGATACCCATCTGCATTGTGGATCTCCTGGCAGTGCAGTGTATCGGGCGATTGCCTGGGCCCTTTTTCCTAGCAGGTACCTCAATCCTCACGTCACAAGCCTTGATCAAGCCCGCTTGTCTGATCACTTCTACTTGGTATTGGGGCTTCTCAAAATCTCCGAGAGTCTGTAGCATATGCCAAAGTTCCGCGGCGTGACCAACTCCCAGATCAACGTAGTTGAACTCTTCCTCCATCTGTCACAAGAGTGCTTTACGTAAGAACCCGGAATTTTTAAATTGTGACAAGGTAAGGGAAAATTTCAGCAAGAGACAAGAAAAGAGAGAAGGGGATAAGTCGAGATGTCATTTCTTGTCTTCACAAATTTTTAGCTTTTAGAAAATAGGTTTTATCCTCACTACGACCATTCTAACTTAGGGTTGAGCCTACAGTCAAGTATGGCTCTGATACCACCTCTGTCGGGACCCCGAATTTGCAAATCCGGACACTCTGTGTATTCAGCACTAGTCCAGGAACGCGCTAGTGCACACAGTCTTAACATCGGTATATATCACAATCATACCAAACGATACTATCAAAGTACTTTATTTAAATAATCAAAGGGTTACTCGACCTTATGGCCAAGTTACAAATATATATGCCTTGCAAGGCGAAACTTATTAAAAGAGAAACAATAGCAGCGGAAAATCAAATAACTTCGTGGCGCCATCCAGTATACCACAGGCAACTGACTGGGCTCGCATCCCTAAGTAGACGGGTCTTCTTGGAAATCCTCCTCCGAAACTGGCGTAATCTCCTCTTCAACTGGTATTGTGTTGAGGCAAGGGTGAGTACTTGGTACTCAGCAAGTCATGCACAGAATGCAAGCTAATATACTATATGCATGGCTTGGTACAAAGGAATAGCTCAAGGTATATTTGCGATGCTTGACTTTTGACAAGTAATAAGAGTAGATTCAAAGCGGTAGAAATAAGTAAAGCATAAATAACTTCTCAAGAAATTTAATAAACATTTTCCCCATCCTAAACCATATTTCCATCAACTTCATTACTAAACCAACCCAACTTTTCAAATCCAAGTTATTTTGAAAGTCTACCCCTTATTGTAATTCCCGAGCATTGTCGATCACAGTGGACTCGGCTATTCAAATAGATTCTACACTCTGCAGAGGTTATGCACTTTACCCACAAGATACAGTCAAACACCACAAAGGCGAGTTCAGTAACAAAGCCTTTGGAAGCCTCAAACAACACAGGTGGTCCTCTCAGGTTCGTGCTCTACACCATCCCTTCCCTTAGCCAAGGCGAAGTATGGGACCAACACACCGTTAGATGGGTACCTGGCCCACGACCACGATACGCTCCCCGTACAATCACACAAGCGGTGTAATCGACACCCTGAGGCTCCACAAGTGAGTCCTTAGCGACTTAGTCAACTAGGGCCGTCCCATTCCGACCATGTGGTTGCAAGTATGACCCAGTTCAAAGGCTTGCAAGGTTAAGTCCTTAGAGTGACCAGGGCAAGACTACGAAAAACCAAATCAACACTCCCAATGCCACAAGTGGCCCACCTGATTACTCTTGCCACATGCCCCTGGCCGAAAATCGCTTATCAAACCCCGCTTGATTACTATGCACCACGTGCGCCAACATCACATGATACTTTTCCAAAACAGGTTCAATATATCATTAAGTCAATATTAGCATTTGATTATCCAAAATCATGTCATGAGCACGTAGTGGTCTAAGCGACATACTACAACGATCTAAACCCATGTTGGCAATTTAATAATGTCCAACTAGTAAACCACAACTAGGGTGACAAAGGGTCATGGCACATACTTAAGTAATCAAGGTGTCATATAGCAAATTGGTATTTATCTAACCCCATGTTTAATCAAAGTATCTTTCTACTTGAACTAGCATGCAATAGTTTAAATCAAAATAGATTTCGAAATAGGATCAACATGGTCAAAGCACAACTTGCCTTCAAAAAGTACTTGCTCTTGGTCTTGAGTTGGATCTGAGTCAACACTTCTCCTCGAATCCTAGGCACTTCAACGTCTACTCGTAAAGCGTGCAAATAGCAAATACCCAATAAACAATAGGCAAAAACATCCCAAAACTCCAAATAAAATCCATAAACAGAGAGAACGTAATTTTACGGATTTTTAGAAAGCTGGAATAAATCAAATTTGGAGTTAAAATGCAAAAGTTATGATTATTTAAAGTTTAAATAATCAATTAAATAATATTACAGAGAAAAACTTTAGTCCAAAAATTAAATAAAATTCATATTTAGGTAGATCTCAATTTTATACAAATTTAGAAATTTGAATCGCTCAAATCGGAGTTGAAACGCATAAAAGTTATAAAGCGTTTGAAGTTTGAATCTAAATTTTGAATCAATATTTCGAATTAATAAATCATTTTCTTTTCGGAAATTAATTATTGCGTCGGCATGGACACGTGGCGACCTCGATTGGCTGGTGGCGTCGGCCGGTCCATGGACTTGGTCCACGCTTGGCTCGGGTCTCACGGTGGACTCGGTCCACGGCTCCACGTGAGGCCCGACATGTGGGTCGCTCGGGTAGCGTCATTCTTGGCGTCGGCGGGGCTCGGCCGCAGTGGCGACATGTGGACCTTGTGACGTCATGGGTGACGTCGGCGCTCGGCTGAGACGGCCCGTGACATCTGAGCCTCGACACGCGCGGGCCGCGTGTCGGCGTCCTGCCAGCGTCGCGTGGGCCGGCCCGGCCGCGTCGGTCCAACTTCCGACACCGCGTGGCGCAATCACGGCCGTTGGTTTGAAAATCAGCGGCGCGGATTAGATCCGGTGTTGACGCGTTTGGGTTAACGCATTGATTTCGGACCGTTGGATCTAGATCCGATGGTCGAGATTAGATCTGGAAATAAATAACGCCAATCTCACCGTGCGATGGCGTGGCGTGATCTCGGCGTTGGATCTTGATCGGACGGTGAGAGCTCGCTTGATCCGGCGATGGCTTGGCGCGAGTGGCCGAGGCGAGGGGACGGCGACACGACCAACGGCGTTCTGGCGCGCTCCGTGAAGTGAGAGATCTCGGGTGCGTCTCGTCGCGGTGAGTCCGGATCTGAGTCAGCGGGGGCGGCGCGACGGCGAGCAAGCAAAGACCGTGGCGGAGCGGCGCGCAACTTCTGGCGAGCTCGCACGGCTAAGCGGCGGCGGCTTTGCCTCGGTGAAGTAGAGAAGGAGAGCGCGGGATCACGGCGGTCCTCGGGTACGCCGGGCTTTAAATAGCCTCGGCGTCCGTCACGAAAACGGAGACCTAGTTTTCCGCGGCGGACCGCAGCTGAGTCCGGCTCGGACTCGGCGGAGACGACGACGGAGAGCCGTACCGTGGCACGATCAACGGCCCCGATCGCCGCAGGCGCGATCGGATCCGGGCGGATCACGGCTCGGGTCGGGTCGGCGGATCTCGGCCGTTGGATCTTGATCCAAGCGGTTGGGATTGATTAGGGTTAGGAGTGGGTTCGGTCGAGTCACGTGGCTCGGGTCGGACTCGAGTCCGACTTCGAGGTTCGACTTCGGTCGGATGAGCGATACTTGACCGAGTTTGATTTTCCAGCGATTTAATATTTAAAATAATTCCTAGTAATTTATTTAATTCATTAAAAATAGCAAATGACTCGAGAAAAATCGAGAAAAATTGGAAAATACTTTGGATCATTTTGGACTCAAATAAAATATTTCCAACAAAATTTTATTTGCAAAATTAAATTCTTTAATTATTTCAAAATGGAATAAATTCAAATAAATTCCAATTAAATCCAAATAAATTCCAGAAAATTCCAAAAATTCACCAAAGTGCCAAATCACACATGAATTTAGGACAAGTAAAATTTTGGGGTGTTACAAGTACCACCAATTTAATCAAATTTTTAATTCAGGAATGACTAACTTACTGAGCTATGTCGAAGGCAGACCCACTGACCAGTTCGACCTGTGGTTGAGCGGGAACTTAAGTTATTTACTTTGCTCAAGAGGGTTTATTAACTTTACACTGCTAAAGACCAAGCCTTTCAATCCACAAACCCAATCCGGTACTCATAGTACCGGCCACCAGACAAACCAAGGCATTAATTATCAGTCGGGGATTGGAATCTCATCCACTCGGGATTAATCCAATACTGCCCCCAAACTGTAGCACTTTTCTCAAATCAATCGAACAAGCGGTTCGATGACATTTTCTTTCATTTTGTCAAGATTTTGAATTATACTAACCTAGCATAATATCTAACTTAACACGGAATAGTTATTACCTAGGGTTACAAGGAGTTTATTGGGATTCAATATTTTTCAAGGAAGTTCCATGAGTAATTCGGCATTATCTAAGTATCATGTCATTCTAAAATACTGTTTTCAATATTTCAATCATACAGTAAAAATAATGCGATAGAAAATAATTAATTACTATATCATGGCATGATTTTGATCAACATGATCAAAGGTGTACGGCTTGCCTTGCTCGGCGATCGGATCGGCTGAACTGTAGTCGACATAGTCGTACTGGGCTCCTGTCGGGTCCGGCTCCTACTCCGGGTACTGCAGGGGCTCCTTGAACTGGTCAACTGCCGGATCTAGCGTGAAAGGAATGAACGACCATAAACAAACGAAAAACAAAACGAAAAACGGAAACGAAAACGAAAACCGAAACCGGGCCGAGAGAGAGAACGGGGGCAAAATGGTCATTTTGGAACTTTGGAGAATCCGGATCACAGAACGGAGGGCATTTTTGGACTCAGTGGGTCGAAACGGTTCGGAATATGTACTTGTGGGGTTTCTGGGCTTTCCGGATTTTTTCGGGAATTTTCTGGATTAAAAACGGATTAATTGAATTAATTAAATCCGTTAATTAAAAAAAAGAATTTAAATATGAAACGGGATGCACAGCGCCAGGCCAATTCGGCCCAATTGGTCCACGCGGCCTGCGAGGCGTGCGCGGCCTGTGAGGCGTGCGCGGCCCGGCCCAGTCGGGCGATGCGCAGGGGAGCTGGAGCATGGGAACCCTAGGGTTCCCAGCGGTGGTGGCAACGCAGCGCCACGGCGGGCGGCGGGACGAGGCCGGAGCCGGAGAGGAAGGTGACGACGGGGAAGGGGAGAGAGGCTCACCGGCTTCGTGCGGGCGAGGCGGGGCGAGCGAGGGTGAGGAGCAAGGTGAGGCGGAGTGGCTTTTATAGCCGAAGTGGATGGCGGAGCAGCGGCAGCGAGCCAGGGCCGGAGGCGGGCGGCAGCGAGCGGCGTCTGGCGCGCACGATGCGGTGACGGACGCCAGCGCGCGGCGACGCGAGGGTTGGCAGCGCGGCGGCGACGCGACACGGCTGCAAAGATGGGCACGGCGCTTGTACAAGCGCGGCGAGCGGCGGCGGGACGAGCGGCCAGTGGCGGCATGAGCAGGCCGAACGGCCCACGCGAAGGAAAATTTGGCCCAAAGGAAGGTAAACAAAATCCAAATTCGAATTCAATTTCCAAATCTCAAATTCAGAAGAACTGTAATTGAAGAACCAAATTCAATTTATTTTTGAATTTTTATGGTCGTTTCACCATTGCTCATCTCCGAATCACATTGCCACTAGCCGCCGGGGTCAATACCCTGTCTAAATTTCGCTTAATATCTAAGCCTACCATGGGGTGGATATATACATGCATAGCAGTCCGCTTGCACTTTTATTTTCGCTTCGTGTAAAAGACTTAACCTGAATGTGCTATATTTGGATTCAATATGCATTACATATTACTACAATTCATTTTAGACAAGCAATATGAGACTAATCCCAACATCGCTCCATATAAGCCTTCACATTAACGGATCAAATATTACATTCAAGCCCCTTAAGGGATGACGCTTTCAGTAGCACACCGCATACGTGGTAGATACCCAGAACCACCCCTCGGTACATGTTCATGCATCCAGTGCCGACACATATGCCGTGCCGTGTGACCGCTCCGAGCCTACACGCGCCATGCCTTATATGACCGCACTCCTGCCCCACACGCGCCCATGCAGCAAAAGGTTGATGTTTGGATACAATCTACAACACCTTGGCCAAAATTCATAGCCCCACCATAGGGCGGATTCACGCAAGTATAGCACCATATTTACACTTTTGTCATCGCTTTGTGTAAAAAGGTTAACTCGAAAATACTATATTTGGACTTAATAATTATTATATACTGTTATAATTCACTCTAATCAAATATAATGGGACTAATCTTACCACTGCTTTACATGACCATATGAACCTTCACATTAACGAACTCAAGTATTACAATTGAATTTAAATTCCGCTTCCCTGAGTATCGCTCAATGCCCATGCCATCACGTCTATATACCAGGATGCGGACTAGATCACAAGAGAGAACAGTGTATGTGTATATGGAGAGAAAAAGAATGGGACGATGAAGAGGTTAATGCCATAAGCATTCACGAATAATCATCCACTCTTTACGCCTATATAAATATAAAACATATTACACCACTTACCTTAAAATGTGATATTATATATCTGAGCTTTCTCGTTAGTATCCATGAGTTCCAATAAATTTATATTTTTCAATCTCGGTGTACTGCACCTGCATTTACTTTTACCTTCAAACATTCCGAATAGGGTATATGGAAGTAAACGGAAACCATTCTAGAAAGAGATCCAATGCAATCGTATATACTATCAATGGCAATGTTCGTAATTATAGATCGATTGTTGGATTAAATAAAAAAGGTAGTTCAGATCTTTCGCAGTAAACACTGCAGCAACAATACCGAGGCTAGCAATGTATCGTACACTGTAGCTGAGTACTGTTCTACTATCCACGTCGTTAGTTGCTTGGATGGAACGGTGTTCACAACTAAGTGAAAAATCCTCAGCCTAAGACCAGTGATACCTAAACTAGTACTCCCTTCGTTTTTTTTTATAAGGCGTATTTGGTTTCGTTAGGACAAGACTTTGACCAACGATTACTTCATTAATATATCATTTATGCAATACAAAATCATAATTATATATAAGTACTTTTGAATACAAATCTACTAATATCAATTTTGTGTCATAAAAATTATATGTAATGGAGTAATTGTTGGTCAAAACCTTGTCCTAACGAAACCAAATACGTCTTATAAAAAGAAACGGAGGGAGTATAAAGTAGTTCAGTAGTTCAGTAGTTCTGTTTTCGTTCGTAACCTGCATGTGTTAGATGTTGTCGTTCTTATACTAGTTTATAAATTGCTAGTTGGTCAGAATGTTAGATTATCTATCGATTAGACTGCAATTCTGTTAATCTTTTGAAGTAGCAGCTATGTTACTTACTGTTGGCATTAAGCCATTTTTTTTTGGTTTGCAGTAGGCATCTACTAATTAATCGATTGCTTTGAGCATCTTTTGCCATGAGAAAATTAGGCGTGTAGCTTCTGCTACTCTTGACTAGTAATTTTTCTAGCTCTTTATGAAGGGCAAGTACTCTAATTTTAGAGTTAAGAAACTGAGTTTTAATTGTGCTTATAAATTATGTGCGGTCTGCCATTGCGACTACAGCCTGTACTTGCACTGTATTTAAAAAACTTATGCCAAGTTGGACCACCCATACTCAAAATTCTAGATACGCCACTGCTGAGTGTATAGGTACCATCCGGATGTTTTTGTCTCAAAAAACATCTAAGCTTTGGACCGTACGATCAAAACACACATCTGTA
Source organism: Rhipidocladum racemiflorum (assembly GCA_036346355.1). Lineage (NCBI taxonomy): Eukaryota > Viridiplantae > Streptophyta > Magnoliopsida > Poales > Poaceae > Rhipidocladum > Rhipidocladum racemiflorum. Next base: position 13,870,597 of record CM070591.1, on the reverse strand, counting down.
GGATCAACCCACCTCGAATTCAGGGGGGTATGCATCAAAGCAAATCCAATAACCAGGAATTTGAACGATGGTTACTAAAAAAAACATCCGAATGAAACTTATCAAAACCCTTTAAAAAAATAGTCCATTTTTTATTATCGAACAAATCGTTGGAAATCGCATGATTTTGAAATCTAATTTTTCTTTTTAAAAATCTAATTATTTTAACCGAATATCGCTCGATCTTGACCGATTTTCTTCCGATTGTCCCTCAGTTTTAACTTGCTAGTTGAATGTTTATCAAAACTTGATTTTTTGGATGATTTTCCCCGATTTTCTCTTGATCTCACCGATTATCATGATATTTATATTCCATAAATTATTTTAAATTTAATCGATTTATCAATCGATTTTAGAGATCACACCCTTTCAATAAAATCAAAAATCACGATTTTTTCGTGATTTTCATTCATATTGTGAACCTGGTTAAAAGTTTATAGAACTGCAGGTGAAGTCTATCCAACTATTCTGGTAAATAAAACCAAAACAACAGCACCGACCGACCTTGTCACTCACCCTTCCGCATCAAACCCAAACCCCGCACACGGACTCCGCCTCTTCCCGCTTCTCCCCGCTCACTCCTCGCCGCAACCACGCGCCGCCGCCGTAGCCGCCGCGCCCATTCCCTTCCCCACCCCGCCCACATCACCCATCCCTAAAACCCCAAGACCCCTCCTCCTCAAACCTTAGCCAGGATCCGCGCGACCCGCCCCGCTCGCCGCCGCCCCGAGGCGGAACCCTAGGAAGGACCGGGCGGGGCGCGCCTCGTCGGAGCCGGCCGGCCGTGGGCGCGGCGGAACCTGGAGGCCCTCTGCGGAGGAGAAGAGCTAGGAGGAGGTCGAGCAAAAGAGAGGGGAGGGCAAGATGAGGATCATGATAAAGGGCGGCGTGTGGAAGAACACGGAGGACGAGATCCTCAAGGCGGCGGTGATGAAGTACGGCAAGAACCAGTGGGCGCGCATCTCCTCGCTGCTCGTTCGCAAGTCCGCCAAGCAGTGCAAGGCCCGCTGGTACGAGTGGCTCGACCCCTCCATCAAGAAGGTAACGCAGCTCCCAACCTTCCGTTATTCCATGGATTCGTGATGTTGCATTTTCATGCCAGCACTTTGTTAGCTAGGGAACTGCGGCTGCATGCTGTTATGAAATGAGTAGGGATGATAGGAGTCGTAATTGTGATTTGGTGCTTCGACGCTGCTGTTTGGTTTGTTTAGTTTTTCAGCAATTCAGCAAGTTTAGCCCAAAAGGAAATTATAAACCACCCAAAGAGATTCCTTCCCTCTGAAATCCTGAGTGCTTGAAATTGATATTTGGACTTAGTTCTTGGTGTTATGAAACAATGTAGCATGTAGACTCTCCATTTATCTGGCTGTCCTCTTGTGGCTGAGCAGCACACTCTCAATACTTTTCTTTCATGTGACTGAATTATGGATCTATGTTGTTAAAATTATAGTAAAGCTGTTAGTATGTCTTTGTTGGCGACTCTTAATGAATGTTTGATGCTTTGTTGTTAATATGATTATGTAATATAAAGTGTTTCAGGGACATTCATGAACGTTATATCTAATTCTTAAACTTTATCATCTAGTGTTAATTTGGCAAAAACCAAGTAAACTGAACTGAACCGAAATCATTTCAGTTCACGTGGTTTACGGTCAAATTCAATGTCTAAATTACCCTCAATCTTCACTTATCATATGATGCTTCTTTCAATTGGTGATCTGTGCTCTATTATGGCATTGATCTGTCCCATTTGCAGTTGTCTTTCACAATAATGATGATTTTGTCATTTATTTTCACTGTACTAACTCATGTCTATTCATTGCAGACCGAGTGGACAAGGGAAGAGGATGAGAAGCTACTCCATCTTGCTAAACTCATGCCTACTCAGTGGAGGACAATTGCACCTATTGTAGGCCGAACACCATCTCAGTGCCTTGAGCGTTATGAAAAACTGCTTGATGCTGCCTGTGCAAAGGATGAGAATTATGAGCCTAATGATGACCCGAGGAAGTTGCGACCTGGTGAGATCGATCCAAACCCTGAGTCAAAACCCGCACGCCCTGATCCTGTTGATATGGATGAAGACGAAAAGGAAATGCTTTCTGAGGCAAGGGCTCGCTTGGCTAACACCAGAGGTAAAAAGGCAAAACGAAAGGCAAGAGAGAAACAACTTGAAGAGGCAAGGCGGCTTGCCTCACTGCAAAAAAGGAGAGAGTTGAAGGCAGCTGGTATTGATACACGGCAGAGGAAAAGAAAGAGAAAGGGGATTGACTATAATGCTGAAATCCCTTTTGAAAAGAGACCTCCTCCAGGCTTTTATGATACGGTTGGTGAGGAGAGGCCACTTGAGCATGTACAGTTTCCAACTACTATCGAGGAGCTCGAAGGCAAGAGAAGAGTTGACATAGAGTCACAATTAAGAAAGCAAGACATTGCCAGGAACAAGATTCTGCAGAGGCAGGATGCCCCTGCTGCAATAATGCAAGCGAATAAACTTAATGACCCAGAAGCAGTCACAAAGAGGTCCAAACTAATGCTTCCACCACCCCAAATTTCTGATCATGAGTTAGAGGAGATTGCAAAGATGGGTAATGCCAGTGATCCTGCTCTAGCTGAAGAGCTTGGTGAAGGAAGTACTGCTACAAGAACTTTGCTGGCAAGCTATTCCCAGACTCCAAGGCTTGGTTTGACACCATTGCGAACTCCGCAACGAACTCCAGCTGGGAAGGGTGACGCTATTATGATGGAGGCAGAGAATCTTGCACGTCTAAGGGAATCACAAACACCTCTTTTAGGAGGGGACAACCCAGAGCTTCATCCATCAGATTTCTCTGGTGTTACACCACGTAAGAAGGAAATACAGACTCCAAATCCCATGGCAACGCCTTTGGCAACCCCTGGCCCTGGTGTTACCCCAAGGATTGGTATGACACCCTCCAGAGATGGTAATTCCTTTGTTTTAACTCCAAAAGCTACTCCTTTCCGGGATGAACTACGCATAAATGAAGAGGTGGAAATGCAGGACAGTGCTCAGCTTGAGCTTCGCAGGCAAGCTGAATTAAGAAAAAGCCTACGATCTGGTTTTGCTTGTATTCCACAGCCTAAAAACGAGTACCAGATAGTTATGCCACCTATCACAGAGGAGGAGACGGAGGAAGCTGAAGAGAACATTGAAGTTGATATGTCAGACAAGTTAGCACGAGATAGGGCTGAGGAGCAAGCAAGGCAGGAGGCATTACTCAGAAAGAGATCCAAAGTGTTGCAGAGGAGTTTGCCTAGGCCACCTGCTGGTTCAGTGGAGATTCTCCGGCAATATCTGATTAAAGGTGGTGAAAGCAGAAGCAGAAGTACCTTTGTGCCTCCTACATCACTTGAACAAGCTGATGAACTATTAAATGAGGAACTCCTTAGGCTCCTTGAGCATGATAATGCTAAATATCCTCTTGATGAAAAAACTCAAAAAGAGAAAAAGAAAGGGAACAAGCGTCAGGCAAATGAGGCAGCTTTTGTTCGTGAAATTGAAGATTTTGATGAGGATGAACTAAAAGAGGTTTATTTCTTTTCCTACCTCCTATTATTGTTGTTATTTGATGATGAATTGAATAGCCATTTTCCTTATAACCTGTACTCCAAATTTTGTTATAATATTAGGTGGACTAATAATAACTTGAAATCCTGTAGATGATTCATTGTCTGTACCTCAGTGGGTAGCATAATAATACGATATATAGTACTTGTATTAGAGCAGTAGTTCTAAACAATTCCTGTACCAACCTGTATAATCTTACTCTTGATTGTCATGATTTGCTAATTTATCCATTGGTATTGAATGTTATTCTGGAGATGGGGAGGGAAGGAAAAATAACATGAATGCATATAATGGGAGCTGTATATATTACTAGAAAGCTTACTGTCTAGCTGCAGGATTCATAGAAAAATGTGCTACCCTGTTCAAGAATGTATGCCATATATATACACACTTCACTTACCTGTAGAATAGCCTATTATGTGCTCTGGCCATTTAACCCAATTTGATCGAGCCATGCAACGCACTAATCAGTGAAACGGACTGTCCCAGTTATGCGGTCAAACCAATTAGTTAATGCGTTTCGTAGTTTGTACATGAATTTGTTTGTTCTTTGTTTTAGGCATAATTTTTTTATTGGTAGCTCCAATGTGCAAATGGTTTTCACGAGTAGCTTACTGACGACGAGAGGAACAGAATGATATGTCTCGCTAGTAAACATTAATTTTTGACTGGTAACAGAAATTTCTATATCTATAACTAGAAATTACTATTATACAGTAGTAAATTGATGTTCATTTGGACTTTTACTATCATATTGTATGATAGTAATTGCTAGTTAGAAATGTAGTAATTTCTAGTTATAAATATAGTAATTTCTATTACCAGTTAGAAAAATTACTATTTATTTGCGAGACTTATATCATTCTGTTCATCTCGTAGACCCGCAGGCGACGTACAAATCATCGAGATACCAGACCCGTTGGGGCCAGGTTGGCACCTCTCGCTAGGTCGGGTTCATTATTTGGCAATCGTAACTTAACTTACCTGTTCGAATTGCGGGTATCCGTAGCAAATAGAATCCAATTAGCAAGCCTCCATTTAGCACTCGGTAAAAAGGAAAAGAGGAGTAACTTGGTAAATCGGTAATTTTGACCACCACACACAGCCAACCAGTGGTGCAGCCCATGCTTGTTATGGCGTCCATTAATCGTCGCTTAAGCGACGATTAACCGGTAAGGCGGCTGGGAGCTGATCGCCACGCCGTCGCCTTACAGCCTCTGCCTATGGCGTCCGCCTTGTCGGCGTGGCGTCGGCGAGGCGTCGTAAGGCGACGACATGCCCTAAGGCGGACGCCGTAGGAGGAGCGGAGGAGGAGCTGAGGGATAAGTGGCAGATAAAAAAACGGAGACCTGACAAACCCTAGCCGCTCCAGTCCAGTCGCCGCCGCCTCGTCTCGTCCAATCCAGTCGCCGCCGCCTCCTCTCCTCCGCAAATCCCGTGGTCGCCGTCGCCTCCCCTCTGCTCTGGTGGTCGCCGCCGCCACCCCTCCGCCAATCCCGTCGCCTCCGCCGCCTCACTCGCTAATCCGTCGCCTCGCCGCCTCACTCGCTACGGTGAGTGGTGGCCGCCCGCGCCGCCTCCCCTCGCTCACGGTGGTCGCGGCCTCCTCGGCTTTGCTCGTCGCCAGCCTCCCTCCACTGGTAACTAGTCCCAGCGCCTCCCCTCCTCTGCTCTGCGTTGCCTCCTCTGCTCTGTTGTGCTTGGTTGCTAGTTGTAGTGCTGGTCTGCTGGCTGGATGAATGGAATCAATGGTTGTTAGTATTGCTGGCTACATGTTGGAACTTGCAAGGTAGTCAGTCACTATATGGGAGAAGAGCAATTGGAAAGAGGATGGGTGCTATATCAAGGTATGCATGTGCTACTAAATTGCTATTTAAGTTGTCGCCATACTAGGCTAGGATATGTGTATGGCGTCGCCTCGCCGCGCGCCTTATCGCTTAAAAGTTGTGAAGGTAGTCAGTCGCCTCGCCTCGCCTTATCGCCGTAACAACCATGGTGCAGCCCCCTGGGAGCTCAGTCAACCGAAGCAAAGGACAGTGCCATGCCCTCATTTACAGCCAAGAGAACCGAAGGAGCCCCAAGCACATAGCCATTTTCTCAGCCCAACCAAAGCCACCAAAGTAACACATCCCCACTTCCTTAGTCCAGAGCCAAAGATGGCAGCTAGCCCTCTCCACTCCATTCCTCAAAAACTGAACGAAACCATGGAGCAAGGAGGATCCCCAACAGCCGACCGAACAAGGAGGAGCTCAAGCCAGCCAAGAAGAGCCCCCAAGCCGGATGAGCCATGAGCAAGAAGATCGGAGGAGCCCAGAACCGAACCGACTGCCTCATCTTCTTCCTCTTCGTCAACCGAACCCCCAGATTCTCCCCATCAGGTGCACAACCCTAGTGTAGCATCACTAGCAATAGCAGTAGTACTACTTGTAGGTTGCTAGATGGGTAGATCGGGTAGGGTTCTTGGCCTCAGTAGGGTGGAACGCTAGGGGTTACATGGCTCGTCGTTGTACCGTCCAACCTATAGCCCCAGTCATCATCGGCCAGTGGGGGAGAGGAGAAGAGGAGTTCGGCCCGGTAAGGGGAGAGGAGAATAGAGAGTTAGGCTAGTAGAGGTAGAAGAGATTAGGGGAAGAGAGGGACGAGGGAGTTAGGCCAGAGGAGCAGCCGGCTGTAGAGGAGAGGCGGCGGCGCTAGGCCAATCCGGCGAGCCACTGGCCAGTAGAGAGTAGAGGGAGAGGGAGGGATTAGAGGAGAGAGGCGGCGGAGCTGGGCGCGATCTTTTCTTGCGCTCAAGTTCGGTTTGCCCGACTCTAACCGCGTCGGGGGCCGGACCTTGGATCTGGTCCGCACTCGATGCCTCGCTCGACTCCGATCGCATCGAGGGCCGGACCTCGGATCTGGTTCGCGCTCGACGTTCCGCTCGACTTCGACCGCGTTAGGGGCCGGACCTCGGATCTGGTTCGCGCTCGACGTCCCGCTCGACTTCGACCGCGTCGGGGGCTGGACCTCGGATCTGGTTCGCGCTCGATGCCAAGCTCGACTCCGACCGCGTCGGGGGCTGGACCTCGGATATGGTTCACGATTGAGTGTTGAGTACTTAGCTGTTCGTATGGGGGTTTTCTCCTTCATCCGGCCTCGAATGCGGTCGAGGTCGTGTAGGAGGTCAAGCGTAGTTAGAGCTCGATCTAAATACAAAATACAAACTTAAATACACTATCTACAGGTCTGACATCTCGCGAGCAAGCTTTTCTTCCATCAACCCCCGGAGGCCAAGGCCACGTACCAGAACCTCCGGGGGTTGATGGAACGTGCTGCCATCCAGCACGTCCAGGGATCCGGCTCCCACCACTCGGGCGCCTCCTCGAGTCGTCCGAGCCGCGTTACCCCTTGGGGACAGCAGACTCCGGCCGGGACGGCGCCGCAGCCCGACCAGCACCAGGCCTCGCGCACTCCGGTGCGCCACTGCCTGGGGAGCAACCACGACATTCGCGCAACCCTCGAGGCGCGAAGAAGGGCGATGGACGAAGCGGCCAGCTCGGTCGCATGACAATGGCGGTCGGCGCAGCAGCCGCGGCTGAGCCCCGATGGCCTAGGGCCACGGGCGTTCGGCCGCGCGATCCGCAATGCGGACTTTCCCGCCCGGTTCCGGGCGCCGGTCAACATAGCCAAATACACGGGGGCCACGAACCCCGGAGTTTGGCTAGAAGACTACCGACTCGCCTGCCGGGCGGGGGGAGCTACTGATGACCTTTTCATCATCCAGTACCTTCCCATCTACCTCGCGGACTCGGCTCGGGCTTGGCTTGAGTACTTGCCCGCGGACACCATCAGGAGTTGGGCCGACCTGACGAACCTCTTCATCGGTAACTTCCAGGGCACGTACAAGCGCCCTGGGAACTCCTGGGACTTGAAGAGCTGCAAGCAGCAGACAGTGGAGACGCTTCGGGACTACATCCGACGCTTCTCTCAACAGTGCAACGAGCTCCCCGACATCCGCGACGCCGACGTCGTCGGAGTGTTCATCTACGGCACCACGTCCAAAACTTTGGTGCACAAACTGGGTTGCGCCAAGCCCAGAACCACCAAGGAGCTCTTGGACATTGCCACCAACCACGCCTCTGGCGAAGATGCTGTGGGGGCCATCTTCGAGAAGGGGAAGGCCAAGCGAGAATCCGGCACCCCCTCCGACCGCTCCGACAAAAAGAAGCAGCGGAGGAAGCAACGCCGCGAAGGCAATTTGGTCGCCGCCGCCGACCGCCCTGCCAAGCAGCAGGCATGGCAGGCGCCTGACCACTTCGAGAAGCTGATGGATAGCCCGTGTCTGAACCACGGGTACCTCATCAAGCACAAGTACCGGGACTGCGAGGTCCTGAAGCGCGAACCCCCCGCCGTCGCGGGGCAAAGGGAAGAAGCGAGACACGACACCCGACGCCGATAAGCCGAGGGCGGATGCCAAGTTTCCAGAACTCGACGACTGCCTCATGATCTTCGGCGGGCCGGCTTGTTACGCCGACAAACGGCACCTCAAGCTCGCCTACCGCGAGGTTCATACGGTGGCCCCCGCCGTGCCCCAGTATCTCTTGTGGTCGAGTCCCTGATCACCTTTGATCGGGCCGATCACCCCGACCACATCCCGCAGCCAGGGAGATACCCGCTGGTCATCGACCCCATCGTGGGGACGAAGCGCCTAACCAAGGTGCTCATGGACGGCGGCAGCGGTCTCAACATCCTGTATGTTGAGACCCTCGACGCCATGGGGGTACCTCGCTCGAGTCTCCGACCGAGCAAGGCGCCCTTCCACTTGCCGCCCCGGCCAACAGCCCATCCGCCGGCGGTCGACTCGCCTGGCCACTTTTGGAGGCCCGGACAACTTCCGAACCGAGACCCTCGCTTTTGAGGTGGTGGATTTTCCCGGCTCCTACCATGCGATATTGGGGAGGCCATGCTACACCAAGTTCATGGCGGTCCCCAATTATACCTACCTCAAGCTGAAGATGCCGGGATCGCGGGGAGTAATCACCGTGGCCTCATCCTTCCAGCTTGCTTTCAACTGCGAGCAAAGCAGTTGCGAGTTGGCATCGGCGGTCATCGCCTCCGCCGAGCTTGCCGACCTCAGGGAAAGGGCCCCTGGGTCCGCCCCCGACTCCGACAAGCCGGGACCTAGCTCCTTCAAATCCGCCGAGGACACGAAGGAGATCGCGGTTGATCCCGAGGATCCCGCCAAGACCGTGCGGGTTGAGCCACGCTCCCTGCCAAATAGGAAAGCGCGCTCGCGCGACTTCCTCCGCGCCAATCAGGACGTCTTCGCATGGAGGCCCTCAAACATGCCAGGAATCCCAAGGGAAGTCGCCGAGCACTCCTTGAACATTCGACCATGCTCCAGGCCGGTGGCCCAACGCCTGCGCCGCTTCAATTAAGAGAAGCGCAAGGCCATAGGGGAGGAGATCGCCAAACTTTTGGCCGCAGGGTTTGTAAAAGAAGTACGCCACCCTGAGTGGCTGGCAAACCCTGTCCCTGTAAAAAAGAAAACCGGGCAATGGAGAATGTGCGTTGACTACACGAGCCTGAACAAGGCATGTCCCAAAGACCCGTTTCCATTGCCCCGCATCGACCAAGTTGTCGACTCAACCGCTGGGTGCGAGACCCTGTCTTTTCTGGATGCCTACTCGGGCTATCACCAGATAGCGATGAAGGAGTCCGACCAGCTCGCGACTTCATCACTCTGTTCGGTTCGTTCTGTTACGTAACGATGCCTTTTGGTCTAAAAAACGCGGGAGCTACATACCAGCGATGTATGCAAACGTGCTTCAACGACCAAATAGGCCGCAACATCGAGGCGTACGTCGACGACATCGTCGTTAAAACTAGGAAGGCCAACGACCTCGTCGCCGACCTGGAGGCAACTTTTGCGAACCTTCGGCGATTTCGCATAAAGCTCAACCCCGAGAAGTGCGTTTTCGGGGTCCCTAAGGGAAAGCTGTTCGGCTTCATCGTCTCCGAGCGTGGCATCGAAGCCAACCAGGAGAAGATCTCCGCCATCATGAGGATGGGCCCGATCAGCAACCTGAAGGGAGTCCAGAGGCTGACAGGATGCCTTGCGGCCTTGAGCTGCTTCGTCTCCCGCCTCGGCGAACGTGGAATGCCGCTCTACAAGCTACTCAAGAAATCCGACCAATTCGGTTGGACGCAGGAGGCGCAGGAAGCCCTCAGTCGATTGAAGGCGTTCCTGACCTCGCCCCCGGTACTGGTCGCCCCGGCACCCGGAGAATTGCTCCTCTACATCGCCGCCACGACCCAGGTCGTCAGTGCGGCGCTGGTCGTGGAGCGAGCAGAAGAAGGCCGTGTGCTCAAAGTACAACGGCCGGTCTACTTCATCAGCAAAGTACTCTTCGAGACCAAGGCCCGGTACCCACAGGTACAGAAGTTGCTGTGCGCAGTGCTCATCACGAAGAGGAAGCTGCTCCACTATTTCGATCGGCATCCCGTCTCCGTGGTGACCTCTTCACCACTCGGTGAGATCGTCCACAACCGCGACGCCTCAGGGAGGATAACCAAGTGGGCGCTCGAGCTTAACGGCCACGACATATCGTACGTTCCTAAAACGGCGATCAAGTCACAAGTCTTGGCCGACTTCGTCGCCGAGTGGACCGAGGCGCAGGAGCCACCTGCCCTCGAAGACCCGGAGTACTGGACGATGTACTTCGACGGGTCCTTCACCAAGAACGGAGCGGACGCTGGGGTCGTCATCGTCTCACCACTCGGGAACAAGCTCCAGTATGCCATCCGACTGCTCTTCGATGCAACCAACAACGTCGCCGAGTACGAAGCCCTCGTCAACGGTCTCTGGATCGCTGCCGACCTCGGCGCGCGCCGACTCTACGTACACGACGACTCCAAGCTTGTCGACCAGGTCATGAAGGCCACGGAGCCTCGTGACGCCCGCATGGCAGCCTCTTGCCGGGAAGTGCGCAAGCTCGAGGAGGTTCAAGGGCTTCGAGCTTCATCATAGCTACAGACGCTACAACGGCGAGGCCGATTCCCTAGCCAACCTCGCCTCCAGCAAAGGACCGGTCCCGCCGGGGATCTTCGTCTCCGACCTCCACAAACCCTCTGTCTAGCCGGACTCGGCAGGCGAGAGCACGTCCGACCCACCAGAAACAACCCCTCCGACCGCCGGCCGGTCGGACGCGGGACCATCCGGGTCGGACTGCAACGTGCTCACAGCCGACTCCGACTGGAAGCAGCCCTACATCGACCAACTAACTAACGGGTCGCTCCCTGCCGACTCGACTGAGTCCTGTCGCCTCACTCGACAGGCAAAGTCCTTCGTCCTGGTCGGAGAAGACCTCTACAAGAGCCCCTCTAGGATGCTCCAGAAGTGCATCCCGGCCGACCAGGGAAGGGAGCTGTTGCTCGACATCCATGGCGGCATCTGCGGCCACCACGCCGCGCCCCAGTCCCTCGTAGGGAAAGCCTTTCGACAAGGCTTCTACTGGCCAACCGTCGTGGCAGACGCCAAGCAGATTGTTCGCACCTGCGAAGGATGCCAATTCTTTGCTCGGCAGACACACCTTCCGGCGCAAGCCCTGCAGACAATCCCCATCACGTGGTCGTTTGCGGTCTGGGGGCTCGACCTGGTCGAACCCTTCAAGAAAGTGCCCGGGGGCTTGACCCACCTACTTGTCGCGGTCGACAAGTTCACCAAGTGGATAGAAGCCAAGCCGGTCGCCACCATCACTTCGGCACAAGCGGCCAACTTCTTCCGCGACATCGTTTATCGGTTCGGAGTTCCGAACTCTATCATCACCGATAACGGGACACAGTTCACGGGGAAGGAGTTCCTCGAGTTCTGCGACAACTTCAACATTCGCGTTGACTGGGCGGCCGTGGCCCATCCGCGGGCTAACGGTCCAGCCGAGCGGGCAAACGGCATGATCCTCCAGGGACTCAAGCCGCGAATCTTCAGCCGACTGAAGAAATTCGCGGGGCGATGGGTAGTCGAGCTGCCCTTTGTTCTCTGGAGCCTGCGGACCACGCCAACCCGGTCGACCGTATTCACACCATTCTTTATGGTGTTCGGCGCCGAAGCAGTATTACCAACCGACCTAGAGTACGGCGCCCCAAGACTTCAAGCCTTCGACGAGGCGCGGGGGCTCGAGTCACAACAAGACGCCATCGACCAGCTCGACGAGGCGCGCGACGTGGCCGTCCTCCGATCGGCCAAATATCAACAAACGCTGCGATGGTACCACAGTCGACAGATCCGTGGTCGGTCCTTCAACATTGGCGACCTGGTCCTGCGCCAGGTTCAGTCCAACAAAGACAGGCACAAACTTTCCTCTCCGTGGGAAGGCCTGTTCACTGTCGTGGAGATCATCCGACCCGGCACCTTCCGACTCAAGGACGACGGTGGCAACATCGTCCCCAACGCGTGGAATATAGAAAAATTAAGGCGATTCTACCCCTGAGGATTTTTCTTGTCCACATGCTACTTGGGGACCGCAAGTTCAAAAGCTCATGCGGGCCGGTGACCTGACACCACTCGCTCCTCGCGTGAACGCAAGTGAACGTTTTTGTAATCGAAGTTTGCGCACCTCGCCTAAAAGTGCTAACGCTCCGATTCACGCCCGACCCTCGCGGTTCCTAAAGGCTACAATCGTTGAGTGCACAGCACAGCGAGCAAGCAGGCGCAAGAAGAAACAAGTCACAAGTTTCGATGAGATAAAACTTTATTTCATTAAAATTATTTACATTACGGGGAAGGGGGCCTGCATGACCTCACTCTCCCTCGATCCAGCCATCCACCTCATGACGCCTCTGCACGGCCGATTCGATAAGGGCCGCTCTCGCCTCACGGAGGCGGGGGACGGCGTGGAGAAGCGCGTCGACCCGCGCGGTGTCTCGCCTGACCAAGTCGGTTTCCACCTGCTCCACCATCCTCCTCCACGCCTCATCCCAGTAGGGCTCCGCCTGCCAGTTAAAGGGCGGAAGGTCCGTCATGAAGATAGGGAGGAGAGCAGAGCGAGACTTGAAGACGAAGGGGAGGGGAGAGCGGCTGCGTTACTAACGCATCCCACGCCCCCTCTTATACCCCAAGGCACGGAAGACGAAGAGGATCGCTGTAAATGCAGGGACGGGAAGCCGAAGCGGCGTCGCGCTAATTCCAACGAGGCCTGACTACCCGAAAGTTAAGGCAACTCTATCCAAACTTTAACTCATTTTCGTGCCTCTTTTTCTGCTCTGTCCTCCGAGTTTAAGCGCTGCGTGACGACCATAGCTTGGTCGCCACGCACCGCTCGGGGGCTACTAGTTCTTAGGGCTCACGCGAACCGGTGACCTGACTGGCCATCAGATTCTCCCATCGGTAACCCTCCCGACCGGGGCGCTACGGCTTACGCCCCAGCGGCTACGGTTGCTAAGTAGTGCTTCGCGGAAGAAGGAAGTGCCTGCGCAGAACGATCCATGGTCGATCGGGAACACTCCTTTCCCGTGCGTACACAAGTGAACATCTCGCACCTAGGTTCGTGCTCCTTTTTTCGCGCTTCGCCGAAAGTGCTAAAACTCCGATCCACGCCGACCCCCGTGGTCCCTAAAGGCTACGATCGTCGAGTGTGCATCACAGCGAGCAAGCGCGAAAAGACGGCTCGAACTCGCGGTCAGCCCAACTAACCAAATCAACAGAACAAGCTTTAGCTCATCGTGTGCCAAATATTTTGTGCATCAGAAAACAAAACGTCTAATTCTCTTCTCTACTCTCGATGGAGGATATCTTGCGGCGACGTCCTGCTGGCGATCGTTCGATCGTGCGGCTCTACTCGGGCTTCGAACTCGTCGACCTCCTCTTCGGTCCGGTTGCTGGCGATCCCGCTACTAACGGTGTCGAGGTCGATGCCGTCATAGTGGGAGAGGGTGCAGACCAGCGCCGAAGAAGCCCCGAGTACGACGCCGCCATCATATACGGCCAGGTTTCGGCACGCTGTCAAGACGGTATGAAGCGAACTCAGACCGCCATGAGCGAGCAATGGCCGCAGACGTTCCGGCCGGCCTCCTGAAGGGCTACCACCGACGGCCGCTTTGATCGCTTTCTTCCAACCGCTTGGCCACACGGCCAAGGTTCCGTGTGACACGACCGCCTGGTCGTGCTCCTTCGCCAGCCGCAGCGCCGCCACGATCACGTCCCGCGACGTGACCGCCAGGTTGCTCTCCTCCGCCGCTAACCTCCGCGCCTCCGCGGCCTCGCCAAGGTTCTTCTGCGGCTTTGCGGAAGGAAACGATGTTGAGGCAACGGTCTCGCCGAGCCACGATCACAAGATCGACCAAGGGGATGGCACGCTTATCGCCCGCAGATGCCCTCAGGGCACCCAGCTCTTCGTCGGCCTTGGCCCGAGCCTCTCGGTCGCCTGCGCCGTCTTCGACAAGCTTCCTCGCCGAGGCCAGCTCTTCCCGAAGGCGTGCTACCTTCGACTGGGCGGCCCCTCCTGCGGCGGCAGCGGCATCCTTGGCTTTATTGGCCTCCTCCAGAGAAGACCTGAGCTCGGATGCCTCCGCTCTCAGGTCCCGGACCGTCGAGCGCATGTCCGACAAAGACTGCGCTGACTTCTCACCTCTCGACAAGCTTCTTCGCTTCGCCGCTCATGGGTCCAAGGCCTCCCGGTATCGTGGTAACACGGACGCAATGGCCGCACTCCACCTCGGCGGCCATCCTCCGGCCGTACAGACTGCGGAGGAACTCAGACTTGCCCTCCGATCGGGTCCGCAAGCGCTGCAAAAAGGTAAGCATCCCCTCAGCCTACCGCAAACCTACCACGAAAGACGCAAAGTCGAAGTTCGTTCGGCTTACCTCACCGATCGGATAAACCCTCTCGGCAACGGCACCCAACGCCCTGCTGAAAGAGGCGGCGACGAGATCCAGATCCGTCCGGATCCGGCTCATCTCAGCCTCGACCTGCCGCAACCCCTCGCAAGGTCCTCCCACTCCTTGCGCTCCGCCGCATCATCCTGGACAAGGCGCGTCCTAGACGGATCCGCGCCCGGCCAAATCAGTGTGGGCGGAGAACTCCGAGCGGACTTCGAAGCCCGCCGGTGACTGCGCCCTCAACAAGGCAACCGCCACCGGGCGGATCTCGACGACGGCGGACCACCTCTGACGCCAGATCGCGTTGGATCTCTGGTGGGCGGCGGAGACATTCTCGCTTCACGGCCTCGACCAGTGTCGCCGACTTCGACGGCCGCCGGAGGCTCCTCGCGCTGCTCACGGCAAAGACTGCCCGTTGGGTGCCACGGCTGCACCTCTCATCGCTCATGAACTCCAGAGCTTATCGGCGGTGCCTGGCTAATCGCCCGACCTACTCGCGGCACCTCGGTGCCGACGGCAAGACTTCCTCGCGACGCCGGCAAAGAAGGACGGCCTGCCTCGCAGGTCGCTACGCCGCGCCACCGGCGCTGCCGGCAGCTTCGTGGAAGGCTTCGCGCAGTAATACGCTAGAAACCACTCGAGCAACTCCGCACGGTGCGACTCAGCGTCGAAGAAGACGCTATCGCGACGAAGTGAGCGGCGACACTCGCGCTTCTGCGCTCCACCGCGCGGAGGTGAGTCCGCTCTTCGCCTCCGCGAGGGCACCCCTGCCTCGGGCCCAATGGCGGCGCCTTCGCCTGGGTTGCCGCCAGCCGGCAGCCCAAGGTCGTATAGGCGGTATGGGTCGGCCCCGCCATCCCCGCCGTTGTCGCTCGAGACCCTTGGTCACCCGACTCGACTGCGGTCGTGTCGGTAACCTCTTCGCCGCGCACGGCCCTTGCCGCGCGCTCTTGCCTGTTCTCTCTCCTTTTCCTCCTCTCTTCCGCCTCCTGCGGTCGGAATCACGCTGCGCGGCCCCCGCACGGGCCGCAGCCCTCAACTCCTCCCTCGGCAGCAGGGCCCAGGACACCATCTCGGCGAGCCCCTGAAGGACATAGAAGCGCCAATCGAATCAAAACCCCAAGGGCTCGAAGGAAGGAAAGAGAAGGGGGGAAAGCTGCTCGGATTACCAGATCCGGGGGGTGACCCGCCCATAACGGCTCAGGATGGCTGGCCACCGCCACGGTGGCACCTCCGCCGATGACGGCAAAGACCCGGGCCTCGAGCTCCGTTGCGGGAAGCTCCACCTCCGCGGTCCTCATTGGGTTGGACACCCCCACGTACTGGAACATGGGGCGCACCCGATCCATGAGGGGTTGGACGCGCATCCTCATGAACGTGCGCACGACGACATCACCGGTCAGGCCCCGCTCCCTCTGGACCTTGATCCGGTCAATAATCACGTCCACCTTCTCCCTTTGGTCGGCACCCCAGCCCCACTCGGGCCCCGCCGCAGGGGGCCGAGCGGTGAAGGTCGGGGCGCTACCTCCGAGGTAACGGACGTAAAGCCACTCGGAGTGCCAACCATGGTTCGACGACGGCAGCTTCACCTCGATGTAGTCCGCCACGCGGCCGCTCCGCAACTGGAAGGCCACGCCGCCGATGGGTACCGAAGCACCCGCCGATTTGTCCTTCATCAGCTGCGGCACAAAGAAGTGCCTCCAGAGCGCCCAGTGGGGATCGATCCCTAGGAATGCCTCGCACAGCGTGATAAAGACCGCGATGTGAAGAACGCCGTTGGGGTTGAGGTCGTGCACCTCCGCCTTGTAGAAGTGGAGCAACCCGCGGACGAAGGGATGGAGCGGAAGGCCGAACCCGTGCTCGAAGAACGAGGCGGGCACGACGATCTCGTCGGCATCCGGCGCGGGCACTGTGGCCCCCGTCGGCACCCTCCACCTCCAGATGCCCGCGGGGGAACCCTTTCTTCTCCAAGGCAATCACGCGGCTGGACTGGATGGAGCACCCTGGCCCCGACATCCCTGAGAAACGAAAAAGGCGAGGAAGCGGGGGAAGGAGGAGGTACGAAACCCTCTGCCCGAGCTCCTTTTGCTCCCTTAGTCTCTTTTTGCAACAGGCGGAAGCAGGAAGGCGAAGAAGGCACAGGCGAGTGCCCGTCCTGCTGCCCCCCCGCGCCACCTTTATAGGCGACGGACGGACGCTACTCGAGCAAGTGTCAGTCGAACAGACGCCACCTCGAGCCAACCGTCGCACGTCCCGTCCCTCTGACCGCTAGTCTCTCTACGACTTGACGGCCGGTAAGACTCGACGGTTTCCAATCCCCCCACTACGCATTAACTCCTGACAGGATGGCGGGAGGCACCAAGGCATCGCCTCGAGCGGCGCGCCCTACGACCTCTCGGTCTCCGTCGCCTGGCCAGGCGAGCCGCCTCGCAGCAGGTATGTCAGGCCCACTGGGCCGCTGCGGCACCAACATGGCAAAGAGTTCGATGACTCACGCCCGGGGCCCAGTCGAGCGCCGTGGGCTCCAAAGGCCTAATCCGCCAAGCGGATCTAGAGCTGCCCCGGCAGAAAAACGAGCGAGGGCGAGGAAAAGGCGAGCCCCCAGTGGGCCTCTAGTTGTCTCGGCAGACGACCCGATCGCCTTAACTCGTGTCCGAGACCATACTTGATGCTCTCCCGCGGAACTCATCGATGGGTGACAGCCAGCTGTGCTCCGGGTCGGCGGACGGCCTGGAGTCCGACACGGGATCGAGTAAAGAAAGGTTTTCTATGGAACGCCCCCAGAGGGTCGGACACCCGTGCCGGGATCGTCCGCTAGGAGGAATCCCCCTCAGAGGAGACCTCCAGGTTCCACTTGGACTACCCGTTATCAGCTCCACGAGCACGGTGTTAAAGCCAACTCGGTAAACACGCGTTCGCTCACCCCCTCCAGGTCCCACACCTGCGGACGGGGCGTATACGTGGGACAGACAGCGGCCACTCCTCTCGTAGATAGCCTCACCAGATGAGGACTTGGGACGGACGCCCCCCGCCTAGCTCCGGCGTAAAACCAGCCCTACGAGCACGTCTAGCTACGACGTAAAATGAGCACTCGGCACCAGAACCTTGCTAAAGGCATCTGGGCACCCGCGCCAACGAAGGCAACGTCTAGCGCGGGATGAAGGCAACGTCTAGCTACGACGTAAAACGAGCGCTCGGGCACCGGAACCTTGCAAAGGCATCTGGGTATCCGCACCGGTAGAGGCAATCCGCCGATCGAACCGGCGCTCGGGGACTCGGAAACGCGAGCCCACACCAGTTCACGAGCGTGTGCTTGCGCGGAACAGTGATCCGACCGATCACTGGATTCTTCCCTAGCGGTAACCCTCTCGACCCAGGCGCTACAGCCTACGCCCCAGCGGCTACAGTTGCTAAGTAGTGCCTCGCGGAAGAAGGAAGTGCTCGGGTGGAGCGATCCACGGCCGGTCGGGAACACTCACTCCCGCGCAAGCACTCGTGAACGTTTCGCACTACGGACGCTCGCGAATTTACCTGCACTCGCACGGGTCGGTGACTCGACCGGCCGTCCGGTCCTCCCTAGCGGTGGGCCTCTCGACCCAAGTGCTACGGTCTGCGCCCCAGCGGCTACGGCTGCTAAGAAGCACTTTGCGGAAGAAGGAAGCGCCCGTGTGGAGCGATGCACAGCCGGTCGGGAACACTCCTCTCCCGCACGAGTGCAGGTAAACGATTCGTACCACGAGCGTCCACGAGTGTACCCCGAGCACACTAAGTCGGGGGATTGTCCCCGAGTGTCTACGACAGCCCGACCGGCAAAAACCCCCCATTCCCTTCCGCTTTCTCCTTAGAAGCGCTAGCGCTGTGACCTACGTTCGAACAGCCCTAGCGCGACAATCGTCCAACAAGCATCCACAGCCAAATAAAAATGGCGGGGAATAAGGTCGGGGGAGCCCCCCCCCAACCGACGATAATATTACATAGAAGTATTGTTCATAAAAAGAAAAAAAAGACTGGGAATGGGGTGCAACAGACAAAAACATCTTCGCAAAGAATTACCGGAGCTCCTTCAGAGAAGGCGCTGCCCCTGAATCAAGCCGCCGCTATCGGCCCGCACTGGGCTCCACGCGCACTCGCCACAGCCGGCCAGTATCCGCCGGCGAGGTGGAAGGCGATTGGCCAAGTTGGCGCCTCCAGAGGGTCGCCACCACCTCGAAGCGGCTCTAGGCTCCGGGCCATACTTTCGTAGGCCGGACGGAGCATGGCGATGAGGTCCGCGCGCTGACGAAGCTCTCTCTACGACTGCCCGAGCCCGCTGAGCCGCCCTCGCCTGGCTGGCGGCCACGAGGCCTGGGCGCCAATGAGGCTCGCAGCCGCCAACAGCCATGACAAGTCACCGCTGGGCCCTTATCTCGGGACCACCCTGAGCGGCAAGCAGGCTCGGGAGGCAACCCTAACCGCCACCGCCCCACCAAGGCAAGCGATGGGCGCCACCGGCAATGGGTTCGAGCCGGCGGCTGGGAGAGAAAAAGCGAGCCAGCATCAACAGAGAAGAAAACTAAACCCGTCCAAAAGCCAAGGCAACGAAAGCTTACGCTGGGGGGGGGGGGAATGCAGAGGACGCATGGGGGTAGGACGATCCTGCGCCCCACCGCCGGCGCGGAGGACCCGGCGTTGAGGCGAGGCCTCTTGGGGTCAGAGCCCCAAAGGTCTCCGCCCGTCGGCCGCTTGCCGGCCCGCCGATTGCCACTCGAACCATCACCCCTGCTCGCCATCAACGCTTTGGGGTGCCTTGAGACGGAGAAAACGGGCTGGAGAAGATGGGGAAACAGGCTCAAACGACCCAATATGGTTGCTCTCGTACCGTCCGTGCCGTATATATATACGCGCGAGGCAACGTCATCCGGGTAGGCATCGCCTCGGGTGGGGAACCGTGCGTGCCGCCCCTCCGACTGCACCAAGCCTCGGTAACGCGCGACGGTGCCCTCCCGCTCTCCCCACTGTGCATTAAATCGTGGTGGGGCGGCGGCAGGCGAAAGGGCGCCACCTCGGGCGGGGCACATCGCGACCCCTCGGCTTCGGCTCCCAGGCTGCGTGTGACAACCACAGGAAACCAGGGACCCGCGCCAAGACCCAAGACCAACGCTACGAATTTCAAAACCCGACCCACCGAACTGGTCCGGCGTTGCCCCGGCGAAAAGCTGAACGAAGGGCGAAGACGATCAAGAGTAACCCCCCGACCGGCTCCTTGACCCGCTCGGGGGCTACAACCACCGGAAGGCGCTCGCACTTACCGGTGATCAGCTTGAGTACGCCAAGACGTACTCGACGGCTCGTCACGGAGTAACCCCCCGACCTTCTCCTTGACTCCGCCGGGGCTCAGGCTACACTCCATCGGCGCCACAAGATCCGGCCGAATCACGGCCGAGTACGCCCGAGCGCACCCGACAGGATCTCGCCGACTGGGACAACCCTCGACCACCGCCTTTGACGAACTCGCTCGGGGGCTACTGACGGGTAGACATACCATGGGTATCCCCAACGGCCCAGGACGACAGGTGGGCCGATCCAGGCCCAACGATGGACGGAGGCCAAGTGGGCCATCAAGTGCAGCTAGACCCCGATCGAAGCGATCGGGGGAATCCCTCCCACTGGTCGGACGCCCCGCAGCGTCCGACCCGACCGAGGCCTGCCCATCGTGGGGCGCCAGCGCCAGCACCAGCTGTTGTCACCTACCCCACGGACGCGACGACTCATGGCGACCGTACGAGGGTAGGTGGCCCCTTCCCCAGGCAGTGAGGGTCGCCAAAGTCAAGACACCCGTCTCGTCACCCAGACGTGCGCAGCAGAGGAACGCGCTCCCTCCCGAGGTAACGCCAGAGTCAAAGCGCTACGTCAGCGCCTGGCGGGTGCACAGAGGGCAGGTGTGCCACTTCCCGTCGCAACAGAGGGCTTAGCCGCTCGGATCGTCTACCCACCCGGCAGGCATCGGTCATTCACTGAAGACCGGGACTACCAGGCGTGGGACATCCCATCCTCTTTTTTCCTTTTTCGGCCCATGTAACCTGCCTCTTCCGACGATATAAGGGGAGGCAGGACCCCCAAGGGCAGGGGGAAGAGATAGACGGACAAAAAACAGAACAAACTCACTTTCATTCCCTCTACCGCCACCGAGGAGCTCAAGGCTAGCCCTTAGCCCTCGCCTGTAATACTGTGCCCGAAAGCAACACGAATCCACCGCACGAACTGGAGTAGGGACGTTCAGCCCGAACTAGTATACTTCCTGGGCTCCCTGAGTGGACCATTCAAGGAGAGGGAGCGCGCGACCCCTTAGACTAAAAATCGTATTGCCGGTGCTTGAAACACCGACAACGCTCCTCCCCTTCGACCCAACCGGGACAGACGAAGGTCCTGCCTGGTCTCCTCCGCCGGGCCTTGGGGTCGCCTGGACCTCGTCAACCCCGCCGCCGTCTTGGTCGGACTTGGCGTCTTGGGTTGGGGGATCATCGGCTCCCATGGCGACGTCGGGAGGGGGAAGGCCGCCCTCGCTGGCCGTCGGAGAGCGGCGGGGGTCCACCTCCGGGAGAACCCCCTCTTCGGCGATCGGGATGGCCTCGGCTCCAGCCGCCTTGGAGGTCCTGGCCGGGAGTCCCTCGACCTCGGTCTGGGTCTCGAGGGCCTTAACCTCGGGGTTGTCCGCGGCAGCACCCGTCCCGGCAACACGAACCTCGAGGACTACGACCTCGGGCTCGTCCACCTCGGCGACCTCGTCCTCGACCTCGGCGGCCTCGGGGGTCTTCACCTCTGGGACGCTCCTGGTCTGGCTCGTCGTCGCGGCTTCGGTCGAAGGAGGCGGTCCGGGGAGGCCGAGCGGGTTCTGCTGGGAGGATTGTTCGGGTGCTCGGTCCCTGAGCGACTGAGGTCGGCGGACCAGTTGGAAGTCGGCCCCCTCCTCGGACTTTGACTCGCCCTGGACAATAACCATTGTCAAGCCGGGCTGTGAACGGGCTTGAGCCCCTGATGTCTGCAGATAGGAATATTACTGAAACCGAGCGGGAAAAGTCTCAAGAACTCAGGAATAAGCTCGTGGGCGTACCTGAGTGTCGGGCCCTCTCCTCGAGGTCGGGCGCTGGGCGCTTTGCCCCGCAGGCGCTGGCGATCGAGAGGGTCTCGGGGCCGCAGGAGGACTGGACCCCGAACCCCAGGAGCGAGGGCCTGAAGCCCCAGACGGGCTCAAGGCCCCCGTTGCTGTTGCTGCTGCCCCTGCCCCTGCCTGTTGCTGCTGCATGAGCAAAGAGAAGGTCGTAAGGATGACAGGCCGCAAGAATAAAAACAATTTGGGAGCAGGTGAAGGGAACTTACCACCGTCCGATCTCCCCAATCGACATGGGGCCTCTTCGGGGCGCTGCCACTTGGGGCGGCCTCTTGCTCGCTTTTCCGCCTCGCTCGCCTGTTCGGCTAAGGGCAAAGATTCGCTCGTGACCTCGCTGTAGCTCTTGGCCGCCCCGCAAACACGCTCGGGATTATCATGAGCTCGAAAAACCTCAGGCGAATGAACAAGGTCATGAGGGATTTTACCTCGGGGCTCCGGCGCAGCACGCTCCTCGGGACGGGGTCGTCTAGGGTGTAGTCGAGGGCCGCCCTCCCGAACATCTCGTTCATCCGGGCGGTAACCCAGGACTCCTTTGGCGTTGCTGAAAGCCATGTGGGAGTCAGCAAAAAAAAAGGGGGGGGGGGAGGAGGCGCAAATCGGCCCGACCCGAGCTCGCGGAGGCCTCGTTGAGGGGGAAAACACTTACCGACGGGGGCATCGCGTGTGGGGTCATCCTGGCCCACGATCTTGAAGAATGGGTGAAGCCTCTTCCGTAGAGGCCACACCCGGTTGCGCAAGAAGTTGCTGGCGATGGCCTGCCCGGTGAGGCTGCGCGTGGCGCAGGTGTGGATCATGGCGATGGCCTCCTGGTCCGTCTCCAAGTCGCCCGGCTCCGGGGTCTGACGCTTGGTGGTGATGGGGGACCCATCGTAGGCGAGGGCGCCGTCCTCTCCCCTCTTCAGGTAGAACCACCTCTCGGACCAAGGAGCAAGGGAGTCGCGGGGACAGAATGGATGGAAGGACCAGGGGAGCTCTGGCCGCTGTCGGAACTCGGAAGTAAAGGCACCCGACCACGGGGTCCTTCCCGGTGCGGAACAGGGAAAAGTAGCGAAAAAAGAGCGAGGGGGTGGGGACGATTCCCAGGAACCCCTCGCACAGATGAGAGGAGAAGGACGGAGTTTGGTACCAGGTTAACGAGCTCGATCCCGCATTGGGGAGGACCGAGCCCAGGAAGTCACTCTCCGGCGTCCGCAAGCCGAAGAGCATGTATTGCTCGGTGCTGACAAGCTCGTCCTCTTGGGGCTACGGCTCGACCTCCAATCCGGGCAGCCTCCAAGTCGTCGGGTCCAGCAGCCCCGCCTCCTCGAGCTCCTCCATCCTCACTGCGGTCAAGGTACACTTCGCGAACTTGGTCATGAGGACTCGAAAGGCTTTTTGCTCGAAGGAGGAAGGTCTTGATCGGGAAGGAGAAGCGGTTTCGTCGGGGGTTTTGGGGGTGCAGCGAAAAGTCTGGAGGTTTGCCCCTAAGAAGACACGACGACCTGGTGTACATAGGGCCGTAGGCCCTGACGGACATAAGTTATTACGCCTCGAAGGGTGTGCTGGGCGCTTGGGAAGTTGTGCCGGCGCGGAACTGGAAACGGTACGGCTGCCTTGATTTACTCCCGTCACCCAGACAAGATCAGAACACTTGGCATCACGCCATATCGAGGAATATTCCCCTCCAAGACTTTAGGCTCGAGGCCCTCTCTGGCGGAGGAGAATAAACTCGAGCCTCGGGGGCTAGTTGTCGGGGGATGAGATACCCTACCTACTCCACGGGCTGAACGAACATACCCTTGTTCGAGCTCGCCCTCTAAGGTCGGGCTCGATCTCGGGCTCCTTACCTGATGGCCAGGTCGGGGTCCGTGCGACCTGGAGCTGGAGGATCGAGGGCCATCTCATGATCAAGACCTGCAACCAGTAGAAGATCGGGTCAAAGACACGGTGGTTCCTGAGATCCGGAAAGGCAGGACGTGGGCGCAATTTTCGGCTAGGAGTTGAGATCCGATTGGAGTGGATCCAGATCTATCCGAAGGATGCTCCTGGCAGCCTCTCAATAAACGGGAGGAGGGACCTTGTAACTAGTATATATAGACACGAGAGTCCTCAACAGGGACATACGACATAAGAAACACTCACTTTGTACTCATCCACAATCAAATCCTCCGCCTCAGGGCAAGACTGGAGTAGAGTTATTACCCTACTCGGGGGCTCGAACCAGTATAACTCCCGGTGTCCATTGCCCATTTTTCGACTAAGTCGTAGCAAGCAGCGCCATTGATCTCCCAGGGAACACAAGTTCTCGGGTCCCCCACACGCAAACACACCCGACCTCATTTTTGCGGTTGGCGATATCTTATCGTCGACACAAGGCTAAGTCTCAATCAAATAAACTTGCAGCAAAAAATAAAAAAGACGTGTGGTGTCCAATCAATGTGCTACAGGCAACTGACTGGGCTCGCTCCTTAGTTCGTGGGTTCCTCCTGGTACTCCTCCTCCAGTGCTGGCGTTGATTCTTTCTTAGCTGATGTTTGTTTTGTTGCAAGGGGTTTAGTACTACATGCACAGAATGCAGGTCTAATAACTACATGCATGGCTTATTCCAAATGACAGGCTGAAGTGGTTCTTTTTGCAATCAAGCAACATTCACAAGTAACAATAGTAGATTGGAAACCGGTAAAACAATAATAACAATAGTAACTTGCGCAATTAATTTCCAGGTAAAGCATTTATCCTTTTTAATCAATTTCAACGTTTGCATACCACGTGTCCACCATCCCAAAGTTCATTTCATAAAAGAACCCTTGGCTGTAATCCCCGAGCAATGCCCAATACCGTGGACTCGGCTATTCGAATAGGTTGTACACTCTGCAGAGGTTATACACTTTACCCACAAGCATGGTTGTTACGGCGATAAGGCGAGGCGAGGCGACTCACCACCTTCACAACTTTTAAGCGATAAGGCGTGTGGCGAGGCGACGCTATACACACATCCTAACCTAGTATGTCGATAACTTAAATAAGTAATTTAGTAGCACATGCATACCTTGATATAGCATTCATCCTCTTTCCAATTGCTCTTCTCCCATGTAGCACCCATATCCCTTTCAAGTTTCAGCATGTAGTTTGTTACAAAACATTACAATAATCCATATTTCAATTAATTGAGTAAATAAGGATGGAGTGACATACCGTGTTGATAATCTCCTCTCTATTCTCTTCTCCCAAGCAACAAGCTATATGAAAATATGACAACAATGAAGTGAAAAACTGAGAATTAATATATGAATTACAAATTTACGATTACATGAATAATGAGCAACATAACAAGCACGACATAACCAACATAAGTTCCCAACAATAACATAACAAGCATGACATAACATGGATCATATGCGCCCTCGGCCTCGGAGGCTGCAGTACTTCCAGTTCCACTAGTAGTAGCCATTTTGATTGTGCTTCACTGCTGCAACATGTAACCAACAAACATGTAACCAAGCATCAAGCAACAACTAGAAACAGAGGAAGAGAAGGGGAAAAACAGAGGAGGGCTGCTACTGGCAACGGTGGGGACGCACCGAGGGGAGGCGGTGGACTGGAGCCAGAGGGGAGGCGACGGAGGAGAGGCGCCCACGCAGCCGGAGCAGCGGAAGGGAGGCGGAGGGAAGGCCCCGACGCGACGGACTGGAGGCGGAGGGGAAGCGGCGGAGGGGAGGCCAGAGGCTGCGGCGGAGACGGCTAGGGTTTGGAATTTTGGCATCTGTTTCCGCGCTTAGTATTTCCCCCCTCGCCTCCCGTTTCCCGCTCCCCCCCTCCTATGGTGTCCGCCTCAGAGCAAGCTGTCGCCTTCCGACGCCACAAGGACGCCACAGCATTATGGCGGACGCCATAAGCGGCGGAGGCAAGGCGACGCTGTGGCGGAGCTCCTCCAACCGCCTCACCGCTTAATCGTCGCTTAAGTGAGATTTACTGACGCCATAACAACCATGCCCACAAGATACAATCAAACACTACCAAGGCGAGTGACCGTAACAAAGTCTTTACAATGCTCATTCTAGACCTAGTACTGCCCGCTAAGGTTTCAACACTGAAGGGTTACACCACCACAACAGGGCCCCTCTCTTGCGCCATGTGAGTTTTCACCTGTACACTTGGAACCCACACCGCCACGACAGTATCGAAATCTAGACTCAAATTAATCAGCTAGGTATGTCCCATTCCAGACTTGTGATTGTATGTTAGACTCGGTTCAAATTCTTGCAAGGTTAAGTCCTTAATGTGACAAAGGCAATACTTCCAGAAGAGTCCACAATATCCAAATCATTCAAAAACCAAATGCGACCGCCCAAATGCCACACCTGGCCTACCATAAACATTCTTGCCACTTGCCTTAGTCTAAATCATTTTATCACCCAGTTGATTTACAATGCACCACGTGCCATCAACTTCATCAACAACATATGTCACATCTTTTATAATACGTTCCATAACTCATTAAGTCAAAGTTAACATTTAGTATTCCAAAATGAGGTCATTAACACGTAAGCTTACTACATATGTTCTAATAACCCATGTTGGCAAATACAATATGATCCAACTATTATTCCACAACCTAGGGTGACAAATGATTCATGGCATATAATTATTATAGACAAGGTGGCATACGACAAATAGGTCGCATATCTATTTCCCAAAATTAATTGAAATCGTTTTAATTAAACTAGCATGCAATAATTTAAATCAACATAATTTTAAAAGTGGGATCAATATGGTCAAAGCACAATTTGCCTTGGAAAAGGTCTTGATTAGGTTTTGGACCTTCTTCTTGAGTCAACACTTGTCCCTCGAAGGTCTTCGGGCAATTCAACGTCTACGCATAACGAATAAATAAAAAAATAAATATCCAAAAACAGAGAGCAACGCATGTCCAAAAATTAAATAAAATTCATAATCAAATAGAGCACAATTTTACAAATTTTTAGGAATTGGAATCACCTCAATCGGAGTTCAAACGCAAAAGTTATAGCGATTCAAAGTTTAAAAATACATTTAAAAGAAAAATTCGAATTAACGAATTATTTTTCTACTGGAAATTCGGAATAATGATGTCATCATGACATCAGCACCAAATCGATTTTCTATTGAATTATTTTTCTAAAGAAAAAATCAAATTATGACGTCAGCAATAAAAAATAAAAAATAAAAATATATTTTTCGGAAAATAATGTGTCGCTGACATGTGGGACCCACCGATGACGTCAGCACTGACGTCATCGCTGACATCACCGCGCGCGCGACAGAGCCAGCGACACCTCGGTTCTTGCGCACACGTGGCTTGCTCCGGTTGGATCATGCGCGGCGCGATCATGCCCGTTGGTTTGAAATCGACGGTTGGGATCGGATCCGGACGGCTGGGTTTTAAGGTGACGTGGATAGTCCCGGTCCACGACACGTGGGTGCATCCGGACCGTGTGTTTCAGATCGGACGGCTGGGAGTTACTATAAATAGGATTACTTAGTTTAATCCAAACCGTTAAATCTTAGATCTAACGGTCATGATCTTAACCGAGACGGATCGGTCCGAACTTACCACAACCACACGGACGGTCCGAACTTACCTCTAAGATCCTAACCGCTTATCTCCAATTCTACGGCTTGGATCCAATCTAGTTCTTCGCGATTACGCGCTATGTGGCTAAATCTAAGTCCTTAGATCCACATCTAACGGCTGCCGATCAATCTATAGGAAACTTCGTGAACAAATCTAAACCTTCCATTCCGAAACGAACGGTTAAGATCTAATCTAACCCGTATGGATCGGTCTGAACTTCCTTCTAAGATCCCAAACGCTCATCTCCAAATCTACGGCCTGGATTGATCCGATCTATAACTCTGCCGCTGCTACGTGGCTCGATCCGAGCCATCCGTCTTAGATCTTACGGCTCGGATTAGCTAAGTAGAACAACTACACGGATGGATCTGAACCACACGATTAAGATCCTACGGTGGAGATCTAATCTATCATAGGGGGAGAGCTATGTGGCAAAATCTAGGTCGTTCATTCTAGATCCAATGGTTTGGATCTAATTAAATGGAGTCGACGAGAAGGCTACGTGGACGAACCTGGACCGTGCGATGAAGATCTGATGGTTGAGCGTGTTCGCGAAGTTCCGGTGAGTTGCGGCGAGGCAGGGTGACCGGAGTTGGGGATGACAACCAGGCCAATGGCATTTTGTGCGGTCTTCGGCGATGTGAGATATCTCCCTGGAAGCGTCTTGACGCGAAGAATCCAAACCCAGACACCAATCGACAGTGCACAGCTTAACAACGTTCCAATCCGCGAAGAACCGTGGCGGTGTCCACGAACTTCGGCGAGCAATCACGCTGATTCTAGGGTTCCTTGGCTCACGTGGACTAGGGTAGCGAGTGGGGTGCGAAATGGGGATTCTTGGAAGGGGTGTGGCGCAATAAATAGGCGCGTGGGGAGGTGTGTCCGCGGCGAATACGACGACGTTCGAATTGCTCTCGGAGACGAAGTTGACGTGGTTGAATCTCGTGTGTACACGTGTACCCAATCCTACGGTTTCCAAGCACGCGTGAACATGGAATCATCCCGGTCGTGCGATGGTAATCCAACGGCACGAACCAAGGCTAGGGTTCAATGACGCTGGTCGGGTTAGCGGGTTGGTCAACGGGTCCCGACCCGTTAGGTTTTTTTTCTAGATTTTCTTTTGTTTTTATTATTTAAAATACCTCTAGTAATTTAAATAAAGTGAGAAAAATACCAAAAATATCAGAAAAATTCCAGAAAAATCCTGGAAAATACTTTGAGACATTTTGGACTCAAATAAAATATTTCCAACAAAACTTTATATGAAATTTCCAATTATTTAATTAATCCAATAATAGACAGTTCAAATTAAATCGAAATAAATCCCAGAAAATTCCAAAAATT
The DNA here is from genome assembly GCA_036346355.1 of Rhipidocladum racemiflorum. Lineage (NCBI taxonomy): Eukaryota > Viridiplantae > Streptophyta > Magnoliopsida > Poales > Poaceae > Rhipidocladum > Rhipidocladum racemiflorum. Next base: position 13,842,030 of record CM070591.1, on the reverse strand, counting down.
CAAATAACTCAATAAATTCAATAAAAACAAAAATTGGGATGTTACAGGTACGCTGTGGATTCCAGTGAAGGACACAAAACAATCAGTTTTGGTTGATTCTTTCAGGTTATATAAGTATAAAGCTTTGGTTAGTACCAGTGCTGTCGCGGTAGCATGATACAACTGTTAGCTGCGAGTCGAAGGGACGGCCTAGGGAATGTGTCCGCCACTCGAGTAACAGGGTTGGAGATCTAATATTGAACGAACTAGTGATAAACATTCTGGGGCCTCGCGTGGGGGTCGCTATGGGTAAAGTGGTACAAACCTGCGCAGGGTCAAATCATGAATTCATTCTTTTCTCCTGAATTGGAGTCTATGGAAGCCAGGTCTGCCTTATATACAAGTGTTAGTAGCATCTTTGGATAATTAAAATCAACACACAGCTTTCTTAATAAAACTCTATTTTATGAAAAATGGATTTGGAGGGAAAGTTTACTTGGATTGACATGAGAACATGGTTGTCACGGCGGTAAGGCGTCCGCGGCGTGCCAGGACCTTTTTACCTTTTAAAAGGTTAAGGCGCGAGGCGAGGCGCCTTTTTAGACATGTATGTAAGGCGAATAAAAACAACCAAATTGCAACATAATAAGACATTGAAATAGTTGACAAGTTGACACCACCAAGTCTAATACATAACATAGTTCACAAAATAATGTAGTTTGGCGCCACATGACCACAATGACATAACATAGTTAACAAAATAACATAGTTTTGCATCTCAAACCCTCTCTCATCTAGGCATAACCGCATAATCAATAATCATCCATCAAATCGTTATCGGTATTAGTAGTGTCATCCTCTCCTCCTCCTCCACCCTCTTCAAGATCCGTGGGATCTTCACCATAGTCATCAATATCATCATCATCGACCACTATCTCCTCATCCCCCTCATCATCGACCTCCATCTCATCTTCCCTTCCGTGCTTGGATCGAATGTCCCTCTTCTAAGTCTTCTTCCTCTACTTGCTGCCCCCTCTTACGCCTCGTAGCGAGATAGGTCGACCATGAGCTCTCCTAGGAAAATTGCGACCTCGAAGATTGGCTGATGCACCAATAGCTTCATCAACATCATCCCATGTAAGGCCATCATGACCTGCAATTGCATTGGACTGTTTGGACGATGCGGTAACCCATTCATTGTCCCAATCAAACTCCTCCAAAATCAATGGGTCATAGCCTTTGGTCCCCTCCTCACGCCTCTTTTGAAACCTAGAGGTCATCTTGCTATTGTATGAAACATAGACCAAATCATTCAACCTCTTGTGCTCCAACCTGGTTTCTTTTCTTGGTATGCATCTAGAAAACATCCAAGATACACGAGGTCAATAAAAATAAGAGGTTAAACCTAATGATTCATATAATTTTCTAGTAAACTTACAAATTCAAAAGTGCTCCAATTACGCTCACAACCGGATGACGAAGCACATAGACTAACTATTCGCCTTGCAAACCTATGAAGCTCTATGCATTTGCCACCATATGCACGCCACCAATCAACTAGAAATGATAAATAAGTTGAAGTTAGCATGCTATAAACAAAAAGAAGCATGCTGAAATTTACAAACACTTACTAGGATTCCTTGTCTCCGCGTGTTGGATTGCCATTTTATTTGCAAACACTCCTCTTTGATTCTCGTAGAGAATCACTTGGCTATCAATCTTGTCTAGAAGGATTGGATCTTCCACCATCTTTGAAAGACATTCATTCAAATCACACCTCATTTGCGCAATGGCATCTTCATTCTCACTACTCTTCTTTAGGAGAGCATAGAACTTTCCGGGGTTTAAGAAGAGAGCGGCACCATACAATGGGGTGACCATTTGGTTGTTCCAACGCCCATCCATGATGCTCAAGATGCGAGTGAGCAAAGACTTCTTGTTTTGAGTGGAGAAAGATGTCATGATCTTATGTTTCGCAATAGACATCAAGCATTGGACCTCCGGCATGGCGGGCATCTCATCACCATCAACCACCCTTAGCACCCTAAGTAGTGGTAGTGAAGCTCTAATGCAATCCTCCACTTGGTGCCAAAAGGATTTGCCAAACACCACATCATATGCCTTCTTTCCGCCTCCGTCTTGGCTAACTTGGTTGAAGTCCAATCCGTGGTTGCAAATAGGCTTTTCAATGCTTCTCTATGCTTGTTCAAACTTGACAATGTTAGAAACGCGGTAGCAAACCTAGTAGCCGCTGGTCTCACAATATCCATCCCGCCTGTCTTCTCCCTCATTTCACTAAGAAGCCTTGAATGCCTATAGATGAATGTGGTGAGATGGCGGGCTTGTGCAATAGGCTTCTTGAATTCCTTCAACTTCCCTATGTCTTCCAACATAAGGTCCAAGCAATGCGCAGCACAAGGAGTCCAAAACATAGCGGGGATCCTCTCCATTAGAAGCCTGCCTGCAGCCTTGTAGTTAGCACCATTATCAGTGATCACTTGAACAACATATTCTTTGCCAATTTTCTCAATTTGTTTCTCTAGAAGGCTGGCAAGCATTTGTGCATCATGAACCTCACTAGAAGCATTAACAGACTCCAAGAAGAAAGTCCCCTCGGGACTATTGACAAGGAAGTTGATCAAATGGCGCCCCCTCCTATCTGTCCATCCATCTGACATGAGGCTGCAACCATATACCTTCCAAGCTTCCTCATGCTTCTCCCTCATGTTGTCGGTCTCCTTGACAACCTTCTGGAGCAATGGCTCACGCAACTCATGGTAGCTAGGAGGCTTGTACCCAGAACCGTACTGTGCAATGGCCTCCACAGCTATCTCAAACTGTCGTGAGCGTGCAACATTAAAAGGAATGCCACACTCATAGAACATCTTCGCTATCTCAAGATTAACAGCTTCTCTTTCTTCCTTAGTTCTCATAGACGACTGGATGCTTGTTTGAGAAGGTCCCTTGGAATGTCTTTGCTCTACCACCTCACGTGGTGTCATTCGAAGCATGGCACTAATTGGCTTCTTTGGAGCTGGAACCTTGAACGCTAAAGTACTTTGCCTTCTCTTGGCTGCTGTCCCCGAACTTGGTTGCGCAATGGACTGTGAAGAAGGTTCGCTTTCCTTGCCACATTCATTGACTTCTTCGTTCTCATGATCATCATCTACAAAGATAGGTCGAGCCCTCTTGTTCTTCAACAAAACATCTCTCATCTCCTTCATGATGGTTGTGGTGGTGTTCACACATTTTTGCACATCACCAAATCCTCCCGCAAGATGCTCCTTGTATCTCTTAATCCCTCCTGTTATCCTCCTTTGACACAAAGAGCATCGCACAACATCCCGGTTGCCAATCTCGTCCCAATACCCATACTTCCAACCCGGATCGTTGCTCTTTGGCCTTCGTTTTGGATCTGTCAATGGGTCATATGCATCTGCCCGAGAGGAGTTCGTTTCGGTGTTTGCGTGCTGCTCGTCTGCCATGTCCAGTGGAGATTGGAGCCTGGAGATCAGCAGAGCAGAGCAAGATATCAGAGCACAGTTCAGAGGAGGAGATCAGAGCAGCATATTCAGAGGAGAGGAGATCAGAGCAACATACCAGAGGAGAGGAGATCGACAGTCACGGGAGCAGAGGGCTGGGCGTCTGGGCGTCGGGAGGAGAGGAGAGGGCTCGGCGGCACGTCAGGAGAGGAGAGGGCTCGGCGGCACGGGAGAAGAGGAGAGGGCTCGGCGGCACGGGAGAAGAGGAGAGGGCTCGGAGGCACGGGAGGAGAGGGTCGGCCGCCGACAAAGCAGAGCTGATGACAAGACAGCCAGAAGAGCTCGAGCCGGCTGGCCGGGCTGCATGGAGCGAGCTCGAGCGGCCGGTGGAGCGCAATGTGAGCTCGAGCCTGGCCATGGCCACCGGCTGGAGTGAGCGGCGCGGCCGGGAAGTGAGTGAGCCGGGCGAGCGAGGACCGACGGCGGCTAGGGTTCGGCGGCGGCGGCGGCTAGGGTTCGGCTCCCGACTTCTTCCTCTCTCGTCTCCGACTTCTTCCGCTCGGCTTTTTAGCCTGGCCCGAGCCCGACTCCCCCTCCCTCCCTTCCTATGGCGCCCTTCTTAGGGCAAGGCGTCGCCGTGGACGCCTCACCGACGCCTCACCGACGCCACGGACGCTTCAACGACGCCATAGGCGAGCTCGGCGTGGCGTCCGGCGAGGCGTCGGCACAGTAGCGCCACGACGATGAAGCGGCGATTAGGCGTCCTTGAAAGGACGCCTTAACAACCATGCATGAGAAGAATGATATGTGGAAAATTCATCTATTGCATTTTGCTGTTAATGCTTGCCGAGTACTTTTGTACTCATTCTTGCTAAATCTCTCTTTTCTAGATAATCATGTTGCTAGTCAAGTGCCGGGTGGGGTTATGGATCCCAATGGACTCCCTTACGAGGCATGGGTTGAGGAGCAACCACAATATCAGAGTTATGAGGAAGGGACTACTAAGAGAACTAGATTAATGGATAGATTGTACTATAGCTTTTGTTGACTGTTGGGTATGTTGGGTAGTTAGAACTTATGTATTACATTTTTGTTGTACTTGGATCCTATGTACAATTATTGTACTGGACTTGTAGCCTGCGTGACATGAAATGTAATAAAGTTCCATTTCAGTCTCTAATTATTGTTCTGTTGCAACACTCTAAATACGGTGTACTAACTAATAGAATATCGAGCACGCTTGATATTTTAATTAGCTAGTATGCCGAGATTCGTGCGATTATCTTAGAGTAATGGCGGTGGTTATTATCGTTACCTTGGGCTAATTATACGGGTCGCCACAGAAGATACTTCTCTTTTTCAAGAAAATGGAAATAATGCTAAAAAAATTCAAGAGGCCACAAATCAGGTTATGAGTGTATAAGTTTGCTTGGGAATAACCTCTCCCATCTGCTGGGACTGAAAGATGAAGACTTAAGTCTGAAGCATCAAATTTGAACGGAGATATTTTTTTCCGAGATGGATTTTACAGTTTGAATGATTGTTTTTGTGGAGTGTAGGAGATGTAGAAGTTCTATGTTCATGTTATCATGTAAGATGTGTGAGTTAAATTGTTATGTTATGCACTTGGCTTCGCACTGTAGAGAGAACACTGTAGTAACTTCATCAGCAGCACCATGTTTAACACTGCAGTTATTTGACCTTTTTCGTGAGCCTGAGCCCTCGGGGGATTGTCAAAGCATATTCACATGCATATATTCTGAGCCGGATTCAAATTTGAATCGGATGGGTCTCAAAAAAAAAAAAAAAAACGAATCAGATGTGTAACGGATGCGAATTCGAAGCGGATCTGTAACAATTTTGAATATCCACGTAAATCGTACGTCGACTAGGCAATAATAGCTTTATAGACGCATGAAACACAAAGAAACCATTGTAATAAGTTCAAATAGGTTAAAGTAATTCTTTAATTGCTGATGGTATTACAATAAGAATTGGTAAATATCTTTAGCTACCATCTGTTAGAACTCCCAATGGACATTTGAAGCAAGGTTCTTTTTAAGTCGATCGATTCAGATGTGGATTCATGTAGAGAAAGCTATTATTGAAATGTAAAAAATCAAAACCATATTCACTGCCATATATTTAAGCCGGATTTAATATGAATTCGTATGGGAAATATTCAAACCATATTCTCAGTTTCTCAAACTTGGTAATAGAATATTTTTGATAATTCTTATCTAACTTGCACCCCAACTGATATCGTTTAATTTATTTATTTTTAAGCTGTTTTGTATGTTTGTTTCTTCATTTTGATTATAGTTCTGACAGTCCTGTTTGCCTAGTGTAGTTTTTCAATGGTGGACAAGTTGTTCATATGGCTTCATTTCTTTTTTGGCAGGCTAGTTCTATGGTTAAGGAGGAGATCCAGTACCTTCGTGCGGCCATGGGGCATGAAAATGAATCTTTTGAGGATTTTGTGAAAGCACATGATGCATGCCAAGAGGACCTTATGTTTTTTCCTACTAACAACAACTATGGTCTTGGCAGTGTTGCTGGAAATGCTGATAAGATTGCTGCATTGCAAAATGAGTTTGAAATTGTGAAGAAGAGAATGGACGATGAAGCGAAGAAGGCTTCTCGTCTTGAGCAGAAGATCAAACTGCTGACACAAGGATACCAGGTAAGCTGGCGATGATGCCATCATCTTCATTGGAGTATTATCTATATTAATGGGAACCTTTCCTCCAGGCAATATGTCATACAGCATAGCTACGCTAAAATGCTTCTCTTTATTTAGTTTATGGACACTCCTCTTTCATTTGTCCCATTCTGTTGCCTGTAATTCAAAAATGGACTGTGTGTCAGAAGCCACCCCAAAAATACGTAATATTATTGGGCTGCTCCAAACTAAACTTACACAATTTGCAGAGGGATACTTCTCTTTAGTGATTGCTTCTTCTCATTTCCCATATCCTCCCAAAATAATTGGGTTTTGCTTTCCACTTGATACCAAATTTGTTCTATTGAAACAAAAATCGTACTGAATACTGATTGCATCTTATTTCTTGCTTTTAATGTCCTCCTGTAATGCCGACGTTTTGCTTCACTTGCTATTTGATTTGTTAGGCACGGGCTGGAAAATTGTGGTCACAGGTCCAAGACACATTCAAGCAAATGGATACTGCAGCAACAGAACTTGAATGCTTCCAAGAGTTGCAGAAACAGGAACAGATGGCTGCTTCCTATCGTGTGAGAAATTTGACTGAAGAAGTGAATAAACAGAAAGCATTAGAACGGACTCTCCAAAGTCGCTATGGTTATCTGTTGTCTGATTACCAGAGGATCCAAGAACAGCTTGAGGAACACAAGAGGCAACTCAAGGTACAGGAGGCAATAGAAGCAGAAAATCGTGCTCGGGAGGAGGCAATTGTAGCACAGAATCGTGCTGCTGAGGACGAAAATGAAAGGAAGAATTGTAGTGTTGAAGACGAAATAGGACAGATGAATGGGGCTACCGATGATGAAGCTGCAGGAAGCAAAGAGATCAATGAGGATCGGATGGCTGTGGACAATAGGAATGTAGATGGGGAATTCGTAGGCCCAATTCCTCCAGCATCAGAAACTCAAGGCAATAATAATGAGGCTGAAGTTCAACAGAACACTTGTAACGCTCAGAGTGGTGACAACGCCACCATGATTGATGGAGCTTGTGACAAGATTGATTCATCCAAACTAGAAGGTCAGGATAACACTGATGGCAACATGGCTGTTGATGCTGTTAGTCAGGATGAGGGAAAGAATGAACTTGTGACTGTTGGTACCAGTGTAAATGAAGGAAATACAGCTACATCTTCAGATCAAGATGTCTCGAAAGAGGAGAATGACATGATTCCTGAACAATAATATCATTTCACGTACTTCATTTGCAGCGGTTGAAAGCTCGGCACAAACAAGATAATGAAGGTGATCCATCTTAAAGAAAACAGAGAATGTTTAATGCAAAATGTGCAATCTGTATGCGTTCTTGAAAAAGTTGAGGGAAGACCAAGTTGGCAGAAACCTTGGGAGAAGCAAATTGAATGTTCAAAGCTGTAGACAGAGATTTTTTGGCCCCGCTTGATGCATCCTTTGTTGGTGAACGAACGTATGCAGACTAACTTTGCTGTGTCATGTTGATTTTGTCAATTCTCTTTGGGGACTTGAATTTGTTTTGGTCCCAAACTTTGAATGGTACAAACCTGCTGTGTGCAATTTTCTATTAAAGAATCGAACTTGAGAAAAGAAAAGATTCATGCAAATATCTTATGTTTGTGCTATCCAGTTCTATAAGGGTAATTGAAAGGACCAACGATGTCGCCTAGAGGGGGGGTGAATAGGCGGATTAAAAAATCGCAGCGGAATTAAAACAGGCCGAGCTGGTCAACCCGGAGTCTCCGGGTTTTGGTCCGGATACTCCGGCTTGTCCGGAGTGTCCGGTCTTGTGTTCGGACTCTCCGGGTTAGCTGGCTCGGGAGCGCAATTAAGACTACTCTAGCAAGCACAATAAACCACTAGAAATAGATAGCAAGAACAACCTAGAACAATTGCTAGTAAGGATTTGAATTAAAGCTAAGCAAAGAGCTAGATCTAACTTTACAAATTCAAATCCAAATAAGCAAGACTAGGAAGTAAAAGTGAATAAGAGACACGAATTTTCACCGAAGTTCGGGTTCTTGAAGGGAACCCTACGTCTCCGTTGAGGTGGCTCGATCGCACTTGAGCCGGGGTCTCTTTCAACCCGCTTTCCTCCCGGTGTTGCACAAATGCACTCGCCGGCTTCACTTCTTGTCTCTTTCCTTTCGGAGGCGAGACTCGCCTTCACAAACGCACGGGCTCACCACACGCTGCGTTGGTAGCTCCCGGTGACTCCTAGCCGTCTAGGAGACCTTCAACCTCCAAGAGTAATAACACCACGAAGAATCGCTTGGAGGATGAACTAGTGCTCAACAACTAGAAATGAATGCACCTAGCACTTTACTTCTTCCTCTTCTCACCAAAATGGATCAACAACCAAATCTAATGGTGAGAGGAAGTATGAGCTCTATTGAATGCTTGGAAGAGGTTAGGAGTGGCTTGAATGCTGCAATGAATGAGCTCAATCCAGTTCCTAGCCGTTGGGAGAGAGTGGGGGCTTTAAATAGTCAGTTCAAAAACTAGCCGTTACTCTCGTTTTTGTATGCACTGCAGTGTCCGGACTTATAACCCGGAGACTCCGGGTTATCCGGATACTCCGGACACAATGTCCGGATACTCCGGACAATCTGGAATAAAAATGGCCGAGGGGTCCAACCCGGAGACTCCAGACATATTGTCCGGATACTCCGGACAGAATGTCCGGACTCTCCGAGTTTAGGGGCACGGTTTGAATTCCAGATTTTGGAAAATGCAATGTTTGAGTGCTAGTTTGAATGCAAGTTTTGATGTTGAGCACATGCACATCGTAGAATCGATTTTCCGTCGCATCCTCTTAATAGTACGGCTATCCTTAAGACTCAAAACAATATAAAAATTACAAGTCTTCGTCTTGATGCCGTTCTTCTCGAAATTTGATGCGATTAGGAGTGTTCAATCTTGTTCCAAGCTAGAAGTGATCTCGATAACTGCATTATTCTTAGTTGAAGCATTAGATCACTTTAATTGTGTCATCATTAATCACCAAAATAAAATGAGGGGCCTAGATGCACTTTCAATCTCCCCCTTTTTGGTGAATTGATGACAACACAATTAACAGCAAATAAAATGATATGAAATAGACTTTAGCAAATCAAAGTAAGAGGTGGAGCTCCCCCTAAATGTGTGCATTAGAAGTATTGAATGGAATCAAATGCACATATTTTACGAGAAATAACCGAGATCTCCCCCTCAAACAATACATCTCATCACGAATAACTGAAAGCAATCCATGCATAAGATAAACATAAGGTCATTACATGGATAAAGAAAAGACAATAAGCAACAATAATAAAAAGCAACACAAAACAAATCCACGAGCGACAGCAACGACAAAAGAGACAACTAAGGAAACGACGCTTAAAGATATCACTCCCCCTTTGGCATCAAGACACCAAAAGGAAGAGGACACGAGAGATCACTCGTCGTCGCCTTCGTTGTCGGACGCAGAGTACTCGCTGTCAGGATCATCTACAGGAGGAGGAGGAGCAGCAGAAGAGGTGATGCCAAAGAGCTGATCTGCGGAAGTGGCATCGCTACTCTCCTCGGAAGACCCGGAGGAGTCGCTGGGAGAGATCGCCGCCATTGTGGCGGCGGATGTCGCGAATGTCACGACCATTCTTCTTTATCTGCTGCTCATCACCTTCGCCTGGTGGAGATGTCGCGGCGCATGTAAGACATGCTTCAACATCCTCTGAAGCACGCTACTCGAAATCTCAGTCTGCTCAGAAGGGGTACCCGAAGGCACAGTAGGAGCCGGAGCCGGAGCAGACGTAGAACTCGAGGCACGACCGCGTCGAGTCCTAGGAGGAGTAGGACCAGGCGTGAGAGCAATGAAGCGATCGGAGGACGAACCTTGTATGAAAGGTGCTCCTCGTCACGACAAACTTGAGACCCGGCGAGATGTGATCAAAGCCATCACAAAAGGAGCGTAACTGCAGCTAGCCATGTTGCTCTGCGCGTTCTGCCTCATCGTCTCCCAAATGAAGTCAGCAATGTCAAACGGATGAGTACGCTCAACCAGGTGATATAGCAGGTTCCGTCCATAGGAACTGATGGCAGAAGCATCTCCCTCCTTGGGCCAAAGAGTGACGCTCAGCATCCTGTTGAGCACGGCAAGCACATCCTTTAGACCCTTGATGGTCCCCACTGTGAAGCTCTTCGATGTATCATACAAGGATTCAATCTGCTCGGGAGTCAACACCTTCTTGTCATGAAGCTTGGGACTGTCATTGTACCGAAGGCTGAGGACTCTTGCAAATCTCTTCTTGTTGGCCTTGTACCACACCCTATCTGTCATCCACCAAATGGCATCCTCAGTCTTGTCAGAATACAGGGTGGCGTAGAACTGCATGATTATCTCGTTGTTCCAATCACACTTGAAGGACATGATGTCCTTGACCTCATGCAGCTCACAGATCTCAAGAACCTGAGCGAAGAGTGGATGCTCAGCAGCTGCCATGTACTCCCAGTCGATGGTCTTCATCCTGACCACTGGGTGCTCAAGAGGGTAGAGGACCGTCTCATAGTAGTCTGACTGAAACCGGTTCCAGAACCGGCGGTCCACATACTCGTCTTGGTGGAAGTCGAGCGGATTTTTCTTTCTGTGCTCAACTATAGCCTTGCCCTTGCCAGAACCCGTCCTGTAGTCAATCACTCTCATGGGGTTGACTGACATAGGATACCTCCACACAGGCTTGGCCTTGGCGAAGGGGCCAATGAAATGACCGGAAGCACGGAACTCCCTTCTCTTCGATCCTCACCTAGCATGAGTATCTGCAGGATGCTCATCCGGATCAGCCGAGGCCGAGCAGAGGACTGAGCCTCGAGGCCGAGGCCGCCGGGCCGAGACTACCGAGCTTGAGGCCGGGAGGAGGATTGGACAGAGGCTGCCGAGCAGATGACGCCCCAATGCTCGACCCACCCTTCTCTTTGCCACGGCGTGACGCGGCCTCTTGGGTGCCGGACGAGCAGATGGTGAACTGGAGGGACTGTCAGGAGACGGAGGGTCCCTCGGCAGATCACCACCACCACCAACTGAAGACCCCTGAGAAGGATCCATCTGACCAGACAGAGAGAGGGAAAAAGATTAGTCGCGAGGCGACTTGAATTGCAAAGAAAAACACATTCTGGCCGAAGCACTCAACCCGGAGAGTCCGGACATATCGTCCGGATACTCCGGATCAACCCGGAGACTCCGGACAAAATGTCCGGATACTCCGGACTAACCCGGAGACTTCGAACCAACAGTCCGGATACTCCGGATCCACCAGAACATGCGCACGGGCGGCCCAAAAATTGGGAATCTAATCCGCAAAAATTGCACGAAATGAATCTAGATTGCCACTAGGATATTCAAGAAATGAATAGGGCACAATCTAGCAAGGAAATTTCGCCGAATTAGGGCACAAATTTGAACTCACCTCAAGAGATTGGAAACGAAGAACACGGGTGAGTGAGGGAGGGTGATTCTCCGATCTTGAGGGCCACAAGGACTCAAGCCACACCTTAGAAGAGAAGAAGCACGAGGAGAGGCCCTAAGAACCACGAGAAAAGAACCAAACCCGGAAGGAATGATATTAGGGCACGAGTTCCTTACCTAGATCTCCAAACCGAGAGAGAGGAAGAGTCCACAAGCCCTTGGAGAAGGAGAGGATGGAAGGAGCAAGCCCTAGCCACGAGAGGATCACGGGAGAGGGAGAGACGCACGGTGGGAATAGGAAAAAGAAATTGAACCGCGCGGGATTTTTGGGGTTTAACCGACCGCCCCAACCCGGAGACTCCGAACACCAGTCCGGATAATCCGGACTAATAGTCCGGAGACTCCGGGCTAACCCGGAGAGTCCGGATGGAAAACCGGATACTCCGGGTTCCCCAGCTCGGTTAGGAGAGAGGGAAAACGCACGATGAAACAAGGAATTTGGCGGAATGAGAGGGAGAAAGAGACCCTAAGATGTCAACTTGATATATGACCAGCGAACAATTAATCAAGCAAACTATGGTCACATAGCAAATGACAAGATCGAAGGATCAAAAGGCCAAAAACACAGAATAAATTCAGAGAAAAAGATGAATAAGTTTTTGAAATTCATTTTTCGTTCACCAACCAATATATGAGCACTTATCAAGCCACGCTACGAGAATCTAGAATATTTAGACCACTTCTCAATTCACAGAACCTTTTCTCGTCAAGGGGCTTGGTGAAAATATCGGCTAATTGATCATTTGTACTCACATGTTGGATATCAATTTCGCCTTTGGTTGCGTGATCTCTTAGGAAATGATGGCGAATATCTATGTGTTTTGTACGAGAGTGTTGGACGGGATTGTTGGCAATTTTTATGGCACTCTCATTGTCACACAGTAGTGGAACACTTTTGTAGTTTACGCCATAATCACTCAAGGTTTGTCTCATGCAAAGTAGTTGGGCACAACAACTCTCGGCAGCTATGTATTCGGCTTCGGCAGTGGATAAGGCTACGGAGTTTTGTTTCTTGGAAGACCACGAGACTAGAGACCTACCCAAGAATTGGCAAGTCCCCGAGGTGCTCTTCCTATCCACTTTACAACCGGCATAATCCGCATCGGAATAGCCAACAAGTTCAAAGGAAGATCCTTTCGGATACCAAAGTCCGAAATGAGGAGTGTGCACTAAGTATCTCAAGATTCTCTTAACGGCCACCATGTGACACTCTTTTGGAGCGGCTTGAAAACGTGCACACATACAAACGCTAAGCATGATATCGGGCCTAGATGCACAAAGATAAAGAAGAGAACCGATCATCGAGCGATATACCTTTTGGATGACCGGTTTACCTTATTTGTCGAGGTCTAAATGCCCGTTGGCTTGCATAGGTGTCTTTATAGGCTTGGCGTCCTCCATTCCGAACTTCTTGAGCATGTCCTTGATGTACTTGGTTTGACATATGAAGGTTCCTTCCTTGAGTTGTTTCACTTGAAATCCGAGGAAGAACTTCAACTCTCCCATCATGGACATCTCGAACCTTTTAGTCATAATCTTGCTGAACTCTTTACACAAATGCTCATTAGTAGATCCAAATATGATGTCATCGACATATATTTGGCATACAAATAAATCATTATCAATATGTTTAGTAAAGAGAGTAGGGTCGGCCTTTCCGACTACAAAACCTTGTCCGAGAAGGAAATCTCTTAAACACTCGAACCAAGCCCTTGGTGCTTGCTTAAGTCCATAAAGGGCTTTGTGTAGATAGTAGACGTGGTTCGGGTGTTTTGGATCTTCAAAGCCGGGTGGTTGCTCGACGTAGACCATCTCGGAGAGTGGTCCATTTAAGAAGGCGCTCTTTACATCCATTTGATATAGCTTGAAATCATGGTGAGTAGCAAAGGCAAGTAATATTCTAATAGATTCAAGCACAGCTCTTTGGAGCATATGTTTCATCGAAATCCAAACCTTCGATTTGAGTGTACCCTTGAGCAACCAATCGAGCTTTTTTTCTTGTCACGATTCCATTCTCATCTTGCTTGTTCCGGAAGACCCATTTTGTGCCGATCACGTTTTGATTTGGTCTTTGGACAAGCTCCCAAACTTGATTTCTCTTGAAATTATTGAGCTCCTCTTGCATGGCCATCACCCAATCTGGATCTTCAAGTGCTTCATCTACCTTAAGAGGTTCAAGAGAGGAAACAAACGAGTAAAATTCACAAAAGTTTGCAACTCGAGGTCGAGTAGATACTCCCTTGTTAATGTCTCCAAGTATGTCGTCGACTGGATGATCCCTCTGAATGCTTTGATGGACTCTCGGGTGAGGAACGGTTGAGTCCAAAGCTTGAATAAGGCCTTCATCATCTTGGGTGGCATTTGAACCATCTTGAGCTTGCTTGGACGAGGTGGGAACATCACTTGAACCTGACCCATCCGGAGACTCCGGTATTTGACCCGGAGACTCCGGACCAGTCCGGACACTCCGGGTTTCAGGCCGGAGACTCCGGGTTGGGGTGCTCGGGTGAGATTCCAGATTTTGAGGTCTCACCTCCCCAATTGCCATTTTTTTGATAGCTTCACAAGGAGGTTCTTCCCTGTCAATCACAACACGATCAACTTGTTCTACTTGAGAACCGTTAGCCTCATCAAAAGTTACGTCACGCGAGATTTCAACGACACCGGTGGTATTGTTGAAAACTCGGTACGCATAAGCATTGGATCCATAACCAAGTAAGAAACCTTCATCTACTTTAGGAGCGAATTTAGAAGACTTAGCCTTTTTGTTAAGGATATAGCATTTACTCCCAAAGACTCGAAAGTAGGAGACATTTGGTTTCTTCCCGGTGAGCAACTCGTACGCCGTTTTTTTCAAGATCTTGTGAAGGTAGAGGCGGTTGGAGCTGTGGCATGCGGTATTGATGGCTTCCGCCCAAAAGCTATCGGAAACCTTGTACTCGTCAAGCATCGTCCGCGCCATCTCGATGAGGGTTCGATTTTTCCTCTCGGCCACCCCATTTTGTTGAGGAGAATAGGGAGCCGAGAATTCGTGCTTGATTCCTTCCTCATCAAGAAACTCCTCCACACCAATGTTCTTGAACTCGGTGCCGTTGTCGCTTCGAATTCTCTTGATCTTCACTTCAAATTCATTTTGAGCTCTTCTCATGAACTTCTTTAACGTCACTTGGACTTCTCCTTTGTCATGCAAGAAAAACACCCAAGTGAATCGAGAAAAGTCATCAACAATAACCAAACCATACTTACTTCCCCCGATGCTTATGTAAGCTACGGGACCGAATAAGTCCATGTGGAGCATTTCCAATGGTCTTGAGGTCGTCATCACATTCTTGGCGGGATGGGAGGCACCAACTTGCTTGCCCGCTTGACAAGCGCTACACACTCTATCCTTCTCAAAGACAACATTTGTTAGTCCAAGAATGTGGTTGCCTTTAACGAGTTTGTGAAGGTTCCTCATACCGACATGGGCTAGTCGGCGATGCCATAGCCAACCCATGCTAGATTTAGCCATTAAGCACGTTTCAAGATTAAGTCTATCCGTATTGAAGTCTACGAGATAGAGCTTACCCTTCAAACGTCCTTTGAAAGCTATTGAACCATCAAGCCTCTTAACGACTTCCACACCCTTATCATTAAACAAACAATTGTAACCCGCTTCACACAATTGTGCAACGGACAACAAATTGTAGCTTAATGAATCAACAAGTAAAACATTACTTAAGTGAAAATCATTTGAGATAGAGATTTTACCCAAACCAATTACTTCTCCCTTTCCATTGTCTCCAAAGACAATGCTTTCACTATTTGATCCATTTTCATCCAAGTGGGCGAACATTGCCTTTTCTCCGGTCATATGATGCGTGCAACCGCTATCCAAAATCCAACTCGTTCCACCGGAGAAATAGGCCTACAAAAACATATTTAGTTTTTGCTCTTTGGTACCCAAACTTGGTTAGGTCCACGCACATTAGCAACTAGAGATTTTGGGACCCAAATGTAGCGAACAATAGGAGCATTCTTTGGCTTACGCCCAATATGACATGCAACTACACGACCAAGGTTAGTTTTCTGAAGAACATATGAAGCAAAGAACTCGGAGTGAGCCTTGTGCTTGGATGTTCCTTCGCCTTTTACAAAATGAATCGGCTTGCTTAAAGGAGCAACCACGATGTTGCTCTTTTTGCCCTTAGGCGGAACATATCCAAGCCCATGCTTCTTAGGATTACCTTGGCGCTTACCGAGATACTCCTCTAAACCTTTGCTAGCCTTGTAGGACTTTTGAAGTCCATCTTCAAGCATCCCCTTAAGCTTCTCATTCTCATGAGCCAAGACTTTCAAAGTCTCACGGTTAGTAGCACAAGTAGCAACATCAATATTATAATATCTAGCGCATCCGTTGCTACTTGAAGGCATGGAAACATTGGAGTTATTAATTGAGGATGAAGCATTATTCGAGAGATCAACAAGCTTCACTTCAAGAGACTTGCAAGCATCCATTGCTTGAGCAAGTTGCTCTACGAGTGAAGCATTGGTGATCTCAAGACTAACTATTTCATTCTTAGTCAAATTCGAGTTTTTGACTAAGTCCTCATTTTTCTTTCTTTCAAAAGCTAGGCTCTTCTCTAGCTCAAGATTCTTTTCCTTTTCAAATATAAGGAGATCCTCTTGAGCTTCAAGAGTAGCCTCCTTTTGTTCTACCACTTCCTCCAATTTTTCAATGTCTTTAAGTAGCAAGTCTAGTTTTTCAATATCAAAGTCATTCATAGACTTAAACGCTACTTCATCGTTATCACTATCACAATCATCTAAGCCATAATCAACAATAGAGGGAATGGGGCTCTTAGATGATACCTTGTGCCCCTTTGCCATGAGGCAAATAGGAGCATCTCCTTCGCCATCACTTAGGTTGTCAAAGAGACCCTTTGACTTTGTCGGTGGTGTAGCAATGGCGACGGTGGCAAGTCCTCCTTCATTGTCGGAGTCGGATTCGGACTCGGACTCGGACTCGGAGTCGGAGTCGGAGTTCCACTCCTTGCCGATATATGCATGGCCCTTGCCCTTGTACCTCTTGCTCTTGTCCTTGTCCTTCTTCTTGAACTTGTCCTTCTTGTAGGGCTTGTCTTCCTTCTTTTCTTTGTGAGGACACTCGGCAATGAAATGACCGGGTTCCCCACACTCATAGCACTTTCTTGAAGAGTGCCGCCCTCTTGATTTATTGCCAAAGCCCTTGGAGTGACTTCCCGGCTTGTAGCCCTTCTTCTTCAAGAACTTGTTGAATCTTCTTACGAGCAAGGCCATATCTTCATTTGTCAAGGGGCCGCTCGACTCTTCTTCATCGCTTGAACTTTCTTCGGCTTCTTGTGCAACCTTGACGGCCTTCAAGGCTACACCTTTCTTCTTGCCGGATTTGAGTTCTTCTACAACCTAGGCCTCCTTGATCATCATCTCATCCATCATCAACCGGCCAATCACATCATGAGGCGTGAGAGAGTCGAAGTTTGGCCGGTCTCGGATTAGTTGAACAAGGTTGCGGTTGGTTGGGGTGATCACTCGAAGTATGATCTTCACCACGGCCTTGTCGGTGAGCTCGGTGCTTCCAAGTCCCTTTGCTTGATTCACTAGCACCATCAAGCGATCAAACATATTTGTGTACGATTCACCTTCTTCCAAAGTGAATCGGCTTAGCTCTCCAATGATGAGCTCGATCTTGGACTCACGGACACTTGACACACCTTCATGAGTCACCATCAACCTTTCCCAAATGTCCTTGGCATTGTCAAGGCCATCGACTCGGTTGAACTCCGAGTCACTCAAAGCGTTGAACAAGGCATTGACGGCCAAGTCGTTGAAGTGTTGAGCTTTGTCTTCTTCGGAGGTAAGATTGTTGGGGTTTGCGGGCTTGAAACCTGTTTCAACAATCTTCCAAATGCACGGGTGAAGTGATCTCAAATGCATCTTCATCTTATGTTTCCATGCCGCGTAGCGAGTGCCGTCGAAATGAGGCGCTCGTCCGGACGAAACGGAGACATATGATGAAGAGTTTGAGACTCCAAAAGATGAATAATCTAAAGGAATTGCAACCCCTATACCGGAACCCGTGGCCTTGTCTTGGGCATGGGTTTCGGTAACTTTCTCTATGTCCGACATCTTTGTTTCTCCAAGCGGTTAAGCCAAAATAAAGGAGATTTGGCTCTGATACCAATTGAAAGGACCAACGATGTCGCCTAGAGGGGGGGTGAATAGGCGGATTAAAAAATCGCAGCGGAATTAAAACAGGCCGAGCTGGTCAACCCGGAGTCTCCGGGTTTTGGTCCGGATACTCCGGCTTGTCCGGAGTGTCCGGTCTTGTGTCCGGACTCTCCGGGTTAGCTGGCTCGGGAGCGCAATTAAGACTACTCTAACAAGCACAATAAACCACTAGAAATAGATAGCAAGAACAACCTAGAACAATTGCTAGTAAGGATTTGAATTAAAGCTAAGCAAAGAGCTAGATCTAACTTTACAAATTCAAATCCAAATAAGCAAGACTAGGAAGTAAAAGTGAATAAGAGAGACACGAATTTTCACCGAAGTTCGGGTTCTTGAAGGGAACCCTACGTCTCCGTTGAGGTGGCTCGGTCACACTTGAGCCGAGGTCTCTTTCAACCCGCTTTCCTCCCGGTGTTGCACAAATGCACTCGCCGGCTTCACTTCTTGTCTCTTTCCTTTCGGAGGCGAGACTCGCCTTCACAAACGACCGGGGCTCACCACACGCGTTGGTAGCTCCCGGTGACTCCTAGCCGTCTAGGAGACCTTCAACCTCCAAGAGTAATAACACCACGAAGAATCGCTTGGAGGATGAACTAGTGCTCAACAACTAGAAATGAATGCACCTAGCACTTTACTTCTTCCTCTTCTCACCAAAATGGATCAACAACCAAATCTAATGGTGGGAGGAAGTATGAGCTCTATTGAATGCTTGGAAGAGGTTAGGAGTGGCTTGAATGCTGCAATGAATGAGCTCAATCCAGTTCCTAGCCGTTGGGAGAGAGTGGGAGCTTTAAATAGTCAGTTCAAAAACTAGCCGTTACTCTCGTTTTTGTACAGACCGGAGTGTCCGGACTTATAACCCGGAGACTCCGGGTTATCCGGATGCTCCAGACACAATGTCCGGATACTCCGGACAATCTGGAATAAAAATGGCCGAGGGGTCCAACCCGGAGACCCCGGACATATTGTCCGGATACTCCGGATTGAATCCGGATACTCCGGACAGAATGTCCGGACTCTCCGAGTTTAGGGGCACGGTTTGAATTCCAGATTTTGGAAAATGCAATGTTTGAGTGCTAGTTTGAATGCAAGTTTTGATGTTGAGCACATGCACATCCTAGAATTGATTTTCCGTCGCATCCTCTTAATAGTACGGCTATCCTTAAGACTCAAAACAATATAAAAATTACAAGTCTTCGTCTTGATGCCGTTCTTCTCGAAATTTGACGCGATTAGGAGTGTTCAATCTTGTTCCAAGCTAGAAGTGATCTCGATAACTGCATTATTCTTAGTTGAAGCATTAGATCACTTTAATTGTGTCATCATTAATCACCAAAATAAAATGAGGGGCCTAGATGCACTTTCAGTAATTATGCTCGCCTTCTTTGATACGACGTACGAGTATCAGTTGCTATACTGCTTTGCCATGTCGAAACTGGCCATGTGTTGTGCTGGATGAATTTGGTCGAAAATGACACTGTAAATCATCTCTGTTACCGTTTAGTGCTCGTTGGGTACATGAAGTGGATGCGAATTCGTTGGTGCTACAAGGCTACGGCTGATATCTCTGTGCTGCTGGAATGGTTTAACATTGTGGCAATGGCAAAATGTTGGCTCAGAAGAAAGTTTTGAGTGATGCTTGATTGGTAGGCAGTCACTACTACAGATCCGGCCTTCCATACCGGCCCAATAGTACCGGTTATGCATGAACCGGGACTAACATTTACATCAGTCCCGGTTCAACGGTCTACAGGTCCGGGGGGATCATCGAGACGGTTGTAACTACCAACGGTCTTGATGCTCTCACATCGATACGGTTGGTTACACCAACCCGCACTAAGCAAAGACAGAGGCCGTGGATGGTTCTTAGCACCGGTTGATGTAACCAACCGATCGATGTTCGTGTTATCGATGCAGGTTGGTTAAACCAACCGATACTAAGCAGCCTCCTCGGCTCTGTCGCTTAGCACGGGTTGGTGTAACCAACCTAGATCGATATGGAGCATCGGCACGGTTGTTGTATTTGACCGGTACTAATGCGCGCGTCTCCGCGCCCGATCAATCCCAGCGCCTTTACGATGAAACTCTTAATTGCGTGTTCATCCGATTCTTGTTTTCCGATCCGACCTCCTATAAAACCGTCGGATCGATCAGTAAGGGAGACTTCTTGATGATCGATAGTAAGCCCATTTTTAACTATGGCGGCTTCTCCTTCTTCTCCCTCTGGCGTGCCATCATCACCACCTCGGGAGAAGGACGAGGAGGAGCGGGAGGAGGAGGAGGATGAGGAGGAGGAGGAGGACAATGAGGAGGAGGAGGAGGAGGAGGAGGAGGAGCGGGAGGAGGAGGAGGAGGAGGAGGAGGAGGAGGAGGGTTGGGGTTGGGTCCGCTCGAGGAGCGCGACGTCGTCGGACGAGGATGACGATGATGAAGACGTCATCCACGACGACGACGACGACGCTTCGCCGACGACGGCGACTCGGCGACAGCCCGGCGGCGGCGAGTGGTGGTATGGGTGATCGCGCCACCCACCACCCGTGCGCCGCTATGCATATTATATATATTGTAATTAATTAATATAATATGTAATGTTTTATATTATGAATTATTAATATGATATGTAATGTTTTATGTAATGAATTATTAATATAATATATAATGTTTTACCTCCCCCTTCTTGAAGCTCCGCCGCCTTTACCGTTAAATTGAAATATTAAAAAAAATTATAAAAAAAAAAAAAACCTTTGAAAAAATTACGGCACAATGCATTGTCGTTCAAAACAATGGCTTCGAGAAACATTCGATTGGACAGTGAAAATCAGGAGAAAATCGCAAGAAAAATTATGAAAGTATGATTCGAGATGAATATCTTTATAAATATTTATATTATATGCATGAAAATCATTTGTGTACATTTATCTCAAATTATCGATGCAGGTTAAAGGTACCAACAGATCTTGATAGTCACATCGATGACGGTTTGTATTCTGAACCGGTACTATCTAGTAGCAACGACTACGGTTGCAAGTGGATATTAGTACAGGTTTGTGCTTTGAACCGGGACTAGTGTCCGACCAATTTAAACTCTTCGTCCTCCCGCTCTCTGCGCAGGCCGAGTCATTTGATCGCGAGAGATGAACAGGAGTTCATCGCCAAGGAGCTCGAAGGAGGAGAGTGCTGCCAAAAATTCGAATTTTTGTCATTTTACTCGCAACCAAGATACCTAAGGTTAGTAATATCATTCCTCACTACACTTGGTGTTAAATGGGGCCTCTTCTTTGCTTAAATTATAAAGAAAATTTGATCTTTTCCATTAATCGTTGAAGGATTATAAATGTATAAATCAAGCTCGATCAATTGAAGTAAGATACAAAAACTTATTGTGTAAGCTTATAATTTGCTTGGATTATAATATAGCTCGCATTTAAGGTTTGGATCTAGCTCAATTTTATGTTTTAGTTCCATCGATCTAGCTCAAATTAGGTTGCACGTAGTTGGGGAAATTAAAAATGGTGCATTTGAGAAAAGTTTTCATAAAATTGGTTGCACGTAGTTGGGAAATTAAGAATAGTGCATTTGACAAAAGTTTTCAAAATTTAAGCAAAGATGTCGTTAAATTTGTTCACAATTTTGAATCTAGACTATGATTGACCAATTTTTTTTGTAGGTTGAAAAAACTTGTGTAAGTTTATATTTTGCTTGCATTATTATTTAGCTCGAATTGTATGTGTGGCTAACGGCTAAGATTTAATTGTCGGAGTATGAATACCGGAGTAAATAATCATTTTATGGGAAAATATGTAATGAAATATAGTGCCTTTAAAAATATTTAATGAAATAAAGCCATTTTAAAAATATAGTTGTCTTGATTTGGATTTTGGGAAATGTTCAATAATTCATTATCGAAAAATGAGTTAAAAGTTACCTTGATCGAATATAATGTAGATGGACCGGCGATGGATGTACATGGACCGACGCTCCCCGGAGTTCTTGCAGGGTTTGCAAGATTTTCTTCGTGCAGCCGATGAATACACGACGTCGAGGCTACATATGTTGTCCATGCATAGACTGCAAGAATGAGAAGGAGTGGTCAAACTCGGTCACATTCACTTCCATTTGCTCTCAAGAGGTTTCATGTCAAATTATACTGTTGGACCAAGCACGGTGAAGAAGAGATTATACAAGAAGAAGGTGAACAAGAAGAGGCGGAGAACAATATCTTAGACGCTGCCAACCCGGCTCTAACGAAGATACATTTGGGGAGTTTGGTAATGATGACCTAGACCAGATCTCGCTTGATGGAGAGGGAGAATACATCGATGAAAGACATTACGGAAAATTTCAGCGCCTATGGGAGGACCACAAAACATTGTTGTATCCAAAGCGCCAACAGGGCCATACAAAGTTGCGTACTACACTAGAATCGATGCAATGGAAGGCGACCAATGGATTGTGCGATAAGGGATTCGACGAGTTGTTATGCCTCATGAAAAAGTTACTTCCAGAGGGGAACACACGCCGAAACTACGTGCGATGCCAAACAAGTTATACGCCCTTTGGGGTTGGAGGTCTGAAGATACATGCATGTCGTAACGATTGTATCCTTTATCGCAATGAGTACGAGGATTTGGATGCTTGTCCGGTGTGCAAAACTTCTCGGTATAAGACCAGGCATGATGACCGAGGTGAGGTAGAGGGGCAAAGGTAAGAAGAAGAGGCCCCTGCTAAGGCCATGTGGTATTTCCCTATAATACCCGGTTGAAACGTTTATTTGCGAACAAAGTGCATGCCCAGATGATCTTGGCACAAAGAAGACCGTAAGGACGACGGAAGGCTAAGACACCATCTTTGATGGCTCCCGGTGGAGGAAAGTCAATAGAACATACAGGACTTTGCTTGAGGATGCAAGGAACATAAGGTTTGGGTTGAGTCTGAGATGGGATGAACCCGTATGGCGAGATGAGCAGCAGTCACAGTACTTGGCCTGTGACCCTATGTATCTACAACCTTCCTCCTTGGTTGTGTATGAAGCGGAAATACATTATGATGCCGTTGCTTATCGAAGGCCCGAAGCAACCTGGAAACGACATCGATGTGTACCTCAAACCGTTGGTTGAAGATCTGCTAACATTGTGGAACGATGGTGCACGTGTATGGGATGAGTACAAGAGAGAGCACTTCATTTTGCGTGCATTGCTATTCGTAACCATCAACGATCGGCCTGCACTTGGCAACCTTTCGGCCTGTCTATCAAAGGATATAAAGCTCGCATCCTTTGCTTAGAGGAAACGGATAGCAAGTACCTAAAAAACTCTCGAAAGGTTGTGTACATGGGCCACCGCAGATTCCTCCATCCGAAGGACCCGTTAAGGAGGAAGGGTGAGAATTTTGATGGGACAGAAGAGAAACGTAAGAAACCCCTGCATCGTAGTGGGGCTCTTGTATTTTCTTTGGTGAAGGATCTGAAAGTAGTATTTGGAAAAGGTGCAGGTAGCAAACCTGTCCCGAGAGAACAAGGTCACACGAAGCCCATTTGGAAGAAGAAGTCAATATTTTGGGACTTACCTTATTGGAAAGACTTAGAGGTCCGTCACTCACTAGACTTCATGCATATCACAAAGAATGTCTGCGTGAACCTGCTAGGCTTCCTAGATATGTATGGCAAATCAAAAGATACACTTCAAGCACGAAAGGACCTACAGCTGCTGGGAATCAGGAACGACCTACATCCGGAAATGAGAGCAGAAGGACAAAGATTACCTCCACCCCGCTAGCTACACTCGAGCAAGGAAGAGAAAAAAATATGATTAAGTTCTTGAACAGTGTGAAGGTCCCTTCGGGATACTCCTCGAACATAAGGAGACTCATAAACATAAAAGAGAATAAAATTGTACACACAAAATCCCATGATTGTCACGTGTTGATGACACAGTTGCTCCCGGTGGCGGTGCGAGGTATTCTGCGGGATCGGAGTACGAGGGACAATCATAAAGTTATGCTCGTTCTTCAACGCGGTGTCGCAGAAGGTCATCGAGCCAAATAAGTTATCTAATCTGCATGATGACATGGTCAATAGTGCAGTTAGCCTTGAGATGATCTTTCCTCCATCATTTTTTGATATTATGGTCCATCTCATGGTCCACATTGTTAAAGAGATAGAAATTCTCGGACCCGTGTTCCTCCACAATATGTTCCCTTCGAGAGGTACATGGGCATCCTAAAGAAGTATGTTCAGAATCGGTCTCGCTGTAAGGCTGCATTGCGCAGGTGTTGGCCTGAGGAGGTCATCGAGTTTTGTGTTAATTACATTGATGATCTGAATCCGATCGGCGTTCTGTATCACGCCATGAGGAGGCTCCGGGGAAAAGGGACTTTAGGGAGAAAAGAATCCTATAGCGGCGATCTACTTTCATTTAAACAAGCACATTTCACAGTATTGAAACAAGCAACTGTAGTGGCTCCGTATATGTATGCTCACGAGATTAGTCTACGCGCCCAATACCCAGAGAAGTCAGATAAGTGGATCGCAGTCGAGCAAATGGATCATTTCGGCGGTTGGTTACAAAAGCAACTGCTGGCCAACCAGACAGATGATGAACAGTTGAAACTCTTGGCTCGGGGACCGTCCACGACAATCGTATCATTCCAAGGGTATGAGATAAATGGGTACACATTTTACAAGATAGCCCAGGATAGCAAGAGCACCAACCAAAACAGCGGCGTCCGTATAGATGCCTTGGACAAAAATAGAAAGCTGGATACCTACTATGGTTTCATACAGGAGATCTGGGAGCTCGAGTACGGACCTTTAAAAGTCCCTCTGTTTCGGTGCCAATGGGTCAAACTAGCAGCCGTGCAGATCGATGAGTACGGTATGACAACTGTGGACCTCAAGCAAGTGGCCTATAGGGACGAACCGTTCGTGCTTGCTAATGATGTGACACAGGTATTCTATGTGATGGACATGGACAGCAAACCGAAAAAGCAGAAGGACAAGCCTACTAAAAGGAAGAGGCGACATGACAAATCTACGAAAACATAAATCGAGAATGAGAATACTAGCGGTGGCGATCAACCAAGGCGCCACGTGGTTCTTTCCAGGTAAAAGAAGGATTGTCGGAGTTGAGGGCGTCATGGGCGAAGAAGAGTATAATCGATTCGACGAGCTGCCTCCTTTCACAGTGGACGTAGACATTAGTGCCCTGAATGATACAGAGCAATCTCCTTATGTACGCCGCGATCATAATGAAGGATCGCTTGTAAAAACAAAGTATGTTAGCAAATAAGTCCAACCTTGTTGTATAGTCCGTTGTTACAAGTTATAGTCTATCACTGATGGATGCTTAGTTTTCATTTTTCATGTTAAATCTAGTCTACTGTGTTCCCATGCTTTGTGATATGCATGTAACAAGGTGAAAATTTGAATTGGAATTATAAGAGTGAAAAAATTACTTCATTTTATTTTTATATTTTTAATTCATAAACTAATATTCTAAAGAAAATATAGATTTTCAATATTATTGTTGAATTGTAGAAACTATAAAAGGAATTTATAAATGACTAGTAATCTTTTTTTAAAAAAAAAATCATTTTAGTGTGGAATAACCGAATAAGTATAATTTATTACTTTTTATTAAGCAAAGAAGCAATAATTGATTTTTCTTTCATTTTATTCTAAAGAGATTTTGAATTTAATTCTAATCGATGCGGTTGGTGTATTTAACCAAGATCTTGATGTGATATAATCAGTACCGGTTGGATACACCCACCGGTACTGATAGCCAACCTAGGTTTTCCTTCGTGAGTCATATGTGGAACGATCAGTCCCGGTTGGTGTATCTAACCGGTACTAATATGTATATCAATCCCGGTTGGTTAAACCAACCGGGACTGATGGGGCCCTATAAACCTCGCTGCCGCCATTTCTTCCCCACTTTGGTGCTCCTCCCGCCCGATTTACTCCCATTTCCGACCGCGCCCCCCCCCCTCCGACGACGCCGCCGTCCCGGAGCTCGCCCGACCGCGCCGCCGGGCTTCGTGCCCCCTCCGACGACGCTGCCGTCCGGAGCTCGCCGCCAGCGCCGCCGTCCCGAGCTCGTGCCCCCTCCGACGACGCTGCCGTCCGGAGCTCGCCTGACCAGCGCCGTCCCGAGCTTCGTGCCCTCCGACGACGCCGCCCTCCGGAGCTTCGCCTGACCAGCGCCGCCGTCGAGCTTCGCTTCTCCGACGACGCCGCCCTCCCGAGCTCGCCGAGCGCCGCTGCCGTCCGAGCTCGCTTCGACGGCGCGCCGTGAGCTCGCTCGACTGGCCGCGTCCGAAGCTCGCCCGACCGCGCCGCCGTCCCGTGGAGGTTGTGATCTTGTTCACGAATATTGAATGAATGCTGTGTCTCTGTGATAGGTTATGTGGAGTCAAAAATAATTCTATGTTGCCAGTATAGTAATCGCATAAACAAATAAGGTAGTTCTTTCATTTCTGCTACTTGATAGTTGTTGAGATAGAGCTTGTTGAGATAGAGCACGGATTGGATGCTATCAATTTTATAAATGAAGCACAAGCTACAATTCCGTTTTCTATTGTACATGATATTGAGTTTATTGAGAGATGCTATCAATTTTGCATGGTGCATCTGTTACGTGTTCTCCTTTATAAATGGAACACAAACTACATAATGTCATGGCTAATCCAAGCAAACTTGTCTTTTATAGTGGGGTATTCATGTTACACATACGCTTGGTTTGATACTACTTAATTGTTCATTTACTGTAATCCCTAACTCATATTTTGTAAAACAAGAGTTAACATAGAGTATTAGTGAGACAAAAATATCTAAAGAGGGAACCACTCAACTCGTGCCACTTGCTCTTATATGGATCACATACTTCATCATACAACTAGCAATACGTACAAAGAAAAACAAGCCCTAGCTAGTTGTCATTTGGAGTACATTGACATATAAGTCAAGGATATATCTACCCTACGCACATGAGTATGGAGTTGGTCTAATCAACATTTGTTCCTCGCCGTCTTCCACGCCGTTACTTTTCAGTACCTTCTTCTAGCCTAAGAAACAACGATGGACGGCGAAGGATTTGATCAGGAAGAATTTATGACAAATTTGATTGCGGGAGATGGTGGTTATGAGGCCGCAGAGCACGATGAGGCCGCGGAGGTAACAATCAATCACGTTAATGATTGTCGAGGTCACTATCATGCTAAGCCAACATTTTGACCCGTTCATGATTGTACCATGCTTTCAGACCGATCAATCAAGCGCGCAATCACAACAGCGAGGTCCAACCAAGAAGCCGAAGGCAAGATATGTTGTCACCGAAGTCAACGAGAACGGCCAACCTCAGAAACCCTTGACGGTGATTGGGCCGTTCAATTCGGCATGCGGCGTCCACGTTAGGGACCACGTGCCCATTAGCATAGCAAAATGGGATCAGGTTCCTGAAGATACGAAAAACATGCTTTGGAACGATGTCAGAGAGACATTCACCTTCCCCCAAGGGACCGAAGAGAAGGTGAAGAGTTACACTCTCAAGAAGATGGCCATCGCATTCCAAACTTATAAAAGAAGTTGAACATAGAGTATATCAAGAAGAATCGAACGCCTGACTTCAACAAGTTCCCGAAGTTGCAAGATCACTGGAAGCGTTAAGTGAACTACAAGACTTCGGAGGAAGGTCAAAGTTTGAGTGAGAAGAACAAGCTGAATGCACAGAAGAAGAATTACCACCACCGACTCGGCCCTGGTGGTTACCGCCAAGCAATACCCAAATGGGAGAAGAGGGAGCATGACTCGCTAGCAAAGGGTGTCACACTCGCAACAATGGAATGGCCTCGACAGAGCAAAGCATTGGTTCTATGCTCACGCGGTGGCCTCGATGATAACGGCAATGCGGTGTTTGGGGAGGTCTTGAGAGATGTGGCGGAAGGCTTGTGCAGTCCATCGAGGAGACTTCCCAAGGTAGCCGTGCCAAACAGGGAGAATGACGAGCTAACAAGGGCTCTACAAAACCCAGAGCACCACTGGACGTACACGAGGCGTTGGCGTCGTCCCTTGGAAGGTTGGTTTCGCTCGGGGCCGAGACCTATAGGAGTCGAATGAGAAGCAAGGCTCGACATGCACAACAACTTAGTGCGCTTGAAGAACGCATGACTCAAATAGAGGAACAATTAGCACAGAGCCAACAACGGGAGACGTGCCAGGAACCTCCCAGCAATCCTAACATCATCAGCCCACCGGCGGCGGAGCAGTGCGCTTCCGGTGGAGTTGCCAGCGGACTTGGGCCAGTACCCGTAGATGACATCAGGCAGCAGACACCTTGTGAGCTGCATGTCGGGGCGCGAAACCTCTCCTTGAAGGCGGCGCATGGCATGGTTCACCCAGTGGAGCCGGGGCAGCTCATCCATGGCCAACAGATACCGTCAAACTACTCCAAGGTCTCGGTGGAGGAGGTTTGCCCAGGGTACGAGGACCTTGAGCTCGAAATTCCCGGAGGTGACGGGAGTACGAAGCTAGGCGAGGCGGTACACACTTTCATCCTATGGCGCAAACGGCACATAATTTTTCGAGATAACATGGATGTGTCCTCTCTGCGAAGAAGCCCGACTCCTACACCACTTCCCGCACACCCAAGCCCAAGAAGAAGCCCGACTCCTACACCACCTGCCGCGCACATAAGCCCTACGAGAAGCCCATCTCCTCCCAAGAAGGCGCCGACTCCTACACCACCTCCCGCGCACATATGCCCTACGAAGCCCGTCTCCTCCCAAGAATGCGCCAACTTCTACACCACCTCCCGTGCACTTAAGCCCCACAAGAAGACCGTCTCCTCCCAAGAAGGCGCCGACCAAAGGAAACAAGCCAGCTCAGCCAGCAGCTCCCAAGAAGACGTCCTCCACCCAATCCAAGAAGTTGCGTCCACTTTCGAAGCTGGCGTACGATATGACCAAACGAGGAGACCAATAAGATTGTACAAGGTGAGGTAACTGAATTTTTTAGACCCAAGTCACCAAAGAAGAAGGTTCAACCTGGCACGAAAGAATTTCACAAAGGCTTGAGGACTATTACAAATTTGAAGGATAAAAAAGAAATGCCTCGCCAATCAAACTACGAGCGCACATTGCGAAAGGAATGCCACAAGGAGTGGGCAGCTGAGGAGAAGGAGAAGGAGAAGGCTAAGGCGATGCTACAATTCTTTGATGAAACTGGGCTTGACCCAAATCAAATATTAGGCTCAGCAGAGATTGAGTATGCCCAAGTAAGATGGCCATTTACATTGGGTGGATCATTGGTCAGGCGTGAGGAGCTGCTCCAGCTAACGACAAAGATGCGGCAATTCCATGAATGGTACTTGGACGCGACCAAGCATGGTCTCTGATTGTTTCTTTGTCAAGTACAAGGATCAAGATTTTTATCACGGTGACGGTGAATTTTTATGGAATGGCACGTCATGTATGATCTATACTGCAGACGACGCCCTCGGCGTCCTTGGTGGGTTCTTTGGACTCTGTAAGTGTCTTATTTACAAAAAAACCATCGTGCGTGCCCTTGTAGAGTACGGACCTTGCAAGCCTAACTAATTTCTTCTTGTGTAGCATGGAGATACAAAGATGCCGAAGGGATCAAATTTTTGACATAGGATTCATGGACCCATTAGTTATCAACGAGACAACCGTTAGATACTGACCCAAGCGAAACACGGACTAACGTATACAATGCGCTAATGGGACATCAATATAAGTCAAGGATATATCTACCCTACGCACATGAGTATGTGTTTTAAATGCCGCCTTGTTCTACTCCTTTTTCATAACACTATGTTAGAACTAATTAGTTATCTATGTTGACATATGTACGATTTTCACTGGATTCTTATTATGATCGAGCTAGATCATAGTCGGATCACAATTATGGACTCGAGAAGGAAACCAGTTCAAGCGTATCAAACCTTCATCGATTTGCTCGACCGGTATTAATTCTTGTTCCTTTCATTATTGTATTACTTCTATTTCCTTCCATTTGAAACAAATTCTAATCATGTACAATTGGTAATCACATGTGTAGTGCATTCGCAATTTAGTGCTAAAAATAGGGGCGCATTCAAGGAGAAATTCGAAATTACAACGACCTCTCAAGTACGTATATCATAAAGCTAGCTTTTTGGTTAGTTAAGTTAATTTCCTTGCATTCATTTCACGCTTTCAACTTTTTCAACCGCAGATCTTGAGTCGGTCGGCGGGCAACAATTTATGCGGTTACATTACGTATGTGAGTTTTTGCACACCCAAACCGGAGCCGTGACCGCATGCTAAAAGGCGACAAGGGGTGAGTAAATATAATTACTACCTTTAACGATGTATATTACTCCTTACATCCGGTACAAATTCAAGGATTGATTTGTTAATGACTTAACGGCAGGTGCCTCAATATTTGGCGGAACAAGGTTGAACTCTCGCCGTAGCGAGTGAGCAATTCAAGAACAACTCGTTGGCTTCATTTACGATGAGGTTGTAAATCCAAAAGGCGAGTTCCACGAACCAAATTTTAATAGGTGGGGCCCTTCAATAAGGACCGGTGAACTGTCATTCTCGACATCTACGGCTAGCAAGAGCGATGCACGTAAAAATCCCAATGAGCAGAAGGAAAAGAAATACTGGAGTTGTAATTAAAGTTGTGTGCATATTGTAGTACATTATATGTAATTAAATTTGTTAATGAATGTACATTGATTTTATTATCGTGCAAATGTGCATGATTGATTATATGTGTTTTAATTCGTTGTGATTTAACACACACATGAAGTCACCGTGATTTGATATAATATATTGTAGTATATTATATATAATAGCTTGATATTGGACACACACATATTTACATATATATTATATACAACCCATCGATGCGGTTAGATAA
The DNA here is from genome assembly GCA_036346355.1 of Rhipidocladum racemiflorum. Taxonomy (NCBI): domain Eukaryota; kingdom Viridiplantae; phylum Streptophyta; class Magnoliopsida; order Poales; family Poaceae; genus Rhipidocladum; species Rhipidocladum racemiflorum. The sequence continues at coordinate 13,811,201 of CM070591.1, read as the reverse complement.
AACAACCGGTCTTGATGAGGGCCTCATCGAGCAGGTTGGAGACACCAACCTGCATCGATAAGGTCCACTGGTCTCACGATGCGCCGCCACGTGTGACTACCAACAATCTTGATACTCTATCGATCTGGGTGAAAAACGGATCGATGCTCAAGAGCATCAGTCCCGGATGGCCTGTACCGGTTCAAAAACCGGTACCAAAGGCTCTTTTAAACCGGTACTAAAAGCCTTTTCCGTAGTAGTGAGTGCTGAGCATGTAATAGTGGTGTCTTGAATATGATGGAAGTATACTTGGCTCTAAAGTAGTTTCGTCGTTATTACAGGGCGTAATCATCTGGTGTAAATGGATCATCCGCATAAATGTATCATTTTGATCCATCTCAAAACATCGCATAAATGGATCATTTCGATCCTGACTACTTAAACATCAAGATTTAACTCTGCATATTTTAGTAAAGCTAAGCTCTGTTGTCCTTGGGCTGCAAAGCATGAAGAGCTGCAAACCCATTTATTGGGGGATTCACCTCCGATTAAACTATTTAAAATAAATTTCCTATGGATCTTTCGTTGAAAGTCATATTCTACCTTGTTCGGAAGAAAGGCTTTATTTTAGAGAAATTTTACATGCATTATATTGATAGTATATAATAGATAGTAGAAATCAGATCTAGTCATTGATTTATTAAGCGAATTGTCATTGATTTGTTAAGCGAATTGTACTAATACACTACAGGAGGAAGTATAAATAAATAGTAGCTAATCTGATCCATTGAATGAAAAAGAATGAACAGTCTATATTAAATTTAGTGCAGGATGAAAGAGCTCTTATTTTAACTGCACCAACATGGAATATCTTCTGCTGGTGCAACTGTTCAGATCTTTTGTTGGTTAGGACGTTGCTATGAGCGGCGTGATGGCTGGAGCTTAGTGAGTGCGCTCTCCTACAGATGCCTACTCAAACAAAATAAGTTTGTGATGCTTTTTAAACAGGTTCTTGTTCCGTGAAACTCACTGTGTTGGAGACAAATTAATTGTTCGACAGAGTCTCTCATAGCCCAAGTAATAGACACTAATAAATAATCTTGGAGGCTTAAGCGTTTGTGAAGAGTAAGATTGGTATGACAGTCTTCCTACACATGTAAAGACCGATTGTTTTGACAGTCCTTGTGCAAGTGCCCAATCCTGAGACACAAGGACCTAGCAAGGTGATAGATATCTCCATGCTCCATCTCTGATGCTGTGTCTAGCCTTTCTGAATCTCAAAGAGCAAAGATCTGCCTCAAGTTGAGAAATCTGGATATGATGCCTAGCTAGGATACACAGCACAGCTTGTGTACCAAAAAGTTGAGGAGCCTTGGTCCATGTCCAACCAACCATATGGCTTAGAGATTACAAGCAAATGGATAACCCCCAGCTTGTGTGTGTGTGTTTGTCCACTTCTTTGATTGTATGTATGCAATGCATGCTTTGCTTGCCCATTCCTTTGGACCCCATGCACAAATATCTCCTCTCCCTGGGGACCCAAACCCAAGCAGGCGATATCCTGCAAGGGAGATATTTTGCTTTTGGGTGAGGAAAGGTGCAAGGCTGGGTCACTGAAAGTGGGGCCAAAAGTGCACCAAATCCATCCAATTCATGTCTTTCTCTTGAGCCGTATGTTTTGGGCACCCCTGGACCATAGGAAAGGTCACTGGAGAGGAGTGGGCCAAGTAGCTGTGTAACCGTTAGCCTCAAAATAGATATGCCCAAACGCGTAAACCCCAGGATTTTTTTTTTTTTTTTTTTGTGCAGAGATATTAAATGGTTTTCACCTAAAACCGGAGTTGTTCGGTTCCTTCAGAAAATTAAAGAAATTTGACAAGTTATTTTCGATAACTTCATTAATTTATTTGGATAAATAGAGGATTTAGTTCAACAAAAACCACCCTGTAGGTCATAAAAACCTGATTCCATATTAATTAGCTCGATCACTTCACTTGATTCGATTCTGTCCAAAGTTTTCACCCCTGCACCAGCTAAAGGCTCACGGTGGTCCTAAACCAACACGATTTACACGGTCCCTGCCATTTTATCCGGCTGGAAATTATATGGTTAAATCATTTGTAAACATATCCCTCACGCGCTCAGTAAGTTTAAAATACGATAGAGAAATGAACTCCACGTAGGTCTTTTGTTCACATTGCACGACATGACGACAAATTCACCGTAATAAATATTTAATTACAATGTATGGTACACCTCGCACCATCTAAAATCTCATTCTGGGAGGAATAGTGCCTGAAAATGCAATGCTCCTCCCATAAAAAGCATATCCCACTTGGTAAGAGCCGCACTTGTCAATATCGTACCAAAAGCTATACCGATTTGGTTCCTGAGATGATACATTCCGGTACCGATCTATACCGACGTACTATTTCGAGTTTAATATAATAAAATATATTTATAAGTATAGACATGTTTAACTAATGTACACCAAATTTCATTTATAATAGTACTCCAAGTACGTAGTAGTACTATCAAATATAACTATAGTTCAATAGACTATTAATTTCATTGGCATGACTAGTCTTGTATGGTATAGAAACCGGTATGACTGGTATTATCTGGTATCAAAGTTAATCTAATCGGTATTGATCGATATCAAACTAGTATATATGACCGGTACAATGTACCAATTGATAGTACGAACCCCTAAGGAACCTCCCCTCACCGGCATCACTCCTCCTCACTACTTTCGCGCTATCCATATATAAAACCTCGCTGCCAATCCTGCATGCCTCAACGACCTATCTCCAAGAACCCACCTCGCCTCACCCAATCCCAATCCTCTCCACAAACCAATCCAACTCAATCCGATCCCGAGTGAATTTCCGATCTTTTTCGGCGCGTTTTTCCAATCAGGATTCAACCAAAGCTCACCCGATCCACCGGCGGAGGCGAGAGAATTGGAGGAGATGAAGCTTGACAGGGAGATGGAGTTGCTACTCAACGAGATCCCCCTCCTCCACCACGGCGACCTCCTCGGCAGCCGCGAATCCCCCGCTGGTGAGGCCTACGCCGACGATGACCTATCGTACCTCTTCCAAGAACTCGGCGCGATGGGCTTCGTCGACGAGGAGGAGGAGGAGGAGGAGATGCTGCCGTCGCCGGTCGCCGCCGATGAGATCGGCCTCTCCGGTTTTCTTTACCCCGAGAAGGCCAGCTCGTCTCCTACCTCTAACCTCCATTTCTTGAATCCCGAGAATTTCGCGACCTCGCGCCCGTTCTCCATGGACAACCGCTGCGCGAACGTGGCATCGTCTCTGTTCAATCCCGCCTTCCCCTTCTCCATCGTCAGCCTCGACACCGCCGCCGCCGTCGACGGATGGGACTTCCGGTGCTCCCCGGCCTCGAGGCCCCGGTGCAAGAGCGCAAGGAAGAAGGCGAGCATGGTCGCGACGAGCCCCAAGAAATGCGCGGCCAAGTACGAGAACCTGGCCGGCCTGCGCGGGTTCATGTACCACATCGCCAGGGACCAGCACGGGTGCCGGTTCCTGCAGCAGCGGCTCGATGAAGGCAAGCGCGAGGTCGACTTCATCTTCGCCGGCGTCGCGCGCCACGCCGTCGAGCTTATGGTCAACCCATTCGGGAACTATCTCATGCAGAAGCTGCTCGCCGTCTGCGACGACGAGCAGAGGATGGGCGTCGTGCTCACCCTCACCAAGGAGCCGCTGGTGCTCGTCAGGATCTCCCTGAATGTTCATGGGTAAGAATTGCTTAACTGATATAGTTTACAATTGCTGTTAAAATGTGTTAATTGTGTGATGATGGTGTTAATTTCAGGACAAGGGCTGTGCAGAAGCTGATTGAAAGCCTCAGGACAAGGGAGGAGGTCCAGCTCGTCGTCGAGGCGCTGCGGCCTGGGTTCTTGGAGCTCATCAAGGATCCTAATGGCAATCATGTCGTGCAAAGGTGCTTGCAATCGTTGGAGGCCGATGATAACAAGGTAGTGTATTTGCAGGAACCTGAACTTTTCTGAATAATGTTGCTAAACTAGACGCCAATGCTCAATCTTTGGAGTTCTGAGAAGTTGTTCCTCTTCTAGCAAAATTTAGTCGCAATCAAAATAATGGTTCAGAAAATATGTGATGACTGAAGGCAGATAAGGAATGCACGATGTGAATATGCAATTTGGAATCTCTGGATACTTACTGATGATAAAAAAAAATTGTCCTAGGCCACTTGAACATGTGTCTTCAGTGTTTACCACTGAACTGAATTTTATTGGTTAAATTGTTTCCTGATGAAACATATATACAATTTACCACTTTCAGCCAATCTTCGAGGCTGCTGCAGTTCATTGCCTCGATTTTGGGATGCAATGCCATGGTTGCTGCGTTCTGCAGAGGTGCATTGCACGTTCGACTGGCTGGCACAGGGAGAAGCTGATTGCTGCAATCGCTTGCAATGGATTTGAACTTGCACAAGATGCCTATGGGTAAAATTCCATCTTAAGCTCCAGTTGTAATTGCCCATGGAACTGTGAGGCCAGTAAATTCAGTTGAGTAAATTAATCATAATTTTATCTGGCTTATCCAGAATAGGTTTGCAGGTGTCGTAGGGTAAATTGGAAGCCTGTGCTTCTAAAGCCATTTCTACAATTGTTTTGTACTATAAGTTCCAGTTAAACACAATGAGGGGAATGTATGCATTCAACATATTTCATACTTGTATATGTATAATCTGTTTGCTATATTTTTAGGTACTTTTTACTTGTAGAACTGATAAGGTATTTATCTACTGTTGTTACAGAAACTATGTTGTTCAGTATGTAATAGAACTAAAGATCCCCACTGCAAATGCAAGTCTTGCACAGCAGTTTGAAGGCAAGTACATCCACCTCTCCATGCAGAAGTTCAGCAGCAATGTGGTTGAGAAATGCCTGAAAGTCTTCAAGGAAGCTGACAGGGCGTGTATCATCCTGGAACTCCTTGGTGTGCCGCACTTTGAGCAGTTACTTCAGCACCCCTACGCAAACTATGTGATCTACTCAGCTCTTCAGAATTCCAAGGTAAATACCTGAATCAAAAGAGTAGTAACCACGGTATTTCGAAATTAACTGATTTGACAATTTTTGTGATTGTAATGAAATTTTCAGGGTTCTCTCCACTCTGCACTGACGAACAAAATCCGATCTCATGTGGAACTACTCAGAACCAGTCCATACTGCAAGAGAATCTACTCTCGAGCTTTGCTGAAGAAGTGATTAACTGATGACACTTTCTCAGCATGTAGCATGAAGGACTGTTGAGATCTTGTGCTATTTTTCAGATTCAGAAGGGATAAAGGTGATCACACCATGTAGATTTGTATAAATTAGTATTATTTGGTCGTGTACTTTTAACTACATCTGTATTTGGTGCACCCATGTGTTGTCAAAAACCATGTTGGATGGAATAAGTTCCAATGAACAAGTCATCATCAGGAAGTATCCCATGTCTGGAATATTTAAATGTTGATGCATGCACACTAGATTGCTGCTGCCGCTGCCTGTAACTCACTGTTCGTGTTTACTTCCATTGCAAATTGCAGTTGCAAAGGATGCTAAAACAAGAAGGCAAACAAAGAATTTGCAATCTGCAGAATATTACTTTTTAAGATTGTCATGATACTATTTTGCAGCACAGACTAAATGTGTAGCAGGAGAGCATGATTTTAGCCTTGTTATATGACCTGCCAATTAAAATTAACGCTAACTCTTTGTAAGGCTCTTCTCAGTTTACCAAACACCTATTTTCAGCTAAATATTAACACGGAATCTTTGCAAGATGTTAAAAAAATGATCGGATAATCTTTGCAGAAACGCCATTAGTAGCAACTCCCACTACACCATGCCCTCTTAAGCGATTCTAGAACAACAATCAATCTTATGGAATTCAATTCAGGAGTAGGATCAGAAATGACGGCAGATTGATCTTTCACAAAGACCAATCTCCCTCCCTCATGTCGTCGACTACAAAACAAGACTTCTCATGAGGCCACACCATCAACAAAATAAAATATCACATGATTACCGTCGTTTAGAATATGAGCCTTCCAATAATCACAAGCCAATAAGCCATCGCTATTACACGCGTGTCATTGTTTCACTCTGTGATTCGATTCCTGTAAATAGCTGACATACAAATTTATAAACCTAATTTAATTGCTTTACATATTTCTAATTATCATATCTATGGTGAAAATATTGTCTTTATTCTCCTAACTAACACAAAATTTCGGTGATGCATGCAATATCAATGGACAATACAATAAAGAAAAGCATCTGACTATCGTACATGGAGTACTAATTAAAAGATAAAAAACAAACATAAGGCACAAAAGGCTCATACTACTTAATTACGTAAATATCATTTTTCAGCATTTATTAAGATTTCACATATTTTTGGAATTGCAATAATTCATCATTTTAATATATACGAATCAAATTACAATTTCTTTTAATTATATTTCCCTTTTTTGTAAACCAAATTTCTAATTTTTCATTTAGTCCTTACAGTGAGTTTTACCACTTTTGGAATTGTAGAATTAATATACATACAATGAAATTGCCTTGACATTGAGTCTTTTTTGTAATTTTAGTTTGGATATCATATACAAATCTAGTTGTTAATTTTCATTTACTTTTTATCTATAATTTTAATTTTTTAGTGTTTTACTTTGGTATTCTCTTGACAATTAAAATTGCTAATTTTTATTTAATTTTTTATTCATAATTTTTGACATATATAGAGTCTTTCTTTAATTTATGTTTTTTTGCTAACTTTATTTTATTTGTTATTCTAAATTCATATTCTACTTGGCATTCATCTTTCTTTTAATCCTAATTGCTCCCAAATATACACACACACACGAATCAAATTTCTAATAGGTTTTTAGGTTTTCTTAAGAAGTTGCGTTTGTGGAATTTTGAATGTGAAGAAAAATAAATTTATAATTCACAATAATTCACAAAACAATTGTTCTATAATCCTGAATAAAATCATTTTTTAAAAGCAAAATACAGAGCCTAAGTGTGTACCTTACATTATGTGACATTACAATGTGTTTAAGCCTGCCTAAAAGATGAAACCTCCTGAATGCCAGGCCATAGTCATCCCGTGAGGAATTATAACAGTTTAATGAGTTATTGATATTCAGTGCGATGAGCAAACCACGCTACTAACAATAGTAGAAATTTGAATGTTAGTTGCGTTTCTGATACACCAATACCTTCCAAACTACATATCTATACACGCACCATCATGTTTCCAGTAAATACCTTGGTTCAGCCAAGCCCTTGGTCCATCATCAATACTAATTTTCGATCACTGCAAGCAGGAATGTCTCTAATGCTTGTGCAGACAAATACTAAGTATGGTTTACAAATTTTCCGTCTTTTTGTCCATCTTGATGTATGTATACTCCTAATACCTCCCAAACCTATATGTACGTAACAGTGTGCCAAGCACATTGCTCACTAGGGCTGCAAGAAAAGCTCGAGGCTCGCAAACTATTCGAGCTCGGCTCGTCAGAGGAGCTATATTCGAGCTCGAATTGAGCCTGATCTCAAGCTCGCGAGCCCAGTCGAGCCGAGCTCGAGCCTACTCGAGCTTTGTTCACTAAATTGTTGCATGGGTTATGTGCTTTTTAAGTTATGCAAATGCTCTCTCTTGATGAAAATTGTTACATACAAATGCTCACTAAATTGGTGCATTGCATGTCTGCTACCGGATGTTTTGATTTGTTGCTTTTGTTTGTACTTATCTGCTGCTGTTGTATATAAACAAACGTTATTGAGCCTTTTCGAGCCGAGCTTTGTTCGAGCTCGAAAAGACCCTGTCTGTAAACTCGAACCTAATTTGAGGCTCGGCTCGAGCTTGTCCGAGCTCAAACTTCGTAGGGCAAACTCGCTCGAGCTCGGCTCGTTTGCAGCCCTATTGCTCACTACATAGATGTGTGGAGATAGAGCCTTCTTTTAACTACTTTCTATCGCAAAGTATGATAGGAACTGTATATTAGGAGTCTAAGAAGCCTTGGCACTCGATATTTATGTTCCACCATTTTATTAATGGTTGAATGCAGCCAGATCCTGATAAATGTGTTTAATTCTTAGAAGCAATTTTGCTGTCAGTTGGCACATCTCTTTTGCATTTATTTTTAAGAAGTGAGAAGAGGATTCAGCTACCCACCTTTGCTCTGCTTCACTCCCTAGTGAAGTGTACTACGTATTCAAAATTATCATATCAAACTTCATGTTCTAGGAAATATGAGATCCACGATCCTTTATATAGAGAAGCATCATTCATAATTGACTTCAACTCCTGCAGTCATACTTGAGGAAGACCTGTATATGTAGTCAGAGGTAGGGGCGGAGCTGGGCCTCGGGCAGGTGGAGCCTTGGCCTGAGGCCTGGCCCAAGTAGCAGTGGACCAGTGCACCTCAACCAAAATCTAGCCTGAGGCAGCGGAGGCATGACCCGGGTCCTGATAGCCAGGACAAGCAGGAGTGACGCCCTAGGTCACACCTCACACTCCCAACCTCTTCGAGTCTTCGTCATGACGCCCTAGGAATGTAGCATTGTTTTTCCTGATTCCTACTGAAATTAAACTTTTTCCTTTTAAATTTATAAGAACTAGCGCAATTCTGCGGCTTGCCTCGATATTCAATATCATATTATTTGCATTTTTTTTACTAAGTATAGGAAACCGCATAAATACAATAAGATCAAGATCTTGTTCAATGAAGTTGAAAAAAGTATAGCAGATTCACGCGTTTTCAATTTTTCAGTATTAGTTGGAATTCGTATATAAATCCAAATTCTATTTTCTTTTAATTATTATTAATAATTTTATTTTTAGGGTTTAAATGGAATTCATATGGAAATCAGCTGCTAATTTTCTTTTACTTTTCTCGAATTTTAGTTAATTTGGATTGTATTTGATATGGACTCTTTCTTTTAATTTGCAAATTTTTGTTTGATTATTATTCCAAAATTTAGCTATTTATGCATGTTACTTTAGATGTAGTATGTAAATCAAATTGCTAATTTTCTTTATTTTTATTCCAAATTTCAATTAATTTGGATTGTACTTGATATGGACACTTTCTTCTAACCTGAGTCATTATAACTTGGGTCCGTGAGATAGATGGTTAGGTCTTTTGGATTAATACAAAAACTTCCTCAGAGGGTCTTATTAGTATAAGTTTACAAAATTTTATGTTTTTGGATTTTAGGTTTCAAATTTGTTTACAAATCAAATGTTTAATCACCCTTCAATTTTCATAATTTGCATGTTTTTTTTATTATACTTGCAGTGGATTTCCTTTTCATTTTTTGGCTGGAATTCTTATAAAAATCCAATATCTATTTAATTTTCTTTATTATTATTATTATTATTATTATAAATTTATCTTTTTAGGAATTTACTTTGGAATTCGTATGGGAATCAAATTGCTATTTTTATATCTTGTTCAACGAATTTGTAAAAAGATTAGCAAATTCTCGCGTTTTCGATTTTTCTGGTTTTAAGTTAGAATTCATACACAAATCCAAAATCCATTTTCTTGTAATTATCATTCGTAATTTTTCTAGGGTTTACTTAGGAATTTGTATGGAATTCTTATTGCTAATTTTCCTTTATTTCCCCCAAATTTTATTTAATTTGGATTGTACTTCACAGAATTCTTTCTTTTAATTTGCACGACCAAATTCTGCCACATGATTTAGCTGTCACTTACTCACTTGTGCATGGCTTCGCAATCCGCATGTTTTCTGCAGATGTCCAAGTACAGCTCAACTACGTACTCTGCTCCATGTTACTCCCTTATCAATTTCAGAAAAAAAAAAAGTATGTGAAGCTTCTTGTGTTGGTAAGCTATAAGAGTGGTTTCATAAACATCTCTTTCTAAAGTACAAGACATATATACATTCAACGTACATCGCACTCACATAGACTCTTACAAATGCATGTTGGAAATTTATTCGAGACACCAAGGTGTCACGGACGATTGGTGAGTCTAGAACTTGAATACTTGTGGACTAGATGCACATCCGCACACTTCCTGTGTCTTAAATATTTAGACTCCGTTTGGCAACTTGGAACCGAACTATTTCTACTAGAATCTGGGAGAAACCCAGCCAAACGGGCTAAAACTTGAAACGATTTTCCTCGGAACGTTTCTTCTTCTTCCACATCGTGGCTGAATCACCCTCAACCCCGTTTCTACTAGTTTCTACTAGAATCTGGAATCGTACCAAACGGTTTGCAGAAAGTGATTCTGATTCTATTTGAAACGTTTCTACAAGAATCTGGAACCGTTTTCGTTTTTACTAGAATCTAGAACCGTACCAAACGAGGCCTTAATCTGGAGTACCTTTGCTTGCTACTTTCAAACATGATAAATTAGTACCCCTTCAGTGACGCAAGAACGATGTTTTGGGATATACATGTACATTCGAACTCACGTTGGGGGTGATTCTAGGCATGCTATTTTAGTGTTGCACCAATATTTGTGAATGGTAATTAATTATCCCGTCTCTTGCTTCAAGATTTGTCCAACTTATATCGGAGAGGAAAGTATAGAATTACTACTCGCTTTCTAAACTTTGGCTGTGGATATCTTCGTAAATATTTAGATTAGATACATAAAAATGATACATGTAGATTTGTCTTGAAAAGTGCTATTTGATGTTAAAAAAGTTCTATTAGATTTTTATGAACATATTACAATAGAAATTATTAGTATTTAAAGATGTGTTTTGGGGTCCATATTAATATCCAAAACGTAGCATTGGAGGGAGTTTTTTTAATCGACATCCCTGATTCATTGAGAAGTCGTAAATGCACAGAAGTTTGATGCTTTATTTGAAAGTTGTCTGTGTAACATTAGTTTTATGATATATATTATAGAATCCATGTCCAAATATGGAAGGGCTATTTATTGGTGGGTGAATTCAAACTTTTCTACAAATTGACTTTGCTATTTATTGGCACCCCTTTGTACAAAAAAAATAAATCTAATAAAGAAAGATAACATTAATTGCCTCATACTTTTGTGTGCCCTTCTACTTTTGTTCATGCATTCTTGTTAGCGTGCTATTGATTGGTGTGGGTGAATGACTACGTTTCACAGAATCACAACATGTTATCAGCACGATCATTCTACGAGTAGCTGATGGTGATCATCTACCTGCATCGATCGCTCTACATGTGGCCGTTGGTGCTCGTCTACCTGCATCGATCGACACTGCATAGAGTTCATTCTGTGACACACGATCATACTGCCGCAACCCCTACGTATGTTCGATTTGCGTAAGACAAATCACATCTATACATGTTTTAATCTTGCAGATAATCACATTGTAATTACATATTAAATTGTCAAATCTAAATCGACAATATACTCTAATTATTATTCTTTGCGGACTATTGTTCATCATAAATCAACAAAAAAAAGAGCATGACTCCATCGCCGACAGTGGTCGACGCGAGCTTGGTCAGCACACCGCCTTGGCTTCCGCACCTGCACGGCAGCGCCCTGCTTTAGATTCCGCGCATCCACCACCGGCCTCCTTGCATGCGGCATGAAGCCACACGTCGTCGTGCAGCCGACCTCCTGCGTACACGGCCCGCAGCAGCCGCCGGCCCCTCCCACGCATGCAGCCCATTGCTGCGCCACCATGACTTGCAAGCCGTCTTTGCCGCCTTCGGCGCTACCGCTTTGTCGATTCGCTCTTGTCATTGTCGTGGTCGTGAAGGAAAGCGTGGCCACTAGGGTGGAAAACCCTAGCCATCGATTTTTGTTGATGGTTGGCTTGGGCCGAATGGGCAGCAGGGATTCATGTTTATATGTGCTGGAATTTATTTTTCTGTTGTTAAGTAATTCTGAAATTTGCTTGGTAATTAACAGAAAATTATGAAAAACACTAGAAAAATTCTAGAAAAATTTTGAACAGCATATTATGAGCCCTATGTCTCTGTATTAATTTTCTTACCATTATTCTATATTTTATTCATGTTAGAATGTACTTTTTTGTTATTAGTAATTCTAAAAATTGCTTAGTAATTAGCAAAAAATAATGAAAATGCTAGGAAAACCCTAGAAAATTATAGATAATTATCTACTAAATAGATATAGACAAAATTTTATTGATTTAATGATATGCATGTAATATAATATTTTGCCAATAGTAAAATTTAATATTGCTTACACACAAGATATATTGGATATCGCAAAAAGGGAGTTTGCTGAGCTTGTTCTAGATGGCAGCAATTACCTCACTTGGGCAATGGATGTTAAGATCAGCCTGACAGCCTGAAGCTAATGTCCCTGCTGTTCCCAAACCTGCAAAATGTGATGCTTTGCATTTCCTGAAGCACCATCTCCCATCCGGACATGAAGGCCGAATACTTGATAGAGGAGGACCCACTGGCACTGTGAAATTCCTTGAAAGAACAATACAACCAATAAAGATTCGCACTGTTACCAGAAGCACAACGTGAACGGGCCCTCCTATGCTTTCAGGACTTCAAAACTTTGATAGTGTATAATTCTGCTACGCACAAACTTGTTGCAAAATTAAAATTTTGTAACCAGAAAATTACTAATGCTGAGACGATCGACAAAATATTGTGTACCTTTCACCCCAACATGAGGATACTATGGCAACAATATCGTCATGCAAAGTATCAGAAGTACTCTGAGCTTATTTATGTCCTGTTAGAAGCAGAAAAACATGATGAACTCCTAATAAAGAATCATCACGCACTTCCTAATGGAAGTCAAGTAGTGCCTGAAGCACATACTAACGCTCAGCAGGCTAGCAATAGTTGAGGCCGCAGAAAGGGCCAAATGTATAAGGAAAAAAAAAATGGAAGAATGATAGATACCATAAGGGAAAGAACAAACCAAATGGAAAGGTAAAGGAAAGGGTTCAGAAACCTTCCAGAAGTAAGGTACAACCAATAAGGCTGCTAACCCTCCTCATCTATGCTTTTGGTGTGGGTGTTTCGGTCATTGGTTGTGCACTTGCCGCACCCCAAAGCATTTGATGGAATTTTATACGAAATCCATTGAGAGATTTTAGAAGAATCAAGGAATTAAATAAGATTGAGACACACTTCACCGCTCAACCAGTTGTTGAGCAAGAAGGCATTGCAGGAAGTGACTTTTGGTGTCCTATTTTAGTACTGCAACTTTCGTAATCAAGCACGACTCGGTAGGTTTAGGGAGTGATATGTCGAAAACAAAATAAATAAAGCATAAATGGGAAGCTACAATAATTCACAAAACAATTGCACTATAATCTTGAGAAAAATCATTTTTTAAAAGCAAAATACAGAGCCTGCCTAGAAGAAGAAACCTCCTGAATGCCAAGCCATAGATATCCTGTGAGGAATTATAACAGTGTAATGAGTTATTGATTCGGTGCGATGATAAAACCACGCTACTAACAATAGTAGAAATTTGGATGCCAGTTGCATTTCTGATACACCAATACCTTCCAAACTACATATATGTACACGCACCATCATCATTGTGCATGTAGACGAGCTTCCAATAAATGATTCAGCCAAAGCCTTGGTCCATCATCAATACTAATTTTCGATGACTGCAAGCAGGAATGTCTCTAATGCTTGTGCAGACAAATACTAAGTATGGTTTACAAATTTCCCGTCTTTTTGTCCATCTTGATGTATGTATACTCCTATTACCTCCCAACCCTATATGTACGTAACAGTGTGCCAAGCACATTGCTCACTACATAGATGTGTGGAGATAGAGCCTTATTTCAACTACTTTCTATCGCAAAGTTTGATAGGAACTGTATATTAGGAGTCTAAGAAGCCTTGGCACTCGATATTTATATTCCACCAATTTATTAATGGTTGAATTCAGCCAGATCCTGATAAATGTGTTTGATTCTTGGAAGCAATTTTGCTGTCAGTTGGCACATCTCTTTTGCATTGATTTTTAAGAAGTGAGAAGAGGATTCAGCTACCCACCTTTGCTCTGCTTCACTCCCCAGTGAAGTGTACTACGTATTAAAAAATTTCATATCAAACTTTATGTTCTAGGAAATATGAGATCCAGGATCCTTTATATAGAGAATCATCATTCACAATTGAGTTCAACTTCATACTTGAGGAAGACCTGTATATAGGGATGAAAGCGGACGCGGGCTGTCTGCTAACCCGCTTAATTTAGCCCACAAAAAATATTATGTGGATACCCACATCCTATTTAATAAATTAAATAGGCCTTTGCTGTAGCCCGCAAAGCCCACAAAATGCCCGTGTAGCCCGCGTAGCTATTTTCCTCTCCTCCGTCCGTGGCCTCCCGCTACCACCGCCACCGTGCAGGGCAATGTGCTTTATTAATTTTGGATTGCCAATTGTTCAGGATGGTCAATTACCGAATGGTTCAGTTGTTTTCGCCCAAGGCATGAAATGCTCAGCAGCTCATTGTTTGATAAGGGGTTCCAAGATTTAGCAGAACAAAATATCTGCTGACATCATCTAGTGATAGCAACTAGTGTGTGTTGGTGTCAAATGGATTTTGTTTCGTGAGTAGTCATTTTATTCTTTTCTTCTACATCAAATACATACACCTCGTTTTTAGATGTAATTATACATTCGCCTAATTCTGGAATGCTAATAGCTATGCTTATTGTTGTTCGTGGCATGTTGTACTTATATCCAAGTGCTGATTTTTTTTGGTTGAATATGGAAGCATTCATGTCAGTTAATTAGTTGTTAAAATGCTTTTCTGACTATACATGTCTACAAGTCTTATGCATTGTTGGTAGTGAGTTGTGGGTGTCGCATTGAATGTCATAATGATTAGTGGGCAGCCGTATTAGCCCGCATAAACTTTGGCGGACTATACGGGTAAGTGCCGCATTGCTCGTAACCCATCCCACCTTCATCCCTACCTGTATATGTAGTTTGAGGCAGGGGCAGAGCTGAGCCTCAAGCAGGTGAGGCCTTGGCCCAAGGCCTGGGCCAAGTAGCAGTGGACCAGTGCACCTCAACCAAAATCCATCCCGAGGCCCAGAAGCGGAAGCATGACTCGGGTCCCGACGGCCAGGACAAGCAGGAGCGACGCCGCCCGTAGGTCGCACCTCGCACTCCCAACCTCTTCGAGTCTTCATCACGCCGCCCCCTCCCGCTGCTTCCACGCGCTTGCCGGCAAATGCCCCTGTCCCTGCCCACCGGTCACCGCCCCTGTCCACCGCCCTGGCCCACCAGCCGCTGCCCTCACCCCCTGGCCCTAGCCGCTGTCGGACGTCGGCTGCCCCTGCGCGCGCGGCTCCGAGAGGCTAAGGGTAGCGCCGCGCCGCTGCAACCCGCAGTCCCTCACCGCCGGACGCACCGCACGGCTACGTGACTAAGGCCTCTGGCCGGGGCTGCAGGCAAACAGGCAGTGGAGCTGTAGAGGTGAATGAGGTGATAAATTTTTGTCCTTTCTTTTTTCCTTTGTTGATGAATGATGAATTGAATCATTGATGATGCCTTGACCTTCCCTAGGTTCCCTTAATGGCTTGATGCCATTTTTGTTGGATGTCATATTGAAGAAATCGTCTGAAAATAATTGAGATGACTACTCATCGTTTCTCTTCAATTCTTTGAAATTTGCATCTCTCCTGTAAAAATCATTTGCACATTAGTACCAGAATTTGTAGTTCTAACCTTCTGTGCACAAATTTACCTAACTTTTTTTTATACCTCAATATCCATACTTTTTGTTATTATTAATAGCCCTTAGTGTCTCGCCCGAGGCTGGACAAAATCCTAGCTCTGGCACTGATCAGAGGAGCAATTATTTCCAGAACCATGGCGGCAAGAACTTACTGCATTGGAGAGAATGATTTACTGATGGAATCCTTAAAGAAGCAAAGTATTTGGAGCAACTTTTCAGGCTTCTAGACTACCATCTAGCTGACAAGCAACGATGAAAGACGAGCGACTGGGATATAATGGCCACAACAATGCGATGGGAAGCCAAACACAGACAAGATAATCTCTGTTTCTTCCACAGACTGAAAACAAACGCGGCCACTACTGATCATTGTCCATACGAAGATCGTGGCACGGGAGAGGACGAGCATATTGCTGACACTGCATGACTTATTGCTGACTCGTGGGGCGTTGTCATGTGCTATTGCTACTTACGGAGGTAAGCGTTTAGATGTCAGTTGTATTTTCGGTGACCCCAAAACCTATACATATGTACATGGAGAATGCAGCATCATCCCTGCGTTGCTCTCTCAACTGGCTAATGTATAAGCAGTCCTAAAACGAGATTATGACATGGTTCAATGCAGATCACTCTTAGGACTGCCCAGGTATTCACCTCCTTGTTTAATGAATTGGTGGAGCACATTGGTTAATTTCTTATGGCATGCGACATTGGTTACTTGGCTGACAGATGCTGATGCATGCCGTTGATAACCCCGGGTCACACAAATCACAACCATTTGAGATTTGACCAAACTGGCAGCTTGAGTTGTGTTCTTCGTCATGCCTGTGAATCGCCGACAAGGTCTCTAACAAGATGTACTGGTGGGGAAGCGAGATCCTCCTCCCAGTTTCTTGATGTCTGCATGTTCTCGGTACCTCCCAAGCCTAGTCGATGAGTCGCTAGCTAATAGCAATGGTTTTTCTGGAGCCAACTCTACCATTGCTAATGCAATATCTAAAAGATCATATTCCTAAAAACAAGACCACAACAAGTGAATCTGAGAAGTAAGAAGCCTCGAACCTTTATACTCCATTGATCTATTGCTTGAAGAAAGACCAAATCCTACCACACAACTTCAATGCTACTTTGAGCATGGCTTCCACATGTCTTTTGTCAGAAGACAGGGAGGTATCATGACCACTAAATTATCTTTAAACTCTTATATCTTTTGGTATCTTCACCCTTTAAATTTTTTGAACCTCTTGGTACCAGCTCAATATATTGTTTAGCACCTCAAGGATAGTAAAAAGTCTCAACATATATAGCTCAACTAGGCACTTTGCTCCACAATACTCCCCTATTAACAAGTAGTAGCTTGTCAAAAAAAAAAACTTGTGAAGTTCCATGTGTTGGGAAAGTGTGACAATCGTGAACTGCACGGCCACTGACATGTGGGTCTGAGCCCACATGTCAATGGCCCAGCGCTACGGCAGAGTATCTCAATTGGGCGGGGTGGGTTTGCAGTTGGACAACACAATTATCTTTACGGCGATAAGTTCCAACTGAACAAGCCATTCGTCATAAAGCATCTCTTCTCTAATATACTAATAACATTACTTCATGCACACAAGATCAGTAGCGGAACTAAAAAAATTTCGTTGGGGGTGCACACTTCACAAGTACAGAGCTCTATAATCTTGTGCAATGATTTCGCAACGTCATAAATTAACATGTATATTTAAAATTTACTAAAAATACAATACAAATAGTTCTAAGGTCTTAAAAAAAAATCCCAAAGCACTAAAATCGGAACCAGTTCAATCAACAAATTTGGTTTATTAAAGAGGTGATCTTGTAGCACTTATAAAATTTTTAGGAGTGCCGGGGCATACCCGGCACCCTTAGTACCGCCCTGCCCAAGATCGACGCATTTGTTTGTGGTTGTTATTGTTTTACTTATATTGCAGTTTCAATTGAAAAAGACACCAAGCAAGTAGGCAGACGAACATCTGCAATGTGCTCTTGTTAACTGTGCTTTCCTACTCTGATACTGTCGTTTACATAATCAGCCAGGTATGTGCCGAAAGCACGGTTTGACAAGTTCAGGCGCTAAAATGTCAAGATTAAATAGAAAATGATGTGCCAAAGTATAAAAAATAAAAGCGTACATGCCATGCTACAATTATGTGAAATTACATGTCAGAGCAGTTTCGTGATGCATTTTCAAATTGCGGGATAATCATGATAAACACAAGGAACTTGGTTGGTGTTACAGATACTTTATGATTTTCTTTTCTTTTATCCATTAGTCTCGTATGGATCACGTAGACAGCCTCCTCGAGCCTGTATAGTCATCTGTAAATATAGCTGTTTTTTTTTTTCGTTCCATTGCTTTACTGTGACTTATTTACCTTTACATTTCTCAATATAATGAATCACCAGTAGATCTCCTTCTTGCGTTTTTTTTTTCAATATATTCTACCATCGGGATGGGAAGCAAAATATAACTAAGAGAAGTGCTTCTATGCTTTTTCTCTCAATATAAGTTGCACAAATCTTGAAGTAAGCGAAAGGGTAAGTAATCACCATCTACCCTTCATTCATGCTTTGATATTTGTGCAACTTTAAAAAAGAAAAGCATAGATGCACCTCTCACTAACTAATGCTCCGTTCTGAACGGACTATTTCACGTGAATTTTGCAACAAATAGAACTATTGTTCAAGAATTCTTGTAAAAATCATTTATTTATGTTTCAGCCTACCCAAAAGACGAAGACCACTAGAATGAAGCCAAGCCATAAGCATGATTAAGGATTTCTATCTGTTTTATGAGGCTATTTCTTTCAAAAGAGGATCACTATACTACCAATGCAACAACAAAAGATCTTACCAAGTATTGATTTAGAAAGTTTTAAACAAGTCTACAGGTTACACAAGCTACATTACACCCTGCGTAGACACTTTAGCAAATATCAATGGATCCACGGAGATAAGGCTTCTCTCTACTGGTATTGTCACATCCAAACGGCAAACGATG
The DNA here is from genome assembly GCA_036346355.1 of Rhipidocladum racemiflorum. Taxonomy (NCBI): domain Eukaryota; kingdom Viridiplantae; phylum Streptophyta; class Magnoliopsida; order Poales; family Poaceae; genus Rhipidocladum; species Rhipidocladum racemiflorum. The sequence continues at coordinate 13,792,462 of CM070591.1, read as the reverse complement.
ATAGCAACTGCCAATTCGTCTAAGTCCCAACATTGTTATTAATTTTCGCATTCCAAACGAGATCTTAGGTGTCAGTCATATTCCCAATCTCTCCCAAACATAGGAATTGATGCATGCATGTGTCACTCTGGAAAAAGTTCTATGGCATCTGGTGCCATGTAGCATCCTTTGTAAAAATTAGACATGCGACAACCGCACAGATATCAAAATAGTTAATTCTTCTTCTTTCTCACCAATATACATCATGTGAGAGGTGCTATAGATGCTCTAGGGCACTAATTGTTGCTGTCAGTTGGGCTGCCCTTTGGCTAATGGAGCAACGGTTCGATGGAGGCTTCCCCTTGCTAGAAACCTGATGGACTCGTGAGTCTCCATCTTTTTAATATGATGCATGTTTGTTCATTCCTGGTACCTCCCAAGCCTATGTGTACGTGAGAATAAATGAGACGCTTTGCTCTTCAGGTACACTGGAAAATGCTTTACAAAATAGCATTAGCGAATCATGGAGGCTGAGGCCACTAGATTGTACTATTACAACTCTAAAAGGATGATGGCAATGGCAGCTACTCCCTCCATCCCATTATATAAGGCGTAACTCCTACCAACACAGAGACTAAGGAAACAGTTACGTCGCGCGGATCTCGAGGGGGTTAATGCATGCATGCATGCGCATGTGATATATGATAGAAACCAGAACAGGAGCCGAGGAGGTGCTGTGAGGACCCCCTCTTCCTATACCGTACTGTACGCCGTCTACTGTAGCGTATAGCACCGTATAGCAACAGGAAGCCTCGACACCGAAGATCTGAACCTAAAAATTCGATCGACGGGATCGAACCCTTAGCTTCGGACCCGGTGCTCAGACGCATCCGACATCGATCCCTGGATCAAGAGCCCAAGATCGCGTACCAACAACACGAGTACCAAGGCACGGAAGGATAAACTACGATAATTTACATAATCGGGTGTAAACCTTGAACAAGAGTATTACGAAACCAAAAGAAGTAAAGCGACAAATGAAACAAAAGAAAGACAACCCGGTAGCTGGCCCGACCACCCCACAGGCTCTTGATCGGAGGGAGGGACTACGGCCGCAACACTCGCAGAAAAGGGGCTCGCCATCATCCGGGACATCATCATTACCTTCCTCTGTGGAAAAAGGGTTAGCAGCAACGGTGAGTACACGTATGTACTCGCAAGACTTTAGTGTATGCGAATATAATTAAATGCAGGCTGATTCAACGGGTAAAGCTTTTACACTGGGTTAGTTGCAGAAAGCTGGATTTAAAACAGTTCATCGAAAAGTAATACATAATTTGAAAGACAGCAGTTTGAATAAAACATATTTACAGTGTATGTAACAACTGAGCTCCACAGCTGCCACCATCCATGGTCGCAACTGGGATACGAATCGACATCCATACATAATCCCATCGAGAATCATATACACATATCCACAATTCCATCAAGTACCACTCCACCACATACTTTATACCGACTCCGAAATAGATTTTCATTTTCAAAACCAAACCAAATCTCTATACTTGATATGATTAGAGAAGATTGCTCATAACCGTGAGCACGGCTAATCGATTAGAATTATTTGATACTCTGCAGAGTTTGCGACTTTACCCAAACACAACTCGGACTTGCATCCCTCGCTATCCAGGGTACACGCGATACACGAGGTATCCGATATACAAGAATGATCTATTCTTTCCCATCGTTGAGGTTATAGCCACACCCCAAAGACCGGTGACGACAAATCCACTACTATGGCGATAAGAGGCCAACCACCACTCGGCGGCCACGGAATACTCATCGTGACGACGGCGAATTGTTGGCCGCGGCATTACCCCATAGCAAGGCGTACACCGTTGTATCAACAAACATGAATCGGAGCGATTCCTCGCTGCAAAAGTACAAGCGCACACACGGCGCAAGATACGGGCGGGTCGTGAGGACACACACACCGCGCTTGGATTGCTCAACACAGGAAAAGGTCCACTCTTCGGCCTACCAACAGGCATGGCTATCCCCTCACACTTCAAGTACTAGAATAGGCTGCCCCATCCCGGCATTGCGATTGCACGGTGTTCAATTCAAAACCGTCACAAGTTCGGTCCTTATATTTTTGCCTAGTGACTCAAGCGGGAACTCCACTTAACTCGCCAACCAATCACCACCATGTTTAACTAGCACATATTATACCTCCCGCCAAGTCTAATTACCAACTAGACACTTCACATTTTTACCAATATACCTTTACGATTCACATTTCCAAAACCTTTCCAAAACCAATTACATTTATCATAATTTTGAGCATTTGGTAAGGACTGACTTTGCTCACCTCTATTGCAGTGTCTAAGCGTATGCAATTACTAAATCGTTTATACCCAAGTGACATTTTATTAAATTGTCTAACCCTACTAAGGTTATCAATGATCTCAGGGAATTAAATTGAGGGAAATCACCAAATCAGGGTATATCTACCATTCCCACAAACTAGCAATTTACTGAATATAAACAATGCATATAGTTTGAGAAATCAAAGTAGACATCGTGAAATATAGGTTTCAAGATGGTCAAAGGAGGTGCTTGCCTTGTTGTTGCACTTCGGTGATGTCCGGGATGATGCTCGGGTTGTTCGAGGCGAAGCCCGACTCGCTAGCCTCTAATCGGTCAAAGCAACAAAAGCATGTAAAGAAATACAACTTAGCAAAAGAAAGTTTTAAATGCACCATGAAGTGCATGCAATACACAAGAATGAAGTACAACCAAGAAACCTCAAGAAACAACGCACTCGGACAACACAACACGGCCGACAGACAGCCCTAACCCGACGGTCGGGTTTTGCATCCGACAGTCCGGATAGGCCGGACACTCCGACCGCTTCGCCCGGATACTCGGACAATCCGGACACTCGGACCATATGCCCGATACTCGGTCCTAGGGCATTTGGTCCAACTCGACGAGGAGACGGAGACCTTACCACTCCCTACAACTTCACCGCGACCCGATCTACGACTTTCAGACACCTAGCGAACCGGAAGGAGTTCGAACTAGCCGATTCTACGAGAAAACGTCGCTAACCCGCCAAACCTCTAACTCACACCAACAACTTCTTAAATCGACATTACTACTACCCGATCTACCACTCTAGCATACCACATTCACTAATCCAAATCCCATTTTCAACCCTAGAACCACTACACCCAAAACCCTAGAATCCAAGTTCAACCCTAGCCTCCCAAATCCAAACCTAAGTCCTAATCCCACCACGAACGACTCTAGAACCCAAGAATCCCGCGAATCAAACCCTAAGAGAAAAGCTTACCTCCAAGGAAGATGGAGGAGGAGCAACGCCGGGTGGAGGATGGGGAATGACGGCTTGGGGAGGAGCACACCGAGATGGAGGAGTCACCGGGAGGGTCACCGGCCGGTGGCTCGCTGGAGAGGAGCTCGGGGTGGTGGAGAGAACACCAAGGAAGTGGGGAAACCAAAGTAGAAGAAGAAAGAATGGAAGGGAGCCACGAAATGGGACTTTTATACAAAACCCCACGCCAATACCGGACTCTCCGGACTCAACCCGGAGACTCCGGGTTGGGGTCTTCGGTAACACTAACCCGGACACTCCGGACATTGGTCCGGACACTCCGGGTTGGAGCGCTCGGCCAGCCCAATCCGGATACTCCGGACTTTGTCCGGACATTCCGGGTTGAATCCGGATACTCCGAGTGTGGATCCGGATACTCCGGACATCCCAGAACTTTTGAACTTGGGCCTTGACGGCTAAAGCTTCCAGGGTTGATTACTAATTGTTCCAAAGTATTTGGAAGTTAATAGGGTCACAAGCACTTGCCCAACCTAATTCGAATTTACTTATGAGCGAAATTACTTAAGTTGAAGGGTTCTTTCTGATCCCAAGCAAGTATGTTCACTCAAGATACGGAAATACACAAGCACAGTGTATTATTGAACAGCGTTTGAGTACAAATGTACAGTGGCTTGAGTATAGAAATACTCGGGATATTACAGTCTACCCCCCTTATAAAAATCTCGTCCTCGAGATTGCTAATCCTCTCGAAGAAAGTCGGGGTATTCTGCCTGAATATGGTCTTCACGCTCCCACGTGGCTTCATCTTCTGAATGGTTGCTCCACTGGACCTTGAGCATCTTGATAACCTGACTGCGAGTGTGACGCTCAGCTGTCTCGAGAATACGGACTGGATACTCTCGATACGAAAGATCAGGCTGCAAATCAAGATGATCCAATTGGGTAACTTCTGATGGAACCCGAAGACTCTTCCTCAATTGGGACACGTGGAACACATCGTGAATGTCCGAAAGATGTGGCGGTAGCTCAAGCCGATAAGCCACAACACCAACCTTCTCAAGAATCCGGAACGGACCGATGTATCGCGGGGCTAGCTTCCCGCGGACTTGAAATCTGCGAGTACCGCGGAGTGGTGAGACCTTGAGGTAGACAAAGTCACCCACCTCAAAGCTCAACTCGCGGCGACGGCGATCAGCATAGCTCTTCTGACGAGACTGAGCTTCTCTCAGCCGGTCTCGAATCAAGCTAGCTTGCCTTTCAGCCTCTTCAATCATGGCTGGCCCGAAGAATTGCCTCTCACCAACCTCGGACCAAAACAAAGGGTGTTCTCGCACTTCTTGCCATAAAGAGCCTCGAAAGGCGACATCTCAAGACCGACTTGATAATCGTTGTTGTAGGAGAACTCAGCAAATGGCAAGCATTTCTCCCACGACTTCTTTGTAGCACAAAGACACAAGACCTTAGCATGTCTTCAAGGATTTGGTTTGCCCTTTCCGTCATTCGTCAGTTTGGGGATGGTAAGCGATCTTGAAGGACTGACTTAGTGCCAAGAATGGACTGCAAACTCTCCCAAAATCTGGAGGTGAATCATGCGAACCACTGGTCGAGACTATGACTTTTGGAACTCCATGGAGCCGAACAATATTCTCGCAAATAGAGTTCCGCTAGCTTGGCTCTAGAATAGGTGGTATGAATCGGATGAAATGAGCTACCTTGGTCGACGGTCAATGATCACCCAAATAGAGTCGTGACCGGCGGAGGACCTCGGTAGACCGGTAATAAAATCCATCCCAATCTCTTCCCACTTCCACTCAGGGATCTGCAATGGCTGAAGTAATCCGGCTGGCCTTTGATGTTCAGCCTTGACACGCTGGCACACATCACAATGCGCCACATGAGCTGCAATCTCCTTCTTCATACCTGGCCACCAGAATTGCCTGCGAAGGTCCTGGTACATCTTGGTGCTGCCAGGATGGACAGAGAGAGGAGTATCATGAGCTTCTGACAGGATCAACCCCTTGATCTCAACATTATCAGGGACATACACCTGCTGCCCATGCAAGATCAGCCCATTGGACTTCACAGAAAAACCTGGAGATGCGCCATTTTCAGTCAACTGGCGTCTAATCTCAATCACAGCATCATCTTGTAGTTGAGCTGCCTGAATCTGAGACTCTAGAGTGGGTTGTACGGCTAAAGCAGAAACGTAACCATACTCAACCACTTCTAGATTGAGCTTCTGAAACTCTTCAACCAGCTGAGACTGGCCAATGACACCCAAGGCATTCACTGTGTGCTTTATGCATCGAGGGCATCTGCAACCACATTTGCCTTGCCAGGATGGTAATGAATACCCAGATCATAGTCTTTGATCAGCTCTAGCCATCGACGCTGTCTCAAATTTAGATCTGGTTGGGAGAAGAAGTACTTTAAGCTTTTGTGGTCGGTGTAGATCTCACATCTGTTTCCTACGAGATAATGTCGCCACAACTTGAGAGCATGAACAACAGCTGCAAGCTCCAAATCATGCGTCGGGTAATTGGCTTCATGAGGCTTTAGCTGTCGAGAAGCATAAGCAACCACTTTGCCCTCCTGCATCAACACACAACCAAGTCCAAGACGGGATGCATCACAATAGACATCGAAGTTCTTGTGAATGTCAGGAAGGACCAACATCGGTGCAATGGTGAGTCTATTCTTCACTCTGAAAACTGGACTCACAACCAGGTGACCACTCATATTTCTTCTCCTTCTTGAGTAGTCCGACAATGGTTTAGAAATTTTGGAGAAATTCTCGATAAACCGGCGATAGTATCCGGCAAGACCGAGAAAACTCCGAATCTCGGGGACATTGCGGGCTGCTCCCAATTGAGTACGCCTTGTACCTTGCGTGGATCAATCGCTACTCCCACCGCCGACAGGACATGCCCCGAAACTCCACTTGCTTGAGCCGTAACTCGCACTTACCGAACTTGGCATACAAGCGATGCTCGCGAAGCTTGCTAAGCACCATATGCAAGTGAAGTGCGTGCTCATCATCATCCTTAGAGTATATGAGGATGTCATCAATGAACACCACCACAAATCTATCAAGGAACTCCATGAAGACTTTGTTCATCAGATTCATGAAGGTGGCTGGTGCATTGGTGAGGCCAAACGAAACAACTGTGGTACTCGCATGCATCGTAGCGAGTGGTGAATGCGGTCTTCACGATATCCTCCGGACGGATCTTGAGCTGAAAATAGCCGGATCTCAGGTCTATCTTGGAGAAGACTCGAGCTCCGCCTAATTGGTCAAACAAATCGTCGATCCGAGGGAGAGGATACTTGTTCTTGACAGTGACCTCATTCAACGGCCGTAATCAACGCACATGCGAAGAGTGCCGCTTTTCTTCTTCACAAACAGAATCGGGCTGCCTCAGTGGAGAAGAACTGGGACGAATGAACCCCTTCTCTAACTGCTCCTTGAGCTGAATCTTCAACTCGATCAGCTCATCAGCAGGCATCCTGTACGGACGCTTAGAAATTGGAGAAGTGCCAGGTAAGAGATCGATGATGAACTCCAAATCACGATCGGTGGCAAACCTGGCAGCTCATCGTGGAACACATCAGGGTACTCACACACCACCGTACTGATCGTCCCCGAATGTAAAGAGCACCGAGCAAAGGTCGCCAGACGCCGAACAGAAGAAAAGGTAACAAAGAATGCCATCGTGGTTGACTAATGAAACGGATCTCCTGGCACAATCAATATGCCCTCGATGCTTGGACAGCCACCCATACCAGAATCACATCAAGACCTGACGTCTCAATGTTGATAAGATCACCCCAAATTCTACCCCATTGATCTCAATTCTAACCCCTGGACTCACAAGCTCGGCGATAAAACGGATCCAGGCGAACGGATCAACAAGTACTTCTCGAGGTACAAAGAACAGACCTCATCTTTGAACAACAAACCGTGAAGAAATAAAGGAATGCGACGCCCAGAGTCAAATAATACCAGGGCGGGTACGGAATGAACAGATAACGTACCCAACACCACATCCGAGTCGCTGCCGCTTCCTTCTGCGGTGGCTACATTCAGCGGCCATGGCCCGGAGCTGAAGCCGCCGGAACCAGGGCGCCCCGATCGCCCACTCCCACGCCCACTGATCGACCTCGGGACGGCCGGTGCACCCCGAGCTGTCCGCCGCCGCCGCTCGGACAGCATCGCGAAGTGGCCCTTCCGCCGCAGGAGAAGCAAGTGATATGGCCAAATGGATTCTCGGGACCCCAAGCCAGATCGGGCGGCTAGGTGATCGCACCGAACTCTGGCGTGGCGAGGAGGTAAGCCCCGAGACCTCGAATCAAGCGGCGCCAAGGCCGGAAGCGACTAAGTGAAGGTGCGGGTCTGGAAGGTCCGCTGGCCGACCGCCGCCGAGCTGCCCACTTGCGCTATGCGGCTCTCCATAAGCGCCTTGGCGCCATCCTCAATGCTAATGGCCTTGCCCACCAAGACCTGCAGGCTAGGAATGTCATGACCGGCGAGCCGAAACGGATCTCCTCGGTGAGGTGCTCCTTGAACAATGTCACTCTCCTAGCCTCGGTGGTCACCTCATCGAACATAGCGTGACAAATGGTTGAAGCGGTGGAGGTAGTCCATCACCGCCATAGACCGGGCGAAGGTCGTAGAACTCCCGCTTCTTGATCTCGATCAAGCCATTTGGAACATGGAAGGAGCGAAGGCGCCTTGAACTCTGCCCATGTGGTGACTGATCTGCAGGCGAACAGCCACTGGTTGCTCCACCACGGCCGCCGGTCCCTGGAGGTAGTAGGCGGTGTCATCGAACCTTCTCCGCATCGGTGCAACCGACTAACTCCAACTTCCTCCATGTCGCTAAGCCAATCCTCCGCCTCCATCGGATCCAGAGCTGAAGAAAAGCTCGGCGGTCGAAGTTCGCTGGAACTCCGACAACCGAGATCGCCGCCGCCGCGCCGTTGCCGCCTCGACAGCTGGACCATCGCCTCCATGAGCCGAGTCTGCCGCAACATGAGTGCAGCCATATCGGGAGCAGGAGGAGGTGGAGGGAGCTCCTCACTCTGGGCATGTAGCCGAGATCGAACCCACTGACCCACCAAGAGGGACCCTGATCGTTGGGCCCCCGCTCCCATCAGATCGCCACGCCCTCAAAGATCATCAGCTGGAAGCGCACGAATCGTTTCTCTTCGGGAGGCATCTGAAATGCACAGCTTGAGTCAACTAATCAGTGCAAATCAAGTGCATAATGATTGATCCCAAAGGATGCACTCATAAACACAAACACACTACAAGCATTCATTCAAAGAAGCATAAGAACCAATTCAAAAACCAACTCAGGGAAACGACAAATAACCCCTAATTACAACCACAAACATCTATCCTTAACCCATTCTTAGCTAAAACCGCATTCCTCTTAATCCTTTTGAACAAGATAGAAGAAGGAAACAAATTTTTGAAATTTGGATTAAGATCAGATTCATTTTGAAGAGTAGATAAGATAAAAGAAATAGAATTGAAAAGAATAGAATTCTACACTTTGAAAATAGAGTTTTGTAATTCAAAATAAATTTTGAGAAGAAAATCATCCCTAAGTCTAACGTCTGTGCTAACTAAGTCCTCCTGCAGTCAATGGCTCGATACCAACGCTGTGAGGACCCTCTTCCTATACCTGCATCAGACGCCGCTTCATCAGAGCGTATAGCACCGTATAGCAACAGGAAGCCTCGACACCGAAGATCTGAACCTAAAAATTCGATCGACGGATCGAACCCTTAACTTCGGACCGGTGCTCAGACGCATCCGACATCGATCCTGGATCAAGAGCCCAAGATCGCTGCATCAACAACACGAGTACCAAGGCACGGAAGGATAAACTACGATAATTTACATAATCGGGTGTAAACCTTGAACAAGAGTATTACGTAAAACCAAAAGAAGTAAAGCGACAAATGAAACAAAAGAAAGACAACCAGCACCGGCCCGACCACCCCACAAAGCATCGATCGAGGGAGGGACTACGGCCGCAACACTCGCAGAAAAGGGGCTCGCCATCATCCTGGACATCATCATTACCTTCCTCTGTGGAAAAAGGGTTAGCAGCAACGGTGAGTACACGTATGTACTCGCAAGACTTTAGTGTATGCAAATATAATTAAATGCATGCTGATTCAACGGGTAAAGCTTTTACCTTTGGGTTAGTTGCGAAACTGGATTTAAAACAGTTCATCGAAAAGTAATACATAATTTGAAAGACAGCAGCTTGAATAAAACATATTTACAATGTATGTAACAATCGAGCTCCACAAATGCCACCATCCATGGTCGGCCCGGGATACGAATCGACATCCATACATAATCCCATCGAGAATCATATACACATATCCACAATTCCATCAAGTACCACTCCACCACATACTTTATACCGACTCAAATAGATTTTCATTTTCAAAACCAAACCAAATCTCTATACTTGATATGATTAGAGAAGATTGCTCATAACCGTGAGCACGGCTAATCGATTAGAATTATTTGATACTCGCAGAGTTTGCGCACTTTACCCAAACACAACTCAGACTTGCATCCTGTCATCCAGGGTACACGCGATACACGAGGTATCCGATATACAAGAATGATCTATTCTTTCCCATCGTTGAGGTTATAGCCACACCTCAAAGACGGTGACGACAAATCCACTACTATGGCGATAAGAGGCCAACCACCACTCGGCGCCACGGAATACTCATCGTGACGACGGCGAATTGTTGGCCGCGCATTACCCCATAGCAAGGCGTACACCGTTGTATCAACAAACATGAATGGAGCGATTCCTGCTGCAAAAGTACAAGCGCACACGAAGGCGCATACTGGCGGGTCGTGAGGACACACACACCGCGCTTGGATCGCCAACACAGGGAAAAGGTCCACTCTTGACCTACCAACAGGCATGGCTATCCCCTCACACTTCAAGTACTAGAATAGGCTGCCCCATCCCCAGCATTGCGGTTGCACGGTGTTCAATTCAAAAACCGTCACAAGTTCGGTCCTTATATTTTTGCCTAGTGACTCAAGCGGGAACTCCACTTAACTCGCCAACCAATCACCACCATGTTTAACTAGCACATATTATACCTCCCGCCAAGTCTAATTACCAACTAGACACTTCACATTTTTACCAATATACCTTTACGATTCACATTTCCAAAACCTTTCCAAAACCAATTACATTTATCATAATTTTGAGCATTTGGTAAGGACTGACTTTGCTCACCTCTATTGCAGTGTCTAAGCGTATGCAATTACTAAATCGTTTATACCCAAGTGACATTTTATTAAATTGTCTAACCCTACTAAGGTTATCAATGATCTCAGGAATTAAATTGAGGGAAATCACCAAATCAGGGGTATATCTACCATTCCCACAAACTAGCAATTTCTTGAATATAAACAATGCATATAGTTTGAGAAATCAAAGTAGACATCGTGAAATATAGGTTTCAAGATGGTCAAAGGAGGTGCTTGCCTTGTTGTTGCACTTCGGTGATGTCCGGGATGATGCTCGGGTTGTTCGAGGCGAAGCCCGACTCGCTAGCCTCTAATCGGTCAAAGCAACAAAACGACAGAAAGAAATACAACTTAGCAAAAGAAAGTTTTAAATGCACCATGAAGTGCATGCAATACACAAGAATGAAGTACAACCAAGAAACCCTGAAGAAACAACGCACTTTTCGGACAACACAACACGGCCGGACGAAACGGCCTAACCGGACGAATCGGGTTTTGCATCCGGACAGTCCGGATAGGCGGACACTCGGACCGTTTCGTCCGGATACTCGGACAATCCGGACACTCGGACCATATGCCGGATACTTGGTCCTAGGGCATTTGGTCCAACTCGACGAGGAGACGGAGACCTTACCACTCCCTACAACTTCACCGCGACCCGATCTACGACTTTCGTACACCTAGCGAACCGGAAGGAGTTCCGAACTAGCCGATTCTACGAGAAAACGTCGCTAACCCGCCAAACCTCTAACTCACACCAACAACTTCTTAAATCGACATTACTACTACCCGATCTACCACTCTAGCATACCACATTCACTAATCCAAATCCCATTTTCAACCCTAGAACCACTACACCCAAAACCCTAGAATCCAAGTTCAACCCTAGCCTCCCAAATCCAAACCTAAGTCCTAATCCCACCATGAACGACTCTAGAACCCAAGAATCCCGCGAATCAAACCCTAAGAGAAAAGCTTACCTCCAAGGAAGATGGAGGAGGAGCAACGCCGGGTGGAGGATGGGGAATGACGGCTTGGGGAGGAGCACACCGAGATGGAGGAGTCACCGGGGAGGGTCACCGGCCGGTGGCTCGCTGGAGAGGAGCTCGGGGTGGTGGAGAGAACACCAAGGAAGTGGGGAAACCAAAGTAGAAGAAGAAAGAATGGAAGGGAGCCACGAAATGGGACTTTTATACAAAACCCCACGCCAATACCGGACTCTCCGGACTCAACCCGGAGACTCCGGGTTGGGGTCTTCGGTAACACTAACCCGGACACTCCGGACATTGGTCCGGACACTCCGGGTTGGAGCGCTCGGCCAGCCCAATCCGGATACTCCGGACTTTGTCCGGACATTCCGTGTATACTCCGAGTGTGGATCCGGATACTCCGGACATCCCAGAACTTTTGAACTTGGGCCTTGACGGCTAAAGCTTCCAGGGTTGATTACTAATTGTTCCAAAGTATTTGGAAGTTAATAGGGTCACAAGCACTTGCCCAACCTAATTCGAATTTACTTATGAGCGAAATTACTTAAGTTGAAGGGTTCTTTCTGATCCCAAGCAAGTATGTTCACTCAAGATACGGAAATACACAAGCACATTGTATTATTTAACAGCGATTGAGTACAAATGTACAGTGGCTTGAGTATAGAAATACTCGTGATATTACGATCTACCCCCTTATAAAAATCTCGTCCTCGAGATTGCTAATCCTCTCGAAGAAAGTCGGGTATTCTGCTGAATATGGTCTTCACGCTCCCACGTGGCTTCATCTTACGAATGGTTGCTCCATCGACCTTGAGCATCTTGATAACCTGATC